>JAQPPZ010000898.1:2555000-3832500 GCA_028583015.1 Wollemia nobilis
TCCATTTAACCAAAGGAAATTTCCTTTATTATGTAATCTTGACCAAAAAATGATTGCATAGTATAGATTAAACTTTTTTCTACCAATTTTGGCATAATATACAAGGAAATATAATATGTTGGAATGGTCTAAAAGACTGATTTAATTAGTTGCACTCTTCCTACTAATGATAATTATCTAATTTTTCATGTTGATGGTTTATTTTGAAATTTACTTATAACTAGATTCCATAATTCTATCCTCATTCTCCCCTCAAATAAGGGCATCCCTAGATATATTGTTGGGAAATTTACCTCTTCCATTTGAAGTAACCTACATATCCCTACTTTTATTCTATTTGGAGTGTTTAGAAAGTAAATATTGGATTTTGTCCTATTAATTTTTTCCCTTGATGCTCTTTCATATTCCCTTAATAAGATATTTAAAGTTGTAGCCTCATTTATCCCTACCTTCCTAAAAAATGGTTGTATAATCTACAAATTGTTGATGGGTGATATTATTGATGTTATTACTAGCCTTAAGTTTGCTTATTAGCCCATATTTGTATGCCTTCTTCAAGTTCCTTTCCAATACCTCTACCATAATAATGAACAAATATGGTGATAGAGGATCTCTCTATCTAAGACCTATCTTGGCTTTAAATAGTTTTGTTACTAGCCCATTGAAAAACACTAAATATGATATTGTAGAGACACAAACTTTAATCCATCTAACCATTTCTTTTCAAATCCAAACTTTTCTAAAACTGCGAAAAGAAAATCCCAATTAACCCTATCGTAGGCTTTATTCATATCAAGTTTTATAATCATTGCTTTCTCTTTTCTTGAATATGTTGAATGCATTACTTCATGAGATACTATGATCCAGTCCATAATATATCTCCCTTTCACAAATCCTCCTTGCTCTTCTAAAACAATTTTGTCTAACTATGGTCTTAATTTATTTGCTACCACTTTTTTTTTTTATTTGTGGAAAACATCCCAAAAGGGATGCCACTTTCGGGTAAGACCCAAGGAGGCAGGGGTATCTATTCTGCCAAAAATGCCCAGGACTCGGACCTGGCCTACCACCTTTGACACACTCAAGGAGCAAACAAACACACAAACCCAATTAAAAATAAGCGAGATAACAACAAAAATAATAAAATAAAATAAAAAACATGCTCCTTGAGTGTGTCAAAAACAAAAGCACAACCAAACACACACAATAAGATAAAAGAAACCACAACACAAACCACATAGAAAAACACAAGAAACACATAACAAAACACAAACAAGACAAAAACAACGAGAACACTACAAAGACATAACCCAAAAAAAAACAAGAAAAATAAACACAACCAAAACCTAAAAAATTAAAAAATAAAACAAAAATAAAAATAAAAAACAACCAACAACAGACAATAAAAAAAAACAAAAAATATAGAAAACACTCACCCATAAAAACACGAAATAACACAAACAAAGAGAAACCCAAGAACAAGAACGAAAAAAAACACAAGAACAATAACAAAAAACATAAAAAAAAAAAACAAAACAACAAAAACACAAGAAAAAAAAAACAACACAAAGAACACAAAAACAAAACAAAATAAAAAAACCCACCCACCTTAAAAAACTAAACAAAAAAAACAAAAAGGAAAAAAGAAATAAAAAATGAACAAAACAAAGACCTATCTAGACCAGAAGACTATTAAGGCAAGAATCAACAGAGGAAACAAAATAAAGAATAGAATGAGCTAGGGAACTAAAAAAAACTGAATGAACCAAAGAGAAGCAAAAAAAAAACAAGAAGAAACTAGGTACCTTCGAAACTGGAGCCATCCAAAGAAATGATAGAAAGAAGAGCTTCCCTAATTTGAGAAGCCCACCATATAGGAGGGTGGCCATAACAAGTAAGATCACCTTTGTCCAAAGCCCAATTAGCTAAAGCATCAGCACTCTTGTTTTGATCTCTGACCACATGATTGTAATCAACTTTCAAAAATCCCATCTGGATTAAGCTGAATCTTCTCAATAATTCTTTTTATTCTCCAATCCACCTTATGATTCTTAGAAGGATTCTTCAAGAGATTAATCATAAGTTAAGAGTCAGACTCAACTATCACCTTTTCCCATCCAACCTTAGTAGCCTCCTGAAGACCTCCGAGGATACCATACCCCTCGGCAAGGTTATTGGAAAGAATACCCAAATTCTCAGCAAAAGTAAAAACCAGGGAGCCATATGAAAGTCTACCAATTCCTCCCACACTGGCTTTTCCAGGGTTCCCTCTAGAGGCTCCATCGGTATTGACTTTTCCAAAATCCTTAGGAGGAGGTTGCCAATTTCTATTCCTATCCAATTTACTAATACTCACATTCCCTTTAAGATGGTTGCCCTTAGAAGGTTTAATATTCAATCTTTGCATCACTTGATCCCATATTTGGTGGGAGTTTTGGGGGTGATTAAGGAGATGATGGACTGATTCAACTAAGTTGGCTATGGTCTTTTGCCAAATATAGTGAATATCCTTACTATCTTGATTAAAAATTTGGTTGTTCCTTTCATTCCAAATATTCCAAAGAAGAATGGTAGAACCCATCCAAACTAAGCTGCCTAATAAAATGATCAACACCCTCTTGATTAGGCCAATCCCTCCAAAGTTGTTCAAAAGTAAAAAAATTGGACCACTTGTAAGCCAAGTAAAGTGGCCATTCTCCTCCATAGCTCGAAGGCTAAAGTACACTCAATAAAAATATGGTTGATATTTTCTACATTCTCTTCACACATTTCACATCTAAAAGGGCCATGAAAACCACGCTTCATAAGTTGCTCACCGGTAAGCACCCTACGATGCAATAAAAGCCAATTAAAGAACCTCACCTTAGGCCAGAGCTTTTGAGCCCACAATTGAGAAAATATGTCGGAAGAATGGTTGGGATTATTATGGCATAAGGTCAAATAACCTTGAGCAAGCTGAATACTCACCCTTAGTAGTGTTGTTCCATCCAAAACAATCTTTTTCATGGGACCAAGAGAGGGATCTCATATGAAGGATGCCTTGGATATCTTGTCTTTGCCTTTACGGGATTTGAATAGGCCTAGTCCTCAATAGGGATCCAATATCTACCAACCTTTGAATTACCAGTATGGTACCGACAATAATTAGCCACCTTTATCCAATTAGCTCGGTGAAGCTCCTCCATCCAAGGCCTCCAATCGGGAAATTGAGTTATCAAAGGCTTGTGACCATCCCAAGAATCTATCCAAAAATTTGCATGTTGACCATTATGAATGATCCAAAATAATTTTTTCTTTATCAAATCCTCACCAGTCTTAAGAACTGCTAAAATGGGAGAACCTTTGGTAGGAAGTTGATAGCGAACAAGGTCTTCAGGACTTTTGTTCTCAGCATATTTAGCACGGAGATTATTGGCCCAAAGAGCATTGGGGTTATGCAACATCCTCCAATATAATTTAGCAGCTAAAGCTTTGTTGTTATTAATTGAAGACCGTAAACCTAACCCCCTTCACTCTTAGGAAGACATAAAGTATCCCATTTCACCAAGGCCCATTTTCTTTTCTCCTTAGTACCACTCCAAAGGAAACGATAGCTGATTTGATCCAATTCTCGAAGAACAACCTTTGGAATATTCAAAATGGAAGAAACATAAATAGGAATAGCTTGAAGGACTGATTTTACCAAGGTGATTCTACCCCCATAAGAAAGCCACTTGTTGGTCCACTTTCCAATTTTCTTCTTGACTTTGTCCAACAACCAATTCCAATATTTATTTTTCTGCCTTTGAATATTTATGGGAATACCTAAATAAGTGATTGGAAGAGAGGTCTTCTTATATCTTAGCTTATCCAAGACCATGGATTCCTGTCTAGCGAAGCGGTGAAAGAAAATAACTTTAGATTTGTCTTCATTGATCAAGCGCCCGATAGCCTTAGAAAAATAGCTAATGATTTGCTTAATATTAGAAGCTTCCTTAAGCGTAGCTTTACCTAAAATAGTAGAGTCATCCACAAATTGAAGATGAGAGATAGGTCTAGCTCCATGAGCAATGGTAACTCCCTCAAGGGTTTTGTTTTCCCTCTTTTTGGTTATAGTCCTACCCAAGCATTCAGCAAGAATGATGAATAAATAAGGGGATAGCGGGTCACCTTGCCTAATACCTCTAGAAGGCTGGGAAAGACTGAGAAGGCCTGCCATTGATAAGAACTAAGTAGGAAACTGAAGAGATACATCCCATAATCCAATCCATCCAATCCTTAGAGAAACCAAATTGCCTCAAAACTTTGATAAGGAAGTGCCAATCCACTCTATCATAAGCTTTGGATAAGTCTAACCGAATGAACATGGAAGGAGAATTTTGCATATCCATGGAATGGATGGCTTCTGAGAAAAAACTATCTCATCTACTATTTTACGTCCTTCCACATAACCCCCTTGCTCTGGGGAAATAATCTTATGCAAAAGAGGCTTCAACCTTTACTGCCATGATTTTAGTAATGATTTTGAGAAGAACATTACATAAAGCAATAGGTCTAAAAGCTGAGATATGATCAACCTCTTGAGCTTTTGGAACAAGAGTAATATAAGTTTTATTGATAACCTTCAAAATTTCTTTGGCTTTCCTGGCTTCTTCCACCACCTCTAATAAATCAACATGAAGGATATCCCAGAACTCTTGGTAGAACTCAATAGGAAAACCATCGGGACATGGGGTTTTCCCTTTTTGCATTTTAAAAACTACTTGTTGAAGCTCATTGATAGTAACAGGAGCAGATCAAAATAGAGTTCTCCTCGAAGTGATAAGAGAAGTGATTGCTTGAAGAACATTATATTGTGAAGGTGATTCAAGGGGAGTAGCAACAAAAATATTGGAAAAGTAATCAACAACAATAGAGTTCATGCCATCCCAAGTATAAACAACATCTCCAGAATCTGATTTTAAGGAAGAAATAAAGTTGTGAGATCTTCGAGCTAGAAGAGATTTGTGGAAAAAATTTGTGTTTCGATCTCCTTCTTTGAGCCATTGAATTCTAGATTTTTGCTTCCATAAGATTTCTTCTCTTTTTCCCATTCCTCTAAGCTGAGTTGTGAGTTTAATTTCATCTACACTTCTCTTCTCTGTGAGGCCATCTAAACGGATTTTCTTATTCAAATTTTCAAGATGAGCAATAACTTCATGTTTTTTTTATGAACATCCCCAAACTCTTTCCAGTTCCAAGTCTTGATTTTGGATTTAATGTATTGCAGTCTTTTGACAAAATAGAACATCTTAGTCCCATGCCTAGGTTTACCTTCCTTCCACCATTGTTGCACATGAGGTCTGAAGGAAATGTCTCTAAGCCACATTAATTGAAAATGAAAAGGAGAGAAACTCACATTGGTTTTCCACATTTCCACCATGGTGGCCAATGATCCGAACCAGACATTATTAAGAGTCTTCACTTTAGAAATGTGACCATGGATTAAGAAATTTTTAGAGAGCAAAAACCTATCCAATATCTCCATTATACAAGCTAAGCCTTGCCTTCTGTTAGACCAAGTCATAAGGCCATTATCGAGTTGGATATCCACAAGATGGAGGTTTGCAATATATTCGCTCATGAGGTCAGTGCTTTTGTCCAAATTTCTATTTCCCCCCTTTTCTCATCCAGAGAGAGGATGGTATTGAAATCTCCTCCGATCAAGATCCAAGCTTTAGGAAAATGAGAGATAATATGAGTAATATCCTTCCATTGTCTTCTTTTTTCCTCCAAAGAAGTCGGAGCATAAATAGTAATGCAGAGCATAATCTGGTTGGAATGTCTACTTTGAATAGCTATAGCCAACAAACCCCAACTGCCAACCATATGGTGAATAACTACCTCTTTTGGATCCCAAAGACAAGCAATGCCACCCGAAGTCCCTTGGGAGCCGAGGGAAACCATTTTCCAGTTGGCCAAAATTCTACTGGCAATTAAGTCCATATCCTCCATTGACATCTTAGTTTCTTGAAGGAAAACAAGATGTGGATGATTTACCTGAATCATTCTTCTAATTTCATTTTGTTTTGAAAGACTCCCTTTGAGTCCTCTAATATTCCAAGTGATGATCTTCATTAATACCGGGGCTAAAAAAGTTGGGAAGGGCATTAATCTTACCTTCCTCTACAAGCTTTTCACCTTCTTTTACCATATGATATTGATTGGTCTTGCGACCTACTTTTTGATTAGAATCCATCTTCAATTTTTTTCCCTATTTCTTGACTTATTCCAATTGAATATGAGATGGCTTCTAACCTTGAAGAATGCTCGTACCACAACCAAAATTTTACTAGATGGTTCAATAGAGTCTATATTGGGACCTGCATTATTTGAAGTTTTGACATTTGAAATATTGTTTTTCTTGTGTAAATTTTCTCCTTTTTTTTTGTTGAAAACCTTTGATTTGTTGGTTTGTCTCTGAGTTCTTCCCTTCATATTTAAATTGTGTTTCTAAGATTTCAGTTTCCATTATTTCCTCTTCCTCACTTGGGACATCATTTGTGGAAAGGATTTCAAACATATTAGCGAGATGACTTTGATTGATCCTTCATAACTGGTTTTTTTAGTGTTCTTCTTCTTAGGTATTTGGAAACCTGCTAAGTTTATATCTTCTTTCTTTTGATCAGGAATTTTATTTGGGCAAGCACTGGCCAAATGACCATATTCATGGCAAATTCTACAATGAAAAGGAATGTTCTCATAGTCCACTACTTGCTCCCAAGTGTCTTCCCCAAATTGTAATGTGATCTTTTTAGGTAGGGGTTTGTCAAAATCCATTAAAACACAAATCCGAGCATAAATAATATGTTCAAAATTTTGAGTACAATCAGCAGTCATCATAAAAGTTCCTAAAGAGTTTCCAATTGAAGAAAAAATAGTAGGATTCCAAAATTCAATAGGGAGGCCAAAGAGTCTAACCCACACGGGAGCAATAGAAGGCATCTCTTCTTCGGCTTTAAATTTAGTATGCCGGGGCTTCATGAAAAGCCCTGCCCTTCCAAAAAACCAAGGACCCCCTTGAAAAGTTTTCTCTCTATCTTCATTATTAGCAAATAAAACAAGAAAATAACCATTTGGATAAATAGAGATTTGTAACTCACCTTTAGTTTTCCAGCTTTTTGCAGCCCGAGACTTTGAAAGCAGATAGACTCGGACGAAAACCCACGAACCGACAAATTAGTCCTCTTTTTTCCAAATCTTCAATGCCAGTCTGAATGTTATCCATATCAAGCTTAACAATAGGAGTTCCATCAGTTGCTTTAAGACATCCTGACTCTGTTTTCCTGGGATCAATCTTAGGCATTCTTAGAGGTTTATGGGAAGCCCTAATATTGATATTAGCATTGGGTTGAGGCTGTCCACCATGAAGGGCATCCCTAAAATTCATTTTTGGGACTGAGTCTTCAAAATTCTTACCCTTGATAGGGGTTTTCATAGTAGAATTATTTTGTGGGTGCACCTTAGCACCAGATTCACTTGAGATATGAGCCATTTTTTGATCAACTGCTTGAAACTTGTTTCGTGATCTCTTTAATCCTTGCCCTAGACGTCGTGGAAAGGTATGGTTTTCACTTTTCTTTTGTGCAGCAAATTGGAAGCCGTTGTCACTCAAGTTCACAGTATGATCTGTTGAAAGACAAATTTCTAACCCATCTTGTATCCCCTGCAACATTTCCTGCTAAAATATTGAGAATAAACCACAAAAATATTGGCCGCTAGGGCCCGAAGGCCCTAAAAACCAACCTCTGGAGCTGCTTGCACTCAACCCAGATGAAACCCTCGCATAGCCGCTTGCCAAATATGTCGTTCACACATAGGGATGCGCTAGGATCTGTGTTGCTCCAAATGATATGAAAATTGGTGGAGACGTTCTAGGGTTTTTCAGGCATCTACCCTCAAAATTTTAGCTCAATCCGAGTCCGGATGAGTGAGATATGACCGAAACGAGTTCGGAAGTTTGGGCAGTCCTGCGAAAAACGTCTCCCTTCCAAAATAATATTTTAAACCAAAAACCTTCTATTTGCTACCACTTTGGATATTATCTTATATTCCATATTACATAGGCTCATGGACCTAAATAAATTAAACAATTATGCATTTCTTTATTGGAATTAGGGTAAGATATACTGCATTTATTTTATAAGGTATGTATTATTTTACCTTATATTATTCAAATGCCACCAATAAAGGATCCTTCACTATTTCCCACATATGTTAATAGAATGTTGTTGAGATCCCATTTGGACCTAGGGATTCATCCTTATCAAATGATAAAAGAGCTAAATGAATTCTTCAAGAGTAATAGGTTCCATCAATTTTATATTGTCTCCATTTGTTAGAATTGAAGGTACTTCTTACAATAGTTTAAAATTAAGAACTTCAATCTCCTTTGATATTAGAATATTTTGGAAAAAAACCTTCCCTCCTTTTTTATTTTGCTTTGGTCTTCAATACAAACCCTTTCTACTAATTTAATTATACTATTTATGGATGTTGATCTTTGTACTATTGTCATCCTATGAAAAAACTTTATGTTTTATCTCCTTTTAACCAAGTATGTCTCAATTTTAAAGTCCAAAATCTCTCTTCCTTACTCAAAATATTATGATATTCACTAGGCAACTTGCTTTCCTTTGATCTTGGATTATTATGATCACCTTTTTAGAATTTTGAAAGTTCCTCTTTTAGTTATTTCCTCTCAAAAATGTTTTTGTTTTCTTTGTGAAAAAGACTAAATTTTATTAAACAAAAACTAGATTACATAGTCGCGAGGCCTTCCATACATGGGTCACAGCCTGGAAGTGCCTCCAGATATACATGCCTATAATCCCATGAAGGCTAAATGCCCAATTAGAGAATAAACAAAAATTGCACAAAAAAGCATTGCTACACCTAATCACTGAACGACATATCAGAGGAGGACTCCTCAAAACTGCAATAAGACAAAACCATCGATTTATTTTCCTTGTATACAACATATCCTCTCAAAACCGCATTTGAGAGGTCTTCATTTCTAGTGGCGATTGCAAATTCTTGTAGCTCCACCAGCTCATCCTGCTAATCTCCACTATTATCTGTCTGTCCTATCCCCACCTTCCCACGTACATAGTGATTCGAACAATTCCTAATCATGAAACACCGAGGCCTTCAATCTCTATGTGTGCAATTACTCCCTCCTCCCAGGAGTTGCCACGTTGGTACTTCTTCCTTCCCCATCATTGGGGTAATCCTATCGAAGCAAAACCTGCAAGTCCATATAATCTTCCCCCAAGTTTTACCCCCTACCATAATCCCACCAATGATGACCTCTCTCTATTCCCCAATTAGCCAACTTATCTGCAACTCTGTTCTTTTCCCTCACCACGTGGAGAAATTTTATCTGTGCTCTATTTTTTAAACCCATAATATTGTCCAAGACCCGTTGGACCCTCCATTCCATTTTCCCCCCTCCTCCTGCTTGTTCAACCTATTGATTAAGACCTGAGAGTCAGACTCCACCTCAATTCTTGAGTATCCTTGCTTAAGAGCCATGGCTAAGCCTTCACAGATGGCCATGGCCTCCACCACCATGTTGTTGTTCCTCCCAATGCCTCGATGGAAGCCAAAAACCATCATCCCTTCGTGCGTATGACCCACCCCTCCAATACTGCCTCCCCCCAGGATTGCTACGAGCAACACCATCGATGTTAACCTTAACCCAATCCATCGACGGTGGCTTCCACTTCCCTCCCCTATCCAACTTTTTAGAAGGAGGAACCTTCCTTACTCCTGAGCTCCAATTCCATAAATATTGGGACTGAACCCACCCAGGGATCACAATCCCAAGAAGATCCAATAACTCCTCATCTCTGGGCATAAGCTGGGAACCTTTGATTCCTCTTACAACCTCTCTAATATTGAGCAAAATTCTCAAGAGAATTGACTCCCTAGATGAGCACTCATCACGAAAAATATGCCTGTTGCACTCTAACCACACCTACCACAAAGTGAAGGCCTTGAAACAATGGACTAGAAGGGCAGACTATCCACCCACCCCCTAGAGCCCCATAGATCAAAGAACTGCTCCAACGAGACATCACCAAGTTGGGGCAAATTAAACATCCTTTCGCCTTGCTCCCAGATCCAACCAACAAAGGGACATCAAACTAGAAGGTGGTCCATAGATTCTCCTACCCCATAACAGAGCACACACCATTCTAGGCCCACCAAGCCCCTCTTACGAAGATTGTCCTGAGTCAAAATCCTATTCTGAATGGCTAACCAAATGAAAATGTTGACTTTTGACTAGATACTTGAATTCCACACCTTCTTCCAAATCGCCCCCTCCCTACCCAATCCCTCTGTGAGCCAGTCATATCCCTTCTTGATGGAATACTATCCATTTCCTTTGTCTCCCCATCCCAAAGAGTCCTCTTTTGACCACGAGCACTGCCTTTGATCCAAAATAGCCCTCAGACTATCCCTGTCTTCTTTAGCTATCTATCTCCAAACCAAGAGGTCTTTCCACCTCCTCAAACCCCCTCCCCCTTCATCTTCCTCCCAGAAGTCCTTAACATAGACCCAATTTGCATTCTTAAAAATCTCTGCAACATTACCCAGGTTTGAGAACTGGGAAGTAATTGGTTGGTATTGATCCCATGCATCATCCCAAAATTTTGCCTTTCTCCCATTTTTGACTTTCCAAAATAGCCCTGTAGTAATAACAGTACTAGCCTTTTTAATTGTAGTCCAAATGATGGACCCCCTCGTTAAAGGGGAGGCTATAAACTGGTTCCACCTCATCCCCATACTTCATAGATAGAACCTTTGACTTAAGGTTGGACTGGTCCAACATCCAATTCCACAACAATTTAGCTGATAAAGCCAAGTTATGATCAACCAATCTACGGATACCCAACCCCCTTTATTTAGTGAGAGGTAGACCGAATCCCACTTTACCAAACTCTATTTATTTTTCAATTCTGAGCCTCCCCAAATAAAGTCCCTCAAAAGTCTATCAATCTCCTTAACACAATGCTTAGGACCAATCATAGTCATAAATTGAAAGATCGAAATAGCCTGCAACACTGATTTTATCAAAGTCAATCTTCCCCCAATGAGAGCCATCGATGGGTCCAATTATTTAACTTACATCAAATTTTATCTATAAGAGTCCTCCAAGATTCCTTTCCAAGATGTCTTCCTACCACTGGAAGCCCAAGGTATTTAAAGGGGACCAAGCCTTTCTTGAAATTTAAAATATTAAGGATACGAGTTTGCACCCTATTATCAACATTGAAAAAGAAAACCTTAGACTTATCTTCATTGATAACTTGACCCGAAGCTCTCCCGTATAGATCCAAACATCTTCTAAACCCCTTGGCCTCCTTGATCTTTGCTATCCCCATACAAGCAGAATCATCCATAAACTATAGATGTGTCAGAGGCACGACCCCCTTGGACATTGTAAAACCTTTTATTTCCTGGGATTCCCTAGCTTTGTGGATAGTCCTACCCAAGGCTTCTACCTGAATAATGAACAAGTAGGGAGATAGAGGGTCTCCCTATCTCAAGCCTCTACTTGCCCCAAACTGCTTTGATAGGACACCATTTATCAAGACCGAGTAAGCAGGATTGGAAAAGCAAGTTGCCACCCAATCGATCCACCTATCCTCGAACCCAAACTTTTGTAAAACCTTAATAAAAAACTCCAATCAACTCGGTCATAGGCTTTGGACATATCTAGTTTAATAAACATATTACCTTCCTTACTGAGTCTCATGGAGTGAGTAACTTCCTATGCCAATATAATTTGGTCCATGATTTGTCTCCCTTGCACAAATCCACCCTGTTCCTCAGATATAATGGTTGGTAAAACCACCTTCAAACGCTCTACCAACACCTTAGAAATAATATTATATATACAATTATAGAGGGAAATGGGTCAAAACTCATCCAACGAGGAAGCCCCATCCTTTTTTAGAATAAGAGCAATAAAAGTATAATTCATAGCTCTTAAGATAGATTTAGACCTTTTGGCCTCTTCAACTACTTGTAGGATTTCCTCCCCCAACTCCTCCCACATAAATTGAAAGAATTCAATTGGAAAATCATTTAGTCCTAGAGTTTTACCTTTTTTCATCTCAAAGACTACCCTTTGCACTTCCTCCAAAGACACCTCTCTAGCCAAGAACAAATTCTGCTCGATCGAGATACAAGGAGGAATCGACTCCAATATCTCTCATTGTGCCTCATCATCCAGAGGAACCTTCAAAAAAATATCAGAGAAGTACCTCCTTGCTTCCCCCTGCATCTCACTCCATGTCCTTATGACCTGCCCCCTTCCATAGGTTAGAGACTTAATAAAATTAAACTCCCTTCTAGCCATGGTTGACCGGTGGAAAATTTTTGTATTTCTATCCCCCTCCCTCAGCCAAGTGATTCTAGACTTTTGTTTCCAGAACACCTCCTCCTTTCGCTCCCATTCCTCCACCTTCATCAACACCTCTATCTCTTGGGTCAAGAGCTCCTAAGAAAGACCTTCCAAATGAATCCTCTCAGTCACCTACTTAAGAGCCCGCACCGCCTCTTGGGACTCTCGCTCAATATTCCCAAAAACTAGATGGTTCCATTCTTTTAGCCTCTCTTTCACATACTATAATCTTTAAAAAATATAAACATCATAGTTCCAAATCTTGAGCATCCCTCCATCCACCATCTAAGGATCAAATCCTTGAAACCCTCATGGTCAAGCCAGGCAAGTTGAAACCGAAAAGGGTTATTCCTTGGTTTAATCCAACTCAAGACATCAAGAGAGATTGGCCAATGATCAGATCCCACAAAAGAGAGAATATCTAAGTGCAACACTATTCCTCTCATCACCCAAGAGTCATCAACTAAAAAATGATCCAATATTTCTTGGATATGGTCCAAGTTTAGTCTCCTATTACTCTAGGTGAACAAGTAGCCTTTCGAAACCACATCTCTAAGACCTAACCTATCCATTTGGTCAATGAAAAAATGACTCCCTACATCCAAGACTCTGGAGCCTCCTTGCTTTTCCTCCAATGAAGCAATAGCATTAAAATCCCCTCCAACTATTTGAAACATCTCCTTCCCTTAACCCTCCCCCCCCTTTCTTTCCTTTTATATTATCTAGAGCATAAAAGTTAACTACCTAAAAGGGAGCCACATTTGAAAGCAGATACCCTCTTATCTCCAAAATTCTTATAGTTACCATTGCATCCACAACCTCTATCTTCCTAGGATCCCACATACAAAGCAATCCTCCAAAACTACCCTTGGCAGCAACCGCTAAACTCAAAGCTTCCTTCCAAATTCTCTTGCAAGTTGTTGAGCTTCCTTCTAAACTCAATTTGGATTCCTGAATCAACATCAAATAAGGATGATATTATCTAATCAAATACTTCACAACATTATGCTTGGGTTTCACCCCCAAGCCCCTCACATTCCAAGAAATAATCTTCATTTGGAGAAAGAGTTAAAATGTGAATCAATAGTTTGCATAATCCTTACTTCCACCAAATGCTCTCCTTCCTTATCTCACTTGTCCTTTTCTGATTTTCTTCCAACCACATGTTGTTTTCCTCCTCGATGCTTCCTTGAGGTGCTTGATGTAATCCCTAAGGGATTACTTCTCATTCCTCTCCTCCCATCCCCCTCAATCTTGATAACTCTTTCCTCCCTCTCCATATCATCCTCAACTACATCCCTAGCCTTCACTAGAATCGACTCCTCCAAGGGCCCAACCTCCTCCTTCTGAGTTCCAAAATCTTCTTAAGTGCACATCTCTATTGGGGCCTCACCCCTACTACAAGGGAATGATACCAAATCATCCTGAACAACCTACTCATGAGAGGGGTAATCCCCCCACAACATCCACATCCACCTCACTGGACCCAGATCCCAAGACATCAAACTAATTTTTGAAAGGAACTTCCAAATGTTCCTTACCCTTTTGACCACCAACCTTCGATATTTTCTTATTTATAACTACATAAAAACCATCCTCCTCCCCCACTTCCACACCTTTCCCTTGATGGGGCTCCTCCTTCTGCTTCATCTCAGTATTCTTGGGGAAATCCCTTGCTAGGTGACCATAAAGATGATAATATCTACACCTGAAGGGGATCACCTCATAGTCAAGAGCCTGAACCCGTACCACCTCCCCAATCTGGATGTCAATAGAATCCGGGAGAGGACTGGATATATCCAACTCCACACAAATCCTAGCATAAGTAGTAAACTTCCTTCTCTTCATAAGATCAGAGATCGAAACAAAGGTCCCTATGGCCTCTCCAATATCTCTAAAAATCTCCTCCTTCCAAAGCTCCAAAGGTAAACAATGAAGTCTGGTCCACACTAGGACAACTGAAGGTAGTTCCTCCGTCGTATTGAACCCTACATGCCATAGTTTCATGTATAGCCCCACTTGCCCCATGAAATAAGGGCCACCCTCAAAAATTTTATTTTAATCCTCCTCCTTATCAAAAATAGCTAAAAAATACCCATTTGTAGAAATAACAATGTCATACTTGCCTTTATTTTTCTAGTATCATGTTGTCCATCCCTCAATCCTTCTTAGGTCTACCCTAATTCCAATGAATCTACAAATGAGGGCCTTGGATTGTAAGAAAATTACCTCATTCACCACCACTTCAGGCTGCACCTAAATCCATGGTCGCTCCTCCTTGCGACGAAGGCAGTCGTTCACCTTTTCATTACCACCCATCGATGTTGAACCCACCACACTAGCCCAAGCCTTCTTTAGGGAATCATACGCTTTACCAACTCTATCAAGGCTAAACCTTGAAGAACCCACAACCGCCCCCTTAAAGTTCAAAATTGGGTGGCCCTGGGGGCCACCCCCTCTCACAATATAGATCCCATATAGATCTCGCTTCTTTGCTTAGATCCCGTCTCGATCCTTCTCCTCTACTCAAATCCTACTTAAATATTGCCCCTCTGCTCATATTCTATTCAAATATCACTCCTTTGCTTATATCCCACTCTGTAGCTAGGAACGTTCTTCTCAAAAATGTTTCTTAAAGTGCTTTTTTTCCATTCGTATGAATGAAATGATTTTAATTAAATCAAAATAGTTATATAAAATTAAGAGTTTTAACATAAGGATATGGTGTACAACCCTATTTTTATTGATTTAATTTGTTTTGGAAGTGTATACAACCCACCATTTCTTGAAGAATTCCATGTTTGTGCTATCATATCAAAAAATTGAGGATGGTCTTCCCACATTTGCTCATATTTAAAATATTATATTTTTTAAAATTCACTTACCACCATTTTAACTCTTATTGGCTAATGATTTGAACCAATCCTTGTCAAGGTATTAATTTTAGCACAAGTCCCTTCATCTAGCCAATGATCTAAGAGTATGCATTTGTCTAATTTATATGCTATCAGGTTCTAGCCTATCCTATTTTTGGTCCATGTATAGTTTTCTTCTTCAAACTCAACCTCCCATAGATTATTGTTTTGAATAAAATCTAAGAAATGTCTCATACTTTAGGTTATTTTTCTAATTCCCCCAAAATTTTCATCCATCTTGGTTATGGCATTAAAATCTCCTATGATCATGAATCATGTTTCTTGGTCTTTACTTCTCATAAAGGCTTTAATCCCACTCCATAATTTTGATCTACTTGATTGAGTTGTAGGTCCATAGACATTGATAAGGATGAAACGAATATCTGCAAAGTAGCATGTGACTAATGAGGCTATCCAATACCTAGTTTTATGAATGGTTTTACACATGAGGTTCTAACAAGATTCCAACATGCTCGAATTTTTCCTATCTCTCCTTCTAAATCCATAGCATCCCATTCACATTTTTCCATACTACTTTCATAGTTCTAGAAACTTCTTCCTTTGTCATTTTAATTTCCTTTATACAAAGAATATTAGGCTTATTACTTAAACAGAGGTCCTTGATACACATCTATTTTGAGGGGGCATTAGCATCCCTTATATTCCATGAGATGATAATCATGTCTCATTAGGGATTTTTGGCCTCGCCTGTGAATTACCAATATCATTTTGTTGTTTGGTAAAGAGAAGCTCAACCAACCTAGATTGTGTTCCTTTCTCTATGTTTGCTCTTGCTTCCCTGGATCCCACTTGATAAATTGAAGGTTTTCCTCTTTTTGCCTTTCCAATATCGGGAGTAGGTCTTATTATTCTATTCCTCAATATCCTTTCACAACTTTCCTTTTCATTAGATATGTGATATTTTGGCTCTACTAAATAAGCTTTTGACATATCCTGCTCATTTTATGGTATTTCCTTATTAATGGTAGAGGTATTAACATCTAACACTACATTTTCTATACCATTTTCCTTCTCCTGAATGGTGCATGGTACTTCAAGAGAGTCTTAAAATTTTGATGAGGCACATTCCTTAGGTTCAGTAGGAATTCTCATCCCTAAATTGGGATCATACTAAGTAGATAATTCCTTGTTAATATATTAATCCTATTGTACTATGTCCTCTAAGATCTGATCTACTTTTTCTTCATAGGCTAAAGCCTCAAAAGAATTAGTATTTATTCCAATATCCTTGCTTACTAGAATCCATTATTTATTTTTATTTTTAAATAAAGGGGTAAAAATTTATTGATAAGAAGACAAGATTACAGAGTACAATGAAGCCCCCAACTAGGGCTCAAGTAAGCAACAAAACAAGCTAAAACCACCAGACAGGGTCAAAACCCGAAGAAGACAACAAGAACAAACCACATTAAGTCTGAACATCCTTGTGGATCAACTCCCAGAGGCGTTGAGAGTCCCCAGATGGGAGACTCTCCCAGTTATCCATAATCCAAGGACCCGAAAGCTCAGAAGCCCTTTTGGCCAAATAATCAACAACCCCATTCCATTCCCTTGGAATGTGCACAAAGGAGATGAATTCGAACTCTTCACTAATTCTGAGAATCTGAATGGCCATAGAGGCCAACTGCCAATTAACATCCTCCAACCTTTTGTTGTTTAAAATATTAACCAAAATTTGAGAGTCGGACTCGCAGATGCTCCTATGCCAGCCAAGAGAAAACCCCCTCTGCAAGGCCTCGAGAATCGCAAGAGCTTCCATAAAATTGTTGGAGTGAACACCTTTATAAATGGAAAAGAAAAATCTGACCACGCCAGCAGAGTCTCTCCCAACACCACCAATTCCAGCATGTCCAGGATTACCCCTAGATGACCCATCAATATTAATTTTTAAAACTCCTCCAGGGGGTGGCCTCCACCTACCATCTCTCCTAACTTTCTTGCTAAGCTGAGAAGCCCTGCTAGGGTGAGAAGAGTCCGCTCCAACCCCAAAGAGACCAAGGGCCTACCATACCTTCTCCTCCCTAGAGTCCAAAAGAGGGTTCACATCGCATTTGCTATGGATAGTTTCCTGAACCATACCCAGGATCCTTTGCCAGATCTGTTGAACAACCAAATGACTACCCTGAAATATGCGATGGTTTTATTCGAGCCAAATCTACCAGATGATGCAAGAAGGGCCCAAATTCCAAGCCACCTAGAGGAAGGGGGCATTGGTTGGAGGTCTACCTAGACTACTCCAAAACTCCACCAGGGAGAGCACATGAAAACAAGGATGGTTCCAGGCACTCCACCAATGGTGCCAAATGTCTCTGGCAAGGGAGCATTGGAAAAATAAATGAGAAGAGACATCCTCATTATTACCACAAAGGACACAAATAGAGGGACCCTGAAATCCCCTCTTCCTCAAGTTCTCCCAAGTGAGGCATTTATTCTGAGCTACCAGCCAGAGAAAGAAGTTACATTTAGGCCAAGCAAATCTGTTCCACACCTTTTTCCACCATGTGACAGGGAGGCTCCCAAATTCTGCATATCAAGAACCTGGTAGCCATAGGCTACAGAGTAGGTTCCCTTGGGATCAGGGTTCCAAGCCAAACTATCTTTACCCCTCAATGAAGAACAGGGTCTCCTCACAAGAATAAGAGCAAGCACATCTTTATCCTCGACCAATCCCCCTAGGGCCATTCCTATGGATCTTTCCACTTGTACATCTCCAGATTACCAAAATACTAGATTGTTTTAAAGTCCTCCACATGAGACCAACCCACTTCCAAAAAATAAATGCTTAGGGAATGTAGCCTGGGATATTGAGTCAAGATAGGAGGGTGGCCATCCCAAGAATCCTCCTAAAAAAGAGCATATGATCCTCGATTGCAAATCTAGAACAAACCCTACTTAATTAAATTAGCCCCTCTTTTTAGAGTGTCCTAGATAACCGAACCTTTCCCAACCAAGCTGACTCTAGGGATCTCAGCCTCAGAAATACCTCTCAAGTACTTACAAGATAATATTTTAGCCCAAATATGATCTTGAGAAGTACACCATCTCCAATAAATTTTCACAGCCAGAGCCTACCCAGAAAGAGCCACCTATCGCAACCCAAGGCCTCCCTCTTGAACCGACCTACAAATAGAATCCCACCTAACCAAACTCCATTTAGATTGAGCAAGTTTTCTAGACCACAAAAACTATCTTGACAAAGCATCCATGTCCTTGATGAAACGAGAGGGAGTTATTTGCACAAAATATCTATAGATGGGTAAAGCTTGAACAACATATTTTAAAAGCAACACTCTACCCACAAAGGAGAGCCATATGATGGTCCAATGATTCACCTTCCTTCTAAACTTATCCAACATAGACTGCCAAGAAGATCTAGGTAGAGGATGAGATGAAATCGGAATACCAAGATAAATGAAGGGGGGAGTCCCGACCTAAAATCTTAGAATTTGAGCAATCCTAGCTTGAATAAGAGGAGGGGTATTGAAGAAGAAAATAGAAGACTTGTCCTCATTAATCAACTATCCAGAAGCACCAAGATATATGTCAAGAGACCGTCTAATATTGCCAGCTTCCCTGATAGTGGCAACTCCTAGCAAAGCAATGTCATCAACAAATTGAAGGTGGGAAAGAGGCGGTGAACTACTATCCCACTTCCAACCCTGAATGAAACCATGCCTAACCTGAGACTTGAGAAATATTCCCAACCCTTCCACCATAATGATAAAAAAATAAGGAGATAGAGGATCTCCTTGCCTCAATCCCCTCGAGGCCTCAAACAACTCCGATGACTCATTATTAACAAGAACAGAGAATGAGGAAGAAGAAACACAACTCATCACCCATCTAATCCAATCCTCCTCAAAGCCAAAAGCAGCAAGAAATTTCTGAAGAAAGGACCATTTGACCCGGTCATAGGCTTTGGCCATGTCCAACTTAATGAACATAGATTTCTCCTTAGAAGTTTCCATCGAGTGAATAGCTTCCATAGCAATAACAACCCCATCCAAGATTTTTCGACCAACAACAAACCCACCTTGCTCCTCAGAGATGATTTTGCTCAACCATATCTTCAGCCTCTCGACAATAATTTTTGTAATGATCTTATACACAACATTGCAGAGAGAAATAGGCCTAAACATATCCAGGGAATTCTCTCCCTCTTTTTTGGGAATAAGCACCACAAAGGTAGCATTTAGGGCCCTTAGCATCTGTTTGTTCTTTTGGGACTCATGGACCACCTCCAGAAGATCAAATTTGATTAACTCCCAAAACTCCTGATAAAACTCAATCGGGAATCCATCCGGGCCCGAGGCTTTCCCTTTTTCATCTTGAAGACAACATTTTCCAACTCCTCAAGGGAAATTGGACCCATCAAATGCTCATTCATTTCTCTAGAAACAATCGAGGGAATACAATTTAGAATAAGCTTTTCAGCCTCTTCATCTGAGAGGGAGTCCTCCTTAAAGAGAGGAAAAATACCTCCTAGTCTCTTCTAAAATATCCCTGAAAGAAGAGAGAAGGGCACCCTGAGAATTCACAAGAGAGGAAATCAGGTTACCATTACGACGAGCCTTAACTGAGTTAAAAAATAAGGTCGTGTTCCTATCCCCTTCCTGAAGCCAATCCACTCGAGCTTTCTATTTCCAAAAAATTTCTTCCCTCAACTCCCATTCAACAAGGTCTTTCGTAGCCTCAGATTCCTCAATGAGAAGCTCCTCCATGAGTCCATGATCTCTGATCTTCCTTGAAGCTTCTTCCACCTTCCTAAGAGCCACCAACTTAGCCAAGGAAAGGTTCCCAAAATTTAGACTATTCCACCTCTTCAATTTATGCTTAACGAATTGCAGCCGCTTCATAAAGGAATACATAGCGGTGCCATGAGAAGGTTTGCCATTGGTCCACCAACCTCGCATGAAATCATGAATCTTAGGATCCCGAAGCCACATAAGTTGAAACTTAAAGGAAGGATTCTTATTTAGCCCAAACTCAAGAGCAGAGAGTTTGATAGGCCAATGATCAGATCCCCTACCCTCCAGAATCATAGAACTAGCACTTCTATTATTACCAATCCAAAAACTAGAGATCAAAAACCTATCCAGTCTCTTTGAGATGGAATCTTCCCCACATCTTCTATTGTGCTAGGTAAATATCCCATTATCCAGCTTGATGTCAACCAAGTTCAGGGCCTAGATATGAGCACTAAAGACAGAAGAAAAAGGCTCGAGATGATCAACCCCACCATATTTCTCCTCTAGACAAGTGATAGAGTTGAAATCTCCAACCAAAATCCATGGGTACAGGGGAGCCAGACTTCTCACAAAGCCAATGTGCTCCCACAAATTCACTTTACCATTGTAATCAATAGGAGCATACACATTTGTAAGTAGGATGGTTTCACCAGATTCATTATCATGCTCGATCATCGAAATAGACCATCTACTAGAAATCCAAGTAAGAGGAGAGATCTTAACCGGATCCCATAAACAAGCAATACCACCAACATATCCACATGCACCAATACACTGGCATTGACCCCTTCTCCACAACTTGGGAGCAATATTGAACATACTATCAGTAGCCAATTTAGTCTCTTGAATAAACACCACATCCGAAGAATGAACACGAACCAAATCATGAACAACTTTTTATCTGGGGATGTTGTTCAACCCCCTTACATTCCATGAAAGGATAATCATTTCTAGGGGTTAGAAAAATGGGAGTCCAATGTTCTCACCAAGCCTGACTCCACCAAAGTCTCCCCCATTAACTTAATTTTATCCTGGTCTTTCTTTCGACCCACCTTCATATTCTTATCCGAAGCACCTTTTTTAATTGTTTTCTACTGCAATCCCAACACCGTAGGAGTTTTGCAGTCCAAGGATGACTGCATCAATATCTGAGTAGGAGAGGGCATAACTAAATCTATGCCACTTTCCAAAATAGTTTCCCCTCCAGGGCTAGAGCCATCCATACCACCTGTACTCAGAACCAAAGCCCTATGTTCTTCATTTAAACCCCCTAGATCTGATTCCTTAGGTTCCACCTCAAGAAGAGACATCTGATTCGGCCCTGTTATATCTGCATCAGGTAGCGACATTTTAGGTATCTCCATGCACTGATCAAGATCATCTAGTATCTCAAAATGGTTGAGTAGAGCATCTGGTTGGCTATCCTTAAGGTCTCTTTTTGCCCTTCTTCCTCTATTTTAGGGTTTTACAAGAACAAAGCCTTCCTTATCCCGATCCCCTTCCTTTATTGGGGCTTTTCCTTTGTCCAAATTTTATGCAGATCGAGAGGGCCCAGGATTTGAAGCCACAGGTGGGATAAACTTAGGGTATTTTCTTTGTAGGTGGTCATATTCATGACAGATCCAGCAATGAAATGGAAGAGCTTCATAGTCAAGTTGTTGAACCCATGTAGTCGATCCAAACTATATTTCAATAGAATCTAGAATAGGATTGTTTAAATCAATTTTGACATAGATACGGGCAACAGAGATTACCTTTTTATCCATCATCTATTGTGATGGTCCAATCGACTTCCCAAGAAGAAGGGCAATCATATGCAAGATGTCATTTCTCCAGAATTCCAATGGGAGCCACGGAGCCGAACCCACACTGGAACCCACGATGCCTGCTCCTCTGACGGGTTGAAACCCACATGCCAAGGTTTAAGAAAGAGTCCCGCTTGGTTACAAAAATAGGGACCCCCTTCAAATGCTTTGTTACGATCCACAAGACAAGAGAAAACCACCATAAAATAGCTATTCGCACTCAACATCACCTCCACGTCACCTTTAGGGTTCCAAGTCTTCCTAACCCAAGCCTCCACAAAGGGAAGAGAAATTTGGATGCCCATAAATTTTCCAATAAGTGCATGCTTGGTTAAATACTCCACATCTTCCACCACCGAGTCTGGTTGAACCACTAGAACCGACCTGGCTTCACATCGTTCCAAACATCCATTGTTCTTTAACAAGCGATTCTCGACATGCAATGGGAAATCTTGTTCCTTCCAATCATTTTTAGATGAAAAAACATCACTAGCATGCATGCTCTGTGATGGGCCCGATGCCATCACAACATTCCTCCAATTGTTCAGACCTCCTCCAAAAACTTCTGCCATCTCCTCTAGGTTTTTTTCTTCGGCTCTACTGCCACTCAAAGGACAATTAGGAAAATAATTCCTAGACTCCACTATTTATTTACTTTCATTTGTCTAGACCTATTTTTTGGAAGTTAAAAACCATCCTCATCCATATCTATTTGTAATTTTTTCTTGCAGTTTTCTACGTATGTTTTTGTTGGATTCTTCTTAGGGAATGATTTCTATATATGCCCTACCTAATGATATCTTCTACACTTGAAAAAATATGTTTTCTTAATATATGGTTTAGGTTCATAACTTACCCCCATACTTAAGAATGATTAATTATGGTAAAGGTTTACTGATATCAATCATGACCAATATCCGAGCATAAATATGCAAGACTTTGTCTTTTGTAGTTTCTAAAATCTCAAGTAATCATCCCAAAGTGTTTCCTATTATCCATTTCCTAGAATTCATCAAGCAACCTATACATCCTGATCCAGACTAGTACTAAGGATGGACTTATGATTTTAGGTGCAAAGCCTTCATACTAGAAAGTAAGGAAGAATCCTTCTCTTATCATAAACCAAGGACCCCCTTTTGAGATTCTATGTCTTTCATACCTAGAAAATAAAATGGCTAGGAAGAAATCTTTGGAAAGAAAGGATAGACTAACTCTTGGAGAATTCCATCTCCTATCAATCCATTTTCTCAAAGTTAAATCCCATGGCCAAGGCCCATTAAATATATCAATGACTACCTTATCTTTAAGCAACAAGGATCATTTCTTTATGAGATCATTCCTAAACTCTAATACTAAGGATGATTCTAAGTATTTATTTGTAAATCGATCCATGGGAAGGAAACTATAACTTAATATCTATTGAAATTTACTATTATATCCTGTAGCTATTATATTATTTGAAAATAAATTTACAATAATTTGCATACAAAAATTCTAAGATAATGAATGCATAAATAAAAATTAGCTAAATTTTTTTATATCTAAACAAAATATCCCACCTTGGTGATGCCCTAGCCCTCCATTGCTCCTCCCATCATCTAAACCCTAGCTAACAAATAGCTGTAATTTCATTTTTTGGGACTTAAAAATCATCATTGTCCTTGTTCTAGATGGATAACTTAGGGTCATGTCTCCCTCAATACTACTCGGATTCCATCATATGACAACTCATTTAAAAGCTCTTCAAATTTTGCACAAATTAGTCCAAGAATAATTTGAGTTAGACAACCCTTCATAAAGATATGACTCCTAAAAGATGAGATATTTTTCTAGGAAAAAATTCCTAACGCTACCCCTACTTTGAATGGTTGTCTTCACATGGTCATGTCTCCCTCTATACTGCTTGGATTCTTTCATATGAACTCATTTCAAAATTCTTCATATTTTGGACAAAATGACACAAGAATTTTCTAAACTAGACAACTCAATGCAAATATATGGCTCCTAAAAGATGAGTTGTTTATTAGAAAAATTTGCCGTATTTGTCAATTCATAATTTCTTCATTTTTTCCAAAAATACAAATTTCAAAATATTAACTATAATGAATATTTTGCAAAATTAAAGGCAGGTAGTATTTTTTTGTTAAAGGTACATTTTAATTAGTCATCAACACCTTCAAATTTTTAAATTATTTACTTCAAAAAATTTCATACTTAGTATACCAATTAAATATGTGCTTATGCACGGTTGTAGCATTCACTACCAATGGCACCTTTGGCTTTCATTTACAAGTAAACTTTTCATGTTAAGTTATTATGTTTATAGCCTAATAAAGTTTCCATAATGACGTCTAGGCATCAACCCTATAAATCATTGCAGAGATATAAGGACATCATTTTTTATTCTTTTACTCCATTTTCTACCCTATTTGTCATTATCACTAGACATAATTTCTAATATTGAGAATTCTAAGTATATAGAGAAGTTACGCCCATGTATAAGGATTTATCTTTAAACATGTGTCATTGATAGGGTGAATCCCCTTTTGTACCAACTTAGTACCTGTATTGTTTCCTTTCACATACTTAAGGTCTATCTCATATATGACCGCATATCAGGAGGACTAACTTCTTCCACATACCGACAAGTATATAGGATGGACATGTATATAGAAATATTTGGTATATCAAATTGATGATATATTGAAAGGGGGGTCATTTGAGAGTCATAAGGAACCTTCACCATGGCTACATCAAAAAAAATTCTTCCAAAGTCATAGCTACTCAAAGGATCAAATTTTGGACCATGGAAGACGAATATGAATTCCATCATAATGGTTGAGAAACTCTAAGAAATTGTCACCAAAAAAATCACTTAACCTAAAGAGGATGAAGAGGCACAACAATAATGCATTTCATAAGGTCAATTTTTTTTAAAGCTTGGGGTGAGAGCCAGAGAAAAAAAACCGGAGGAGATGGCAGAAGTTTCTGGAGGAGGTCTGAATAATTGGAGGAATGTTGTGATGGCGTCGGGCCCATCACAGAGCGTGCATGCTAGTGACATTTTTTCATCTAAAAATGATTGGAAGGAACAGGATTTCCCATTGCATGTTAGGAATCGCTTGTTAAAGAACAATGGATGTTTGGAATGATGTGAAGCCAGGCCGGTTCTAGTGGTTCAACCAGACTCGATGGTGGAATATGTGGAGTATTTAACCAAGCATGCGCTTATTGGTAAATTTATGGGCATTCGAATTTCTCTTCCCTTTGTGGAGGCTTGGGTTAGGAAGACTTGGAACCCTGAAGGTGACGTGGAGGTGATGTTGAGTGTGAATAGCTATTTTATGGTGGTTTTCTCTTGTCTTGTGGATCATAACAAAGCATTTGAAGGGGGTCCCTATTTTTGTAACCAAGCGGGACTCTTTCTTAAACCCTGGCATGTGGGTTTCAACCCATCAAAGGAGCGACCATCATGGGTTCCAGTGTGGGTTCGGCTCCCGTGGCTCCCATTGGAATTCTAGAGAAACGACATCTTGCATATGATTGCCCTTCTTCTTGGGAAGCCGATTGGACCATCACAATAGACGATGGATAAAAAGGTAATATTTATTGCTCGTATCTGTGTCAAAATTGATTTAAACAATCCTATTCCAGATTCTGTTGAAATACAGTTTGGATCGACTACATGGGTTCAACAACTTGACTATGAAGCTCTTCCATTTTGTTATCAGATCTATCATGAATACGACCACCTGCAAAGAAAATACCCTAAGTTTGTCTCACCCATGGCTTCAAATCCTGGGCCCTCTCAATCTGCACAAAATTTGGACAAAGGAAAAGCCCCAATAAAGGAAGGGGATCGGGATAAGGAAGGCTTTGTTCCTGTAAAACCCCAAAACAGAGGAAGAAGGGCAAAAAGAGACCTTAAGGATAGCCAACTAGATGCTCTGCTCAACTGTTTTGAGATACTAGATGATCTTGATCAGTGCATGGAGATACCTAAAATATCGCTACCTGATGCAGATATAACAAGGCCGAATCAAATGTCTCTTCTTGAGGTGGAACCTAAGGAATCAGATCTAGGGGGTTTAAATGAAGAATAGAGGGCTTTGGTTCCGAGTACAGGTGGTATGGATGGCTCTAGCCCTGGAAGGGAAACTATTTTGGAAAGTGGCATAGATTTAGTTATGCCCTCTCCTACTCAGATACTGATGCAGTCATCCTTGGACTGCAAAACTCCTATGGTGTTGGGATTGCAACAAAAAACAATTAAAAAAGGTGCTTCGAATAAGAATATGAAGGTGGGTCGAAAGAAAGACCAGGATAAAATTAAGTTAATGGGGGAGACTTTGGTGGACTCAGGCTTGGTGAGAACATTGGACTCCCATTTTTCTAACCCCCAAAAATGATTATCCTTTCATGGAATGTAAGGGGGTTGAACAACATCCCTAGAAAAAAAGTTGTTCGTGATTTGGTTCATGTTCATTCTCCGGATGTGGTGTTTATTCAGGAGACTAAATTGGCTACTGATAGTATGTTCAATATTACTCCCAATTTGTGGATAAGGGGTCAATGTCAGTGTATTGGTGCATGTGGATATGTTTGTGGCATTGCTTGTTTATGGGATCCGGTTAAGATCTCTCCTCTTACTTGGATTTCCAGTAGATGGTCTATTTTGATGATCGGGCATGATAATGAATTTGGTGAAACCATCCTACTTACAAATGTGTATGCTCCTGTTGATTACAATGGTAAAGTGAATTTGTGGGAGCACATTGGCTTTGTGAGAAGTCTGGCTCCCCTGTACCCATGGATTTTGGTTGGAGATTTCAACTCTATCACTTGTCTAGAGGAGAAACACGGTGGGGTTGATCATCTCGAGCCTTTTTATTTTATCTTTAGTGCTCATATCCGGGCCCTGAACTTGGTTGACATCAATCCGGATAATGGGATCTTTACCTGGCACAATAGAATATGTGGGGAAGATTCCATCTCAAAGAGACTGGATAGGTTTTTGATCTCCAGTTTTTGGATTGGTAATAATAGAAGCGCTAGTTCTATGATTCTAGAGGGTAGGGGATCTGATCATTGGCCTATCAAACTCTCTACTCTTGATTTTGGGCTAAATAAGAATCCTTCCTTTAAGTTTCAACTTATGTGGCTTTGGGATCCTAAGATTCATGATTTCATGCGAGGCTGGTGGACCAATGGCAAACCTTCTCATGGCACCGCTATGTATTCCTTTATGAAGTGACTGCAATTCGTTAAGCATAAATTGAAGAGGTGGAATAGTCTAAATTTTGGGAACCTTTCCTTGGCTAAGTTGGTGGCTCTTAGGAAGGTGGAATAAGCTTCAAGGAAGATCAGAGATCATGGACTCACGAAGGAGCTTCTCATTGAGGAATTTGAGGCTGCGAAAGACCTTGCTAAATGGGAGTTGAGGGAAGAAATTTTTTGGAAACAAAAAGCTCGAGTGGATTGGCTTAAGGAAGGGGATAGGAACATGACCTTATTTTTTAACTCATTTAAGGCTCGTCGTAATGGTAACCTGATTTCCTCTCTTGTGAATTCTCAAGGTGCCCTTCTCTCTTCTTTTAGGGATATTTTAGAAGAGACTAGGAGGTATTTTTCCTCTCTCTTTAAGGAGGACTCCCTCTCATATGAAGAGGCTGAAAAGCTTATTCTAAACTGTATTCCCTCGATTATTTCTAGAGAAATGAATGAGCATTTGATGGGTCCAATTTCCCTTGAGGAGTTGGAAAATGTTATCTTCAAGATGAAAAAAGGGAAAGCCCTAGGCTCGGATGGATTCCCGATTGAGTTTTATCAGGAGTTTTTGGAGTTAATCAAATTTGATCTTCTGGAGGTGGTCCATGAGTCCCAAAAGAACAAACAGATGCTAAGGGCCCTAAATGCTACCTTTGTGGTGCTTATTCCCAAAAAATAGGGAGCGAATTCCCTAGATATGTTCAGGCCTATTTCTCTCTACAATGTTGTGTATAAGATCATTACAAAAATTATTGTTGAGAGGTTAAAGATATGGTTGAGAAAAATCATCTTTGAGGAGCAAGGTGGGTTTGTTGTTGGCCAACAAATCTTGGATGGGGTTGTTATTGCTATAGAAGCTATTCACTCGATGGAAAATTCTAAGGAGAAATCTATGTTCATTAAGTTGGACATGGCCAAAGCCTATGACCGGGTCAAATGGTCCTTTCTTCAAAAAGTTCTTGCTACTTTTGGCTTTGAGGAGGATTGGATTAGATGGGTGATGAGTTGTGTTTCTTCTTCCTCATTCTCTGTTCTTGTTAATAATGAGTCATCGGAGCTGTTTGAGGCCTCGAGGGGATTGAGGCAAGGAGATCCTCTATCTCCTTATTTTTTTATCATTATGGTAGAAGGGTTGGGAATATTTCTCAAGTCTCAGGTTAGGCATGGTTTCATTCAGGGTTGGAAGTGGGATAGTAGTTCGTCACCTCTTTCCCACCTTCAATTTGTTGATGACACTACTTTGCTGGGAGTTGCCACTATCAGGGAAGCTAGCAACATTAGACGATCTCTTGACATATATCTTGGTGCTTCTGGATAGTTTATTAATGAGGACAAGTCTTCTATTTTCTTCTTCAATACCCCTCCTCTTATTCAAGCCAAGATTGCTCGAATTCTAATATTTTAGGTCGGGACTCCCCCCTTCATTTATCTTGGTATTTCGATTTTGTCTCATCCTCTACCTAGATCTTCTTGGAAGTCTATGTTGGATAAGTTTAGAAGGAAGGTGAATCACTGGACCATCATATGGCTCTCCTTTGCGGGTAGAGTGTTGCTTTTAAAATATGTTGTTCAAGCTTTACCCATCTACAAATGTTTTGTGCAAACAACTCCCTCTCATTTCATCAAGGACATGGATGCTTTGTCAAGACAATTTTTGTGGTCTGGAAAACTTGCTCAATCTAAATAGAGTTTGGTTAGGTGGGATTCTATTTGTAGGCCGGTTCAAGAGGGAGGCCTTGGGTTGTGATAGGCGACTCTTTCTGGGCAGGCTCTGGTTGTAAAACTTTATTGGAGATGGTGTACTTCTCAAGATCATATTTGGGCTAAAATATTATCTTGTAAGTACTTGAGAGGTATTTTTGAGGTTGAGATCCCTAGAGTCAGCTTGGTTGGGAAAGGTTTGGTTATCTGGGACACTCTAAAAAGAGGGGCTAATTTAATTAAGTAGGGTTTGTTTTGGATTTGCAATCGAGGATTAGATGCTCTTTTTTGGGAGGATTCTTGGGATGGCCACCCTCCTATCTTGACTCAATATCCCAGGCTACATTCCCTAAGCATTTTTTTTTGGAAGTGGGTTGGTCTCATGTGGAGGACTTTAAAACAATCCAGTATTTTGGTAATCTAGAGATGTACAAGTGGAAATATCCATAGGAATGGCCCTAGGGGGATTGGCCGAGGACAAATATGTGCTTGCTCGTATTCTTGTGGGGAGACCCTATTCTTCATTGAGGGGTAAAGATAGTTTGGCTTGGAACCCTGATCCCAAGGGAACCTACTCTGTAGCCTATGGCTACCAGGTTCTTGATATGCAAAAGTTTGGGAGCCTCCCTATCACGTGGTGGAAAAAGGTGTGGAACATATTTTCTTGGCCTAAATGTAACTTCTTTCTCTGGTTGGTAGCTCAGAATAAATGCCTCACTTGGGAGAACTTGAGGAAGAGGGGATTTTAGGGTCCCTCTATTTGTGTCCTTTGTGGTAATAATGAGGATGTCTCTTCTCATTTATTTTTCCAATGCTCCCTTGCCAGAGACATTTGGCACCATTGGTGGAGTGCTTGGAACCATCCTTGTTTTCATGTGCTCTCCCTGGTGGAGTTTTGGAGTAGTCTGGGTAGACCTCCGGCCAATGCCCCCTTCCTCTAGGTGGCTTAGAATTTGGGCCCTTCTTGCATCATCTGGAAGATTTGGCTTGAATGGAACCATCACATATTTCAGGGTAGTCATTTGGTTGTTCAACAGATCTGGCAAAGGATCCTGGGTATGGTTCAGGAAACTATCCATAGAAAATGTGATGTGAACCCTCTTTTGGACTCTAGGGAGGAGAAGGTACGATAGGCCCTTGGTCTCTTTGGGGTTGGTGCGGACTCTTCTCACCCTAGCAGGGCTTCTCAGCTTAGCAAGAAAGTTAGGAGAGATGGTAGGTGGAGGCCACCCCTTGGAGGAGTTTTAAAAATTAATATTGATGGGTCATCCAGGGGTAATCCTGGACATGCTAGAATTGGTGGTGTTGGGAGAGACTCTTGGCATGGTCATATTTTTCTTTTCCATTTATAAAGGTGTTCACTCCAACAATTTTATGGAAGCTCTTGCGATTCTCAAGGCCTTGCAGAGGGGGTTTTCTCTTGGCTGGTGCAGGAGCATCTATGAGTCTGACTCTCAAATTTTGGTTAATATTTTAAACAACAAAAGGTTGGAGGATGTTAATTGGTAGTTGGCCTCTGTGGCCATTCAGATTCTTAGAATTAGTGAAGAGTTTGAATTCATCTCCTTTGTGCACATTCCAAGGGAATGGAATGGGGTTGCTGATTATTTGGCCAAAAGGGCTTCTAAGCTTTCGGGTCCTTGGATTATGGATAATTGGGAGAGTCTCCCATATGGGGACTCTCAATGCCTCTGGGAGTTGATCCACAAGGATGTTCAGACTTAATGTGGTTTGTTCTTGTTGTCTTCTTTGGGTTTTGACCCTGTCTGGTGGTTTTAGCTTATTTTTTTGCTTACTTGAGCCCTGGTTGGGGGCTTCACTGTACTCTGTAATCTTGTCTTCTTATCAATAAATTTTTACCCCTTTATTTTAAAAAAGAGGTACAACAATATTTTATGAAGTAGATGCTAAATCACTACTGATTAACAACCTTGCCACAACAAATATCATTCAACCACACGTTTGTGAAGCGTAAATATCTAAATATGCATGAGAGACACTTTCTACCATATTTGAAGGGAAGAATGAATCAATAATTATTTGATGTCAACTCCATACACTGAGAGTTCAAGATGGAGAAAACATTGAGGTATTTCTTTGTAGTGTTATAGAATTGAAAGCAAGATCGAATGCAAATGGAGAAACAATAGAATATAGGCTCTTAGTACCCATCATACTTAGAGCCCTACCAAATTATTTTTGAGTGTTGGTTACTTCTTTGCAAGTACCAAATAGGAAGTTTTCCTTTGATGAGTTGGTGAAAATACTTCATCACAAAGAAGCAATCAATTAGTTGAGGGACCAATTGATGAACAATGCACTCATTTCCATAAAGAATCCATAGAAGGGTCCTACCTCTTCTTCTTCATCATCATAGAAATAACCTCAAAGACAAAGGAGGTACTATCATATATGTGAAAGAGAGGACATGATACAAAATATTATATATATAAATCCATGATGCAAGGAGGTCAAGTTTGTAATACGCCTTAGAAAAATACACAATTCAATCCATACATGAAGCAACAAAATGTATGTTACACATAAAAAAATTGAATATGATTTTGAACAAGACTTTGAATTGTCACACAAGGTCTTGATTCCCTTTATATGCTTCATCAAAATTCAATTTGACCAACTCCACATCTAGTGGTTTCCAATTTATATTCTTTGCCTTCTTTTTGTTTCTCTTGTACCCAACATCATAATTCCATTTGATGACTTGACTCCATCTATCAAGGATCTCTACTTCCATATTAGGGATTGGGTGAGTTGATAGGGTTGGATTAGACTCCTCTATGGCTAAACATATCTTCCTTTTCATTACTTCTAAATTGTTTTCCTTTTCTTTAAATATTCTTCTATTCCTTTCTAGCCAAACAATCCAAAGTATTGTATCTTTTGATATATCCCAGATTATCTATAAAGCCTCACTTTTAAAAGTGTTCTGCCATTGCTTTAACCATTATTCAATTCTTCCATTCATCACCATGCATTTACCAAACATATTAAGAATCCATTGTCATAGTTTCCAAACTATTGAGCAATGTCCCAAGATATGGTCTATACTCTCCTCCTTTTTACAAAGAACACATTGTGAGGGGCCATGAAAACCCCTTTTCATAAGGTTATCCCAAGATAAAATTCTTATATGACCTACTAGCCAAACAAACATTTTGACTTTAGGAATGCTTGGGTTATCCCAAATATCTCTCCATATTCTTGTGGTATTCCTATTTTGTTGGTGCTTTACATTATATCCACTTCTTGTTGTGTATTCTCCTGAGTTATTCAACTCCCAAATAAATTTATCCTTGGCTCCCCTTAGAATAATCATTGTTGTTATCTTTCTACTTAACTGCCTCCTAGCATCAATGTCTTGTATACTTGTAAAAAAATATTCTTTCCATTTGTATCTTCCTTCATGATCCTTGTACAAAATATTTGAAACCCTATCACCATATTTGTCTTGAAGTAATCTCATCCAAGGTTTCAAAATTGGATATAGATTGAGTGGTTTTTTATCACACCAAGTATCCATCCAAATGAAAAAAATTCTCCAGTTCCCACCACCCATCTTAAACCTTTAATCACTAGATCATAGATTTTTTTTTAATTTTTCCAAAGTGAAGAAAAATTTTGTGGAGAGAATGTAGTAAATATTAAGCTTGTATCATTGGGCTCAACATACTTAGAAGAATTATTTCCCATTATATTTGACTCTCTTTGTGCAATCTCTAGATTGCTTTTCCCCTGAGAGCTAAGTTTGCATATATAAGAACTCTTAAACCGAGACCTCCCCTAGTTTTATCAACACATACCTTGCTCCATTTCACCAAAGGAAATTTCCTTTTATCATGTAATCCTCACCACAAAAATGATTGCATAATATAGATTAAACTTTTTTCTATTTATTTTGGCATAGTATACAATGATATATAATATGTTGAAATGGCTTGTTAGACTGACTTAATTAGATGCACTCTTCCTACAAATTATAACCATCTACCTTTCCATACCGGTAGTTTATTCTAATCTTTAATTTTAACTGGATTCCATAATTATATCCTAATTCTCCCCTCAAATAAGGGCATCCCTAGATAAGTTGTTGATAAATTTCCTCCTCCATTTGAAGTAACTTGCAAATCCCTGCTTTGATTTTACTAGAGGTTAAAGAAATTTTGGATTTTGTCCTATTAACTTCTTGCCCTGATGCTCTTTCATAATCCTTTAATAAGTTTATCCTTGCCCTCCCAAAAAGGGTTGTATCATCTATAAATTATTGATGGGTGATGTTGTTGATGTTATTACTAGCCTTAAGTCCACTTATAAGCCCATCTTTGTTATCCTTCTTCAAGTTCCTACCCAAAACCTCGGCCATAATAATGAAAAGATATGATTTGATTTCTTACAATCCAAAGATGGGAAACTAGTCACCATTATTGATGATAAGACCTATCATGTCAAAGGCAAGGAAAGTGTTCCTCAATTTGATTGATGGAAAGTTTATAATTGAAAATGTCCTATATGTACCAATATTAACAAACAAATTGCTATTTATGTCATAAATTCTTGATCAAGACATGGAAGTTAAATTTTGGACTTTTGATGGTAAAAAGAGATGTTTCATCATAAAAATGATAAGTTTATGGCAAATGGTTCCTATAAGAATGGATTTTTTCCTTAATGTCATATCATCTTCTAATGTTGCATTGTTTGCAACCACAATAGATGCTACCTCACTTTTGGTATAGGAGCTATGGACATCTGAGTTTTGGATACCTAATCCAATTGAGTAAGCATCATATCATGATAGGTTTTTCCAACCTTTCATCCAGTACCTTTTGATCTTAGCACTCATAAAGCAAAAGGATCATTGGATGTCATACACATTGACCTGTATAGATGGATGCCAACCAATTACAATGAACATAGATGCTTTTAGTTGTTTGTTGATGACTAGTCATGAAAGATGTGGGTAAATTTCCTGCCACTCAAGCCGGATGCCCTCATGAATTACCAATACTTCAAGAAGCTTATTGAAACAAAAATTGGGTGTCAAATTTGAGTCCTCCACTAAGATAGAGAGAAATATACATCCAATAATTTTAAAGGTTTCTCAAACAAAACAAGATCAAGTGACAACTTAATGTCACCTACACTCCACAAAATAATGGTGTTTTTAAGAGAAGAAACCATTCCATCATAGAAATGGTTCGTTACATGCTCATAGAACCTATCATGAAAAGAGTCTTTTGAGACAACCAAGAGACATCCTATTGTATATATGTACGCTATTTGAAATTTGAATTTGATAAGTTTTCCTTTCATTGCTCAATCTCACTTTTATTATAATATTTTTTATATTCCACAAAATTTTATGCTTCCTTTATTAATTAAACCTTAATATTTATTGTTCATTGCTTTGCAAGCAATTCTTGTTTTTATTATTTTATTAGTGGGTTGAAAGGCCCAATAAATATGATCGATAATGTTGAACTGAGTTTGAAAAATATTTTTCCATGGAGCTTTGAACAAGTGCTTAGGACTAGGAGTTTCAAATGATAACCCTTAGTTTCCAATTCCATAGGTGAACCTTGACATTTTATCCATTGGATTTGGATGAAGTGGCAAAGAATGAGAAGTTTTACATTGTAAACCAAGTTTCCATTCCTATGGATGAGCGTTAATGTTGGGTCATATTTCATGGAGAAAGCTTAGATTTAAGTCTCAACAAATATAGAGACCTTATGTGTGTGAGTGGTGTGTGCTTGAATCAAATTGAGTAGTCCTCGACTCATTCTAAACAAAAATTATGATAGGCTTAACAAAATTCTATAAAACTTATTTTATAATATCCTTGAATGAAATTTTTAATATATGTTGTTTTTTTGTATAAGTACCTTCAATCAGCACCACACCCATCAAAAACATCAAAACAATACCTAACTATTAGGTCAAATTGATCATATTTAACATATCTTTTTACTAAAAAATATTCTCTCCCAAAAATTTAATTTTTCTCTATCAAAATTTTTATTTTAATTTCATTACGAGAATTTTTTTCGTAACCAATTTAAATTTTGGTTTTCACTAATATTTTTTGTTAAGATATATATTGATTAATAAGATACTATAAAATATCAAATGACATTAGCTCAATCGAGTATATTCCTCAACTTTCAACAAGGAGACCCAACTTGAAATCTTATCAAGTAATACATGCATAATTACAAAACTATTATAATACCATTAGGTGGTCATGATGTAATGCTAATGAAACCCATTTCAATTCCATATAGCAAAGTTTTAAAAATTAAATACAATAAAATTAAATAATTTAATATCCTTTTAAAATAATTTTTAATAATAAATATTATAAATTTAAATAATTTATAATAATTAAAAAGAAGTGTAAATTTCTCAAATTTAAAAAAGAAGACCCATGTTTAAATCTTGCCAAAATATAAATGAATAAAAGTTGATGAGCATCAGAAATGCTCATATTTTTGTATGAGTTTCTAACATTTTTGTGCGACAATATTATCAGAGTTGTATCTTTTTATGAGAATTTATATATATTTAATGAAAATTATGCATATCACCTAACTTGTGTGATAAGTGTATTTTGTGTGTAGATTTTGTCATTTTTGGCATCTTCTGCATGATCTCGTCTAGGTCCTACTCGGACCTGGCACATTTATGTCTTAAGGAGCTAAGTTATATCAAGGTATAAGGTGCCTTGATCCCGTTGATGGTAGGTGCCTTGATCCCATTGACGGGAGGCACCTTGATCCTGTCAAGGGAAGGTACCTTGATCCAATTAAGGGAAGGTACATTGATCCCGTCAAGGGAAGGCACCTTGATCATGTTGAAGGAAGGCACCTTGATCCCGTTGACAGTAGGTGCCTTGATCCCATTGAAGGAAGGAACCTTGATCTTGTTGACGATAGGCACCTTGATCCCGTTGAAGAAGTGCCTTGATCCCATTGACAAGAGGTGCCTTGATCCCATTGAAGGTAAGTGCCTTGATCCCATAGAAAGGTACCTTGATCCCATTCAATGAAAGGCACCTTGATCCCATACAAAGGTGCCTTGATACCACCTTGCTTTCGACGGAGGACACATTTGCTATGTTTACCAGAGCTAACTATTGACTCCATGTAAGATACTAATTTTGGGTAAATTCTAAATGCTTTAGTTGTCCTATTCTTATAAAAGAGAAATGGAATAACGACATGCTGAAGCAGAACACAAATGATGATAAAGAAAAACCAAAAAATCTACTACTCCCAAAAAAGGACAAAAATATTGCTTGACTATTTTGATTATATATGTTACTACACCTGAACTGTCTTGATTTAGAATGTAGCAAATTTTTCCATCGTAACAGAAGCTATGTGTGTGTTATTTAAAAACACAAACTTCTCTAAGAAATATATAGATTAATATTGAAGATAACTAAAGGATATTGTAATGCAATTTTATAAATAAGAGTTTATTGGAGAGTTTTCTCATTCGCATTCAGTCTATAGAGTTTAGCTGGGCAGAAGCTGTTGGAGCCTGGGCCCACTCCTAGATAGTATTCCTCTCCCTTATTCTTTGCTTTCTAGTTAGATTATTTTATTTCTGATGTGCTGCATTTTATTTTTGCAAGTTATTTTATTTCTACAAGTTCATTTATTTCCAGCTTTCTTTTATTTCTACATAGTGTGGTGTGATTTCTTTTCTACAATTTAATTTATGCAAGTTTAATTGGTGTGGATAAATTAATTATTTCTTAACAAACACTCCCCCAATGATAGAACTAGAAAAATCATATCCATAGGTGTTGTAATTGATCTCAAATTGGTAGTTCACAAGCTTACGAGTTTCCCTGGATTGATAAGTAAATGAAAGGGCTATGACAAAAATATGAAGATATTAACCAATGTTTTTACCCCAATATTTTGGCACTATTGTCGGGGAAGTTCCAATAGTAGATTTTATTACAATACCTTAACCCTTTCACCTAATTTTCTATGATTCTATTGAGAAATAGAGGACCAGACGATCGTTTCATAAAGAGAAAGAGTCCACAAGAAAATCTTGAACTAGCTAGAAATTTTGAACCTGAACTAGAGTCCCCAAAATCACCCTGAGTAGTGCACTAGAATAAATACCCATTTTTTGCACAAGGCTCTTCCACATATTATCATCCAAGAAAAGAGTGGATCATATAGAATCCTCTGTTTAAAAGAACTCCTTCTGAAGAGGATTTTTTGTGGAAAGCTATTGAGGATGAAACTATTACATCAGCTGACTTGCAAAATCTTATGCAAAAAGTTCAAAATGATCGAAAGGTCATAGAAACTGCTTTAGAGACCACATTCCCTAAAAATATGGTTGAGGAAGAAGAGGTATAAACCAACTTTTATTTCTTAATAGAAGAATCTAGGGGAGATATAAAAATGAAAAACATATTCCTTGCTCTTATTCCTACCTTAAAAGGATTTCCAACATAAGACCTTGATTTGTTTTTGTTTTTGTTTAAGTTTGATGTTTTATGCAATTATGTGTATTATAAGTCAGATACCCAGAAGTTGAAGTTATTTCCTTCAACATTGGATAGTTCAGCCCTATGTTGGTTCATCGAATTGGGCAATAAATAGATCACCACCTGGAGGGAGTTCAAAAAGATATTTTTTAGAGAAATACCAAGATTTTTGTAGGGCATGGTATTCCAGGGAGGAAGTCCTAAACATGACCTAGAAGTAAGACAAATCCTTGGAGGAATATTGGGACAGATTCAACTTCAATTTTTAAAGGTCCCCTTATGCAAAGCTAAGCAATAAGTCCCTCAAGAGCATTTTATTGAGAGGACTTACCAAAAAATATCTTGAAGCCTTGAATATGATCTCTAGATGATATATTTACTAGCACCAGATGTCTGACATTTGACAGTTATATCGGAATTACTCTAGAAGTAAGGGTAAACCAACTTCCAGGACCATTAAGGCAACTGTCTTAGTCACAAAGACAAATATGGGCAACATGCTAGAAGACTTAAAGAGTGAAATGCTTTCTTCCCTAGCATTACAAATGGACACTCTCCTATTGGAGAAGAAGAAATAAGAAAATGAAGTTGTATTAGCCTACTACTATCCAAAGTGTAGAGGGAAACATGCCAAGAAAGAGTATCCAAAAAATAAAGTCAATGTGTGCGCTATTTGTCAGGAAAATCACTAGACCAAATTATTTCCATAGCTACCAAATTCCAAGGAGGATGCTAAATTTTTGGAAAAATACTTCATGGGGAACTAAAGAAACTAGCAACAACCCCCTATGGGGAATATGCCATTAGGAATGCTGCACTATGAAGGAGGCCATTACATGCCACAAGGGCAATCCTAACCACCCAATATGGGATGGTGGAGGCAAACATACTAGATGAGCACCCCAAAGGAGCCTCATTATCCAATCAATACCCACGGATGTCATATCAACAACCAGGGCAACAATGGAGGAACTACAACACATGGAATTCGACTTTGCAAAACGTAGTGCAAGATCCACTATAGCAAAGCATATCGACTCCTCTTGTAGTGAGGCCTACTCAACTCCTAGAACAAATGAAATTCAATCCTAATAACAAGATAAATCATCCAGCATATCAAATGGAAGGTGAGATGTTTCCTATGTACAATATTAGAAGTTGTAATCATCTACAACTGTGATCAGGTAGATAGATAGGAGTAGAGGCTCCTCCCTTAATAGAAGAAGAGGATAATGTATAATAATTACCGTTGGTAGAAGAGGTTTATGAGGAACCAGTTTCTAAGAAAACTAAAGCCCCTCCATTTCCCAAGAGGTTATAGGAGCAGAGGAAGCCAATACATTCAGAGTTTGACATCCTTTCAAGCTCGAAGAATTTAATGGTAACCATCCCATTATTTCAAGCTATAAGAGACATCCCAATTTACACCAAGGTGATCAAAGAGCTATGTCTAAGAAGGCCAGGATGTAGGATATCCCAAACCATAAACATGGTGGGGAAGTTGGTAGATTTAATACTAGGAAATGCATGTCATCCCAAGTATGCAGACCTAGGCAGTATAGTATTGATAGTGAAAATAGGTGATTGTTCATTAGCCAATACTCTAGTTGACCTAGGAGCAACCATTAACATCTTGTCTAAAGAAACCATATAAAATCTTAGGCTCACAGGATTTAAATCCACTAATACTATTCTACAACTAACCGACAGATAAATGGTATCACCAAAAGGGATGTTGGAGGACATCATTGTGACAATGGATACATGGGAATATTGGGTAGACTTTCTGGTACTGCAATCCAAGTCTAGATTGGGAGGCTACCCGCTCATCCTGGTAAGGCCTTGAATGGCAAAAATTGATGCTTATATAAGCTACTAATATGGACAAATAACAATTTTAGATGGCCAAAGCATCAAAATATTGACCATCTCTCCACCTACACAGTCTATGGACACACTGGGAGAACCCATTTGGGATGACTAGGATGAAGGAACACTATCAATTATGTAGTCTATAATGATGTTGGATGAATTAGAAGATTAATTTGATGAATATGGCATTATTACAAACTTCTTCCAAGGATATTCCTTCCACATCTCTCCAGAGTCACCACTAGTAGGCAGCCAAGATCACCACATCAGACAGATTGAAATTAAGTATGGATGAATGCTGAATGTCAGGAGTGAGCTAACACCTATGAAGCTGATTGTATTAAAAGAAATATTAACCAAGAATCAATAATATTTCTCTTGGGACTACTCGGACATGAAAGGAATAGCTTCAAACATTTACACCCATCGCATTTACCTTGAGGAACAAGCAAGTCTGATCAGGCAACCACAATGGAGAATTAAACCCCGCCATGAAGGAGATAGTCAAAGTAGAATTATGAAAACTGCTATCAGTATGATTCATCTATCCTATTTTTGATAGTGAATGGGTGTCACCACTAGTGGTGGTACCCAAGAAGAATAGAAAATGGTGAATATGTGTTGACTACAAGTTGCTAAAAAAGGCAACTAAAAAAGATCACTTTCCACTACCATTCATCGACCAAGTCCTAGATACATTGGTAGGAAGGAAGTACTTCTCCTTTATATATGGATTTAGCATGTATAGTCAAATCCAGATCGGATAAGAATATCAGGACAAGATGACATTCACTTTTCCATGGGGAACATTCGCATACAAAGTCTTGCCCTTCGAACTATGCAATGCGCCAACCACCTTTTAGAGGGTTATCTTGAGCATTTTTTTTTATATGATGGGAGAAGCAGTCGAGGTCTACATGGATGAATTCATCATTTACAGTGAGACCATTGATGAGGCTATGACAAATTTGGAACGTGCACTCCAACAGTATGAATAAAATAACCTATCTTTAAGCAATGAGAAATGCTTCATGATGATGCAAGAAGGGATAGTGCTATGACACCACATCTCAGTAGAAGGGATAAAAGTGGACAAAGAGAAAATTAAAGTCATCAAATATCTACCAATCCCACAACACAAAGAGATGTTAGGAGCTTTCTTGGCTATGCTGGATATTATAGAAGGTTTATAGAATACTTCAACAAGGTCGCTAGACCCCTGCATGCACTACTATCAAATAATGTGGAGTTTATTTGGACAAAAGACTATTAACAAGCCTTCCAAATGTTAAAGGAGAAGTCAATAACTACACTAGTGTTACGAGGTCCAAATTGGGTCATTCCATTTCATATTTACTCGGATGCATCCAACAATGTGATTGGATCAGTCCTGAGATAAAAATATGGTGAAGAATTTTATACCATCTATTATGTCAACAAGAATCTAACTGGGGTTGAGTTCAATTACACGGTAACTGAGAAATATTTCCTTATGGTTGTCCACACCATCAATAAATTTTTCCACTACATTACGGGATATAAGGTCTTCATGCACACAGACCATGCGACCATTCAATATCTCATGAACAAACCTATAATCAGTGGCAGGATAATTAGGTGGCTCTTACTCCTACAGGAATTTGACATCACTATCATGGATAAACCAAGTAGAGACAACATGGTTGCAAATTTTTTATCCATATTAACACCACCAGATCATGCAACCATGGAGGATCAATTCTCAAATGAACATATTTTTTCTCTGAGTGAGAAAACATCATGGTATGTCGATATGGCCAATTACTTGGCCATTAGTAGAGTATCTCCTACTCTTTCACCCCATGAAAAGTAGAAGCTAATAGAGAAGAGCACAAACTTCTCATGGATTGATGGTTGCTTGTTCAAAATAGGTCCTGATAAAATCATGAGATGTGTCATTGAGCACGAGTTTCTAGAAATCCTCAAGGCTTGCTATAATGAAACTTACGATGGACATTTTACAAGAAAGAGGATTGCATTCAAGATATTACAGACCGAATACTATTAGCCTTCATTGTTCAAATATGCAATCAAATATGTAATTCAATATGATGAACGCCAAATGATGGACAGACCAAATTTTAGGGATGATATGCCTCTCTAGTTGCACATTCACATTGAACCATTTGATAAATGGGGAATGGACTTTGTGGGGCCGATCAATCCACCATTAGTTGGAAAAAGATATATTTTGGTTTGTACTGACTATGTAACCAAGTGGGTCGAAGTGTAGACACTAAAAGATTCTAAAGAAAGAATGGTGGTAAACTTCTATTAAGATTCTACTCCTAACCACCATACTAATCACATTATTAGTTAATTATTTAATCACTCTCTCTTTCACAAAGGTTGTGACCTTTGATCACACCTTCACACTCGTAGAAATAGGTATTTCATTTGGTATAGTTGAGGCATCAAAGAATATAATTATTAATTAATTGTTGGGTTCCCCATACAATACAACAATGATTCCTTAATAAAAGCGATTCCTTTTTATTATTCTAGCATTATAATCAATCTTTCTCTATTGGGTTCACTACAACTGGTATCAGAGCCAGCTTCAAAACATAAATTTTTTCACCCCGTTCGTCATCACCAGTCGTCTGCCATTCAGATCCTGCACCTACGTTTATCTTATCATCCGCCACATCATTCCTAAGACGTCCATATATCATCAAACACCGCAGATTCATTCTCAAGAGTCATTGGGAGACCGAGTGGCAGATCGTATAAGTTCACAGATCGAGCATCAAAGAATCTAATTAGCTCATAGAACGAAATACACTCACCAACCGTCGATGAACTCAGAGCATTAGGAAGGTATAATCTGAAGGGAAAAAATCCAAAAATACCCTCAAACTATCCTAGAAATCCTCCAATCTCTTGTAGTCAATGCCCAGATCGAAAACAGAAACAATCCATGCAAAAAAAAAATTTACGTTCTGCAGCGACGTCTGCAACTTTCGACGACGTCTTGGAGAAAACCGGCCATATTTTATAAAATAAAACTTATAACATAAAGTTTTAAATCATTTTCCGTCACCGAAAAACTAAAATTCCGATACGTCTTCGTATTCCGACGTCGGCAAGAGAAACTTTAAAAAAGTGGATATAACACATATCCCACATTCAATAGGAAGAGGGACAAAGCAGGGTTTAAAAAATATTCAGGGCCTAATATAAATTTTGCTAAGACTTGTTACTATTGCAAATTCTTGCTAAAATTTGTCAAGGCATTGAAAATTCTCGCTAATTCTGCCACTTACGAAGGTTATAAAATCTCCAAAACCTAACCGCAATGGTCGAAGGATGACTTTTATGCAATTTTTAACGATAATTTTCAAGAAATTTTTGTGACGACTTTCAACACTTTTTGTGACACCTTTTCGCCAAACGACTATGCAAATGGCCGATGGAAGAATATATCACGACCCCAACCTACTTTTGCTACTTAATCTTGCCCACCTACATCAAATCACATCAGTGAGTGTATATAAAATTTAGTTCCAAGATATCACCAATCGCATCACAGGGTTGGACGAATCAGTCCTCATAAGTGGGTTCATCAATGGATTGAAAGAAGAAATTAGAGTGAAGATCATGATGTACACTCCTCGCACCCTACAGGAAGCCATTGGATTAGCCTTGTTAGCCGACGATACATTCAATGTTCAACATCAACATGGGGAGCAACCTATTGATAAATCGACATTCACGCACACTATTCCAAAACACAAACCCTTGCCAGTTAAGTACCTTAGCCTACAAGAAATGGAGGAACGACGAGCGAACGACCTCTGCTATACTTGTGATGAGCAATTTGGGCCCCTTCATTGTTGTGCTACACAAACATTGTATTTATTGAATATAGTTGATCCCTGTCACTCCATAGAGGAAGAAGGTGAGGAAGATGTGCACGACATGACCAAAGCACCGGATCATAACAATGAAGGAAATGAGGTCGATGTGCAAGAAGTGCTCGATGCACCACGAAAAGATGAGGTAGACATCCATGCAGTAAACAAGGAAGGAAAGACATACACTCTCAAAGAACTACACACAAGTTCATCGCCAATAGTGAGTTCTCATCGTATAGGCATCCTGATTTAGAAAGGAGGCAAAAGAGTGAGTGCACCTTTATTTTCCCTTCATTCTACACAGGAAGAATCGGCTAAAGCGAAAGCCTACCGTCATCACAATTCTCCTAAGGAAGATTCTACTATTCTTTCTAGCAACCCCCCACTAATGCTTTGACCTTCAATATATCCTTGCCTTCGAAAAAGTGACATTAAAATAGTACAAGAACTTGCACAAATTCAACTAGGAAAACAAGCAACGAAGCTCCTTACTTTGAGCTTTGAGGACAAAGCTCTTTTTAAGGAAGGTGGCATGTTAGGATTCTACTCCTAACCACCATACTAATCACATTATTAGTTAATTATTTAATCACTCTCTCTTTCACAAAGGTTGTGACCTTTGATCACACCTTCACACTTGTAGAAATAGGAATTTCATTTGGTATAGTTGAGGCATCGAAGAATATAATTATTAATTAATTGTTGGGTTCCCCATACAATACAACAACGATTCCTTAATAAAAGCGATTCCTTTTTATTATTCTAGCATTATAATCAATCTTTCTCTATTGGGTTCACTACAACTTCCTATTTTGACCAAGTTTTTGGGTGCCCAAAGAAATCACAACCAATCAAGGGCCTCAATTTACTTCAAGATTGATTCAAAAACAGATGTACCAATATAGAATCAAACACAACAAAACCACCCCCTACCATCCGTAGGTGAATGGACAAGTCGAGGTTACCAACTGAGAGTTGGAGAACATCCTTACAAAGATCATGCAGTAGCACAAAAAGGATTGGGCTATAATATTACCAAAGGTAGTATGGGCCTATATAACTACATGGAAAACAACCACCGATTTCACTCCATTCCAACTAGTATACAGGAAAAATGCAATGATGCACATTGAGTTTGAAATCAAAACTCTTAGCACTACAACAGAATTGAATATAAGTTTGGATGATGCACAGAAGGAAAGGATTCAATAGCTGAATTAGTTTGATGAATGTTGATTGGATGCCCTGCATAGAATAGAAGTCATCCAGAGACAAAGGAAATAGTGGCATGATCACCACATCATATTGAAGCAGTTCAAAATAGGAGAATGGGTGCTATTGTATGACTTTCAATTCTAGTAATGGAAGGGTAAGCTAATGCAGATATGGATGGGACCATATGAAGTGGTCAAACTAATCAATAATGGTGTTGTGCATGTCAATACAATTGATGGTAGCAACACCATATTGAGATTCAACAATCATCGACTACAACTGTACCACATATCTAAAAATCTTGTGATGGAGTCCAAGTTAGGCATGGGGGAGACCCCATACAATTAAATTTTTTTTTTTAATTTCTCAATAAAAATAGTGGACATAGGATTGTCCACTTAAAAAAAATTTATTCTTTAATTTTTCTTTTCTTTCCTTGTGTTTTTGTTTTGCAAATATAGTGCTCTAAATGCAAGATACAGTCAGCCTGGGAAACTTAGGCCTAACAGGCACTGACTCCACTGAATTGCATTTTATTGCTTTTTAGTTTTTTTTGTTTGCTTTCATAGGTGAAATTGAAGTAGGGGAAAAATGGTGCACCTAAGAGTGATAAACAATATGCATCTATCGCTAATGATTGATGTGCATCAAAACGAAAGCATGCAAGTAAAAGTGGAAAAGACACCAAATTGCAAGAAAAAAAAAAAGGAAGTTTATTTCTATTAATTTGTTGGTTTAAAACCACGGTTACATAAATTTCCCCTTTGAGGCCTCCGGGTTGATACAATTATTTACGAAATGATGGGGTGCCCAAAGGATCAAGTCCTTTCAAAGAAGATCGTGCGCACTTCTAATGTATTTCCTCGTACCCACAATTGAGGTGGGTGAACCTACACTACTGCCACTTAATTCTATGATCTTGTTCTTCTTCCTTGTACACTGTAGAAACCTGCACCTGCACACAAGGAAATTAGAATCGTTAAATAGCAAGTGTGTGTGGTGAAAACATGCAATCTCCATAGGCATTGAAAGACTAGAAAATATGAAAATGAAAGACGCCTATCTAAATCAACTCCAAGTGACTTAAAATTGCATATATATGTAAAATATATATTTTTTGGAAGATATTACTGAAAATAGAATCGAAATTGCATCCGATAGTGTGGCGTAATCACGGTAGAACTTTGAAGCCTGCAAAACCCAAAGTAAGCAATTTATGCCCCTAAACATATCCAAAATACATGAAACTTGGAAATAATATATAAAATGGTATTTCAAAACAATCCATGTGGTCATATTTACAAAATAAGGCATATATACTTGTGCATCTCTAGGTGAGTTTCGTAGACCTACATAAGACCCTACAAAACACTAAAAATGCGATATCTCACTCAATATAGCTCCAAAATGCATGAAATTTGGACAAAATTCTCATATAGTAATCTAGAATCTAACTAAAAAATAACAATAGAGAAATAATGCACATATAAGCCACCATATTTGGGTGGGATGGTTGGGACTATCACAAACTGGGGACCATCCTAGGGTGGGACGGCCACCAGTTTTGCACTTATTTTGTCACCAATTCCTCTATGAATTGGTTAGGGACATCCTAAATAGTGTTTTTGTTGAATTTTTTGGTTAAAAATCACTCATATGGTTTGATTTTGGGATCAAATTACACCTCCTAGATCACTTGCAAACCTCCTTTGCTAGGTAGATATTTCGAGGTAAAAAGGCACAAAATGGTGAGGCAAAATCTTGGTAGCACTCCATTGATATATCTCCAAAACTCCTCTCTATATATTTTATGGAAAACTGATTCACTTTATATCCAAATGAAGACTTTGTTCAAGAAGGCATGTGAGGGCATGCATGGCAAGATGCACCATTTTGCCAATAGGGTGGCATGAATTGGACGGGCGAAGAGAATCTCCCTATTTGGCCTCTTACATGTAGCATGTGTTAGAAATTCCCATGAATAGACATGCAAAGCATTACAAGAACTATGAAGAGAAGAGTAGAACTGATTGATTTATTCCATGGACCAACTTTGTATAGATAGAAAAGATGATCATTGAGAGTTGTTGGATTACAAAAACTCATGAAATTTGAACTAGTCTAAACTGAGAGTTCACCTGACTCATGGATGAGTGGTAACTCAAGTAAGTCTATCCTAGTAGAGCTTAAGAGAATAATTATTTATTCTAACACCCCCCCTTAAGTGATACTAGGGGTGAATGTAACAATAAGAAATGAGTCCCGACAAATAGGGCCTGATGAGGTACTCATGTACAATGATTCTTATTGAAGAGATGGTAAAAAACCACATGGGAAAAACCATCTATCAAAAAAAGGAAGAGGCATGTCTTCGGATGGCGAAGATTGTCCTCATTGAACAAAAATAAATGAGTCCCAACAACTGGGCCTAATGAGGTACTCATGTACAATGTTATTTCATATAGGAGAGATGATAAAAAAACCACATGGGAAAAACCATCTTCCAAAGAAAAGAAACAATAAGAAGAAAGGAGAGGTGAAAACCTCTTTTGTACCTTCTAATGAATTTGCCTTACCCAAAGTTTCTCTCACAACTGAATGTAATGCAGAGAAGGAAAGGATTTGGTGAAGATATCTGCAATTTGATTTTCTATGGGAATATAGTCCAAGTGTATATCCCCTCTCTAGATATGTTGTCGAATTAAGTGCATGTGAATTTCAATGTGCTTGGTACGCTGATGCTCAACTGGATTACGGGCAATATGAATTGTGCTCTGATTATCACACCAAAGAGTAATAGGTTTGTCATGGAAAAAACCAAATTCTCTTAGTATCTGATGAAGCCAAAGAGCTTCCTGACTTGTTAAAACTGCTGCCCTATATTATGCCTCTGTAGATGATAGTGCTACTGCTTGTTATTTAATGTATGACCAAGCAATTGATGAAGAACCAAGATAAAAGACATAGCCAGAAGTTGAACATATGTCTTCTACTAAACCTTCCCAATCAGAATCTATGTAACCAATGATATCCATGGATTTTCCTCCATATAAGAGCCCAAATTGAGTAGTTCCTTGCAAGTAGCGTAGGATTCTTTTTGCTACTTGCCAATGGCTGAAATGAGGTTGATGTGAGAATCTAGATATCAAGCCAATAACATATGAAATATCTGGGTGAGTATGAGTGAGGTATAATAGACTCCCTACAAGCTGGTGGTATAGAGTAGCATCACATAGAGGGGATGTGAAGGAAGTATTTAGAGTGAATCCAAACTAAAAAGGTGTAGAAGAGGGTTTACAATCAATTATTTTATACCATTGAAGAAGGTCTATAGTGTATTTCTATTGACATAATGAAATTCTTGCATCTATTTGATTTATTTGAATTCCAAGTAAGCTAAATCCATATCAACCATTTCAAATTTTTTAGAAAGAGAGTCTTTGATAGTCTGAATGTGAGAGATGTCACTACCAATGAGTAGTATATCATCAACATAGAGAACAAGTAAGGTGATTTTCTCTTCATCTCTCCAAATGTAGACTGTGGCATCAGAATCACAATGAGAAAAACCTGAGGAAAGAAGGAAGGAGTCCATTTTTTCATACCAAGCTCTAGGAGCTTGTTTGAGGCCATAGAGAGATTTCCTTAGTCTACAAACAAGGGAGGAGTCTTGAGTGAATCCAACAGGTTGTTCCATGAATATTTCCTCTTTTAAGTCCCCATGTAAGAAAGCACTTTTAACATCCATCTGAAAAACAGGCCATTTTTGGGAAGCAGCTAGTGCAAGTACCAGCCTAACAGAATCCATTTTGGCAACTAGTGCAAAGGTTTTAGAATAATCAATGCCTTCAATTTGTGAGAAACATTTAGCTACCAAGCGAGCTTTGTGTTTTTCAATTTTTCCATCAGGTCCATACTTAGTTCTGTAAATCCATTTACAACAAACTAACTTCCTTCCCTTAGGTAGAGGAACTAACTCCCAAGTGTTGTTTTTTATTAAGGAAGAGAATTCATTCTCCATGGCATTATCCCATTCTTTTATTCCAGTTGCTTCCTTGAAGGTTTGAGGATCTATGGAGATGGACTCACACATAAGACCAGAACCTATGGTGTTGCCTAATCTGGATGATGGAAGATTTTGGATGTAAGGAGTGGCTTCTTCAACTATGGTGTGGGCCCATTTTGGCATTGTGGAAGGAGTAATTGGAGTGGCAGGGCTTTGAGTTGGAGTTTGGAGTATAGGATCCTCATTTTGGTCATTTTGATCATTTATCTCCAAAATGGGATCTTCATTATATTGAGGCTCTATTATTGGAGATGGCTCAAGAGAAATAATGTTGGAAGAGGATGGTTGGGGATATTTATTAGGGAATGTTTCATCAAATTGAACATTTCTATGAAAAAATACCTCATGAGTTGTGGGATCAAGAAGCCTGTATGCTTTCATTTCCTCACAATAACCAATAAAGATGAGTTGTCTGCTTTTCTTATCTAGAGCCTTCCTTTTATTCTTTGGGATATGTGCCCAAGCAGTGCACCCAAAATTTTTAAAGAAAGAGACATCAGGTTTTGAGCCAGTCCATGCTTCCTCGGGAGTCAAATGGCCAAGAGCTTTATGAGGTGTGTGGTTTTGAATATAGTTTGCATAGTTAATTGCCTCAGCCCAAAAAACCATTGGAAGATATCTTGAGTGGAGCATACAATTTGCCATTTCCTTTAAAGTTCTATTTTTCCTTTCTGTAATGCCATTTTGCTATGGATTATGGGAGACTAAATGTTGATGAATTATGCCATGATTTGATAGAAATTTTGAGAACTCATTACTGAAGTATTCCCCCCATTATCTGTACAAATTTGCTTGATTTTGCAAGTGGCTTGATTTTCAACTAAGGCCTTGAAGATTTTGAAGTGGGATAGAACATCACTTTTGTATTTTAGAAAGTAGACCCAAGTTCTTCTGGAAAAATCATCAATGAAGGTTAAAGCATATTTTGCTCCTTTGAAAGAAGGCTCTGGGAAGACCATCAAGTCACTATGGATTAACTCTAGAGGGGATGAGGCTTTTTGAGAACCACTTGGGTGGAAAGGATCTTGATGTTGCTTTCCAAGAGCACATCCAGGACATACTCCATCAATAGAAGAGACTTTTGGCAACCCTGTTACCATTTCATGGGTGTTCAATTCCTTTAGGTAGTTATAACTGAGATGTCCAAATATTTCATGCCAAATTTTTCTTTCAAGATCTCCATGTGCAACAAAACAAGAGGCCCCTTCTAAATTTTTGAATCCCTTGAAGTGAAATAGGTGAGTGTTGTGATCAATATCTCCTTTTGCTATGAGAGAGTTTGGTTCTTGAAAGTCTCTTATCTCAACTCCTGTTGGTGAGAAGAGAATTGTTTTACCTTTTTTAGAAGTACAAATCTGGTAGACGGAGAGGATATTTGTAGCTATGTTTGGGACATAGAGAACATTATTGATATAACCACCATCAATGGATATGTCACATTTTCCTTTGACTGGGATAAAGGATGAGTCACCAACTTCTATGCTACATGTTGAACTTGAGGAGATTGAAGTGAATGACTTATCTGAGGAGGTCATGTGATGAGTTGCTCCTGAATCTAGAACCCAGTATTTTGATGAAGTTTTTATAGCTCTGCCTTGAACATTTAAGGCTTTTCCTATCTACTTCTTAGTGTCTATCTTGTGATCCTTCATTGCTACCTCTAGTTGTTGTAGTCGTTTCCAACATTTGTTCACAGAATGACCATTCTTTTTGTAGTGTGTACAATTTATGGGACTTCTTTCTCTCTTTGTGAATTTTTCTTTAGTAGAAGTGGATGCTACTAAGGCTTTTGAGGAAGAGGGAGAGATCTCATACTTAGCAAGTTTTGTTTCCTCTCTAGTTATCCTATCACAAAATTCTTCTAAAGAGGGCATTTTAAAACTTGCACCAAGAGCATCTTTTGTAGACAAAAAGTGGTTGCAAAAATTTGAAATACACCATTTAATTTAGAAATAATTAGATAGATGCATTCTTCTTCTATTTTATTCTTGCCACTACCTTTTATTTGTGTGAGGACTTATTTAAATTTGGTGAGAAAGTCAACAATATTGTTGAAGTCTTTAGGAGATAATGTTGTTAACTCTGCCTCTAGCTACATTGACCTTATTTGATCTATTTTACCAAACAAGTTCTTTAGTTTTTGCCAACTCTCAAATGGAGTTTTACATTCTAAAATGTGAAACCATAAGATTTCATTTACATTTGAGCTTATAATACCCATTTTTTCATACATCTTCCCTTTATGAACAAATATTTCATATTCTTTTTCAAATTCAGGCTGCTCTTCTTCTAGCAAGTGTGTGAGCCCTTTTTGAGAAATGAGATTTAATATTTTTGGTTTCCATGTGTGATAGTTATGAGGGGTGAGTGGGTCAATTGTATTCATTTTGACAAGAAATACTGCAGTGAACCAATATTCCCCCTTTAACTGCAAGAATGATGAACCCACATTTTCACTTAGAATTGGTTGGTATAGAAAACCAACAAAAAAATATTCTTGAAGCAGTAGAAGCTTGACCTTTATACCAAAATTTTCAAATACCCACCCTTACGTGAGGGAAACTATAAGTATATGAAGAGCTCAATACATGGAATATTGGCTATGTGAACAAGACAAACCTGCCAGACCTTTATACCAAAAAGTCTCAATTACCCGCCCTTACGTGAGGGAAACTATTGGTAAATGAGGAGAGTGGTACGTGGAACATAGGCATTGTTTGAAAGAGATGATTGCTTTTGAGAGATTTCAATTTAAGGTGATGCTTTCAATAAGTGTGTTTGAAGGAGGAATCTTGAGTGTGTATTTGATTATCTTAGTAGATGTCTTAAATAAGATTTATTAAGCATTAAAACACCAAGTGCTTTTTGGAAGAATCACCTTCATAACCTAGTAGCAATTATTTCTCTAAAGCAGAAACATTTAGAAAGAAAATGTAGCTATGAGGCTCCAAAGGCAGCAAGCAGGTGTAATCAACACAAAAATAATACCCCTCAAAATTTTATTTATGTTATACAATGTGGTCCATCACTTAATTTACCTTTATACAGTTGGTAGAGAGATAGTGAGAGGGGCTCAATGTTGTTGAAGTACAACATGCAAAAAAAGTTATAAATATTGATTTCAATAAAACCAAATGGAAATATTTTTTTTGTTGAAGATGACAACAGTGTTATCTATTTTCACTTTGATGAAAAAACCAGGTAGCCTATGCTCGATCGATAGTCATCTTGATGAGATTGTAGGTAGATCCTGATGAGAACGTAGGTATCGTTGTCTTTATGGGAACATAGGAAGAGTCATGGTGAGAACGTAGGTAGCATTTTTTTTTAGAACACAAGAAGCATGCACACCATGAGTGTCCAATGAGATAGGTAGAAAAAGGAAAATATCATTCTTCGAGATGTCAATCGTCAAAGCCTACACATTTAATAAACAAAAACAAAAAAAAGGAAAGCCCAATGGTTGCTTTCTACATTCGACTACAAATGTGACGTAAGAGTGAGCTCGAAGCTGCAAAACTATGCAAACAAGAAAGGATAGAGTAACCATATATTTATGTCATTATTTTTCCTCCATGCTTACCACTCCTGTGAAGTACAAGCTTTGATGCTTCAAACCTTTCACAAGACGAACATAGGAAATAGCGGTAAAATTTGGAGAGCGTGAGATACATAGGTGAATGAGAGAAATAAATATTTTATCCTATTTATAAGGATGAGTGTCTTGAATGTGCTTGGTGATATATTTTGACCATTATAATAGCTATTAGGTCACTATAGTATTTCACTATAGGTGGAACCCTACATTTTAACACATGTTTGATCATCACGAATGCACTACAGGTGGAACTCAACACTTCAACACGTGCTTAAACTTGCCAATGTTTACCGTTATGTCATTGTAGTTTGTCACAAATGTACTGTAGTTTGATTATTTCACTCTAACACTTTCTTAAACTCACCAATTATTTAAGTTAATCAATGAAATAGTGCGCAAAGATAGCATGAGGTCATCGAGGAACGTGCTCGCACAATGGGAAGAGAGAGCGGCTGAAATTCGATGCATAAGACTACAGGTATCTTCACACAGTTCGATGTGCTTTGGAAACTCCTCACAAAACTTTAATGAGATGATGTTGATGAATTCATATCTCGATCGGATAGTATAGGCAACGTTATGCAGTCTCCCGGGTGGCAGTCTTCAAGACGATTAAGGCAACATTGTGCAGTCTCAACAATGGAGACTGCATATGCTATGAAAAAAAGTGCCACACCCATAGTCTCCAATATGATTAGAAGGAGGAGACATAATTATTGGGGTGCCTAGGCTACAAAAAAGACTTGAGGATTTTCTGAAATATCGTAGAAAAAAATAGGTTAAAAAAATAATTTTAGGCAAAGATTGCTATAGCAATATGGCCAAAAAAAATTAATAGTCACTTCTAAAACAGTAGTGAAATTCCCTATTTTTAATTTTTTAGATCTTGAAGAAGACAAAAACATTAAGTAGAAATCCTTTTACATATATTTAAAAAAAAATATAGTTAGAAGTAACTATATGAAAAAAAATTGTAGACTTGAACAAAATTCAGTGAGAAGTCTACAAAAGATATAATGAACCAACTCCTAGAAACTTCAAGAGAGAATGCTAGAAAAATCTATCCTGCTCTGGTACCATGTTAGAAATTCCCATGAATAGACATGCAAAGAATTACAAGAATTATGAAGAGAAGAGTAGAACTGATTGATTTATTCAATGGATCAACTTTGTATAAATAGCAAAATTGATCATTGAGAGTCATTGGATTACAACAACTCATGAAATATGAACTAGTCTAAACTGAGAGTTCACCTGACTCATGGATGAGTGGTAACTCAAGTAAGTCTATCCTAGTAGATTTTAAGAGAATAATTATTTATTCTAACAAAATTTCATAAGGATGTTGCGTCCTTTGACTTGCATGCTTGAATAGGTAGGGCAAATGGCAATTTTTGGGTGTCATTTGTCCAGATTTGACTTTTTGGGAGTCAAACCTTGGGGCCATCCCACCCGAGGGTGGCTATATTTCCACCATCCTGGGATGGGATGGCCATAAATTGTGGTCATCCTGGGGTGGGACGGTCATGCCTATATGATCCAAAATCTCCCAAAAGTGGGGTAGAGCCTTCCAAGAGTGGTTAGGACCACTAGTAAACCTTTGAGGGTTGCCCAAGGGGGCCATATGGTGTTAATTAACCAATGCTTTTGATTGCCTAATCGGATTGACCAAATTTTAGTGTATACATAAATGCCCTGAATGCATGAAGTAGGTAGCCTGGGAAACCTAGGCCTAACTGGCACAAGATCTATGAGCTTGCATGATTTTTTAGTTTTTTAGCAGGATCTTAACTATTTTCATCCAAAGGAGATAGTCAATGTTTGATATGAATGTGGATGTTAATTTTTACAAAGAAAAAGGTACCCACCTTCGTGTTTTGATGAAGCAACTACTAAAAAGCATGTGAAGAAAGAAAATATTGGGGGACCTAATCAACTTCGCAATAATGACTATAGATACATCAATAACTACTAACTTTTCAACAGCAAGGATGTGCCTTGATCCCATTTGGAGGAAGGCACCTTGATCCCATTGGTGGAATGTGCCTTGATCCCATTGGTGAAATGCACCTTGATCCCATTGGTGGAAGGTGCCTTTATCCCATTGGTGAAAGGCACCTTGATCCCATTGGTGGAAGGCACCTTGAACCCACCTGAGAAAGGTGCTTTGATCCCATAATTAAAAAAAAGGGGTTGCAGGAAGACGCCTTGATCCCACCTGAGAAAGGCGCATTGATACCACCTGAGAAAGGTGCCTTGATCCCACCTAATAAAGGTGCCTTGATCCCACATGAGAAATATGCCTTGATCCCACATGAGAAATGCACATTTATCCCACTTGAGAAAGGCGCCTTGATACCACCTGAGAAAGGCGCCTTGATCCTATAAATTAAAAATATAAAAAATAATAAAAAAATAATTTAGGGCATGCATCAAGGCACCTTGATCCCATTGATGGGAGGTGTCTTGATCCCAGGAACCTTAATCCCATACATTTGAGGCACCTTTATCCCAGACGCCTTGATCCCATACATTTGAGGTGCTTTGATCCCATACATTTGAGGTGCCTTGATCCTAGGCACCTTGATCCCATACATTTGAGGTGCCTTGATCCTAGGCACCTTGATCCCATACATTTGAGGTGCCTTGATCCCAAGCACCTTGATACCATACATTTGAGGCACCTTGATCCCAGGTGCCTTGGTACCATACATTTGAGATGCCTTGATCCCAAGTGTCTTGATCCCACACATTTGAGGTGCCTTGATCCCAGGTGCTTTGAGGCACCTTGATCCCACTCTAAAGAATGCTTCTTGATCCATTTGAATCACTTGCGCAGCTCGATGACACAGAGGACCAACTAAAGCCACAACATCACCCCACGTGATAAAAATTCAAATCACCCAAGAATTTATTGAGCAATCATACGAAAGGATTTTAGCATGTCCCAAGGCAACCAGAAAAGGGATGTGCATCCTCCCACACGAGCCAACCAGATTTTCTAATTTTTTGTATGAGACCTCAAATGAATGAAATTGTAGTACCCAAGGAGAACCTTCAAAGGAAATAGCCGATGGAATACACCATTGTTCTTATCTCAGACTACCAAAGCGGCATGATCCAAATGCACGAATCGTCAATAAGGTATGTGCATAACTTTTTTGTTAAATATCTATAAAATTTTCATCATAAGTACTCCTCTGAAAAATAGTGTCATCACAAATAAATTGACCAATCGTTACTTGCCCACCTTGTCTAATATGACATGCCAATAATAAATTCAGAAAGCATATCTTTGCAAACCCCAATGCAAACATAATTTGTTGGATATGCACCTACCTCTATAAGTAGGTGCCTTCCTACGAAAGAAGGTAAAATGAAAGTAACGAACTAGTCCAGCAAGTGGAGGAGAATTGCAGAGGCTGAAAGAATTGAGTGAATTCAGAATGGGGGGCAAGTCGAGGAAACATGACCAGAAAAAGAATGAACCCAGTAATGTAGATCGATTAATGAATAAGTCTAGGCACAATTTGAGATCGTCGGGTGGAGAGACTATTGTCACCTAGTGAGCCAAAACCAGGATTTAGAAGCGACCAAGGAATTTTTTGTAGCATTGGACGAAGGAATCGCACACCTCCAAGGACTAGAAATTCTAGTCATGGAGGAATTCATAGCGGCTGTCACTAGCATTCCCATTATAGGAGGGAGCATCGATTGCATGCACAAAGCAACTTCTAGGGCATGCACCCAAAAAATTGGAGCACTTAGGATTACTGAAGTAGAGTTTTACAGAGCTTTGGCAAAAAATATTTGAGCAAATATCCAGGTTCTTTAATTGTACAGGCAAGTATACCCATCTAAATGTGAATCACATGTAATTTTTAAGTTTTTTGCTACATGAGAAGCAAATCAATGTCATGTTATATCTAGCTTAGGCCTTGAAGGACGAAGCAAGGCGGTATTGAGCAAGAGCGATCACTATCCTAGCTCACCACAGGCTAATCTCAGTACTAATACAGTGCGCTGAAGCACATAGGGAGGCCTTAGCAGGAAGAGAAGACAAGGCTAAGCTTCTAATGCATAAGCTCAATTGGCCACTAAAGATCCAGAAATAGAATAGGAGGTTGAATTGTAGGAGACGACCATCACATAAGGGTCACCAGAAGAATAGTCATCAGCCTCTCACGATGATATGAACGAAAGAGAGGAAGGGAAAATTCCATTTCTCCACTCTCCACAAGTTGACATAAAAGTTAGGCTAGATATTCCTAGCTTCGACCAAGCATCTGACCACTCTCTACAGTTTAATGAAGAATTCAACATGAGAGTGCCTAGCCTTGATCAAACTACCCATCATACAAAGCTTAGAAGAGGGAAAAAATGGCTAAGACGCCTGATCTTGTCCAGTGACGACGAGGAGGAAGATATAGAAGAAGGGTTTGTGACCCAAGTGTTGCATAATTTAGTCATCTAAAGTCCAACATGTTAGCAAACTTCAAAAGACCTACAGGGCAGCCAGATTTGGCACTGCAACAAGTTCTTACCTGGAAAAGTTAATTCTAGGAAGAATAAATGCTCTTCAAGGAATTGAGGGAGACCACTGTAAAGAAGCAACAAAAATTTGAAGGTACTATATTCCAGCTATAGTAGCTCATCGAGGAAGTTTATGGCAAATAGTTCCTATAAGAATGGATTTTTTCCTTAATGTCATATCATCTTCTAATGTTGCACTTTTTGCAACCACAATAGATGCTACCTCCCTTTGGCATAGGAGATATGGACATCTGAGTTTTGGATACCTTCTCCAACTTAGTAAGAATCATATGGTGATAGGTTTATCCAACCTTTCACCCACATCATCAATATGCTTAGATTGTTTATTAGGAAAGCAACATCGAGTACCTTTTGATCTTAGCACTCATAAAGCAAAAGGACCATTGGATGCATACACATTGACCTGTACAGACATATGCCAACCAATTACGATGAACATAGGTGCTTTTAGTTGTTTTTTGATGACTAGTCATGAAATATATGGGTATATTTCCTTCCACTCAAGTCAGATGCCCTCATGAATTTCCAATACTTCAAGAAGCTTATTGAAACAAAAATTAGGTGTCAAATTTGAGTCCTCCACTAAGATAGAGAGGAATATACATCCAATAATTTTTAAGGTCTCTCAAAGAAAACAAGATCAAGTGACAACTTAATGTTGCCTACACTCCACAACAGAATGGTGTTTTTAAGAGAAGAAACCATTCCATAATGGAAATGGTTCGTTACATGCTCATAGAACCTATCATGGAAAGAGTCTTTTGAGACAACCAAGAGACATCCTATTGTATATATGTACGCTATTTGAAATTTGAATTTGATAAGTTTTCCTTTCATTGCTCAATATTAATTTTATTATAATATTCTTTATCTTCCTCAAAATTTTATGCTTCCTTTATTAATTAAACCTTAATATTTATTGTTCATTGCTTTGCAAGCAAATATTGTTTTTATTCTTTTATTAATGGGTTGAAAGGCCCAATAAATATGGTTGATAATGTTGAACTGAGTTTGCAAAATATTTTTCCATGGAGCTTGGAACAAATGCTTAGGATTAGGAGTTTCAAATGATAGCCCTTAGTTTCCAATTCCATAGGAGAACCTTGACATTTTATCCATTGGATTTGGATGAAGTGACAAAGAATGAGAAGTTTTACATTGTAAACCAAGTTTTCATTCCTCTAGATGAGCGTTAATGTTGGGTCATCTTTCATAGAGAAATCTTAGATTTAAGTCTCAACAAATATAGAGACCTTATGTATGTGAGTGGTGTGTGCTTGAATCAAATTGAGTTGTCCTCGACTCATTCTAAACAAAAATTATGATAGGCTTAACAAAGTTCTATAAAACTTATTTTATAATATCCTTGAATGAAATTTTTAATATATGTTGTTTCTTTGTATAAGCACCTTCAATCAGAACCACACCCATCAAAAACATCAAAACAATACCTAACTATTTGGTCAAATTTAGCATATTTAACATATCTTTTTACTAAAAATTATTCTCTCCCAAACATTTAATTTTTCTCTATCAAAATTTTTATTTTAATTTCATTACGATAATTTTTTATTAACCAATTTAAATTCTGGTTTTCACTAATATTTTTTGTTAAGATATATTGATTAATAATATACTATAAAATATCAAATGACATTAGCTCAATCGAGTATATTCCTCAACTTTCAACAAGGATACCCAACTTGAAATATTATCAAGAAATACATGCATAATTACAAAACTATTATAATACCATTATGTGGTCATGATGTAATATGAATGGAACCCATTTCAATTCCATATAGTAAAGTTTAAAAAATTAAATACAATAAAATTAAATAATTTAATATCCTTTTAAAATAATTTTTAATAATAAATATTATAAATGTAAATAATTTATAATAACTAAAAAGAAGTGTAAATTTCTCAAATTTAAAAAAGAAGACCTATGCTTAAATCTTGCCAAAATATAAATGAATAATAGTTGATGAGCATCATAAATGCTCATATTTTTGCATGAGTTTCTAACATTTTTGTGCGACAATATTATCAAAGTTATATCTTTTTATGAGAATTTATATATTTAATGAAAATTATGCATATCGCCTAACTTGTGTGATAAGTGTGTTTTGTGTGTAGATTTGGTTATTTTTTTCATCTTCCGCATGATCTCATTGAGGTCCTACTCGGACCTAGCACATTTATGTCTTAAGGAGCTAAGTTATATCAAGGCAGATCATATGGTAAAAGAAGGTGAAAAGCTTGTAGAGGAAGGTAAGATTAATGCCCTTCCCAACTTTTTTAACCCTGGTATTAATGAATATCATCACTTGGAATATTAGAGGACTCAAAGGGAGTCTTTCAAAACAAAATGAAATTAGAAGAATGATTCAGATAAATCATCCACATCTTGTTTTCCTTCAACAAACAAAGATGTCAATGGAGGATATGGACTCAATTGCCAATAACATTTGGCCAGCTGGAAAAGTGGTTTCCCTTAGTTCCCAAGGGACTTCTGGTGGCATTGCTTGTCTTTGGGACCCAAAAGAGGTAGTTATTCACCATATGGTTGGCAGTTGGGGTTTGTTGGCTATAGCTATTCAAAGTAGAAATTACAACCAAATTATGCTTTGCATTATGTTTATGCTTCGACTTCTTTGGAGGAAAAAATAAGACAGTGGAAGGATATTACTCATATTATCTCTCATTTTCCTGAAGTTTGGATCTTGATCGGAGGATATTTCAATACCATCCTCTCTCTGGATGAGAAAAAGGAAGGGAAATAGAAATTTGGACAAAAGCACTAACCTCATGCGCAAATATATTGCAAACCTCCATCTTGTGGATATCCAACCAGATAATGGCCTTATGACTTGGTCTAATAGAAGGCAAGGCTTAGCTTGTATAATGGAGATATTGGATAGGTTTTTGCTCTCTAAAAATTTCTTAATCCATGGTCACATTCCTAAAGTGAAGACTCTTAATAATGCTGGTTCGGATCATTGGCCAGTCATGGTGGAAATGTGGAAAACCGATGTGAGTTTATCTCATTTTCATTTTCAATTAATGTGGCTTAGAGACATTTCCTTCAAACCTCGTGTGCAAAAATGGTGGAAGGAAGGTAAACGTAGGCATGGGACTAAGATGTTCTATTTACAAAAGACTACAATACATTAAATCCAAAATCAAGACTTGGAATTGGAAAGAGTTTGGGATGTTCATAAAAAAACATGAAGTTATTGCTCATCTTGAAAATTTGAATAAGAAAATCCGTTTAGATGGCCTCACAAAGAAGATAAGTGCAGATGAAATTAAACTCACAACTCAGTTAGAGGAATGGGAAAAAAGAGAAGAAATCTTATGGAAGAAAAAATCTAGAATTCAATAGCTCAAAGAAGGAGATCAAAACACAAATTTATTCCACAAATCTCTTCTAGCTCAAAGATCTCACAACTTTATTTCTTCCTTAAAATCAGATTCTGGAGATGTTTTTTATACTTGGGATGGCATGAACTCTATTGTTGTTGATTACTTTTCCAATCTTTTTGCTGCTACTCCTCTTGACTATTCTTCAAGCAATACCTTATCTTATCACTTCTGAGGAGAACTCTATTTTGACTACTCATGTTACTATCAATGAGCTTCAACAAGTAGTTTTTAAAATGCAAAAAGGGAAAACCCCAGGTCCTGATGGTTTTCCCATTGAGCTCTACCAAGAGTTTTGGGATATCCTTCATGTTGATTTATTAGAGGTGGTGGAAGAAGCCGGAAAGCCAAAGAAATTTTGAAGGTTATCAATAAAACTTATATTACTCTTGTTCCAAAAGCTCAAGAGGTTGATCATATCTTAGCTTTTAGACCTATTGCTTTATGTAATGTTCTTCTCAAAATCATTACTAAAATCATGGCAGAAAGGTTGAAGCCTCTTTTGCATAAGATTATTTCCCCAGAGCAAGGGGGTTATGTGGAAAGACGTCAAATAGTAGATGAGATAATTCTTGCTCAGGAAGCCATCCATTCCATGGATATGAAAAAATCTACTTCCATGTTAATTCTGTTAGACTTATCTAGAGCTTATGAAAGAGTGGATTGGCACTTCCTTATCAAATTTTTGAGGCAATTTGGTTTCTCTAAGGATTGGATGGATTGGATTATGGGATGTATCTCTTCAGTTTCCTACGTAGTTCTTATCAATGGTAGGCCTTCCCAGTCGTTCCCAACTTCCAGAGGTATTAGGCAAGGTGACCCGCTATCCCTTTATTTATTCATCATTCTTGTTGAATGCTTGGGTAGGACTATAACCAAAAAGAGGGAAAACAAAACCCTTGATGGAGTTACCATTGCTCATGGAGCTAGACCTATATCTCATATTCAATTTGTGGATGACTCTACTCTTTTAGGTAAAGCTACAATTAAGGAAGCTTCTAATTTTAAGCAAATCATTAGCTATTTTTCTAAGGCTACTAGGCAGTTGATCAATGAAGACAAATCTAAAGTTATTTTCTTTCACTACTCTGCTAGACAGGAATCCATGGTCTTGGATAAATTAAGATATAAGAAGACCTCCCTTCCAATCACCTATTTAGGTATTCCTATAAATATTCAAAGGCAAAAAAATAAATATTGGAATTGGTTGTTGGACAAAGTCAAGAAGAAAATTGGAAAGTGGACCAACAAGTGGCTTTCTTCTGGGGGTAGAATCACCTTGGTAAAATTAGTCCTTCAAGCTATTCCTATTTATGTTTCTTCCATTTTGAATATCCCAAAGGCTATTCTTCGAGAATTGGATCAAATCAATCATCGTTTCCTTTGGAGTGGTACTAAGGAGAAAATAAAATGGGCCTTGGTGAAATGGGATACTCTATGTCTTCCTAAGAGTGAAGGGGGGTTAGGATTCTGTTCTTCTATTAATAACAACAAAACTTTAGTTGCTAAATTATATTGGAGGATGTTGCATAACCCCAATGCTCTTTGGACCAATAATATCCATGCTAAATATGTTGAGAACAAAAGACCTGGAGACCTTGTTCACTATCAACTTTCTACCAAAGGTTCTCCAATTTTAGCAGTTCTTAAAACTGGTGAGGATTTGATTAAGAAAAAATTATTTTGGATCATTCATAATGGTCAACAGATAAATTTTTGGACAAATTCTTGGGATGGTCACAAGCCTTTGATAACTCAATTTTTTGATTGGAGGCCTTGGATGGAGGAGCTTCACCGAGCTAATTGGATAAAGGTGGCTAATTACTATCGGTACCATACTGGTAATTCAAAGGTTGGTATATATTGGATCCCTATTGAGGACTGGCCTATTCAAATCCCGAAATGCAAAGACAAGATATCCAAGGCATCCTTCATATGAGATCCCTCTCTTGGTCCCATGAAAAAGATTGTTTTGGATGGAACAACACTACTAAGGGTGAGTATTCAGTTGCTCAAGGTTATTTGACCTTATGCCATAATAATCCCAACCATTCTTCAGACATATTTTCTCAATTGTGGGCTCAAAATCTCCGGCTAAGGTGAGGTTCTTTAATTGGATTTTATTGCATCATAAGGTGCTTACTGGTGAGCAACTTATGAAGCATGGTTTTCATGGCCCTTTTAGATGTGAAATGTGTGAAGAGAATGTAGAAACTCTCAACCATATTTTTATTGAGTGTACTTTAGCCTTCGAGCTATGGAGGAGAATGGCCACTTTACTTGGCTTACAGATGGTCCAATTTTTTTACTTTTGAACAACTTTGGAGGGATTGGCCTAATCAAGAGGGTGTTGATCATTTTATTAGGCAGTTAGTTTGGATGGGTTCTACCATTCTTCTTTGGAATATTTGGAATGAAAGGAACAACCGATTTTTTAATCAAGATAGGAAGTATATTCACTATATTTTGCAAAAGACCATATCCAACTTAGTTGAATCAGTCCATCAACTCCTTAATAACCCCCAAAACTCCCACCAAATATGGGATCAAGTGATGCAAATATTGAAGATTAAATCTTCTAAGGGCAACCAAATTAAAGGGAATGTGAGTATTAGTAAGATGGATAGGACAAAAAATTGACAACCTCCTCCTAAGGACTTTGGAAAATTCAATACTAATGGAGCCTCTAGAGGGAACCCTAGAAAAGTCAGTGTGGGAGGAATTGGTAGACTTTCATATGGCTCCCTGGTTTTTACTTTTGCTGAGAATTTGGGTATTCTTTCCAATAACCTTTTTGAGGGGTATGGTATCCTCAGAGGCCTTCAGGAGGCTACTAATGTTGGATGGGAAAAGGTGTTAGTTGAGTCTAACTCTCAACTTATGATTAATCTCTTGAAGACTCCTAAGAATCATAAGGTGGATTAGAGAATAAAAAGAATTATTGAGAAGATTCAATTAATCCAGATGGGATTTTTTAAAGTTGATTCCAATCATGTGGTCAGAGATCAAAACAAGAGTGTTGATGCTTTAGCTAATTGGGCTTTGGACAAAGGTGATCTTACTTATTATGGCCACCCTCCTAGATGGTGGGCTTCTCTTTTTAGGGAAGCTCTTATTTCTATCATTTCTTTGGATGGCTCCGCTTTGAAGGTACCTAGTTTCTTCTTGTTTTTTTTTTTGCTTCTCTTTGGTTCATTCAGTTTTTTTTAGTTCCCTAGATCATTCTATTCTTTATTTTGTTTTCTCTATTGATTCTTGCCTTCTGGTCTAGATAGGTCATTGTTATGTTCAATTTTTTTCTTTTTCGTTTTTGTTTTTTTATTTAGTTTTTTAAGGTGGGTGGGTTCTTTTGTTTTGTTTTTTTTTTGTGTTCTTTGTGTTGTTTTTTGTTGTTCCTGTATTTTTTTATATATGGTTTTTGTTATTGTTCTTGTGTTTTTTTCATTCTTGTTCTTGGTTTTCTCTTTGTTTATGTTAGTTCGTGTTTTTATGTGTGAGTGTTTTTGTATCGCTCCAAATTTTTCGCATCCTTACCTTTAGGCTATAGGATCCGCGCCCAGAAGGGGGATGTGAAAAGGATGGGACAATACCTCGGACTGAGAGGCCCTTTGAAGGTCCCACCTCTCGAGGGAGGGGTATAAGGGTGAATTTTCAACGGATGGTGGGTTCACCAGGAAACTTTTGAATGGCAGTTTCCATGCCTAGGTTGACAGTGAGTTTGATGTGTTCATTTTTATACTTAATCATTCAACTCCTAGGTTTGGCCAAGATGAATCTAAACTATTCTATATGCCAATGCTGATTTAAATGAATACAAAAAATAGGAATGAATGCTAATAACAGATAATATGCTAGCTAGAATGTATCATACCTGATTTCGGATGTCTGATGAAGATTTTGAGTTTTGTAACAGTCTAGATCGTCTCAATTCGTACGTAATCATATGATATTTCATAGGATCATCTCAAATCATAGGTCATCTGAGATCAGATAGAATCATTTGAAATCTGACGAATTCATCAGACGAATTCGTTAGAAACCTGCAATCACAAAAATAGATACAAAATACCCAAGATGCAACTACAGAAGCGAAGGGAAATGATAGAAATAACTATAAATTTGTCTAAATGATAGATCCAAACAGTAATTAAAGAGGAAAAGCATCAACTTCACAATTTATTTTGATTTTATCATGCATTTATATTAGATGAGGTGAACTCCAAGATGCATAAGTATAATAATTTAAGAGAATGCAGAAATACAATAGGAAAATGTAAAAAAGCTAAGGAAATGCAAACTTTGGGTTCTGATTGCCCCCAATCTGGACTACAGTCAGGATCGCCTCCAATCATACGAGATCGTCTACGCTCCTCGACAAAATCATTCGTAATCGTCCGAGATCGTCCACGACGATCCGAGCTAGCTTCGACTGAAAAATAGTAGAGTTCCTGCAAGAAAATGCAAAATACAGAATACAGACAGTAGTGTGAGGATGCTCTAGGGAATAAGGAACTAAATATGCAGGGAAATCCATCAGCTAAGGGGTTTAGGGGGTTCAGGGGATAAACTAGAAAAATCCTAGTTTATATAGTATTAGGAAGAGGTTAGGAGGTTGGGGATCATCCCAATCTGGGAGATCTCCAACAGGGAAATCTCCAACTGTGCAGATGCGTTTCTGCCCAAGTTGGAGAGGCTGTTGAAACAGAAGCTAATTATGAAAATTTGGTTTTGGGACAAAATCGTTTGGACGTTCTATTCTAGATGAATTCGTCAGATCGGGGACGATTTCGTCTAATCTACGACGATATCGTCCAACGGTCAAAAAAATCCTAAAAATGGTGCGAAAAATGGGGAAAGCGGGTAACAGGCTGTTTAACGGGCAATTTGGGGTTGAATTTCAAATTTTTATCTTTTATCTTTTTACTAAGGTTTTAACCGTGCCAATTTTAGGGTGCTACATTTTGCCCCCTCTTTAGAAATTTTTTTGAAGAAAATATGTTAAAGACGAGTTTTTCCCATTTTACGAGAAAGAAAAAATATACTCAATTTTTTAGATGACGATTCTTGGTCGAATCGTACGAATGCTGACTATGGTGCCCCCTCCGTGTTTTTACCCAAATCAAACGTTTGAGGTAAAAACGTGGAAAAGCAAAAATTAAAATGTTGATTTTTAAATAAAACTAAGAAAATAGGGTAAAACCCTAATTCATTTTTACTGTTCATTTTTACTATTCTAGAGCTCTATAGAGAGAAAAATGGTGGAGACAGTGCACAGAGCGACAGAGGTCCGGCACGGGCTACGGGTAAGGATCTAATCCTAGTAGATTAGGTTTGATTTAACTTTGTGCAAGTTTTTTTATTTAAATTTGATTGTTTGGGGCATCGCGGCCATTTTTAGGCCGTCGACGACATCAAGACAAAATCGTCCCTATTTCGTCGAAATCATCCCTAGATCGTCGATTTCATCTATGGGTGAAATCGACGAACTAGGGGCGATCTCGTCCAACAAGGGGCGATCCCCAAGTTGCGAAATCGGAGGACGATGTTGCCCAATTTGGGATGATATCATCCAATGGTGGATGATATCATCTTTAACTTGATTTTAAAATGTGTTTAATTTGATTTTAATGATTGGTTTATTAATAAATTTTGTTGTTTTATTGTTTGTTTTGCAGAAAGGATTACTAAAGAGCTAAGAATGGAAATACGATGGGCTGAGAGATGACTTGGCCGCTCTCGACCAAGAAGAGCGTGACCAACTAGCACGGGTCGGTCTACGGCATGTGGCAGAGATGCCACAAGTACCGACTAACATGGGGCTACTGATAACCCTAGCAGAGAGGTGGTATCCGGGGTCATCCTGCTTTTGGTTACCGACAGGGGAGATGGCTCCCACTCTAGAGGACGTATGGAGGATCATGAGGATCCCCATACAGGGATGGCTGATGACGCCTATAGCCAATCAGGGTCAGGCGATGATGAGACTGATTGGAGACCCGAGCTTCACCCTGGAGAAGGGTGGGGTGAACATTGAGTCTCTACGATAGATGCCTGGGGCATCTAGGCTGACTCGAGTTTTGGCAGGAGTGGTCGATGGCTTACTACTGTGCCACCAGAGCGGGTGTAGACTACCATGGGTGCTCTCAGACATAGTCTACGACATGAGAGACCACGGGTATAGATTTGCATGGGGCAGCTTTGTACTTTGCTACTTGTATAGGATCCTGCATGGGGTCGTATACAAGGGAGGTTGATGTTTGGTCTTGACATCGTTGCTATAGGTTTGGTGTTGGGAGAACATTACGATGCGGAGGCCGATAGGGCTCCCATTGATAGGGGTTGACCGGGAGAGGTCTTTGATTTTCTACTGGTGGCTACAGAGGGGGTCATAGCGGCAGATCTACCGATGTCACAGAGGTTGCTAGATGACCTCATCCTGGACCAGATCATCTGGAGGCCATGGCGAGAGCACCTCGAGTGAGCAGAGGATGGGAAAGAGTTGGCTCGCATCAGGCGAGTCTGCTGGTTGAGGATGGAGCGAGGAGAGGTAGAGCTCCATCGCTATGATCGGGTACTACGACATTTTGATCTACAATAGGGGATCCCTTCTCTCAAGGATTGTGAGTACTCTTGGACTATTTGAGATAGTACTACGATGAGCAGGGCTCTAGATATGTAGCAATTCTGGAGTCAGGATGCGGATGATACCCCCATCCAGCCAGTGGATGGTGATAATGTCAGGGTTGTAGATGGCTATAATGCCTGGTACGTAGGCATCTTCCCTCCTCAGATGATGAGGGTATAGGGTCCAGTGCACACCGTGGTGCGCCAGATGGGGAGGCGATGGCAGGCTGCTATTAAGGCAATGCGGGGTCATGGAGGGAGAGAGCAGCGACGGTCCCCACAAGAGAGACACCAGCGGATGGGTCAGGCTCCATAAAGGCCACGGGAGACAGGTCAGAGGGAGGAGAGACTCCCTTCGTAGTAGAGGGAGAGACCACCATCACCCGATAAGGGCAAGGGTGTCAACATAGGGGAGAGCAGCAAGACAGTGGCTCTCCGGACTGAGGTTGCCCACCTTCGAGCTCAGGTGCATTCACTACAGAACAAGGCTACTCAACTCAGGGCTCAGGTACGGACACTACAATATGAGACTACATGGCTCAAGGTGTAGAGCGAAGGGGTGAGCAGGGATGAGCTAGTGTGGTCTATGATGCAGACCACATTCTACCAGGGGGTATACTTCCATCTAGTTCCAGAGGGCCAGAGGGTACAGCTGCCAGCCAACATTGTCGAACCAATCAGGATGGGATCGACGAGGACATCCTCACGATCGACGACGAGGACCCGAGACACAACCACGATCGCTATGGGACCACCTCCTCCACGTCAGGGCAGGGAAGGAGATGAGGCTGAGAGCTCGAGGGCTTCTCAAGACTAGGTGGCTATAGATTGCACAGAGATTGTATAGATTTTTGAGAGGATTGAGTATGCCAGGGTATAGATTGTGGCATACCAATCCAGTTTTGATATGATGTATATAATTTTTGTGATATATATATATGATCTTTTTGATATGACTTGTTCATATGTTTTTATGATGCTTCAATGTTTGAATTGTTTGCTTGTTTGATTGATGATTCATGTAATTATGTGGTTTGGAAATATTATAATTTGATGTCATGCTGTAAAATTTAAATGGAATAATCTGATGTAAACAATTGGTTGTGCTGGTGTGATTTGATGAAAATAAAAAGAGACTTCTAACAATAACTTCAAAGGACATTATCGATTTTATAGACCATTTCATGGAGTCATCGCTCGCTCGGTCGTCAAGCTAATCCCAGTATAGAAATATTGTTGAAAAGTAAAAGAGTGCTTAAGAGACTGTCTTAAGACTATGTGTTGTGATGATGGTTTGATAATTTGTTTTCAGATTTTCATAAAAATAGTATGCATGAGATACTAAAAAAATATTATTTTGCTAGGCATAAATTCCTAGGTGTGATAAAATTTTGAACAATTCCTTAGGAATTATACCATGGTTGCAAAATTGAATGTTGACATAATGACATGAAATAGAACAAGTGTTCATTTGTTTGTAAAGCATTATTGTGGAACATAATGATGCAAGTCATATGAATTTATTTTTAAAATAAATGGAAAATAAAATTAGAACAATGGTTTGCGCTAGGCATAGAATTTATAGGTATAGACTTATACCATCATCGCGAAATCCAAATAAGAAATTGATATTTTGGTTTTATTGCAATATGAATTTTTGACCTTTGATAAACAAAACAGAAAAATAATAATATGAAAATTTTGTTTGAAATCATTTTTGTGATTTTGTGAAAAGATGTATGTAATTGCTTTAATACAGAACAAAAATTTTGAAATAAAAGGATAAAACTATTCCGAAAAGAATTACAGAAACATTTTAAATTATCTCAAAGACAAATGTAGATTTATAAGGGATATTCATGTGCAAATGTGAGTTCATTACCGATCTTGATTTATCATAATGATACAAAATCTCTCAAATACAAATGCGTGTGTGATTGTATTGTTCATTCACCAATTTTGAGCAAGATAATTTGATACAAGTAATTTGCCTTAACCAAATGAATATTCGTTGACCATGATTTATATGCATGTAACCATACCAGACTACTGTGTAAGTCAGGTTATCAAGAGCTAGCTAATCCATAAGCTGACATAGGTCTTTACAAAATAAGGTCGCTAATGCGATAGACATATCACCATGCTAGGAATTACCCAGGGCCAAGTGGGTTGGGTACAAACCACTTGTTATGGGGCTTACCTCACAGTTTTCGAATAATTGATAATTCCAAGGATTCAAGCTCATTCACCCTTCTTTTCTTTTCAAGGGGTAGGGAAAGGATTTTATTGCATTTTGATTTTGCGTTTCTCTTTTGCTTCTTTTTTTCTTTTCTTTTTTTGTACTTTTGTATTTTTGCTTGATATTTGAGATAATGTTGAAATATTGTTGTGATGATACAAAATAACATTTTTTTTTTTCTCTTTTTCTTGAACTTTTATTTTCTTCCTATGCTAGGGATACTTTCTCGGATTAGTTGTAGAGCAAGGGATTTTTATTCTGGGTAGGGGTGAGCTTGTCCTTTTGTCAATTCTCAAAGATCCTAGACCATGTGCATGATAGGATAGCAGGGGAAACTTTTCGCTCAAGAAACCATTTCTACTATATAGCATCATATTGAATTTGCAATGAAATCATTTTAATGTGAAAAGATATACTTGGTTTAAGTAAATAACAAGATCAATTCTCTATGCTCAAAACTTTATTTAATTCAATTGTCGACTTTGATATATGAGAGATTAATAATCATATCAAATAAAATCAAGACATTTATGCATGTGAGTGTGAAAGTGTGGGATTCCAAATAAATGCTAATTTGTCCAAAATAACTGAAAATATAACTGCAATACTACACGATTTGACAGGTACAAAAATAAAAGATGTTTTTGAAGATTTTGATGATTTTGATGTTTTTTATTTTAAGTTATGAATTGAAAGAAATACAAGGTGATTGTTTTTGAAATGTTTTTAAATAAGTGACTAAAATGAAATAATATGCAAAACAAATATATACAATGATGAAATGACCAAATTTTATGCATAGTAGCGTTTGAGATGCATAATTTTCATAGGTTCTTTAAGTTCTTTACCATCTAAGGTAGATAATTTGTATGCTCCCGATCCAAGCCAGTTGGGCTCAAATTTACCTTTAAGGTTTTTAGTTGCATTAGTATTTTTTTTAATTTCTTTTAAGACAAGGTCGTCGATCTCAAAGGATTGATGATGAAATTTCTTGAGATATGCTCTCTTAAGCTTGTTTTGGTAGGCACGAAGATGCTCCAAAGCATTGATGCGCTTTTCATCTAGAAGTTCTAGCTGACTAAGCCTGCCAGCACGATATTCATCCCCTACTTCAGTCTCTTGAAGTAGTAGAGCTAAAGAAGGAACTTCTAATTCAAAGGGAAAAACGGCTTCAGCACCACAAACCAAGACAAAAGGTGAAGTTCCAGTGGGGGTTCGAACACTAGTTTGATAGGCCCACAAAGCAGGATATAATTGAATGTGCCAATCTCTACCGGATTTATTGACCAATTTTTTGAGAATTTTGATTAAGGTTTTATTAGATGCTTATGCTTGGCCATTACCTTGAGGATAATAGGGGGTGGACCAACGACATTGAATTTTATATTTTTGACATAATTTTTTAACATTATTTTTTAAACAAGTTCCATTATCTGAAATGAGATTAGCAGGAATTCCAAACCTACAAATAATTTGGTTAAAAATAAATTTGGAAACTTGTGTTCCAGTGCAAGAAGCTAATGGCATAGCTTCAACCCACTTCATGAAATACTCAGTGGCGGTTATGATGAATTTGTGTCCATCGGATGACACAGGGTTGATTTTTCCAACGATGTCTAAGACCAATTTTGAAAAGGGCCAAGGAGATGAAATAGCCGCGATCTTGAGAGGGTCAATTTCAATGCCACGTAAAGAGACTATAACCCTGAATAATTTACCGGACTTCACTTCGAATATGCATTTGGCTGGATTTAGTCAGATAAGATATTCCCTTAATCGATCAAATACTTTTCTCAAGTCATTTAAATGATCATCTTCTTTGATGGAACGAGCTATAATATCATCTACATAGTCATGTATAATATCATGCATCATATCGTGAAAGCTATAAGTCATAGCTCGTTGATAGGTTGCACTTGCATTCTTTAAACCAAATGGCATCACTTTCCAACAAAAGGTTCCCCAAGGGGTAATAAATGTTGTTTTAGCCTGATCTTTAGGAGCTATCCTGATCTTATTATAACCAAAAAATCCATCCATTAGGGATATCATTCCACTTCCAACAGTAAAGTCAATGATCTGATCCATGTTGGGAAGAGGAAAATCATCTTTAGGGCATGCAACATTAATATCTCTGAAGTCTGTGCAAACCCTAACTTTAGTGGCTTCTTTCTTAGTTACTAGAACTACATTTGAGATCCATTCAGCATAATCAATGGCTTGTATAAAAATGACTTTCAACAGTTTTTCTAGTTCTCCTTTGACTAGTAAGGCCACTTTAGGATGCATTTTTCTAAGTTTCTGTTTAACAGGTTTAGCATCTAGATGGACTACTAGATGATGCATAACTACGGAAGGGTCCAAACCTGGCATGTCTTCATATGTCCAAGCAAAGACATCTTCATAGTCTTTAAGAAATGAAATGTATTTATCTTGTTTTTCTTGACTTAATTCTGATCCAATATTGATTATGTGAGGGTTATGTTCGGTTCCAATGTTAATTTTTATAACGTTTTCAACTTCCATATGTAAATATTTCTCAAAATTAGGTGGGGTGGGTGAAACACCCAATTCTTGTAATTCTTCCAAGGTTAGCTTGGATAATTTGTCTTGAGGAGTCGTAGCTTCAAGCTGGGCTATACTCGGTATAGAGCCATCGAAATAAAATTCATTATATAACAATTCCTCAATGGAAACATCATGGAAGATATCTCCCTCCAACTCGTCGTCGGATTCAAAAATCATTTCAGGGTAAGCTATGGATATCATATTGCAGGTAAACGAATTATTCTTTGTACGCAAAGAATCTTGTTTATCCAGATAATCTTGGAAACATACAAGATGGTCATCATCCTCAAATGGGAAGGGCTGACCTTTATTAGAAAATAGGCCCACACCACAGCGGGCAGGCCACGGTTCTACCTCAAAAGGTTCTTTCATACCATTTTGGAAAGGTCCCAAACCTTTCCCTTTATATCCCAGTTTAAGCATTATGGGCTTAGCTTTAATATACTTATTAGAAAAATAGCATCGAGCATATCCATCACAATGTGTCTTAATGTTTTTGGGTATTCTTCCCCAATCATATCCCTTATAAATAAAAGCACAACTCCCGACTTGGTAGATACTTCCCATAGGCTGTGGGAGGCCCAAGATACGAGGAGAGGGTGGGAGTTTATTTAAAAGAAGGGAAGTTTGCATGGTAGTGTTGGTTTCTTCTGATATAAGAATTTTAGATAAATCGGGTAAGATCTCATCAGTGAGAGCATAAGAGGTAGAAGGAACATTTCCTACATCGTCGAATGTGGAAAGGATTCCTGTAGTGGATGTAGATGTTATAGGGATATCGATGGGTGAGTCTATAGGTATGGAAGATATAGGAGTAAAACAGGAAGCATTGGTTGTAATTTTGGGATCTTTTCGATGTCCTAATGTGGTTTGTTCAGAAGATGGTTGAGCTATATGTATAGGAGTAGTTGAAATAGTAGATGATGTTATGGGTGTGTGTTTCACACGTTTGGGCGGATGATGAGAATTAGGATGTGTGGATGATAGGGCAGGGTAAAATTGAACTCCAATAGGTTCTTCCAAAGCACACATATCAAAGGGTCTAGGATCACCATGAATGGTAACCAAATGATTTTTAAATTTGAATTTAACACACTGATGTAAAGTGGATGGAACCGCTCGCATCGCGTTGATCCAAGGGCGACCCAAAAGTATATTGTACGATGCAAGGCAATGTACAATAAACACGGTCATATCTAGGGTTCTAGGACCAACTTGCAAGGGTATAGTAATGACTCCACATGTTTCTTGTGTTTCATCATTGAAGGCTTTTATAATCATATCAGTTCTTTTCATTTCGTCACTTCTAAACCCAAATCATTGGTAGAAGTCAAAAGTGCATATGTTTAAAGATGAACCATTATCAATCAATACTCGTTTAACTGCTACATCCCCAATTAGGGCCGTAATATATAAGGGGTTATCCTTATGTAGACTATGTTTTGGGATATCTCTATCCCATAAGTCAATACAATCAACTTTGCGAGTTATGATAATATTGGACATGGCTTCAGGTTGAATATTTTGTGGTACCATCATTTGGCTTAATGTGAGCATTAATTCATCCCTATGGGTAGGAGAAGATCTTAACAAGTCCAAAAGGGAAATTCTAGCTGTAGTATTGGATAATTGTTCATTAATATTATAAGGAGGCTTAGGTTGAACATTAGGCTCATAATTCCCTTTATTGGGATTTTTCAAAACAAATGGAGTTGATCCATCGTTCTGAGTTTGATCATGTTGAGAGTTTTGAGCCTGTTGTCTGGTAACGGCTCCGATGGTTCCTACAATATTATTTTGCAAGTGATGAATAGGTCTTGGTCTAGCATTTATGGCTTGTTCATTAGAAAGTATTTGGTGAGAAGATGGTCTATTAGTGACTCTTCTAAGAAATGGTTCTTCTAGAACCATAGAACTTGTGATAGGTTGAATAGGATCTGATTCATCTTGAGAACTATTCGATTGATTTGAGGTGATTTCTATGTCCCTTTCAGTCTCATATTCGGTGTCACTAAGATCAAGTATCCGAATATTATGTAGAGGTCTAGTCGTAACTATGGATAAAGTTGTGTCAAAGATTTGAGGATCATGAACAGGTAATTGTCCACTAATAGTCCCTATATATCGGGTAGGAGGGGGAACATTATGATTCTCAATTTGATTAGCCACCTCTTTACCATGCTTTGGTAAAGTGTTAAGATCCTACTATAAAATAAACTCAAATAACACACTCTCACACAATTGCTTGGAAATAAACTCACATAAACATCACATTAATATAACAAAAATTTGCATAAAGAACAATCTCACAATAAGACAGAATCGCAGGCCTCTTCGAGGGGGCAACCTCCTTCAATACTTCATTAATTTGCAAAAAGATGGTTACATTGGTGCCTTTTCGGGTATTTAAGGAGTTTCCTTCCAAGGTTGGCTTACATGCAAAATGCCACCCGGATTACATGCATAATGCCACCCGAATTACATGCATAGTGCCACTTTGAATTACATGCACAATGCCACTCGAATTACATGCACAATGCCACTCGAATTACATGCACAATGCCACACGAATTACATGCACAATGCCACCTATCTACCATGTGTTACATAAAAAGGGTGCCATTTGTCATAGGCACTACCTAAGCTAAAACTTAGAACATTACAAAATATTAATCATGGGTACTACCCACGTTCACTAGGAATTATTACAACAGGGGAGTTATTACATTAAGGGTTAGGATGAGATCCTAACATGCCCTTCTCCTTGAAGAAGCTTTGTCCTCAAAGCTGAAAATGAGGAAACCGTTGTCGGAGTTGATGGAGAGACTCCCGTGTAGCATCCCAAGGTTGAAGTCCACGCCACTGAACCAGGACCTTTGTGATGGTACGATTGCGCAGAGTGCGAGTTCGACGATCCAAGCAAGCTATTCCGTGCAAGTAAGATGGAGCCTTCTTCATCCAATTCAGGGAGTGTTGATTGAACCCGTACCTTTGTGCCCACAACTTTCTTGAGAAGGGAAACATGAAAAATAGGGTGGATCTTGGAAGTGGGGGGAAGAGCCAATTTGTAAGCCGTTGGACCAATCCGTTGTAGAACCCGATAAGGACCATAGAATTTTGGAGCGAGCTTCCGACACCTGCGGAGTTGTAGGGATGATTGTTTGTATGGCCGCAAGCGAAGGAAGACCATATCACCCACATCAAAACCGCGCTCGTAACGATGCTCGATCACCTTGTTGGCGCATCCGATTCTGGGCCATGTTCAAATTTTGCTTGAGTTGGCGGAGGACCCTCGTGTGTTGACTCGCAGCATTGTCGACGGCCTGGACCTTGGAGCTGCCCGAAATGTAGGAGGAAGGCGTGAGTGGAGGGCGCCCGTAAACCACCTCAAACGGTGTGAGTTTGGTGGCGGTATGATAGGAAGTGTTGTACCACCATTCAGCCAAAGAAAGCCATTTTGCCCAATGAGTAGGATGATCGGAGGCAAAGCAGCGAAGGTAGGTTTCCAAGCATTTATTAACAACCTTTGTTTGACCATCCGTTTGCGGATGGTAGGCTGAACTCATTTTGAGCCGAGTCCCCCGCAACTTAAACAACTCTTGCCAAAAATTGCTAGTAAAGGTGGGATCACGATCAGATACAATGGAGGTGGGCATGCCATGAAGGCGAAATATGGAGTCAAGAAAAATTTGGGCAATAGTGGATGCCGTGTAAGGATGGGTTAGGGCACAAAAGTGAGCATACTTTGAAAGGCGGTCCACTACCACGAAAATAACAGACTTGCCTCCAGATTTAGGTAGCCCCTTTATGAAGTCCATGGAGATGTCACCCACACCCGATCCGGTATCGGCAATGGTTGAAGAGTGCCCGGGGAGCGCACTGTTTCTCCTTTCATCCTTTGACAAGTGTCGCAATCCGCTACAAAAGAGCGAATGTCCTGTTTCATACCTTTCCAAAAGAAGGTGCGCTTGAGTCGCTCATAAGTTTTTAGGAACCCTGAATGGCCAGCAGATGGAGTAGCATGTGATTCCTTCATGAGGAGTTCTCGAAGTGGGGACTTAGGAGGAAGAACCAGGCGTTGATGGTAACGCAGATCCTGGCCATCCCAACTATATCCCGGTGTAGACTCGGATCATCCCTAAGTGAAGCAACCAGGTCTTTCAAATCTGCATCCCGAAGTATTTCCCGACGTAAGGGCTCAATCCATTGGGGCAATGGTGCAGTAATGGCACACAACATACTAAGGGTCTCAAATTGGCGAGAGAGAGCATCTGCCACAAGATTTTCCTTCCCTTTTTTGTACGTGATGTCATAATCATAGCCCATGAGTTTTGATACCCACTTTTGTTGCTCGGGGGTGGCAACTCGTTGTTCTAGAAAGTATTTCAAGCTCTGGTGGTCAGTTTTGATGGAGAAATGGCGCCCAATGAGGTAAGGCCGCCAATGTAGGACTGCATGCAATATTGCCAACATTTCCTTGGCATATGTGGATTTTCCCAAATTGCGATCAGATAGGGCTTTGCTGGTAAAAGCCAAAGGGCGTCCTTCTTGCATCAATACCGCCCCAATACCACGACCAGAAGCGTCACTTTCAATGACAAATTTTTTAGAGAAGTCTGGCATGGCTAAAACTGGAGTGGTGGTCATGGCATGCTTGAGGTCCAGGAATGCTTGCTCACTCGGCCCCGTCCAAGTAAAAGAATCCTTCTTCAACATGGAGGTGAGGGGGGCGGCTATCTTTCCATAATTGCAGCACAAATTTACGGTAATATCCTCGTAAGCCCTAAAAATCCTCGAAGCCCCTTGAGTGTGCGAGGTTTTGGCCATTCTTGGACTGCTTGGATCTTCTTAGGGTCAACCTTGACACCATCCTTTGAGACAATGTGTCCCGGATATTCTACTTCAGTCAAACCAAAGGAGCACTTGGACCTTTTTGCAAACAGTTTATGGTCGGCCAGTAGTTGGAGGGTTTGATCTACATGATTGAGATGCTCTTCCCATGTGTGACTGTAAATCAAGATGTCATCGAAGAACACAAGGATGAACTTCCGCAAGAAAGGGCGAAAGATGTTGTTCATCGAGCTTTGGAATGTGGAAGGAGCATTTGTGAGACCAAATGGCATTACCAAGAATTCATAATGACCTTCATGAGTGCGAAAAGCAGCTTTAGGAATATCTTCATCCCCGAGCCGGATCTCGATGGTACCCGGAGCGGAGGTCTAGCTTGGTGAAGTACATGGTCCCATGTAATTCATCTAGTAATTCATCAACCACAGGGATAGGAAATTTATCCTTGACCGTTATCTTGTTGAGTTCTCGGTAGTCAATACACAATCGCCAAGAGCCATCCTTCTTGAGGACCAATAAGACTGGTGCAGAGTAGGGACTAGTACTAGGCCGAATGACACCCGCCTTGAGTAATTCCTGTATCATCTTCTCAATCTCCGACTTCATGGCATGGGGGTATCTGTACGGTCCGATATTGGGAGGTGTACTATCCGAGAATAATGGAATGGCATGGTCATGAGAGTGATGCGGTGGTAGTGTGGTTGGTTCTGAAAAGATGGCCTCATGTTTGTGGAGAACCTGTTGCATGTCTGGTGGAATTTCACCCATTGGGGATGTGGATGGTTGGATGGAGAATAGTTGTGCAATGACCCCACGTGATGATTTCTTTAGCAATTTCTCCATGCCGTTTGAACCGATAATTTGAGGTGTTCCCGCCGGGGAGCCCTTGATGATGTGTGTTTGTCTGTTCTGGGAGAACCGCATCCAAAGTTCAAGCAAAGTTCCAACCGATAGTGCCCAACGTACTCAACCATTGAGATCCCAAAACAATATCACATCCACCCAACTCGGAGGGCAAACATGTCCCGCTTGAGTGCATAGTCCCCTATCTGGATTTTAACATTGCGACACTTTCCCTTACAAGGTAAGGTTCCCCCATTGGCTACCATGACCTCAAAGGAATTACAAGTGTGGATATAGCAATTTGCCCGCTGAGCAACTCTAGGGTCAATGAAGTTGTGCGTGCTTCCCGAATCCGGAAGGATGGAAAGACGTTGGCCCTTGAAAAATCCTGTAACCTTCATGGTTTGAGGAGTAGTAATGCCTGCAAGGGCATGGACTGTAATTGCTGTCTCATGTTCCCGTTTCACTTCTTCTTGTGGAGGAGGTGTTTCTGGAGGGTCCTCATCCTTATCACTCTCGTCAGAGGTATCGGGTTCTTCAACATCTATCAGGAACAATTTTTTGTGTGCACACTTATGCCCTTTGAAAAACTTTTCATCACAATTGTAGCATAATCCTTGGGCACGACGTGCATCCATCTCTTCGGTGGTGAGGCGCTTGGGTGCAGCAGGTTTAGTATCAACTGGGTGTTGGGCTCTAGGAGGAAATGAAGGTCTATTTTGCAGAAACTTTGATGGGCGTCTTTGGGCAGAGAGTTTAGATTCGGCCAAACGGGCCAAACTGATAGCTTCCATCATAGTTCGTGGTTTCAACATTTTTACTTCCGCTTGGAGTTCCACCTTCAACCCACTGATATAACAACTCTGGAAGAACCCTTCACTCAATCCTCTTGTCCTATTGGCCAATTTTTCAAATTGAGCTTGGTACTCTCTTACTGATCCCGTTTGTTGTAGTTTGGTCAAGGCTCTTGTAAAGTCCTCATACTCACTAGGACCAAATCGAGTGAGTAGTTGGGATTCAAAATCCTCCCAAGATATATTTGGGTAGGCAAGATGCAACCATTGAAACCAAGCAGAGCCTCGGATTCCATGTTAAAGGAAGCCATCCGGACTCGATGAAATATGGGTACATTATGAAGTCGAAAGAATTGGTCAACCCGACATAGCCACCCATCAACATCCTTCCCACTAAATTTGGGAAAGTCCAATTTGGGCATTCTAAAGGGTGGATCATGGTCACGATTCCTTGTAGAACTCTCAGCTTGGTATTCTGATTTGGGTGGTTCTCTTCTCAGTTTGCTGTCCACTTCTGTCAGTGCTTCTTCTAGGCGGTTGCTAGTGGCCTCATGCTCTAGGCGAAGACCTTGGACTTCTTCCCTTATGGAGTGAAAAGCCGAGTTCAAGTTCTCAATGGCTTTTGTTAGGGATTCCAAGTGTTCTAGTTCTTTCTGGTGTCCACGGGTACCCTAGCCATTTTTTAGACCTTTTGTGACCAGTTACTAAAAATAGAATTGAATTTTTTGGACTTACTATTTTTAGTAAGTGCCCAAAAAGTGCTTGGGTGCTATATATCAAAACGATCAGCTGAAGGAGGTGGTCACAATGAGCTATATCTCTCAACACTACTTTTTTTTTTTTTTTTTATCTCCTGTTTTGCCGAGTCTAACGGTGTTTACAGTTTTTAATTCTGAGCTACTGAGCAAAAGTTGGGTACTGGAGCACTATCTATAACTGGCCGTGTTTCACACTCAAGATTCTCTGTATTTTGCAGGTGACTGATATGACAGTTCTGTTCTGACCCCGAAGACCGTGAATTCCGCCCCGACCGTGCCGACCTCTCCGACTCGATCGACCCGACCGTGGATCGCCACCGTAAATTTTATCGTTATTCTCCAGATTGTCAACTTAAGTGTCACCCTCATGGCTTATCCCGAATGCATGTCCCTTCTATTATTTTTTTAGTAGAGGACTCCTTTCTCATATGCTCACTTTTGAAATGCAGGTTTACGAACAGGGATGTTTGGATTTTTATTTTATTTTTTATTTTTTTTTTTTTGCATTTTTTATAGGTTGAAGTTTTAACAGAACCAGGGAATGCTAAGTATAGGAGTATGTACCACCCATAGGCCCTCTAATATACCGACAGTGACGAACAATAGTGCTCGGACCAATATTTCAGGCCACTACTCAAGGAGGATTCCACACATACCCTTGAGCACACTACCTGCCTCTGACAATACGGGAGGGTAATCGTCCAGGATGCTGTGTCCCGTAGACTATGAGTAATACAAGGCCGAAGAGCTTCCTAATGGCTAAAAGTTTGTTTAATCCTAGATGGTCTCCCGATATACCCGAAGATACGTGGGAGCTCAAGTCCGTGCGCGAGTTCTCTCTGAGGCCTGGGTATTGGAGCCTGATCGCCCCTCACTTCACTAGACGCTTTATGGGCTATCTAGCTTAGCCAATAACGACAGATCCTTCACGATATTTTAAAACCCCCGGTACAGGGTTTCTACCTACTCAACTAAAAATATATTTTTTTGTTTTTGGTCTGGAAAAAAAAACACTGTATTTTTTTTGGATTTTTTTTTTAATAAGGAAAAACAGAATGGAAAAAACACACATAATTTATACCTAACAGGCGGATTGGATGGCAAGAATCATTGCAGTTGCAAGCAGAACTTGGCCCTGGAAAGCGCTCTGATACCACTTGTTAAGATCCTGCTATAAAATAAACTCAAATAACACACTCTCACACAATTGCTTGGAAATAAACTCACATAAACATCACATTAATATAACAAAAATTTGCATAAAGAACAATCTCACAATAAGACAGAATCGCAGGCCTCTTCGAGGGGGCAACCTCCTTCAATACTTCATTAATTTGCAAAAATATGGTTACATTGGTGCCTTTTCGGGTATTTAAGGAGTTTCCTTCCAAGGTTGGCTTACATGCAAAATGCCACCTGGATTACATGCATAATGCCACCCGAATTACATGCATAGTGCCACTTTGAATTACATGCACAATGCCACTCGAATTACATGCATAATGCCACACGAATTACATGCACAATGCCACCTATCTACCATGTGTTACATAAAAAGGGTGCCATTTGTCATAGGCACTACCTAAGCTAAAACTTAGAACATTACAAAATATTAATCATGGGTACTACCCACGTTCACTAGGAATTATTACAACAGGGAAGTTATTACATTAAGGGTTAGGATGAGATCCTAACATAAAGGATGTTGAAATATGTCCAATGATTGATTGGCATTCTGATTCTGATTTTGGGGAATGTTCTTTTGAGCATTATTAGAAGGATTTTGTTTAGGTTGAAAGGCTTGCACCTCCATCTCATTGTTATCAATTAAATCTTGTATTTTATGTTTTAATCTTTTACAAGAGTTGGTAGCGTGTCCAGGTCCTCTATGTAAATCAGCTCTGTATCCGGGTATAGTTGGATCAGGTTCCCGGATAGTTGGTAATTGGATCAAACCTCGTGCTAGTAATTGCGGGAGAATGGTTGATAAAGGTTGATTTAACCTAGTAAATTCTTGGGGTGGTTTATCAGGAGATTTCAATATAAACTTCTCTGTTGTTTTTGCAGTATTAACATTGGCAATGTTTATGCTATCTGTGACTTCATCACCCATAACTTGTTTATGTTTATATTGATTTTTGGATGTTTTCTCATCATCTTTATTTTTGAGCTGACCTCTTCTAATGAGAGCATCTTCCACCCTTCGAGCTAAATCTATAGCTTGATCGAAGGTGGTCAAGGTAGCAGTTGATAATTCATAGGATAGTTGTTCTTGTAAATTATTGATAAAAATATCCAACATTTCTCGATAAGGTAACACAAAGTGTAATTTTCCTATCAAATGCCTCCATCGAGCTAAGAAGTCAATAAAACACTCATCTTTGTCTTGTTTTAGGTTGTACAAATCTTTAATGGTTAACATGCTTTTCGATATAGGCACTAAATTGATGCACAGAAGACTCGGCAGTCTCTTCAAAATTCCTCAAAGAATGAGTGGGCAATTGATAATACCACTCCAATGCCATCCCCCCTAAACTTTTTGGGAATATTTTTAGTAATAACAAGTCATCATGTGATATATCATGACATGCTATCCTAAACATACGAAGATGCTCTATGGGATCTTCGGTTCCTTTATATATAGGTAGGATAGGCATGGGAAAGTGTTTAGGATATGGTTGTGCTACAACTATAGGATCTAGAGGCTGACTACACATTTCTCAATAATTGTACGAGGGACGATAGGGATCTATCTGGTCCATACGAGAGACTAATTGTTTCACCATGGCTTCTAGATTACCAGTTTGTCCACCATATTGGTTTGGTGGTACATGAGTATGGGACTTATGAGCGTAGGAAGGCGGGACATAAGGATTAGATGGTATATTGTTGTTATGCAAATGATTGGTAGGAAGAGTATTATGAAGAAGATTTGTTGTAGTATTATGTTGTATCCCAGATTGTTGGAAATTGGTATTTGGTTTTGTTTTAGGCTTTTTTTGATTTGAGGTATATTGATCAATAGCTTGGCGAAATAGAGCAGTGAATTAAGGTTTCTTTTTTGTGGGAATAACCCTGGGCTTGGTAATAGGCACTCTAGGTGGTTGGGTAACCTGTTGTTGTTGCATGTTCTGGATTATAGTAGCCATGTCCAAATTGGACGGTCCATCTTGATCACTCTCTTGATCAACAAAGGACAAAGGATTAGTGCGTGTGTGATATATATCTTCTAGGGTTGCTTGAGTGTCACTAATTTGATCGTTATCCATATGAACTACTCTATTAAGAGTGCCAATATTAGTATTAAGGAATTTCCAAAAATGTTCCATGTTCTCAAAAGTAACAGCTCCTTCTGGAGATATTTTAGGAGATGAGGATACTTCCTCTCTATCATTTTCTTTTTGTTCATTTGCGTCCACAAATTCTTCTTCTTGTTGGTTTAAGGTTCCTTCCTCCTGAATTGTGTCTTCAAGAAGGGCATCTGGTTTATTTATGGTTTTTCCTAACCAATATTCTTCTACTTCAATTTGTTTTCCATTCCTGAGTCTAGTCATTATGTCTAAATTTAGATTTTAGCAAATATATATTAATATATTTGCAACAGATTTTGGGAGGTATATATTTTAATTATATACCTACTATAATGCTTAAAAGAAAATGTTTTGATTTTTTTTTTTGGTTATGATTTTGTTTTTGTTTTTATTTATTTTTCTTTTATGCTTATAAAGACAATAAACAACACACTAAATACAAGAAATAACAATAGTAAAATAATAGCTTAGTTTTCTATAAATAGTTTATGAATGTCATTGATAGGATCAAGTTCATCAGGAGTCATGAAATGCTCCTCTTCAAATTGAAAATGGTTTTTAAAGAATTTGATAAAGTGTGCTATAGTGATATTATCTGTTTCAGATTATGTCTTGTAAAAATAAATCTCATGGCAATACTCTCGATATAACACATCTCTGGGAACTCTATTCCATCTTTGTCTATCTATAAGAACGACCTCTTGGTCCTCTATACGAGATAGAAATTTATGTACTACAGATGTATTATCGAGGTATTCCTCAAAAGTATACAACTCAGAAGACACAAGGGCTCTTTTATCTGCTAACCACCTATGGCAAGCTCTCTGAAGTTCATGATACAAAATCACTTGATCGAGATCCAGGATTCTATCTAGGACAAACCTCTTGATTTGCTTAAGTTCGGTTGCTCTAGATGAAATGATATTCAATCTCCTATCAAGTTCGTCCCACAAAGGTTGAACCCTACTTGTTTGAGGTACTCTAAGCACGAAAGTAATCTCTATAGCTGCTAATTGATTTTCAACATTAATGGTGACAACTCGTATTTTATTATAGTCTACCATCTAAATATGATATGCAATTTTTTAATTCTAAATGCATTTATGTTTTGTTTGTTTTTTTATTTTCAAAAGGTTTTTGTTTCACGTCGGGTTCACCAAAATGTATCGCTCTAAATTTTTTGCATCCTTACCTTCAAGCTATAGGATCCACTCCTAAAATGGGGATGTGAAAAGGATGGGACAATACCTCGGATTGAGAGGCCCTTTGAAGGTCCCGCCTCTCGGGGAGGGGTATAAGGGTGAATTTTTGATGGATGGTGGGTTCACCAAGAAAATTTTGAATGGTAGTTTTCACGCCTAGGTTGACAGTGAGTTTGATGTGTTCATTTTGTGCTTTAATCATTCAACTCCTAGGTTTGGCCAAGATGAATCTAAACTATTCTATATGCTAATGCTAATTTAAATGAATACAGAAAATAGGAATGAATGCTAATAACAGAGAATATGCTAGCTAGAATGTATCATACCTGATTCTGGATGTTTGATGAAGATTTTGGATTTTGTAACAGTCCAGATCACCTCAATTCGTATGTAATCATCTGATATTTCATAAGCTCATCTCAAATCATAGAAGGTCATTTGAGATCAGACATAATCGTCTAAAATCTGACGAATTCGTCAGACAAATTCATCAGAAACCTGTAATTACAGAAATAGATACAAAATACCCAAGATGCAACTACAGAAGTGAAGGGAAATGACAGAAATAACTATAAATTTATCTAAATGACAGATCCAAACAGTAATTAAAGAGGAAAAGCATCAACTTCACAATTTATTTTGATTTTATCATGCATTTATATTAGATGAGGTGAACTCCAAGATGCATAAGTATAATAATTTAAGAGAATGTAGAAGTACAATAGGAAATTGCAAAAAAGCTAAGGAAATGCAAACTCTGGGTTCTGATTACCCCCAATTTGGACTACAGTTAGGATCACCTCCAATCGTACGAGATCGTCTACACTCCTCGACAAAATCATTCGTAATCATCCGAGATCGTCCGCGATGATCCGAGCTAGCTTCGACTGAAAAACAGTAGAGTTCCTACAAGAAAATGCAAAATACAGAATACATAAAGTAGTGCGAGGATGCTCTAGGGAATAAGGAACTAAATCTGTAGGTAAATCCGTCAGCTAAGGGGTTTAGGGGGTTCAAGGGGATAAACTAGAAAAATCCTAGTTTATATAGGATTAGGAAGAGGTTAGGAGGTTGGGGATCATCCCAATCTGGGAGATCTCCAACAGGGAAATCTCCAACTACACAGACGCGTTTCTGCCCAAGTTGGAGAGGCTGTTGAAACAAAAGCTAATTATGAAAATTTGGTTTTGGCACAAAATCGTCTGGATGTTCTGTTCCAGATGAATTCGTCAGATTGGGGACGATTTCGTCTAATCTGCAACAATATCGTCCAACGGTCAAAACAAATCCTAAAAATGACATAAAAAATGGGGAAAGCGGGTAACAGGCGGTTTAATGAGTAGTTTGGGGTTGAAATTCAATTTTTTATCTTTTTACTAAGGTTTAACCATGCTAATTTTAGGGTGCTACAGTTTTCTATGTTTTTTGTTTTTTTTTATTGTCTGATGTTGGTTGTTTTTTATTTTTATTTTTATTTTATTTTTTTAAATTTTTTAGGTTTTGGTTGTGTTTATTTTTCATGTTTTTTTTTTGGTTATGTCTTTGTAGTGTTCTATTGTTTTTGTCTTGTTTGTGTTTTGTTATGTGGTTCTTATGTTTTTCTATGTGGTTCATGTTGTGGTTTCTTTTTCTTATTGTGTGTGTTTGGTTGTGCTTTTGTTTTTGACACAGTCAAGGAGCATGTTTTTTATTTTATTTTATTATTTTTTTTGTTATTTATTTTATTTGTTTGGTTGTGGATACCCCTGCCTCCTTGGGTCTTACCCAAAAGTGGCATCCCTTTTGGGATGTATTCCACAAATAAAAAAAAAATCAAGGCAGAAGGTGCCTTGATCCCGTTTATGGGAGGCACCTTGATCCCATTGATGGGAGGCACCTTGATCCCATCAAGGGAAGGTCCTTTGATCCCGTCAAGGGAAGGGACCTTGATCTCGTTGAAGGAAGGCATCTTGATACCATTGATAGTAGGTGCCTTGATCCCATTGAAGGAATGTGCCTTGATCTCATTGACGGTAGGCACCTTGATACCATTAAAGGAAGGTGCCTTGATCTCGTTGACGAGAGGCACCTTGATCCCATTGAAGGAAAGTGCCTTGATCCCATTCAATGGAAAGAACCTTTATCCCATAGAAATGTGTCTTGATACCACCTTGCTCCCGATGGAGGACACATTTTCTATGTTTACCAGAGCTAACTTTTGACTCCACGTAAGATACTAATTCTGGATAAATGTCAAAGTGCGTTAGCTATCCTATTCTTATAGAAGAGAAATGGAATAACTACATGCTGAAGCAGAACGCAAATGATGATAAAGAAGAACCAAAAAATCTACTACTCCCAAAAAAGGACAAAAGTGTTGTTTGATTGTTTTGATTGTATTTGTTACTGCACTTGAACTGTCTTGATTTAGAATGTAGCAGATAATTTTTGTCGTAATAACATTGTAACGGAAGCTATGTGTGTGTTATTTAAACACATGGACTTATTTGAGAAATATATAGATTATCATTGAAGATATTGTATTTTAATTTTATAAATAAGAGTTCATTCAAGAGTTTTCTCATTTGCATTCAGTATATAGAGTTTAGCTGAGAAGATGCAGGAGCCTAGGCCCACTCCTAGCTAGTATTCCTCTCCCTTATTCTTTGTTTTCTAGTTATATTATTTTATTTCTCTTGTGCTACATTTTATTTTTGCAAGTTCATTTATTTCTAGATTTCTTTTATTTCTACATAGTGTGGTGTGATTTCTTTTTTGCAATTTAATTTATGTGAGTTTAATTGGTGTGGATGAATTAATGCTTTCTCAACAAAAACTCCCCCATTGATAGAACTAGTAGAATCATCTTCATAGGTGTTGTAATTTATCTCAACTTGGTACTTCACAAGCTTACGAGTTTCCCTGGATTGATAAGTAAATGAAAGGACTGTGACAGAAATAGGAAGATATTAACCAATGTTTTTACCCCAAAATTTTGGCACTATTTTCGAGGAAGTGCCAATAGTAGATTTTATTACAATACCTTAACCCTTTCACCTAATTTTGTATGATTCTATTGAGAAATATATGACCAGAAGATCGTTTCATAAAGAGAAGTGCCAATAGGAGATTTTATTAAAATATCTTAACCCTTTCACCTAATTTTGTATGATTCTATTTAGAAATAGAGGACCAGACGGTCGTAAAGATTCCACAAGAAAATCTTGAACCAGGTACAAATTTTGAACCTAAACTAGAGTCCCCACAGTCACCCCCAATAGTGCACTGGACTAAACACCCAGTTTTTGCACAAGGCTCTTCCACATATTATCGTCGAAGAAAAGAGTGGATCATACAAAATCCTTTGTTTAAAAGAACTTCTGAAGAGGATTTATTGTGGAAAGCTATTGAGGACGAAACTATTATGTCAGCTGACTTGCAAACTCTTATGCAAAAAGTTCAAAATTATCAAAAGGTCACAGAAACTACTTTAGAGACCACATTACCTGAAAACATGGTTGAGGAAGAAGAGGTATCATCTAGATTTTATTTCCTGATAGAAGAAGCTAGGGGAGATATAAAAATGAAAAATATATCCCCTGCTCATATTCCTACCTTCAAAAGATTCCCAACAGAAGACCCTAATTTATTTTGTTTAAGTTTGATGTTTTTTGCAATTCTGTGGATTATAAGTCAGATACCTAGAAGTTGAAGTTATTTCTTTCAACATTGGACGGTTCATCCCTGCGATGGTTCATCGACTTGGGCAATAAATAGATCACCACCTAGAGGGAAATAAAAAAGATATTTTTTAGAGCAATACCAAGATTTTGGTATGGCATGGGATTCTAGGTAGGAAGTCCTAAACATGACCTAGAAGGAAGACAAATCCTTGGAGGAATATTGTGATAGATTCAACTTCAATTTGCAAAGGTCCCCCCATGTGAACTTAAGCGATAAGTCCCTCAAGAGCATTTTCTTGAGTGGAGTTACAAAAAAATCTCTTCAAGCCTTGAATATGATCTCTAGATGAGATATTTACTAGAACCAGATGTCTGAAATTTGATAGTTATGTCATAATTACTCTTGAAGTAAGGGTAAACCTACTTCTAAGACCATGAAGACAACTGCCTTAGTCACAAATACAAATATAGACAACATGCTAGAAGACTTAAAGAGTGAAATGCTTTCTTCCCTAGCATTAAAAATGGACACTCTCTTATTGGAGAAGAAGAAATAAGAAAAAGAAGTGTGTTAGCCTACTACTATCCAAAGTATAGAGGGAAGCATTCCAGGAAAGAGTATCCAGAAAATAAAGTCAGGGTGTGCACTATTTGTCAAGAAAATCACTAGACCATATTGTGACCATAGCTACCGACTTCCAAGGAGGATGTTGAAATTTTGGAAGTATACTTCATGGGGAACTAAAGAAACTAGCAACAACCCCCTATGAGGAATATGCCAGAAGGAATATTGCACTACAGAGGAGGCCATTACATGCCACAAGGGTAGGCCTAACCACCCAATATGGGATGGTGGGGACAACCACCCTAGATGAATACCCCCAAGGATACTCATTCTCCAATAAATACCCATGGATGCCATATCAACAACTATGGCAGCAATGGAGGAACTACAACATGTGGAATTTGGCTTTACAAAATGTAGTGCAAGCTCCACTACAAAAAATCCTATCGGATCATTGAGGCCTACGTAACTCCCAACACAATGGGTATTACAAGAGCAGAGGAATCCAATACATTCAGAGTTTGACATATTTTCAAGCTTGAATAATTTAATGGTAACCATCCCATTATTTCAAGCTATAAGAGACATCCCAATTTATACTAAGGTGATCAAAGAGCTATGTTTGAGAATCCCATAATGCTGGATAGCCCAAACGATAAACATGGTGGGTAAGTTGGTAGATTTGATACTAGGAAATGCATGCCATCCCAAGTATGCAGACCCAAGCAGTCCGGTATTGATCATGAAAATAGCTGGTTGTTCATTATCCAATACTCTAGTTGACTTGGGAGCAACCATTAAAATCATTTCAAAAGAAACTGTGTCAAATCTTAGCCTCACAATCTTGAAATCCACTAAGAATATTTTACAACTAGTCGACAGATCAATGGTATCATCAGAAGGGATGTTGGAGGACATCATTGTGATGGTGGACGCATGGGAATACCTGGTAGACTTTCTAGTACTACAATCCAAGTCTAGATTAGGAGGCTACCCGCTCATCCTAGGAAGGCCTTGGCTGGCAACAATTGATGATTATATAATCTACTGAGATGGACAAATGATAATTTTAGATGGCCAAAATATCAAAATATTGGCCATCTCTCCACCTATACAGTCTGTGGATGCACTGGGAGAACTTGTTTGGGATGACTAGGATGAAGGAACAATGTCAATGATGCAGTCTGTAATGATGTTGGATGAATTAGAAGATGAACCTAATGAATATGGCATTATTAAAAACTTCCTCCAATGAGAGTCCTCCACATCACTCTAGAGTAACCACTAGTAGGCATCCAAGATCACCACGTCAGACAAATTGAAATTAATCCTATAAGAATATTGAATGTCAACAATGAGATGACACCTACATAGCTGACTGCATTAAAAGAAATATTAACCAGGCATCAACAAGCTTTCACTTGGGACTACTCAGACATGAAAGGAATAGCTTCAAAAATTTGCATCCATCGCATTTACCTTGAGGAACAAGCAAGTCCGATCAGGCAGCCATAATAGAGAATTAAACCTTGCCATGAAGGAAATAGTCAAAGCGGAATTACAAAAACTCTTATCAGTATGATTCATCTATCTGATGTCTGATAGTGAATGGATGTCACCACTAGTGGTGGTACCTAAGAAGAATAAGAAATGGTGAATATGTGTTGACTATAGGTTGCTAAAAAATGCAACTAAAAAAGATCACTTTCCACTACCATTCATTGACCAAGTTCTAGATACATTGGTAGGAAGGAATTACTTCTCCTTTTTAGATGGATTTAGCAGGTATAATTAGATCCATATCGGAGAAAAAGATCAGGATAAGACAACATTCACTTGTCCATGGGGAACATTCACATACAGAGTCCTACCCTTCATATTATGCAATATGCCAACCACATTTTAGAGGGTTATGCTAAGCATTTTTTTTTATATTATGGGAGAAGTAGTCGAGGTCTACATATACAACTTCATCATTTACGGTGATACCATTTATGAAGTTATGACAAATTTGGAAAGTGCACTCCAATGGTGTGAAGAAAATAACCTATCTCTAAGCAATGAGAAATGCTTCATGATGATGCAATAAGGGATAGTGCTAGGACACCACATCTCAGCAGAAGGGATAAAAGTGGACAAGAATAAAATTAAAATCATCAAATATCTACCCAATCCCACGACACAGAGAGATGTTAGGAGATTTATTGGCTCTGCTAGATATTACAGAAGGTTTATAGTAGACTTCAACAGGGTCGCCAGACCCTTGCATGCACTACTATTAAAGAACGTGGAGTTCATTTGGAGAAAATATTGTGAACAAGCCTTCCAAATGTTAAAGGAGAAGTTGATAATTGCACCAGTGTTGCAAGGTCCAAATTGGGTCATTCCATTTTACATTTACTCTGATGCATCCAACAATGTGATTGGAGCAATCCTAGGATAAAAATATGGTGAAGAATTTTACGTCATCTATTATGTTAGTAAGAATCTAACTGGGGTTGATTTCAATTACATGGTAACTAAGAAAGAGGTCCTTGTGGTTGTCCACACCATCAATAAATTATGCCACTACATTACGGGATACAAGGTCTTTATGCACACAAACCATGCGGCCATTCGGTATCTGATGAACAAACCTATAATAAGTGGCAGGATAATTAGGTGGCTCTTACTCCTGTAGGAATTTGACATCACTATCATGGACAAACCAGGTAGAGACAACATGGTTGCAAAATTTTTATCTAGATTAACACCACTAGATCATGCAGCCATGGAGGATCAATTATTGAATGAACACCTTTTTTCTCTGAGTGAGTAAACATCATGGTATGCTGATATGGCCAATTACTTGGCCATTGGTAGAGTATCTCCTACACTTTTACCCCATGAAAAGTAGAAGCTAATACAGAAGAGCACAACCTTCTCATGGATTTACGGTTTCTTTTTCAAAATAGGGCCCAATCAAATTATGAGGAGATGTGTCACTGAGCACAAGTTTCTAGAAATCCTCAAGGCTTGCTATAATGAATCTTGCGATGGACATTTTACAGGGAAGAGGACCATGTTCAAGATATTGCAGACTGAATACTACTAGCCTTCATTGTTCAAAGATGTAATCAAATATGTAATTCAATGTGATGAATGCCAAAGTATGGGTAAACCAACTTTCAGGGATGAGATGCCTCTCCAATTGCACATTCACATTGAACCATTTGATAAATGGAGAATGGACTTTGTGGGGCTGAACAACCCACAATTAGTTGGAAAAAGATATATTTTGGTTTGTACTGACTATGTAACCAAGTGGGTTGAAGTGCAGACACTAAAATATTCTAAAGAAATAATGGTAGTAAACTTCCTATTTTCACATATCTTCACAAGGTTTTGGGTTTACTTCAATAATTTAGGAACTGATGTGGCAATATAGAATCATACATAACAAAACCACCCCCTACCATCTGCAGGTGAATGGATAGGTCAATGTTACCAACCAAGAGTTGGAGAACATTCTTACAAATATCATGCAATAGCATATAAAGTATTAGACAATGAGATTACCAGAGGCAGTATGGGCCTATAGAACTACATGGAAAACAGCCATCGATTTAACTCTGTTCCAATTGGTTTACAAGAAAAATGCAATGATGCACATTGAGTTTGAAATCAAAACTCTTAGCACTACAACAAAATTAAATCTAAGTATGGATGATGCATAAAAGGAAAGGATTTAGCAGCTGAATCAGTTGGAAGAATATCAATTGGATGCCCTGCATAGAACAGAAGTCATCCAGAGACAAAGGAAATAGTGGCATGACCCCCACATCATATTGAAGCAGTTCAAAATAGGAGAATGGGTGCTATTGTATGACTCCTGATTCTATGAACAAAAGGGCAAGCTAATGTAGAGATGGATGGGACCATATGAAGTGGTCGAACTAATTAATAATGGTGTTGTGCATGTCAAGACAAATGATGGTAGCAACACCATATTGAGAGTCAACGATCACCGACTACAACCGTACCACATATCTAAAAATCTTGTGATGGAGTCCAAGATAGGCATGGGGGAGACCCCATACAATTAAAAAATTCTTAAAATTTTCTTAGTAAAAATAGTGGACATAGGATTGTCCACTTAAAAATAATTTATTCTTTAGTTTTTCTTTTCTTTCCTTGTGTTTTTGTTTTGCAGGCATAGTGCTCTAAATGCAAGCTGCAGGCAGCCTGGGAAACCTAGGCCTAACAGGCACAGACTCCACTAAACTGCATTTTATTACTTTTTAGTTTTTCTTGTTTTGTTTCATAGGTGAAATTCCCTGAATGCACGAAGTAGGTAGTCTGGGAAACCTAGGCCTGACCAGAATAGTATCTATGAGCATGCATAATTTTTTTAGTTTATTTAGTGGGACCTTAATTGTTTTCATCCGGAGGAGATAGTCACTATTTGATATGAATGTGGGTGTTAATTTTTGCAAATAAAAAGGTACCCACCTTCATTCTTAGATGAAGCAGCTGTTGACAAAGCATGTGAAGAAATAAAATATTGGGGACCTAATAAACTCTGCAATAATGATGACAGATACATCAACAACTAATGACTTTTCAATAGCAAGTAGGTACCTTGATCCCATTTGGAGGAAGGTGCCTTGATCCCGTTGGCAGAAGGTGCCTTGATCCCATTGGCAGAAGGCACCTTGATCCTGTTGGTGGAAGGCACCTTGACCCCACCTAAGAAAGGTACCTTGACCCCCCCTGAGAAAGGTGCCTTGACCCCACCTGAGAAAGGCACCTCAACCCCACCTGATAAAGGTGCCTTGATCCCATAATTAAAAAAAAGCATTGCAGGAAGGTGACTTTATCTCACCTGAGAAAGGCACATTGATCCCACCTGAGAAAGGCACCTTGATCCCACTTGAGAAATGCATCTTGATCCCACCTTAGAAAGGTGCCTTGATCCCACCTGAGAAAGGTGCCTTGATCCCACCTGAGAAATGTACCTTAATCCCACCTGAGAAATGCGCCTTGATACCACCTAAGAAAGGTGCCTTGATCCCATAAAAAAAAAAAATAATAATAATTTAGGGCATGCATCAAGGCACCTTGATCCCATTGATGGGAGGTGCCTTGATCCCAGGCACCTTGATCCCATACATTTGCCTTTATCCCATTGATGGGAGGTGCCTTGATCCCAGGCACCTTGATCCCATACATTTGAGGCACCTTGATCCTAGACGCCTTGATCCCATACATTTTAGGTGTCTTGATCCCATTCATTTGAGGCACCTTGATCCCATGCACCTTGATCCCATACATTTGAGGTGCCTTGCTTCCACCTGAGAAATACGCCTTGATCCCACCTGATAAAGGTGCCTTGATACCACCTGAGAAAGGTGCCTTGATACCACCTGAGAAAGGTGCCTTGATCCCAAGCACCTTGATCCCATACATTTTAGGTGCCTTGATCCCATACATTTGAGTCGCCTTGATCCCAGGAGTCTTGATCCCACACATTTGAGGTGTCTTGATCCTAGGTGCCTTGATCCCATACATTTGAGGCACCTTGATCCCACTAGCAATAAGGTGCCTTGATCCATTTGAAGCACTTACACAACTCGACGGTATAGAGGAGCGGCTGAAGCCACGACATCACCCCACGTGATAAAAATTCAAATCACCCAAGAATTTATTGAGTAATCATATGAAAGGATTTTTGCATGTCAACCAAAAAAGGGGTGTGCGTCCTCCTACGCGAGCCAACCATATTTTCTAATTTTTTGTATGAGACCTCGAATGAACGAAATTTTAGTACGCAAGGAGAACCGTTGAAATAACTAGCCCACATGGGGAATACGCCATTGTTCTTATCTCAGACTACCAAATCGGCATGATCCAAATGCATGAATCACCAATAAGGTATGTGCATAATTTTTTTGTTAAATATCTATATAATTTTCATAATTAGTACTCTAAAAAATAGTATAGTCACAAATAAATTGACCAATTGTTACTTGCCCACCTTGTCTAATGTGACATGCCAATAATCAATTCAAGAATCATATCTTTGCAAACCCCAATGTAAACATAATTCATTGGATATGCGCCTACCTCTATAAGTAGGTACCTTCCTACGAAAGAAGGCAAGATGAAAGTAACGAACTAGTCCAAAAAGTGGAGGAGAATTGAGTGAATTCATAATGGGGGGCAAGTCGAGGAAACATGGCCAGAAAAAGAATGAACCTAGTCATGTAGGATCGATTAACTAAGAAGTCCATGCACAATTTGAGGTCGTAGGGTGGATAGAATATTGTCATCTGGTGAGCCAAAACCAAAATTTTGAAGCAGCCAAGGAATTTGTTGTAGCATTGGACGAAGGAGTCACACACCTCCAAGTACTGGAAATTCTAGTCATGGATGAATTCGTAGTGGTTGTCACTGGCCTTCCCATTACAAGAGATCGAGTCTACAAGGAGGGAGCATCGATTGCATGCAAAGAGCAACTTTTGGGGCATGCGTCCACAAACTTAGAGCATTTAGGATTACCGAAGTAGAGTCTTCCAGAGCTCTAGCAAAATTTTTCTGAGCAAATAGCTAGGTTATTTACTTGTATAGGTAAGTATACCCATATAAACATGAATCACATGTAATTTTTGAGTCATTTACTACACGAGAAGCAAATCGATGTCCCATTCTACCTAGCTTATGCCTTGAAGGACGAAGCAAGGTGGTATCGAGTAGGAGCGATCACTACCCTAGCTCACCATAGGATAATATCAGTCCTAATATAGTACGTTGAAGTGCACAGGGAGGTCTTGGCAGTAAGATAAGATAAGGTCGAAACTTCTAATGCATAGGCTCAATTGACCACTAAAGAGCCAAAAATAGAAAAGGAGGTTGAATTGTAGGAGATGGCCATCATAGAAGGGCTAGCAAAAGAAAATTCATCGACCTCCCATGATGATATTGTCAAAAGAGAGGAAGGGCAAATTCTATTTCTCCACTCTTCATAAGTCGACACAAAATTCAGGCTAGATATTCCTAGCTCCGACCAAGCGGCTGACCACTCTCTACAAATTAATAAAGAATTCAACATGAGAGCCTGGCCCTGATAAAACTACCCATCGTACGAAGCTTAGAAGAGGGAAAAAGTGGCTAAGATTCCTGATCCTATCTAGTGACGATGAGGAGAAAGATATAGAAGAAGGGTTTGCATCCGAAGTGTTGTAGAATTTAGCCAAATGAAGTCCACCATGTCAGCAAAACTTCAAAAGACCTACAAGGGCAACCAGATTTGGCACTGCAACAAGTTCTTACCTAGAAAAAAAAATTCTAAGAAGAATAAATGCTATTCAAGGAATTTAGGGAGCCACCATAAAGAAGCAGCAAAAATTTGAAGGTACTATATTCCAGCTGTAGCAGCTCATCGAGGAGAACCAATGATCGAAGGTTGGACAAAGGGAGATAACAAAGGTAGGCATTCAAATAGATTAGGTGATGTAGGTACCCATAATTTCTCTAGACTCTCTAGAGAGAATTGTTTCATCTGACCTATATAGGTCAGATGTGAGGAATGACGAAGTTGAAGCAAGGGACTGCTATTTTGTTTCAACCGAAATGGCTGCTAAAGGATAGGGGAATTCTATTTTTCACATAGAACCCCCTATAATAGAAATCCTTGATAACGAGGAAGAGCCATCAGTCACTAGCTAGTAGTAGGATGAGGTGCAGAGCATCAAAGTAGATACACCAATGCACTAGTAATCAATGCGCTCTATAGAGGAGCTAGCAGATCAGTCATCAACTGCGATATTAGAGGATGAACTAAAGATGGGGGAAACAACTGATGAGATGACTACATAAAATTAGGGACCTAAATTCTTCTACTAGTATAGAAGAAACACCTACTGTAGAGGAGGACAACATCACCTCTCACTCTACTACACCAACAATCTTGTTGAGGCCCAAAAATAAAGCAGCCAAGGCACCACAACAGAGGTCCAAAAAGAAGACAAAAATCACAAATGCAAGGGCCCAACCAACCGATAGTTCATATCAATAATGGACAAGGGGACTGCAGTGTTTTTCCAATCAACAAGAGCAGTTCAAAAAGCTCCAAGAAGAATGTGGACCAATAAAATCAGCAAGGAAAGCCTTCAAGAAGGTTACAAGAGAGTCTGACATTACTGTTGATCCCGCTTCGTAGAAGTAATTTTTGTGGGTATATGGGTTAGTTCGAGAGAAACCTTTCAGAATGATAAAATATTTGGAGAGATATGTAGTATTTGGTCTGGAGGCATAGGCAACTGCAATAGCAAAATAAAATATTGACCTCTCTCTAGAAGTACCTAGATGTTTAAGGCTAGAGTAGTAAAACAAAAATGGGATGATTTAGATATCCCACTAGCAGAGCTTCAACCCCAACACACTGATCTTTGGAATGAGGTCAAATCAACATTTTAGAAAAATAATCCCACCTTTATTGGTTACTACGCAAAGGTGGTCAAGGGAGAAATAATTTATGATATAGAACTTCCCAGCACAAGTGCAGGGTCCAACAAAAAAGGTAAACGTAGTCAATGCAGCCAAAATCCACTATAAGGAACCAATGCCCCTCAGTAAGGATGTAAACCTAGAGATAAAGGAAAATCTAAAGTTACCACCCAACTAGGAGGGGGTCGATAGAACAAGAAATTACCAATTTTAGGTGCCATGAGGATGTAGCACTCGATAGGCATGGGGGGATGATGAGCATCATAAATTCTCATATTTTTGCATGAGTTTATAACATTTTTGTGTGGCAATATTATCAGAGTTGTATCTTTTTATGAGAATTTATATATATTTAATGAAAATTATGCATATTGCGTAACTTGTATGATAAGTGTGTTTTGTGTGTAGATTTGGTCATTTTTGTTATCTTTCACATGATCTCATCGAGGTCCTACTCGAACCTAGAAAATTTATGTCTTAAGAATCTAAGTTATATCAATGTAGAAGGTGTCTTGATCCCAATGATGGGAGGTGCCTTGATCCCATCAAGGGAAGACGCCTTGATCTCGTTGAAGGAAGGCACCTTGATCTTGTTGATAGTAGATGCCTTGATCCTTTTGAAGGAAGGTGCCTTGATCCCATTGATGATAGGTGCCTTGATCCCATTGAAGAAAGACACCTTGATCCCATTGATGGTAGGCACCTTGATCCCATTGAAGGAAGGTGCATTGATCCCATAGAAAGGCACCTTGATCCCATTCAATGGAAGGCGCCTTGATCCCATAGAAAGGTGTCTTGATCCCACCTTGCTCTCGATGGAGGACATGTTTGCTGCATTGACCATAGTTGACTATTGACTCCACGTAATACACTAATTTTGGGTAAATGCCAAAGCTCGTTAACTATCCTAATCTTATAGGAGAGAAACAAAATAACCACATGCTGAAGAAAAACGCAAACAATGATGAAGTAGAACCAAAAAATTTACTACTCCCAGAAAAGGATAAAAGTGTTGTTCGACTATTTTGATTATATCTATTATTGCACTTGAACTATCTTGATTTAGAATGTAGCAAATTTTTCCGTTGTAACAACATTGTAATAGAAGCTCTGTGTGTGTTATATCAACACACAAACTTTTTTGAGAAAGATATTGATTATAATTGAAGAGAACTAAAGGATCTTGTACTATAATTTTATAAAGAAAAGTTCGTTCGAGATTTTTCTCATCCGCGTTCAATCTATAGAATTTAGCCAGGTGGAAGTTGTTGGATCCTGGGCCCACTCCTAGCTAGTATTCCTCCCCCTTCTTCTTTGCTTCCTAGTTAGATTCTTTTATTTCTACTGTGCTACATTTTATTTTTGCAAGTTCTTTTATTTCTACAAGTTTGTTTATTTCCAACTTTCTTTTATTTATACAAAGTATGGTGTGATTTCTTTTCTGCAATTTAATTTATGCGAGTTTAATTGGTTTGGATGAATTAATGCTATCTCAACAAACACTCCCCCAATGATAGAACTAGCGGACTCATCTCCATAGGTTTTGTATTTGATCTCAACTTGGTACTTCATAAGCCTACAAGTTTCCCTGGGTTGACAAGTAAATGAAAGGGTTGTGATATAAATAGGAAGAAATTAACCAGTGTTTTTACCCCAAAAATAGTCAAGTTGTTATAATACCCTACTATGTGTTGACAATGCAATATTATTTTCCATTTTCCTCTATTAAAGAACAATCATTTTTTTGTTGTAGAACAAGGGGTTGTACTCAGATAACCCATCCTTGAAAAATCATAACTCTCTTCTTTAGAGCTTTATATTTTACAAATAGATTCACTTCTGTCTCAATTGAGATGCTATAGCTAGAAACCTGCATCATTTTACATAAAAGGTTTGAATTCTTGGTTTTCATTTTTTGGATTTTTTTAATTTTCTGTGTGAATACAAATATTCTAGAATTCAACATCCTTCTTGACATTTTCCTATAGCAGGCTTCACAATACCAAAAATTCACCTCTACTATCTATGTATTGCATCTTAGTAGAGTAATATTTCCAAAACATCGCACTATCATAGTCCACTTTACCAAATCTGGATTGCTAATTTCCTTACTAAAGCACAAGTGCAACCACAAAAATTATCATAAATATTTTATATGAAAAAATATTATTGTTATAAAATAAAACAAATATTACCAATGGAAAACATTAAAGTAAATCATAATCATTATTTGATTCAGGCAATCAACATTACTTTTCAGCTTTAGCTAAACTTACTACTTCCTCTAACCATTGAAAAGAGAATTTAACTTCACGATCCTCAATTAAAACCCCTCTATTGATTAGCCTATCTACACATTTTTTTCCTTCTCTTAACGTATGTGTAAATCTATTTTGTTCAAACTCTTTAGCAAGAGCTCGAATTTCAAAAATTATCTCTTGTATGTTCCATGGAGCCTTTGCTTTCCTCAAAATTGCATTTATTACTATGGGTGATTCGCCATCCATCCATACTCAGTTTCATTTCATTTTTTGCATGTTTTTAACCCTTCTAAAGTTGACCAAGCTTCAACTTAATTATTTGTCTTAAGTCCACTATTCAAAGCATAATGAGACAAAATTTCTCATCTATTATTTCTAATTATTCCTCCTCCTATTGGTCCTTGATTTTATTTAGATGCTCCATCAAAATTTAATTTGACCAACTCCACATCTAGTGGTTTCCACTTTATATTCTTTGTCTTCTTTTTGTTTCTCTTGTACCCAACATCATAATTCCATTTGATGACTTGAATCCATCTATCAAGACTCTCTACTTCTAGATTAGGAATTGGGTGAGTTGATAGGGTTGGATTAAACTCCTCTATGGCTAAACATATCTTCCTTTTCATTACATCTAAATTGTTTTCCTTTTCTTTAAATATTCTTCTATTCCTTTATAGCCAAACAATCCAAAGTATTGTATCTTTTGAATATCCTAGATTTTTTGTAAAACCTCATTTTTAAAAGTGCTCTACCATTGCTTTAACTATTATTCAATTCTTCCATTCATCACCATGCATTTTACCAAACATATTAAGAATCCATTTTCATAGTTTCCAAACTATTGATAAATTTACCAAGATATGGTCTATACTCCTCCTTTTTACAAAGAACACATTGGAGGGGCCATGAAAACCCCTTTTCGTAAGGTTATCCCTAGATAAAATTCTTATATGACGTACTAGCCAAATAAACATTTTAACTTTACTAATGCTTTGGCCATCCCAAATATCTCTCCATATTCTTGCAATATTCCTATTTTGTTGGTTCTTTACATTATATCCACTTCTTGTTGTGTATTCTCCTAGGTATTCAGCTTCCAAAAAAATTTATAATTGGATCCCCTTGGAATAATCAATGTTGTTATCTTTCTACTCAATTGCCTCCTAGCATCAATATATTGTATACTTGTAAAAAAATCTTCTTTCCATTTGTATCTTTCTTCATGATCCTTGTACAATATATTTGAAATCCTATCACCATATTTATCTTGAAGTAATCTCATCCAAGATTTCAAAATTGGATCTGGATTGAGTGGTTTTTTATCACACCAATTATTCATCCAAATATAATTTTTTTCTCCAATTCCCACCACCCATTTTAAACCTTTAATCACTAGATCAATAGTTTTTTTTTAAATTGTTCCAAAGTGAAGAATAATTTTGTTCCAAAGTGAAGAATAATTTTGTAGAGAGAATGTAGTAAATATTAAGCTTGAATCATTGGGCTCAACATACTTAGAAGAATTATTTCTCATTGTCTTTGACTCTCTTTGTAAAAAATCTAGATTACTTTTCCCCTAATAGCTAAGTTTGCATCTGTAAGAACTCTTAAACCTAGACCTCCCCTGGTTTTATCAACACATACCTTGCTCCATTTTACCAAAGGAAATTTCCTTTTATTATGTAATCCTCACCACAAAAAGGATTGCATAATATAGATTAAATTTTTTCTATTGATTTTGGTATAGTATACAATGACATATAATATGTTGGAATGGTTTTTTAGACTGAATTAATTAGATGCACTCTTCCTACAAATGATAACCATCTACCTTTCCATAGTGGTAGTTTATTCTAAACTTTACTTATAACTGGATTCCATAATTCTATCCTCATTCTCCCCTAAAATAAAGGCATCCCTAAATAAGTTGCTGGTAAATTTCCCTCCATTTGAAGTAACTTGTAAATCCCTACTTTGATTTCGGATTTTGTCCTATTAACTTCTTGCCCCGATGCTCTTTCATATTCCTTTAATAAGTTATTCAAATTTTTGGCATTGTTTATCCTTTCCCTCCCAAAAAGGGTTGTATCATCTATAAACTATTAATGGGCAATGTTGTCGATGTTATTACTAGCCTTAATTCCACTTATAAGCCCATCTTTGTTAGACTTCTTCAACTTCCTACCCAGAACCTTTGCCATAATAATGAATGAATATGGTGATAGAGGATCTCCCTGTCTAAGACCTCTTTTGGCTTTAAATGATTATGTTACTAACCCATTGACCAACACTAAATATAAAATTATAGAGACACAAGCTTTAATCCATTTAACCCATTTATCCTAAAAATCCAAACTTTTCTAATACTGTAAAAAGAAAATATCGTTTAACCCTATCATAGGATTTACTCATATCAAGTTTTAAGATCATTGCTTTCTCTTTTCTTCAAGTTGATGAATGTATAACTTCATGAGCTACTATGATCTCATCCAAAATTTGTCTCCCTTTCACAATTCATCCTTACTCTTATAAAATAATTTTCTCCAACAATGGCCTTAATAGATTCACCATAACTATGGAGATAATATTAAATGCCATATTACATAGGCTTATGGGTCTAAATGAATCAAACAATTTAACATTCTTTTTTTTTAATCGGGGTAAGATATGTTGCATTTATTTTATAAGGTATGTATTGTTTTACCCTAGACTATTCCACTACCACCAATAAAGAATCCTTCACTATATCCCAATTATATTGGTAAAATTTTGTAGAGAGCCCATTAAAATATTAAAGAGCTAAATGAACTTCTTCCAAAGTAATAGGCTCCATTAGATTTCTATTGTCTTCATTTGTTATAACTGAAGGTACTTCTTGAAGAAGTTTATCATTAAGAACTTTAAATTCCTTTAATCTAAGACTATTTTGATAAAAATACCTTACCTCTTTTCTAATTTCACTTTGGTATTCAATCCAAACCCCTTCTACTAATTTTATACGTTGATCTCTATACTATAGCCATCCTATTAAAAAACCTTGTTAATTTATCTCCTTTTAACCAAGTTTGTCTTGATTTTAATCTCCCAAATTTCTCTTCTTAACTCAAAATATTATGATATTCACTAAGCAACTCCATTTCCTCTGAGATTGGATTATTATGGCCACCTTTTTGAAATTTTGAAAGTTTATATTTTAGTTCTTCTTTCTTCTCAAAAATGTTTCCAAAAGTGTTATTGTTCCATTTTTAAATTTATATTTCATTGATTTAATTTTTTTTTGAAGTGCATACAACTCACTATTTTCTAAAGAATTTTATGTTTGTGCTATCATATCAACAAAATGAGGATGGTCTTCCCACATCTGCTCATATTTAAAATATGATTTTTTTTTAATTCACTTACCACCATTTTAAGTCTTATTGGCCAATGATTTGAACCAATCTTTGTTAAGATATAAATTTTAGCACAAATCCCTTCATCTAGCCAATGATATGAGAGTATGCATCTGTCTATTTTTTTAGTTATTAGGTTCTAGCCTCTACTGATGTTTGTCCATGTATATTCATCTTATTTAAAATCAACTTCCCATAGATTATTGTTTTGAATAAAATCTGAGAAATCTCTCACACTTTGGGTTAAGTTCCTAATTCTCTCAAATTTTTCATCCAACTTGGTTATGGCTTTAAAATCTCCTATGATCATGAATCAGGTTTCTTGGTCTTTACTTCTCATAGAGGCTTAAATCGCACTCCAAACTTCTAATCTACTTGACTAAGTTGTAGGTCCATAGACATTGATAATGATTAAATGAATATATACAAAGTAGCATGTGACTAAAGAGGTTATCCAATGCCTAGTTATATGAATGGTTACATAGGAGGTTCTAGTAGGATTCCAACAAGTTAGAATTCCCCCTGCTACTCCTTTAGAATCCATAGCATCCCATTCACATCTTGTTCATACTACTGTCATAGTTTTACAAACTTCTTTTGTCATTTTAGTTTCATGGATACAAAGAATGTTAGGCATATCACTTAAATAGAGGTCCTTAATACACCTCTAATTTGAGGGGGCATTAGCACCCCTTATATTCCATGAGATAATTATCATGTCTCATTAGGGCCCAATAGCCTCACTTGCAAATTATAAATGTCATTTTGTTTTTTGGTAAAAAGAAGTTCAACCAACTTATAGTGTGTTCATTTCTCTATGTTTGCTCTTGCTTCCTTGGATCTCGCTTGATAATTTGAGGGTTATCCTATTTTTGCCTTGATTGTATCAAGAGTAGGTCTTATTATTATATTTCTTAATATTATTTCACAACTTTATTTTTCATCAAAATTATCCTTTCTTGGATCTACTATAGAAGCTTTTGACTTGTCTTGCTCATTTTCTTGTATTTCCTTATTAATGGTAGAGGTATTAATATCTAACACTGCATTTTATTTACCAATTTTCTCCTTAATGGTGCATGGTACTTCAAGGGAGTCTTCAAAATATTTTGAGATACATTTCTTAGGTTCATCAACAATGTTTGTCCCTAAATTAGGATCATACAAAATAGGTGGCTCCTTGTTAATATGTTGAACCTGTTGTATAGTGTCCTCGAAACTTCTATCTAGTTTTTCTTCATAGGCTAAAGCCTCAAAAGAATTGGTATTTCTTCCAATAACCTTATTTACCAATCTCCATTTTTTATTTACTTTTATTTTTCTAGATCTATTTTTTGGAAGTTAAAAACCATCTTCATCCATATTCATTTGTAAGTTTTTCTTACGATTTTCTACATATGATTTTTTGGGCTCTTCTTAGGACATGATCTCTTAATATACCCCACCTCATGACATACTCTACATCTAAAAGATATATTTTCACAACCTATGACTTGGGTCCACATCTTATCCCCATACTTAATAATGATAGATTATGATAAAGCTTTGCTTATATCAATCATAACCAAAACCCGAGCATAAATAGCCAAGAATCCATATTTTATAGTATCTAAAATATCATGGAATTCTCCTAGAGTGTTTCCTATTGCCTTAAAGGTTACTATTTCCTAAAATTCAATTGGTAAACCATACATCCTAACCCAGACTAGTACTAGGCATAGATTTACATTATTAGGTGAAAAGCCTTCGTACCAACGGGAAAGGAAGAGTCATGCTCTTTCCATAAACCAAGGACCCCGTTTTAGGATGCTATCTCTTTCTTACCTAGAACAAACAATGGCTAGAAATTAAGGATAGAATCACTCTTGAAGACTTCCAACTCCTATCAATCCATTTTCTCAAGGCTGATATCCCTGGCTAATACCCATTAAATTTACCAAAAATAGCCCTATCTTGGAGAAACAAGGATCGATCCTATGTGGTGCACTCACTAAATTCTACCATTAGATACTAGTCTAAGGATTTAGCTATAAATTGGTCCATGGAAAGGAAACTGAAACTCAAAATCTACTAAAATTTACGAAAATATCCCATAGAGAATATAATTTGCATGCAAAAATTCTAAGATAAAGGTGGGAAAAGGAAACATAACTAAACAATTATATGCCCAGATAGAATTTATTGCCTCATTGAAGTCCTAGCTATTCATTTCTCCTACCATCATCTAAATCCTAGTTGATAGATATTTGAAATTTCATTTTTTATGACTTGAAAAATTATCACTTCCCTTGTTCCATATGGCTAACTTCACAAGGTCATATCTCCCTCAATATTGCTCTAATTCCTTCACTCATTTTGAATCTATTCAAATTATTCACATGTTGGTCCAAGAATCAACTTAATCAAATAACCCTTTGAAAATATATGCATCCTAAAAGATGCAATGTTATTTATTTATTTTTATTTTTTGGAAAAAATCATATTATAAAGTGAGAAGCTCTTAACTTTATTTAATGAAATGGTTTGAATAATGTCCAGGAGACCAAGACAATCTATGGGACAAATAACTTTAATATAAACAATCTATGGGGCCAAGTGATTTTATACAAGATGGAGTATAATGTACAACCTTGATCCCTTTTGAATTCAAACCTTAGATCTTTTATTCAAAAGAAAAAAATTGTTCAATAAAGTAAAAAAGCTTAACATCCTCTTATCCTCTTTTAGAGTGTTTCTTCCATTGTTAATTTTGACAAGAAGTTTTATTTTTTTCTATTTTAAATTTTTTTGGTCTCTACTACTCCTATTGTACAAAAGACATTTGTTTTGACCATGAATTTTGAGGAATCCTCCATCTATCAATTTTGTATCTAAAATGGTGTGAATTGGATCTTAGTTGGGTTATAAGAATTTTTTCTTTCATTTGATCTTTGTATATTTTCTTTCGAGGGATTGTCCATCTCTTATTTTTGTATTTGAAAGGATGTGAACTAGATATTTTTTGTATTATTAGATACATAGTGGAGTTGGTTACAACCACGCTATTTTTAGTAACTAACAAGTGTAGGGTTCAAACCATAGGGGCTGCTCCCAACAAGCCTATTCCAACTCATTTTTTTTTACCCAACATAAAGAGGATACCATTGATCGCTTGGGATTCATAGTGTCATCAACGATCTAGCACACACTTAGAGGATTCAGAGCAAACAACTACCTTTGCAAATTGGCACCCCCAAAGTTTGAACCCAGGTCTCTTCTTGGTAAGTTCCTGGCCAGACAAGCAACTACCAATCCACCTAGCCCTTGGAGGCATCTGAACTAGATCTTAGTTGGGTTATTAGCATTTTTTTTCTTCCATTTAATTTTTGTATCTCTGTACTTCTTTGGCTATGTTCATAGTTTAAGTTAAACTTGTTGATGTATAACTCTTTTTACCTTCCTAAATTTTCAATTTTCAATTCACATGACAACTCTGAATTTTCCCTCATATCTTTAATTTTTTGTAGAGTTTGGGACCTCATAAAATTTAAAACTCTATTTTTCTATTCATTTGTTTTTTTAATAATTTATTGTGGCTTCTATTGGGGTACACTCCCATCAAAATACCAAAATATGTGTGGCTTCTATGGGGGGCCACTCCCATTACAAAAATAAAATATTACATTGCTCTAATTACTTTTATAACAAGTTAATTAAAGCATACCCAACTTTGACTTTCACAAATATTCTTCATTTTCCTCAAATTGCTAAGTTTTCATAATCAACTCCTTTTATATTAGATGCCTTCCAAAATTATAATTTTGTTAAGATGAAATTCAACATTGCGAATGGCTAAAATATTTGTTGCCCAACTTCTATATCTATAATATCTTGTTTATAACAACCTCACAATTTCTTAATACCTTTTTTTAGGGTTCTTATTCATTCCTCTAGTACTCCAAAATATTATTTTCATTGTTAGTTTATTTATTTTATTTGTGGGTTTAGCCCCACTTCTTGTTAGCACTTGTGATATTTGCTTTTGTTTTCCCATATCAATATCCCTCTAAGATTATTTTTCTCTTTGTTTTTGCTTCTTAGATCTTCCTCTCTATTTTTCATTCCTAGCAATACTTTCATCTTCATCAATCTCTTTGATCTTCTCACACTGTTCATAGTAAGACTTATCATCTTTAGGTTTGCCTTGTTCTGAAGTTTCTGAAGTTCAAGGAATAACATTAAAGCACAATCTTCTTTATGGTTCCCTATAAACCCTAAAGTGCAACACTGCTCTTCTATAGCAATTACCTTATTATTTTACCATAAAAACCTAAATTGTTATGGGTTTCATCCATCCTCATTTCTTTATTATGCTACTCTTGAAACCTTAAAGTGCAAGGGATAACATCTTCACCCCTTTAATTTTTATTACCTTGAGAGGATTTTATACTACTTGAGGAAAATGAAGATGATTTACCTGGAATAAACTTGACCTCTTTTTTATATTTGTTTTAGGATTTCTCTCCACATAATTTTTTGCACCTTTAATTCCTTATAAACTTGCCAAATGATATTGTAGATAGGCTTTCTTTGCCTCTTCTTTCGAATGGAATAACCTTGATCTAATCTAGATTCCATTACTATATGATTTCCTTGCTTCATCTTGAAGTTTATCTCATCGCTAGAATTTTTTATCTCTTTCTTCATAGTTTTCAGTTTGCAAACTCTTGCCATGTGTCTATTTTCATAATAATAATGTCAACAAAATGCGATATTTTCATAATCTACTTGTTTATCTTATTCTCTTGATTTAGATGTAATCTCAATGGATTATGGCAAATGTTTTAAAATATTCATAGCAACACATGTTTGAGTATATATAGCATGATTTCGCTTCTTAGTAGTTAGTCCTTCCTTGATGAATTCCCCTAGGGTATTTCCAATATTCTTTAAAACATCCTTATTTATAAGCTGATATGGAAGTCCAAAAAGCCTAACCTATACTAGAAGCTTCTTAATAGTTTGTCTCAACAAAAAAATTTATTCTATGGTCTCAAGTAAAGTGCATATCTTGGGTTGAACACTGATTTTGGGAGAAAAAATTGCTCTGCTAGGGTTTGATGAGGAAAAACTACTCTTCTAGGGTTTGACGAGGAAAAATTGCTCTACAGGGATGGCAACAATTTCTGGAGGAGGTCTAAAAAATTGGAGGAATGTCGTGATGGCATCGGGTCCATCACAGAGAGTGCATGCTCATGACGTTTTTCATCTAAAAATTATTGGAAGGAACAGGATTTCCCAGTGCATTTCAGGAACCACTTGTTAAAGAATAATGGATGTTTGGAACGATGTCAAGCCAGTCTAGTTCTAGTGGTTCAACCAGACTCGATGGCAGAAGATGTGGAGTATTTAACAAAACATGTGCTTATTGGTAAATTTTTGGGCATCCAAATTTCTCACCCTTTTTTGGAGGCTTGGGTTAGGAAGACCTAGAATCTTGAAGGCGACTTGGAGGTGATGCTGAGTGTGAACAACTATTTTATGGTGGTTTTCTCTTGTCTTGCAGATCATGACAAAGCATTTTAAGTGGGTCCTTATTTCAATAACCAAGTGGGACTCATTCTTAAACCTTGGCATATGGGTTTTAACCCGTCATAGGAGTGGTTGTCACGGGTTTTAGTATGGGTTCAACTTTCGTGGCTCCCGTTGGAATTATGGAGAACTGATATCTTGCATAATATTGCCCTTATTCTTGGGAAGCCAATTAGACCGTCACAACAAACAATGGATAAAAAGGTAATATATGTTACCCGTATCTGTGTTGAAGTTGATTTAAATAATTCTATTCCAGATTCTATTGAAATACAATTTGGATCGACTACATGGGTTCAAAAACTTGACTATGAAGCTCTTCCGTTTCATTGCCAGATTTGTCATGAATATGGCCACCTACAAAGAAAATACCCTAAGTTTGTCTTGCTTGTGGCTTTAAATCTTGGCCCTCTCAATCTGGACAAAATTTGAATTAAGAAAAAGCCCCAATAAAGGAAGGGTAACGGGATAAGGAAGGCTTTGTTTTGGTAAAAGCCTAAAATAGAGGACGAAGGGCAAATAGAGACCTTAAGGATAGCCAACCAGATGCTCTACTCAACCATTTTGAAATATTAGATGATCTTGATCAGTGTATGGAGATACCTGAAATATCGCTACCTGATGCAAATATAATAGGGCCAAATCAGATGTCTCTTATTGAGGTGGAACTTAAGGAATCAGATCTAGGGGGTTTAAATGAAGAACAAAGAGCTTTGGATCTAAGTATAGGTGATATGGTTGGATCTAGCCCTAGAAGGAAAACTATTTTATAAAGTGATACAAATTTATTTATGCCCTCTCCTAATCAGGCACTGATGCAGTCATCCTTGGATTGCAAAAACTCCTACGATGTTGAGATTGCAATAGAAAATAGTTAGAAAAGGTGCTTCGGATAAGAATATGAAGGTGGGTCAAAAGAAAGACCAGGATAAAATTAAGTTAATGGGGGAGACTTTGGTGGATTTAGGCTTGGTGAGAACATTGGACTCCCATTTTTCTAACCCCCAAAAATAATTATCCTTTCATGGAATGTAAGGGGGTTGAACAACATTCCCATATAAAAATTTGTTCATGATTTGGTTTGTGTACATTCTACGGATGTGGTGTTTATTCAAGAGACTAAATTGGCTACTGATAGTATGTTCAATATTACTCCCAAGTTGTGGAGAAGGGGGCAATGCTAGTGTATTGGTGCATGTGGATATGCTGGTGGTGTTGCTTGTTTATGGGATCTAGTTAAGATATCCCCTCTTACTTGGATTTCTAGCAGATGGTCTATTTCGATGATCGAACATGATAATGAACTTGGTGAAACCATCCTACTTACAAATGTGTATGCTCCTATTGATTACAATGGTAAAGTGAATTTGTGGGAGCATATTTACTTTGTGAGAAGTTTGGCTCCCCTATACCCATGGACTTTTGCTGGAGACTTCAACTCTATCACTTGTTTGGAGGAGAAACATGGTGGGATTGATCGTCTCAAGCCTTTTTCTTCTATCTTCAATGCTCATATTCAGGCCTTGAACTTGGTTGACATCAAGCCAGATAATGGGATCTTTACCTAGCACAATAGAACGTGTGGGGAAGCTTCCATATCAGAGAGACTGGATAGGTTTTTGATCTCCAGTTATTGGATGGGTAATAATAGAAGTGCTAGTTTTGTGATTCTGGAGGGTAGGGAATCTGATCATTAGCCTATCAAACTCTTTAATATGAAGTTAGGGCTAAAAAATATTCCTTCCTTTAAGTTTCAACTTATGTGGATTCATGATCCTAAGCTTTATGATTTCATGCGAGGCTGGTGGACCACTAGCAAACCTCCTCATGGCAGCTATGTATTCCTTTATGAAGCGACTACAATTTGTTAAGCATAAATTGAAGAGATGGAATAGACTGAATTTTGGGAACCTTTCCTTGGCTAAGCTGGCAACTTAGGAGGGTGGAAGAAGCTTCAAGGAATATTAGAGATCAGGGACTCATGAAGGAGCTTCTCATTGAGGAATCTGAGGCTGCAAAAGACCTTGCTGAATGGGAACTGAGGGAAGAATTTTTTTGGAAATAAAAAGCTCGAGTATATTGGCTTTAGGAATGGGATAGGAACACAGCCTTCTTTTATAACTCAGTTAAGGCTCACCGTAATGGTAACCTGATTACCTCTCTTGTGAATTCTTAGGGTGCCCTGCTCTCTTCTTTCAAGGATATTTCAGAAGAGACTAAGAGGTTAATTTCCTCTCTCTTCAAGGAGAAATCCCTCTTAGATGACGAGAATGAAAAGCTTATTCTAAACAGTATTCCCTCGATTGTTTCTAGAGAGATGAATGAGCACTTTATGGGTCCAATTTCCCTTGAGAAGTTAGAAAATGTTGTATTCAAGATGAAAAAAGGAAAAGCCCCAGGTCCAGATGGATTCTTGATTGAGTTTTATCAAGGGTTTTGGGATTTAATCAAATTTGATCTTTTGGAGGTTGTCCATGAGTCCCAAAAGAACAAATAGATGCTAAGGTCCCTAAATGCTACCTTTGTGGTGCTTATTCCAAAAAAAGAGGGAGCAATTTCCCTGGATATGTTTAGGCCTATTGCTCTCTACAATGTTGTGTATAAGATCATCACAAAAATTATTGCTAAGAGGCTGAAGATATGGTTGAGCAAAATCATCTCTAAGGATCAAGGAGGGTTTGTTGTTGGTCAAAAAATCTTGGATGGGGTTGTTATTGCTACAGAAGCTATTCACTTGATGGAAATTTCTAAGGAGAAAACAATGTTCATTAATCTGGACATGGCCAAAGCCTATGATCAGGTCAGATGGTCCTTTTTTCAAAATTTCTTGCTACTTTTTGGATTTGAGGAGGAATGGATTAGATGGGTGATGAGTTGTGTTTCTTCTTCCTTATTCTTTGTTCTTATTAATAATGATCCATTAGAGTTGTTTGAGGTCTCAAGGAGATTGAGGCAAGGAGATCCTTTATCTCCTTATTTATTTATCATTATGGCGTAAGGGTTGGGAAGATTGCTCAAGTATCAAATCAGGCAGGGTCTCATTCAAGGGTGGAAGTGGGATAGTATTTTTCCACGTCTTTCCCACCTTCAATTTGTTGATGATACTACTTTGTTGGGAGTTTCCACTATCAAGGAAGCTAACAATATTAGACAGTATCTTGACATATATCTTGGTGCTTCTAGACAGTTGATTAATGAGGACAAGTCTTCTATTTTCTTCTTCAATACCCATCCTCTTATTCAAGCCAGGATTGCTCACATTCTAAGATTCCAGGTTGGGACTCCCCACTTCATTTATCTTGGTATTCCAATTTCATCTCATCCTCTACCTAGATCTTCTTGGTAGTCTATGCTTGATAATTTTAGAAGGAAGGTGAATCACTGGACTTTCATATGGCTATCCACTTTAGGTAGAGTGTTGCTTTTAAAATATGTTGTTCAAGCTTTACCCATTTATAGATGTTTTGTACAAATAGCTCCCTCTCATTTCATCAAGGACATGGATGCTTTGTCAAGATATTTTTTATGGTCTGGAAAACTTGATCAATCTAAATTGAGTTTAGTTAGGTGGGATTCTATATGTAGGTTGGTGCAAGAGGGAGGCCTTGGGTTGTGACAGATAACTATTTTTGGGTAGGCTTTGGCTATAAAACTTTATTGGAGATGGTGTACCTCTCAAGATCAAATTTAGGCTAAAATATTATCTTGTAAATACTTGAGAGGTATTTATGAGGCTAAGATCCCTAGATTTAACTTGGTTGGGAAAGGTTCAGTTATCTGGGACACTCTAAAAAGAGGAGCTAATTTAATCAAGCAGGGTTTGTTCTAGATTTGCAATCGGGGATCAGATGCTCTTTTTTGGGAGGATTCTTGGTATGGCCACCCTTCTATATTGAATTACTATTCTAGGTTACGTTCCCTAAGCATTTTTTTCTTAGAAGCGGGTTGGTCTTGTGTGGAGGACTTTAAAAAAATCTAATATTTTGGAAATATGGATATGTATAGGTGGAAAGATCCATAGGAATGGCCCGAGGGGGGACTGGCCAAGGACAAAGAGGTGCTTGCTCTTATTATTATGGGGAGGCCCTATTCTTCATTGAAGGATAAAGATATTTTGGCTTGGAACCCTGACACCAAGGGAACCTACTCTAAAGCCTATGGTTATCAGGTTCTTGATAAGCAAAAGTACAGGATTCTTCCTGTCACATGGTGGAAAAAGGTGTGGAACAAATTTGCTTGGCCAAAATGTAACTTCTTTCTCTGGTTGGTAGCTCGTAACAAATGCCTCACTTGGGATAATGTGAGGAAGAGGAGATTTCAGGGTCCTTTTTATGTCCTTTGTGGTAAGAATGAGGATGACTCTTCTCATTTATTTTTCCAATGCTCCTTTGCCAGAGATATTTGGCACCGTTGGTGGAGTGCTTGGAACCATCCATGTTTTCATGTGTTATCCTTGGTGGAGTTTTGGAGTAGTTTGGGTAGACCTCCGACCAAGGCCCCCTTCCTTCGGGTGGCATAGAATTTGGGCCCTTCTTGCATCATCTGGAAGATTTTGCTTGAACGAAACCGTCACATATTTCAGGTCAATCATTTGGTTGTTCAATATATCTAGCAAAGGATCCAGTGTATGGTTCAGGAAACCATCCATATAAAATGTGATGTAGACCCTCTTTTGGATTCTAGGGAGGAGAAGGTACAACAGGCCCTTGGTCTCTTTAGGGATGGTGTGAACTCTTCTATCCCTAGTAGGGTTCCTCAGCTCAGCAAGAAGGTTAGGAGAGAAGGTAGGTGAAGGCCACTCCCTAGAGGAGTTTTAAAAATTAATACTGATGGATCGTCCAGGGGCAATCCTAGACATGCTGGCATTGGTGGTGTTGGGAGATATTCTTCTAGTGGTATCAGTTTTTTCTTTTCTATTTATAAAGGTTTTCACTCTAAAAATTTTATGAAAGCTCTTGCAATTCTTGAGGCCTTGCAGAGAGGGTTTTCTCTTGGTTGGCATAGTATTATTTGTGAGTCTGAATCTCAAATTATGTTTAATATTTTAAACAATAAAAGGGTGGAAGAATTTAATTGGCAGTTGGCCTATGTAGCCATTCAAATTCTCATAATGAGTGAAGAATTTAAATTTATATCCTTTATGCACATTCCAAGGGAATGGAATGTGATTGTTGATTACCTGGCCAAAAGGGCTTCTGAGCTGCTGGATCCTTGGATTATCGATAACTGGGAGAGTCTCCCATTTGGGGACTCTCAACACCTCTGGGAGTTGATCCACAAGGATATTCAGACTTAATGTGGTTTGTTCTTGTTGTCTTCTTTGGGTGTCAATCTAGTCTAGTGGTTTTAGTCGGTTTGGCTATTTATTTGAGTCCTGGTTGGAAGCTCAACTGTACTCTATAATCCAAAAATTTTATAAATAAATTTTTACCCCTTTATTTAAAAAAGAGTGCATCTCTTCCCCTAAACCATGGGCCACAAACCATTATTTTATCCCTAATTTCTAAACTAGAAAATTTGATGATGAAAAAATCTTTAGAAAGAAAATTCATAGAGTAATTTGAATTTAATCCTCACTTCCACTTGATCCAAATTTGAATCTCCAAACACCTTGACCATTATCTATGGAACTTACATATTAACCCTCTACTTTTAAGAACCATTATATCATGCTCAATCATCTCATCCTTGATACTTACTTTTAAGAACCATGTATTCACTCTTTTGCTTATCTCCAACTTGGTCTTCCATACTTTCAACTAGGGTATCTTGACTTCCCATTAAGGCTTTCAAATATAACTTTCCATCCATACTAGCTAATGAGGCTCACTCTTGGCTTGCACTCCTTCTTGGCTCACACTCCCTCTCGACTTGCACTCACTCCTAACTTGCACTTTCTTCTGCCTCACACTCGCTCTTGGTTTGCACTCCTTCTTGGCTTGTAATAGCCCCTGTCTCTTATTTTTCTCAGTTTTCCTTCACTTCAATTTTTTTTTGAAATAATGTTTCATGCATTCATGATAAATACTTGAAGCATTAATGCACTCTAGATGAACCCGTCACTCTTCCACCATGACTAAATCTTGGCTTGCACTTCATCTTAGCTCACACTTCCTCCTGGCTCTCACTCTCTCTTGGCTTGAACTTCCTCCTAGCTTGCACTTCCTCCTAGCTCACACTCTTTCTTAACTTGCACTTCCTCTCGGCTTAAAAGAAAAATTTACACAAGATTTTATGAGGGGTCCTAGTCCACTCATACCAAGTGGGGTTTAAACTTGGGTTGAACTTTACCATTGTGGTAATATTCTATATATATAAATACCAATATATATATTTAATGGGTTATATGGGATTTAAATGGGCCCTACCTGTATTACATCATAACCACATAGTGGTATTACAACAAAGCTCGAATATTATCCATGTATTGTTTGATAATATTCAAACCTAGGTCTCCTCGTAATGTTGAGGAATTTAACTCGTTGAGAAAATGTCTCTTGATATCAAAATACCAAAATATTACATTTGTTGTAGCATACCTTTTAATCACAACTTTTTTATTTCTTTTTTATCTTAAATATATAATTCAACTTCGTGGAAATGTTATTTTTCCACGATTAGCTCCTTGATATCATTTTCATTAAGAGATAAAATCTCACTTGCCCAATTGCCTTCTAAAATTTTAATTTCATTGGGATGAAGATCAACATTGCAATTCACTAATTTATTTGCTACCCAATTTCCTTCTCTATAAATATGCTCACACTTCCAAGAGATTGCCTCTAGTAATAGATAATGGACATCCATAATAATTTTTTTTACCTAGTCTCCACATCCATTTTTGTTAATAACATTGATGATGATTTGTGAGTCCCCCTCAATTAAAATATTTTATCATCCTTATTCTACTACAACTTTAATCCTTGTAAGAAATGTCCTATCCTCTGCATAGTAGTTAGTTGAAGTTCCATATGATTTTGAATAAGTGAGGAGAATTTATCCTTCACTATTTATAAAAAAACCACCTCCACCATATTTTACTGAATTTCCTTTAGAAGCACCATCAAAATTAATTTTGATAAACCCAATTTTTACATGTTTCTATTTTACCATATATCAAAGTAGATCATTTGTTTGATAGTTCAATATTTTCCTCAACACACAGTTGCTTCATGAAGGGTTATCCAATTCAGCTGATTCTTGGACCAACTTGTGTGGAATTTGAATAGCTTCAAAATGAGTGGTTATATGAAATATTTTAAGCAATATTGAGGGAGATACAACCCTATGAAGTTAACGATCTATAACAAAGGCAATGACGTTTTTTCAAGTTACAAAAAACAAAATTGCAAATATTTGTTAGCTAGGGTTTGGATGATGGGAAGATAAATGAAGGGCCAGGACTTCAGTGAGGTAAGACATTATATCTAGACATAGAATTTTTTAGCTAGTTTTTTTTTCCTTCTTTATCTTAGAAATTTTGCATGCATGTTCTTATAAAGTTTTTATGTTACTATAAATTTCAATAGATTTTGTGTTTTATTTTCCTTTCCATGGATTGATTTATAGTTAAATCTTTAGAATCATCTCTAGTAGTAGAGGTTAGTGAGCTCACCTCAAAGAGATCCTCGTTGCTCCAAGATAGGGTGATTTTTGGTACATTGAATGGGTATTGGCCAAGGGCTTCAACCTTGAGAAAACAGATTGATAGGAGTTGGAAGTCTCTAGGAGTGATTCTATAATTTCTTCCCAAAGGTTTCTTCCTAGCCATTTTTTGTTCTAGGAAAGAAAGAGAAAAAATCCTAAAAGGGGGTCATTGGTTTATGGGAAGAGTAGGACTCTTCCTTACCCACTGGTATGAAGGTTTTTTTACCTAAAAATGTAAATCTATCCCTAGTACCAATCTATATTAGGATGTTGGGTTGCCCATTGAATTTTTGTAAATAGATACCTTTAAGATAATAGACAAAATTCTATGAGAATTCCTTAAGATTTCAGATATAATGAAAGATGGATTCTTGGCTATTTATGCTCGAATATTTGTCATAATTGATATAAATAAAGCTTTACTATAATCAATCATTATAAAGTATGGAGATAAGATGTGGATCCAAACCATAGATTATGAAAACATATTTTTTATATGTAGAAGATGAGGTGGGGCATATTGAGAAATCATTCCCTAAGAAGAGCCTGACATAATCATATGTAGAAAACCATAAGAGAAAGTTCCAAATGGTTATGGATGAAGATGGTTTTCAACTTCCAAAAATAGATCTAGAAATATGGAAGAAAATAAATAGTGGAGACTAGCAAGGAAGTATATTGGAAGAAATACCAAAACTCTTTTGAGGCTTTAGCCTATGAAAAAAAGTATATCAAAACTTACAGGACACAATACAACAATTTCAACATATTAACAAGGAACTGTCTATTCAGTATGATCCTGATTTAAGGAAGAGCATTCTCGATGAACCTAAGGAATGTATCTCATCAAATTTTTAAGATTCTCTTGAAGTAGCATGCACCATTCAGGATAAAATTTTGGTAAAGAAAATGCAGTTTTAGAAGTTAATACCTCTACCATTAATAAGGAAATACCAAAAATGAGCAGGACAAGTCAAAAGCTTCTGTAGTAGAGCCATGAGAGGATAAATATGATGAAAAATAAAATTTTGAAAGAATATTGAGAAATAGAATAATAAGACCTACTTTTGATATAGGTAAGGCAAAAAGAGAAAAATCCTCAAATTATCAAGCAATATCCAAGGAAGCGGGAGCAAACATAGAGAAATAAACACAAACTAAGATGGTTGAACTTCTCTTTAGCAAACAACAAAATGATATTGGTAATACACAAGCAAGGCCAAAAGCCCCTAATGAGACATTATTATCATATCATGGAACATAAGGGGTGTTAATGTCCCATCAAAGCAGATGTATATTAGGGACCTAAGTTTAAGTAATACACATAATATTCTTTGTATCCAAGAAACTAAAATGACAAAAGAAGTTTCAAAAACTATGAAAGTAGTATGGGCAATATGTGAATGGGATGTTATGGATTATGAAGGAGCGATAGGAGGAATTATAACTTGTTGAAATCCTTTTAGAACCTCTTGTGTAACCATTCATAAAACTAGGCATTAAATAGCCTCTTTAGTCACTTGCTACTTTACAGATATTTATTTCATCCTTATCAATGTCTATGGACCTACAATTTAGTCAGATAGATTAAAATTTTTGAGTGGGATTGAAGACTTTATGATAAGTAAAGACCAAGAAAATCGATTCATGATCATAGGATATTTTAATACCATAACCAAGCTGGATGAATTTTTTTGGGAAATTAGGAAATTAACCCAAAGTATGAGATATTTTTCATATTTTATTCAAAACAATAATCTATGGGAGGTTGAGTTTGAAGAAGATAACTATACTTTTTTTTTTTTTTTTTTTGGAAAACATCCCAAAAGGGATGCCACTTTCGGGTAAGACCCAAGGAGGCAGGGGTATCAACTATACTTGCATCAACAACAAGAGAGGCCAAAACATAATAGAAAATAAATTAGACAGATGCATTCTCTTAGATCATTGGCTAGATGAAGGAACTTGTGCAAAATTAATACCTTAACAAGGATTGGTTAGATCACTGGTCGATAAGAGTTAAAATAGTTGTAAGTGAATTCAAAATTATCATATTTTAAATATGAGTATATGTGGGAAGACCATACTCAATTTTTTGATATGATAGCTTAAAAGTGAAATTATTTAGATAATGGTGAGTTGTATGCTCTTCCAAATCAAATTAAATCTATGACATATAGATTAAAAGGATGGAACAATAACACTTTTGGAAAAAAAAAAATAGAAGAAAGAATAACTAAAAGATAAAATTTCAAATTTTCAAAATTTCGAAAAGGTTATCATAATAATCCAAGCTCATAGGAAAGGGAGTTGCTAGTGAATATCATAATATTTTGAGTAAGGAAGAGAAATTTTGGAGATTAAAATCAAGACAAACTTGGTTAAAAGGATATAAAAATACAAAAAAATCATATGATGGCTATAGTATGGAGATTAACGTCCATAATTAGTAGAATTAAATCAATAGAATGGGTTTGGATTGAAAAATAGAGTAAAATTAGAAAAGAGGTAAAGTTTTTTTATCAGAATATTATAGGATTAGAGGAGACCAAAGTTCTTAATGATAAATTTCTTCAAGATGTTCCTTCAGTGATAACAAATGAAGACAATAGGAAATTGATGTAGCCTATTAGTCTAGAAGAAGTGCATTTAGCTCTTTTCTCTTTTAATGAGGATAAATCCCTAGGTCCATATGGGCTCTTTACAACTTTTTACCAACATAATTGGGATATAGTGAAGGATTCTTTATTGGTGGCAGTGGAATAGTCTAGGGTAAAACAATACATATCTTATAAAAATAATGCAACATATCTTACCCTAATTCCAAAAAAGAAGGATGTTGAATTGTTTTATTCTTTTGAACTTATAAGCCTATGTAATATGGTATATAAGATTATCTCCAAATTAATGGCAAATCAATTAAGATCATTGTTAGACAAAATTATTTCATAAGAGCAAGGAGGATTTGTGAAAGGGAGACAAATTATGGATGGGATCATAGTAGCTCATGAATTTATACATTCAACTACTTCAAGAAAAGAGAAAGCAATGATCTTAAAAATTGATATGAGTAAAGCCTATGATAGGGTTAAATAATATTTTCTTTTTGCAGTTTTAGAAAAATTTAGATTCAAGAAGAAATTGGTTAGATGGATTAAATCTTGTGTCTCTTCAGTTTCTTATTCAATTTTGGTCAATGGGTTGGTAACAGAATATTTTAAAGCCAAGAGATACCTTAAACAAGGATATTCTCTATATCCTTATTTGTTCGTTATTATGGTAGAGGTTTTGAGTAGGAACTTAAATAAGGCTTACAAATATGGGCTTATAAGTGGACTTAATGTTAGTAATAACATCGACAACATCACCCATCAACATTTTGTACATGATACAATTCTTTTCATAAGGGCAAGGATAAATGAGGCCAGATATTTGAATAACTTTTTAAAGGAATACAAAAGAGCATCAGGGTAGAAAGTTAATATGATAATATCCAAAATTTACTTCCTTAACACTCTAGCTAATACCAAAGCAAGAATTTAGAGGTTACTTCAAATGGAGGAGGTAAATTTGTAACTTATCTAGGGATGCTTTTATTTGAGGGGAGAATTAGGATAGAATTATGGAATCCAGTTATTAATAATGTTTAGAATAAACATCCAACTTGGAAAGGTAGATGGTTATTGTTAGTAGGAAGAGTGAAGTTAATTAAGTCGGTCTTAGAGACCATTCCTAAATACTATGTTATTATATTCTATGCCAAAATCAGTTGAATTATTTTTAATCTTGTTGGCAATTTTAGGCACCTTGAGTACATTGCCTTTACCTAAGTTAGTTGTTGTCATTGATGTCAAGGAGCTATTGGTAGATGTTGTTTTTGATGTCGAGAAACTATTGGAGCAATTTGTTTTTATGTCCAAGGATGTGTTTTTGTTGAAGGTTTCAGTTGGTCAGTAAGTCTCCAAGAAAATCAGAGTAGCCCAGTTGCCAAATCCAGAAAAAGATAAAGTAGAATAAGTTTGCAGGCTGCTGAAAAAACTATCGTGATTTCATGACATGTTTGAGGAGAGAGAAAGTCACGATTTCGCGACATGCAAGAAGGCAAAGGCAAAGTGGGCAAAAGTGTCACGATTTCACGACATGTTTGAGGAGAGAGAAAGTTCGGCCAAAACTGTCGCGATTTCACGACATGTAGGAAGGCAAAAGCACAGCGGGAAAAAAGTGTCGTAATTTCGTGACAAGTTTCGAAGAAGTTGTACGGATGCAAAAAGTGTCACGATTTTGTGACATGTTCTAGTTTCACGAGCAGTTGGCAAGAAAGATCCCAAGGCAGCGAAAGCATCGCGATTTTGCGACATGTTTCATTTTCGCTAGTGCAAACCAAGAAAAGGATGAAGAAGCAAAAGGTGTCACGATTTCGCGACAGAGTTGCTAATGATGTCAACAAAAGCAAAGGTGTTGTGATTTCACGACAGTTGTGGAGAAGAAGGCTTTGAGGTCCAGAGCGTCGCGATTTTGCGACCAAAATCATGATGACGTCAGCAAGAGGCAAAGGTGTCACGATTTCACGACAGTTGTGGAGAAGAAGGCAGTGAAGTCTAGAGCATCATGATTTTGTGACAAGTTTCATGATGACATCAGCAAAGGCTATAGTGTCATAATTTCACGACAGCAACGGAGAAGAAGGCAGTGAAGTCTAGAGCATCACGATTTCTCGACAATATTTACGATGACATCAGCAAAGGCTGTAGTGTAGCGATTTCACGACAACAAACCAAAGAAGGTGTATGGTAGACCAAGGCATAGCGATATCATGACATGTTTGAGCTTCACGCAAGAAAATCTACAGGACATCAGAGGCGGTTGAAGCCGACAAAGTTAACCTTGGTCGACGAAGGATAAGGTCTTACAGCCGACGTGTTAGAATATTGATCAGTCGACTAAAGAACAAGATTTCATCTTGAGATTGTGTGTATTAAAGGAGGACTGTTTGAGCATTTTTGTGTATCTGTCGATGTGCACTTTTGAAGTGTGGCGTTCACAGAGTTAGTGCGACAAGCAAGGTTCGACAATCGGAGAAGCAGAGAGCGAAGTTCGACTGTAGCATCAAAGTGCATTTTGTTGAATCTTCTAAGTGTAGAAGTCTGTGTTGTTGTATACATGAAGAATGTGCTATTGTTTATGAGAAGACTATGCAGAGAATATTTTGTTGTGATTGTGACTGTGCTCGCACAGTTTGGGTAATAGAAAGAAAAGTGCGCGTAGTAGATGCTATTTTAATTGCGAACGGTTGTGAAGAACAAACAGTGATCAAATGCTGATGTAAGTTGAGAAGAGAATGATGCTGTAATTTAAGAAGACTGTGTTGCTGTAGTTGTGCAGACAGTGAAGAATTGTTTTCCAAACCAAGTGCCAAAAAGAAAAAAGAAATAAGACATAATTGTGCCATACCAAAGGACTGTGTTTTGGTGCAGAAAAGAGGACCAGCTTGCTGTGACAGGGTTGAGGACAGAGATCTCCAGCCAGAGTAGGGAAGACAGGTGTCTTCTGTGGAAAGAGTTCCACTTGCTAAGGGCAAAAGAGATAGATGTCTTCTAGAGGATCACTAGCAAAGCAAATTTAGGGGAAGGTGTCTCCTTTGGGCTGAGGCTCATAAACATTGTAATCGGGAAGGATTCCCAGAGGTTTTGATATAACTTTTAGAAGAAAAGTTTTATCCGTGGAGTAGCCCACCTTGGGTGAACCACGTAAATTGCTATGTCTTATTGTGGATTGCTTCTTATGCACTGTTTTACTACTGTTATTACTGCTATCTTATTCTGCATGTTAATGGTTTGAAAGTTGTATTGATAGATAAATTTAAAAGAGGTCTTATACTGTTCACCCCCCTCTCAGTATAAGCTTGTGTTCTACAATTGGTATCAGAGCCAGTGCCTTCGAAAAGTTTAACAGCTTGAAGGAAAAGTTTATAAAGAACACAATGGACTACTCGAGTGGCAATGCAGCACCTATTCTTGACGGATCAGATTTTGGTTTGTGGAGTGCAAGAATGAAAGTCTATCTAATGGCGCTCGGTAATGAGGTATGGGAAGTTGTTGAAGATGGGTATACCATTTCTGCAAATGGTCCTTACACTAAAGAAGACAGGCTCCTACATCACAGCAATTCAAAAGCCATGAATGCAATTCTGAAAGGTTTACAGAAGGTTGATCTTACCAAAGTTATTCACTGCAAAATAGCTAGTGAAATGTGGAAACAATTGCAGGTTGTTCATACAGGTGATGCAAATGTCCGAAAGGCCAAATTGAGACATTTTAAAGGTATGTTTGAACAACTCAAGATGAATGATGATGAAAATATTAGTGACTACAAGCTTCGGATGGATGAAATTGTGAACTCCATGAAAGACTTAGGTCTTGAACTTCCTGAAAATGATGTGTGTGATAAGATTTTAAGATCTCTTCCAAATAGATTTAGCGAAAAAAATTTTGCTATTGAGGAAGCCAAAGATTTAGATAAATTGAAAAAATATGAGCTCCATAGTATTCTTGCAGCATTTGAATTGAGGACACAAGTGAAAGTTGATGTAAAGAAAGAGGCAGCTTTCAAAGCTATCAATAAATCGAAGGGCAAACAGATTCAAGAAAGTGATGAGTCTTCTAGTGAGGAAGAGGCATATTACAGCAAGAAAGGCAAGTTTTCCAGAAAGCACAAAAGCAATAAAAATATAAGATGTTTCAACTGCGGGAAATTTGGTCATTATGCTACTGATCGTATCTTGTTTCTAAAGATGAAAGTGATGAAGATATACAAGATGTTAAAAGCAAGGATTCTGAAAAGCACAGGTATTATAGAAACAACAAAAATGAGTACAACAATCACCAGAAAAGCAAAGATGAGTACAACAATCATGGAAAGAGGCATTCTCACAAGAATAAGAAGAGCTTCTACTTGGACAAAGCAAGTAAGTGTTCTAGAAGTGAAAGTGATAGTTCTTCTAGTAATGATGAAAATGAGATGTTGTTCATTTTAGAAAAAGAGGAAGAACCGAAACACAAATTCATTATCATGAAATGTTTTAGATGTGGAAATTTTGGGCACCTTGAGGATGATTGCGAAAATGATGATTTGGCTGCTAGTATGTATGAGGATGTTTCAAAAAATCCTAATGAAGATGCATGTATGGTTTTTGAAAAAGGTAGCACCTCTAGTGATAAGAAATCTGAAAAAGGTTGTGATGATTCAAAGCGCCATCAAATAGAGGATCTTGAATGCAAACTCAATAATGCTCTTAGTGTTTTGAAAAAGGAAAGAAAGAAGAATGATAGACTCAAGATTAAGGTATATGAATGTTGTATGGAGATAGATGAACTTGTAGAAAATCTTGAAGTATCTATGGCTAAGACACAAGAACTCAAGAATGAGTTAGAATCTAAAATTCTGGAGTATAGTGAGTTAGAACAGGAAATAGCTTCTTTGAAAGAAGAAAATAAAGAGTATAAGGATAAGCTCTACAGATTTTAGGATAGCTCCAAGAAGGTTAAATTTCTCATCGAAGGATAGAGAAAACCAACAGATAAAACAGGTCTCGGTTTTATTAAGCCGCACAAGGAACAGGTTGGTGAATCTAGCAAAAGATTTCAAAAGAAAGAGAGTCCTGTTGAAGAAAGTACTTCAGATCATGAGTCCGTAAGTGATGAATACGCAGAAATAGAAAATGATATTCAGACTGAGAAGAAGAAGTTTTCGGGACCCATGAAGTCGAACAAAAGAAAATTTCACGACAGATGTTATGTGTGTCACAGATTTGGTCACATGGCTGTACAGTGCATGACTCAAATGCAGAGAGTAAATGACAGTTTCAGGAGACATAATTTCTTTCAAGGGTATTGCTACTCTTGTCAACAATTCGAGCACAAGGAAATTTTCTACAAGACAAATAACACGAACGGGGTTAGTCAGAACAGGCAAATTCAAAGAACAGCCATGACTGATATTGTTACCTACTATAAATGCAACAATGAAGGACACCTAGCTAGACAGTGTAGAGCTGATCTTCTGAGATACAAGAATAGAAATAGCAACATGAACAAGTTCAAGAATCAAGGCATGGATAAAAATAGGAATGATAACAAAAATAGGAAAAATGACATGAACAGGTCCAAGGATCAAGGTATGGATAAGAACAGAAAATATAAAAGAAACAAGAATAGTAGTATTAATAGGTTCGAGGATCGGAACGAGTGACAGGAACAAAAATACAGGAAAAGAATTCAAAAGAAGGCCCGACAAAGAAATCTTGGACACTAATGATGATGAGTGTTTAATGGGAGTATCACTCCCAACCCTATTTTAATCATCTCATCAGGAGATGGGGGAGGGACTAAGCTAAGAGGCTCATTCTTAGTCCCAAGCCCCAAATGTGACCCTTTGCCATTGATGACAAAGGGGGAGAGATTAAAGTAAGGGGGAGAGTTTTGAAGAGAAGAGGAAAGTTTCAAATCAGGGGGAGCAAAACTTGGAGAGATTGATTTTAGTTTTGACTCTTGAAAGATGTGTTTTAGATAAGGGTTGCCATCAATGACAAAGGGTGAGATTGTTGGCAATTTTAGGCACCTTGAGTACATTGCCTTTACCTAAGTTAGTTTTTGTCATTGATGTCAAGGAGCTATTGGTAGATGTTGTTTTTGATGTCGAGAAACTATTGGAGCAATTTGTTTTTATGTCCAAGGATGTGTTTTTGTTGAAGGTTTTAGTTGTTCAGTAAGTCTCCAAGAAAATTAGAGTAGCCCAGTTGCCAAATCCAGAAAAAGATAAAGTAGAATAAGTTTGCAGGCTGCTAGAAAAACTGTCGCGATTTCACGACATGTTTGAGGAGAGAGAAAGTCACGATTTCATGACATGCAGGAAGGCAGAGGCAAAGCGGGCAAAAGTGTCATGATTTCGCAACATGTTTGAGGAGAGAGAAATTTCGGCCAAAACTATTGCGATTTCGCGACATGCAGGAAGGCAGAAGCACAGCAGGCAAAAAGTGTCACGATTTCGCGACAAGTTTCGAAGAAGTTGTACGGATGCAGAAAGTGTCGCGATTTCGTGACAAGTTGAGTTGGCAGTGTTGAGTTGCAGGAAATGTCACAATTTTGCAACAAGTTTCGAAGAAGTTGTACGGATGCAGAAAGTGTCACGATTTCGCGACATGTTCCAGTTTCACGAGCAGTTGGCAAGAAAGATCCCAAGGCAGCGAAAGCGTCACGATTTCGCGACATGTTTCATTTTCGCTAGTGCAAACCAAGAAAAGGATGAAGAAGCAAAAGGTGTCACGATTTCATGATAGAGTTGCTGATGACATTAGCAAAAGGCAAAGGTGTCACGATTTCATGACAGTTGCAAAGAAGAAGGATTTGAGGTCCAGAGCGTCGTGATTTCGTTACCAAAATCATGATGACGTCAGCAAGAGGCAAAGGTGTCACGATTTCATGACAGTTGCAGAGAAGAAGGTAGTGAAGTCTAGAGCGTCACGATTTCACGACAAGTTTCATGATGACGTCAGCAAAGGCTGTAGTGTCATGATTTTGTGACAACAACGGAGAAGAAGGCAGTGAAGTCTAGAGTGTCACGATTTCGCGACAAGATTTATGATGACATCAGCAAAGGCTGTAGTGTAGCGATTTCGTGACAACAAACCAAAGAAGGTGTACGGTAGACCAAGGCGTAGCGATATCGTGACATGTTTGAGCTTCGCACGAGAAAAGCTACAGGACAGCAGAGGTGGTTGAAGCCGACGAAGTTAACCTTGGCCGACGAAGGATAAGGTCTTACAGCCGACGTGTTAGAAGATTGATCAGCCGACTAAAGAACAATATTTCATCTTGAGATTGTGTGTATTAAAGGAGGACTATTTGAGCATTTTTGTGTATCTGTCGATGTGTGCTTTTGAAGTGTGGCGTTCACAGAGTTAGTGCGACAAGCAAGGTTCGACAATCGGAGAAGCAGAGAGCGAAGTCCGACTGCAGCATCAAAGTGCATTTCATTGAATCTTCTAAGTGTAGAAGTCTATGCTGTTGTATACACGAAGAATGTGCTGTTGTTTATGAGAATACTATGCAGAGAAGATTCTGTTGTGATTGCGACTGTGTTCGTACAGTTTGGGTAATAGAAAGAAAAGTGCATGCAGTAGATGCTATTTTAATTGCGAATGGTTGTGAAGAACAAACAGTGATCAAATCCTGCTGTAAGTTGAGAAGAGAATGCTGCTATAATTTAAGAAGACTGTGCTGTTGTAGTTGTGCAGACAGTGAAGAATTGTTTTCCAAACCAAGTGCCGAAAAGAACAAAGAAAGAGGATAGAATTGTGCCATACCGAAGGACTCGTGTTTTGGTGCGAAAAAGAGGACCAGACTTGTTGTGACGGGGTTGAGGATAGAGATCTCCGACGGAGCAGGGGAAGACAGGTGTCTTCCGTGGAAAGAGTTCCACTTGCTAAGGGCAAAAGAGATAGAGGTCTTCTAGAGGATCACTAGCAAAGTAGATTTAGGGGAAGGTGTCTCCTTTGGGCTGAGGCTCATAAACATTGTAATCGGGAAGGATTCCCAGAGGTTTTGATATAACTTTTAGAAGAAAATTTTTATCCGTGGAGTAGCCCACCTTGGGTGAACCACGTAAATTATTGTGTCTTATTGTGGATTGCTTCTTATGCACTGTTTTACTGCTGTTATTACTGCTATCTTATTCTGCATGTTAATGGTTTGAAAGCTGTATTGATAGATAAATTTAAAAGAGGTCTTATACTGTTCACCCCCCCTCTCAGTATAAGCTTGTGTTCTACAAATCTATATTATGCAATTATTTTTATGGTTAGGTTTACATGATAAAATGAGATTACCTTTGGTGAAATGGAGCAAGGTGTGTGATGATAAATCCAACAAAGGTTTTGGTTTAAGAGTTCTTACGGATGCAAACTTAGCTCTTAGGGGAAAAGTAATATGGAGATTGTACAAAGAGAGTCAAAGATAATGGGAAAGAATTCTTCTAATTATGTTGAGCCCAATGACCCAAGTTTAATATTTACTACATTCTCTCTACCAAATGGTTCTACTCTTTGGAATGATTTTAAAAAATCTATTGATCTAATGATTAAAGGTTTAATATGGGTTGTGGAAAATGGAGAAAAAGTTTCTCTTTGGATAGATACTTGGTGTGATAAAAGACCACTTAATTTAGATCTAATTTTGAAAACTTGGATGAGATTGCTTCAAGATAAATATCGTGATAGGGTTTCAAACATTTTGTACAAGGATCAAGAAGGAAGATACAAATGGAAAGAATATTTTTTACAAGTATACAAGACATTGATGTTAGGAGGCAATTGAGTAGAAATATAACAACTATGATTATTCCAAGGGATCCAAGGATAAATTGATTTGGGAGTTGAATAGATCTAAAGAATACACAACAAGAAGTGTATATAATGTACAACACCAACAAAATAGTAATATCACTAGAATATGGAGAGATATTTGGGATAGCCCAAATATTTATAAAGTCAAAATGTTTGTTTGGCTAGTAGGTCATAGAAGAATTTCATCCTAGGTTTTCATGGCCTCTCTCAATGTGTTCTTTGTAAAAATGAGGAGGAGAGTATAAACCATCTCTTGGGACATTGCTCAATAATTTGGAAACTATGGCAATGGATTCTTAACATGTTTGAAGAACACAAGCTTATACTGATAGGGGGTGAAAATTATAAAACCACTTTTTACTTTTCTTTCCCAATCAATAGTATGCAATGTATCAATAGCAATATTAACAACAGTAATCAAAGCAATGCACAAATCACCACACACAATAGAGACATCAATTTAACGTAGTTCACCGTTTAACGTAGTTCACCCAATGTGGGCTACTCCACGGAGAAAATATTTCACTAATATTTTCTCAATAAATATTATGGACCTCTATCCAAAGGAGACACCAATACTCTAATCAAGTTTGTAGATCTCTATCCACAGGAGAGCTCCTTTCTCCTCTACTTTGGCTGGTAATCTTCTAGAAGAATTGTTGCCTCCACTACACTGGCTAATGGATATTTATCCCATGAAGACTCCTATCCTCACTCATAAGACCTATTCTCACTACCCTAGCTAATGGATCTCTATCCACTGGATGCTATCGTCCTCTATATTTTGTCACCTCTAAAGCTTACTCTTAGCTCTGTCTCAAATCTACACTAAACATAGTCCTTCGGTCTGACATAAATCTGCTCAATATTTGTCTCTAGTCTAGCACAAACCTGTCCTCAAATCTGCACCAAAATCTATCCTTAAATCTGCACTAAACACAGTCCTTCGGTCTAGCACAAATATGCTCAATCTCTGTTTGGTCTAGCACAAACGTATCCTCAAATTTGTACCAAACTCTGTCCTCAAATCGGCACTAAACACAGTCCTTCGGTCTAGCACAAATATGTACTCAATCTCTGTCCTCAAGCCTTAACACAAAGCTTCACTTAATCATAAATCAACTCTTATGTATCTTCCCAAAATCTTAACTCAAGGTTTAAATAAATCAATCAATCAACTCTGCTCTCAAGTCTTCTCAAAGACTTGTCTCAAATCTGCCTTGTAAGCTTCCACAAAAGCTCACACTAATCTATCCACAAGTCCTCTCTATAATTTTTCCAATCTACTCAATAATATCTATCCTCAAATCTATATTGTAATATTCCACAAAAGCTCACACCAATCTGTCCATAAGTCTTCTCTAAGACTTACCTCAAATCTTCTCAACAAGTCTTTACTAGAACTTGTCCAATCTCACAGAAACATATAGAGAATTGTTAAATACTCAATATGCTTCATATTCACCACAATGCTCAATCACTTTCAATCTCTCTTTTTACCATAAAAACATATAGAGAATTGTTAGAGACTCAATATGTTTCACACTCACAAACACTCAACCTCTTTCTCAAATCAATTTAGAATATGGAACAATTTGTTTCACATAACTTGAACTATCACTTCAACACATCCACTTGACTAGGCTTAACCAACTCCACTCAATCAATCACTCAATGAAATAACCCTTTCTCACAAACCCTAGTCCAAGCATATGAACACTCACTCAAATATTTCCAACCAATATCACATAATAATGATACTCATGTTCTTTCACAAACTCTAGTTCAATATAGTTCACCACTTCACATAACAATGATACTCATGTTCTTTTACAACTTCACATAACAATGATACTCATGTTCTTTGCACAAACCCTAGTTCAAGCATATGAAATATTTACTCAATATTTCCAACAATGCTTATCAAACAAGGTTTCTAGAATCAACTTTCATTCCAAAAAAAACAAACTCAACAATGCTTATCAAACAACCCTTTTCACTCCAACTTAGCATTCACAACATCCAAAAATCACTCACTAGCAAGATGTGCCCATACCTTTTTGTTTGATGTATAAGTGCCCTTCAAAAACCGTCTCAATCACAATTTTCTTTTTTGCCAATTTCAATGGTTAGATGACAAAATATTACACTAACACTCTCTCAAAACATTTCTCAATTACAAAAATAATTAAACTTAAATACACCTTATTACTCCTTCTTTGAAATTAGCATTCATCAAATCATACATAAAAATAATTACTCAATTGCTCCTTATAATCTCCAACTTTAATTAATCAACCTCCAAAAACTAAACTTTCAAAATAATATTGCCCATACCTTTAACACAAGCCAAAAGGCCTCGATGGGTTTCAAACGCGAGACCACTCCCAGCAAAGCACCTTGTCGAGGCGCTAGCCCACCACTTGGGCTAAGTGCTTCCACGAGAAATGGAAGGCACAAGCCTCCCTTTATTCCTTTCGTTTGGCATTGTGCAAAATAGAAATGCCCTCTCTTCCTTGCAAAATGAAATCGACGGGTTTCAAACCCTGCACTCCTTGCCCTCCACAAGACTTAGCACCATCTGTCAGTGTTGTGTGAGGTAATAGGAGCCTCACTCCTATTTATTAAACCTTCTGCTACTGAAGACCTTTCAAAACGTGAAAATATTTTTCTCTTCCTTGCGCACTATACTTTGGAGCTTAGGAAATCGATCAATGGTTTTTCGGGATAAGGTAAAGGTTTTTACCATATTTTATACACGAAGACCTCGTGCCATAAAATGTCAGTGCTTAAATTGAATTTCAAATTCGATTTTATTTTCAACCTTCTAACCCTCTTTAGGGTTATTTAAATTAATATAAATTAATTTATAATTAAAATTAAGTTATAATTTTTTTTTTTTAATTTACATGGTGGAATTGGAAGCCGCCACGAATCCGAGGCAGGCTATCCGGCTTTTATGGCCGCCATAGTATTCTGCGATATCCGCCCTAGAAGCCACCACACAGATCTTCGTGCAATCCGCCCCTATAACCACCATGCCACAATCATTTTAAACCTTTTATGCCGCTGAAAGCACCAGGAAAGGGACAAGCGTTCAGTCCGACGAGGCCCGAGATTTGAACCTTGGACCTTCGCCCCCTTATGGGGTTTGGATGAACCAATTGGTCTACACCTCGGACCTTTAGTTATAATTAACTTAAATAACTTTGGAACTGCTTATTTGCATTGATTGCGAAACTGCTTCTTCTTGCACTGCTCATTGAAACTGACTTTTGACATCAATGACCACTCACTCTTGACATCAATGACAACTCATCTACTCAAAATGTCTAACAATGTTTGGTAAATGCATGGTGATGAATAATTTAATTGAATATTGGTTAAAGCACTGGTAGAGCACTTATAAAAATGAGGCTTTACAAACAATATATGATATATCAAAAGATATAATACTTTGGATTGTATGGTTAGAAAGGAATAGAAAAATATGCAAAGGAAAAGAAAGTCATTTAGAGGTAATGAAAAGGAAAACAGGATTAGCCATAGAGGAGTCTAAACCAACCCTATCAACTTACCTAGTCCCTAATCTAGAAGAAGAGAGCCTTTATAGATGGAGTCAAGTCATTAAATGGAATTATGATGTTGGGTACAAGAGAAGCAAAAAGAAGACAAATAATATAAAGTGGAAACCACCAAATGTGGAGTGGGTTAAATTGAATTTTGATGGAGCATCTAAAGGAAATCTAGGACCAATAGGAGTAGGATGAATAATTAGAAATAATAAAGGAGATATTTTATCTCATTATGCTTTCAATGGTGGATTTAAGACAAATAATGAAGTGGAAGCTTGGGCAATTTTAGAGGGGTTAAAAATAACCAAAAAAATAAAATGGAACAAAGTATGGATGGAAGGTGATTATCTCATAGTAATAAATGTAATTTTAAGGAAAGCAAAGGCTCCATGGAACATACAAGAGATAATTATGGAAATTCAAGATCTTGCTAAAGAGTTTGAAGAAATCAGGTTTACACATACTTTAAGGAAAGGTAACAAATGTGCAAATATGCTAGCCAATAAAGGGGTTCTGATTGAGGATCATGAAATTAAATTCTCCTTTCCATTGTTAGAGGAAGTAGTAAGTTTAGTTGAAGCTGACAAGAATGTTGATTGCTTGGATCAAATAATGATTAAGATTTACTTTAATATTTTCCATTGGTAATATATGTTTTATTTTATAACAATAATGTGCTTTCGTATAAACTAATTGTTATAATTTATGTGGTTGCATTTGTGTTTGAATAAGGAAACTAGCAACCCAAATTTTGTAAAGCAAACTATGATAGTGTGATGTTTTGGAAATATCACTCTACTAATATGCAATGCACATATAGTAGAGGTGAAGTTTTGGTATTGTGAAGGTTGCTATAGAAAATATCAAGAAGGGTGTTGGATTCTAAAATATTTGTATTCATACATAAAAATTGAAAAGATCCAAAAAATGAAAATTAAGAGTTCAAACATTTTATGTAAAGTGATGTAGGTTTCTAGCCATAGCATCTCAATTGAGATGAGAAGTGTGTCTATTTGTAAACTCTCATGCTCTAAATAAGAGCATTGTAATTTGTCAAGGGTGGGGGACCCGAGAACAACCCCTTATTATTCAACAAAAAAAAAGTAGATCCTTTTTTTTAATTCCATTGTCACAAATGACTCTTCCATGTATGTCCAAATCTTGTAGCCAAGTTATTAGCACCTTTTTTCTACAATTGAGACTTCCCATGATGAGCACTATATTTGTAGATATTTTGTAAAAGAGGCAATTATAGAGTTCTAAACTTGGGAATAATTTTGATATTTATTTTTAAAAATTCTATTATTACTTTCAAGCCATAAATTCCAACAAATAATAGCAAGGCTAATACTCTAAAGAATACATAATTCTTTAGCTTTGAAATAACTAATCCAATATTTCATCAACTTTTTCAAAGTTGATGGAGCTACCCAATATAATTTCATATTTCTTAAAAAAAACCCCAAATGGTGTGAGCAAATAGACAATAAAGAAGTAAATGGTCTAATGTGTCTAAATCCTTCTTACACAAGGTACGTCTAAAGGGTCCATAATATCCTCTTCTTTGTAGACTCTCTCCTATAATAATATTAATTTGAAAGCTAACAAAAAAATGTTGACCTTAGGGAGATCCTCTAATGGCCAAACATTCTTTCAAGGAAAATATTTGGGAGAAGGATTTTTTTATTGTTCTAAATCCTCATATCCCAACTTGATCGAGTATCCACCATCCTTTGATAAATTCCAAACCAACTCATCCTTTCATGTAAAAATTGACAAATAAAACTCTTGAAGCATATTTTGAATTTCATGTGCAATTTGTTTGAGTTTCTCTCCTTCAACTAGGTTACTAAAAGAAATCCATGATCTAGAGTTATTACTCATAACAATATAGTCTTTGGCCTTTGGACCTTTACATGCTATGAATGCTTGAGCCAATGGTTTCCATTTTGAGTCAGAGATAAGAGGTTAAGGCTTAAACCAAGCATCAGACCAAAAAATAATGCAACTCACCTCATTGACTAAACATCTAATTTGTTTCTTTATCAATTGCAAACTCTTTGATATGAAGTTGCATGTTGACAATTCCTTGGGTAGAGTTCATTTCCTAAATAATTTCATTGCATCAAGAGAACCTATATATTTTTACCCAATTCTTTCCTTGATCTTTGAATAATCTCTACCCAAAATTTTCTCTTAATACCCAATTCATAAGTCTGCAATTTCGTAAGCCTGCTCCTCCAAATATTCTTTCCTTTGCAAACCCTATCCCACTTACAAAGAGGAAACCTATATTTTTCCTCATAACCTTTCCATAGAAAGTCTTTGAATTTTTGTCAATTTTTGATGCTATACCTATTGGCAGTCTTGAAAGTGACATCATATAAATAGGGATGGATTGCAATGCAATATTTATAAGTTATAATCTTCCTACATTGGTTAATAACTTACCTTTCCAACCTACCAAGCAATCTTTCATTCTATTAAAAAAAAAATCCAAAGCTCCTTTTTATTTCTTTCATCCGATGAAGGAATACCCAAGTAGGTTGACGGAAATTTTTTAATTTTAAACCCTAAAATATTCACAATAATTTGTTGTAAATCTAGGGTAGTATTAATGAAAAAATATTGGATTTTGTAGTATTTACCAATTGTCTAGTAGCCTTCTCATAGCATGATAATATTGATTTAAACTCCAAGACCTCATTAACTGAGGGATGACCCAAAAGAAAAGTATCATCAACAAATTGGAGATGATATTCAAAGAGATCATTTTTTGCAACTTGAATACCCTTGATTTTCCTTCCATTTTTCCTTTGAAAAGGCTCTGCCTAATGCTTTTGCAAGAATAATGAATAGATAAGGAGAAATTGGATCACCTTAACAAAGTCCACAAGATGACTTGAAGTAATTGGCAGGAAAACCATTGAACAAAATAGAAATTGTTGTAGTGCTATAACAAGATTTAATCCACTCACACCAACTATAATCAAAGCCAAAATTTCTAAGAATAACATGTATAAAATTCTAGGAAACTCTATCATATGCTTTGTTCATATCTAATTTCAAAAGCATACCTAGTTTTGTCATAGAATGAAGAGAATGTATGGCCTCTTGTGCAATAATTATACCATCAAGAATTTGTTTACCATGACCAAATCCACCTTGTTCCTCTGAGATAAGACACCCTAAAATGCCCTTCAACTTGCTTGTCAAAATTTTTGAAATGATCTTAAAAACCATATTACAAAGGCTTATTAAATGAAAATTATCAAATATTTTGTGTTGTCTTTCTTTGGAACAAAGGTAATAAAAGTAGCATTGATATCACTTATTATAGCCTTCCTTTTTTTGGGCCTCTTCAATCGAAACTAACATATCACTCTTCAATAAATCCCAAATTTTTTGAAAGAAAATTGTAATAAATCCATCGGGGCTAGGTGCCTTGTTAGTATGGAAAGAGAAAATTGCTTCATAGAGCTCCTCCATAGATATCTTCTTCATCAAACTTTCATTTTGCTCATGAGTGATAATTGATGGAATATTTTATAGAATTTTTTCGTGTGCCTCCTTATCTTACCTAAAATATAACAAATATTTTTGAAATAATTAATTGTTTCCTTCATTGTATCTTTTCGTCTTCAATATTTCTTCTATCTGGAGTTAGTTTCTTTTATATAATGAACATAAAAAATTGTTTTTGTTGTAGCATGAATTTTTTTTGTATTTATATCTCCTTCCTTGAGCCATTTCTCTCTAGGTTTATGGAACCAATATCACTCCTTTTTCAATGCATTTATGATAATAAAAAAGTATTTTTTTTTCTTTCACATAAAAATCTTGATCCATTCCATTAATTTTTACTATCTCTTGTAAATTTTTGAGCTTGGATTCAATTCTTTCTTTTCTTTAAAAATTTTGCCAAAAGATTTGGCATTGCAAATCTTCATTTTCTCCTTTAAATATATCAACTTTTGAACTACCTTGTACATACATGATCCTTCAAATTTTGACTCATCCCACCATAACATAACCATCTAAAAAAATTAGGGTCTTAGTGCCACATAGACTAGAAGCAAAATGGCTTTGGATGACCATTATTAGGTAACTCACAAGTCAAAAGAATGGGTTTGTGATCTAATCCTGCTCGCAATAAAATATCTAAAGAGATTGTATACTTTGCTTGCAACCACTTATTGGATAACAAGAATCTATCCAGTTTTTTTGCTATATGATTTTTTCCAATGCATCTATTATCCCATATATAGTGAAAACTTGAGGGACTAACATCCCAAAGTTTGTTTAAATTGACATATGAAGCAAAATATTACATTGATTTAGACCATATTGGAATACCACCCTTTTTTCAAAGTAGATAGAACAATATTAAAATCGCCTCCAAGAATCCATAGATCACAATGAATCATCGTTGTATTTGACAAAAATATGCTAAGATCCTTCTAACATCTTTCATGAGGAGTTACTATAGTTGGAGCATATACATTTATAACCCCAACTTTAATATTTTCCTCTTTCTTTGAAAATAATCCAACAATCCAATTACTTTTTACTTCTAAGAATTATCCATCCCATTTGCATTTGTACCATATTATTGTAATACCGCTTGAAGCTCCTATAGAAGAAATTGTTAAACAATCACCCATCTTCCAAATCTTCTTAAAAGCATCCTTACATTCCTCATTACTTAATTTTATTTCTTGTATTAAAATAAAATTAGGACTATAACAACCTATTAATTCCTTAATAACTCTTTTTTAGGGGTTTTATTCATACCCCTAATATTCCATGATATCTGTTTTCGTCATCAACACTTTTTATTTTTACTAGTGGGCTTAGCCGCACTTCTTTTTAACTCCTATGATAATTGTTTTTGAATATCTCCTATGATAATTTTATTTGGCTTCCTAAATCAATATACTTTTGAGTTTTTTTTTTCTCTTTGTTCTTGCTTTGCTGACCTTCCTCTCCTTCCATTCCTGCCAACTCTTTCATCTTCATCAATCTCTTGTACTTTTTCATATTGTTTAAAATGAGACTTATCTTCTAAAGATTTATGTTGCCCTAAAGAGTCAAAAGTGCAAGGAATAGCCTGATTAGCTTTTCTTGATATTGCCCTGAAAACTCTAAACTACATAAATAATCCTCCATAGTCATTACTTTCTTATGTTGGCCTATAAACCCTAAATTTCATTGGATATCCTCCATAAGATTTTCTTTATTGTACCGCTCTTAAAACCCTAAAGTGCAAGGAATACACTCCATACTGCTTTCATTTTTATTGTAAGGAGAAGATACTATGGTACTTGAGGAGAAGAAGGGTGATTTACTTGGATTAAGCTTGACTTCCTTCACCTCATTTGCTTTAAAATTTGCCTCCCCATCTTCCTTTGCTTTAAAATTTGCCTTCCCATATTCGTTTGCACCTTTAAATCGTATAATTGAACTTGTGCATTATACTTCCTCATCCCTCATATCAATTTTTCTTCTAATGGTTGATTCGGGTGAATTGTAATGGCCTTTGCCATCCGATGATGTAGAGGGTTTTTCTAGCCACTTTTTTTTTGGTAAGTTGGATTTTGAATTACTTAGAGGATTTTTTAAGAGGATCCTAAAACCTTATAACATCACAGGCCATAACCCTAGCATATACAGAAATCCTCATGGGTTGGAGCAGTACAAAAGCCTTGCTTGACACTTACCAAAATATAGAAACATATGTCCATATGGCTACATACAAGATTATCGCTATCGAGAGGTAGACATAGTTTAAAACCTATAAAACCAAAATCGATTACAACCCACACATCCATCATCAACAAAACAAGAAACTCTGGGGAACCTCCATCAGGCTTCAGTTTCCTCTTGGTCGTCCTGGGCCTGGCGCCCCTTATAACACTTTAGAGCTCTGACAATCACATTGGTGGAGGCCATAATGTTAGCTGCCATGTCCTCCAAGAACTGAGCCAATCTTACCAACCTCCACTTTGGATATGCACCAAGATGACGAGGAGACAGATGGCATGGTAGAAGCAAAGCCATCGAGGATCACCGTCGACCTCCTCCTAGGTGGTTCCATGAAAACTATCTTGGTTTGTGGCTCTCACCACATTCGTAGGGAAGCTTTGACTCCATACGATGAGACACATGGAAAAAAAACCTTTTTTTACCATGTGGTCTACCAAACCATTGCCCTCCTTGAAAGTATGCCTAATTTGGACTAAGGAATGTTGAAGAAGGAGGTTCCTTACCTTAGAAATGATGTTGAACACCTTCCAGGATGGGGTCTTGGAGTTAAGCAAGTAGTTGGTAATGTTCATCGAATCCCCTTCAACCAGTACAGGATGGGGATCCTCCTAGATGAGCTCGAGACCTCTCAAGACCTCTCTGGCTTCTGCGATGTGATTTGATTGGATCCCTAGATTTTCCTAGTAAGTGAGGATGACCTTCCCATTATGGTCTCTGATGACACCACCTGTTGCTACTAGACTTGGGTTGCCTCTGGCCGCTCCATAAAATTTTAGCATTATCCAACCATGGGGGGGCCTGATCCACCTGGTCTTTTTTTAGATAGAGCCGGGTTCGCTAGGCCAGGATCACCATCAAGCTTCAGAGTCATGAAAATTTCCTCCTCGAGGCAAAACTTTGGGATTGGGCTGGAGAGGATCTTGGAGTTCTCAATGGTAAATGCCAGGGCTCTATGGGCAATAGAGGGAGGGTCTCTGGGGGAGTTTCCAAACACCCTACCGTTTCACTCCAACCAGATCTACCAAATGAAATGGTGGAAACAAGCATTCAACAGGAAACAGAGTTTCGAGTTCTGGAAAGGACTAGGCCATTAAATGAAAGCTTCCTTAATTGTCTTGGGAGGACTCCACTGAATATGAAAAGTGGAAAGGATGACTCCAATGATGAAATTGGTGAAAGAGCAGTGCAGGAAAAGGTGGTCAGAAGACTCACAGGCTGACATGCACATGTAACACCTATTTGGGAAAGCAATGAAGAACACAAGCTTATACTGAGAGGGGGGGTGAATAGTATAAGACCACTTTTAACTTTATCTATCAATACAGCTTTCAAACTATTAACATGCAGAATAAGATAGCAGTAATAACAGCAGTAAAACAATGCACAAAATGCAATCCACAAAGAGACACAACAATTTACGTGGTTCACCCAAGGTGGGCTACTCCACGAATAAAACTTTTCTTTTAAAAGTTGTATCAAAGTCCTCTGGGAATCCTTCCCGATTATAATTTTTATGAGCCTCAGCTCAAAGGAGACACCTTCCCCTAATTCTGCTTTGCTGGTGATCCTCTAGAAGACCTCTATCTCTTTTGCCCTTAGCAAGTGGAACTCTATCCACAGAAGACACCTGTCTTCCCCGCTCCGTCTGTAGATCTCTGTCCTCAACTCTGTCACCTGCAAAGTTGGTCCTCTTATCTGCACCAAACATAGTCCTTCGGTCCGGCACAATTGTCCTCTTCCTCTGTTCTTTTTGCACTTGGTTGAAAAATAACTTTTCACCTGTCTACGCAACTACAACGACACGAGTCTTCTCAAATTACAGCAGCACTATCTTCTCAGCTTCTGTGAAAACACAGTAGTGCAATCTTTGCAAAATGCAACAGCACTATCTTCTCAACTTCTATGAAAACACAGTAGTGTAATCTTCACAAAATGCAGCAGCACTATCTTCTCTACTTAGCTTCTGCTCCGTTGCACATCCATCGCAGCGCAGTCTTCGCACACTCTACTTTCTTTACATAGACTGTGTAAATACTACAACACTCGATCGCATAGCAACTTATGCGTCTATGTGCAGTCACAACAGCACCCTCTTAGCACAGTCTACTTCTCCTTGATCGAACTTCTTTCCTACAGTCTACTTCTATGAAAGTCGCACTTCAAACGCACACTTCGATCGATTCGATACAACTGCTCTTTGCGCACAGCAAACTTCACTTGCGCAAACTCGACGATCACACATTCAATTCATGCAACTCAAAAATAGTCCTCATTTTATAGCAATAATTCATGATTAAATTCTTGATCTTAGTCGGCTTTATATCCTTAAAACAATCGTCGGCTGCACAACCTTACACTTCGTCGGCAAAGGTTAACTCCATCGGCTTCAACCGCCTCTTGCTGTTCTGTAGCTTTCCTAGCACGAAACTCAAACATGTCGCGACTGCCTTTGTCTGCCGTACACCTTGTATTACTTGTTGTCATGAAATCGCGACACTACTGCCTGTTGTGCACCTTCTTTGGTTTGTTATCGCAAAATCGCTACGCCTTCTGACTTTGTTGATGTCATCATGATTCTTGTCACGAAATCATGACGCTTTAGTCTACAAGGCCTTATTCTCTGCTCTTGTCACGAAATCACAACACATCTGCTTTTGCTGACGTCATCAGCAACTCTGTTGCGAAATCACGACGTTTCAGACTCCAAAGCCTTCTTCACAGCTTCTATCGTGAAATCGCGACACCTTTGCCTCTTATTGACGTCATCTGCAACTTTGTCGTGAAATCGTGACACTTCTTGCTTCTTCAACCTTTTCTTGGTTTGCACTAGCAAAAATAGAACATGTCGCGAAATCACGATGTTTTCGCTGCCTTAAGCTCTTTTCTGCCAACTACTCGCAAAACTGGAACATGTCGTGAAATCGTGATGCTTTCGTTGCCTTAAGCTCTTTTCTGCCAACTGCTCGCGAAACTGGAACATGTCGCGAAATCGTGACACTTTCGCTGCCTTAAGATCTTTTCTGCCAACTGCTCGTGAAACTAGAACATGTCACGAAATCACGACGCTTTCTGCATCCGTACAACTTCTTTGAAACCTATCATGAAATCGTGACACTTTCTGCAACTTAACACTGCCAACTCAATTTGTTGCAAAATCGCGACACTTTCTACATCCGTACAACTTCATTGAAACTTGTCGTGAAATCGTGACACTTTTTCCTGCTTTGCCTCTGCCTTCCAGCATGTCGCGAAATCGCGACAGATTTGCCCGAACTTTCTCTCTCCTGAAACATGTCACGAAATCGCGACAGTTTGGCCAGTTTTGCCTCTGCCTTCCAGCATGTCGCGAAATTGCGACATTTTTGCCAGCGCTTTCTCTCTCCTAAAACATGTCGCGAAATCGTGACAGTTTTGCCAGCCGCCTACATACTTCTTCTTACTTGTCTTTTTCTTGATCTTTCTGTAACTGGGCTACTCTGATTTTCTTGGAGACTTTACTAACCATCTGAAACCTTCATCAAAACACATACTTAGACAACAAATCAAATTGCTTCAAGAACTCCTTGACATCAAAGACAACTACCAAGAGCTCCTTTGACATCAATGACAACAACTATACTTGAGCAAAGGCAATGTACTCAAGGTACCCAAAATTGCCAACAATCTCCCCCTTTGTCATTGATGGCAACCCTTAACTAAAAACATATCTCAAGAGCCAAAACTAAACCAACTGATCCAACAACTAAGAATCTGTATTTGAAGTTTTTGCTCCCCCTGACTTGAAGCTCTTCTCTTCACTTGAAGCACTCCCCCTTACTCATATCTCTCCCCCTTTGTCATCAATGGCAAAGGGTCACCTTTGGGGCTCGGGACTAAGAATGAGTCTCTTATCTTAGTCCCTCCCCCACCTTCTATTAAGGTGAATTAAAACAGGGTTGGGAGTGAAACTCCCATTAGACACTCATCATCATTAATGTCTACAATTTCTTTGTCGGGCCTTCTCTTGAATTATTTTTCCACATTGTTGTTTTTGTTCTTGTTTTGATCCTCGAACCTGTTCATACTGTTGTTCCTGTTCCTTTCATTATTTCTATTTTTCTCCATACCTTGATCCTTGAACCTGTTCATATCACTTTTCCTGTTTCTGTTGTCATTCCTGTTCTTATCCATGCTTTGATCATTGGATTTGTTCATACTGTTGTTCCTATTCCTGTACCTCGAAAGATCAACTTTACATAGTCTAGTTGTGTGACCTGCATTGTTGCACTTATAACAGATAACATTGTTATTTCTGTTCGGCATACTCGTTTTTTGAATCCGCCTGTTATGACTAACCCAGTTCCTGTTATTTGCTTTGCAAAAAATTGCCTTGTGCCCGAACTGTTGACAAGAGTAGCAATACCCTTGAAAGAAATTACGGCCCCTGAACCTGTCATTTACTTTCTTCACTTGAGTCATGCAATGAACAGCCATGTGACCAAACCTGTGACATGCAAAACATATGCCCTGAAGTTTTCTTTTATTCAACTTCATGCGTCCCGAAAACTTCTTCTTCTCAATCTGAATATCGTTTTCTGTTTCTGTGTATCTATCACTTATGGATTTATGAGCTGAAGTACTTTTTACATCATAACTCTCTTCCTATTGAAATTTCTTGCTAGATTCCCCAACCTGTTTCTTGTGCGGCTCAACAAAACCGAGACCTGTTTTATCTGTTGGACTTCTTTGTCCTTTGATGAGAAATTGAACCTTCTTGGAGCTATCCTGAAATTTGTAGAGCTTATCCTTGTACTCTTTATTTTCTTCTTTCAAAGAAGTCATTTCCTGTTCTAACTCACTATACTCCAGAATTTTAGAATCCAACTCATTCTCGAGTTCTTGTGACTTAGCCATAGAGACTTCAAGATTTTCTATAAGTTCATCTCTCTCCATACAACATTCATCTAATTTAATCTTGAGTCTATCATTCTTCTTTCTTTCCTTTTTCAAAACACTAAGAGCATTATTGAGTTCACATTCAAGATCCTCTATTTGATGGCACTTTGAATTATCACGGCCTTTTTCGGATTTCTTATCACTAGAGGTGCTACCTTTTTCAAAAACCATACATGCATCTTCATTGTAGTTTTCTGAAGCATCCTCATACATTCTAGCATCCAAATCATTATTTTTGCAATCATCCTCAAGGTGCCCAAAATTTCCACATCTAAAACATTTCATGATAATGAATTTATGTTTCGGTTCTTCCTCTTTTTCTGAAATGAACAACATCTTATTTTCATCATCACTAGAACTTTCACTATCACTGCTAGAACACTTACTTGCTTTGTCTAAGTAGAAGCTCTTCTTATTCTTGTGAGAATGCCTCTTTCCATGATTGTTGTACTCATATTTGCTTTTCTTGTGATTGTTGTACTCATCTTTGCTCTTTTTGTAATACCTGTACTTTTCAAAATCCTTGCTCTTAACATCCTGTATATCTTCATCACTTTCATTTTTTGAAACAGTATAGTCAGTAGCATAATGACCAAATTTCCCACAATTGAAACATCTTATATTTTTCTTGCTTTTGTGCTTTTTGGAAAACTTGCCTTTCTTGCTGTAATATGCCTCTTCCTCACTAGATGATCACTTTCTTGAATCTGTTTGCCCTTTGATTTCTTGGTAGCTTTGAAAGCTGCCTCTTTCTTTACATCAACTTTCACTTGAGTTCTCAACTCAAATGCTGCAAGGATACTATGGAGCTCATCCTTTTTCAATTTATCTAAATCTTTAGCTTCCTCAATAGCAGAAATATTTTCACTAAATCTATTAGGAAGGGATCTTAAAATCTTATCACACACATCATTTTCAGCAAGTTCAAGACCTAAGTCTTTCATAGAATTAACAACTTCATCCATCCGGAGCATGTAGTCACTAATATTTTCATCATCATTCATCTTGAGTTGTTCAAACATACCTTTAAAATGTCTCAACTTGGCCTTTCGAACATTTGCATCACCTGTATGAACAACCTGCAATTGTTTCCACATTTCACTAGCTATCTTGCAGTGAATAACTTTGGTGAGATCTGCCTTTTGTAAACCCTTCAAGATAGCATTCATGGCTTTTGAGTTGCTATGATGTAGAAGTCTGTCTTCTTTAGTGTAAGGACCATTTGCATGAATGGTGTACCTATCTTCAATAACCTCCCATACCTTTCACTGTCTACACAACTACAGCAGCACAGTCTTCTCAAATTACAACAGCACTATCTTCTCAGCTTTTGCGAAAACAAAGTAGTGCAATCTTTGCAAAATGCAGCAGCACTATCTTCTCAACTTCTGTGAAAACACAGTAGTGTAATCTTCGTAAAATGCAGTAGCACTATCTTCTCTACTTAGCTTCTGCTCTATTGCACATCCACCGCAACGCAATCTTCGCACACTCTATTTTCTTTACACAGACTGTGTAAATACTGCAGCACTCGATCGCACAGCAACTTATGTGCCTATGTGCAGTCACAACAACACCTTCTTAGCACAGTCTGCTTCTCCTTGATCGAACTTCTTTCCTACACTCTACTTCTGTGAAAGTCGCACTTCGAACGCACACTTCGATCAATTCGATACGACTGCTCTTTGCGCACAACAGACTTCACTTGCGCAAACTCGATGATCACACATTCGATTCATGCAACTCGAAAACAGTCCTCCTTTTATAGCAATAATTCATGATTAAATTCTTGATCTTAGTCGGCTGTATATCCTTAAAACAATCGTCGACTGCACAACCTTACACTTCGTCGGCAAAGGTTAACTCCGTCGGCTTCAATCGCCTCTTGTTGTTCTATAGCTTTCCTAGCGCAAAACTCAAACATGTCACGATATCGCTATGCCTTTGTCTGTCGTACACCTTGTATTACTTGCTGTCACGAAATCATGACACTACTGCCTGTTGTGCGCCTTCTCTGGTTTGTTGTCGTGAAATCGCTACGCCTTCTGACTTTGCTGACGTCATCATGATTATTGTCGTGAAATCGCGATGCTTTAGTCTGCAAGGCCTTACTCTCTACTCTTGTCACAAAATCATGACACATTTGCTTTTGCTGATGTCATCAGCAACTCTGTCACGAAATCATGATGTTTCAGACTCCAAAGCCTTCTTCACAGCTTCTGTCATGAAATCGCGAAACCTTTGCCTCTTGCTGACATCATCTACAATTTTGTCACGAAATCGTGACACTTCTTGCTTCTTCAACCTTTTCTTGGTTTGCACTAGCGAAAATGGAACATGTCACGAAATCGCAACACTTTCGCTGCCTTAAGCTCTTTTCTGCAAACTGCTCGTGAAACTGGAACATGTCACGAAATCGCGATGCTTTCGTTGCCTTAAGCTCTTTTCTGCCAACTGCTCATGAAACTGGAACATGTCGCGAAATCGCGACGCTTTCGCTGCCTTAAGCTCTTTTCTACCAACTGCTCGTGAAATTGGAACATGTTGCGAAATCGCGACGCTTTTTGCATCCGTACAACTTCTTTGAAACCTGTCACGAAATCGCGACACTTTCTGCAACTCAACACTGCAAACTCAATTTGTCACGAAATCACGACACTTTTTGCATCCGTACAACTTCATTGAAACTTGTCGTGAAATCGTGACACTTTTGCCTGCTTTGCCTCTGCCTTCCAGCATGTCGCGAAATTGTGACAGATTTGCCCAAACTTTCTCTCTCCTTAAACATGTCACGAAATCGTGACAGTTTGGCCAGTTTTACCTCTGCCTTCCAGCATGTCATGAAATCGTGACAGTTTTGCCAGTGCTTTCTCTCTCCTGAAACATGTCGCGAAATCACGACAGTTTTGCTAGCCGCCTGCATACTTCTTCTTACTTGTCTTTTTCTTGATCTTTTTGCAACTGGGCTACTCTGATTTTCTTGGAGACTTTACTGACCATTTGAAACCTTCATCAAAACACATACTTAGACAACAAATCAAATTGCTTCAAGAACTCCTCAAAGACAACAACTACCAAGAGCTCCTTTGACATCAATGACAACAACTATACTTGAGCAAAGGCAATGTACTCAAGGTACCCAAAATTGCCAACAAGCAAAGCCCCTTTTATGGAGGTTATCTATAGTAAGGGCTTTATTCTGAAAAGTGATCCAAGAGAAAAAATTTACCTTGGGGATCAAGTATTTCTACCAAACCAGGTTGCAAGGAAACTCCACCCTTGGTTCGCTACATAGAATATTGTAAGCTGACTTGATCGAGAAGGTGCCACTATCTGTTCCTCTCTAAATCCTGTGATCAGCTCTCCTTTGGGAAGGGATGGTGACCCCCTTTAGGAGAGAGGATAGCATAAAAACCTCCTTGTCACACCCATCCACTTCGTTAATAGACCAATATGGGTATCCATTCTTCCAAATAATGAAGTCGACCACCTTCTTATCACAATTGGGGTCCACCACGGATCTAGGGCAACCCAACTCGATACGCTGACACAAAGGATCCTCCTCAAGCCACATGTCCTTCCAAAAGTTTATCTTCTTCCCATCATCCAATATCCATCTAGTTCCATTTGCAACCAAGTATCACGAATGGATGACAACCTTCCAAAAGCCGATCCACCCATGGGAATGCCTTCATCGAGGATAGAAAGGTTGGAGAGGTATTTCTTTTTTACTATTATGACCCACTCAGCTGAATCATTGGAGATGATACTCCAGGAATGTTTGGCCACCAAAGCAAGGTTCATCAAGCCCATTCTCCTTAGGCCTAGTCCCCCCTAGTCCTTGATTTTGTAAACCTTTTCCCAAGCTACTAGGGAAATTTTTCCCTTGCCCTCATTGCTTGACCACATAAAGGTCCTTTGGATCTGCTCAATCTTACAAAGGGCCAAATATGGGAGCCTAAACACCGACATAAAATAGGTTGGGATCCCTTGAAGGCACCTTGGTAAGGGTGACTTTACCTACTTGGGAAAGAAACTTACCTTTCCAGGTAGCTATTTTTTTATGGATGCACTCTAAGACCATATTCCACAAACTCTCCTTGGCCCAGCCACAAAACAGGGGAAGACCAAAGTATGTGGTAGGAAGGGATTCGATGGAGCACCCGAGGATCCTGGATAACTGGTTCTACCATCTTACCAGGGTGTTGAGGAAGAAAAACTTACTTTTGATGAAATTCACTTTCTGACCCGTAGCATGCTCATAGAGGAACAAGATCCTTTTGATGTGTCTAGCATGGGCTACTGATGCATAAGTAGACAACAGAGTGTCGTCCATGAATTTTTGATGGGTGATCACTTCAATCCCAGAAGCGAGAATAATGTCAATCACCTTATTCCTCTGAAGCGCCTCCTTAAGTGCTCTGCCTAGTACTTCTGCCAGGATAATAAAGAGGATGGGCGATAGGGGATCTCCTTGGTGAGACCCTCTAGTACTTTGGAAGAACCCGACAGGGGAACCATTAACCAACACAGAGAAGCAAGCGATGGAGATGCAGCTTCGAACAAGATCAATCCAAAGAGGGTGAAAGCCAAACTTGGAAAGGATCTGCATGAGAGGAAGCTTTTGTCAACTCTATCAAAAGCCTTGTTCATGTCGAGTTTGAGGAAAAGGGTTGCCTTCTTAGCCATAGAAGAAGAGTGGAGGGTCTCATGAATCATGATGACCCCATCCAAGATGTTCCTGCCTTTCACCGAACTGCCCTAGCATGGGTCAATGAGGAGGGGCAGGATGGGATTTAACCTATTGACCATGGTCTTGGTTAGAAATTTGTAGAAAATATTACAGAGGCTTATGGGCCTAAAGTCAAAAAAGGTTCTACAAGCAGATGATTTCGGAATCAAAGCCAAAAAAGTGGAATTTAGCCCATGGTGAACAGTTTTGAAAATTTGGATTTCCCTTATGGTAGCACAGATGTCCTCTCCAACGATGTCCCATACTGTTTGAAAAAAGTGAGGGGGAAAACCATCAAGACCCAAGGCCTTATCAGGTTGCATGGAGAAAAGGGCTTCCCTAATCTTGTTCGAGGAGAAAGGTTCCATGAGCTTTTGATTAGCCTCCTAGGTGAATCTGCATGGGATGTTAGCCAGGAACTTGACTTGGGCCTGCTGGTCCTTTCAAGAAGAGCTCCCAGTAAGTCCTGAAATAAAGCCACTACTTCGGCTCTTATCTCCACTAAGTTCTTGGTCGAGGATCTGTCGCTGCGAATGATATCTCTAATTTTATTGGATCCTCTATGTCGCACGGTCAAAGCATGGAAGAAGCTGGTATTGGAGTCACCCTCTTTTAGCCATAAGTCCTTGGATTTCTGCCTCCAGAAGGTCTCTTCCCTGGCTAGGATGTTATGATAGTCTGCTAGGAGGATCTTCTCTTCATTTTTGATGGTTGCGCTGTGGTCCCCATTTTACATTCTCTTTTCTATCTCTTGTAGCCTTTCTGAGATGGATATTTTGCATTCAAAAATGTTGCCAAAGACCTCTTTGTTCCATATTTTGAGATTTTCCTTGACTATCTTGATCTTTTGCGCTAACTGCATCGAGGCTGATCCTCCAACCTTCTATTTCCACCAAGAAGCAACTTGCCCTTTAAAATACTTATGCTGAATCCACATGGACTCGAACCTAAAAGGAGTTTTGAAAGAGGGAGCTTTCCCGGATTCGAGGATGATGGAGTTGTGGTCCGACTCGATTCTAAGCAAGGCGAGCAGGGTTGCATCACCTAGGAAAGGAATGAATTCTTGAGAGATGAAGAATATGTCTAGCTTAACCTGGATAAGCCCACTGCCCACCCTCTTGTTGCTCCAAGTGAAGTAGGATCCCTTGAGCTTAATGTCCATGAGCTCGTTGTTGTTGACAAAGTTTCTGAAGTCCTCCATACTTCTACTACACAAGTCAGATCCTCCTTTATTCTCTAATGGGTGCAAGGGGTAGTTGAAATCTCCATCGAGGATCTAAGGTATAGTCCTGAAGTTGCTTCTCATATGAGTAATGGTTTCCCATATCTCAGCTCTCTCTACAGGAGATTTAGGGGCATAAATGTTGGATAGGATCCATTAATGATTACTGGTCTTTGAGTGAAAAAGAATGTTGAGGATTCTATTTGAGAAATACAGAAGCTTCCCTTCCACTAGGGTCGGATCCCATAGGCACATGAGCCCTCTCGATGTGCCTTGAGAAGGGCTAAACAGGGTTTCCCCTTTGCTCCAAATACTTTGGCAGCCTTCCTTGATGAGAACTCATCGTTTTTGGTTTCCTGGAGAATGAAAATAGAAGGGTTCATCCTTTTTCTAAGTTCAGCATCCATCCTCTGCTTGGCTGTGCTGTTTAGGCCTCTCACGTTCCATGAGATGACATTCATTTTAATAATTTAGGGTTTTTATTGCCTCCCTTCACCAGCTGGAAGGGGGTTTTGGTGCCTTGTTTTTCATCCTTCTGTGTGTTAGAATCATCTGAGAACAGTGTTAGTTGATTCCCATTTGCCACATCCTTCACCATTTCTTTGTTCCGCTAGACATTACTAGAGGGTCTTCCTCTCTTCCATTCACTGCCATAGTTAATAGCCTACTTTTTGCTTTTGGTCTTCCTAGGGCTGATCCGCCCCGACAGGGAAGGTCCTCCTTCACCTTTATCCCATCGAGGTGGGGATTTCTTGTTACTTTTTAGATATTCTTCGATGAAGGATTGCGAAACACCAAGTTCAAGGAAAAACTATACCTGGAAAACTAAGCCCTCTACTCAAAGATTGCCTTGCAACGAGGGTTTTGAAGGAGCCTCTTGTTGGTTTCGACTTGGTGAGGGAGCTTCTGCATGCGCGTATTCTTGCTCATGATTGTTATCAGGTTCCTCATGGTCCATAGAGGGTGGGAGATAATCCTCCCTCTGTTCAACTTCAGCTTCACCTTGAGGAGTCTTGGTTTGGTCATAGGATTGGTGGGTAGGATTGTGCAAAATGAGTTTTGGCTGAGACTTTTTGTTGCTGGCCCCAGGACCCTGGTTCCTCTGGTTTCCTCTCTTAGCCTCTTCTTCCTGTTGCTTTTGAGTCCTCAGATTTAGGCATTGGGGCTGGAGATGCCCCTGAGTACGACAATGAGTGCAAAAGACAAGTTTATTTTTGTACTCAATAGGTTACCTTTTGATTAGGGTTTTCCCTCTGAATAGGTTGATGAAAGTGGGGAGCTCAGCTTCTAATCTAGCAGTAACACAGAACCGAGCATGTACCATCCTGGACCTGACCTTGGTGGAGGAATCAAAAGCCACTAACTCCCCAATGGACCGAGCAATCCCTCTAATTACATTCTCATGCCAAAATTGAAAGGGGAGGTTTGGAAGTCTCACCCACAGTGGAGCGACATTTATGTTTTGGGTCTCAGTATTAAAGTCCTCCCCCCATTTCTTGAGAAAGAGGCTCCTACACCCTAGGAACCACGACCCTCCGACCAAGATGTTAAAAAAATTTGTTTGGTTGTTAAGCCGGATAGCAAAGAAACCTCGGGACAGAGCCACAATCTCCATGTCGCCACTGGTTTTCCACTTGGAGGAAGCCCGTCTGTAGATAGTGTCCATATCCGGGCATCCCCCTAATAACTTCCCAATCAGCGTGAACTTCTCCATCTCCATATAACTTTCCATCAAGTCTTAGGGAATGACCAAATCCTCCCCTTATGGGTGGAGATCCTAAGTGGAGAAATGTGTTAGGACGCCTAAACCCAGAACCTGGGCATAGGATCCCTTACAGGTCTGATGGGGGCCTTCCTTGTCAGGGGGATCCTTCCTGCTACTACCCATCCCATCGGTATGAGCACCCGCTGCATCAGGATCGGATCCTTCGATACTGTCAGAGTTGGTCCCCTCGAAACCTTGCCCGTTCATCCATCCTCTCTTCTCTCGCCTGCTTTCGCTTTGCTACCATCCTCCACTCGCTCACCCATCTTCTCTCATTTCCCGTCGCTCATCCTCTCCTCGCAATCCCCTCTAGCCACTTTCATCGAAATGGAAAATCCTTAATTTGATCTAGCTTCTCCTATGATATGATCTCCTTGTTTCAAATTGAATATACCCTCATGCCCAAAAATTTCTATTTTTCCTCCATCATTTTACTTTGCAGTCTCTTGCCATGTGCCCGATTTCATGATATTTAGACATGGAATGCAATATTTTCATAAATCTACTTGTTGATCCCATTCTCTTGATTCAGATTTAATCCTAATTAAATGCGATGAAGGTTTTGAAATATCCATGGCAACACATTTTCAAGTGTATACAACATGCCTTCTCTCCTTAGTAGTTGGTCCCTCTAGGATGAATTGACCTAGAGTATTACCAATATTCTTTGAAACCTCCTTATTAATGAGTTGACAAGGAAGTCCAAAAAACCTAATCCATATCGAAAGCCTTTTAATAGTTTTTGTGTCCACAAAAAATTCTCACTCAAAGATCTTAAATATAATGCATATTTTCCCCTAAACCATGGGTCTTCGTCCATTATTATATTTTTTTAAATAAAGGGATAAAAATTTATTGATAAAAAATATGGATTACAGAGTACAATTGAGCTCCCAACCGTGACTCAAATAAACAACAAAACGGGCTAAAACCACAAGAACAAACCACATTAAGTTTGAACATCCTTGTGGATCAACTCCTAGAGGTGTTGAGAGTCCCCAGATGGGAGACTCTCCCAGTTATCGATAATCCAAGGATCCAACAACTCAAAAGATATTTTGTCCAGGTAATCAACAACCCCATTCCATTCCCTTCAAATGTGCACAAAGGATATAAATTCAAACTCTTCACTCATGATAATTTGAATGGCCACAAAGGCCAACTGCCAATTAACATCCACCAACATTTTGCTATTTAAAAGATAAACCAAAATTTGCGAGTCAAACTCGCAAATAATCCTGCGCTACCCAATAGAAAACCCCCTTTGTAAGGCCTTGAAAATTGTAAGAGCTTCCATAAAATTGTTGGAGTGAACACTTTTATAAATGGAAAAGAAAAAACTGACCACGCCAGCAGAATCTCTCCCAACACCACCAATTCCAACATGTCCAGGATTGCCCTTGGATGACCCATCAGTATTAATTTTTAAAACTCCTCTAAGGGGTGGCCTCCACCTACCATCTCTCCTAACATTCTTGCTGAGATGAGGAACCTTGCTAGGGCTAGAAGAGTTCACACCAACCCCAAAGATACCAAGGGACCGTCGTACCTTCTCCTCCCTAGAGTCCAAAAGAGGGTCCACATCACATTTGCTACGGATAGTTTCCTGAACCATACACAATATTCTTTGCCAGATCTGCTGAACAACCAAATGATTGCCCTGAAATATGCGACGGTTCCATTTGAGCCAAATCTGCTAGATGATGCAAGAAGGGCCCAAATTCCAAGCCACCCGAAGGAAGGGGACCTTGGTCAGAGGTTTGCCCAGACTACTCCAAAACTCCACCAAGGAGAGCACATGAAAACAAAGATGGTTCCAGGAACTCCACCAACGATGCCAAATGTTTTTGGTAAGGGAGCATTGGAAAAATAAATGAGAAGAGTCATCCTCATTCTTACTGCAAATGGCACAAAAAGAGGGACCCTAAAATCCCCTCTTCCTCACGTTACCCCAAGTGAGGCATTTATTATGAGCTACTAGCCAGAGAAAGAAGTTACATTTTGGCCAAGCACATTTATTCCACATATTTTTCCACCATGTCATAGGGAGACTCCCAAACTTTTGCTTATCAAGAACCTGATAACCATAGGCTATAGAGTAGGTTCCCTTGGGATCAGGGTTCCAAGCTAGAATGTCTTTACCCCTCAATGAATAACAAGGTCTCCCCGCAAGAATAAGAGCAAGCACATCTCTGTCCTCAACCAATCACCCCTAGGGCCAATCCTGTAGATCTTTCCACTCGTACATCTCCAAATTTCCAAAAGATTGGATTTTTTTAAAGTCCTCCACATGAGACCAGCCCGCTTCCAAGAAATAAACACTTAGGGAACATAACCTAGGATATTGAGTCAAGATAGGAGGGTGGCCATCCCAAGAATCCTCCTAGAAAAGAGCATATGATCCTCGATTGCAAATCCAGAACAAACCATGCTTAATTAAATTAGCTTCTCTTTTTAGAGTGACCCAAATAACTAAACCTTTCCAAACCAAGCTAAATCTAGGGATCTTAGCCTCAGAAATACCTCTCAAGCATTTACAAGATAAGATTTTAGCCCAAATCTAATCTTGAGAGGTACACCATATCCAATAAATTTTTGCAACCAAAGCTTACCCAAAAAGAGACGCCTGTCACAACCCAAGGTCTCCCTATTGAACTGGCCTACAAATAGAATCCCACCTAACCAAACTCTATTTAGATTGATCAAGTTTTTCCAGACCACAAAAATTGTCTTGACAAAGCATCCATGCCCTTGATGAAATGAGAGGGAGTTGTTTGCACAAAACACCTGTAAATGGGTAAAGCTTGAACAACAGATTTTAAAAGCAACACTCTACCTACAGAGGATAGCCATCTGACGGTCCAATGATTCATCTTCCTTCTAAACTTATCAAGCATAAACTTCCAAGAATATCTAGGCAAAGGATGAGATGAAATTGAAATTGAAATACCAAGATAAATGAAGGGGGGAAACCTGACCTCAAATCTTAAAATGCGAGCAATCCTAGCTTAAATAAGAGGAAGGGTATTGAAGAAGAAAATAGAAGAATTGTCCTCATTAATCAACTGTCTAGAAGCACCAAGATATATGTCAAGAGACCGTTTAATGTTGTCAGCTTCTCTGATAGTGGCAACTCCTAGCAAAGCAGTATCATCAACAAATTGAAGGTGGGAAAGAGGCAACAAACTACTATCCCACTTCCACCCCTGAATGAGATCCTGCCCAACCTGAGACTTGAGCACTCTTCCCAACCCTTCCGCAATAATGATAAAAAAAATAAGGAGATAAAGGATCTCCTTGCCTCAAACAGCTCCGACGACTCATTATTAACAAGAATAGAGAACGAGGAAGAAGAAACACAACTCATCACCCATCTAATCCATTCCTCCTCAAAGCCAAAAGCAACAAGAACTTTTAGAAGAAAGGACCATCTGACCCGATCATAGGCTTTGGCCATGCCCAGCTTAATGAACATAGTTTTCTCCTTAGAAGTTTCCATCGAGTGAATAACTTCTGTAGAAATAACAACCCCATCCAAGATTTGTCGGCTAGTAAAAAACCCACCTTGCTCCTTAGAGATGATTTTGCTCAACCATATCTTTAGCCTCTTAGCAATAATTTTGGTGATGATCTCATACACAACATTGCAAAGAGCGATATGCCTGAACATATGCAGGGAATTCGCTCCCTCTTTTTTAGGAATAAGCACCACAAAGGTAGCATTTAGGACCCTTAGCATCTGTTTGTTCTTTGGGACTCATGGACCACCTCCAAAAGATCAAATTTGATTAACTCCCAAAACTCCTGATAAAACTTAATTGGGAATCCATCCAAACCTGGGGCTTTCCCTTTTTTCATCTTGAATACAACATTTTCCAACTCCTCAAGGGAAATTGGACCCATCAAGTGCTCATTCATTTCTCTATAAACAATCAAGGGAATGTAGTTTAGAATAAGTTTTTCATCCTCATCATCTGAGAGGGACTACTCCCACCAAACCTATTTCGTCGTGTTATTGTTGATCCAACTTGAAGTGAACCATCGATCGTTCGGTTTTTGTAACGTCATCGTCGGTCTCACGTGCACTTAAAAAATTCAGATTAAACTATTACCTTTGCAAACAAGCTTCTCCTAAAATTTAAACGTAAATATCTTATTCGTAAATTCGCTCTTTCCTATACTTCTAACTTAACCATTCCTAACTCACCATATATATTTTTTCTTTAATACATATAATATATCCTTCTTAATGTTACATCTCATATAGTACGTTAAAATGACAATAGTTGATTAGAAAGCAATGAACCAAAGACTTTAAAAGCCGTCTACAGCTGCAATGTATGCAAGGCGTCGCGAAAATTGTTAAGGGTTAGGGTTTTAGAGGTAGGGTCTCGACTTTAAGGGTTAGGTTAGGGTTTTAGAGGTAGGGTTTCGATCTTTCGTCCAGTGAAGCCAAGAAAATTATTATGCCTATATATAGGTCATCTGGAGGTCTGTCAACTAATTGGGGAGCTTCCACTCAGAAGTACATACATTGGATATCTGTTTGTAAGGGTCATGTAAGTGTATACACACTGAATAGCTGTTTATTGCTCAAGCGTCGATACTGATTACCAGCTAACCTCATCTTAATTGTTACCTGTGTATGAGACGGCGCGAAAGTTATTTATGATCGGTATTTTCACGCCTGTAGACGATTTGTGTTTTTTGTCTGCAATTCGTCTGTGGGGCTACCGGTATATTCTTAACCTGGAACTCAAGGGTATACAATTGCTTATATATTATGTATATTTAAATTAAGTTTTAGGGTTGGTGGATGGAAATGATGATTCTTTCCTCAAATGATCGACAATGATTCAACTCTGCGTGATCTCTTCGGAGACAAGCCAGATAAGACTGATCCATCGACACACATATACATAGGGTTTTTACCTTTTTCTTTTTGTCCATTGTTGTGAAAGGGATAATATTGGAACACTATTTTATTAGGATGATTGAAATGAGCATGCAGGTTTTTTATTCGGAAATATTTATTTATTTATATTATTATTCTTGGATAATACCATTTGAATATTTATGAAGCATTATTAGACCAGAAAACACCGGATAAGGTTTAGCATTAATTCTGGGTCTAGGAGCCTAGGGTTATGCTTAGTGCATGTGGTTTAACATTAGGCTTAACTTGGTGCCTCCAAATTTAGGGTTTAAAGCTGCGTTATTTTTTGTTTCTCAAAGATAATTTTTTTTTTCTAACTCAAATTTTGAGGTAATGCGAAATTCCCTTAGGTTTAGCATTAGGCTTTTTTTTTTTGACTCCAAATTTCAGGTCTGTGTGGCAAATTTTAGGGTTAGGTTTATGTAGAAGTTTTGTTTGCCTAGAATATTGTGGCTCTGTTTCTGTGTAGATTAATGTTATGTTTCTATGTACTGACTCTTTTCCTTTTTACAGGAAAAAGAAATCAATATTTGTCAATAGAGTGTACTTAATAATTTTCTTTTGGTAGTTCTACAAAGGCCTTTTAACCATGCAACAAATTTGTTGGTGGAAAAGGCTATTGCTTACAGTTTTTTTTAAACATTTGGAATTAGGGATTATGAGTTTTCCATGTTCTGTAATGTTTTGTTCTTTACATACCCGTTTTTGTAATGTTTTGTACCCCTATACCCCATTTTCTGTAATGTTTGTTTGATGTGGAACAAGTTTACATTGAAATATGTTTTTTCTTTGTCGAGTTGAAGATTGGTTTTTGTCGGGTCATTAAAATTATTCAGGTGATTATTTCAGGTTCCTAGATTGAAGTTTATAATAAGCAGTGCGTTTGCCTTTTTCACTTTTGAATTGACACAAATTGAGTAGGAAATTGTGAATACGATTTTTTAATGTTAATTATCAACATTCTCATAATTGCAGGGAAAGTTAATTAGTTACATTAGCAAGAGGAGTTGCCCTCCATAAAGGTGTCAAGAATTCAATTATAGCTATAAGTATGACAGGATGATGCATTGCTTTTTGAAACGTAGGATAGTAGTTTGTGTGTATTCGGGTTTACGTAGGATAGTAGTTTGTGTGTATTCGGGTTTTTTGTTAGCTTAGTTGATCCAGTTTTGAGCTTATTGGCTTAACTCCGAGCCTTTTCCATGTGACAACGGTACATACCAAATTTGAGTTTCTAGTTTTACAATAAAGTCAGTCGTTAAGTTTTGTTAATGTGTGGACTTCTAAATGAGATTGCTTCCGGGACGTTTTAATGTCTCTGGACTTGGCTTAGTTGATCCAGTCTTGAGCTTGTTGGTTAACTCCGGGCTTTTTTCCATTTGACAGCAACACATAAATTTGAGTTTCTACTTTTACAATAATAGTCTTAGACTAATAACCAATCATTAAGCCTTGCTAATGTCTATACTTATAAATGAGAAGTTGCTTCCAGGACATTTTCAACTCTTGGGAATCCCTATAGAAGAGAAAATCAATGTGGTAGATTATATATGTATTTTTTTCTTTCGTCTTATCCCTTTTAATCATATGTGGTATGTGGTAGATTATATCTATTTTTTTCCTTTTGTTTTTATCCTTTTTACTCATAAGTGGTTGATTTCCCTTGAATGAACATCATCTTGATCCGAAACATTGTTAATCTGATCACCTGTGCTCCGTCAATTTAAATTCTCCTGATTGCTGTTTGCCACTGCTGTCTTTATGTAGTTTTTTTTTTTTTTAAACATGGTAAAAGCTTGATCTTAAATGATTGCCCTTAAAAATTCTTTAATGGGATAGATTGCATTCTGAAACCTTTTAAAAAAAAGTTTCTGAAACAAAACCCCTACTGATATTCTCTTTACATCAATTTTTTAACAAACTCCATGTGAGGTGTATTGTGTCCATTTAAATTATGCAAGAAGGTAAGATTTTCTTTTTACATTAGTTTTTTAAGAATCTCCATGTGAGGTGTATTGTGTTCATTTTAGTGGTTTTGATAATAATTTTAAGGTGAGATTTGAATCTAGTTTTTATTTGTTTTTGGAAGTTGAAATATTTAATTTGTTGAACCCATGCTATTTGATAAAAGCATATTAAATTTTTTTTTTTAAATCAGTTTTTAACAAATTTTATATGATTTATAGTGCGATTATAACATTTTTGATAATTATATGGGAAGACTTGAATTAGTTTTTAAACTAGGTTTTTTTTTTTAACAACTTTTATATGATTTACAACTTTGACTTACATTTTTGATAATTATACGGGAGGATTTGAATTAGTTTTGTAATAAATATTATATGATTTACAATGTGACAACATTTTTAGGTAATTATATAGAAGGATTTGAATTAGTTTTATAATAAATTTTATATGATTTACAATGTTAATAACATTTTGGATAACTATATGGGAAGATTGGAATTAGTTTTAAAATTAATTTTATATAATTTACAATGTTAATAATGTTTTTGACAATTATATGAAAAGATTTGAATTTGAGTTATATGGTTAGGGTCAAACAATTTTTTAAAGTAAGATTTTTTTTTTATTAGACATTATTTATTTTAGATTTTTTTTATTGGACATTATTTATTTTAGGATCATACAAACAGATCAGTTATTTTCTTGCAAGTTGAGGTGTTTAAACACCTCAATTGGTTAGGATCATACAATTTATTAAAATAAGTTTTTTTTATTAGACATTATTTATTTTAGATTTTTTTTAATATTGTATATTTGGGATTGATGTTACAAAGTTTTTTTTTATTGCATAAATTATTTATTTTAATTTTTTTTTTTGAAAACATGGGATATTACTTTTGGGTAAGACGAGGCAAGGGTATTTATTTCACCAAAATCGTCAGGGCTTGCACTTAGCCTACCACCTTTGACATACTCAAGAAGCAAACAAATACACAATAAGATTAAAATAAATAAATAAATAAAAATAATAAAATAAAATAAAATAAAAAACATGTTCTTTGAGTGTGTCAAAAAATAAAAGTGTGTCAAAAAGAAAAAGCACAATCAAATACATAAACAATAAAATAAAAAACCACATCACGAACCACATAGACAAAACACAAGAATAACATAACAAAACACAAACATGACAAAAACAACATAATGCTACAAAGACATAACCAACAAAAACAACCAAAACTTAAAAATTAAAATTAAAATTAAAAACAACACAAGACTCTTGTTTTGATCTTTTGACCACATGATTGTAATCAACTTTAAAAAATCTCATTTGGATTTACTGAACTTTTTCGGTAATTTTTTTTATTCTCCAATCAACCTTATGGTTCTTAGAAAGAGTCTTCAAAAGATTAATCATGAGTTGAGTGTGGGACTCAAGTAGCACCTTTTTCCATTTAACCTTAGTATCTTTTTGAAGAACTTTAAGGATACCATACCCGTCAACAAGGTTATTTGATAGAATACCCAAATTCTCAGCAAAAGTAAAAACCAGGGAGCCATTTGAAAGTCTAACAATTCCTTTCGCACTAGCTTTTTCAGGGTTCCTTCTAGAGGCTCCATTAGTATTGACTTCTTCAAAATCTTTAGGAGGAGGTTGTCAATTCTTTGTTCTATTCATCTTGCAATTACTCACATTTCTTTTAAGCTAGTTGCTCATAGAAGAGTTAATCTTCAATCTTTGCATCACTTGATCTCATCTTCGATGGGAGTTTTAGGGGTGATTAAGGAGTTGATGGATTGATTCAACTAAGTTGGCAATGGTCTTTTGCCAGATATAGTGAATATTCTTTCTATCTTGATTAACAATTTGGTTGTTTCTTTCATTCTAGATATTCCAAAGAAGAATGATAGAACCCATTCAAACTAACTCCCTAATAAAATGATCAAAACCCTCTTGATTAGGCCAATACCTCTAAAGATGTTCAAAAGTTAAAAAATTGGACCACTGTAAGCCAAGTAAAGTGGTCATTCTCCTCCATAACTCATAGGCTACAATACACTCAATAAAAAGATGGTTGAGAGTTTCCACATTCTCTCCACACATTTCACATCTATAAGGGTCATGAAAACCCCGCTTCATAAGATGCTCCCTAGTAAGCACCCTGCGATGCAATAAAAACCAAGTAAAGAACCTCACCTTAGACCAGATCTTTTGAGCCCACAACTAAGAAAAGATGTCAGATGATTGGTTGGGATTATTATGGCATAAGGCCAAATAACCTTGTTGGGATTATTATGGCATAAGGCCAAATAACCTTGAGCAACTGAATACTCACCCATAGTAGTGTTGTTCCATCCAAAACAATTTTTATCATGGGACCAAGAGAGAGTACTCTAATATTCCATTTAATTTCATTTTGTTTTCAAAGACTTGCTTTGAGTCCTCTAATATTCCAAATGATGATTTTCATTAATATTAGGGCTAAAAAAATTAAGAAGGGCATTAATCTTTCCTTCCTCTACAAGCTTTTCACCTTCTTTTACTATATGATATTGATTAGTCTTGCGACCTGCCTTTTGATTAGAATCCATCTTCAGTTTTTTTTTCCTGTTTCTTGACTTACTCCAATTGAATTTGAGATGGCTTCTAACCTTGAAGAATGCTTGTATACAGTCAAAATGTTACCAAAAGGTTCAACAGAGTCTATATTCCGACCTATATTATTTGAAGTTTTAACATCTAAAATATTGTTTTTCGTGTAAATTTTCTCCCTTTTTTTTTATATTATGTTGAAAACCTTTGATTTGTTGATTTGTCTCCGAGTTCTTCTCTTCATATTTAAATTGTGTTTCTAAGATTTTTGTTTCCATTATTTCCTCTTCCTCACTTTGTTTGAAAACCTGTTGAGTTTATATCTTATTTTTTTGAGTTTATATCTTATTTTTTTTGATCTGGGATTTTATTTGGGCAAACACTAGCCAAATGACCATATTCATGGCAAATTCTACAACAAAAAAGAATGTTCTCATAGTCCACTACTTGCTCCCAAGTGTTCTCAAATTGTAATGTGATCTTTTTAGGAAAAAGTTTGTCAAAATCCATTAAAACACAAATCCGAGCATAAATAATATGTTCAATTTTTTTAGTACAATCAACAGTCATCATAAATGTTCCTAAAAAGTTTCCAATTGAAAAAAAAAAAACAGTTAGATGCCATAATTCAATTGGGAGGCCAAAGAGTCTAACCCACACGGGACCTGTAGAAGACATCTTCTTTTCTTCGGCTTTAAATTTAGTATGTCAGAGCTTCATGAAAAGCCTTGCCCTTCCAAAGAACCAGGGACCCTTTTTAAAGTTTTCTCTCTATCTTCATTATTATCAAATAAAACAAGAAAATAACCATTTAGATAAATAGAGATTTGTAACTCACCTTTAGTTTTCCAGCTTTTTGCAGCCCAGACTTTGAAAGCAGATAGGCTCGAACGAAAACCCACAAATCGACAAATTAGTCCTTTTTTTTTTTTCAGATTTCAATGTCAGTCTGAATGTTACCAATATCAAGCTTAACAATAAGAGTTCTATCAGTTGCTTTAAGACATCCTGACTCCATTTTCCTGGGATCAATCTTAGGTATTTTTAGAGGTTTATGGGAAGCCCTATAATATTAGCATTGGGCTGAGACTATCTACCACGGAGGGCATCCCTAAAATTCATTTTTGGGGCTGAGTTTTCAAAATTATTACCCTTGACAGGGGTTTTCATAGTAGATTTATTTTGTGGGTGCACCTTAGCACCAGATTCACTTGAGATTTGTGCCATTTTTTGATCAGTTGCTTGAAACTTGTTTCGTGATCTCTTTAATCCTTGTCCTAGACGTCGTGGAAATGTATTGGTTTTCACTTTTATTTTGTGCAGCAAATTGGAAGCGACTTGAAAGACAAAATTTCTAACCCAGCTTGGATCCCCTGCAACATATCTTCCTAAAATCTTGATTAAATTTCTTTTAATATTGCATATTTAGGGTTGTTTGAAAGTTTTTTTTTTTTTTTTATTAGATAAATTATTTATTTTAGATTTCTTTTAATATAGCATATTTGGGTTGATGTTTCTAATTAAGATTGTTGAGGGTTATATGATGTTTTTTATTTAAACTTAATTTTGATTTGTTTTTTATTTTGATTTAAAGAAAGAATGTTTGATTAATATATTTGATTGGAGGACAAAAATGTATTTAAAGAATAAAAAATACTTACAGGCACAATTCTAAGTCTTTCAGAAGAAAACGTTTCATCAAGTGAAGAATTATAATAAAAAACATATGAGACATAAATGTAGGAGAAGAAATTGTGAGGGATTTTTTGGATCATTTGGAGCAACATAGATCCTAGCGCATCTCTATGTGTGAACGAGATTTTTGGCAAGCGACTATGGGAGGGTTTCATCTGGGTTAAGTACAAGCAGCTTTATAGGTTGGTTTTCGAGACCTTCGGGCCTTAATGGCCTATATTTTTGTGGTTTATGCTTAAGATTTTAGCAAGATATGTTGCAGGGGAGCCAATATGGGTTAGAAATTTGTTTTTCAACAGATATTCATGTTGTAAAAATTTTTAGTGACAACAACTTTCAATTTACTGCACAAAATAAAAGTGAAAATCATACCTTTCCACGACATCTAGGGCATTGATTAAAGAGATCACGAAACAAATTTCAAGCAACTGATCAAAAAATGTCTCAGATCTCAAGTGAATCTGGTGCTAAGGTGCATTAGGTTGAGGTTGTCCATTGTCAAGGGTAAGAATTTCGAAGAATTAGCCCCAAAAATGAATTTTAGGGATGCCCTCCGTGGTGGACAACCTCAACCTAATGCTAATATTAATCTTAGGGCTTCCCGTAAACCTCTAAGAATGCCTAAGATTGATTTTAGGAAAACAGAGTCTGGATGTCTTAAAGCAGCTGATGGAACTCCTATTGTTAAGCTTGATATGGGCAACATTCAAACTGACATTGAAGATTTGGAAAAAAGAGGACTAATTTGTGGTTTCGTGGGTTTTCGTCCGAGACTATCTTCTTTCAAAGTCTAGGTTGCAAAAAGTTGGAAAACTAAAGGTGAGTTACAAATCTCTATTTATCTAAATGGTTATTTTCTTGTTTTATTTGCTAATAATGAAGATAGAGAGAAAACTTTAAAATGGGGTCCCTAGTTCTTTGGAAGGGCAAGGCTTTTAATGAAGCCCTAGCATACTAGATTTAAAGTCGAAGAAGAGATGCCTTCTACAGGTCCCGTGTGGGTTAGACTCTTTGGCCTCCCAATTGAACTCTGGAATCTAACTATTTTTTCTTCAATTGGGAACTCTTTAGGAACATTTATGATGACTACTGATTGTACTAAAAAAATTGAACATATTATTTATGTTTGAATTTGTGTTTTAATGGATTTTGACAAACCCTTTTCTAAAAAGATCACATTACAATTTGGGGAGGACACTTGGGAGCAATTAGTGGACTATGAGAACATTTATTTTCGTTGTAGAAAATGCCATGGATATGGTCATTTGGCTAGTGTTTGCCCAAATAAAATCCCAGATCAAAAGAAATAAGATATAAACTAAGTAGGTTAACAAACACCTACGAAGAAAAACACTCAAAAAAAACTAGTTATGAAGGATCAATCAAAGTTATTTGCTAATATGTTTGAAATTCTTTCCACAAATGATGTCCCAAGTGAGGAAGAGGAAATAATGGAAACAAAAATCTTAGAAACACACTTCAAAGATAAAGGGACTCAAAGACAAATCAACAAACCAAAGATTTTCAACAAAAAAAAGGGAGAAAGTATACACAAGAAAAACAATATTTTAAATGTTAAAACTTCAAATAATGCAGGTCCCAATATAGACTCTGTTGAACCTTCTGGTAACATTTTGACTGTGTACAAGCATTCTTCAAGGTTAGAAGCCATCTCAGATTCAATTGGAGTAAGTCAAGAAATAAGAAAAAAAACTAAATATGGATTCTAATCAAAAGGCAGGTCGTAAGACTAATCAATATCATATAGTAAAAGAAGGTGAAAAGCTTGTAGAGGAAGGTAAGATTAATACCCTTCCTAAATTTTTTAGCCCTGGTATTAATGAAAATCATCATTTGGAATATTAGAGGACTCAAAGCAAGTCTTTCAAAACAAAATGAAAATAGAAGAATGATTCAAATAAATCATCCACATCTTGTTTTCCTTCAAGAAACGTAGATGTCAATAGAGGAAATGAAATCAATTGCTAGTAAAAATTTGGCCAGCTAGAAAAGTGGTTTCCCTTAGTTCTTTGGGGACTTTTGGTGGCATTGCTTGTCTTTGGGACCCAAAATAGGTAGTTATTCACCATATGATTGGCAGTTGGGGTCTTTTGGCTATAGCTATACAAAGTAGACATTCCAACCAAATTATGCTCTGCATTACTGTTTATGCTCCAACTACTTTGGAGGAAAAAAGAAGACAGTATAAGGATATAACTTATATTATCTCTCATTTTCTTGAATCTTGGATCTTGATTGGAGGAGATTTCAATACCATCCTTTATCTGGATGAGAAAATGGGAGGAAATAGAAATTTGAATGGAAGTACTGACCTCATGAGCGAATATATTGCAAACCTCCATCTTGTGGACATTCAACCAGATAATGGCCTTATGACTTGGTCTAATAGAAGGCAAGACTTAGCTTGTATAATGGAGAGACTGGATAGGTTCTTGTTCTCTAAAATTTCTTAATCCATGGTCACATTCCTAAAGTGAAGACTCTTAATAATGTTGGTTTGGATCACTAGCCAAACATGGTGGAAATGTCGAAAACCAATGTGAGTTTCTCTCATTTTCATTTTTAGTTAATGTGGCTTAGAGACAGTTCCTTTAGACCTCGAGTGCAACAATGGTGGAAGGAAGGTAAACCTAGGTATGGGACTAAGATGTTATGTTTTGCCAAAATATTGCAATATATTAAATCCAAAATTAAGACTTGGAACTGGGAGGAGTTTGGGGATGTTCATAAAAAAACATGAAGTTATAGCTCAACTTGAAATTTTGAATAAGAAAATCCGTTTAGATGGCCTCACAGAGAGTACAAGTGCCTATGAAATTAAACTCACAACTCAATTAGAGGAATAGGATAAAAGAGAACTCTTATGGAAGCAAAAATCTAGAATTCAATGGCTCAAAGAAGGTGATCGGAACATAAATTTCTTCTACAAATCTCTTCTAATTTGAAGATCTCACAACTTTATTTCTTCCTTGAAATCAGATTCTGGAGATGCTGTCTACACTTTGGGATGGCATGAACTCTATTGTTGTCAATTTCTTTTCAAATATTTTTGCTGCTACTCCTCCTGACTCAGCTTCTCAACAAAATGTTCTTCAAGCAATCCCTTCTCTTATGACTTGTGAGGAGAACTCTATTTTACTGCTCCTGTTACTATCAATGAGCTTAAATAGGTAGTTTTTAAAATGCAAAAAGGGAAAACCCTGTGTCTCGATGGTTTTCCCATTGAGTTCTACCAAGAGTTTTGGGATATCCTTCATGCTGATTTATTAGAGGTGGTGGAAGAATCCAGGCAAGCCAAAGAAATTTTGAAGGTTATTAATAAAACTTATATTACTCTTGTTTCGAAAGCTCAAGAGGTTGATCATATCTCAACTTTTAGACCTATTGCTTTATGTAATTTTCTTCTCAAAATCATTACTAAGATCATGACAGAAAGGTTGAAGCCTCTTTTGCATAAGATTATTTCCCCTGAACAAGGGGGTTATGTGGAAGGGCGTCAAATAGTGGATGAGATAGTTCTTGCTTAGGAAGCCATACATTCCATGGATATGCAAAAATCTCCTTCCATGTTCATTCGGTTAGACTTATCCAAAGCTTATGATAGAGTGGATTGGCACTTCCTTATCAAAGTTTTGAGGCAATTTGGTTTCTCTCGAGATTGGATGGATTGGATTATGGGATGTACCTCTTCAGTTTCCTACTCAGTTCTTATCAATGGTAGGCCTTCTCAGTTGTTCCCAACTTCCAAAGGTATTAGGCAAGGTGAAACCCTTTCCACTTATTTATTCATCATTATTGTTGATTGCTTAGGTAGGACTATAACCAAAAAGAGAGAAAAAAAAACCCTTGAGGTAGTTACCATTGCTTATGGAGCTAGACCTATCTCTCATATTCAATTTTTTGATGACTCTACTCTTTTAGGTAAAGCTATAGTTAAGGAAGCTTCTAATATTAAGCAAATCATTAGTTGTTTTTCTAAGGCTATCGGGCAATTGATCAATGAAGATAAATCTAAAGTCATTTTCTTTCACTGCTCTGCTAGATAGGAATCCATGGTCTTGGATAAATTAAGATATAAGAAGACCTCTCTTCCAATTACTTATTTAGGTATTCCCATAAATATTCAAAGACAAAAAAAAATATTGGAATATTCAGGCTATTTCTATTTATGTTTCTACCATGTTGAATATTCCAAAGGCAGTTCTTCAAGAACTAGATCAAATCAATCATCCGTTCCTATGGAGTGGGACTAAGAAAAAAAGAAAATGGGCCTTGGTGAAATGGGACACTTTATGTCTTCCTAAGAATGAAGGGGGGTTAGGATTCCAGTCTGCTATTAATCACAACAAACCTCTAGCTGCTAAATTATATTGGAGGATTTTGCATATCCCCAATGCTCTTTGGGCCAAAAATCTCCGTGTTAAATATGATGAGAACAAAAGTCCTAAAGACCTTGTTCGCTATCAATTGCCTTTCAAAGGTTCTCCCATTTTAGTAGTTCTTAATACTGGTGATGATTTGATTAAGAAAAAATTATTTTGGATCATTTATAATGGTCAACAGACAAATTTTTGGACAGATTCTTGGGATGGTCACAAGCCTTTGATAACTCAGTTTCCTGATTGGAGGCCTTGGATGGAGGAGCTTCACCAAGCTAACTGGATAAAGGTGGCTAAACACTGTCGGTACCATACTGGTAATTCAGAGGTTCGTAGATATTGGATCCCTATTGAGGACTGGCCCATTAAAATCCCAGAAAGGAAAAGATAAGATATTCAATGCATCCTTCATATAAGATCTCTCTCTTTGTCCCATGATAAAGATTATTTTGGATGGAGCAACACTACTATGGGTGCGTATTCAGTTGCTCAAGGTTATTTGGCCTTATGCCATAATAAATCGCAACCAATCATCTGACATATTTTCTCGGTTGTGGGCTCAAAAGATCTGGCCTAAGGTGAGGTTTTTGACTTGGCTTTTATTGCATCGCAGGGTGCTTACTGGGGAGCATCTTATGAAGCGTGGTTTTCATGGCCTTTTAGATGTGAAATGTGTGGAGAGAATGTAGAAACTATCAGCCATATTTTTATTGAGTGTACTATAGCCTCTGAGTTATGGAGGAGAATGACCACTTTACTTGGCTTACAGTGGTCCTTTTTTTTTACTTTTGAACATATTTGGAGGGATTGGCCTAATCAAGAGGGTGTTGATCATTTTATTAGGCAGTTAGTTTGGATGGGTTCTACCATTCTTCTTTGGAATATCTGGAATGAAAGGAACAACCAAATTTTTAATCAAGATAGGAAGAATATTCACTATATCTGACAAAAGACCATTGCCAACTTAGTTGAATCAGTCCATCATCTCCTTAATCACCCCCAAAATTCCCACCAAATATGGGATCAAGTGATGCAAATATTGAAGATTAACTCTTCTAAGAGCAACCAACTTAAAGGGAATGTGAGTAGTTGCAAGATGGATAGAACAAGGAATTGGCAACCTCCTCCTAAGGATTTTGGAAAAGTCAATACCGATGGAGCCTCTAGAGGGAACCCTGGAAAAGCTAGTGCGGGAGGAATTGGTAGACTTTCATATGGCTCCTTGGTTTTTACCTTTGCTGAGAATTTGGGTATTCTATCCAATAACCTTGCTGAGGGGTATGGTATCCTTAGAGGCCTTCAAGAGGCTACTAAGGTTGGATGGGAAAAAGTGCTAGTTGAGTTTGACTCTCAACTCATGATTAATATTTTGAAGACTCCTTCTAAGAACCATAAGGTTGATTAGAGAATAAAAATAATTATTGAGAAGATTCAGTTAATCCAGATGAGATTTTTAAAAGTTGATTACAATCATGTGGTCAGAGATCAGTTGAAGAGTGTTGATACTTTAGCTAATTGGGCTTTGGACAAAGGTGATCTTACTTTCTATGGCCACCTTCCTAGATGGTGGGCTTCACAAATAAGGGAAGCTCTTCTTTCTATAATTTCTTTGGATGGTTGCAATTATGGAGGTACCTAGTTTCTTTTTGCTTCTTTTTGGTTCGGTTAGGGTATTTTAGTTCCCTAGCTCAATCTAATCTTTCTTTTGTTTCCTCTGTTGATTCTTGCCTTAAAAGTATTTTGGTCTAGAAAGTTCATTGTTGTGTTCTATTTTTTCTTTTTTCTTTTCTTTTTGTGTGTGTGTGTGTGTGTGTTTTTTTGTGTTTTTTGTTGTTCTTGTGTTTTTGTTGTTTTATTTTTTGTTGTTATTGTGTTTTTGTTGTTCTTGTGCTTGTGTTTATGTATTTTTATGTTAATTGGTGTTTTTGTGTGTGAGTGTTTTCTATGTTTTTATTTTTTCTTAGTTGTCTATTGTTGGTTATTTTTTATTTTTTAGGTTTTGATTGCTTTTGGTTTTCACGTTTTTGTTGGTTGTGTCTTTGTAGCCTTCTGTTGTTTTTTGTTATGTTTGTGTTGTGTTATGTTTTTCTTGTGTTATTTCTGTGTGGTTCGTGTTGTGTTTTTTTTTTATAGCTTATTTTGTGTATGTTTGGTTGTGCTTTATAGTTTTGACACACTCAAGGAGCAAGGTTTTTTTGTTTTGTTTTTTTAATCTTTTTGTGTGTTTGTGTTTGTGTGTTCTTGTTTTTTGTTGTTTTAGGTTTGCTCCTTCTCCTTGAGTATGTCAAAGGTGGTAGGCTAGGTGCGAATCTTTGGGCAATTTTGGCGGAAGATATACCCTTGCCTCCTTGGGTCTTACCCGAAAGTGGCATCCCTTCTGGGATGTTTTCCACAAAAAAAAATATATATGATTGGAGCACCTGGGGGTGCAGCGCAACAGTTCGGGATTTGGATTTTCTTTGGGAGGTCCAATGTTCAAATCATGATGTGGGCAAGTGTGTGAGGGGGTGGGTGTGTGGTGGCTTTGTGTTAAATTCCCTATTGATAAGTATAGCTCTCAACTTTAGGAGGGATCATGGTTGGGAGGAGACTGCTTAGCCCTGTACATCGTTCATAGGGATTTCTTATAATAACCAAATCCAAAAAAAAAAAGGATTGGAAATATTTGCTTTCCTTGTTAAAGTAGTCAAGAATACATTTCAATAAAATACATAAAAAGATACCATTTTTAGTAACATGTATTTTAGTTTGTATAAGAACTTTATAAAATTTTAACAATATGGGGATTACAAATTTTTTAAGGTACTAGTAACATGTATCTTAGTTTGTATAAGAACTCATTAAAAATTTAATAATACGAGGGTTATAAACACTTTTCTATATCAAGCTTCTAAGTTTTTAAGGTAGACAAGGTACTTTTTTCTATTGGTTATATAGTAATAAAATGGATCTTCTTTGTATTACATCATCACCATGTAATAATATTATAATAGATTGGATATTATTTATATATTGTTTTGTAAGATTTGAGTCTATATTTTTCTTGAATGTTGAGGAATTAAATTGATTGAACTAACACCATTTGATAGTGCCATATTTCACTCATTCGAAATCAGATTGAAATGAAATTTTGAGGGTAGATGCTTGACAAACCTTAGAATGTCTTCATCAATTTTCAGATCATTTGGAGCAACACATATCCTAATGCATACCTATGTGTGAACAAGATTTTTGACAAGCGATTATGCAAGGGTTTCATCTAGGTTGAGTGCAAGTAGCTCCAAAGGTTGGTTTTTGGAGCCTTCGGGCCCTAGCGGCCAATATTTTTGTGGTTTATGTTCAAGAGTTTAGCAGGATATGTTGCAAGGGATCCAATATGGGTTAGAAATCTATCTTTTAACAAATCTTAATTTTGTAAACTTAATTGACAATGGTTTCTAGTTTGTTGCATAGAAGAAAGTGAAAATCATACCTTTCCATGATGTTTAGGGCATTGATTAAAGAGATCACAAAACAAGTTTCAAGCCATTGATAAAAAAATGACTCAAATCTCAAGTGAATCTGGTGCTAAGGTGCACCCACAAAATAAATCCACTATAGAAACCCTTGTCAAGGGTAAGAATTTCCAAGACTCGGCCCAAAAAATGAATTTTAGGGATGTCCTTTGTGGTGGACAGCCTTAGCCTAATGCTAATATTAATCTTAGGGCATCTCGTAAACCTTTAAGAATGCCTAATATGGATCCTAGGAAAACATATTCACGATGTCTTAAAGCAACTGATGGAACCCTTATCGTTAAGCTTGATATGGGTAACATTCAAACTGGCATTGAAGATCTGGAAAAAAGATGACTAATTTTTCGTTTCGTGGGTTTTCATTCGAGCCTATTTACTTTCAAAGTTTAGGCTACAAAAATTTGGAAAACTAAAGGTGAGTTACAAATCTCTATTTATCCAAATGGTTATTTTCTTGTTTTATTTGCTAATAATGAAGATAGTGAAAAAACATTTCAAGGGGGTCCTTGGTTATTTGGAAGGGCAAGGCTTTTCATGAAGCTCTAACATACTAAATTTAAAGTTGAAGAAGATATGCCTTCAACAACTCCCTTGTGGGTTAGACTCTTTGGCCTCCCTATTGAATTCTAGCATCCGACTGTTTTTTCTTCAATTGAAAACTCTTTAGGAACTTTTATGATGATTGTTGATTGTACTAAAAAAATTGAACATATTATTTATGCTCGGATTTGTGTTTTAATGGATTTTACCAAACCCCTTCCTAAAAATATCACATTACAATTTGGGGAGGACACTTGGGAGCAATTAGTGGATTATCAGAACATTCATTTTCGTTGTATAATTTGCCATGCATATGGTCATTTCGCTAGTGTTTGCCCAAATAAAATTCCATATCAAAAGAATGAAGATATAAACTCAACACGTTTCCAAATGCATAAGAGAAGAACACTCTGAAAAAACTAGTTATGAAGGATCAATCTAAGTTATCTGCTAATATATTTGAAATTCTTTCCACAAATGATGTCCCAAGTGAGGAAGAGGAAATAATGGAAACAAAAATCTTAGAAACACAATTTAAAGATGAAGGGAAGAACTCAAATATAAACCAACAAATCAAAGGTTTTCAACAGAAAAAAGGGAAAAAATATACATAAGAAAAACAATCTTTTAAATGTTAAAACTTCAAAAAATACAGGTTCCAATATAGACTCTTTTGAACATTCTGGTAACACTTTGGATGTGTACATGCATTCTTCAAGGTTAGAAGTCATCTTAGATTCAATTGAAGTAAGTCAAAAAATAGGGAAAAAAAACTGAAGATGGATTAAAGAACTCTTATAGAAGCAAAAATCTAGAATTCAATGGCTCAAAGGAGATCCAAACACACATTTCTTCCACAAATCTCTTCTAGCTTGAAGATCTCACAACTTTATTTCTTCCCTAAAATCAAATTTTGTCGATGTTGTCTACACTTGGGATGGCATGAAATCTATTGTTGTCAGTTACTTTTCTAATTTTTTTTTTGCTACTCCTCTTGACTCGGCTTCTCAACAAAATATTCTTCAAGCAATCCCTTCTCTTATCACTTCTGAGGATAAATCTATTTTGACTGCTCCTGCTACTAGCAATGAGCTTCAACAAGTAGTTTTTAAAATACAAAAAGGAAAAACCCTAGGTCCTGATGGTTTTCCATTGAGTTCTACCAAGAGTTTTGGGAAATCCTTTATGCTAATTTATTAGAGGTGCTGGAAGAAGCCAGGAAAGCCAAAGAAATTTTGAAGGTTATCAATAAAACTTATAAAAATATTGTTCCAGAAGCTCAAGAGGCTGATCATATCTCAGCTTTTAGACCTATTGATTTATGTAATGTTCTTCTCAAAATCATTTCTAAGATCATGGCAAAAATGTTGAAGCCTCTTTTGCATAAGATTATTTCCCCTGAACGAGGTTATGTGGAAGGGCATCAAATAGTAGATGAGATAGTTCTTGCTCAAGAAGCCATCCATTCCATGGATATGCAAAATCTCCTTCCATGTTCATTCGGTTAGACTTATCCAAAGCCACAGTTAAGGAAGCTTCTAATATTAAGAAAATCATTAGCTATTTTTCTTGTTAGGTATGAAGTCCAAATGGACACTAGACGTCTAGTTTGGAAGACGTCTAGGCCAGACATTTGGGCTTCCATACTTCTGGACTGGTAGACGTTTGGGCTACCAGACGTCTGGACTGACAGACGTATGTGCTAGACATCTAGGCTGCTAGACGTCTGGTCTGGCAGACCTCTAGGCCAGACATCTGGGTTGGCAGACGTCTAGGCCAAACATCTGGGTTGGTAGCCGTCTAGGTTAGACGTCATGCCAAGAAGACACCAAAGAAGCAGACGTCTAGGTAGACGTACGCGAAAGATGAAAAGTCTTGGGAGCGAAAGATGAAATGAATAGTCTTTGGAGGCTTACGTTGGAAGATGAAACGAACAGTTTTGGAGTCCTTCTGCTCTATAAAAGGGATGTGATCCATTGCATAATGAAATAAGAGAGTTGTTGAAAACGTCAAAGGACGTGGATGTAAATTTTGTTGAAATAATAAAACAAGAAGTTGCCATTGCCCCGTGGTTTTTCCTGCACATTGCAGGTTTCCACGTAAAATATCTGTGTCACTTGTGTTACTGTTTTCGTGTTCTATATTTTTGTTATTGTGCTTCCTCTTGCAGGTGTGGAATCTTGAAGTTTTTCCTAACATCTGGTATCAAAGCTAAGGTTTTATGCGAGTGGGAGCTGCAATAATATCAAAAGGTGTAACGAAGTTCGAGATTGAGAAATTTGATGGCAGGAACTTTGCTCTATGGAAGATGAAGGTGGAGGATTTGCTAGTTCATAATGACCAAGCACAAGCCTTGAAAGAGGTCATGAATAAACTGAGCAGCATGAAAGATGAAGAGTGGACAACGCTCGACAAGAAGGCGGTTTCTACAATTCGTCTCTGCCTAGCGGACTCCGTCTTGTTCAATGTAGCTGAAGAGAAGACCGCAGAAGACCTTTGGCAAAAGCTTGAAAAATTGTATGAAATAAAATCAGCAACTAACAAGGTTTTTTTGAAAAAGTAGCTTTATAGGTTGAGGATGAAGGAAATTTCATCTATGGTAGATCATTTTAATGAGTTTAATACTCTGATTAGTAAACTGGTTTCAGTTAATGAGAATATTGATAATGAAGATAGAGATATCACCCTACTTTGTTCTCTCCCGGACACTTAGGATCATATGGTGATGACCATCAGTAATTCATCATCAGGAACTCTCAATTTTGATGATGTGGTAGCCGCTTTGTTGGCAGAAGAGTTGAGGCAAAAAACGTCTCTAGAACCCTCAACCAATGAAGCCCTATCCATGAGAGGTCGATCTTTCAAGGGGAGTAAACAAGGTAGAAAGTAGTCCCGATCTAAGTCTAAAGGACGAAAGCAGAAAGGGAAGTGTTGGCATTATGGGAAGCCAGGACACTCCAAGAAGGACTATTGGAAATTAAAGAATGGTGAAAAGCAAAATCAGCCATCGACCGAAGCGCAAGTCAATGATTCAGGAGAGACGACAACATGTGAAGCCTTTTGTATCAATAACAACAGATCAGGTTTATATACCTGGGTTTTGGACTCAGGTGCATCCTTCCACATGTCTCCCCATAGAGATTGGTTTGACAAATATCAATCATACTGTGGTGGAAAGGTCTATTTGGGTGATGATAATCCTTTATAAATTATGGGAAGAGGGGATATAAGGATCAGGCTGGACGATGGTAGAGAAAGGATGCTATGTGATGTGTGACATGTGCCCGATTTGAGGAAGAATTTGTTATCAATAAAAATGATGGATAAGCTAGGGTATTATGTCACCTTCTATAACAACTACTACAAGATTACCAGAGGAGCTCTTGTAGTAGCAAAGAAAGAATCTTACGGGACCTTATATCGTTTATGCGGTGATACGGTGACAAACCATGCAACAACAACTTCTATTTAGGATGCAATAATGCTATGGCATCAACGCCTAGGCCATATGAGTGAAAAGGGCATAAAAATTCTACATTACAGAGGTATGCTTTCTGGGATTAAGTCTTGCAATTTAGACTTATGTGAGCATTGTATTTTTGGTAAACAGAAGAGGGTTCGGTTCATCGCAAGTCCTGGTAAGAGCTCTGATTTTTTGCAACTTATATATTCAGATATATTTGGACCAGTCCCCACTCAGTCCTTGAATGGCGCCATCTATTTTCTAAATTTTATAGATGATTATTCTGGGAGAGAGTGGGTGTATTTTTTGAAGAAGAATTCGAAAGCTTTGTAAAAATTTAAAGAGTACAAAGCACGAGTAGAGAAGAGTTTGGGCAAGTCAATTTTGTGTCTCAGGTCAGATAATGGGGGTGAATATTGCTCTAAGGAATTTGATAAATTTTGTATGCAGGAAGGGATTAAGCACCAGAAGACTATACCATACACTCCACAGTAAAATGGTGTGGCTGAGCGGATGAATCGTATAATCATGGAATGTGCAAGAAGCATGCTTAGTGCAACCATGTTGGAGAAAAAATTTTGGGTGAAGGCTATTAATACAACTGTTTATCTTATTAACAGGTCACCTACAACTACATTGGATGGACAGATTTCGGAGGTTTGGTGTTGTAAGCCAGTTGATTACTCTCATTTGCGCACTTTTGACTGTGATGCGTTTGCCCATGTACCCAAAGAAAAAAGGTCCAAGCTTGACCAGAAGTCAAGCAAATTTGTTTTTCTCAGCTATGGAGATATAGTGAAGGGGTATAGACTGTGGGATTCTACTGCCCACAAGGTAATTATTAGCCTGGATGTAATTGTTGATGAAAAATCCATGCAAAGGAAGGAGGTATAGTAAAATCCTAATGTTGTACCTATTGAAATAGAATTGAGTGAAGATGACTATGAAGATGGACATGCTGAAGTTTTTGATCAGCATGCAGAACAAGAAGTAGAGCAGCCACAACGGTCACAAGACCAAGAGCCAAAATCGATAGATCATTGGGTTAGAAGATCTACACGTCCACAAAAGTGTTCGAAAAGGTATTATCATGTGTATCAGTCCTCTTTTGCTTTGTTAACTGATGGTGGTGAACCTAGTTCATTTCAGGATGCAACAAAGTGGAGGAAATCCATGGAGGAGGAAATCAAGGCACTTCGAAAGAATAAATCTTGGGAACTTATGGATCTCCCACCTGGAAGAAAGACTGTTGTAAACAAGTGGGTGTATAAAGTGAAGAAGAACAACAACAAGCTTTTGGAAGGCTATAAAGCTCGCTTGATGGCAAAGGGCTATGTGCAGAATTCAGGTGTTGAATTTAATGAAATTTTATCTCCATTTGTGAAGATGACTACTATCAAAGTTCTACTTGCACTTGTAGTTGCATAGGATTTGGAACTAGAGCAACTTGATGTAAATATTGCTTTCTTGCATGGTGATCTCGAGGAAGAGATATATATGGATCAGCCAGAGGGCTATGAAGAAAGAGGTAAAGAGCATTTGGTGTGCAAACTGAAGAAATCACTGTACGGGTTGAAACAGGTGCCAAGGATGTGGTACAAGAAATTTGACAACTTCATGAAGAGCCAAGGTTTGACGATGGCAGTTTTATTATTTTGTTGTTGTATGTTGATGATATGTTGGTTGCAGGCCCCAAAATGAAGAAAATTATTGATCTTAAGGCTCAGTTGGCTAGGACATTTGAAATGAAGGATTTAGGAGAAACAAACCAAATTTTAGGGATGAAGATACACAGGGACAAAAAAGGAAGAAAGATTTGGTTAAGTCAAAAGTCATATGTGGAAAAGATTCTGCAGCGCTTCAATATGCAGAATGTTAAACCAGATAGTACCCCATTTCTTCCACACTTAAAGTTGTCTTCCAACCAGTGTCCTAGAACGAAAGCAGAGAAGACAAGCATATCTCGTGTATTGTATTCATCAGCAGTAGGAAGCCTCATGTATGCCATGGTGAGCACCAGACCACATATTGCCCAAGTAGTGGGAGTAGTCAGTTGATACATGGCAAATCTTGGTAAGGAGCATTGGAATGCAGTGAAGTGGATATTCAGATATTTAAGAGCCACTTTAGATGTTGCCATTTACTTTGAATCGACAGATTTGCAAGTTACAAGTTTTGTGGATTCTGATTATGGTGGAGATAGGGATGGGAGAAAATCCACTACAGGATATACCTTCACCCTTGCTGGAGGAGCGGTGAGTTGGGCTTCTAAGTTACAGTCTGTTGTGGCCTTATCAACCATTGAAGAAGAATACATTACAACAACTCATGCCAGCAAAGAGGCAATTAGGATAGAGCGATATTTGGGTGACTTCAAGGTAATGCAGGAGAAAATTACGTTGCATTGTGATAGCCAGAGTGCTATTCAGTTAGTGAAGAATCCAACATTCCATGATCGCACGAAACACATTGATGTCAAGTACCACTTTATTAGAAATGTGGTGGATGAAGGTAGGATCTTGTTACAAAAAATCAACACTGAAGTGAATCCTACAAATATGCTTACAAAGTCGATCAAGGTAGAGAAGTTTGAATGGTGCAAAAATTCTCTGGGATTGCTAAAAAAGTAACAAGGGCACAATTGGGAAATTGGCACTGGATGAAAATATTTTGGTAGAAGAGTTCCTAAATACTAACTTCAAGTGGGAGAATATTAGGTATGAAGTCCATATGGCCACTAAACGTCTGGGCTGACAGATGTCTAGGCCAGACGTCTGGGATGCCAGATGTCTGGTCTGAAAGATGTTTAGGCCATACGTCTAGGTTGCCAGACATCTGGACTACAGACATCTAGGCCAGACGTCTAGGCTGCCAGATGTCTGGATTGGCAAACGTCTAGGCCAAACGTCTAGGCTGCCAGACATATGGTCTGGCAGACATCTAGGCTGGTCTGGCAAATGTCTAGGCTAGATGTTTGGGTTGTCAGACATCTAGGCCAGATGTTTGGGCTGCCAGACATCTAGGCCAGATGTTTGGGCTGCCAGACCTCTAGGTTGACAGATGTCTAGGCCAGACGTCAAGCCATGAAGATGCCAAAGAAGCAGACGTCTAGGTAGACGTATGATATGGAAATTGAAGCTCATTATTATTGAAAATTTAGGACGTTAAATAAGTCCAAAAAAATAAACCGTAAACCTGGAAATCATGAACGACTTCAAGGATTTACGCACACAAATCTGGAAAGGCTAAGATGTAAGCCCGACAATGCTGAAAACAAAAACACCTACACCTAGACCAGTCAACGGAGGTTAAAAATAGCTCACGTTGATTATTCTTGACTAAGTCCTAAATGCATTTATCCTAGGTCTAAAAAAATTAATTAGCCCTAGGTCTAAGTTTCCTCATCATTCGTCCCAACAAAAGAAGCATTGGACTCCAATGCTTTTAACAAAGCGAGAAAATCTTGGGACATAATGTGAGCAGAAATCCAGCAAGCCTGATGTGGAAATTGGCCTCGGCGGGCCACAAGATATGAAGTAGAAACACCTTGGCGTGTTTGTCGGGTCTTCGTATCAAAGACTGTATCGGCGTCAAGCGGAAGCTGAGCATCAGGAACCACATCAACTAGATGAATGATGGTTGGAACTGTTTCCAATGTGGAATCATAGTATGGTTTGAGAAGATCAACATTGACAACATCGTGAATGCCAAGATGTCTTTGGAAGGTCCAAGCGAAAGGCATTCTCTGAGATTTGCTGAAGAATAGTATAAGGCCCATAACGTAGAGGTTTGATCTTGTTATGTACCTTATCTACAAATCATCGTTTGTCAAGATGAAACCATACTTTGTCACCAACTTGAAAGGAATGAGGAGTGTGATGCTTGTCCATCTGTTGTTTTTGCTTTTGCTGAGTCTTCTGAAGAATTTGAACCACTTTGGCTTGAAGACTCTGCAAATGGTGTACAAAAGAGTTGGCCTTGTCTTGTTCCTTCTGAATGTGTATTGTGGCTGAAGAAGGCAAAGACAAAGGTAACTCATAAGGAGCAAGTGGTTGAAAACCAAAACACACTTCAAATGGAGAGTGTCATGTAGAACTGTGGACGACCCTGTTGTAGGCGTGCTCAATGTGAGTGAGGCTTAAGTCCCACTTGGCTGGAGTGGAATGATGGTAAATCCTCAAACTCTGCACTAGAGTACGATTAACTACCTCTGTCTGCCCATCGGATTGTGGATGATAAGCAGTAGAGGAGTTAAGAGATACTCCCAAAATCTTCCAAAGTGATCGCCAAAAGTGACCCACGAAGCATGAGTCACGATCAGAGACAATGCTGGTAGGAAGACCAAAAGAACGTCATACCACTTCAAAGAAGAGTTGGGCAAGATCCTGTGCAGTACTTGTCTTGCGACAAGGAATGAATTTGGCCATTTTGTTGAATCTGTCCACCACAACAAAGACACAATCATGCTTGCATACTGTCATTGGAAAACCGCTCAAGAGATCCATGGAAATGCTTTCCCACGGACGAGAAGGAATGGGCAAAGGCATGCTCATTCCAAATGTCCTATTGGCTGATTTGGAGCGATTACATACTGCACATTGTCGCAAGAAGTGAAGAACATCTCTTTGCATGTGTGGCCAAAAGAAGAACCTCTGAAGATGATGTAGAGTTTTCTGCCTACCAAAATGTCCCCCATAGAGTGTGGAATGGGCCTCCTTCAGAAGAGACTCCCTGTTTCCATGAGGAACACAAAGTTTGTCCAATTTGTACAATAGTCCATCCTTAATATGAAAGTCTTGAAGAGCTCTCAAATTTGAAGAAGAAGGATTGGAAAGTTGGTGGAAAACTTTGCCAAAATCTGGATCCATAGGATACTGTGTAGGCCAAGTTTGGAAGCCAAGATGAGAAGTAGTGACAATTGTCAAAACTAGAGTAGAAGGAGGACGACTCAAACAATCAGCCACTACATTGTTTCGTCTTTTCTTGTACTTGATTACCAAATGGAATTGTTGCAAGTACGATGCCCATTTTATTGGAAAGTCCATATTCATATTCCATAAATTTAAAAAAAAAAAATTATTGTAGGAATGACAGCGGTTCGGTGACAACTTCAAGGTAAAACCACCTTTCGAGATCGTTACACAGATGGTAACAGAAAAACTGGCGCAGAGAACGCCAAAACTGGACTCAACCGACCAAAATTGCAATTTGCAGATTGCGGGGCTAACCAGTGTGGACCTTAAATTTTTTTTTATCAGCGAGCAGCGGCGATGACCGATCGTGGTTCACGGCTGCAATAACGGCAAGGTGAAATATCCAGTGCAGGTGGACGTCACCGAAAAAAGAAGAAAAAAATTTTCGACAGATCGTGCGGCGCAGAAGAAATTTCGCCGAATACGATCACACTTTTTTTTTTTTAAATTTACAGTCGGTCGACGCGAGAAATGCAGTCGGGAATCTGATAGCGGCAGCGGCAGCAATCCGACAGCGGCAGTGGCAGCAGCAGCGAACTGACAGCAACAGGACGGTCGGGCGCAGGGCTGTTTCAGGTGTGCTTCTCGATGAGGAACAGGTCTGCCAGACCACACGTCAAGGAAATTGAAGCTCATTATTATTGAAAACTTAGGACGTTAAATAAGTCCAAAAAAATAAACCGTAAACCTAGATATCATGAATGACTCCAAGGATTTATGCACACAAATCTGGAAAGGCTAAGATGTAAGCCCGACAATGCTGAAAACCAAAACACCTACACCTAGACCAGTCAACGGAGGTTAAAAACAACTCACGTTGATTATTCCTGACTAAGTCCTAAATGCATTTATCCTAGGTCTAAAAAAATTAATTAGCCCTAGGTCTAAGTTTCCTCATCATTCATCCCAACAAAAGAAGCATTGGACTCCAATGCTTTTAACAAAGCGGGAAAATCCCGGGACAAAATGTGAGCAGAAATCTAGCGAGCCTGATGTGGAAATTGGCCTCGACGGGCCACAAGATATGAAGTAGAAACACCTTGGCGTGTTTGTCGGGTCTTCGTATCAAAGACTGTATCGGTGTCAAGCGGAAGCTGAGCATCAGGAACCACATCAACTGGATGAATGATGGTTGGAACTGTCTCCAATGTGGAATCATAGTATGGTTTGAGAAGATCAACATTGACAACATCGTGAATGCCAAGATGTGTTGGAAGGTCCAAGCAAAAGGCATTCTCTGAGATTTGCTGAAGAATAGTATAAGGCCCATAACGTAGAGGTTTGATCTTGCTATGTGCCTTATCTACAAATCGTCGTTTGTCAAGATGAAACCATACTTTGTCACCAACTTGAAAGGAATGAGGAGTGCGATGCTTGTCCATCTGTTGTTTTTGCTTTTGCTGAGTCTTCTGAAGAATTTGAACCACTTTGGCTTGAAGACTCTGCAAATGGTGTACAAAAGAGTTGGCCTTGTCTTGTTCCTTCTGAATGTGTATTGTGGCTGAAGAAGGCAAAGAAAAAGGTAACTCATAAGGAGCAAGTGGTTGAAAACCAAAACACACTTCAAATGGAGAGTGTCCTGTAGAACTGTGGACGGCCCTGTTGTAGGCGTGCTCAATGTGAGTGAGGCTTAAGTCCCACTTGGTTGGAGTGGAATGATGGTAAATCCTCAAACTCTGCACTAGAGTACGACTAACTACCTCTGTCTGCCCATCGGATTGTGGATGATAAGCAGTAGAGAAGTTAAGAGATACTCCCAAAATATTCCAAAGTGATCGCCAAAAGTGACCCACGAAGCGTGAGTCATGATCAGAGACAATGCTGGTAGGAAGACCAAAAGAACGCCATACCACTTCAAAGAAGAGTTGGGCAAGATCCTGTGCAGTATTTGTCTTGCGACAAGGAATGAATTTGGCCATTTTGTTGAATCTGTCCACCACAACAAAGACACAATCATGCTTGCGTACTGTCATTGGAAAATCACTCAAGAGATCCATGGAAATGCTTTCCCACGGACAAGAAGGAATGGGAAAAGGCATGCTCGTTCCAAATGTCCTATTGGCTGATTTGGAGCGATTACATACTGCACATTGTCGCAAGAAGTGAAGAACATCTCTTTGCATGTGTGGCCAAAAGAAGAACCTCTGAAGATGATGTAGAGTTTTCTGCCTACCAAAATGTCCCCTATAGAGTGTGGAATGGGCCTCCTTCAAAAGAGACTCCCTGTTTCCATGAGGAACACAAAGTTTGTCCAATTTGTACAATAGTCCATCCTTAATATGAAAGTCTTGAAGAGCTCTCAAATTTGAAGAAGAAGGATTGGAAAGTTGGTGGAAAACTTTGCCAAAATTTGGATCCATAGGATACTGTGTAGGCCAAGTTTGGAAGCCAAGATGAGAAGTAGTGACAATTGTCAAAACTAGAGTAGAAGGAGTACGACTCAAACAATCAGCCACTGCATTGTTTCGTCCTTTCTTGTACTTGATTACCAAATGGAATTGTTGCAAGTACAATGCCCATTTTATTGGAAAGTCCATATTCATATTCCATAAATTAAAAAAAAAAAAAATTATTGCAGGAATGACAGCGGTTCGGTGACAGCTTCAAGGTAAAACCACCTTTCGAGATCGTTACACAAACGGTAACAGAAAAACTAGCGCAAAGAATGCCAAAATTGGACTCAACCGACCAAAACTGCAATTTGCAAATCGCGAGGCTGACCAGTGTGGACCTTAATTTTTTTTTTATCGGCGAGCAACGGCGATGACCGATCGTGGTTCACGGTTGCAATAACGGCAAGGTGAAATATCCAGTGCAGGTGGACGTCACCGAAAAAAGAAGAAAAAAATTTTCGACAGATCGTGCGGCGCAGAAGAAATTTCGTCGAATATGATCACGCTTTTTTTTTTTTTTTTTTAATTTACAGTGGACCGACGCGAGAAATGCAGTCGGGAATCTGACAGCGGCAGCGGCAGCAATCCGACAGCGGTAGCGGCAGCGAACTGACAACAACAGGACAGTCGGGCGCAGGGCTATTTCAGGTGTGCTTCTCGACGACGAATAGGTCTGCCAGACCACATGTCAAGGAAATTGAAGCCCATTATTATTGAAAACTTAGGACGTTAAATAAGTCCAAAAAAATAAACCGTAAACCTGGAAATCATGAACGACTCCAAGGATTTACGCACACAAATCTGGAAAGGCTAAGATGTAAGCCCGACAATGCCGAAAACATAAACACCTACACCTAGACCAGTCAACGGAGGTTAAAAACAGCTCACGTTGATTATTCCTGACTAAGTCCTAAATGCATTTATCCTAGGTATAAAAAAATTAATTAGCCCTACGTCTAAGTTTCCTCATCATTCGTCCCAACAAAAGAAGCATTGGACTCCAATGCTTTTAACAAAGCAGGAAAATCCCGGGACAGAATGTGAGTAGAAATCCAGCGAGCCTGATGTGGAAATTGGCCTCGACGGGCCACAAGATATGAAGTAGAAACACCTTGGCGTGTTTGTCGGGTCTTCGTATCAAAGACTGTATCGGCGTCAAGCGGAAGCTGGGCATCAGGAACCACATCAACTGGATGAATGATGGTTGGAACTGTCTCCAATGTGGAATCATAGTATGGTTTGAGAAGATCAACATTGACAACATCGTGAATGCCAAGATGTCTTTGGAAGGTCCAAGTGAAAGGCATTCTCTGAGATTTGCTAAAGAATAGTATAAGGCCCATAACGTAGAGGTTTGATCTTGCTATGTGCCTTATCTACAAATCATCGTTTGTCAAGATGAAACCATACTTTGTCACCAACTTGAAAGGAATGAGGAGTGCGATGCTTGTCCATCTCGTTGTTTTTGCTTTTGCTTGAGTCTTCTGAAGAATTTGAACCACTTTGGCTTGAAGACTCGCAAATGGTGTACAAAAGAGTTGGCCTTGTCTTGTTCCTTCGAATGTGTATTGTGGTCGAAGAAGGCAAATACAAAGGTAACTCATAAGGAGCAAGTGGTTGAAAACCAAAACATACTTCAAATGGAGAGTGTCTGGTAGAACTATGGACGACCCTGTTGTAGGCGTGCTCAATGTGAGTGAGGCTTAAGTCCCACTTGGTTGGAGTGGAATGATGGTAAATCCTCAAACTTTGCACTAGAGTACGATTAACTACCTCTGTCTGCCCATCGGATTGTGGATGATAAGTAGTAGAGAAGTTAAGAGATACTCCCAAAATCTTCCAAAGTGATCGCCAAAAGTGACCCACAAAGCACGAGTCACGATCAGAGACAATGCTGGTAGGAAGACCAAAAGAACGCCATACCACTTCAAAGAAGAGTTGGGCAAGATCCTGTGCAGTACTTGTCTTGCGACAAGAAATGAATTTGGCCATTTTGCTGAATCTGTCCACCACAACAAAGACACAATCATGCTTGCGTATTGTCATTGGAAAACCGCTCAAGAGATTACCTACTGCACATTGTCGCAAGAAGCGAAGAACATCTCTTTGCATGTGTGGCCAAAAGAAGAACCTCTGAAGATGATGTAGAGTTTTCTGCCTACCAAAATGTCCCCCATAGAGTGTGGAATGGGCCTCCTTCAGAAGAGACTCCCTGTTTCCATGAGGAACACAAAGTTTGTCCAATTTGTACAATAGTCCATCCTTAATATGAAAGTCTTGAAGAGCTCTCAAATTTGAAGAAGGATTGGAAAGTTGGTGGAAAACTTTGCCAAAATCTGGATCCATAGGATACTATGTAGGCCAAGTTTGGAAGCCAAGATGAGAAGTAGTGACAATTGTCAAAACAAGAGTAGAAGGAGGACGACTCAAACAATCAGCCACTGCATTGTTTTGTCCTTTCTTGTACTTGATTACCAAATGAAATTGTTGCAAGTACGATGCCCATTTCATGTGCCTAGCTTCAAGACAGACGGTAAACCTTTCGAGATAAAACCACCTTTTGAAAACTTAGGACGTTAAATAAGTCCAAAAAAATAAATCATAAACCTAGAAATCATGAATGACTCCAAGGATTTACGCACACAAATCTGGAAAGGCTAAGATGTAAGCCCGACAATGCTGAAAACAAAAACACCTACACCTAGACCAGTCAACGGAGGTTAAAAACAGCTCACGTTGATTATTCCTGACTAAGTCCTAAATGCATTTATCCTAGGTCTAAAAAAAATTAATTAGCCCTAGGTCTAAGTTTCCTCATCAACGTACGCGAAAGATGAAAAGTCTTGGGAGCGAAAGATGAAACGAATAGTCTTTGGAGGCTTGCATTGGAAGATGAAACAAACAGTTTTGGAGTCTTCCTTCTGCTCTATAAAAGGGATGTGATCCCTTGCATAATGTAATAAGAGAGTTGTTGAAAACGTCAAAGGACGTGGATGTAAATTTTGCTAAAATAATAAAACAAGAAGTTGCCATTGCCCCGTGGTTTTTCCTGCACATTGCAGGTTTCCACATAAAATCTCTGTGTCACTTGTGTTACTGTTTTCGTGTTCTATATTTTTTTTATTGTGCTTCCTCTTGCAGGTGTGGAATCTTGAAGTTTTTTCTAACATTTCTAAGGCTACCGGGAAATTGATCAATGAAGATAAATCTAAAGTCATTTTCTTTCACCGATCTGCTAGATAGGAATCCATGGTCTTGGATAAATTAAGAAATAAGAAGACCTCCCTTCTCATCACTTATTTAGGTATTCCCATCAATATTCAAAGACAAAAAAAATATCAGAATTGGTTGTTAGACAAATTCAAGAAGAAAATTGGAAAGTGGACCAATAGGTGGCTTTCTTCTGGGGGTAGAATCACCTTGGTAAATCAGTCCTTCAAGCTATTCCTATTTATGTTTCTACAGTGTTGAATGTCCAAAATGCTATTCTTTGAGAACTGGATCAAATCAGTCATCGGTTCCTCTAAAATGGTACTAAGGAAAAAATAAAATGGGCCTTGGTGAAATGGGACACTTTATATCTTCCTATGAATGAAAAGGGATTAGTATTCTGTTATGCTATTATTAACGATGCTTTAGCTGCTAAATTATATTGGAGTATTTTGCATAAATAATCTTCGTGCTAAATTTGCTAACAAAAGTCCTAAAGACCTTGTTCGCTATCAATTGCCTACCAAAGGTTCTCCCATTTTAGCAGTTCTTAATACTGGTGAGGATTTGATCAAGAAAAATTATTTTGGATCATTCATAATGGTCAACAGGTAAATTTTTGGACTAATTCTTGGGATGGTCACAAGCCTTTGATAATTTAGTTTCCCAATTGGAGGCCTTGGATGGAGGAGCTTCACTGAGCTAAATGGATAAAGATGGCTAATTATTGTCAGTACCATACTAGTAATTCATAGGTTTATAGATATTGGATCCCTATTGAGGACTGACCTATTAAAATATATGAATGGCAAAGACAATATATCCAATGCATCCTTCATATGATATCTCTCTCTTGGTACCATGAAAAATATTGTTTTGGATGGAACAACACTACTAAGGGGTGAGTATTTAGTTGCTTAAGGTTATTTGACCTTATGCCATAATAATCCCAAACAATCATCTGACATCTTTTCTCGGTTGTGGGTTAAAAAGCTTTAGCCTAAGGTGAGGTTCTTTACTTGGCTTTTATTACATCGCGAGGTGCTTACTGGTGAGCAACTTATGAAGTGTGGTTTTCATGGCCCTTTTAGATGTGAAATGTGTGGAGAGAATGTCGAAACTGTCAGCCCTATTGAGGACTGGCCTATTCAAATCCCAAAAAGGCAAAGACAAGATATCCAAGGCATCCTTCATATGAGATCCCTCTCTTGGTCCCATGAAAAAGATTGTTTTGGATGGAACAACACTACTAAGGGTGAGTATTCAGTTGCTCAAGGTTATTTGACCTTATGCCATAATAATCCCAACCATTCTTCTAAAATATTTTCTTGATTGTGGGCTCAAAAGCTCTGGTAAGGTGAGGTTCTTTAATTGGATTTTATTGCACCGTAGGGTGCTTACTGGTGAGCAACTTATGAAGCATGGTTTTCATGGCCCTTTTAGATGTGAAATGTGTGAAGAGAATGTAGAAACTCTGAACCATATTTTTATTGAGTTTACTTTAGCCACTGAGCTATGGAGGAGAATGGCCACTTTACTTGGCTTACAGTGGTCCATTTTTTTTACTTTTGAACAACTTTGGAGGGATTGGCCTAAACAAGAGGGTGTTGATCATTTTTTTAGGCAGTTAGTTTGGATGGGTTCTACCATTCTTCTTTGGAATATCTAAAATGAAAGGAACAACTGAATTTGTAATCAATATAAGAAGGATATTCACTATATTTAAAAATACCATTGCCAACTTAGTTGAATCAGTCCATAAGCTCCTTAATCACCCCCAAAACTCCCACCAAATATGGGATCAAGTGATGCAAATATTGAATATTAACTCTTCTAAGGGCAACCAACTTAAAGGGAATGTGAGTAATTGCAATATGGATAGAACAAGGAATTGACAACCTCCTTCTAAGGATTTTGGAAAAGTCAATACCGATGGAGTCTCTAGAGGGAACCCTAGAAAAGCTAGCGTAGGAGGAATTGGTAGAATTTCATATGTCTCCTTGGTTTTTACTTTTGCTGAGAATTTGGGTATTCTATTCAATAACCTTGTTGAGGGGTATGGTATCCTTAGAGGCCTTCAAGAGGCTACTAAGGTTGTATAGGAAAAGGTGCTAGTTGAGTCTGACTCTCAACTCATGATTAATCTTTTGAAGACTCCTAAGAATCATAAGGTTGATTGGAGAATAAAAATAATTATTAAGAAGATTCAGTTAATCCAACTGGGATTTTTGAAAGTTGATTACAATCATGTGGTCAGAGATCAGAACAAAAGTGTTGATGCTGTAGCTAATTGGGCTTTGGACAAAGGTGATCATACTTGCTATGACCACCCTCCTAGATGGTGGGCTTTGTAAATAAGGGAAGCTCTTCTTTCTATCATTTCTTTGGATGGCTCTAGTTCTTGAGGTACCTAGTTTCTTCTTGCTTTATTTTTGCTTCTCTTTGGTTCGGTCAGGGTATTTTAATTCCCTAGCTCAAACTAATCTTTCTTTTGTTTCCTCTATTGATTCTTGCCTTAAAAGTCTTTTGGTGTAGAAAGGTCATTGTTGTGTTCAATTTTTTTTCTTTTTTTGTTTAGTTTTTTGAGGTGTGTATGTGTGTTTTTTTTGTTTTATTTTGTTTTTTTTTGTGTTTTTTGTTATTGTTCCTATGTTTTTGTTGTTCTTGTTCTTGTGTTTATGTATGTTTGAGTTAATTGGTGTTTTGGTGTTTGAGTGTTTTCTATGTTTTTGTTTTTGTTTGTTGTTTGTTGTTGGTTGTTTTTTTAAGGTTTTGGTTGTTTTTGTTGGTTGTGTCTTTGTAGCATTCTGTTGTTTTTGTCATGTTTGTGTTTAGTTATGTTGTTCTTGTGCATTTTTTTTGTAGCTTATTGTGTGTGTTTAGTTGTGCTTTATCTTTTCGACACACTCAAGGAGCATGTTTTTTTATCTTATTGTGTGTTTGTGTTTGTGTGTTCTTTTTTTGTTGTTTCAGGTTTACTCCTTGAGTATGTCAAAGGTGGTAGGCCAGGTGCGAGCCCTAGGTTATTTTTGCAGAAGAGATACCCTTGCCTCCTTAGGTCTTACCCGAAAGTGGCATCTCTTCTGGGATGTTTTCTACAAAAAAAAAAGATCGTGAAATATACATTTTTTTGTTTTTTTCTTAGCTATAGAAAAAGAGGAGTCATAACTTTTTTCTATAAAGTTTGAGAGTTTATAAACATATTTAATTTTGAGATGTTATAACTACATACCAAAAAGTTCAAATTTGTATTTTTGTTTTTGGTTGAAAGTGATTTAATAAGAGTTAACAAAGGGGAAATTCAAAAACTTGTGCACCCATATGTGTGGAGGTAGAAGTAACCAAAGGTCTCCTTCTTGCATGCAAGAAGTAACCAAAGGCCTCCTTGTTGCATGCAGTTGCCTCAATATTGGGGGTTTAATAAGACCTGCTATGATTTCCTTTACCATATAATAAAACCCATCACGAAATTATGTGTTATACTGCAATTCCATAAGTAGTTTGAAACATAAAGAATTATTTGCAAGGGTTTTAATAAAATGAATTTTGCAAAGAAAATTCAAACGAAAAACCCAAAAGTTTTTATATGGTTTAGGGATCAAAAACCCTAAATCCTATATGTGATAAAGAGGGGAGTTTTTAAGGTAATATTTTAACACTTATAAGCAATTTCATTCAAGAAATTAGAGATAACTCGGGTAGACAATTACCCATTTCTTCATTCATTCAAGAAATCAAAGATAACTCAGGGCAGTGAGTAAAGAAGCATCAAATTAAAACATGCAAGAAACAATATCTAACTTGCAGCTTGCTTCTTGTTGCCTCAACACTCCCAAGCCTTATGTCACTTTCGTGGTGGTATTTTACGATCTTAAATCTCTTTGATAGAGTGTGTTTTTACAATATAATGGGATTTCTAGGGCTTGCTTCTTGTTGCCTTAGCACTCCCAAGCCTTATGTCACTTTTGTAGTTGTATTTTACGGTCTTAAATCTCTTTGATAGAGTCTGTTTTTACAATGTAATAGGATTTCTAGGGCTCACTATTTTTGGTTGCCAAGGCAAGATTTTGTTTTAAAAATATTTTTCCTCATAAGGAAAAATAATTTGTTGTCTCGTCTTGCTCTCATATCTTTCCAAGGTTAACATTCAAGTTTTGATACTGAACTCTCCAAAGGAATGTGCAAGAAGACAAAACAACCAAAAGTTTTGCGATTCTATTATATATATGTTTTAAGGGTTAAACCCCTCTCTTAAGGTTTATTGTGATGGTTTTTACTATGGTAACATTTGTTTAAAAGTTTTTTTTGGTATAGTGTTTTGAAGGTGGTATTAAACCGCCATTTTACGATTTTTAAGGGCGGTTTTTACTGTCATAAAAAACTATCATCTTTTAGTCGTGTTTAAAAGACTTTTTTGGTGTAGTGTTTTAAAGGAGGTTATAAACCACTCTCTTAGGGTCTATTAGGATAGTTTTTTGTACAGTCATAAAAAATTGTCGTCTTTCAGTCGTCTTCAAAAGCCTTTTTTGGTGGTGTTTTAAAGGCAAAAAAAATATGATGGCTTTTTACGATGATAAAAACCGCTTTAATAGACTTTAAGAAGGTTTAAAACCACCTTTAAAACACTACATCAAATAAGGCTTTTAAGAATTTCTAAAGGATGACAGTTAAAAATCACCTTAATAGACTATAAGGAGGCAGTTTATAACCATCTTTAAAACACTACACCAAAAAAGGCTTTTAAACGCGGTAAAAAAATGACTTTTCAATAGACCCTAAGAGAACAGTTTAAAGCCACCCTTAAAACATTGCATCAAAGAAGGCTTTTAAACATAGCTAAAAAAGGACAATTTTTTACAATGGTAAAAAATTGCCCTAATAGACCATAAGATGGCAGTTTATAACCGTGTTTAAAACACTACACCAAAAAAGGCTTTTAAACATGGCTAAAAGATGACTTTTTTTATGGTGGTAAAAATCGCCCTAATAGACCATAAGAGGACAGTTTATAACCGTATTTAAAACACTACACCAAAAAATGACACTTTAAAATAGCCCTAATAGACCTTAAAGGACACTTTAAAACTACCTTTAAAAATCACCTATATATATAACTTTTGGTTGTCTTGCCTTCTTACACATTCTCTTGGAAAGTTCAATATCAAGCCTTCAACATTAGCCTTGGAAGGATACGAGAGAGTGATACGAGACAACAAATTGCTTTCATTACTAGGAAAAATTGTTTCAAAACAAAATCTTGCCCTAAAAACCAAATACAGAGTCTTGGTCGAACCCTAGAAATCTTAATGTATTAAAAAAGTGCACTCTGTCAAAGAGATTTGCGAATCCTATATATATATATAGTTTGTTGAGCAAGGTGCAGCAAAAGAATTGCAAAAGTATTGTCATTGTTGTCAACACAGTCAGATTGATGCAGTTGATGCAGTTCAGAGGTCAGTCAGATCAAGTGCGGAAAGTTTCAAGGAAAATGAAGTGACCCAGATTCAGAAACTGGCAAAAAGAGACAAGAAAACTGTCGTGATATTGCGACATGTTTTCTGTCGCGATTTCGCGACATGGTTGAGGAGAGAGAAGGCGCAGCCGAAAATGTCACGATTTTGCGACATGTCGAGTTTTTATTGAGGAGAGAGAAAATGTGTCGCGATTTTGCGACAAAAAGTAGGAGAGAGAAAATGCACGCCAAATTGTCGCGATTTCACGACATGGCCGAGGAGAGAGAAGCTACGAGCAAAACTATCACGATTTCGCAACATGCTGGCAGAGAAGGAAACAAAGGTGTAGCGATGTCGCTACATGTTGAAATGAATGGAAACAAAGGTGTAGCGATATCGCTGCATGATGAAAATACATGGAACGAAGGTGTAGCGATTTCGCTACGTGTTGAAACTAAGAGAAACTAAGGTGTAGCGATTTCGCTGCATGTTGAAACAAGGAGAAACTAAGGTGTAGCGATGGCGCTACATGTTGAAACAAATGGAAACAAAGATGTAGCGATTTCGCTACAAGTGAAAGACACAAACAAGAAGATGTAGCGATTTCGCTACTGCATGGAGCAAAGAGCGTACGAAAGCAAAAGCGTCGTGATTTCACGATGAAGATAACGATGATGTCAGCAATGGCCGAAAGTGTCACAATTTCATGACAAGTTTCAAAGAAAGCTGCTAGAAGCCGAAAACGTCACGATTTCACGACAAGAAGATGATGATGTCAGCAAGAGCCGGAAGTGTCGCGATTTCGTGACATGTTCTATTTTTGCTGGAGTTGGCAAGGAGAGTTGTACGGAAGAACAAAGTGTCACGATTTCATGACATGTTCCTTTTTCGCTGCTGCTGGCAAAGAAGAGTGTACGGAAGCCGAAAGTGTCGCGATTTCGTGACAAGCAGGATGATGACGTCAGCAAAGTTGAAAAGTGTCGCAATTTCGTGACAGGATGAAAGGAAAGCTGCTGTTAAAGAGAAATTACTGTAAAAGGAGGGTTAGATAAGAATCAAGAGAAAAATAAGCAGAGCCGTGAGAGTGTGTAGAGTTGGGTTAATTGCAGACCAGTCAGGGTCATGCTTGAAGTGAAGACATTTTATGTCATCCTAAATTGATCAGAATTGCAGTCCAAGTTGGTGCTTGGTACTTGGGGTTGGTGCTCCATCTGTTGCAGCAGAAAAGTACAGGGGTTGGTGCTCCTTCCAGTTGGTGCTGGTAAAATATTTGTAAAATTGATTTTGCAAAGACTGGATTTGGATTGGAGTCCAAGCAGTCATTTTTGAGGAGTAGCCAAATTGGTGAACCTCGGTATATTGAGTGTTGTGGTTTGCTCTCTTGTTCAAGTTTTTTTTTTGTTCTCTTTATTTCATATTAAATGTTGTAGATATAAAAATTTAATAGCTACACTGATTCACCCCCCCCTCTCAGTGTCATTGTGTAAACATCAATTGGTATCAGAGCCGGTTCCTTGTACAAGCTTAATCAGCTAAGGAGATCTTGGAAGAGACAATGGCAGTTGGTGAAGGATTTTCATCCAACAAAGCTCCCTTATTTGATGGAACAAATTACACCTTCTGGAAACTCAGAATGCAAACATATCTGAGTGCATTGGGATACGATATTTGGGATTCTATAGATAGTGGATACACAGCACCCACTACTCCTCCAACAGATACTGCTGAGAAAAAGAAATTTGAAAACAACTCCAAAGCTAAGAATGCCATAATGTGTGGGCTTGTTGACAGTGAACTGATAAGAGTCATGAGTTGTAAATCAGCAAAAGACATGTAGGATAAACTGAAGAGCATCCATGAGGGAGACAATGAAGATTAAGGAAGCAAAACCGCAAACTCATCGAGCACGATTCGAAGCACTACAAATGAATGAAGACGAAAACATAGAGACTTATATGCTGAGAGTCAACGAAATTATTAATGCAATCAGAGGACTCGGTGAAGAAATTGATGATGCAGTTGTTGTGAAAAAGGTTCTCAGAATACTTCACAAAATATTTAACTCCAAAGTCTCTGCAATAGAAGAGGCAAAAGATCTAAACAACTTCAAGGATGGATGAGTTGCATGGTTCCCCGACAAAGATATGAAATGAGAATAGGACAAACCAAGTCTACAGACAGAGAAGCAGCTTTTAAAGCACATAAGAATGTAAAAGCTGAACATGAATCTGAGGATGAAGGAACACTGGATGAAATAGAAGCCAATTTTGTTTGGAAACTCACAAAAGGAAAAGGAAAATATAGATGGAAGCTACCTTTTAAATGCTTCAATTGTGGAGGAGTTGGTCATTTTGCAGCCAAATGTCCAATGCAGGAGAGAACCAAAAATGGTGAAGGTTCACACCAAGAAAAAGGTGACTGGAAGAAGAAACAAAATTTCAGAAAGAACAACTTCAAGAAGAAAAGCTTCATAACCAAGAATGTCAGCAGTTCTGAAGAAAGCACAGATGAGGAGTCTGAAGAAGAAGGAGGTGAAGCTCTGTTCATGGCACTTGAAGAAGAAAGAACAGAGGAAAATCAAGAAGGTGAAGAAAATTCCAAGGATGAAGTTGAAGTGTATTTGGAAGGAGAATTGGTTGCTGCACTTGAAGAGTTGAGTGCAGAAAGGAAGAAGAATAAAAAAATTTCAAAGAAATTAGAGAATGCCACAGACATAATAAACAATCTAAAAATACAGACAGAGGAATTCAAGAAAATGTTTGAAGTTCTTGATGAACAATTAACTGTAAAGACAGTTGAATGCAGCAAGCTAGAGGAAGACATTGTTAAGTTAAGGATGCAGTTAGAGGAGATGAATAGAAAATTGAACTGTTTTCATAAGTTTGAAGAAAGTACCGTAAAGCTGGATAAAATGTTAAATAACCAAAGACCTTCTGGCATAAAATTTGGTTTAGGCTTTGATGAAGGAGAATCTTCAAAGGATTCAAAGAACTTGAATATAGAACCCACAAAGAAAGAAGAAAATATCAGGGTTGAACCAGAAAAACAAAATAATGCAAAAGAAAATAATAATGCCAGATTCAAGAAGAATACTGACAAAGATGGATTCACAAAAGTCACACATCCGAGGAGGAGAAGAGTCATGGCTCCTACTTCAAACTGGCAAAGACCGGCACCCAGGTTTAATCATGCATTTTTTGGTTATTGTTTTAAATGCAATGCTTATGGCCATAAGATTTCAGATTGCAGGCATAATGTATCTCAAAGGAATTTTACCAGCAGAAATGTTTTTTCTCCTTTAATGAATTATGCAGTTGAATGTTATAATTGTCATAATTTTGGACATATTGCTAGAAACTGCAGAAGCACTTTTGCATCAAATAATTATCAGGGTAGAAAATCTCAGCCAAGTGGGTTGAAACAAAACCAAAAATTTCCTGAAAAATAGGCACATGCTAATGAAAGGACAAAGGCAAAACAAATAGCAAAATCTACTATCAAACCAGAATGGAAAGAAAAGGAATCTTTGATTGTCCAGACTACTTTTAAAGCTCAGAACAAATCAGCACCTTAGATACTTGATAGTGGTTGTTCCAGTCACATGACAGGTGACAAGCAAAATTTTGAGAATTTACAGAATTATGAAGGTGGTTCTATGAAATTTGGAAATAATGATGGAGCAAAGATTGTTGGAAAGGGATCAGTCAAGATCAGTGATGGCAATATAAAATCAAAAGAAGTCTTGTTTGTAATTGGCCTGAAGCATAACTTGCTGAGTGTAAGTCAAATCTGTGACAGAGGTCATGATGTAATCTTCAAGAAGGAGGGCTGTGAAGTAAGAAAGACAAAAAATGAAAAGTTAATAGCCACTGGATCGAGAACTTCAGGAAATCAGTATACACTTTCGAAACTGCAGAAGGAACATGCTTGATGGGACAGGAAGATGAAAACCGGCTATGGCACAAGAGGCTTGGGCATATTAGTTTTGACAATCTGCAAAAATCGGTTCAAAAAGAGCGATTAGAGATATACCAAACATTGGCAAACCTCGTAAATAGCATCTGTGAGTCATGCCAAAATGGAAAACAAACCAGAGCCACTTTCAAAGCAAAAGAATACTTCACTAGCAAGCCATTAGAACTAATTCACACTGATCTATGTGGACCCATGAGAACTGAAAGCATAAATGGACACAAATATTTTATGCTATGTATAGATGACTACTCAAGAATGACATGGGTACTATTTCTGAAACTCAAGTCAGAAGCCTTTGAAATGTTTAAAACATTCAAAAATCTTGTTGAAAATCAATCAGGAAAAAGAATTAAATGCCTAAGATCAGACAGGGGAGGAGAGTTTATCTCCAAAGAATTTGCAGAATACTGTCAAAAACATGGGATAAGAAGACAGTTTTAGCAGACTAGGACACCTCAACGAGAATGGTGTTGTAGAAAGGAAGAATAGAACAAAGGCAGAAATGGCAAGGACAATGCTGCGAGAAAACAAAATAGCCGACTGATTTTGGAAAGAGGCGGTTCATACTGCAGTTTACATTCAAAACAGGTGCATGCTGAGACCACATGAAAGCAAAACAGATTATGAGTTGTGGTTTGGCAGAAAGGCAACAGCAAGACATTTCAAAGTATTTGGCAGCAAGTGCTACATAAAACGGACTAAAGATAACCTCGATAAATTTGAAGATAGAGCTGATGAAGGTATCTTTCTCGGTTACTCAACAAAAAGCAAGGCATACACATGTTACAACAGGAAGTTGAAGAAAATTTTTGAAAGTGCTGATGTAAAAGTTGATGAAGGTAGAGAACAAGAAACTACTAATCAAGAAAACTACCCTATGTATGAAGAAGTCATTGAAGGTGATGATGAAAAAGAAACAGAGAAGAATCAGAAAATTGATCCAGATAGTGTAAAACCGAATCTGAAGAAGAAGAAAACAGGAAATTTAAAACAGGCAACTGGCAGAAAAATCATCCAAGTGAACAGATTATTGGGGATCCCATAGATGGTATTCAAACAAGAAGAACAACAGTGAGGAACTATTCTCTGTTATCTAGTATTGAACCTAAAAATTTTGTTGAAGCAAGCACTGATGAAAGTTGGATGAAGGCAATCAATGAAGAACTAGATCAGATAGAGAAAAACAATACCTGGGAATTAGTACCTAGACCAACAAATAAAAACATAATTGGCACTAAATGGGTTTTTAGAAATAAATTAAATGAAGATGGGCAAAGGTTGTCAGAAATAAGGCAATATTGGTATGTAAAGGCTATGCTCAGATTGAAGGCATTGATTTTGAAGAAACTTTTGCACCGGTAGCTGGACTAGAGGCAATCAGGATGTTTCTGGCATTAGCAGTTCATAAAAATTTCAAAGTATATCAAATGGATGTAAAATCAGCATTTTTGAATGGAAAACTGGAAGAAGAGGTTTACATTGAACAACCCGATGGCTTCCAACTTGGTGAAAATCCAGATTTTGTTTGCAAGTTAAAGAAAGCTTTATATGGATTAAAACAGGCACCCAGAGCATGGTATGCAAGGCTGGATAATTATCTAATTAAACAAGGGTTTAAGAAAGGTTTGGTGGATAGCAACTTATATGTCAAAATAGAGAAGGGTCATCTTATTGTTCTTGTTGTTTATGTAGATGACATAATATTTGGCAACAACATGGATGAATATTGCAAAGACATATCAATTAAAATGAAAAAAGAATTTGAGATGTCAATTATTGGTGAACTTTCTTATTTCTTAGGACTGCAGGTCAATCAAAATGAAAAAGGCATTTTTATTTCTCAAGTTAAATATGTAAAAGAAATGCTGAAAAAGTTCACAATGGAAGACAAGAAACCGGTTAGCACTCCCATGACAACAAGTCGCAAGTTGAGCAAGGATGATAAATCCCCGGATGTAGATCAAACAATGTACGGGTCTATGATTGGAAGCCTCGTTGTATTTAATGACCACTAGACCGGATATATTACAAGCAAGATGTATGGTTGCAAGATTTCGAGCCAGTCCCAAAGAAACTCATGTAACAAATTGTAAAGAGGATTTTCGGATATCTCAAGGGCACTATGGATTATGGGTTGTGGTACCCAAAAGTTAAAGATTTTACTTTGATTGCATATTCGATGCAGATTGGGCAGGATGTATTGATGACGAAAAGAGCACAAGTGGAGGAGCATTTTATCTTGGTGACAGTCGGTAGCATGGCACAAGCAAGAAACAAGAATCGATGATCTCTATCCACTGCAGAGGCAGAATACATTGCAAGCAACAACATGTCGTACTCGGATATTATGGATGAGACAAACGTTGAAAGATCTTGGTATTCATTTCAATGAACCAATTTCAATTAAATGTGATAACACTAGTGCTATCAACATATCCAAGAATCCAATGAATGCATTCAAGAACCAAACATATTGCAATCCGATATCATTTCTTGAAGGATAAAGTTGCAGAAGGAGAGGTTAAATTGGATTTTGTTCCAACTACAGAGCAAGTAGCTGATATATTCACAAAACCTTTGCCAAAGGAAGTATTTGAATATCTTCGGAAGAAGTTGGGAGTAGTCACACCACCCAAGCACTGACTAGCTATGGGAAACACATTCTCAGGGGGAGCATTCAAACTTTTTAAGTCTGAGAATGTTGTGCATAGACTCAGGGGGAGTCTACAGCAACCCTTTGGTATTATTGGCAAAGGGGGAGAAAAAATTAAGCAAGGTTGCGAGTGTGTTGCCAACAATTCCAAAGGGGGAGATTGTTGAGCAAGGTGCAGCAAAAGAATTGCAAAAGTATTGTCATTGTTGTCAACACGATCGATTGATGCAGTTGATGCAGTTCAGAGGTCAGTCAGATCAAGTGTAGAAAGTTTCAAGGAAAACAGAAGTGACCCAGATTCAAAAACTGGCAAAAAGAGACAAGGAAGAAAACTGTCGCGATATCGCGACATGGTCGAGGAGAGAGAAGGCGCAGCCGGAAATGTCGCGATTTCGCGACATGTCGAGTTTTCATTGAGGAGAGAGAAAATGTGTCACGATTTTGCGACAAAAAGTAGGAGAGAGAAAATGCACGCCAAATTGTCGCGATTTCGCGACATGGTCGAGGAGAGAGAAGATGCGAGCAAAACTGTCGCGATTTCGCGACATGCTGATGCAGAAGGAAACAAAGGTGTAGCGATGTCGCTACATGTTGAAATGAATGGAAACAAAGGTGTAGCGATATCGCTGCATGATGAAAATACATGGAACTAAGGTGTAGCGATTTCGCTACATGTTGAAACTAAGAGAAACTAAGGTGTAGCAATTTCGCTACATGTTGAAACAAGGAGAAACTAAGGTGTAGCGATGGCGCTACATGTTGAAACAAATGGAAACAAAGATGTAGCGATTTCGCTACAAGTGAAAAGACATAAACAAGAAGATGTAGCGATTTCGCTACTGCATGGAGCAAAGAGTGTACGAAAGCCAGAAGCGTCGCGATATCGCGACGAAGATAATGATGATGTCAGTAATGGCCGAAAGTGTCACGATTTCATGACAAGTTTCAAAGAAAGCTGCTAGAAGCCGAAAACATCACGATTTCGTGACAAGAAGATGATGACGTCAGCAAGAGCCGAAAGTGTCACGATTTCATGACATGTTCCATTTTCGTTGGAGTTGGCAAGGAGAGTTGTACGGAAGAACAAAGTGTCACAATTTTGTGACATGTTCCTTTTTTGCTGCTGCTGGCAAAGAAGAGTGTACGGAAGCCGAAAGTGTCACGATTTTGCGACAAGCAGGATGATGACATCAGCAAAGTTGAAAAGTGTCGCGATTTCACGACAGGATGAAAGGAAGGCTGCTGAAATAGAGAAATTGCTGTAAAAGGAGGGTTAGATAAGAATCAAAAGAAAAATAAGCAGAGCCGTGAGAGTGTGTAGAGTTGGGTTAATTGCAAACCAGTCAGGGTCGTGCTTGAAGTGAAGACATTTTATGTCATCCTAAATTGATCAGAATTGCAGTCCAAGTTGGTGCTTGGTACTTGGGGTTGGTGCTCCATCCGTTGCAGCAGAAAAGTACAGGGGTTGGTGCTCCTTCCAGTTGGTGCTGGTAAAATATTTGTAAAATTGATTTTGCAAAGACTGGATTTGGATTGGAGTCCAAGCAGTCATTTTTGAGGAGTAGCCAAATTGGTGAACCTCGGTATATTGAGTGTTGTGGTTTGCTCTCTTGTTCAAGTTTTTTTTTTGTTCTCTTTATTTCATATTAAATGTTGTAGATATAAAAATTTAATAGCTACACTGATTCACCCCCCCTCTCAGTGCCATTGTGTAAACATCATAGTTCTCTTAGGGTCTATTATGGTGGCTAAAAGACGACGACTTCATATGGTGGTAAAAAACCGCCTAATAGACCATAAGAGGGCAATTTATAATCGCATGTAAAAAACTACACCAAAAAAGGCTTTTGAATGTGAGTAAACGACGACGATTTTATACAATGATTAAAAACTGCCCTAATAGACCCTAAGAGGACGGTTTAAAACCGCTTTTAAAAATCACTTATATATATAAAGGATTCGCGAAACTTTTGGTTGTCTTACCTTCTTGCACATTCCTTTAGAAAGTTCAATATCATGTCTTGAGTGTTAGCCTTGGAAGGATATGAGAGAGTGAGACGAGACAACAAAAAGTTTTTCTTACTAGGAAAAATAGTTAAAAATAAAATATTGCACTAACAACCAAAAACGAAGTCTTGGTCGAGCCTTGGAAATCTTATTACATTCAAAAAACGTACTTTATCAAAGAGAATTGCAAATATTATATATATATTTTTAAGGGTGATTTTTAAGGATGACTTTAAATCGCTCTCTTAGGGTATATTAGGGCGGTTTTTTACCGTAGTAAAAAATCGTCTTTTAGTCATGCTTAAAAGTCTTTTTTGGTGTAGTGTTTTAAGGGTGATTATAAACTGCACTTTTAGGGGTATTTTAGGGCAGTTTATTACTGTTGTAAAAATTTGTCGTCTTTTAGCTACGTTTAAAAGCTTTTTTTGGTGTAGTGTTTTAATGGCGGTTGTAAACCACCATCTTAGGGTCTATTAATTGGTTTTTTATAGTCGTAAAATCCTATCGTCTTTTAGCTATCTTTAAAAGCCTTTTTTGGTGGTGTTTTAAAGGGTAACAAAAAGAGGATGGTTTTTTTACAATGGTAAAAAATAGCCCTAGTAGACCCTAAGAGGGCGGTTTAAAACCGCCCTTAAAACACTGCACCAAAGAAGGCTTTTAAGCACGACTAAAAGATGATTATTTTTATAGTGGTAATAACAGCCCTAATAGATCATAAGAGGGTAGTTTATAACCACTTTTAAACACTACACCAAAAAAGGTTTTTAAACATGGCTAAAATATAGTTTTTTTTACGACGATAAAAAATCGTCCTAATAAACCCTAAGAGGGCGGTTTAAAATCGCTTTTAAAAATCACATATATAGAGGATTCATAAAACTTTTGGTTGTCTTGCCTTCTTCCACATTCCTTTGGAAAGTTGAATATCAGGGCTTGAGCATTAGTTTTGGAAGGATATGAAAGAGTAAGACGATACAACAAATCACGTTCCTTACTAGGAAAAATAGTTTCAAAACAAAATCTTACCCTAACAACCAAAAACAGAGTCTTGGTTGAGCCTTAGAAATCTTATTGCATTCCAAAAACGTACTATGTCAAAGAGATATATGAATCTTTTATATATATATTTTTTAAATGATTTTTAAGAACGACTTTAAACCGCTCTCTTAAGGTCTAATAGGGCAGTTTTTAATTATCGTAAAAAATTCTCATCTTTTAGTCGTGCTTAAAAGCCTTTTTATGGTGTAGTGTTTTAAAAACGGTTATAAGCTGCCCTTTTAGGGTCTTTTAGGATGGTTTTTATCATCATAAAAAACTATCGTCTCTTAGTCACGTTTAAAATTCTTTTTTGGTGTAGTGTTTTAAGGGTAATTATAAACTGCCCTCTTAAGGTCTATTAGGATGTTTTTTTACCGTTGTAAAAAACTATCCCCTTTTAACCGTCTTTAAAAGCCTTTTTTGGTAATGTTTTAAGGGTAGTAAAAAGACCGATAAAAAACCGCCTAATAGACCCTAATAAAACCGCCCTTAAAACATTGCACCAAAGAAGACTTTTAAACGCGGTTAAATGATGACGGTTTTTACGGTGGTAAACACCTTAATAGACCATAAGAGGGTAATTTATAATTGCTTTTAAAACATTACATCAAAAAATGCTTTTAAACGCGGCTAAAAGATGACTTCTTTTGGTAAAAAACCGCCCTAATAGACCTTAAAAGGCCAGTTTAAAATTGGTTGTTTTGCCAACTTGCACATTCCTTTGGAAAGTTCAATATCAAGCCTTTAGCATTAGCCTTCGAAGGATATGAGAGAGTGAGCCGAGACAACAAATCACTTTTTTTACTGGAAAATATAGTTTCAAAACAAAATATCAACCAAAAATAAAGTCTTGGTCGAGTCTTGGAAATCTTATTGCAATCAAAACACGCACTCTGTCAAAGATATTTGCGCATATTTTATATATAAATAAGGACGGTTTTAAAACGCTCTCTTAGGGTTTATTATGGCAGTTTTTACCACCGTAAAAACTGTCATCTTTTAGTCGTGCTTAAAAGTTTTTTTTGGTGTAGTGTTTTAAAGGTTGTTATAAACCACCCTCTTAGAGTCTTTTAGGGCGGTTTTTTACCATCGTAAAAAATTATTGTGTTAGCCACATTTAAAAATATTTTTTGGTGGTGTATTAAGGGCGGTTATAAACCACCCTCTTAGGCTCCATTATGACGATTTTTTACTGTCGTAATATCCTGTTATTTTTTAGCTATCTTTAAAAGCCTTTTTTGGTGGTGTTTTACGAGCAACAAAAAGACGATGGTTTTTTATGACGATAAAATATCGCCCTAATATACCTTAAGAGGGTGGTTTAAACCCGCCCTCTTAGGGTCTATTAGGACGGTTTTTTACTGCCATAAAATCTTATCATTTTTTAGCTATCTTTAAAAGCCTTTTTTGGTGGTGTTTTAAGGGTAACAAAAAGACAATGGTTTTTTATGACGGTAAAATACTACCCTAATAGACCTTAAGAGGGTGATTTAAAACCGCACTTTTAACACTACACCAAAGAAGCCTTTTAAGCGTGACTAAAATACGATGATTTTATACGACGATAAAAAACTGCCTTATTAGACCATAAGAGGGCAATTTATAACCATTTTTAAAACACTACACCAAAAAAGGCTTTTAAACATGCCTAAAAGATAACTTTTTTTTTACGATGATAAAAAACCACCTAATAGATTTGCAAAAAGGCTTTTAAACACGCCTAAAAGATAACATTTTTTTTACGAGTAAAATCGCATTTAAAAGTCATCTATATATATATATATATATATATATATAAAGGATTTGCAAAACTTTTGGTTGTCTTGTCTTCTTGCACATTCCTTTGGAAAGTTCAATATCAGGCCTTGAGAGTTAGCCTTGGAAGGATATGAGAGAGTGAGATGAGACAACAAATCACTTTCCTTATGGGGAAAAATAGTTTCAAAACAAAATCTTACACTGAAAACCAAAAACAGAGTCTTGGTTGAGCCTTGGAAATCTTATTGCTTTCAAAAGATGCTCTCTATCAAAGAGATTTACGAATCTAATATATATATATATATTTTTAAGGATGATTTTTTAAGGGTGGCTTTAAACCACTCTCTTAAGGTCTATTAGGTTGGTTTTTTACCGTCATAAAAAATTGTCTCTTTTAGTTGTACTTAAAAGCCTCTTTTGGTGTAATGTTTTAAGGGTGGTTATAAACTGCCCTCTTAGGGTCTTTTAGGGTAGTTTTTTACTGTTATAAAAAATATCATCTTTTAGCCGTGTTTAAAGCCTTTTTTGGTGTAGTGGTTTAAGGGCAGTTATAAACCACCATCTTAGGGTCTATTAGAATGGTTTTTTATTGTCGTTAAATCCTGTTGTCTTTTAGTTGTACTTAGAAACCTTTTTTGGTGGTGTTTTAAGGGCAACAAAAAAATTGATGGTTTTTACGATGGTAAAAAATTGCCCTAATAAACCCTAAGAGGGCAGTTTAAAACTACACCAAAAAAAGGTTTGTAAACACAACTAAAGATGATAGTTTTTTACAATGGTAAAAACTGCCCTAATAGACCCTAAGAGGGCGGTTTAAAACCACCCTTGAAAATCACCCTTTAAAGGATTCGTAAAACTTTTGGTTGTCTTGCCTTCTTGCACATTTCTTTATAAAGTTCAATATCAGGCCTTGGAAGGATATGAGAGAGTGAGATGAGACAACAAATTACTTTCCTTACAGGGAAAAACAATTTCAAAATAAAATCTTACCCTGACAACCAAAAACAGAGTCTTGGTCGAGCCTTGGAAATCTTCTTGCATTCAAAAACTGCACTTTTTCAAAGAGATTTGCAAATCTTATATATATATATATATATATATATATATATATATATATATATATATATATATATATAAGGGTGACTTTAAACCGTTCTATTAGGGTCTATTAGGGCATTTTTAACCACCATAAAAATCATCGTCTTTTAGTCGTGCTTAAAAGCCTTTTTTAGTGTAGTGTGTAGACACCTAAAATGCGTAATCACAAGGACTTCCAAAAGACCTCCTTATAAACTATCTAACCCACCTAGGGCAGCCTCTGTGCTATTAAGTGTCTTTCCTCAACAAAAGGAGTATTTTTTCCTCATGGGAAGCAAGATCGTCTCGCTCGAGACAGTCTCTAAGTTGAGGTCATCTCGTTGTGAGATGATCAAGTACACATAATTTCAAAAAGAATAATTATGTAGTAGAACTACCTGTCAACATGGTGGTTGATTTCTTGCTGCCCCTAATGACCTACAGTCAACCATGGCGACCTGCAATTGTCCCTACCACCTGCAAAGTGGAAATAAAGTTGCCCTTGATTGCCTCATTGCCTCTTTTGGCACCTAGCCAAGGAGGCTATAAAATGGAGGCATCCCCTCCTGGTTTTAAGAATCCATGATTTTAAGACCAAAGCAACAAAGTGCTACCAAATTCACCAGCTAAGTTTCTTCGTTGCCATCAATACCGGTTTTTTACTACGCAAATCTTGAAATCATATTTTTCATCTTTGAATTATCAAGTTTGTTGTTTTGGATCAATCAAATCATCGTTCTTGTCGATAGCTCACCACCAATTCATCGATAAAACTCACCTCTATATTATCCCCAACCTCACCCCAAACTGGTTTCATAAAGTTGCAGGTCCACAACAGAGACCTTTTCATCTGAGACGGTCCTATAAGTAAGACCATCTCGACAAGATATAACCTTGATCAGGTGATCATTTTCATGATATTTCTTGCATTTTACTTCAAATATATACTTGTATGTTAATTTTACTACCAGATCCTTCATTTTGAGCACTTTATTTCATAGTATTAGCGTAGATCGTTCGTTATTTCATATATGCATTTACTTTATTCGATTTTATATCTTGATCATTACGAGTCCAATATTGGTGTACCCCATAGAGGCTATTGATTCTTCTATTGTTTTATTGTACACAGGTTACAGGATTCGAAACAGCGAATGATCTCGGATCCAATCCTCACTTGGTGGTCGCAAGAAAACCAACTTCCAAAGACATTGTTTTTGACACGAAAATCAATTGGATTGCACTAAGAAAGCTATTGTAAAAATTGTATTATGGGTAAAATCCCTGGAGGGGATATATGTAACACATTTTAAAGAAATCAATGCAATATTAATATAGTTGGATTCCATTGCCATTTGGTCTCTTTATTTTTGTGTCTTGCATCGTGTTTCCTTTCAATATTTTATTTACCTGTATTTCTATTATGGTGTATGCATTTTTGCGCTTTCAAATGGTGATAAAAAACAACAAAAAAATTAGAAGAACAAAAAAATCATAGCAAAGTGCTTTCTTATGTGTTTATTTGCTTTGTGTGCATAACTTAAGAAAGTGCTTGAGAGCATTGTCATGGGTCTTTACGCACCATTTACCTAGCATATGGTCATAACACATAGTCAAACTCATTTACGAGCTTACATTGTTGATCCATCACCTAGAGCCATGGATTATTTTTGGATTGATCCATAGGACCTCATCATCCCTAAATGGCAACGTGATTATCCTAGTCTGAATATCAGTCATCACTCCACTAACCCCGACACACTAGACGTCCACACTCACAACTCACCCACTAGTACTAAATACAATCAAGATATGGATTATCCTGATCAAAATACCTTGCGTACCTTTTATAGGGATAACTATAACCAAGTTGAAACATCTAGAAAATCCCTACCACACATCGGTATCCTAGCTCGACCTGCGACTCCCTTGGATCAGGTTCAAGGGTGCACCCTGCAACAAGATAGGGACGTTCAAGCTACTCCAACTGATCATCCTTATATGAGCTATAAGTATGATCATTTGAACATATATGATGATCAAGGTAATCATAATGCTACCACATCAGCTCATGGGCCTAAGGATGATGATCTTCACCCTCCCACTATGCCTTATGACATTCAGTATGGTCAAGGATGGTGCGTTTTTGCACCTATTGATTACAAAGAACCTATATTTCGATTGCAATACCAAGTTAATGCGACCTCTCACAACCCTAGAAAATAAGTCATCGATCTCTCTAGGGCTGAAGCATAAAGGACACCTATTCATGCCACACACATGTGTGAATATACCACACACCATTGACCTAGAAAACTAAAACAGATATCCAAGATAGCCTTGGACACTCAATCACAATGGGTGATACATTAATGGTTGCACATGCCTATGTAGCAATGACAACCAACCCAACATCACCCAAGGCACCAAGCACAATGACACAACCTTTGACCGTGCCCAACCAAAACCTTTTACCTTATCCATACCCAAATCCAATTCATTATCAACATCTTAGACCACCACCCATTCATCATCATAACCTTATTCACTTTAACACTATCAAGTGTACCCCTATCAACAGGATAATGAAGCCTATGAGGAACAACAACCTAAGTATCAAGAACTAATTGACATGTATCTCGAGGCAACCTATGATGATATGCTTTTTGGTACCACTTGCCCACCATTATCCATAGTAAAACCTTCAAACCAATCAAGGCCAAATGTGATTAGATATTATTATCTCGCCAGAGGCCTATAAATTATTGATAGAGTGCCTCAACACATTAGAAAAGCAAGCCTTAGGTTCAGGTTACCAGAAACCTACTCTACGACAAATTACAAATCAACCTTTGTACCCATCGATTTTGTCACTGCCCTATCCTGAACACTTTGAGATACCAAAGTTAGACAAGTTTAAGGGTGATGAAGATGCACAGGAACATGCGAGGAGCTTCGTAAACACATGCCTCCATATTTAGGATAGTGACCCCCTCATGCTATGAACGTTCCTTATAATGCTTTTTGGGGTGCTTTGGAGTGGTATAACAATTTACCATGCCATAGTATCTTAATCTTTGAACAATTTATAGATGTTTTTCTAGAATGCTTTACCTTCAGCATCAAGAGAAAGGCCACCATGACTGATTTATATAATCTTCACCCGTTCGAGGATGAACCGATCATGGACTATGGAAACAAATGGAGAGCAGTAATAACAAAACTATCCTTCACTCTACCCATCATAGAGCTCACTCAAATGTTCACTCGGAGTTGCACAAAAAAAATCTCATTACTATTGCAACTTCAGTAGTATAGGACCTTCGAGGAAGCCTTGGACCAGGCGAAGGTAATAGAGGACATCAAAGTCCAATAAGGAGAGATTAAACTCTAGAAAAAGGAGTGGCCTACTAAAAACGTAAAAGGTGGCCAAACTCAACCTAAGACAACTCCAGTAAATCAGGTTGTCTTAAGTGTGCCTAGACCCTCAAATCGGGCTCTAGCATCATTGCCTATCAGGTACAACCTTCATCGACATAGTATAATACTCAAGCGACCAATCCACCACAACTCCAAACTCAACCTCATCGATCACCTTGCCAATATACACCATTGCAGGAGTCTTTGGCATCAATATTTAATCACTTATGCGAGGTGCAAGCAATTACACTCCCTAAGGTCTGACCATTGGATCTGAATTGTCCTAAATCCAAATCTTACAAGGAGGATCAATACTACAACTATAATTTATAAAAGGGGCATGGCATTCAGTCATGTTATGCATTTAAGAATGTAGTGCATGATATGATTGAGAGACAAGAGATTTAGATGGATAATCCTTTTGCTTCCAACAATCAAAATATAGGTGTCTTCCAAGATCCCTTACCCAACACAAGGCACGCTACCTGCTATCAAAACAAAGCAACCTAAGTAGGTTAATCAAGTGCATACCACCCAACTAAATCAAGGTTTAGTGGGAATGATTAATATAGTGACGAGAAATAGATGGTATCCAATGCAACCACACAACCTGTAGATTTTGCTAATATCCCGTAAACATCGTAGATACCACCAATCTCAAATTCTATCACACCTACTCTGCCTCACCTAGTGCTCACACTAAGGAATAGACTAAAATTCTAGATATGTGATCAGAAAGGCTCTCCACCTATGAGTTGATTCAACAATTGAAGCCACATTAAGAGGCTTTGATGGAGATCCTAATATAAATTGAACTATAGCCACAAGACCCAAATTCTTTCATAAATTTTATGGGGCATGTTTAAACATGTTAAGATATTGCAATTATATTTTAGGATAATGAAATTCAGATGATACCTGCTAAAGTACCCTATCCACCATTGCATATCATTGTTAGAGTGGATAGGATCCCTTTCAAACATGTCTTGATTGACACAAAATTATCAATTAATATCATCACCTCCACTGCCCTCCAACATCTCAACCTTTTGCCTTCAACCATCGCATCATCCACTTTTACCCTTCGAGCTTTAAATGACGCCCTGTGTTCCACTATTGGTGCAGTACTCCTCCCTATTTAGATTGGACAAAAGACTATTCATGTATTATATCACATCTTTGAAGGTGCCATGCAATACAACATATTGCTTGGTAGGCCCTAGATTTGAGACATGAAATGTGTACCTTCCATAATGCATCAGTTCATAAAGTACATACATGAAGGCCAAGTTTACTACATCCCTACAGACCCAAAACCCTTCAAATATTGCAATATGGTTGCACATCCATAGGAGTCCACCTTGCCTTCCACACATCTAGATATTTGGCCTAACAACCACAAATTTTACACCATGATCACCCATCACTTCACCATCGCCACCTCCATAAAAACTGTCACCATCGATTTCATTAGATATACCTTCATCATCATCTAATCCTCCACCTCAAAATCCGAAGAAGGCACCTATAACATCACCTTCATATCCACCTTCACCAACACACACATTAACATCTCAACCATCCAACACACCTCCCACACCTTCGATTTCAACCATTTTTGCCACTTCCATCCACACTTACCCTACAGAGGAGGAGCCACCCATCATCACACTACTTTCATCACAACCTACATCTTCTTCATCATCTCCCCCAGTAGAGTCACCACAAGTCACCATTAGCATGACAAATTCGAGCATAGGTGAATATCGAGTGTAAGATGTCACATTCACCCCGCTCATCGAGTTGGTTAGAGAACTTGGTCACCCACAGATCACACCATTACCCATTGGTATCATAGTCCCTATTGGGTCTTACCTGAGCCAAACCAATTTTATCTATGGTGATATTGATACTGCCACAAACATACAACTTGTGCTAGAGGATGAAGAGTCATTTCAAAAAAAAATATCGATTATCTTTCAAATCCATATTTTACGATGCGATATTCCCATCACCATAATTGGTATGGAAATGGCTTGGGGTAATACGAGCAAGGCCCTCAAACTCCTCTAGAACCACACTACCAGCTACCAACATATAAATCATGCTTAGGATACGGTATATGCATACCTGATGAGCTTCTTACCGATTTTATACAATGTCTTAACTAAGGCTTTGGGGCAGATATCGATGGCCACGAGTATGTTGATCCTGGTAATGCTCATTTGCTTAGCGATCATCCACATATCGCTACCTTATCTATTGTTGTAGATGAATCATTATAAGAGGAGTTGAAATACGATCAAGAGTTAGAACATGACTAGGGGTCAAAAGATGATTGGGATATTGTGTCCATCACTTCGTTTAGCTCGAAAGAAGAGTTAACCCGCTGAGCCTCTCGTAGATATTGATAAATTATATATTTGACTCTTCTTGATATTATCGTTACCCCTTTGGCATTAGCTTCTCTCACCTACATATCTAGTTGTCATAGTTCCTCATAGAGCGCACCCAGTAATTTCCATTCCACCTCAACCACCCCCTGTACATTTGCGTCCACCTATATTTGATCATCTTTTTCCACCTACAAATAAATTTCAGCCACCAACCATCAACATGATCTCTGTTGATCTCACCATTCCCATCCATTATCCCAATGATCCTTCCAAATCATTACCTCTCAATCTAGAGGCTATTTATTTTTATCATGTTACCCTTTCGTCGTTTCCATATGAGTTTCTCCCTTATAAGGATATGTTACAATCGTTCCATATCTCGTCGCATCCTCATTTAGATGTCTTACAAGCTGAGATTAAGCCCAATGATGTGTCTGAATCATTCAATCTAATCAATGACATACATTTAATCCCTACTCCCCATTAATTGGAGGGCTCCCATATGCTTATAGAAGAGACGATTGATATCGACATTAGCAATGATCCTGAACATCCCCAGATTCTTAAGTTGGGGAAGGGTCTCTCAACCGAGGAACAAAATGCATTCTTTTTTTTCTTTTCTTTTTTTTTAAGCGAAAAACCCCTTGTGGGGCCACCTTGGTCTGAGAGACCATGAATAGGGGGTTCTACATCGTCAAAGTCACCCAGAGTCGCACCCAGCCCTGCCGGCACCAACATTATTAATTGGATTTTGGGTACCCAATTCAACTTTTTGGTAGGGTGGAGATTCGAACCTAGGACCTCCCTTGGAGGATTTCCCTCTCCTCTCCAACTCACCTACAACACCTGGGTGGCATTCTTCACTCTTCTAAATAAATATATAATTATTTTGCATGGTCATATAAAGATATGTCTAGTCTAGATCCAAATCTAGTTGTCCAGTGTCCACAATTTGATACTAAATCCAACAATTAAAACTAGTAAAGCAAAAACTTCACAAGATACATCCAACAATTGTTATTATGATAAAATATGAATTACACAATTTTTTGGATGCAGGATTCATCTAATTTATCGACTACCCCAACTGGGTGTCCAATATGGTTCTTATTCAAAAGTTGAATCAGGGGGTGCGCATATGCATATATTTTCGTGATCTTAATAAAGTGAGTCCCAAGGATGAAATTTTGCTCTTGAACATCGATACATTGGTAGATGCAGCTATAGGACATGAAATGCTCTCTCATGAATGGCTTCTCTAGATACGATCAAATCTGAGTCAATCCTAAAGATTAAGCCAAAACAACCTTTACTACACCATGGGGGGCCTTTTGCTAAAAGGTCATGCCCTTTGGTTTAAATAACGCAGATGCTACCTATCAACGAGTAATTATATATATCTTTCATGACTACATGCACAAAATTATCGAGGATTATATCGATGATCTTGTGGCTAAATCTTTAGTGCATCAGAACCATATTGGTGTTCTAGAAAATATCTTCGATCACCTCCTAGAGCATAACGTATGCTTGAACCCTAAAAATTATATTTTCAAAGTACCATTCAAATTTTTTTTAGGATTCATTGTGTCTAAGAAAGGCATTGAAGTTGACCCTCAAAAGGTTGAAGCAATCACGAGCATGCCTCCTCCCACGAACATCAAGTAGCTTCATAGCTTGCAAGTGAAGATACAAGTCATTCGATGGTTCATCATGCAACTATCGAACAAGTGTTAGTCATTTAATCTTCTCTAAAATAGGGTGACCTTTCATTAGAATAAATATTGCCAAGCAAAATTCCAAGATATCAAACAATACTTGGATTCCACGCCAGTACTATCTCCTCTAAGACCTGGTGCATCTTTTCTCTTATACATCTCAGCCATCGACTTTGCCTTAAAGAACATGTTGGCCCAAAAGAATGAGGTAAATAAGGAGCAGACTATCTATTACATTAGTCGCAATGGTAAAACAATTATTGGAACTCTGATGATTATCATCCTCAAACATCTTGGAAGTAGACATTTATCATATAAATTTGAGTATATATATTGGAAGAACAATTATTTTAAGTTTACCATAAATGTATTTGCACTAAGATTCATATGAACCCATTCCAACTTGAAAGTCTCAATGGCCCATTTTCTAACTTGACTATGGTTGACCTATTTAAGGATCAAATTTACTAGAAATAGCCTAATTATTTATGACCTATACACCCTAAAAATTTATATCTTAATTCATGCATTTATACCCTCATTCTATGGTTGCCATTTTAAATAAATCATTACCACTTAAACATCAGATGCAATTCAAGGAGAAAATTGAAATTTTAGGTTTTCCTCTCTTATATATTTCAATTCACATCTAAAATCCTATATCTTTGTGTTGAGATTTTTCTTGATGTTAATAACTTCTCTTTATTTTATAAATTTTGTTACCTCTTAGTTTTTATTTATAATTTATTGATACGATGAGAGTTTGGAAGTGTTAATACTTGTCAGTCACTCTAATCTAGTTTGTATGTAATGTTCAGGATAGACTAGTCACCAAAGTTACTAGAAAGGGATTTAATCTAGGGTTGATTGTTCTTTTGGTTGTGGTTGGAATGTTGTTTTCTTCGTAGGTAATTATGCTTTGTATATGTATACAAAAAAAACATTGTCGTCAAAGAAAAGATGATTTCTCAAAAGAAGATGAAAATGGAAGGACTTAACCAAGGTGTTTATGCTCTACGAGAGTAGCTTTGATTGTTTGATTTTGAATTTGTTTCACATTATTAGTGGTAATTCCAAAATGAACTATAGTGTTTAGATTGAGCACTTAGTTGTGTAATTGAGTAACTTTCTTGTCAAGATTTGCTTTAAAATATATTTTTCATTGGTAATATGGTATTTGAATGGAATAAAATTTATTGTTGAAGTATACACTCTACTATTCATTTATTTGTTGCCTATTTGATGTTGTTTATTTGTTGTTGTTTGATGTTGTTTATTTGTTGTTGTTTGATGTTGTTTATTTTTTAAATAGTAATTTCATTTATTTGTTGCCTATTTGACGTGGTTTATTTTTGAACCTATGTTTTTGGGATAGTAACATAGGGGATTTTATGTTTTCAATTGTGATGTAAATGTATTATATTATTTTGTAAAAGATATTGTAATAGTGTATCTTTAGATTTTTATTTAAGAGATTTAAGTTCAAACCTTGGTATAAATACAACACAAGAGAGCTAAGGCCCCTTTTAAGTGTATCTTTAGCTTATTTTTTTAAGTAATAATAAGAGGGTGATTTTTAACCGCCCTAATAGACCCTAAGAGGGTGGTTTTTTGAAGCAGTTTTTAACCGCCCTGGTATAATGTGAACTTTTTACAATGCCATAGACAGTGGATCAATAATTGTCCTAAAAGACCATTTTTTGTGTAGTGAAAATTGGATCTAGATTGGGTAGTTTTTTATCACACAAAGTATCCATCCAAATATAATTTTTTTCTCTAGTTTTCACCATCCATCTTAAATCTTTAATCACTAGATCAATAATTTTTTTTTAATTATTCCTAAGTGCAAAACCATTTTGTAGAGAGAATACAGTAAATATTAAGCTTGGGTCATTAGGCTCAACATACTTACTTGGAAGAATTCTTACCCATTGTCTTTGACTCTCTTTGTACAATCTCCATATTACTTTTCCCCTAAGAGCTAAGTTTGCATCTTTAAGAACTCTTAAACCAAGACCTCCCCTAGTTTTATCATCACACACCTTGCTCCATTTCACCAAAGGAAAAATCTTGTTATCATGTAATCTTGACCACAAAATGGATCGCATAATATAGATTAAACTTTTTCTATTTGTTTTGGCATAGTATACAATGACATATAATATGTTTGAATGGCTTGTAAGACTGACTTAATTAGTTGCACTCTTCCTACTAACGATAACCATATACCTTTCCATTTTGGTAGTTTATTCTAAATTTTAATTCCATAATTTATCCTCATTCTCCCCTCAAATAAGGGCATCCCTAGATAAGTTGCTATGAAATTTGCCTCCTCCATTTGAAGTAACTTGCAAATCCTTGCTTTGATTTTACTTGGAGTGTTTAGGAAGTAAAATTTGGATTTTGTTCTATTAAATTTCTACCTTGATGCTCTTTTGTATTCTTTTAATAAGTTATTCAAAGCTCTAGCCTTTTTTATCCTTGCCCTCCCAAAAAGAGTTGTATCATCTACGAATTGTTGATGGGTGATGTTGTCAATGTTATTACTAGCCTTAAGACCACTTATCAACCCATCTTTATTATCCTTATTTAAGTTCATACCCAAAACCTCTACCATAATAATGAATAAATATGGTGATAGAATATTTCCCTATCTAAGACCTCTCTTGGCTTTAAAATATTCTATTACTAAACCATTGACCAACACTGAATATAAAATTGTAGATATAAGTTTTAATCAATCTAACCCATTAATTTATCAAATATAAACTTTTTTAATACTGAAAAAAGAAAATTTCATTTAACCCTATAATAGGCTTTACTCATATCAAGTTTTAATATCATTGCTTTCTCTTTTCTTGAAGTCATTGAATGTATAACTTCATGAGCTACTATGATACCATATAGAATTTGTCTCCCTTTCTCAAATCCTCCTTGCCCTTATGAAGTAGATTTATTTAACAATGACCTTAATCAATTCACCATCACTTTGAAGATTATCTTATATGCCCTATTACATAGTATTATGGGTCTAAATGAATCAAACAATTCAACATCCTTCTTTTTTGGAATTAGGGTAAGATATGTAGCATATGTTTTATAAGGTGTGTATTATTTTACCTTAGACTGTTCCACTACCACCAATAAAAATCCTTCACTATATCCCAATTATGTTGGTAAAATATTGTAGAGAGCCCATCTGAACCTAGGAATTTATCCTTATTAAAAGAGAAAAAAAGCTAAATGAACTTCTTCCAAAGTAATAGGCTCCATCAATTTTCTATTGTCTTCATTTGTTATAATTGAAGGTACTTCTTGAAGAAGTTTATCATTAAGAACTTCATACTCCTCTGATCCTATAATATTTTGATAAAAATACCTTGTCTCTTTTCTAATTTCACTTTGTTTTTCAATCCAAAACCCTTATGTTGATTTAATTCTACTAATTCTAGATATTGATCTTTGTACTATAGCCATCCTATGAAAATAATTTGTATTTTATCTCCTTTTAACCAATTTTGTCTTGATTTTAATCTCCAAAAATTCTCTTCCTTACTCAAAATATTATGATATTCACTAAGCAACTCCCTTTCCTCTAAGATTGGATTATTATGATCACCTTTTTAGAATTTTGAAAGTTTATGTTTTAGTTCTTCCTTCTAAAAAATATTTCCAAAAGTGTTCTTGCTCCATTATTTAAATTTATGTCATTGATTTAATTTATTTTGTAAGTACATGCAACCTATTGTTTTGTAAACAATTCCACGTTTATGCTATTGTATCAATAAATTGAGGATGGTCTTCCCACATCTGCTCATATTTAAAATATGATATATATATATATATATATATATATATATATATATATATATATTAATTCACTTACCACCATTTTAACTCTTATTGGCTAGTGATATGAGCCAATCCTTATTTTTTTTTTTGTGTATACTAGAGGAATTGGTAACTCGTTACATTTTCATCACCTCTTTGTGGGTTCAAATCCTACTCCTTATTGCCACTATAACCTCCAATTGCATCGAGTAAAATTTTTAACGTAGTCGAAAACGCTAACACAACATGCCCTCCAATGCTACAAGACCTTGAGATTTGATCTAGGATTACACAAGCCAAACGAGATGCTTTACCAACCAACCAAACCCTTGAACTAATCTTTGTTAAGGTATTAATTTTAGCACAAATCTCTTTATCTAGCCAATGATCTAAGAGTATGCATCGGTCTATTTTTTTTGCTATTAGGTTTTGACCTCTCCTATTGTTTACCCATATATAGTTGTCATCTTCAAAATTAACCTCCCATAGATTATTATTTTGAATAAAAGCTAAGAAATCTCTCATACTTTGGATTAATTTCCTACTTATCCCAATATTATCATCCATCTTGGTTATGGATTTAAAATCTCCTATGATCATGAATTGGGTTTCTTGGTCTTTACTTTTCATAAAGGTTTTAATACCACTCCAAACTTCTAATCTACCTTACTAAGTTGTAGGTCCACAGACATTGATAAGGATAAAACAAATATATGCAAAGTAGCATGTGACTAAAGAGACTATCCAATGCATAGTTTTATGAATGGCTATACAAGAAGTTCTAGTAGGATTCCAACAAGTTAGAATTTATCTCATAGCTTCTTTAGAATCCATATAATCTCATTCACATCTTGTCCATATTGATTTCATAGTCTTGAAAACTTCTTTTATCATTTTAGTTTCTTGGATACAAATAATATCATGATTATTACTTAAAAAAATGTCACTGATACACCTATGCTTTGAGGGGGCATTAGCACCCCTTATATTCCATGAGATGATAATCATGTCTCGTTAGGGGCTATTGGACCCATATGCAAATTACCAATATCATTTTATTGTTTGGTAAAAGGAAGTTCAACCAACTTAGTTTGTGTTCCTTTCTCTATGTTTGCTTTTGCTTCCCTAGATCTCGCTTGATAATTTGAAGGTTTTCCTATTTTTGCCTTGCTAGTATCGGGAGTAGGTCTTATTATTCTATTCCTCAATATTATTTCACAACTTTGTTTTTCATCAAATTTTATCCTCTATTGGTTCCATTACAAAAAAAATTGACTTGTCCTGCTCATTTTTTGGTATTTCCTTATTAATGGTAGAGGTATTAACATCTAACATTGTATTTTATTTACCAATTTTTTATCCTAAATGGTGCATGGTACTTCAATAGAGTCTTCAAAATATGATGAGACACATTCCTTAGGTTCATTGAGAATGTTCATCCCTAAATTATAATCATACCAAATAAACGATTTCTTGTTAATATGTTGTATTGTGTCCTCTAAGCTTTTATCTACTTTTTATGTTAGCTTTTGATAATATATAACATGGAAGAAAGAAATCATAAGATATAAGATATGCAAAATAGTAAGATAATGAAAATCTGCAAGAATACTGAAATAAGCTATTAATGGAAAGTTACGAAAATAGTAAATGCAATGTAATGGAGGGAATGAATACTCTAGAACTCTGATGAAAAACTACATTGTACCTTCTCACAACTCTATAGTAATCTCCTATATCTATATCTCTATCACTCTCTATTTTGGGGCCTATATATAAGAAGATAAGTTGCTTGGCCCTTACTCTTCCTAACTACCTTTCCTATGACTCATGTACAAGTGGACTCCTTGTACATTTACATCATTGCACATTAACACTTGTGCATTTATTACTTCTACCTCAAGTAACCTAAGATAATCCCCTAATCTAATAATGTACCCAAGGTGGTACATTGACATGTACCCTAATAATGTAATATACTCTAACACCTCCCTGTATTACATTATTTGGGTATTGAAGACTTTAGTCTTCAATATGAATCTCTCTTTTGAATAGTCTTCAACTTGATTTGGTCCTTTGTATTATCTTCACATTGTGTGCCTCCTTGATCTGGTTCCTTTCCTTCTTTATTCTTGCCTTTAAATGTGGTTTTTGTATTTTCATAGGTGGTTGTACTATCACCTGATTCTTGTAAGAGTATCTTATTTTTGCCTTTGTCCTTTTTATCATGAATAGAGGCTTAAGATAGTGAAATATTTGGCTAAAAGTTCCTCCAATTCTTGAGTATGACCATTTGGTTCAGTCTTTGTGGTTTCTTCTTTATTTATAGTCTTTGTTATGTTCTCTATTAGTATGTCTTTTCTTCCTCTTCCTTCTTCTCCTATGATTTTGCATTGATACTAGTGGAATCTTTGTTTCATGAGTTAGTCTATCATCACAATAGTATTGATTTGTATTGCTAGTTTGCTTCATGTGTTGAGCAAGTACAAAAACAATTAATGATAAATAATCATTAATCACTCCTATGATGTGAGTATGATTATTTTTTGTGTATTCCACCATGCTTTGAATAGAACTTCATGAAGATAACAATTTAATCCTATAAATCTACCCTCTTTTGCCTCCTTAAGGAATAAAGAGAATCTCTTTTTATTGCTAGTTGATAGATACTTATATCCTTCAAGAGTATCTATTAGAGTTTGGGAGTATAATTCTACTTCATGGAATAGTTCTTCATTATTAAAAGTATTTCTTAATATTTCATCCATATTTCTTCTTGATTGATCTTGAAGTAGGCTTTTTTAGTTCTATAGAGACTTTGAAAATGGAGTATTTTTAGTAGTCTACCTTATGACTCCCTAGTTTAATGTATGTGAACTAATTTGATAAAACATTTTTTAGATTTAGGTTTTGGAGGCTTCCTTGTATCTCCCAAGTAAATATGCTCTAGGCTTTACTAAATAACTTAGCAATAAATAGTTCACCTTATGAGTTTATTTTGTAATGTTTTGTAAATGATAATAATCAACTCCTACTTTTCCTTATTTCTTCTAGTGCACTTATCAATTTTGAAGAAGTTATATGGTTGGATTTCTTTTGTCTCTTCAATGTGAGTATGAGATAAATGTGATCAATTAATTCCAACTCTATATGTAAGCAATAAATTTGCTTCTCTATTCAATAAATTAGTTTTCTAAATTCCAATTATATATGATTTGAAGTAGTATGCCTTATATCTCCCTACTTTGGAATGTTAGAAAATAATAATAATATTTGCAAATTGATATTTTAATTTATCAAGGTTGGCAACCTTATATCTCCTACTTGATTATTGCAAATATTGCAATATGTATGTGCACTTCAAATATTAAACCTTCAAATATCACTTGCTTTATAATTCACTAGTGCTTGGTTAATTTATGTTCTTCCAATGCAATAATGAATTTAATCTTTATAAGGTTCACCTTATAGCTCCTTTAATCTTAATATAAGCAAGTAAATAAATCAATAATACCTTTATGGTGTTGTGTGCAATATTTATTTCCTCAATACACCATGCTTCAGTGAATCACACGAACGTTGTAGCTCCTTGATAATTACTTTTTCAACAAACATTGTATCTAGAGGATAATGTTGAGCACTCAATGCTCATTTTCCTTGTCAAAGTTATCAACCTCTTGAATGGACTTTGACCTTGTTGTAAATCATGCTTCAACGTTGTGTCTGCGTGCTCCTTCTTGCATGTATTGAATACTTTGTGCATCTTTCAAGGTTGTGTATTAATGGGTTTGTTCCTGGGTGTGTTACTCCTCTTCCTTGATGCCTTCAACACTTGGCACGAGCATTGTGTAGGTGGTGGATGCATTATTATTCCTTCTTTATGCTTTCAACACTTGGCATGAGTGTTACTCAAGTGTGTGAGTGGCTAATGAATATTGGTTTTTCTCCTTAGAGGCGTTATATGATGGTGTAATATTCCTCCTTCAAAATTATTGCAAGCCAAGCGCTATGTCCTTGGAAAGATTCTCTTCAAAATAATGCTTCTAGAGTGAGTGTTGTTTGACTTTTGAGCATTTTCTTATAACCCAGGCATTAAAGAGACAAGTGACGCATATCGTTTTGCATGTAGAGATGCCCTAACGCTCTTTTAACCCTTATATTGCAAGTTGTTAATATTTCACTTCAACGCTTCTTTCTTCTTGCTAACGGTTGCACTAATACTTCTTTCTTCTTGCCAATCAAATGCTAGCTGTGTCATCCAAAATCTATCTCCAACTGTGGTAGTTCTAGACAATAAAATGGTGGTTCTATGGTAATCCAAGGGTTTATTTGAGCACTCCTCAATGATAGATTCCTCCAAGCTTGATCTTGGGTATTGTACCTTAAACTTTTACTTATTATTTATCCTTCTATACCTTCAATATGTTGGTTTGAATGCTATATTTGCAATGTAGATGATATCTAACGTAGATGGTCAATGGCTTCTTTGTGATATCATGTGCTTCAAGCTGCTTGCTGAGAATGTATGGTTTCATAGTTGATAAGGGTATCTTTAGACACTATAATAAGAGCCTTTTTTTTTCTCTTCTCTCTTGCTTGTATAGAGCCCTTCCTCTGGCCGCTTTGTGATAGGTCTTCCTGGCGTTGACGTGTCCTTGTGACACTCAAACCTTGTCCTTATTTTGCTACATAGGATAGAAGATGGTGGTGCAAGATACTAATATAAATACATTTACAAAAGTTAAAATAGAATATTTGAACTTGCACCTTTGTTTGAGATCTCCAAATCTCTTGTTGCAAGCTTTCTTTTTGTTGAATCTAATGGCAACTTCTTTGTATTATTCCTTGTAAGGGATGATTTGATGTTACCTTATTTGCTAGACAACTCTCTCCTTTGCTTGGTTAATCTAATAATGAAGCCAAGCTAATAATCATGTAGCTAATATTCCCTTAGAGTGGCTTAATCTTGCACTAATCCTTAGTGCACTTCTAATAATATTTAAGAGAAACTAATATAGTGCAACTACAATATTCTTATTACTCCTTAATAATATGCACTAATGATAACTCTTAAAGAATTTGCAAATGCTCTATAGTCTCTACAATCATTTACTGTAACTAGATAATAGGAAGATGATATTTTTCCTATTTTAATGTGCAGGTAATAACCTTAAAGGAAATTTTCTTCTGCACTTCCCTTGAATACTTTAAAATAAACTCTTCTCTTTGCAACTTTAATTCATATGAGGTGTTTAATGAAGCTAAGAAATAATATGAATATGAGTGTTCAAGTAATGAACCCCTTTGCACCTAAGTTGCTTACCTTTAATGATCTCTGAAGATGATGTAGATCTTGGTGTTTTGATTCACCAAGTTGCTACCTGGAATGGTAGTAAATCACAACTATGAATCCTTCAATATTTTGCTATAGATTCAACAGATCTCCTTTGTCCAAACGAGCCTTCTAGCCTTCAACAACAATCTTCAAACCTCTCAAGTTTGGTAGTAAGGTATGGCTATTTTCTCCAGGATCAAATTCTAACTTTGATCCTGGTTTCCTTCTCAAGAATATGAATGTCTTGAGGCCTTCAGTATTATCCTCTAGGATTTGGCACTCCTTTCCAAATTCTTCTCCTTTTGCGCTTGTTGTCGGATGGCAACAATTTTCCCAAATCCCTCACTATCAGGAGCTTCTCCTTGGTAGTGAAGTTCTCCAATGAGTTCTTCTAATAACTCCTTTAATGGCTTCAACGAACTCTACAATAAGGCTCTCCAAGCCTTCTCCTTATTTCTTCTCGATACATCTCCAATCTTGCAGCTTCTTTGGTCTTCTAAATGAGACCTTTCCTTCAATCTTCTACTGTGGAAGTGTTGGCAATGAGATATTCCTCTCAGATATCTGAAATTTACTACTTCTAAAATTAGGTATAGGACCTTGCTAGTCCTTCTTCAGTCTTCCAAAACTGGAAGTTCTTCAATGAGATCTTTTATAGATCTCTTCAACTTCTTTTGGTAGAAGTCTTTAATCTGCTGGCTTCAATGGAGGTCACCAATCTCCTATCTTCTTATGGACTCTTCTCTGGAGTCTCTTCAGCTTCTTCAGGTTGATTTATTCAATTTTTTGTTTGCAGTCTTCAATGGAGATCGCCAATCTCCTATCTTCTAGGACTCTTCTTTGGAGTATCCTAGTCTACAGTAAGGCTACTCTAGCCTTTTTTTCTTCTGCAATGCATAGGTATGCAACAAGACTTCCCTCAGGTTTCTAGAATCTTCTTTTATTCTATTTGTTGCTTTTGGTACTGGATTGATTTTGAAGATGATATTCTTCCTATCTCTTTGTAGAAGATTCTCGTCTTTCTTTGAATCTCCTTTTTCCTGCAACAAAGTATTAAGAATGTAATGGAAGAATTTATAGATGATGAATCTTCACTAGTTGATTTGTTAATCTAGTGGAATGAATGTTGAGTCCTAGTCTTCACGAGTTTTTCTACAACTTTGTGGAAAGACTAGCCAAATGCAATCTCAAAAATTTTAGAACTGAGATTTGCTTTTTCCTCTCAATCTCTCTCGTGGCTCTCCCTATTCCTATCTAATCTACTGAGGCTCTGATAATATTGTTAGCTTTTGATAGTATATGACATGGGAGAAAGCAATCACAAGATATAAGACATGCAAAAGAGTAAGATAATGGAAATTTTCAAGAATGTTGAAATATGTTATTCATGAAAAGTTACGAAAATAGTACAATGCAATAAAATGGAGGATATGAAATGATATCTCTCAATATGTTAGGTGGATTGGTAAGTGCTTGTCTGGTCAGACACTTATTAAGAAGACACCCAGGTTAAAACCTCGGGGGCAACCTGTTTGCAAAGGTAGTAGTTTGATCTGAATCCTCTAAGTGCGCATCAAATTGATGATGATGGTACGAATCCCGAGCGATCGATGGTCCCCTTCACGTCGGGTCAACAATAATGAAGCGAAATAGGTTTGGTGGAAGCAACTCTTGTGGTTTGAATCCTGCACTTGTCAGTTACTAAAAATATTACGATTGTGACCAACTCTCCTATGTAACCGAAAGAAAAAAAGAAAAAAAATAATCTATAATTGGGTCCATATCTTATTCCCATGCTTAAAAATGATTGATTCTGGTAAAGCTTTACTTACATCAATCATGACCAAAACCCGACCATAAATAGTCAATAATCCATCTTTTGTAGTAGCTGAAATCTCAAGGAATTCTCTTAGAGTGTTGTTTATTGCCTTAAAGGTGTATATTTTCCAAAATTCAATGGGTAACCTATACATCCTAACCTAAACTAGTACTAGGGATAGATTTATATTTTTAGGTGAAAACCTTCATACTAGCGGGTAAGGAAGAGTTCTACTCTTCCCATAAACCAGGGACCCCCTTTTAGGGTTCTATCTCTTTCTTCCCTAAAACAAAAATTGCCAAGAAGAAACCTTTGGGAAGAAAGGATAGAATCACTCCTGGAGACTTCCAACTCCTATCAATCCATTTTTCATGGTTGAAGTCCTTGGCCAATACCTATTAAATTTACCAAAAACTACCTTATCTTGGAGCAATGAGGATTAATCCTTTGTGGTGTGCTTACTAACCTCTACCACTAAAGATGATTCTAAGGATTTAGCTATAAATCGGTCAATAGAAAGGAAACTAAAACTTTAAAACTATATAAACTTATCAAAATATCTTATAGCAAATATAATATTTGATATAAAAATTATAATAATTACATATAAAATTTCTAAGATAAAAAAGGGAATAAGAAAATAGCTGAAAATTTTTATGTCCAAATAAAATGTCCTTTTCACTAAAGTCCTAGCCCTTCATTACTTCCCCCATCATCAGAACTCTCCCACCATCTTCCGAACCCTAGCTGACAAATATTTACAATTTCCTTTTTCACGATTTAAAGAATCGCCACTACCTTTGTTTAAAATGACTGAATTCAAAAATCATATCTCCCTCTTACTCCATCTAAATTTAATATATTAATAACTCATTTTTTTTTAATAATACTTATAATATCCTTCTTAATGTTACATCTCATATAGCACGTTAAAATGACAATAGTTGATTAGAAAGCAATGAACCAAAGACATAAAAGAACTTCTACAGCTCCAATTCCAAAAATTGTTAAGGGTTAGGGTTTTAGAGGTAGGGTTTCGATTTTAAGGGTTAGGTTAGGGTTTTAGAGGCAGGGTTTCGATTTTAAAGGTTAGGTTAGGGTTTTAGAGGCAGGGTTCGATTTTAAGGGTTAGGTTAGGGGTTTAGAGGCAAGGTTTCGATTTTAAAGGTTAGGTTAGGGTTTTAGAGGCAGGGTTACAAGTTTTCGTCCAGTGAAGCCAAGAAAAGTATTATGCCTATATATAGGTCATCTGGAGGTTGGAGGTTGTCAACTAGTAGGGTAGCTTCCACTGAGAAGTACATACAATGGATGTCTGTTTTGAAGGGTCGTGTCAAGAGTATGCACATTGAATAGCTGTTTATTGGTCAAGCGTCGACACTGATTACCAGCTAGCCTCATCTTAATTGTTAGCTGTGTATGAGACGACGCGAAAGTTATTTTTGATCGGTATTTTCATGCCTGTAGATGATTTGTGCTTTTTGTCTGCAATTTGTACGTGGAGCTACCGGTATATTCTTAACTTGGAACACAGGGTTGTAAAATTGTTTGTGTTTTTTTGTATATTTATAATTACATTAAGCTTTAGGGTTGGTGGATGGAAATGATGATTCTTTCCCCAAATGATCGACAATGATTCAACTCTGCATGATCTCTTCGGAGACAAGCCAGATAAGACTGATCCATCCACACAAATATACTTAGGGTTTTAAACTTTTTAATTTTGTCTATTGTTGTGAAAGGTATAATATTGGAACACTATTCTATTAGAATGATTGAAATGAGCATGCAGATTTTTTATTTATTTGTATTATTATTCTTGGATAATACCATTCGATCATTTTTGAAGCATTATTAGACCAAAAAACACCAGATAAGGTTTAGCATTAACGCTCTATCTAGAAGCCTAGGGTTATGCCCATTGCTTGCGGGTTTGTGCCTCCAAAATTTAGGGTTTAAAGTTGCGTTTTTTTTTTTTTGCTGTTTCTCAAAGTTAGATTTATTGTTCTAATTCGAAGTTTGAGATAATGCTAAATGCCTTCAGGTTTAGCATTAGGCTTATTTCTTTGAATCCAAATTTCAGGGTTGTGTGATAAAATTTAGGGTTAGGTTTATGTAGAAGTTTTGGTTATACAGAATATTGTGGTTCTGTTTCTGTGTAGATTAATGTTCTGTTTCTATGTAGTGCCTCTTGATATTTTAAGAGGAAAAATAAATCAATATTTGTCAATAGAGTGTACTTAATGAATCCAAATTTCAGGGTTGTGTGATAAAATTTAGGGTTAGGTTTATGTAGAAGTTTTGGTTATACAGAATATTGTGGTTCTGTTTCTGTGTAGATTAATGTTCTGTTTCTATGTAGTGCCTCTTGATATTTTAAGAGGAAAAATAAATCAATATTTGTCAATAGAGTGTACTTAATGATTTTCTTTTGGTAGTTCTACAAAGGTTTAACCATGCAACAAATTTGTTGGTGGATAATGCTATTTCTCTCAGTTCTTTTTAAGGATTTGGATTTGGACTTAGAGATTCTGACTTTTCCTTGTTCTGTAATGTTTTTTTCCTTACATACCCGTTTCTGTAACGTTTTTTTTCCCTGTATTCCATTTTCTGCAATGTTTGTTTAATTTGGAGTGGATTTACATTGAAATATGTTTTCTATCTTTCTTGAGTTTAAGATTGGTTTTTGTCGGGGTCATTAAGATTGGTTTTTGTCGGAGTTTATAATAAGCAGTGTTTTTGCCTTTTTCACCTTGAGAATTGAAACAAATTGAGTAGGAAATAGTGAATACCGTTTTATGATAATTATCAACATTATCATAATTGTATGGAAAGTTAATTAGCTAACATTAGCTATAGGAGTTTCTGATAATGTGAGGAAACTCCTGTCATATTTTAATGTCATTTTTTCTAAATTCAGTGTCGGAGTTTTTTAAGGTACAGTAACATGTAACTTAGGTTATATAAGAACTTATTAAAAATTTTATAATCCTTTTAATAATGGGATTATAAACACTAAGTTTTTAAGATACAAGACAATTTATTTTTTTCTATTGGTTGTATGAAAACGAATGAAAATGGTTTTCTTTGTATTACATTATAATAGCTTGAATATTATTTATATTTTGTTTGGTAAGATTTGAGCTTACATAATATTGAGGAATTAAATCAGTTAAACTAACACTCTTGATATTGAAAATGGTTTTCTTTGTATTACATTACAATATTATTATAATAGCTTGGATATTATTTATATTTTGTTTGGTAAGATTGGAGCTTACATGATATTGAGGAATTAAATTAGTTAAACTAACACTCTTGATATTGAAATAATTATTTATTTATTTAATATGGTTTGAAGAAAAGAAATTGTATTTGGGTCCTTCATCTTATAAATCACAGTACATATCACAATACATATTCAAAAAATTTAAATTTTTATATTAATTTTGGTTGAAAATAACTTAATAAAAGTAAATTAAAAAAAAGTGGATGTTAGGAAAGCAAATCCCATATCCTATAAGGTAAGGATAAGCTTCTAAGGAGTTTTAAAGCTTTTTAATATAGATAACCGGGTTAAATTTTTATATTAATTTTGGTTGAAAATAACTTAATAAGAGTAAATTAAAAAAAGAGTGGGTGTTAGGAAAGCAAATCCCATATCCTATAAGGTAAGGATAAGCTTCTAAGGAGTTATAAAGCTTTTAATATAGATAACCGGGTTAAATTCTTGGTTGATAGAGAGGAGGTTTGGATGTTCCCTATCTCCATTAGAGATAGAGCTGGGTTAGCCTTTGCTTTGTCGAGGGGATTCCCTTTGTTCTGAAAGGGCGTCGTTTTTAAAACATCTTTTCTCTTTCCCTTCGTCTCTTGAAATGGGGGGTTGGGGTGGGATGCTAAGTCAAGTTTGAGAGTTTTTAAGTTACATGAATTTGTAACTTAGTTTGTATAAGAACTAATTAAAAATTTAATAATAGGAGGTTCATAAACACTTTTCTATATTAAGTTTAGGCTTTTTAAGATACTTGGACAAGGTATTTTTTTAATTGAATAAGTATTTTTTTTATTGGTTATACTGTATTAAAATGGGTCTTTTTTGTATTACATCATTCTCAAAGGTTAGGTGGATTGATAAGTGGAGTTTTGATTGGGTATTTACCAGGAAGAGACCTAGGTTCAAACCTTGAGGGAAGCCAATCTTTTGCAAAGGTAGTAGTTTGTTGTGAATCCTTTGAGTGTGTGTTAGATTGACGGAGATGGTACGAACCTTGAACAATCAATGGTTCCCATCTCATGTCTGGTCAAAAAGAATGAGACGAATAGGTTTGTGGTTTGAATCTTTGCATTGGTCTAGTTAATAACTAAAAATAGTGATTGTAACTAACTCTCCTAATATAATCGAAAAAAATATTATAATAGCTTGGATATTATCTATATATTGTTTGGTAAGATTTGAGCCTAAATTGGTTGAAACTAACACTCTTTGATATTAACATCATCACCATGCAATAACATCGATATAGCTTGGATATTATTTATATATTGTTTGGTAAGATTTGAGCCTAGGTATTTTTCTTAAATGTTGAAGATTTAAATTGGTTGAACTAACACTCTTCGATATTGAAATAGAATATTTTTTTATGGCTTGAGAAAAAGAGGTTGTACTTAGGTCCTCCATCTTATAAATCACAACTCTTTTCAATATGGATAGGGATAAGAGAGCTCAACAACTTACATTAAATTATTTACGACCTTAAAGTTTTAAATTATCTACTATCTCCCCTGCTCAGTCGCATCTCTACCCCTTAAAAATCCAGGGCTTTGATAAAGAAAACCAAGTGGTTCCCATCTATGTCAGGTTAAAAAAATGAGACGAATAGGTTTGTGGTTAATTACTAAAAATAGTGGTTGTAACTAACTCTCCTATATAATAAAAAAAAACATTATAATAGCTTGGATATTATCTATATATTGTTTGGTAAGATTTGAGCCTAAATTGGTTGAAACTAGCACTCTTTGATATTAACATCATCACCATGTAATAACATCGTAATAGCTTGGATATTATTTATATATTGTTTGATAAGATTTGAGCCTAGGTATTCTTCTTAAATGTTGATGATTTAAATTGGTTGAACTAACACTCTTCGATATTGAAATAGAATATTTTTTTATGGCTTGAGAAAAAGAGGTTGTACTTAGGTCCTCCACCTTATAAATCACAACTCTTTTCAATATGGATAGGGATAAGAGAGCTCGACAACTTACATTAAATTATTTACGACATTAAAGTTTTAAATTCTCTACTATCTTCCCTACTTGGTCACATCTTTACCTCTTAAAAATCTAGGGCTTTGATAAGAACTAAGGATTGGGAGGGATGAATCGATAACAATGATTTTTCTTACATTGTAGAATTGAGAAATTGAAAATAAACTAGAGTAAAAACTTTTAAATCGTAAAACTCTAACCATAGAGATCTAACTTGTAGAGTGATTGGGTTTGTTAGGTGTTTGTATAAGTAAATCTTTTCAAGTAGACTTGTGATTCTTAATATCAAATTTTGTCGTCTTGCATTTACCAAGAAGAGATCTAGGTTTAAACTTGAAAGGGAAGCCAACCCTTTGCAAAGGTAGTAGTTTGTTGTGAATCCTTTGAGTGCGTGCTAGATTGACGGTGATGGTACAAAACTTGAGCAATCAATGGTTGCCATCTCACGTCGGGTCAACAAGAATGAGACGAATAGGTTTGTCGTTTGAATCTTTGCATTGGTTTGGTTAATTACTAAAAATAGTGGTTGTAACTAACTCTCCTATATAATCGAAAAAAACATTATAATAGCTTGGATATTATCTATATATAGTTTGGTAAGATTTGAGCCTAAATTGGTGGTTGAAACTAGCACTCTTTGATATTAACATCATCACCATGTAATAACATCGTAATAGCTTGGATATTATTTATATATTGTTTGATAAGATTTGAGCCTAGGTAATTTTCTTAAATGTTGAAGATTTAAATTGGTTGAACTAACACTCTTTGATATTGAAATAGAATATTTTTTTATGGCTTGAGAAAAAGAGGTTGTATTTAGGTCCTCCACCTTATAAATCACAAATTTTTTCAATATAGATAGGGATAAGAGAGCTCAACAACTTACATTAAATTATTTACGACCTTAAAATTTTAAATTCTCTACTATCTTCCCTACTTAGTCGCATCTCTACCTCTTAAAAATCTAGGGTTTTGATAAGGAGAACCAAGGATTGGGAGGGATGAATCAATAACAATGATTTTGCTTACATTATAGAATTGAGAAATAGAAAATAAACTAGAGCAAAAAAGTTTTAAATCGTAAAACTCTAACCATATAGAGATCTAACTTGTAGAGTGATTGGGTTTGTTAGGTGTTTATTTAATTAAATCTTTTCAAGTAGACTTGTCATTCTTAATATCAAATTTTGTCGTCTTGCTTTTGTTCAAACAATGTCAATGCCTTAAAGTTGTTGAAATTGTTAAAGTTTGAATAGGTGAAATAGTTTTTCAGCTAAATTGTTTTCATCTATTTTTTTTTCTTGTTGAGGATTGTTGAATTGTCCCTTGGGGCAATCATTCAACTTAAAGGTAGACGGATAGACCATGATGGCCTGTTACACAAATTTGTGTTCTCGTGTTGTTCCAACTCCATAGATGGTATTTTTTGATGCATAGACGATTGTTGTCATTGAATGTCGCTTTCATTAAATGCATTTCAATGTCGCTTTTCATTAAATGTATTTTTATGGTTGTTTTCATTCAATGCATTTTATTTATGCATGTGGCCCAACATTCAAAATAAAAAATTTAATACATCCGCCATTTCCAGCATGACATCTTTTGGCACGTAGTTTGAGGCATTTTTCTTCGACATTAGTTGTTGCTTTCTTTGTCGTTTTGAGAGACCAAAATTCAGTTGTTCGTCGGCATAGCAATGTTTACAGTCAATGAAGAGCATTTTTTGAGCTAGACTCAAATACAATGCCAGTTTTTGCTTTTATGCAGCCATGTACAAATTGTGGAAGATGCGTCATTTTGCTTTATAAGAGGAGTACATTTTCGGTTGTACCCAATACTCTTGATTGTTTTCCTTCTTTCTCTTCCACAATTTGTATGCATCTTCCACAATTTGTACACATTAGGGACCAATGCTTCTTCAGTGGGGAGGAATGATAGGGAATTAGGTATGTGAATTAATAAATGTTAGTTGTTGTAAAGGATTAAAGTGTCGTTATCATTAAATGCACCCTTATCCGAAATATGTCTTGTAATGCCTATTTATAGGGATATGTTATCAATGGAATACAACCAAGTTTTGGGTTTGTTTATCTTTCGCCTTGTGCTTGTTATAGCTAATCCACATCATTTGGTATCATTTATTCACATCATTTGGTATCAAATGATATGGAATAACAATCGCAAGCACAACGAAAATACGACAAACCTAAAAACTTAGTTGTATTCTAAAGATAACATACGCCTAGACATTACATGACATATTTCGGATAAGGGTGCATTTAATGATAACGACACCTTAATTTTTATAACAACTAATCATTTATTAACTTACACACCTAATTCTCTATCATTCCTCCCTATTGAAAAAGCATTGGTCCCCAATGCGTACAAAGGTGGAAAATAAAGAAGGAAAACAACTAGAAGTTTTGGGTACAACCGAAAATATACTCCTATTATAGTAGATGAAGACCAAAATGATGAACTTTTTGCATGACATCACAAAACCAAAATATGGTAGTGGCATTGAATCGGGCTCGAAAAACGCTCTCCATTGACTGTAAACATTGCTATGTCGACAAACAGTGGAAATTGGTCTCTCGAAACGACGAAAGATAGTAGCGATTGATGTCGGAGCAAAATGCCTCGAACTATGTGCCAAAAGGTGCCATTTGGAAAATGTGGATGCATTAAATTTTTGGTTTTGAATGTTGGGCCATGTGCATTAATGAAATGCATTGAATGAAAACAGGCAACGACATGCATTTAATGAAAGCGGCATTGAAATTCATTTAATGAAAGCAGTGCAAAAATGCATTTAATAAAAGTTGTGCGGTTTAATGAATGCATTAAATAGATTAAATTGTAGTGGAATAAATTAAAACTAATTTAATTTATTTAATAGTTGTTTTGATGGTTGGGCCGCATTAATGAAAGGTGGATGCGGGCAAAATTAAAAATGGGTAATGAATGCATTAATGAAAATGGACATGCATTAATAATGTGTTTTAATGATGGAAAATAAATTAAATTAAATTAAAAATTTAATTTAATTTTAATTTATGGAAATGTAGTGGTAATGATCTTTGTAACAACCAATGGTCGTTAAAAACTATCGAGAAAGGTAATAAACGTGCGTAAAGCACTAGAAAAGATAGATCTGGCGTGTCGGCCATCTGACAACAAGCCCAAAGGAGAAAGTTTGGCAAGAAGTTTGTCAAATAAAAAAGGTAGTATTGAATAGATCTCAAGATTGATAGATTGTTTGAGGAGGAGATCTACTTTGAAGACAAAATTCGACAAGAGAAAAGAGATAGAAGAACCACCAAATCTGCGAGATTTGGGGGCCATCATTGAAGGAGGTTCTTGAGCAACATCTTGGCTACGATTTGGGGAGAATCCTACCAAATTTTTGGGATTTAAGGACAACATTTCAGTGAAGGTATTGACTGCCTTACAATCTGAAAAATTTTCAGATTTGAAGACAAAAATAGGGCAACACATTAAAACAACACTTAAAGCTGCAAAATACAAAGTTTGTGGACAACAAAAGGGTAGCAAATCGAAGAAATTAGAAGCAACAATGAAGATTGCTTAGTGCTGAAAATTTCAAAAATTATGGACAGCGTTAGTGACTACTAAAAATCAGATTCCAAAAGTACATTTTGAAGAAGTTTTTGGAACCACCAAATAAGAGTTTAGAGCAGCTAGTTGATAAGGTGTTGAAGCTGCAAAAAGGTGAGGAAAGAGTTGTTTTTGGACAACATAGGAGAATTGCAAAATCATCCACAAAAGGTAGCCATTGAGGTGACTTGGATCACCACTATCTTCATCATCTACGAAAAAAAAGGTATGCAACAATAAGGTGTAAAAGTTCATTAGTTGAGCTTTTATATTTGGTTTCATATTAAGGTTTATCAAGCACCATTTTCAAAGGATCAAAGAGTTGCATAGAATAGTTTCAATTCAAGTCTTCAAGATAGTGCATAAGTTATAGTTTACAAGAAGCAAACTTGCACATAGAAGAAAATAGAAGTTAGGTAGAAGCAAAGAAGTTATAGTTTACAAGAAGCAAACCTGCACATAGAACAAAATAGAAGTTAGGTAGAAGCAAACCTGCACATTCTATTGCTAATTCTAATCAAAAGGAGACTACATACTTGCATAAGATAGAGTGCAAAATATTACATTGAATAGCTTGGATTTATAAGTGAAGAATAACCAAGCAAGGAAGATATTGTCAAGAGTTAAAGGCAATATTCTATTTCAGCCAAACCAGTGATCAAAGGCAGATTTATTGAGAGCTTTTTTGAAGAAGTAAATGGTAGAACATTGTGGCAAGAAATAGCCACCAAAAAGGATGGTAATACCTCCAAAATATGGAGAAGAGAAACCAACAAAATATAGCAAAGAAAAAAGCTTGAGAGAAAGAAGGAATTCCTAGTTTTAAGTGCACATCTCCAAACCTACTTTGCGGACAGTCTTGGAGAAGATTAAAAACAATTTTTGAGACCAAGCTTGGACCATACAATCAAACAACCATATAAGCAATTTGAAGCCCACATTCTGAGTAGAATAAAAATAACATTTTCAAGTACAGGGGGGCAGTTGTAATGTACATTGGAGAGTCATTTAATGGACTCCATAAGAATTGGGAAAAACAAGTTTTAGAGTGCCTTTGGAAAGCAAATGCAAGGAACATTCATGAGGTCTAAATGTGAGGTATTTGAGGTGGTAAAATACCTCCAATGGAGCACCATGATCATCGAAGTTGCTGTGTACACAGAGGACAAAAATTAGACCTGAAAAAAAAGGGGTGAAAATACAAACTTAAACATTGAAGTTGTAGTGCATGTCTTCCATTATAACAATGGAGGCACCATTACCATTGGTGCGAGCTGGAAACCAACATGTCTGCATGTCCAATAGAGCATTGGAAGATAGTTTATTCATTCTGCTAAGAAAAATGTAGACATCATGAGTTGAGCATTGGAAAGCGTTGAAGAGGTTCAAAGAAGAGTGATAAATCTAGTAACCACGTGGTAGAAGATTGTTCCATGCAAAGTATCACATTGAAGAGGGAAGATAAGCGTCCAGTAGTACAAAATAACATCTCAAAATCTAGCAGTGCTAAGCATCATAGTGTAATGTTTCTGTAGACACTAAAATCCAACACCTTGAAAACCACATCTGCCACCCCATCATCAAATCATGCACAATAAAATTATATGCCTAAGTCTAAACTTAGGGATATCAAATCCTACACATTATCTTATTTTCCTAATTTGCTAAATCTGGAAAATCACCCTTGATACCCACTCCTGTCCCCCTTGTCCTTGCACATGAGACAAATTCCCAAAACCCATGCCACAACTCATTTGTTGTTGTCCCCTTGTCCCTTCACATAAAACAACATCCCACATCCCACTCCACTTGAAGCCACATCACCCTAGTTAACTGAGGCACACTGAATGACTCATTGTAACTGCCTTTTCCACCTGGCAGTTTAGATTTGCCACTTGGCAAGTTAGGCTTGCCACCTCCCATTCCCCTCCGAAGCCCTAGGAAGCCTATAAAAACACCATTAGTCAACTAAACAAAAGAAGTTGACTTTGCATACCGATAGGTTGCCAAAATTAACGGTAGACCAACGAAAAATTGCGACACATGAGCTTTGTTCTGACCGTTGGTTCGAATCTCGAGGCGACCTGTTCTTCAGTCAAAATCACACATTTGCGGTTCACAATCGAAAACATGCGTCCGCGGTTTCACAACCATAGATTTGCGGTTTCCAGTTCCCTACCATGCGTCCGCGGTTCCACAGTCTTGAGACAAAAATCACATGCACGACCGAGATCAGTAACTTTAATATTAGCAAGGTTTTATCTGTTTATTGTTGTTGTTATTTGTTTCACGCAATTATGTGCTTAGGGTTTATGTTTAGTATGGATTTGATTGCTCAAATATACAGGTGCTACTAATCCCTTTGCCGGTTTGAGTGTGTGCAGGTGACATGTACTTTGGATAAGCTGTTGAAGCTGGAGTGGTCCCTTACTGGATACCAAAGCCCACTCACCCCTTTGAAGCTGTAACTGGATACAAGGAGAACATTGTACTTTGCGAAAGATCTGGAAAACTCCTAGAGATAAATTTGTACTACACTGAGACAAAGATTGTAACATTGTATCCAAGTTACTTTTTGTAAATTTGAATCACACAAATCTATATATATATATATAAAATCTTTTTATATATATATATATATATATATATATATATAAGATTTTATTATTTCAGGCAATCTGTATCTGTGTGACTTTATATTGCAAGCATTCAAGTATTTTGGTTATAGTTTCATATTAAAAGGTTAAGATGAGCAACCAACATAGGTGGAAAAGACACTAGAACGTTGAAGAATCCTCCATATACGAGTGCCTAGCGTGGAGGTAGAAGGTAAAAGAAATTATCAACCACCAAGATGTAAGAAATCAAGCAACACTTGTCACATGCGTTAAAGGAAGGAACTATGGCAAGTTTTTCCAAGAAGTGAGCAAAATACAAGAGTTGTGCTACACAAAGGCATAGGAGAAACATTTTCAAGAAGACGAATACAAGAATTGTGCTACACAAAGGCATAGGAGAAACATTTTCAAGAAGACAAGTGCCACTTGGTACTCCCATCTCATTTTGCTTCCAGTTAAGAAGTCATCCAGCATACGTAAATGCAAAGGAGGAGAGTTGAAAAAGTGTTGAAAGCAAGTGAAAGGCTGCTATTTTAAAGAGTATGTAGAAACCGACATCAAAGTGATGGCTACATACCAGCGAAAGGATCAATTTTAGAGGGAATTCAAGCCTCATACAGTGCACGTATCCAACCAGCATTTGGTTGAAGATAAAAAGACCAAACAATCCAGCTTCAAAAGAGGAGAATGTTGACAAGCAAGGTTGAAGAGAAACAAGTGAAAATAGTCCTTGCAAACCACATACAACCAACTTGCAAATCAGAACTAAGAAGGTGAGAAATATTTTATTGGAAGTTTGATATCAAAGTTTATTTAATATTCTAGAGATGTAAGTAGGAGTAATAAGGAGTTGAAAGGATATCTAGAAAAGAATATTGGTTATATAGAAAACGTTGAGTAAAACTATAGGCATGTATATCATTTCCATTGCTTCAAAAGTATAGTTGCAAACTCTTAACATAGGGAGATATAAGGAGCAGTAAACAAAATTTAGTCTGCAAACATTTAGTGTTCTCAAAACTTCTAACTTGGGAGACATAAGGTATCCTACACCATATTTACATTATAGAAGTTTAGAAGTTTTGCAATAGCATTGAAACATAGTTGAAGATTATTGCTTGCATTTATATTAGTTGGAAGATCAAGGAAGAAACATAGACAACCCAACTAAGAATATTGAAGGTTAAGACTTGAATTTACATCCCAAAAGTCCTCTACAAATAGTTGATTGCAAGTGATGTAGAAGTCCTCTACAAATAGTTGATTGCAAGTGATGTAGAATCACTAGGCAGTTATAAGGTATACTACTACAAATGTTAATTCTATAAGATCCAAACCAAAGGAAAGATAAAGATGTCAACCTCAAAGAGTGAAATAAACAATGATACAAACAACACCATTAGAAGGGAAAATATTAATGTTATTAAATCAGGAATCAATAATCTACTGAGTAAAACCAAAAATGTAGATCTTGGTTCAAGATTAATCTATAGCGAGGTGTTAAAAGAATATTTCACTACTATGGAATATTATCTTCATGCTAGGCTTACCGAAGCAATTGAGAATGAAAAGCAAGATATTCCAGTACCTTTAGAGTTTGGGAGCATTCTATACATGGCATTACTTTCACTTAAAATTCACAAAGAAGTGGTTGCAAAGCAAAACGAACTAATTGAGCTACTCAAAGTAAAAACAAAGATAGAGGAATCATTCTTAGAGAAAGTGTTTCAAGCATCATGTAGTACTAATACTTCAAGTTTTACTAATTGTAACACATAAAAATTGACACACCTCAATTTTACTTAGGCTTATGATTAATCAAATTAATATTAGTCTACCTTAATTAAAATACCTAAAATCACAAAATAATGTTAATTTACCTTACCTAGGTAAATATCAATTTACCTAAGTTAAAAATCCATTTCAACAAAATTGCCCAAAGTAAAAATCCAAAAATCAGTCAAATTTAGCTGGAAAACAACCCTACCTCGATCTTCGTGCCAAAAATACACTCCGTTATAACCGGTAGACGATATCGTCGATGATTTGCTGAAATCGTCCCTAATTGAACAAAATCATCTGACGCAAAACGTCTAGACGATTTCGTCCAAAACTAAAAATTGCCCAGTCAGATACACAACAAAAATAGTTCCAATGCTCATGCTTATCTGGGGATAAGCGTGTCTGGGTTGTTGGTCACCACCTCCTTGGAGATCTCCCAAATTGGGATGGATCCCAACCCTCTAACAACCTGTTAACCCTACTTAATCCTTGTTTTTCCATAGAATTTCCCCTGGCTGATCAATACCCTGCATTCCCAAATCCATGAAGTTCTAGAGCTCTGAAAGCATTCCTATTTAGCATTATTGTTATTAATTTATTTGCAGGTTATCACTGTGCATCGACCAGAGGAATACGAAATCATCTCGGATGATTTCACCCAAATTTCAGACGATTTTGTCCTGATCAGAGATGATTTTGCTGAATTAGAGACGATTTTGTCTGCAACGCACTTGGGGATAATTACAGAGATCAGTTTACATTATCTCCCTCTAAAATTTGTTTAAATTGCTTTAGTTTAATTTATTTTATGCATTGCATCTGGTGTTCACCTCATTCTGTTTAGAATTTGCATGTAATTACTGTTTGTAGATTAGGATAAACATTTCTTTCATCAAATCCATCTTAGATTCAACCTGTGAAGTAGTACACTTATTTATTACTAGTTTTTATGCATCTCTAAAATCAAATCATTGCATATTTCTTTGTTTCTGGCATTCAATTTTGTTGTTGCAGGTCTCTGACAAAATCGTCTCAGACGATTTTGTCTGATTGCAGACGATAACGTCCAATCTTGGATGATTCTATGCAATCTCAGATGATTCTACAAAATTGTAGATGATTTTGCACAATTGCAGATGATTTGGTTAAATTACAGATGATTATGTCAGGTTGCAAATTATTTGGACTGCATCAAGCGACAAAAACTTCATCAGACGACCGAAATCAGATAAGTTTAATCAAATTTCTTCAAAAGCACTGCATTTAGTTATATTTAATTGTTTATCTGTTTGTTGTTTGCATTGAAGTTATAAATTGCATATAGATTAAAGTAGTCGCATTTTGGCCACCCTAGGTGTATGATCAATTTTGAAATAAAATGAACTCATCAAAACAATACTCCACCTAGGCTCGAAAACTGCCATAAAATGTTTCCTGGTGAACCCACCATTCGTCAAAAAATCACCATATAGAAAGTACAACTAAGTACTTCTCATTTCGAGGTGTAGATCTACTATTTTCCCATTCCCCTCTGAGGCGCGGATCCATCAGCCTAGAGGAAAGGAGTGCGAAAATTTTAGGCCTACATTCTTTGGTGAACCCGACGTGAAACATAGGCATTTCTTCTGATTTCAAAAACAAAACAAACAAAATCAAACAAAAACATTAGTTAAAACACATAACTCTGCAAATCATAGATGGTAGATTACAATAGAAGAAGAGCCATTCTCATTGATGTTAGTACATCATTGCTAGTCAATCTAAGAAATCTCTTCATTAGTTGGCAGTTCAAACTTAACATTTCAAGAACATTGGAACGAACTTGATAGAAGATTAGATATCATAGAAGCTAGGAAGTCTGAACTTAAAAAAATCATAAGGTTTGACCTATCTAGAATCCTGGATCCCTATAGTGCACCCTTCTACTTTGACCTTCAAAGAGCATGTGATAGGTGGTTAGCCGACAAAAGAGCTTTGATTTCTACCGAACTTTATTCCTTTGAAGAGTATCTTGAAAATGCCATAGTAGTACATAAGTTCTTATCACGAGTGGAAAATCAAGAGATTGTTTTAGATGATAGAAGAAGATTTAATAGTGTTCCTAGAGTTGTGCTTTATAGAGAATATTGCCACGAGTTGTATTTTTACAAGTCAAACTTAGAAGTTGATTGTATTACACTAGCGCATTTCATAAGGTTCTTAAAAGGCAATTTCAAGTTTGAAGAAGAACATTACATGACCCCAGATCAATTGGAACCCATTAATGATATATATAGACTTTTTCAAGAAAATTAAGACATAATATTATGTAGTTGTGTTTGCTTTGTTGTTGCAATATAAAAACCAAGAAAATTACAAAAAAAAAATAAAAAAATAAAAAATAATCAAGTATAGTACTTTATTTATTTAGTTAGGTATATATAATATATATACCACAAAACTTAGCACATATATATAAGATATATATCTGCAAAAACAATTATTTTAAAACAAAATGCCTAGAATCTTAAGAAGTGGTAAACAAGTAGATAACGATAATATGGGAGAACAAGAACAAGATGATTTTGAAGATAGAGCACTCATTGAAGATGATGTACCTTCAGAAGATGAAGGTGATAATGAGGAAGATGAAATAAAAGATCCTAATGAACCCACTTTAGATGAAAAAGGAAATGTAAAATTTGGATCTCTTGCAAGTTTTACTCAATTCATCAAAGATCATATAGGGGAATTTACTCAAGCAGTACAAATGGATAATTCAGGAGAAGGTGATATGGAATCAGCTTTGGCAACTACATTTTAGATTCATACAAATCCATTATCTTATATGCCTTAAAAAGACAAATATTATGATCAAGCAGGACCATCTACTCAAAACATGGTACCTTTAAATCAGAATGTTTCAAATCCAAAAACACAGTCATCTAGTATGGTTGTTAGCATCACTAAAGTAAGTTTTAAACAACAAAAGAAACCATTTGCTTCCATATTTTCTCAAGCTCTTAATCAACAAATGTCAAATCAGCAACAAAAGCCTAAACAAGTACAAAGTACCAACTATCAATAAAAAATTCAACCAAACATAGTTCCCACAAATACTCTACATAATAATGTTTCAATTGGAAATCTTCATACAACAACACCAACTTACTATCAAAGGCATAACAGTATGGTACAGCCAAATCAATTTGGTGGACAACAACAACAAGGGCTTGAAGCTATAGTCAAACAACTAGCCTCTCGCCTAGACCAAATTGATCCCTACCATCCCTCGTACAGTTATCGAGAGATGTGTATCCAACCCTTGGATCCTATAGTTGTAGCCCAACCTTATCCTAAGCATTTCCCCATGCCTATCCTCCCGATATATAAAGGGACTGAAGATCCTATAGAGCATCTTCGTATGTTTAGAACGACATGTCATGATGTTTCTCATGATGATTTGTTGTTATTAAAGATGTTCCCTAAAATTTTGGGAGGTATGGCCCTAGAGTGGTACTACCAATTACCAAATAATTCTTTAAGGAATTTTGAGGAAACAACAGAGACGTTTGTTCATCAGTTTAGTGCCTATATAGAAAGGCATGTGACCATTAAATATTTATACAACTTAAAGCAAGGAAAATATGAAAGCTTTACTGAGTTCTTAACAAAATGGAGACAACTTCTAGGCAAATTACACTTTGCGTTGCCTCATCGAGAAATGCTAGACATATTCATAGGCAACTTGCAAGAACAATTGTCCTATGAACTTTCTACTGCTACAGTAACAACCTTTGATCAAGCCATTGATTTAGCAAGAAGGGTAGAATATGCCCTTATTAGAAGAGGTCAATTTAAGAAGAAAGAGGAAGATAAAACTTCTAAAAATCAATATAAAAACAAACAAGTAGTGGGTGATGGAGTTACTGATAGTAGAAATAACCCAAATGTTAATCTTACAGAAGCTATCAAAAAGTTTATATTGAAGGCTCCTGATAAACCACCAAGGGAATTTACAAGATTAAATCAACCTTTACATATGGTTTTACCTCAACTATTAGAACAAGGCTTGATACGATTGCCTGAGATAAGACAACCTGATACAACTATGGCTGGATTCAGAGCTGATTTACACTATAATTTTCATAGAACTGATGGTCATTCAACCAACTCTTGTAAATGATTAAAACATGTGATACAAGACTTAATTGATAATGGAAAAATGGAGGTAGAAAAATTCCCACCAAGAGATGCTCAAAATAACACACAAAAACCTCAAAATCAAAACGCAAATCAAAATTTGGATATTTTTCAACATCCTTTACCAAAGCATGGTAAAGAAGTTGTAAATCAAGTAGAGCAACATAATGTTCCTCATCCAACTCGATATGTGGGAACTATTAGTAGTTTTCTACCCCATCAAAATTTGCAAAATTCATGTGTAACTACTGAATCTCAAGTTACTATTAGACCCTTAAGAAGTTGTCAAATTACACCTGTAGAAAGTGAAACAGGAAGTGAGGCAGAGATTGATTCAAATAGTTCTAAATATGAATCAGATCAAGTCACACCTATCACCAATTTGTTAGTTCCAGAGGAACCATTTTCAAGAAGGATAACTACTAGACCCTCATCTCAACAATGGCTTTCAAATGAGCAAGCAGAAAGTGCTAGACCCCATTTTAGTAATCCACAACATAGCCACATTATAGGTACCATTGGAGTTGTTACAAGACAACAAGCACAAAACCAAAGTCCTCAAGATCAAAGTGAGAAAACAACTCCATTTGTATTGAAAAATCCTACTAAGGCAAATAATGTAACAAATTCACATCAAAGAGCTCCATATGATATAAATGAACAATTAGCTACTATCACAGCAAGAATATCTCTTTTAGACCTCTTAAGAACTTCTTCTATACATAGAGAAGAATTAATGAGAACTCTAGGTAAGATGATGGTACCTGAAGATATTGAACCAAATGTTGTAGTAAATGCTGTAACTTTGGATGAAACAAATTTCATAGATTTTCATGATAAAGATATTCCTCCTCAAAGTATGTATGGGGATAATCCTCTATACATTACAACATTGATTGGAGATGTAGGAGTTAAGAGAGTTTTAATCGATAATGGATCATCACTAAATATATGTACATATGATTTCTTTCAAAGGTTTGGATTTAAACAAGAAGATATGAAAAATACTGAAATGATTATTAAAGCATTTAATGATGAAACTCAAGAGACATGTGGAGTTATGAAAATCCCATTGCAAGTTGGCCCAAGGATTTTAGATACGACTGTGTTTGTTGTACCTTGTTTTGCATCGTACAACATTCTTCTAGGTCGACCTTGGATCAATGCAATGAGAGCAGTACCTTCCACATTACATCAATGTGTTAAATTTGAATTTAAAAACCAATTAGTTACCATTCATGGTGATCCTAGGCCTTTTGATATGTGTGCTGTGGCGGAACCTGTAGGGGTTCCATTTTGTCTTGCTATGTCTTCTGTTCATCCTAGTCCATCCTCATCTTCAAAATATTCTAAATCTAAATCACTTTCTAAATCAACATCATCAAAAACATGCTCTAAATTATCAACAACAACAAATCCTACATCATTGTCATCATCACCTTCTAAAAATATACCTAACCCCTTTCCTAAACCTACAGTAATAGAGACACCTCCCGAGTCTACAGTGTTTAAATTTACAGCATCCAAAGAAACAACTAAAGAAGATAATCCATCTACTTCATATGTTGTTTCAGATGAGGTATTACCAGATTTATCTTCAATACTTGCAACCACAGAAGAAGTTAATTTTGTTGTGCAAGATTCTTTAGTGCTATCTAAATTACCACCATCTCCTCGAACATTAGGTTTACCAAAGAAAGGGAGCATTTTTCATATTGGGAGTTGTGAATTCATGTATGCAGGATATGATTGGGGAAAAATTTTAGTTATGCAAATCACAGTTGATCAAGATGGATTTGCTAAATGCTATTTTTCTAATAAATATGAAAAATCAAAACCAATGATGTGTAATATGGGTTATAGAGGTAAAGGTTTAGGGCCTCATGAAAATGGGATAAAAGAACCTTTAGAAGTTATGGAATGGCCTGCCCGTTGTGGCCTTGGTTACATCCCTACGAAAATGGAAGCATTCCCATATAGAGATGATGACCATCTTATAACATATCAAGAATATATGGATCAAAAAGAGCTCTCTAAAAAAGTACATACTTGTAATATGTTGACTATAGCGTATCCTAAAATGATCGCTTCCATGGATGAATGTTTAGAAGGGGATATTTGTCATGATATATCTTTGGATGAAGTTCTAAGAAATAAATTCTTCTTTGATGGATCAATGCCATGTATAGCTCATATAGAATCAACTGATCCACAAGAAGAGTTAGATAAATGCACATTAGAAGAATTACAAGAAATGGGAGTATCACCTGCACCTCCTAATTTCAAAAGAGAGTTGAATATTGTTGTAGAAAATTTTATAAAAATCAACATTGGAACGGAAGAGAACCCTCGCATGATCAAAATTGGATCTGAATTAAGTGAAGAAAAACAAAAGTTGTATGTTGAATTCCTTACAGAATATTCTGATGTTTTCGCTTGGACATACGCAGATATGCCAGGCTTAGACCCTTCTGTAGTCGTGCACCATCTAGTAGTGCGCCCTGATGCTAAACCCGTAAAACAAAAACTTAGAAAAATGCATCCTAAGGTAGCACTGCTAGTCAAAAGTGAATTAGAAAAACTTTTGAATGTCACCTTCATACAAGCTATTGATTATGCATAATGGATATCAAATGTTGTTCCAGTAACTAAGAAAGAAGCTACCAAGATTAGGGTTTGCACAGATTTTAGAGATATTAATGCGGCATGCCCTAAAGATGACTTTCCGCTTCCTAATATGGATCAAATCATAGATTTTACAGCTGGGAGTGGGATGTTATCCCTTATGGATGGTTTTTTAGGATACAACCAAATTAGAATAGCTCCTGAAGACCAAGCTAAAACAACTTTTATCACACCTTGGGGGACCTTTTGTTGGAAAGTCATGCCCTTCGGTTTAAAGAATGTTGGTGCAACATATCAAAGAGCTATGACATACATTTTTCATGATATGATGTATGACATTTTACATGATTATGTTGATGATATTATAGCTCGTTCTACTAAAGAAGATGATCATATTAATGATTTAAGAAAAGTGTTTGACAGATTAAGAGAATATATGATACGTTTAAACCCAGATAAATGTGTATTTGGAGTAAAATCTAGAAAATTATTAGGAGTCATTGTTTCTATGTGAGGCATAGAGATAGATCCTTTAAATATTAAGGCTATCCATGATATGCCACCGCCTAAGAACATATCCGAATTAAGAAGTTTACAAGGAAAGTTACAGGCTATTCGTCGCTTCATTGATAAATTGGCAGATAGAACAGAACCTTTCCTTAAATTACTCAAGAAAAACACTTCCTTTCACTAGGATAAGGAATGTCAAGAAGCTTTTGACAACATTAAACAATATCTTCTCAACCCTCCAGTGCTTGTTCCACCCAGACCGGATTGTCCCTTTATTTTGTATATTTTTGCTTCAGAACTTGCACTTGGAGCTATGTTGGCTCAGATTGATGATGAAAAGAAAGAACGAGCCACATATTACATAAGTAGAACTTTGATAAGTTATGAAACAAGATATACTCCATTAGAAAAACTTTGTCTAGCAGTTGTGTTTTCTACACAAAAATTGCGTCATTATATGCTTAGTCAGAAAACATATGTTATTGCCAAATCTGATCCATTAAGGTACTTGATGAGTAGACCGTACTTATCAAGACGTACAACTAAGTGGGTTCTTGCTCTTAGTGAGTTTGAACTCACATTTATCAGCCAAAAATCTATAAAAGGCCAAGTTATAGCTGATCAGTTAGCTTCTGCTCCTATAGAGTCTACTCAACCCATGAACATTGAGTTTTCGGATGAATGTCTTAATTTAGAAGAAGATCATTCTAAAACTTGGACATTGTTTTTTTATGGAGCTAGATGTATGAGCGGTGCAGGTGCAGGAATCATATTAATATCTCCTCAAAAGCACCTAATACCATTATCTTTTAAATTACAGTTTGCTTGTACTAATAACACTGCAGAATATGAGGCTCTAATCCTTGGATTACGAGCCGCTTTAGCATTGAAAATTAAAATTTTGTTAGTTTTTGGAGATTCTCAACTCATGATAAATCAAATTAATGAATTTTACCAAACACGAGATGAGAAAATTTGACCTTATAAAGAGTATGTGGTTAAGCTTATTTCGTTATTTGAAAAAGTAACTTTAGAAGCCATTCCTCGAACTAGCAACCACGCTACCGATGCTATGGTCGTGGCTGCTTCCTTGTTACCTTTGGAGTTGGATGATGAATATGCTACTATCATTATCCACAAACTCCAAGAACCTGCTTCCTCTAAATCTTTCTTAGAACCATTGGATGTATTTTTTATTAATGAGATCACCCCAGAACCTTGGTACATAAACATCTTTAATTTCTTGCAAAATGGAACCTTCCCCAAAGGACTAGATAGAAACCAACGTAGATTATTACGTAAGCGAGCTGTTCATTTTGTAATAGTCGGTAATACTTTATATAGAAGGTCCTTTGAGGGTATTCTATTAAGATGTCTAAACCTAGAAGAATCTAAGAAAGCCTTAAGTGAAGCCCATGATGGATCCTGTGGCGGACACTTTAGTGGAAGTGCCATTGCTAAAAAGCTCCTTAGAATGGGTTATTTTTGGCCTTCCATGGAAAAATATGCTAATGATTATGTGCGTCATTGTGACAAGTGTCAAAGACATGCTGACCTTGTCCATGCTCCTGCTCAAGAACTTCAAACCGTAGCTTCCCCTTGGCCCTTCTCTAAATGGGGTTTAGACATTATTGGTAAAATCAATCCTGTCTCATCTGATGGTCATAAGTTTATAATAACTGCAATGGAATATTTTACAAAGTGGGTTGAGGCTATGCCTTTAGCTTCTTGCACAAGAGTTCAAGTCTCTAAATTCATCTTTAATCAAATCATTTGTAGATTTGGAATTCCATCTAATCTTATTTTTGACAATGGTACTTGTTTTAAAAACAAAGATGTTAAAAAATTGTGTCAAAAATATAAAATTCAACATAGATGGTCTACTCCTTATTATCCACAAGGAAATGGCCAAGCTGAAGCATCTAATAAAACATTGATCAAAATCCTAAAAATATTGGTTAATAAAATAGGTCATGATTGGCATATACAATTATATCCTGCTTTGTGGGCTTATCGAACTAGTGTTCGTACTCCTATGGGCGCTTCACCTTTTGTCTTGGTCTATGGTGCTGAAGCGGTTTTTCCATTTGAGTTAGAAGTTCCTTCTTTAGCTCTTTTACTTCAAGATGCTGAAGTAGGAGATGAATATCATGTTGGCAGATTAAGTCAGTTGGAACTTCTAGATGAAAAGTGCATCCATGCTTTAGAACATCTTCGTGCCTACCAAGACAAACTTAAAAGATCATATGCTAAGAAAGTTCATAATAGATCATTTGAAATTGGTGATCTAGTTTTAAAAGAAAATAAAAAAATACAAATGCAACAAAAGACCTTAAAGGTAAATTCGAGCCCAATTGGCTTGGACCATACATCATCACTGCTAAATTTGGATCGGGTGCATACATATTGGCTACCTTGGATGGAAAATATCTCAAGGAACCCATGAATATTATGCACCTAAAAAGATATTATGCATAAATCCAAAAGTCTCATCACTATAAATAGTTGTAAATAATTTTCCATGCATTTCAAAAATCCAAAAATACCCAAAAATATTTCCAAAGCATTATTTATTTTATTGTTTGCATCATTATCTACTAAAATTACGAGTGATATTTTATTTTATCTCAGATAAAATTCAAAAATTATCTTGAACCATGCACCAAAAATTTCACAAAATTAATAATTTTGATTTCTGTTATTTTGATTATAAATCTCTCCTATATCAAATAACACTATTACTTCACTAAATAATTCTGAATTTGTGAATGATTTTGCTACTTCTTGAACCAAGAACACACTCCTACACATTAAAATGATTTGTTGCAAATTTCGAGAAATGATACTACATAGTGAATCTTAATACCTTAAGAGAAAAGTTTCCCTTGCTATCCTATCATGTGCATGGTCTAGAATACTGAGAAATTGGCAAAAGGACAAGATCCTTCCTACCCAAATAAATCCCTTGCCCCACGTCTAATCTGGGCAAGTATCCTGAGAAAGAAAAAAAGAAAAGAAAAGAAAAAGAAAGAAAAAAAAGAGAGAAAAATCAAAGAAAAATAGAAAGTAAAATCAAAGAAAAATGTTCCAAAGCAATAAAATCCCCTTGTTCAGAAATGAGCAAGAAATCCCTATCCTACAAATATGAAGAAAAGAAGGAGTACGGAACTTGAATCCCTGGAATTTCTTAGTTATTCAAAAATCATGAGGTAAGCCCCATAACAAGTGATTTGTGCCCAACTTGCTTGACATTGGGTAATTCCTTTTCACGTGGTGACATGTCTATCACATTAGCGACCTTATTTTGTACAGACCAATGTTCGCTTGTGGATTAGCTAGCTTTTGGTAGTTTGATTTGCATAGTAGTTCAGTCCCACTGCATGCACAAAGTCATGGTTAAAGAACATTTCACATGCACACACATTGGTTCATCTAAGTTCGCTTTATCATTTTCTTACTCAGAATCGGTAAATAAATTTTACAAAGCACACACATTTGTTATTCGAGAGATTTTGTATCATTATGATAAGATCAAAATAGATAATGAATGCACTTCACACACATTGGTTCTAGATAACTTTGAATTTATCTTTGAAATATATTAAAATATTTCTTTGGAATTTTGTTAGATAAATATCATCAATTCTTTTATCATCATTCATCTTAAACAAAATTACAAAACTCAAAAATATTTATCCTACATTTCATTTTGACTTTCGTGATGATGGTATTATTCTTAAAGGTTTTAAGAGTTCTTTGCTTAGCGCAAGTCATCCATTCTAAATTTCATACCCCAAAATGATTTTGTATATTTCTTTACTATATTATAAAATCTTTTGTACATGTGATATAATGATCTATCAAACGTTAATTTTGCATTTTAAAGAACAAACAAACATTTATATACCATCTTGCATTTTTTATTTTTGTGATGATGACATTATTCTTAAGCAATTAGGAATTCCTTGTTTAGCGCAAATCATCTTTCAAATTTTGCATGCCCAATCAACATATTCTCAAACATTTATCAATACATTGTTCCAAAACAACATCAAAAATTCTCTTTTCATCACAAAAAAGCCTTAATATTGTTCTTAAGCACCCAACTACTTTATTTGGCAATATCTTCCTCACAACAGGATTAGCTTCATGACTTCGCAAGGTTTGAAATCCACCAATAGTCACATAACAACATAACATCCTTCGAGGCTTATTGCTAAATCTATCAATATTTATCATCTCTTCAAAAACACATTTTCAAAATCGAACCACTCTATTTTAGCATAATTCAATTTACATTTCACAAAACACAAACATAATCATCTAAATTAAAATGCAAAATTAATAATCAAGACATTTTCACATAAGACAAAAGATTATATATATATATCATCATCAAAAGTATATATACAAAAATGAGTCGACTGATATGCCACAATCTCTAAAAAAATTAGCATACTCAGTCAAAGGCATCATACAAATATACAAAGGTCATCCCCTAGAGGCCCTAGAACTGTGTGCCTCATCCTCTCCACCAGCAGGTGGAGGTGGTGGTAGCATATCTCTCGTAGTCATAGCAGTCCTCGAAGTAGATGCCCTAGAAGTAGAGCCAGATGGCGCAGCTCTGATAGGCTCCACAATATCACCAGGGAGAGGCTCTCTCCGATCAACAGGCACCAAGACAAAGTAGAGCATCCGATAGAAGTTCATCTATGCTACTACACGTAGCAGCTCCTCCCTCAATCGACTCCACTCAGACCACCCTGTCTGAGAAGGTACCACACCCACCTGAGTCGCCTGAGCCCGAGTCTCTGCTAACTCGCACTCTAGAGTCTGAATCTGACTCCGTAGACCTATCTCCATAGCCCGAGCCTATATCCGCTCACCCTCCAAAGACTCTATGGTAGTCTTCTAGGTGGCATTCTCCCCTTGTAGCCGAGCCACCTCACCTCGTAGAGCCACCATCTCACTACTCTCCCCAACCTCAAATGCCTGGCCCTTACCGGGTGAATCATGTCTCGATCTCTACTGGGGTGGAGATCTCACCCTCTCCTCCTCTCTCTGTCATCTCTCCCCTACCCATGGTGTTCCCTCCCATAGGATTCTCGACTGTATCTAGTGTGCTCCTCTGGTCCGTAGCCTCTCCTGTCTAGGGGATGCATGTCCTCCTCCTGCCTGATGACCAGTAGCTCGATGTTGTTGTACTAATATCTCCACAACATCATGCACTGGACCTCTCTATCTGGTCAACCATGCAGGATGTATGGTGGCATACCATACCTCATATCCATCAGCCACCCCTACATCATCTCCCTCAGTCATGGCCACAACCTCATCATCTAGCTGAGGATCTAAAAATCTGCCCATATCAGGTGCTCCACTCACAGTCATGGTATCCCGAGTAACCCGAGAGAAGTGAAAGTCCCTCGTCCCTGGGATCCCCTGACGTAGACCAAACTGACGAAGTACTCGATCCACCCTATGGAGCTCCACCTCACCTCACTCCATCCTCAGCCAAATGACTCATCTCACATGAGCCAACTCTAATCCATCCTCCTTCCATCCTGGATGTCCCCTCCAAGGTCTCCAGGTGATGCTATCAACCATCAAGTCATCTATTAACCTGCACGAAGTGGGCAGGTCAATCCATCTCTATGCACCCCTCTGCAACCACCAATAAAAGACCCTAGGTCTCTCTCTATCCACCCCTGTCAGTGGAAGCCCCGTCGACCTCCTAATGGCAATATGTTCCCAGCACCAGACCTGAAGGAATGATGTGAGAACCATGGCCGCACCTTTCTTGTATACAACCTTATATAAGGTCCTATACAAGCGACATAAAATGAAGGGACCCCATGCCAGCTGAACCCATGGTCCCTCATATCTACAATCGCATCCCCAAAAACCCATGGCAGGCGACAACCACTCTGATGACATACTAATAACCCTACCACCACCCCAGCAAGCACCATAGTCAGTCGAGACACACCCTCCGTCTATCTCAAAACCTCGATATTGACCCCACCTGACTCAAGGTCAAAACTAGGGTCCCTTGATACCTGCTGTAATGCTCGACCCTGGACAATGACAATAATGATATATCTCCCCTGAATAGGAATCCTGAGGATCCTCCATACATCCTCTAAAGTGGGGGCCATTTCCCCCATTGGTAGCCAGAAGCAAGATGATCCCGGATACCATCTCTCTGCTAGGGTCATTAATAGGCCCATATCTGTGGGAATTTATGGTATTTCTGCCACATGTCTCAATCCAACCCGCCCAAGAATATCTCTCTCCTCATCCGTCAGAGCATCCAAATCTGCTCTCAATCCTCCATATTTCCATTCTCTGCTTTTTAGTACCTTTCTCTGCAAAACAAATAAAAAACACAATTTTTTTAAGTTAGTATGATTTAAAAAAAAAACAATTAAGAAATCGTCCATAATTTTATGATATCGTCCATAATTGGATGATATCGTCCATCAGTAGATGATATCATCCATGATTTGATGATATCGTCCTCCCTGTTTTGGCAAAAACTCGCCATCAATGATCTCGCCGAATCGGGGATGATTTCATCAAAATCAGGATGATCTTGCCGAAATCGAGATGATTTCGTCAACATCAAGATGATTTTGATGAAATCGAGATGATCTCGTCAACACGCGGCGTAAAACGGTCGTGACCCCTAAAAATAAAATAATAATAAATATATATAATAAATAAATAAAATAAAAACAAAAGCTTACCCGTATTCTCCTTCGCACTGCATCCACTCGATGCTCTGCCTCCGCCATTTTCTCCTCAGAGCTAAAATCAGAAAATGAAATAGTAAAAATAAGTTTTTTTTTTTTAGCTTTTTGAGTTTTATTAAAAATCACTTTTTACATATGTACTTTTCAAGTTTTACCAAACTAACGATTTGGCACAAAACTCGAAGGGGGCACCATACATAAAACAATTTAACAAACCTACCTAAAATCGTCAACAAAAAAATTGCAATAATTTTTTGCTTTCTCGAAAAGCGTGTCACATTTTTCTTTAACACATTTTTTGAAAATGTGCTAAAGAGGGGGCAAAATGTAACACATAAAAATTGACACACCTCAATTTTACTTAGGCTTATGATTAATCAAATTAATATTAGTCTACCTTAATTAAAATACCTAAAATCACAAAATAATGTTAATTTACCTTACCTAGGTAAATATCAATTTACCTAAGTTAAAAATCCATTTCAACAAAATTGCCCAAAGTAAAAATCTGAAAATCAGTCAAATTTAGCTGGAAAACAACCCTACCTCGATCTTCACACCAAAAATACACTTCGTTATAACCGGTAGACGATATCATCGACGATTTTCTAAAATCGTCCCTAATTGAACGAAATCGTCTGATGCAAAACGTCCAGACGATTTCATCCAAAACTAAAAATTGCCCAGTCAGATACATGACAAAAATAGTTCCAACGCTCGAACAACCTATTAACCCTAATTAATACTTGATCACTCTAGGGTGGCGCAGTCGCATTTCAACACGATAATCCTACCTCGGGACGACCTCAAAATTTGCAAGATGTCGTTGTTGTACCCCAGGATGACCTCCAGATGGCAATAAATGCAATCATTCTATCAGTATCATGAGCCTAAATTTAGGCATTTAACAACATCTAATGGTCCATTTTAATAAAAAATAACAAAAAATCAATCAAATAACATCTCAAGTGCACCTCATACCTGTTAGAGTTAAAGTAAAGTGCACTATGCCTTCCTTGACACTTGTCAGTTTCTATTGACAAGTGTCATGTGTTGAATATAGGCTTATGCCTATATATTGTATCATTTTTATCAATAATATAATTCCCAATAGTTTTCCCTCCTAACATTTGGTATCAGAGCCTAGTCGCTCTCCTGCCCTGTGTAAACCTTTCCCTCCCCCATTTTTTCTCATTTTCTTTCTATTTTTCCATTTTTTCATATTTTTTCCCTATTTTTTTTAAAATTTTTTATCGACGGAGTATGCTCTCCATCATTTGATGGATCAGAAACCAGATGGTACAATTTTTAAAATGTGGGAATTTTTTTTAGTTTGTTTTTAAATATGTTTATACAGTAACGGTGTATGAGAAGGACGCAGAAGTTGTTAGAATGTACAAGACCTTGTTAGGGCCTTCAGGCTCTAAATATGAAAACATGCTTACTTCTTGTGGCTGTAAAATGAAGCTCTGTTGTATTCTGCTATGGGTCTGTGTTGTGGTACATATAAATGATTGAACATAAGTTCGATTTTCTTGCAGAGACTAAGATCTCCATTTTTTTTTATGAACCATTCTGTTGTATTCTTTTGTTTCTTTGGAACCATTCTCCCCCTGAAAACACTTCCAAGCCGAGTGCAGTTAACCTCCTCGCAACTCGTGAACAGCAGCCATGGCCGGCGCAGATCTGCAACGCGACCTGGCAGACGAGGTGCGTGTGGGCGACGAGTGAATGGTTCGGGCGATCCACGCCACATCGCCATGCATTTCAGGAGAATGTCACTGAACACTTTCTTTGGATCGCAGACCGTTTCGGCAGTTCCCCAGGTTCGTCGCATCCAAAATCATGTAGGAGCCCTTTCGTGGCGGCAGTGGTAGGAAGAAATGTTCGCAGCCCTACTCAAGGAATACAGGGAAACCAACAAGGGTTTCCTCGACAAGATTCTTTTCTACCAAGATGGAGTCAGCGAGAGCCAGTTCAGATGGTCTGCAATGGAAAAATACCCGCGCTAAAAGGAAATCCTCTGCTTCAAGCAAATTTAAATGATAGGCTGAGTTTCTTTTGTAGCTTTCTTTTGCTAAGTTCCTTTATCTCTGCAGCAAATACGGTGGACACAGGGCAGTGATTGGAAAAACTATTCTCAGACCTCGCATTCGAAACTTGCTTCAACCCTTTCCAATGCAGAGATCTATCTAACTCCTTGCCTGCACATACGGATTATATCTGGCTCGAATAGTGTCATGCTCGTGGGCTCATATCCAGTGTAGGACTGTGTATTATTCTCAAAATCGAAATCAGGGACCCTGGGGCAATAGACGCAGATGTTTCCAGTTGTACCAATGTGACCGCAGTAGTGGGTCGGTGGGCCAGAGTTTTTTTTGTTCCCGTCAGAGAAGATTTTAATGCCAAGTTTGAGTGGAGGTGCTAACGGTATAGAAGGTGGAGACCTTTGATTTTTCCGAATATGAAGGGTGATTCTGGGCCAAACTACGTTAGAGTGACGTCGAGCAGCGAAAGTGATGTCGAGGAACAGGCCGAGATGGAGCGCCGCGTGGAAACGATCTCAGCCACAGTGGACCTGTTGTACTCCCCATTGGAATGGAACCATAGCTCCAAAAATCATGGGTGCGCCAAATCAAAATATTTCTTCCAGATCGTCTCCTGCTTCGGAGCCAGGGTCATCGATTGGAAGTGCTGTTTCAGTTGAGAAATTCACATCGTTTCCCGTCAGCGTGTAAGAGAATACAACTACAGGTAAACTACTCTCCTTATAGTTATGATGAATAAAAGGAGAAATTTGTTGGCATGAAATTTTTAGATCTGGATCTAGCTCACCATCATATATAGTCCATGCCCGTGGAAATAGCGCATGATAAGTAGAATGCTGTCCATCCAAGTTCCAGTCCCAAGATGATATGCTCATAGCATTAGAAACCAAGTCACATTATTCTGTTTTCTAATCCATGTGCATGTGGACAGTAAATAGGGATCTCAAGTTTATTGGGCATTTTATTAAAAGGATACTTTTTTAAAAAATGAAGAAGATACTTTTGTAAACCTATTGTATGGGAACTTGTCACATAAGGCTGGGGGAATGATTGTAAACAGTGGCCGACAGCATGGCCTCATTGTATTTGTTTTTAATCTTTTTCCACATAGGAAGTGGAAGTGAACGGATTGATGGTCCATGTAATTCCCCTGCGAGGGAAAAATTGATGATGTCTTTTATTTCCGCCACAGTGCGATGCCAGGAATATGATATTCCTGAGGTTTATTTTTTCTGCCTTAGATAGGCATGATGTTTTTTCAAAAAAGATGAAGGCCCCTTTGATGGTGGAATATAGGGGTATTTATAGTCATTGGAAACGTTTTTCCGTGACGGACACAATGGTGGTGTCAAATTGTAATTTTGAGGCTGTTTCAGTTCAGTTTTTTTTTTTTTTTTAGCCTCAAAATTTTTCTACCTTGGAGTGCACTTTCGGTTGTACCCGACACTCCCAAGGTACTTTTATATGTGATCCTTGTACCTAGTGACTTTTTCTATACACTTGGCGAATGTAGCGGCTGGTTACCCATGCATTTCGGTGGGATGACATGGTCACCATAAGGACACTTATACTAGGGACTACAGACAAAGACACCCTAGAATCTATCCGAGGTTTTTTTGGATCTACTTCTGAAGACTACAGACAAAGACACTTCAGAAGATTCTTTTCTTTTCTTCTTCTCTCCTCCTATTTGGATCTATGGCTCATTTTATTGTATTGAGTGCATTTTCGGCAAAGACCGACACTCTTATATGGCTCGTTTTTCCTTTCATTAGGTGCATTTTCGGTAGAGACCGACACCTTCTAGATTGAGTTCACCATGAGGAGGGATTTCATACTCATGGTGAATCTAGTCAGTGACCTACGAGAGGCAACATCCTCTGAGGATGACCTGCAGAGGCAACAGACCTAGAAGTGGCTGACCTTGAGGCACCCATGATGACCCCGAGGCACTTAGACGGCTGACCCAGTGGCAACAGACCCGTGGAAGTGGCTGACCCTGAGGCAACAGACCAAGATGTATACACAGTGGATCTAGCATTATTCATAGTTGGAGAGCCAAGAGCAAAGAGCATGAGCCTAGACCAAATCAGCAATAAGAGAGGATGATAGGTTGTTTTAGAGAAGTCAACATTAAGGGGGAATGTTACCTAATGTTGACTTGCTTTGTTTCTTCTTTAGTTAGGATAGTGCACTTTAAGGGGGAATGTTAGAGTTAAAGTAAAGTGCACTATGCCTTCCTTGACACTTGTCAGTTTCTCTTGACAAGTGTCATGTGTTGAATATAGGCTTATGCCTATATATTGTATCATTTTTATCAATAATATAATTCCCAATAGTTTTCCCTCCTAACAATACCTTGTAATTTACCCTATACACTTGGTAGTTGTAGCGACTTGCTATCCATACAATATGGTAAAATGAGTAAATTACCATAAGGTCACTTGAACCAAAAAATCATTCATTGATGAATTGAAATGCTTTCACTTCAATCCCCAAGAAGGCCATGCGGCCAAACTGCTCCACGAGAATGAGGTGTACATTTCATTCTTCTATGAAGTTTTAGTAGATCATCAAACATAGTGATTCACCTCGATATCAAATCGAATTACTATCATCTTGATTCCCTAATAAAGCCATGTAGATGGACAACTCCAAGGTATAGAGATGTACAATTACCAATAATGGTTGAAATCACAACTGTAACAGGACTTTCCCTTTTACATTTGTTATAGTCTTGCAATGCTCAAGCAAGTCATCTTGGTCAAGCGACTTGTTGCTTTCATCACTTGCCATTTCCTCATCGACTCGTCGCTTGAGGGGGTAGTCATAATTACAAAATTCATAATCAAAATCAATAATTAAACACTCAATCATGTAAATTGTGTTCGTCCAAGAATCATTGCTAACAACTATCACAAGCTTCCCTATTTGTTGGGGTAAAAAACAAAATTGCTAAAATAAACCTTTGTTAGTATAAACTAGTGGTACATGTAGTTACACAAAACTACCCGAATGCCTTCAGATTTACCAAAGTTTCACACAAATTAAGTCCACCAAAGTGTTGGAGGCCATGATTAAAAGATGCATGCTCTTTTGTGATTGGTGCATCTAAAGTTTACTGGATCAATGAACATCAATCAACCTTCAATGTGATGTTAGATTTTCTATTTTTGCTCAGTGTTGTGCTTTCACACAATGCATCCCAAAAAGGAGCATCTGTAGACACCTAAAACACGTCATGTTGAGGAGGCTACCTATATGGACACCTTTTTAGGCCATATGACCAACCTTGGGCATCCTAAAGTCTTAGAAGTGGTTTTTTACCACTCAAACAGGGGCTCCCTGTCTTTTGCAACCTAGACCGTCATACCCAAGAGCGGTCTCCAATAGCTACTGGACCCTATGATGACCAACAATCACAATCGCTCCATCCTAGGACGGTCATACCTGTAATAGTTTCAGGCTCACTAAGCCGAGCCAAAGGGCAAGTTGAGCTTAACAACTAAAAGTGAGAAGGTTCTAGAGGTGACGTTTGGTCTTCCTAGAGCCTAATCGATTCTTGGTTCTTGGCTTCTCTTGCAAGCCAAGATTACCATTTTAAAAACTTATAAGAAGAGCCCAAGCCTTCATGAAAAAATCTTGAATTCTAATGCAATGAAGTGTTGTCGATTTGTGTAATAGAGAGAACATACTCTCATAAGCAATGGAGTGCTACCCAAATCTATCTATGGAGCTTGCATTTGCATCAATGCAATCCTTTAAAGTTTGAAGACCACATTCAACCATATTTTGACATCAAACAACCTAATTTCTTGCTATTTCCTAAAATTTAATGGTAATTCAAGTGTCCGATCCTTGAACATAAATTTAGCAAATAAACCTAGGTAATTTCTCGCATTGATCACGAGGAAACAATCCTCTGTTCAGTGGCTACTTTGCCTTAAAGTGACCCACAGGTGTAGCCACTGGACCCTTTGAAAGCCAAAAGACCTGATCACTTTACCCCATGGCGACCTCTCGATGATATCTACTTTTTTATATTTTATTAGTTATAATAGCTTTAGTAGTATTTCATTTCTATTTTAGCATAGTTTTAATCAATTTTCATGCATATCTTTATCGTTTTCAACATGTTTATTTCAATTTTCTATCATGGAAATGGGCCTCATCATGAGAGGTTCCTCATTTTCTATTAACATCTTGTAAGTGTTCTTGTGTGTAGGTTTTAAATCTTAGCAGGAGCTCTTCAATACAAATATCCTTCAATATTTATCTCATCATGTGAAGGTCGCAAAGAAACCCTCCTATAATCAGTTTTGAGAGAGCATAAACTCTGTGAATTACACCTACCTTTTGGTTTTCTATTGTAATTTGTATCAAATTGGTATAATACCTAAGAGGGATATCTTTGTAACCGTTTTGTAAAGGACAATTTCAAATATTAATGAGAAGGGCACCATTTTATTCATTCTTTTGTCTCAATATGGTTACATGATATTACTTGCAATTTGATTTCATATACTTGTTTAGGTGTTAGGTTTTTGCTACTCTACAAGTGGTGATCCCTAAAGCTGGTGATTTAAGAAATTTGATCATGTAAGAGGTACATAGATCTCCTTACTCTGCTCACACAAGAGGGGCTAAGATGTAGGAGAACATGATGAAGACCTTCTATTTATTAGGAATGGAGAAAGATATTACCAAATTTGTGGCTTGATGTCTAGAATGCCAGAAGGTGAAAGTCGAGCATAGACATCTAACAGGACAATTATACCCACATGACATACTAGTAAAGAAAGTGGCAAGTGATATCTATGGACTTCATCATGGTTTACCTAAGACTAGGTATCAACATGACGTAATTCTTGTAGTGGTCGATAGATTGACCAAGGTTGCTCATTTTATTCTAGGAAACACCAAGGATGATGCCCTGATAGTGGCCAATATATTTGCCAAATATATCTTCAGGTTGCATGGTTTTCTTGAGATGATAATATTAGATAGGGATTCTAGATTCACATATAAATTTTGGTAGGCCCTTCATCATGTAGTTGACATGAAGCTAAATATAAGATTTGCATACTGAAAGCACGAGATTCCGAAAACAAAAAGGAAAAACTAAACAAAATTGCATTAAAAGGAAAGAACACAAATGAATGAACATAAGATATAAAAGCAATATAAACTATAGCCCTTTTTATTGATATTCTTTTCCTCGGTTACATATACGTCTCCTCCCCTTTTAGGGGCTAGGAGCGTTAAATTGGTCTTTGTTACAATTTGTGACTTAGTCTTCCTCCTTCCGCATGCCCACGTTTGGAATGGGCGGGCCAAATGTTGCCGCCGCTTGCGTTGGTAAGGTAGACTCCTCGCCGCTCCTCTAATGCCGCAACTCCGCACTCAAAGAAACAAACAAGAAAGTCGGTAGCACCTGTGTATGAAAAATAAAAGATGAATCTAACGATGGTTGAAATGAATCTAAATGAAATGAAAGACTTGACAAAAGCATAAACATGAAACTAAAAGAAATACCACGATTATGAAAGCACAAATCGCCAGTAAGTGAACTAGCAGCACTTCGTCGCTCAAAATGCTCCTTCTCTGTATATCCTTTTTGGGTGAGAAAACTCACCGTTTTTATAGACCCAAGGGGTCTTTTTGAATTAACATGCAAAAGTGTTTCTTTGCATGAATGCTTTTGTTTGTGAAGAGAAGACTTCTTCTTGATCAAGGGCTTCTTAATCGCCTCTCGTGCATGTCTTTGCATGTTTTAGCAAAGCTCACTTGCACTCCCATGCAATGAAGGGATAGCTAAGTGGCAAATCTGAGTTGTCTTAAAAAGCTTACTCTCCTTCCCATGCAGTGAAGGGAAAGTCAATTGGCAGATGTGTGTTGTTAAAAGAACTCACTCGCACTCCTATGTCATGCATGAAAAGCTGAGTGGTAGTTCTGAGTTGTCATGCGCTGAGGTCTGACTTTTTGCTGGTCAAACCTGGCATTCGTCCCACCCAGAAGCGAGCGCTAGTAATCGTCCCTGGGTGAAACGAGTACAAATCCATACTCGTCCTTGGGTAGGACGAGTACAAATTCGCACTCGTCCCTGGGTGGGACGAATAAGAAATAAAGTGTCTAAAAGGTGCCAAACTGATTTTTGACTTGCAAAACTGTTGTGTAAGTGGTTAGAACCACTTGTTTAACCTCTCGGGGGCTACCCTGGGGGCTGTGTGTGTTAATGTGATCAGTGTTTGTAGTCACATAATCGGATTGGTGCTGTTTTGGTGTCTACAGATGCCCCTTTTTGGGAAGCGTTGTGCATGGCGCAGCGTCGAGCAAAAATAGATAACCAAAGCACTAATGATTAGGGTTTCTCAGTAACCTAACCAACTCTTGATGCCCCAAGCATGGAAAGGGCATGCATTCTTGAATCCTTGCTTCTGACGAGCTAAGGAATTTGATTTCAAGTATTAACCTATTTTGGTGAGGTGTGACTTGAGCTTGGACATTGATCAGTCATGAATAGGCAAAGGGCATAACCTTTTATCCACGGGGGAACCTTGTGTTCATGCTTCAGGAATGCCAAGTGTTTGATCAATTTTGTGATTATTGCTTGTTTGCTGCCCCAAGCAGGAGCGTGATTGTCTTTGTCAATGATTCTTTGAATGCATGCCATTGCCTTGATTGGGTGTGTTGTTGTTGATTGGTGACTAAGTGTGACTACCCCCTCAAGCGACGAATCGATGAGGGAATGACCTTTGTGAGAGAAGCGACGAGTCGCTTGACCCAAGATGACTTGTGCAAGGGTGCCTTTAGAGGGTTTACCGTTAAGCGTGTGCAATTTTTCCAACATATGGACCTATTTTTGGTGGGTGTTAACCCTTTTGGTGATGTCATAATGAGGTGAAATCATCGAAAACCTAACTTCCCGTGGAGCGGTCCGGCTATTGTAGCCTTCTTGGGGAATTAGGAGAGCGATAATTTGGACCTCGACATCGATTTTCTATGCCAAGAGGTTAAGTGCAAGAGCACTTGTGTCTGGCAATGTTTATTGCTATGTTTTTGTGTTACTTTTTTGTGATGTTTTTGTTGTTTTGTGACACCATTTGGGGATTTAATTGTCTGAAATCCATCTTCCCGTGGAGCGGTCCGGCTATGTAGCCTCTAGGAGAGGATAGTGACAATGTAAACCCGATATCATTGCTATGCCAAGAGGTTAAGTGCAAGAGCACTTGTGTCCGCAATGTTTATTGCTTTTTGTTTTTGTGTTGCTTTTTTTGTGATGTTTTTGTTGTTTTGATTTTCTTTGATCTTGTGCATGATGGTTGATGAATATGGATGTATTATGTTGATTTATTTTGATGGATGCATATGCTATGATGACTGCAAATGTTTTTGATTTATATGTTATATGCAGAGATGAAATGGATGAATGGGTTTTGTGAGGTTTGGCTATGGCACCATAGATTGTTTAGAACTCTGTTATTTTGCTTTTAGGCGATTGTTGTGATGCATGAATTTGTATGTATACATGTGGTTTTCCCTTTTTTTTTTTTTTGTATTTTCTGGTGGTATTGCAAAGACGAAAAGTAGCGCAGTTGGTTTAGAAATGTAGCTAAGTTTTTCTGAGACTCAGACAGTTCTAGCTCTCTAGCCATGACTGTACTTTATCTTACATGATTTGTGAACAAGGTATGAATCAGACCTGTTTTTGACCAAGCTATTTCACATCCCTGTGTGTGCTATTGAGTTCATTTATGTGGTATTTATCAGGATACCGCCAGTGCCAGATGGGCTTTCAACCGAACTCGTACTGAGGATCACCTAACTAGCTCCACTAACTCCTTTGTTATGTTTAGTTAGATTAATCCGCGATGTTTTCTAGGATGTCATAAGCTAGCTTATCCACATGCAAACATTGATCTGTACGCAAGTTAATGTGACAGATATATCGTCATGCGAGAAGACCTTTAGAATGCTGAGAGTTCCAGGGATTCAAGTTCAACTCCCTTCTTTTCTTCAATTGTAATAGGATACTTGCTCGTTTGTAGTGATAAGATCACTGTTTATTTTGATTTGTTTTTCTTTCGAGCAAGGGATTGGAGTGATAAAAATCACTGTTTCTTAGTGCATTTTGATGTGTGCACTGTATGATGTCAAATCTTGATGTTTTGACGTTTTGCAGATATATATATATATATATATATATATATATATATATATATATATTTTTTTTTGCAACTATTGAGAATTAGGGATTTTTGGGAATTGGGTAGGGGTGATGCTTGTCCTTTTGCCAACTCTCAGCATTCTTTGGGTCATCCGCATAGGGGGATGAGCAAGATAACCGTTTCGCTTATGGTGACCTAGATTACTGTGCAGGTTTCATCTTTCTTTCACATAACTCTGGAATTGTTAATGTGTTTAGTTTGTGTTGGGATGTTACGTATCAAGGTGTATTTCAAGTATGACTCTACCTTCGTAAAATCTGTTTGACTTGATACATTACATGGCTAAAGAGGAAAATTTTGGCTGAACTACGAAAAACTCGTGATACATTAAAAGACCACTGACTCTAGTGTGGTGGAAACAATGCATGGTGTGTCTGTTGTTTTTATGAAATGGAACAGTGGGGAACAAGATGGACTGTCAGAGCTACTACAACCTATGGTGCCTTTGACCTACACGACCACAAATATGCATGTATGAATGCAATGCTTAATGCAGCTACATATTTTTGTATTTTCGATGAATCGAGTTTGGCGAGTATGAAGATGAGATGTGAGAAAACTCTCAATTGATGAATTTGAGAATGCGTAGAAATGAGATGCAAATTTTTGTTGTTTTTGATGTATTTTATTGTTTTTGATTTTTGTATTTTTTTGATTTTTTGGATTGACCAAGAGATTGCGATAATCCTTGGAGCTTTTTGAATTTGACCAAGAGATTGCGATAATCCTTGGAGCTTTTTGGATTTGACCAAGAGATTGTGATAATCCTTGGAGCTTTTTGGGTGACCAAGAGATTGTGATAATCCTTGGAGCTTTTGGGGTGACCAAGAGATTGTGATAATCCTTGGAGCTTTTTGGATTTGACCAAGAGATTGCGATAATCCTTGGAGCTTTTTGGATTTGACCAAGAGATTGCGATAATCCTTGGAGCTTTTGGATTTGACCAAGAGATTGCGATAATCCTTGTTGGATTACCAGAGATGCGAAACCTTGGAGCTTTTGGAGACCAAAGAGTGGCTATGGGAAATCCTTGGAGTTTTGGATTACCAAGAGATTGCGATAATCCTTGGAGCTTTTGGGATGACCAAGAGATTGCGATAATCCTTGGAGCTTTTTGGGTGACCAAGAGATTGCGATAATCCTTGGAGCTTTTTGGTTTGGACTATGGCTCTTCAGGGGATAGAGGTACCCCCAGCTTGATGGTCTTTGCACTTCGGATCTGGCTCTAGAGGTATGGGCATGAATGGATCGGCCCTATGCACGGAGATGAGGACAGGGTCCGCCCGCGGCACTGATGTTGTTATGGGATCTCTGGGCGGAAGTTGATCTTTATGTACCCAAAGTTGTGGATGTAACGCTTGGTCCCACTGCGGTGGGTTAACACGCCACTCATGCCCTAGTATTATGTTTATTTGTTGACATGCTTCATCGATGTTTATGGGATGTCGATGCTGTCGCATGTGATTGCTATGGGCTATGTCTGTTTCATCCTCACCTTCGGACAATGTGTATAGCTCATCAAAATCTGGAGATTCTGAGACATGGAGGACTGCATCATCAGGTAGCCCTATGGTTAAAGGTTGATCCTCTTCGAAAGGAGCCTTATGTAAGTTGGGCCTTGGGAGCTCCAAAATCTTGGCCTCTACCAACTCTAAGTGCTCTAGTGCTTTGCATGTATTGGGAGATTTGAACTCCTCCTCTTTGGTTGGTTCTTGTTGAGGAACTTGGGGCTTATGGAGGGGTGGCCAGATGGCACCCCCATGCCTTGGTAGGGCAGTTCATCCCGCTCTTCTTCGCGCTCTGATTCCTTAGAGGCTTCTTGATGAATTTCTAAGGGTGGCTCATAAGCCTGGGTGGATGTCTGAGGAAGGCACCCGTCATTGGTTATAGGAGCGGCCTCCCATTCATGTCTAGGAGGCGTCGGGGGTGGTGCTTCAGGAATCGAGAGAGTAGCTTCCCGCTCCTGTCTAGGAGGTGTTGGGGGTAGCTTTTGATGAGGTCGCGATGACCTATCTTCCCCCCATGGGTTGTGCCACTCAAAATATTTTGTCTTATGCATGTGAGGGGTTGGAGTCCTTTCTTGCATAGTGTGTTGGAACAGCTCATCCTTCTGGCGCTGAAGGTGCTCTTCGTTAATATGGTACGGTTCCTCTAACGGTAGTCGTTCGAGCTCAAGTTGCGTGAGTTGCTTGAGATGTGTGATATATTCGGCAGATTCTACGATAGTTGGTCCCATCGCCTCATGTCTAGAAGGCCTAGATGCCTCTCTTAGATAAAAATCTCGGTCGTAGTGATCCAAGATCTCTATAGGACACATCCCTCTGTTAGGGGTAGCAGCATTCTCTCGGGGCTTTGGCCTCGGTGAGTGGTCCCGATAGATAGCAGGTGCGGAGGCGTATTGCTCCCGCACGGTATATTGCTCTCGAGGAAGGTAGATGTCTTCCTCGTGCTCTCTTTCATAAGTGAAAAGGGGGTGGACGGAGCTATCTCGCCCTGCCCGAAGAGCCTTGTGCTCTGGATTTGTCTTTGTAGTCCTGACAACTAGTGGGGGTGAAGGAGGGATAGTGTAATCATGTGGTTCCTCCCGTCGAACCCTATGTTGACCTAGTGCTTCATTGCGTGGTGACCACTCATAGCGAGCATCTAAGGGAGCTCTCCTACGGATGTACCCCTCATGGAAGGGTGTGTGTTGGGTGCTATGCTGAACAGGAGTGCCCCTAAAAGAGGTGCCCCTATAGTCCCTTTCTGTTAAGGTGTGGAGGGGACTGCCTCGTGTGTTAGGTCGCCAAGGTGGTATGACCAAATCCTTGGGATTGTAATGGAGGTGACTCGTTCTTCCTTGGATATTCCCCATAGCATCCGCCCGTGATTGGGCTTGGCTATGGGTGATCACCATGACGATGTCTCTCTAAAAACCCTAAAAATTGAAATGAGTCAGATGGGGCCCAAAATTGGCGTGTGCATCCCTCTTATAGTAGATAAGACAAAAATGAAGTTTCAAGTCCTAGCTCTAAATACATTAGGAGATATTGACATCCGAACAGCTCAAAAAGTGCATAGAATTACGTGCCCAATTTTAAAACCTAATTTCGGGGCACTAGATGATGGAATTTGGCCCCGAAAACTGAATTTTCTGGGCAAATAGAATTCTAAGGAATTATATTTGTTTAAAATTATCCCACCTAACTCCTTGTAAAATTTCAAGTCAATCGGAGCTACGGTTGAGAAGTTATGGCCCCGGCAAGATGCACTAAAATTTAGGGAAAAATATAAGATTTTCACTTATGGGCACATTTGGGGTGCTTTTGGGTTGACCAAAGGGTTCATGGACACCTTTGGGGCATTTTGGAGTGACCAAGCGATTACGGGAATCCTTGGAGCTTTTTGGAGAAAATGACAAAATGCGTAGATTTTTTTATCTTTGTTTTTAATGATTTTTTTGTCTACACTAAATAGAATTAAACACACACATTCACAAAACCGTGATTATCTCTTTTAAGGATTCTTGGTGTGCCCTAGATCTGGTTTAGTGCATTTTGGTGTTTTGTTTTTGTTTTTGTAGGTTTTGTAGAACGTTTAAATGCATTATGTAGGCTCTTATAACTCCCAAAAGGTCGCCCCTTCAATATACCAACCAGGCCGATATACCAACCTCTCTATATACCCGCCCTTACGAGAGGGAGACTATAGGTACGTGAGAGCAGAAGGTACGTGGTACGTAGGCAGTACGGAAGGGGGATTGTCCTGTTAATGGCACCTACCATAGAAAACTTATCCTCGCGCGCATGGGAATCACCCCAGCTACGCTCGGTCTGTCTTCGTCAGGATTTACGCCTAACAACAGTTGACAATCAGGAAATGTATGCAAATCAAGCCAAGGTGGTGATTAAATCCACCGATGGTCTTGATCAAGGGCTGGGGTCTTACGACCAGCTCCTTGGTTTAAAATTGTTTCGTGGAGTGTGTGAGGTTCATTTTATCCAACGAAAATGAAACATACATGGATGACTTTCTCTAAGCAATGCAAGCTAAAAATGAAAACAATCAAAGAAACAGAAACAGAAACAAAAAATTTCAACAGAGATGATGAAAATCCCTACCTCTTCTCTGCCTGCTCCAGTTGCCTCTGAATTTTTGCTCTGAAAAGTTGCAGACAGAAAATCGTCCCTTGGTGAGACGATTAACGGAACAGAAATCGTCCCTCGCAGAGACGATTTTACAATCGTCCCAGGGTGAGACGATTTCCGAACAGAAATCGTCCCTGGCAGAGACGATTTTACAATCGTCCCAGGGTGAGACGATTTCCGAACAGAAATCGTCCCTTGCAGAGACGATTAACGATCTGCAAGAAAAAAAATGTACCTGTCAAGCACAAACACAAAAATTCAATCAGTTTCTATGATTTAAAAAAAAAGGACAGGGTCCCACCGTGATCGCCATTGAAAGCACGAGATTCCGAAAACAAAAAGGAAAAACTAAACAAAATTGCATTAAAAGGAAAGAAGACAAATGAATGAACATAAGATATAAAAGCAATATAAACTATAACCCTTTTTATTCAAATTTCTTATCACTCGGTTACATAGACGTCTCCTCCCTTTTTAGGGGCTAGGAGCGTTAAATTGGTCTTTGTTACAATTTGTGACTTAGTCTTCCTCCTTCCGCATGCCCACGTTTGGAATGGGCGGGCCAAATGTTGCCGTCGCTTGCGTTGGTAAGGTAGACTCCTCGCCGCTCCTCTAATGCTGCAACTCTGCACTCAAAGAAACAAACAAGAAAGTCAGTAGCACCTGTGTATGAAAAATAAAAGATGAATCTAACGATGGTTGAAATGAATCTAAATGAAATGAAAGACTTGACAAAAGCATAAACATGAAACTAAAAGAAATACCACGATTATGAAAGCACAAATCGCCAGTAAGTGAACTAGCAAGACTTCGTCGCTCAAAATGCTCCTTCTCTGTATATCCTTTTTGGGTGAGAAAACTCACCGTTTTTATAGACCCAAGGGGTCTTTTTGAATTAACATGCAAAAGTGTTTCTTTGCATGAATGCTTTTGTTTGTGAAGAGAAGACTTCTTCTTGATCAAGGGCTTCTTAACTGCCTCTGTGCATGTCTTTGCATGTTTTAGCAAAGCTCACTTGCACTCCCATGCAATGAAGGGATAGCTAAGTGGCAAATCTGAGTTGTCTTAAAAGAGCTTACTCTCCTTCCCATGCAGTGAAGGGAAAGTCAATTGGCAGATGTGTGTTGTTAAAAGAACTCACTCGCACTCCTATGTCATGCATGAAAAGCTGAGTGGTAGTTCTGAGTTGTCATGCGCTGAGGTCTGACTTTTTGTTGGTCAAACCTGGCATTCGTCCCACCCAGAAGCGAGCGCTAGTAATCGTCCCTGGGTGAAACGAGTACAAATCCATACTCGTCCTTGGGTAGGACGAGTACAAATTCGCACTCGTCCCTGGGTGGGACGAATAAGAAATAAAGTGTCTAAAAGGTGCCAAACTGATTTTTGACTTGCAAAACTGCTGTGTAAGTGGTTAGAACCACTGTTTAACCTCTGGGGGCTACCCTGGGGGCTGTGTGTGTTAATGTGATCAGTGTTTGTAGTCACATAATCGGATTGGTGCTGTTTTGGTGTCTACACATACCATCCAAAGACGGATGGTCAAATGAAAAGTGTAAATCAAATCTTGGAAGATATGATCCACATGTATTGCATGGACCAAAAGTCTTGATGGAAAGACTATTTGCATCTAGTTGAGTTTACATACAACAATGGGTACCATGCTTCTTTGAAGATGTCACCGTTTGAATTCTTGTATGGTAAGATATGCAAAACTCCTCTATCTTGGGATAACGTAGAGGATTGGGTTGTCATTGGACCATATGTAATAAAAAAAATGGAGGAATAACTCAGAAAAATCAAGCAAAGGCTAAAGGAAGCCACTGATAATCAGAATAGCTACGGTGATGTGAAGCATTCACTTAGAGAATTCTTTGTAGGGGATAGAGTTTTCCTAAGAGTCAAGCCAATGAAGAGAGTCATCAAGTCTACTACATTAGATCCTTGTTTTGTTGATACTTTTGAGATCGCTGAGAAGATCAATTTGGTGGCTTACAAATGCCTTATCACCCAACCTATTAAAGATCCACGACTCTTTCCACATATCCCTACTTAGGAAGTATGTTGTTGATCCTAATCATGTGTGGGATATCTCAAAATTGTAAGTGATAGATCTGTCGATCATTGAAGTGAGGCCAGTAAGTATTTTTGAGTTTCATTCCAAAGCAATGAGGAAAAAAACTCTAGAACAATGTAAGGTCCAATGGGAGCAATTTTCTAAAAAGAATGCCACTAGAGAAAAAGTGTATGAGATGAAAAGATATTTCCCTTATTTATTTGAATAATGATGAAATGTATGATTTGTAGAAAAACATAGCGGGCTGTGTTTAGTCCAAGAGGGTAGTATGTCACGACCTTCCTTGGAAACACTAGCTACTCAAGTTGAACTATGTATTATGAATGATGTTTAATACTTAGTTTATGATAATAGTTATATGCTTTTGATATAATATCTTTGCATATGGACATGGTATTGTTAATGCTTTGCTTGGTTGTAGGAATCAAGTACTCTCACAGGTGGACAAAATATTTAGCCACAAGGAACGAGATATCATACTACAAGGGGAAATGATGATCAAACAACTCACGGTACCATGAATGAATACCCTCCTTCATGTGTGTGCCTTATAGTATGTGCATGCCCATGTTTGTTCCATCAACGAGTCTCCTTAACATGAGTCGGTGATAGCTTGAGTCTATCTTAAATAAGGAGCCACTTATTTAGGGATAAAACGATGGTATGATGGTACAAAACATCGAGATAATTTTTTTTTTGGATATCCTTCATTTGTGCATGTGGATGAATGTTCTCCTTGATAGTTAGATGGATTCTTTCTATCTGCTTTGTTGGATTAAACTTAACCCCAATTAATGTTGGACTTAATATTAATCAAAAGAATGATTAATGTTAGTTTAATCTAAGATCAACATTAATTGATGTTAGTTTTAATATTAATCAAAAGAATGATTAATGTTGGTTTAATCTAATTAATGTTAGTATTAATCTAAGGAATGGTTAATCTAATGTAAACATTAATCTAAGGAATTATTAATCTAATGTAAACATTAATCTAAGGAATGATTAATCTAATGCTAGTATTAATCAAGGATTAGTTGAATGATTATTGATTATTAGGGTTTTAATATTTTTTACCATAGTTTTAGACTATGGTTTTGGCTTGGTTGTTGATGTTGTCTTTATGCGGTTGGTGGAGCCATATTTATTTTGTTGTGAGATGTCTTTAATGCCTTGGATGGCTTGAGAGGAGCCACTTCTGTCTAACAAACTTTTGGTTTAATTCACCATCTTGTGCTGCATTGAGGGAAGGTATCGAATGGGAGTTTTAAAGCGTTATGGAAATTCTTGTTGCTTTGTCACTCCACCCTAGCATGCAATGCTTCCTCTTCCTTGTACCTGGAGGTTATTTAAGGGCTTCATGTTGTTGTGATTGGGGGATGTTGGGTTGAGAAAGTAAGGGAAAGGATGTCAAAGGTTGCAACAGAGTTTTGAGGAACAAGGAGCAAGTTGTGGATGTTGCAAAGCTTTGTGCTAGGTAAATTAAACTTTTATGGGAATGCTTTCTTCATCCTTTTGCTAACTGCCATAGATATTACTTTTGCTTTGTGTGTTGTGTTACTTCACTTGCTAATGTGGGCTCATGGAGTTTGTTTGGATTGTGTGCCTTCGATATCCTAGAAGGGATTTCCTTGGTGGTGAAGGTATGTTTCAAAATGGCTATTTTGGGATGTCTTCCCATATGTTGGTGATGTAGCTATGCTTTCGTGGATCCTTGATAACCAAAACCCACTATGGAAAGGTGGATTGCATTGTTTGGAGGTTGTAGGATGTCTTTGGGTTGTGCTCACCCAAGCTTTCCTTGGTTGGACATGATGTGTGCATTCTAGTTTAAGGATGTTGCTCTGGTCCACATCAAAATATGCTAGGTGATTGGAGGTCTTGGGTTTATCCCTTACCTTCTATGTATTCTTCTGCTCGAGCCTTGAATGAATCCCTATTTTTTTAGTTGTGTGTAGCGTAAGGTCTTTGTTGAGATTGTCTAAGTAATTCTCATGCAAATTAAGAATTTTGTTGTTAGTTTGCAAAGCTTGCTTTTGATTTTTAGATTAGGATTTTTAATATTATCTTAGTCTAAGGTCGCATAAATCTATGGTTGATTATGTTTAGGACTTTAGAGTAGGTTATAATATTATTTAATCTAAAATTTGAGCATTAAATTATTATCGTGTATGCTTTGCAATGGATAGCTAAACTAATATTTAGATTCAAACTAATTTCAATGATAAATTAGTGGGAAATGAATCTAATGTTAGATTAAGTTTTAATCTTTAGATTCAAACTAATTTTTAATGATAAATTAGTGGAGAATGAATCTAATGTTAGATTAAGTTTTAATATTTAGATTCAAACTAATTTTAATGATAAATTAGTGGGATGTGAATCTAATGTTAGATTAAGTTTTAATCTTTAGATTCACACTTTTTCAATGATAAAATAGTGGGAAAAGAATCTAATGATAGAATAAGTTATTAATCCTTAGTTTCAAATTGATCCAATGATAATTTGGTAACTAATCAAATGATGGATTAATACTTTTGACCTTTTTTTTCAAGTAATTAAATGAAGTATTAATTGATATCAATCTTGTTTTTCTAAATTAGATTGGGTAATGATCAAAAGATAGATTAACCCTTTGATCTTGCAAATGAATGTCAAGACTTATTTTAAGGGCTAGATCATAACTATCAATGGAATGATGTAGTTATGGTCTTGAATGAACTTAACATTTGCGAAGAATGTTTTGATAAGAAGTATGGGCTTCTTTATTGGATTAGAAAATGAATGAACTTAACTTTTGTAGAGAATGTTTAGAAAAGAAGTATGGGCTTCTTTGTGTTTGCTATAAATGTGTTTAGCTATGTAGAAATATGGGAATTGATATTTGTGAAAAATATCGTGGAAAGAAGTATGGGCTTCTTTGCTTGTGTTTACTATATTGGATTGAATTATAGAAATGCAAGTGCTTGTGTTTTTAATATTTGTGGAGAATATTTTAGGAAAGTAGTATGGGCTACTTTTGTTGTGCATTATTCTTAGAATGCATTCATACCTGCATATGAGCTATTTTGATCCTCAGTTCTTATCAAATGCTACGAAGGTAAAAGGAATATGGTGTAGGGACATGCTAAGATAACTCCATATTGTTTCTTGGAGTATTGTTGTTGATCACTCTTGGTGAAAGAGGACTTATTGTAATAGATGCAAAGACTATTCTTTTGTAATTTAAGTCTTTAAAGAAATGACTACATGATGCTTTGTTGTTAAATGGATTTATGGTTCTTATCCATACTATACCTTTTTGCTGGATAGATAGATTTATTTTTGTAAGCTTAAGATGTTAGTTTTGCTTTGATATTGCAAATGCTTTATTGCTTTCTAGAGAGAGAGAGAGAGAGAGGGTTTTTTCCTTGGGGTTCTTTGGGAAGGGCACTAAAGTTATCTTGTTAAAACTCTCTTTAAAACTTGGGTTGTTGTAGGATAGCAACACCTAGTTTGTGTATCCATGAGTAGGCAATCACATGGAGTGATTGTAGCTTAGAGGCCATCATGGATATGGGAAAGCTAAGCATATGGTTTAAGAGATCACCATAGAGGTGTAGTTAAACTAGACTTAGACACTACACCCAATAGGCCAACATAGATGGATTTATGGTTGGAAGTAGGAATTGGCATCCCCTTATCTAAAGGTTGAGAAGGGATAAGCCTAACATTGAGTTCAAGAGCTCTGCATTCATGGAGAATACCAAAAAATTGAGGAGACCTTTTTAAAGCATTCTTTATACTACGAAGGTATATAAGATGAACCACAAGTACCTACGAGAGTTTGCCCCCTTGTCCACTTGAGTGATGTCTGCAGCTTTTTAGACTCAAAATGTGGTTGTCTAGTTGACGTATGTATTCCATGGATACTTTGGTAAAAAATTATATATTAAAAAAATATCTCTTAAGTTGGATAGATTTTGAGGTTGTTACAACCAGAGTAGAATCTCCAAAAAATTGTAATTTTTTACATTTCTCTCTGAAGCACACTTCATTAGCAATCTCAATGCTTGAAACTCAGCAAAGTTGTTGGAACCTATTCCAATACCTACTTTAAATTTGATATAGTGGGTACTTGAGAAGTACAAAATGCCTCCTATGCTACTAAAAGCTAACTATCTCTAACTAGCCCCATCAAAAAAACCAGGTGCTCATATTTCTCACTTACCTACTTGGTTACAAATAGTATTTCTAAAAGTTGAATTGTTCTTTTTTTAGATTCCACCAATGAGTCTTCATTCTCAGTCCCACTTCTATTCATTTTAATTAGGATTTTGTTGATTGTTATACTATGCTAATATTCCCCAAACAACTACATCTTTTTATTTTGAAAGATTGTTGCATTTCAAGCTTTTTATATTTACCATAATACGACTCATGTTAATACTTCCCAAATTAATTTTAGTATTAGTTTTCCATCTTTGCAAAAAGGACAAGTAATGTTCCATTTGGTTAAAAATTACTCACACTTCTTAATTTTGGAGTGGATATCAACTCTTAAACCCAATGCTTGTCATATGCAATTCCAAACTTGGTTTGAGACTTCACATTGAATGAACAAGGGTCCAATATTTTATTCTTGATTCTTACATAATATACATATTGACGACCCATGTATACCACTCCTACTTAAATTTTTAGTAGTAATAATTGCTTTGTAAGTTAAGATCCACATAAAATAATCAATTTTTGGAATTTGATCTTACATCCCCTAATTTTGTCCAACACCTACTATGTGGAGTTAAGTGACCATATTTATTAGCCAATAGCCATTTGTATCCTTTTTTGACATGATATATTCCTATTTAATTTATTAGTCCCCATATTATTTGGTCCAATTCATCTCTAAGTCTAACATTTCTTTATTTTAGCAACTTGATAATTTTTTTTATATTCATTCTTCAAGTCTGCTAATTCAATCTCCTATTCCCCCCAATATTTGATTTTGGATTCTAGCCATTCACTTTGAGAATTATCAATTTTTAAAAAATTTGAATTTTTTTCCATACCTTTGCTTCAAAAGTAATATTTGAGGTAGAGTATTTCTAGATATCCTCTTATTACTAGCATGTCATTGATTGCATCTATAAATATGTCTAATTTTTTCCAATCACCAATGATCCATGATCAACCTTTTCTAAGAAAGGATAACACTACCTACAAATTCAACCATGTAGTAGATTCCTAATCTAAAGTTGCATTCATTGATAATATATGTTTAGATGGGTTACCTTTAAGATACTTGTTCTCCATGATCTTGCTCCATAGTGAGTTACTTTTCTTGATTAATCTCCATATTAGTTTAGCTCCATAGACCTTTAGAAATAAGAACAATTTTTTTATTCCTAACCCACCCCGTTTTTTGGGTAAGCATACAATATCCCACTTAACCAGATGAAACTTATTTCTTTCTTGTTCTTTTGCACCTTTCCAAAAAAATGACCTTTTTATCTTCTCAAAGTTATTAATAACCCCTATTGGTGCATGAATAGATTAAATTAAATATATTAGGATGGTGGATAAAACTTCTTTGATTAGAATCACTCTCCTAGATAGATTCATCCATCTATGGGACCACATATTTAATCATTATATTATTTGGTTGAGGATATTCTATCATTGCTTTTCAACATGCTTGCATGGGCCAATTGGCACCCCAAATACACAAATATTTCTTTGGATTCGCCTAGTTTGAAACCAATTTTTTTGGCAAGTTTCCTTCATAAAGCTATTGAGCAATTATATGCATAAAGAACATAGTTACCACAATTAATAATAGCTCTTGTTGCTATATAAAATTTGTGTAATATCTCTTTCATATTCTTGGCTTCCTAAATAGATGCTTGTCCCATTAACACAAAGTTGTTTATGAAATGTAGGTACGTGGTGACTATTATATTTGAATAAATTGATGCTCCTTCAATTTGTCCTTGTGTTCTTTCTTGCTTAATAAGGTAGCTCAATACCTCAACCATGATGACCTATAAAGTTGGTGATAATAATAGGAAACCTTGTCTTATACCTCTAGAAGAGTTGAAAAATTATATGGTCCTCCATTGACTAAAACTAAGAATGTGCTAGAGCTAATATAACCTTCCACACATTTTACTCACTACTCAAAAAACCCCATTTTATGGAGGACCATTAAGAGAAATATCCCGTTGAGTCTATCATAGGGTATAACAAAGTCAAGTTTGATCATTATTTTTCTTCTCCTTAATTTAATTGTAGAGGGAATTGTTGCTTGTGCAATGATGACTTCATCTAAAATTTTCTTCCTCTAACTGCCCGCCCTTACTCTTTCAATATGATCATAGGCAACCATTTTTGTAATCTGTTAGCCATTATTTTTAGATTACTTTATATGAAAATTTGCATAGAGAAATGAGCCTAAATCTATTAAACTTACTTGCCTTCTCCTGTTTTGGGATAAGTGCCAAGAATGTTGAATCTATAGAATTTAATTTCTTTCTTGTTGTTCTCGCTTATTTTGCCATTGATAGTAGATCCTTAACTGTAATTTCCCATGATCCTTTAAAAAATATTGCCTAAAATCCATCTAAACCTAGAGCTTTGACTAGCTTAAATGAATATACTATATCTCTTGATTCTCCCATGTTGAATTCCTTCATTAGATGTTTTTCATTTCTTATGTAACTACTTTTGGCATTAACTCCTCCTCATTGTCTTACATGATACATGATATGTAATTCTTCATTCCATAAGCAATCAATGCTTTATGGAAAATTTTATAATCTGTATCCCCTTTCTATGCCAAGAGCACTATTTATCTTAACATTAATAGATCATTCTCCTTCTCAATTATTTTCATTTATGTAATCAACTTAGCTTCCTCATCTCTACTCAAATATGTATTTGTTCTATTTTGTGCTAGTTCGTTTAATTCTTCCAATGTATCACATATTTCTTTCTTATTTTTAATTTCAACTTTCATTATGCTTCTTTATCATCCTTTGATTTTATCTTGATATGTTTCATTTTGATATAGAATTTGGACATTTTTTTTCCTTCAACTTCAATCTCATTCCACCATTTTTTAATATTTTTCTAAAATTCCTTATGTTCTATTGACTAAGGATTAAATTTAAACAACATATTTTTTTAAGGTTTTAATTCTTATATATTTAGCGATATTGATGCATGGTCTAATCTCGCTTTAGACAATATAAAAGACTCTACTTGTACATTTATTCCTATGATGGGTTCATCTATTAAAAACCTATCTAATCAGTTTCCCGATTAGAGGCCTTGGGTGAAGGAGCTTCATCGAGCTAACTGGATAAAGGTGGCTAATTATTGTTGGTTCCATACTGGTAATTCAAAGGTTGGTAGATATTGGATCCCTTTTGAGGACTGGGCTATTCAAATCCTAGATATGCAAAGACAAGATATCCAAGTCATCTTTCATATGAGATATCTCTCTTGGTCCCATGAAAAATATTCTTTTGGATGGAACAACACTACTAAGGGTGAGTATTCAGTTGCTCAAGGTTATTTGACCTTATGCCATAATAATCCCAACCAATATTCTGACATATTTTCTCATTTGTGGGCTCAAAAGCTTTGGCCTAAGGTGAGGTTATTTACTTGGCTTTTATTGCATCGTAGGGTGCTTACTGGTGAGCAACTCATGAAGCATGGTTTTCATGGCCCTTTTAGATGTGAAATGTGTGAAGAGAATGTAGAAACTCTCAACCATATTTTTTTTTAGTGTACTTTAACCTTTTAGCTATGGAGGAGAATGGCCACTTAACTTGGCTTACAGTGGTCCAATTTTTTTTACTTTTGAACAACTTTGGAGGGATTGGCCTAACAAGAGGGTGTTGATCATTTTATTAGGTAGTTAGTTTGGACGGGTTCTACCATTCTTCTTTGGAATATCTGGAATGAAAGGAACAACCAAATTTTTAATCAAGATAGGAAGGATATTCACTATATTTGGCAAAATACCATAGCCAAATTAGTTGAATCGATCCATAAACTCCTTAATCACCCCCAAAACTCCCACCAAATATGGGATCAAGTGATGCAAAGATTGAATATTAAATCTTCTAAGGACAACCAACTTAAAGGGAATGTGAGTATTTGTAATATGAATAGGATAAGAAATTGGCAACCTCCTCCTAAGAATTTTGGAAAAGTCAATACTGATGGAGCCTCTAGAGGGAACCCTGGAAAAGCCAATGTGGGAGGAATTGGTAGACTTTCATATGGCTCCCTAGTTTTTACTTTTGCTAAGAATTTGGGTATTATTTCCAATAACCTTGCTGAGGGGTATGGTATCCTCAGAGGCCTTCAAGAGGCTACTAAGGTTGGATGGGAAAAGGTGTTAGTTGAGTCTGACTCTCAACTCATGATTAATATTTTGAAGACTCCTAAGAATCATAAGGTTGATTAGAGAATAAAAAGAATTATTGAGAAGATTCAATTAATCCAAATGGGATTTTTGAAAGTTGATTACAATCATGTGGTCAGAGATAAAAACAAGAGTGTTGATGCTTTAGCTAATTGGGCTTTGGAAAAAAGTGATCTTACTTGTTATGGCCACCCTCCTAGATGGTGGGCTTCGCAAATAAGGGAAGCTCTTCTTTCTATCATTTCTTTGGATGGCTCCAATTCTGAAGGTACCTATATTCTTCTTGCTTTATTTTTGTTTCTATTTGGTTCGATCAAGTTATTTTAGTTCCCTAGCTCAAACTATTCTTTATTTTGTTTCCTATGTTTATTCTTGCCTAAAAGTCTTCTGGTCTAGAAAGGTCATTGTTATGTTCAATTTTTTTCTTTTCTCTTTTTTGTTTAGTTTTTTTAGGTGTGTGTGTTGTTTTGTTTTTGTGTTCTTTGTGTTGTTTTTTGTTGTTCTTGTATTTTTGTTGTTTTGTGTTTTTTTATGTTTTTGTTATTGTTCTTGTGTTTTTGTCGTTCTTGTTCTTGTGTTTCTGTATGTTTGTGTTAATTAGTATTTTTATGTGTGAGTGTTTTCTATGTTTTTTGTTTTTGTTTATTGTCTGTTGTTGGTTGTTTTTTATTTTTATTTTTATTTTATTTATTTTATTTTTTTAGGTTTTGGTTGTGTTTATTTTTCATGTTTTTATGGTTATATCTTTGTAGTGTTATGTTGTTTTTGTCTTGTTTGTGTTTTGTTATGTTGTTCTTGTGTTTTTTATATGTGGTTCGTGTTGTGGTTTATTTTATCATATTGTGTGTGTGTTTGGTTGTGTTTTTATTTTTGACACACTAAAGGAGCATGTTTTTTATTTTACTTTATTATTTTTATTGTTATTTATTTATTATTATTATTTTAATATTTTTGTGTGTTTGTTTGCTCCTTGAGTATGTCAAAGGTGGTAGGCCAAGTTCGAGTCCTAGACATTTTTTGCGGAATGGATACCCCTGCCTCCTTGGGTCTTACCCAAAAGTGGCATCCCTTCTGGGATGTTCCACAAAAAAAAAAACCTATCTAATCTTTCTTGAATTAAGGTTGCTCCTCCTATTCTATTTGACCATGTGCAAACATCATATTTTCAAATGATATCTACAACATTCCTCTCATCCATAATATCTGATACCATTATGGAATTTTGGTTTAGACTTATAATTCCTCCTTTCTTATTCTTCTCTAATTTAATAAATAAATCAAAGTTTCCTCCTATTATCCAATTGTAAGGGCTATTTGATGACCCATCTTGCTATATTTTTTGTCAGTATTATTCTACCAGAGATTGATGAGTGGGTTCATACACATTTTTAAGATGATATATTTTTCTAGATCTTTGACATTCCAATGATATTTGTATCTAATGTGCATCTTTAACCACTTATATGAAATTCCATTTTCTTCATTTCATATTATAGAATTGCCTCATGCCTTGCCTCTCGAGCCAATATATTCACTTTGGTATAAATGAGTATTCCATATTCCTTCCATAGTTTTCCATTCATTTTTTGCTTAGTTTTGTGATAAAAAAATTATGTTTTGACCAAATTATTGAATCTTTCACTTTAAGTTTCTTTTGTTGAGGAAGAACCTATACCTCTTATATTCCAAGAGAATATAATTAATTTTTTTGGATATACGATACAACCTTCTTACTTTTTCATTCCTATCCATTTGGGTAATTTAATTTTCCTCTCTTGTCCTCTATACCAATTTACTTTTGATATTCCTCCTTAGTGGCTTTTTGCAAATATGTTTGCAATACCTCCAACCTTGTGGATCTTCCGACCTTATTCTTGGTACTTGTCCTACATTCTAATTGTGATTCTATTTGACTTAGGAATAGTGTACCCCTTTGCATTGTTACCTCATATTCTATTTTTTCACCTTATGTTCCTTGATATTCTATTTTCCTCTTCTCTTTTTGATATTCTTCAATCGGTTCAAACTGCTCATTGTTTATTTTTTAAATATTTTTCCTATTTTAATATCTTCTTGTCATTTTTCCTCCTCCAAGGCCTCAAATTGATTTTCACTAATGCCTATTTTGTAGTTGGTGCCCACTTTCCTTTAGTTTAATTTTTCTTTGATACCCTATTCTTTTGATACTTATTTTGCTTTTCTTGGATAATTATGGATATAATGTTCATATTCATTGTAGTGGATGCATCTAAATAGGATCTACTCATAATATAGCTCTTCCTTCCATACTTGATCTTGTAGTTCAATTTTAATATGTTCTAGTAAGCCTTCCATTATGTCTATGCCCACATATATTATGGCATATGTGGTTAGATTCTATTATGTTGTCATCTTAATTATTTTAATGAACCATCCTAAAGAGTCTTCTATTGCTTTAAAATATATTTTCCTCCATAACTGATATGGGAAAAAGGGAATCTTAACCCATATTGGAATGAAGTTTGAAATTTATTCTCTTGGGTCAAAATTATCATCCTAGTACTTCATAAACAATCCACTTCTTACCGTGAACCAGGTACCTCCCTCAAAAATCATTTCACTATCTTTGGGATTGTTAAAAGTTACAAGAAAAAACTCTTTTCTTGCAAATACTATCTCCGGTTCTTGCAAGATTAATGAGAGCTGCTTATTTTTACATAAGTTTCAATACCCTTGGGAAACTACCATAGGTTAAAGAACTAGTAGCTCAATCCACATTCAACCATATTGTTATAATCCTCTATGAGGCTTTGTTCATCAAACATTACCTTTGGAATTTGTTCTTTTCTTTTTACAAATCCATCCTTTTTGGGAAAAATAAAAATCTCCATTTCCCTCTTGCTAGATTTAGCCATTGCTTGTATTATTTTAGCAAGTGTTCTTTTTGGATCATACCCTAAAGAGGAAGAACACCAAACAACCATTTTTGGAAACTTGAATTATTTATATTTTATATATTTTATCTTCTTCGTTTCTAATCTTAGATTTATGTTGTCTACCCTTTGCTACTTATAGGCCTCCTCTAGCACAGTCCATTCATCGTAGTTTAAAATATAGTTTTCCTACCTTTTCCCTGGTTTCACCATGCTCCTCTCCTTCACCATGCAATTGAAGTTCAAATTTTATGACTTGTTGAAATTTTTAACATCAAAAACCATTATTTCATACAACATTTAATGATTTTTGTAGGTGTAACATAGTTACAATGACCCTAAGGGTTTTCTATTTTAGATATATTAATGCACTCAATTTTTGTATATGTTGAAATATGGTAGAACTCCTAATTTTTTCTTGTTTTGTAAGTAAAGGATTACATTTTTGTGGATGGGGTAACTATGTCATAAAAATTTCAAAACATACCATGGTAAGCATTAATTACAATTATTTTACAATGTTTTAAAATATATATGCAATAGAATCAAAATGTGTCAAAATCACTTGGCCACATTGTTTTCACTCTCCATATTTATTTTAATTCATCTATCGACATGTTGCTCGTTTTTCTTAACTCGTGACTTGGAGTCCTATTCAATATTGCACATGGTTCTTAGAAATGAACGATTATTTATTACTTAAAAATAATAATTAATATTTACATTATAGCTAATGGAGAGCCTCAACATTCTTGCATGGGACATAGGTGGACTAACATAGTTAGTCCTTGAGAAAGGCATTGTCAAAATAGTTGGTTAGAGCATATGCCTACCTATTTTTGAGTTCTTCCCTTTCTCACACCCTTCATATGTTGGTCTTACCATGCAATTGTGTTGTTAGAGTCAAATTTAAATAATAAAATCTAAACCCTAGGTTGAGAAGGGTATTGTCAAAATAGTTAGTTAGAGCATATGCCTACCTATTTTTGAGTTCTTCTTCCCGTTCTCATACCCTTTATATGTTGGTATTACTATGCCATTGTGTTGTTAGAGTCAAAGTTAAATAGTAAAATCTAAACCCTAGGTTTTTTATTGAAAACATATTATGTAAGGCTTGATTACATGGATCATGGAGTGGATTCAGTAAAATAAATGACTAATACAATTATTGTTTTAAATTATGATTATATACTATTGATTTTGCTTAGGGTTTTAAACAAAATGTTAATAAAATTCTACGATGCTTTAGGACATTAGGTGGAGTGGGCAATTTGTCTTGATCAATAGTTACACTATGATCATTTAAAGGGTTATTTATCCACCATTGGTCATGATAACAATTTTTCATTTGAGTTGCATTTTATATTGAGTCCACTACAATTTTTAAATCTTTCAATACACAACTAACATTACAACTTTTATAGTATTTTGTGTCTTCTTGCTCTTGCACTTGCTAACTTTTTTGCTCAAATAATTTAGATTGCTTTCACATTTTTATCTTTAAGAATAAGGACTCACTATATTACTATTGGTAGTGAACATATTCCACTAATTTTATGTCATGCATTAGAGAAGGTTAAGGCACTTTGTTAGATCCATGCAAATTATTTAATGGCTAATAGAACAAACCTTATCAAGATGTCTTTCTCACTTTAGTAGAATCCATGTAGTCTCACTCTGGTTTTGTTTATTAATAAGTCTTTGTTGTTGTTTAGCAAAAGAGATTTTATTAAAGTATTTTAGAACATAAAACGAAATAGAGTTGCTTTTGATTTACATTGCATTATTTTAAGTAAAAAATAATTTATTGTTAGTTGATTGTGATAATTTATTATTTTTTATTGAATAAATCAAGCTAGAAATCCATTTTCAATATAACTATTCATTTCCTATCATTGCGTAGTTACTCTCCTATAATAACTATTCTATTTTTTCTCTCACCTCAATAGAATCAGTGTACTCTCTAGTATTTGTTAGCATTTTTTTTTGCTTAATGAAAGATTTTTACTTAATGCATTTCAATAGGAAAGGAACTAGGTTTCCTTTTGATTTGCATTGAATCTACTTAAAGGGAAAATAATTTATCTTTGGTAGATTGCTAATATTTGTTGTTTCTTATTGAATAAATCATAGCTAGCAAGATACTTTAAATATTGTAATTATTTATGTACTACTTGTGTGCTTTTTAGTTTTTGAATTATTGTTACAATGAATATCTTTTGTTATGGAAGCTAGCTTCTTGTTTTCTATGTCAAATTTTTATAGTCCATCTCTTTTTGTTCCTCTTTACTGGCCTCTATATCATTTTCCTCGTTCTAGGTATCCTCTTCTTTTCCATTGTATTTTGTTAATTTCCCCTTATCTCTTCTTTCTCTGCCTTAATCTCTCCCTCATCTAAGAATAAAAATATTAGATTAGAAGAATATTATTCTTTGTCTTAACCTTTGAATAGATTAAATTATTTTTTATTCCTAATATTTAATATTTTTTTTAGTATTTCATACTGATCAATAAGAGAATTACAAAACATAAACTTAAGGAGAGTTTCAAAATTTTCTTTCTTTTTAAAACATGTTGTGCAAGTCTATGTTTTGTATAGATAATAGAAGCATGTAGTATGTCTATTTCCAACTCAATTAGATACTTTATTTATTTATTTTGTGATTATGTCATTGCTTGATCATTCTCTTTTTAATTTCGTTTATCCTATCAATAAATCATTTAATATTCTCAAAATTAGGGGATCAAAATTTAGTAATTTTTATCCAATTTCATTTGTCTTTCACATTCTTATTTCTCATACAATTTCTTTAATATACTACTATAGTAGTCCAACTATTACCATTACAGTCTAAGATTTAAATCATTCATGCAGAATGATAGGATAGATATTAGAGCAATTTTAGTCATGAAATTGTTAAAGATTTAGAGAACCTAGTAGAATACATCATTTGCATATAAAATAGAATAATTTTGAGGAACTAAGGCCAAAACCCAAATAATTAAAGAAAAACTACTTGTCTCAAAGACAACAATTCACTAAGTAGATAGTCAACAAATCACCATAATTTGATGATTCACTACCAAGCTAACAATTCACTAACTCAGGAAGGTCAATGGACCAATGAGGTCAAAAGTAGTGATTTGTCAATTGATGCATCATGGGTGCATACTTCAAAGAGTGCATTTAAATAAAATGACTTGGAAGTGATAATTCTCATGCTAAGTGGTTTTAGTGATGATCCAAATGCTTTGGAATAGGTTTCAGAGCTAAATCTAACTAGTAGTATACCCTTTTGCAATCAAAATATTGAGATTCTACTAAAGTCGCGTATCTAGGAGTAGACTTTACTATATTGTTGTTAGAAGTAGATTTAGATTTTGTTATGATAAAAATGGAATTACCTATATTAATAAAAAAAAACTAATACAAGCATTACACAAACTTATACCAATATAGTAAATCATTAAAGCATTTGAAGCAAACACTATCCTAGCATAATATAAAAAGAGATGAATGAAAAAATATTATTTTATATACTAAATTAATCAAAGTTGCTAATTCTTGAGTCTAGTGTAGAAAGTAAAACTTGATGACCTATCCCTCTAAGGTTCATCTTTGAGGGAGAACTAGGGCATCAAGGATCAAATCCAAAATAGCAACAATATAAACGATAAAACTAGCTCTCACTAGATAACTCTTACTTGTGTTATCACCACAATAAAAAGAGAAGATTGCACATGGGGATTCTACAAAGGACTCAAAATCCCATGGAAATTAGGTCCATAATTGGAAATCTTGATGTTTACCTATAAATTTTTTGTAGAATTCTTTATCCCATTTCATGGGTGTGAACCATCAGTTGAAGGTTTCAAGATCGCCTTTAAGGTCAAGATAAATAGATCAAGCAAAAAAGGATATGTGCTATGATGATAGTAAAGGCAAAGAGAGGATTTTGGAAGCAAAGAGAATGATAATTGTTTGATGGATTGATGATGAAATGAGGAATGGAAAGGAGTATTGATAGTAGAGATAGAGAGAGAGAGAGAGAATTTTCTCTTTTAAGGATGATGGTCATATTACACCTTTTTTTAAGAAAATAAAGTCATCATCGTTAGCCAAAATGTTATATTGTATTAATCCTAAACATGTAAAAATGCTAGGGTTTCAATGATGTGTTAAAAACCTTGAGTTTTGATCACTAACCATGATCACTAGTAAAAGTAGCAATTACAACATCGTTGATTTTTTAGACTGATCTTTGGAGGACACATGAAAACATATGCACTCATAGTAGCTATGTTCTAATAATCAATTTGATATTTGTTCATGAATGAAATGGCAAGCATAAGATGGTGGATAGTGACAATCAAGGACCTTGAAAGGGAAAAAACCTTTGGCCAATATTGCTGGTCACCATCCTACCCAAGGACTAACAAAGTTATTCCACTCCTATCCCAAAGTAGGAGGATGAAGATCTCCACCACCTACAAATCAATCGTTAGTTCTCTTTTCCCAAAAACCCCTTAAATTTATATATAAATAAATGCTAAAAGATTAATTATAAGGGTAGTTTTGTCTATCAGAAATACTAGAGCTCCTCTTTAAAATTAGATTTTTACTTATTATCTCATATTATAATTGATGAATAAACTAAGCATGGCATTTATGGATCTACTGTATCCTTGACCTTTTTATCTATGTATGTGTGACATTATTAATCTCGTCCTCTTATTCCCTGTTAGTTATTTCTATCCATTTTATTATAGGTTGTTTGAGATATGATGAAATCGTTCATTCATTTTTAATATTCTACTTGGATCATACACTAATATTGCTATAGTTGCATGGTTATATTTATTTTCATGCATTTACTCTTATTTTTTGTGTCCATTTTTCTTCAAGAAAATATATTAGATTAGTTGGACTAGTGGGAAGCCAACCTAGATCTAAATATTGGGAGGACTCATCTCCTCTCTTTAAATTTTGAATTACGATTGTGTGGGTGCATAAGAATAATATGCACTCTTGAATTAATAGTTTTGGCATGCCTAGTAGGACCAATCATGCTAATTTCTTTGAGTCCATACTAATCTAACCTCTTGCATTGACTAGGCCCATTATTTAAGGGCTTAGATATTAGATCTACACAAACCTATGCATAATCTCACAATTTCTACAAAAGGGTTTGTGAAACATAGATTCAATGTGACCCAAAAATATTGCTATAGAACTATGTAAATTGGCTTCAAATTTCATGATTTTACATTATTATTTAGGAGTTTTGGTACATTTTCCTTCAAATATGCTATAACTAGTTATCTATTCATGTATGACAAATCTATATTAAATGAACCTATTATATTGATTAAATCTATCATTTCATGTTTGTTGTTTTTTATAAGGTTTAGATATGACAAATTTTGTAGGTACTAATGCTTAAAATCATGATGAATCAAAATACAAAAAATTCTTACCATGGAAACCAATGAATTATTGGACTTCTGGGATTTGCTAAAATAATCCTATAACCAAAGTGCCCTTACCAGTGGTTCACCATCTTCCTAGCAATCAACTAAAAAATGTCTTGAAAATCTCATTAAGTGCTCAAATCGATGATTCATTGACACTACCTACTAACTTGTTAGCGTGTTTAAAACTTTAAAAAGTAGACAAATATGCTAACTAGTGAATTACCAAAACCTTATTAAGTCACCTAAAGAAACTTAAAATCTTTTAAATATCCAATCCGCCAATTTGTTGACATACTAATGATTTGCTGACAAAGTTTTCAGCATCAATTTTTTTGAAATTCTTCTAATCGAAAGGTCGTAATTCATTGATAACCCAATGATTCACTATAAATTTATACTTTTGTTAAATTCAATGCATTGTTATTGATTGTTTGATTTTTTTCCTATAGGTATAATAATCATAGATGTAGATTAAAATTTAAATCAATGAATACTCACAATCCAAAGTGATTTAACTAAAATTTAGAGGTCTATGAGTACTAGATCAAAATCCTATATACCAAAAATAATATTTGTTCTACTAAAGTCAATTTGAATAAAATAAAAGGTTCTAAAAGCAAGCAACCTACTACCATTTTTTGGATATAAGGTTTGGAATAATTACATAAAAATACTAAGGCCAAGAACATAGATAAAGGAAAGGTACCTGCATTATCTTCTAATAATCTAATTTCAAACATTGCTTAAACAAATCAAATTATTTCTCAATCTAATCAGTTTCTAACTCCATCTAATTTATTGCTTCAATTCATAACTACAACCAAATGAGCAATTATTACTTTTATTAGGTACACTAGTATACACATAACCACAACAAACGATTGCACAATGAATAATTGCACAATAATAGGATATTTACAACAATCCCAATGACCAACTACTCCAATTTAATAACGAGTTACCCAAAACCAATAGCAAGTTATGCTTAACTAACAATATAATACACAAAATCAACAACAAAATGGTCAATAGTGGTAGCAGAATTCACAACAACAAAGCTATAGGTTTTACTAAATTAAATAGTTGAATAAAATCCTCATGTTGTTCAAAACCCACTTGTGTAAAATATTCAAAACCCTCATATTCCTCAGCAATATGTATTCATTAAGTAGCAATTTACCAAACAACGTGGACAACAAATCTAATAGGTGCAAGGTCCTCCATTATTTTAGATGTAAAATGCAAGTCTGACCCCATAATAACTTCCTTTATTTGAACTATCAAGGTTAATCAAATATGCCAATCTATTCACTAATTCCACCTATAGCTATGCAAGGTTGATTGAAATTTGATGGGAATGGCAATAAGACTACATTAGAACACCTCAATGAACTATTGAATTTGAAATCGATCTATTAAATTCAAGAAGAATATGTGATGGTACAATTACTAGTATTTTCATTGAGGGATAAGGTCATGATGTGGTAGAGAAGCTTATGAGATGGACTAGTCACTAGTTGAGATTCAACTATAGAACCATTAATGAGATATTTTGATAACTTGACAAATGTGTATTCCATATTATTCTAGTTGAATGCTAGCATGAGACATTTGATAAAAAAAAATCATGATTTTAATGTTAGGTTGATACTTGCCTTGCATTTGATACCTATAGATAATCAACCATTAGATGGACAATCATTGATATATTATATAATATCTTTATAGTTTGATTTGGAAATGATAATTACAAATACAAATTATGTTATATTGCTAGGGGTAGTTTAAAAAATTGTTCATGTCGAGGACGTACTAATTCAAGTTGGGAAGCTACCATCCATGCTACCAATGGCCTATGCAACTCATGTGGCTCAAAATCCAACCCAATAAATCTAATACCCTCCTTTGCCATAGATTGCCCTAGTGCCAAGCACTCCATACCAAAATGCACAAACCTGTAAGCAAAAATTGACCTCACCTTTGCCTCCCCAAATCACTTTGTTACCATAAAAAACATGTGTATAAATAGCGTACAACCCCATACATAATGACTTTTCTAGATTTGTCGACACCAGGTGTTGTATATTCATCTCAACCACTAATATTGCCTATGCCACAACAATTAACCTCATTTATTATCCTAGTGTATTAGAAGTAAATGACATAATAATTAGGAAGAGTAATCCACGTGAGTGTGGTCTACCGACAAGAATGCCACTTGCATTATCGGTGATGTGACCCAGGTTCAATTCTCATGGTGGATGTGTATAAGAAGTATTACTCAAAAAAAAAAAATTAGGAATGGTATATGAAGTGGAGCAACACATGTATGAAATTTATTCATTAATACCAAACATATTCTTCAAGCTAATGGTCAATAAATGACTTAATGGGGGTTGGTAGCAAAGGACACCTTATGTTACCAAATATCATGTTTCTCAATAAGATAATAGAAAAATGACAAACCAAGTGTAGAACAATATGATGAGTGCACTAGCATATATAACTTTAGAATAAAATACTCTTTGGTACTTCGCTTGCAATGCAAGCCATTATACAATAGTTTTATCATGGCAATCCATTGTGCTCAAATGATGAACTATAATTAGTAATGTCAAGCAACCCAACAATTTGCAATGATAAATCAATTGGTATTGAATCAACTGATAATAATTAGTTAACCTATTGTAGTTAACTACTTAGTAGTCAATCTATCGATGATAAACCAACCAATGGTTAATCATATAGTGGTAAATCAAATGAGTATACCTTAGTTCAATGCAATGATGAATGCTAACAACATGATATTTGCTAATTTTGAACCAAGAAAAGAAGACAAGGAATTCTTCTTTTAAAAGTGAGGTTGTTTATCATAACCAATAATAAGGGGTTGCAACATAAATAAAAATAAAAGCAATGGAAGAACAACCTCAACTAGTTACACCCTAACCAACCTCATAAAACAAGCAATAATCCGACAGAAGTACTATGGTGTTGACATGAGGATGACTACCAATTCATTTTAAGGATAGGGGTCTAATATCCTCAACTCAATCAATGTCATAATAATCAAATGATAAACCTACACCAACTCTTATGTAGAATCAACAAGATCAACCAACAAAGGGAAAGAACCTACAACAATTGAGACAATATCTAAACTTGAAAAACAAGATGGTCAGATAACATGTAGGAGGCCACTAAAAAAGTTGAGGTACCCAATGCTTACCAAAGACTATTTAAAAGCTACTAAAAGATAGAAATTTTATATTATAAAGTGAATGGAATAACAATGAGTCAAGGTTTGATATAGCATATGAATTGAAGAAAACAAGTACACAAGTGAATATATTAAAAGTGCTATCATTACTAGGACAACAATATTTATTGCAAGAAACTTTGAAAGAACAAGAGTGGTCTTATTTTAGAACTAAACCAACCAAATAAATGGAACCTTTAATGCAAACTAACCGAATTGAACATCAAAACTTAATGATTGAAGACCCTTCTAACATACATATAAATGTTATGGATATCTTGAACATACCTAAACCAAAGACAATGAGACCACTACCATTCTATGTCACTTTGAGGATTGAAGGGTATTTGTTGCACAATCACATAGTTGATTTAAGAGAAGCAATCATAGTTATGCCAAGAGCTATATGTAAAGAAATGGGTCTTAAATCAATACCTCAAAAGAGTTGATTCAAATAAATGAAACATGAGTGAACGTCGTAAGATCATTAAAATATTTGATCATAATGATTAATTCACATTTTGACTTGATTGTAGTATAGAAGTTGACCTACTTTTTTTTATTTTTTGCATAGGGAAGCTCTATAATCCCTAGTTTGCTAGGTAAAGACATGGTCCCATGACCCCAACCCTCCAGGGAATCGTATCGGGGCAGCCCATTGGCAAGCACTTGGCCTCTACCAACATACCTATCCCTTTATGGGCTAAAATGTTAGGGTAAAGCATGGGTTTTTATGAGGGGTCTTGGTCCCCTCGTATCAGAGTTTAATTGATCTACCTTATTACTTCAATATGTTATTGCCACATAAATGGACTAAAAGATTGTTTGAAAATGGCTACTTATATAGATTATATGTACATAAATAAATAAATATATATACATTTTTTAATTTTGAAAAAACTATATTTAAACAAGATATGGGACAGGACTCCTCTCGGCCTTAGCCAACAAGAGCAATCATCTCCTCTTTTTAACTTTCCAAAAAACTTCAATATCTCTAAAGCCCAAAATCCTAAGAACTAACCACTTTTGGTCTTTTGGTTACAATAGAAAAAATGAAATTTGCATTGGAGCCAAATCTCCTAAACCATTTATCTGCATTGGCTATCCAAATTAGCCAAATGACAGATTTGCTCATCAGCTTGCCCAATCCTCTCATCCTTGATAGCCATGTCATTGTGTCATTGAACCCCTACCTCCTTCTCAATACCTATCTTAACCAAAATGTTTGTCAGTGCCATTGAACCCCTACCTCCTTCTCAATACCTATCTTAACCAAAAAGTCTTGCCAGTGTACTCAGAGTTCTACCCATAGAAGTTGAGATCACACCATCCAATTTCCTCCACAACTCCTTAATTTGGGTGACAAGAATCCTCAACTTCCACATCTCCAAAGCAAAATTCTTCATACAATCCAAAGCTCCTACCAAGATTTGAGAGTCATATTCTATGATTATTCTCCTATAACCTTGTCTTACCCCCTAGATAGAAGCAAATTAAATAGCTAAGGCTTTTGCTTCATTATTCGTGGCCTTACCCAGGCCCTACAGTTCCCAATAGAGAATTATCCCAACATGATTCTTGCATACCACTCCAATTCCAACTCTACTTGGATTACCTTTGGCAAATTTATTGGTATTAATTTTAATCTAGCTTTTCGAAAGTGTTTTTTAACTAGCTTTGTCTTGCCGCTCTTGCATTTTAGCTTCTTTCTCCATTATCTCCATATCAATCTAAATTTCTTTTTAAGATACACTGCTATAGTTTTCATGACTTTACTCCAAATGACCTACCAAACACCATCCAAGATAAAAAGATTTCTCTAAAAATTCTATCATTTCTTTACATCCACAATTGCCATTAAATAAAGTTTAATCTAAGCTTCCAGTTATAAAATCTACATATTTAAATTTACCCCTCTTTCATCTTTACCAAATATATATATATATATATATATATATATATATAAAAGCAAAAAACCCCTTACGATTGGTCTGAGAGACCACGAACAGGGGATTCTACACCGTCAAAGTCACCCGAGAGTCGCACCCGACCCTGCCTCCACCAACATTATCAATTGGATTTTGGATACCCAATTCAGCTTTTTGGTAGGGTGAAGATTTGAACCTGGGACCTCCCTTGGAGGATTGCCCTCTCCTCTCCAACTCACCTACAACACCTGGGTATCTTTACCAAATATTAAACCAATTAAAATCAATATCAAATTTTATAAGCTAAAAATCACCTCTCCCAAATCTCAAGACATTTAGCAAAGGCATAGACTGTTCTGAATCCTTTAAGTGAGGACGATATTACGAATCCCAAGTGACAGATAGTCCCCATATAAACCGAGTCAACAACAACGAGACAAATAAGTTTGTTGGGAGGAGTCCCTTTGACTTGAACCCTATGCTGGTTGGTTAATTACTAAAAATAATGAGTGTAACGAGCTCTCCTATGTAACCAAAATAACTTGAACCCTGTGCTAGTTAATTATAGTGAAATCATCTGATCACATCTTTGCTCACTGCTACAGCATAAAACACAAAGGAAAATTAAAAAAGAACGGAGGATTGTCGAGGACGTTTCTCCCTAATTGAAGTCCCACCTACGACGCCTGCATTTAATCTCTGTTCGTCCATAAAGTGACCTTAAATAAACTCTGAGCAACCGGCGTGAGCACCACCCGTTATTTATTTTACACTCACATCACGTTACTGTATTTTCCCCTTAAACAAAATTCTTTGCTGAGGTGGTCCAACGTTTTTTACCCTCTTTTAGTCGAAGCCAAAACCAGCCATGGCGCCTTCTTTCAGGAAGAATTGCAAAGAAAAAGAGCGAAATGGTTGTACCAGGAAAGAATGCGGCAAAGCATTGAATTGGGAACACGAACCTCAAATTCTCGACCATATAAGAAATGTGCTGGAAAATAAGTACACAATTGCAGACCTGTGTGAAAAGGGAACGCAATTGAAAGCCAAGTTCTTCGCCACTGAGGAGGAGGTGAATACAAATTCGAAGAAATTTGAATTCAAGAGTGCCCATGAAGCGGCGATATATGAACTCTCAAAAGCACTTTGGGGAAACCCAGAGGAGAAAGAGGGAAAAACATCAAAGGAGAAGTTGGAGAAGAACAAGATTGAAAATGAGAGCCATGCTCAATGGATGGAGCGCATGTTGCGAGAGAATCACAAAGAGCAGGCCAAATTGCGTGCCAAGGAAGTGGCATTCTGGTGTGAAAAGGAGGGTAGAAAGGAGGTTCTGCGCCAGTAAGCCGATTCCAACCTGGGTCACTTACCCCTACTACTTTTAAAAGCTGCCTTTTGTTTTTTTTATTAATTATATGAAATTAAAATTGGTATTATAGGAATGCTGGAAATTTATAATGATATTATGTTTTGTGCTTGAACCTGGATCTCTTCTGAGGTAGATTAAACTGGTTAAATTGATGCCATTTAATTGTTATTTTAGACATTTGTAATGAATTAAGTGTTAATTTAATTGGTTTGTTGTTTGTGGGGAATTGATGGTTCCTGGTGTGCTTTAGCATATTTGGGTCTGGAAATGTTTGTCTCTGTGAATGTCTACATGAAATTATGTGTCCAAAAGGAGAAATTATGATTATGATTTTTGATGATATATATGGTTTGAGCTGATGTTTTTTTTTATTATCAGGATTTGGAGCTTGTTCTAACCCTCGCTGAGAAACATTAAGAGCGTAGTAGTTTCATCTTCCCAGGAGGAGGTTTTGCCCTCTTCAACTGGGCGTTGGTTCAAGTTAAATTTTGCGGACATGGATAAATGAAGTTCAGTATGCAGGTTTGCCCTGTTTTCTGTGTAATGTCAGAATAGAGGTTTTAGCTACATGAAAATTATCAAATGGGACGGGAGGGTTTTGAACCTGTGACCACATTTAATGAACTTAATGAACTCATTTTTATACAGGGAAGCTGGTTTTTGTATGGAGGGTTTTGAACCAGTAACCTCTATTGATGAACTCATTTTCTCCTGGCGTTTCTCTATAAGTTGATTTGTGTAAAGACTGGCATCTTAGTAATTAAAAAATTGATTTGCTTATTGCGGTTTAGCTTGATGGTGTCTGCGGTTGGCTCTCAGTTGCCTGTTCTCCCAGGATGGCCAATAATTCATATATCTGCCCGCAATTCCAGTTTCTTCAGTTTTAGTTTCTGCTACTAGTCAAGATTGAAGGCTAATCAAATTAGGGACAAATTCTATTTTGAATTTGAAGAGAGTGGAACTTTTTACCTTTCAAACCCTCCACCCCTGCTTGAAAAAGCATCATTACATTTTTTAGCCATTGTCAAGGTAGAAACTTTTTGGGAGTCATTTGGCTTCACACCTTTCTTCCCTGTTTGAAAAAGCATAAATTACATTTATTCGCCATTGTCAAGGTAGAAACTTTTTGGAGTAATTTGGCTTTGTATCAGCTTTGTGATATCTCCTCTGTAGTAGATATTTTCTTTAGTTGATTATGGACATTTGTATTTTAATCATACAAGTTGTAGGAGATATTTTCTTTAGTTGATTATGGACATTTGTATTTTAATCATACAAGTTGTACATATTTTTATGGGTTTTATTTTTTTAGGATTTACTCTGCATAAATAATGGTATTTTTGTTGTTTTAATGAGTTTGATTTCTTTACTGATAATTGTTGTAATTCACTACTCTTTTGGAATTAATGCCTGTACAATTTCTATTTGTAATTTCACTTATTTGATGTATTGGTCAAAAGTTTCTTGTGTTGTCTAATTTGTACGAAAAAAAGATCTATGTGAGTGAGCCAACTTGTCTAATTTTGTATGAAGAAAGATCTATGCGAGTGAGCCAACTGAGGGTTGTCATAGATTGTATGGTATCAAAACAAATTCTCTTGAGGCTTGTGTAAAGTTTACTAGCTCGGAATTTTTTATGTGCAGATAGATTTGCATACCAAGTGCTTGATGAAAGTCTTGTGCAATGTTTTCTTGAAATATAGAAAAATCTAATAGAGAGTAGCAAAACCATCTATAAGAAGGAAGAGACAAGATTCAAGACTTGCTAGAGACCACCCAACAACAATTCTAAGATATTTCCAAGTTGAGAGAAGAGAATACAAAGTTGAAGTTGAAGCTTTAGGAGAAAGAAGAGCTAATTGCTATGGCTGCAAATAACTTTTCTGAGATCAAGAGCCAATACGTTGAAATTGTTGGTATTGGTTAATGACTCAATCCCACAAGTGAAAAACAAATATATTCAAGTAATGGAGAAGTTGCAAGAAGAGATAACTTCCAAAGAGGAGTTTTTGGGCCAACTCCAAAAATAGTGTGAAGATACATAAAAAGGGTGGAGTCTCTGTTATTCTTTCACCAAAGAAGCTAGCACTGTCATCAAATAAGTATGGGAAAATGATTTTGATTTTGCACCTTTGGAGAAATAATTCATTTGCTAGTTTTGATATGCATGTTAAAGGGAATAGGTTCCAAGATTCTAAATAAGATGGACTATCAAGGCCAAGGACTTAGAAAGCATGACCAAGGAACAAGGGATTGTATTGACGTTTTCTCCATACCTCAACACGGGTCTCGGATACTTCATATGGGTCTTGGATACTTCGGAAAAGGAGTTGTTAATGAAGAATGTAGGTGTACATTTGAAAAGAAGAGGATCCATCATTGCCCCATTGATAGGGAATTAATAGTTAAATATTACTTTTAGACTTTAATTAAAAGATTTTATTATTTGTAGATTTTCTTACATCTTTTTTATTGTTAGAGTTGCAACCTTTTTCATCCGTCTTATCCTGACCATCTGCCTTATATTGCAAATTGATAGGCCCATTGAATGCATTCTTCTCTTGTAAGGGCATCGATCATATTTTGTAAAGGTTTAAATTACTTATAAACATGTTTGATTATCAATAAAATGGCAAGCTAGTGTTTGAGGTGAACTTGATCCTTACACAAGCAAGTTTTTGAGGTAAACTTGATCCTTATCACTGGTATCAGAGCACTTGATCATTGCCCTGTAAGGCCTCCCCCTCCTATACGTATTTCTCCATTGTTAGCTCTTTCAACTCATTTGGCCCTTTGTTGAGAAGGTTGAGTTCCCATCCAAACATATGTCATTTGCTACATTCACCATGAAGTAAATGCCCTTATGTCCCCCTTCGTAATTTTTGAACCGGTTTTTGCTTTTGTATTTGCTTTCGTGTCTATTTGCTCCCTTGTGTGCTTATTCCATGGATTAGCATGGGTCGACTTTCCTTTGTCTCACGATTGGTTGTCATTGATCATTGTCGTGATATTGGTCGACTTTTAATTTGTTTTTGCCTTTGACGTTAAAACAATTGGGGGTGAGTTCGTTGACAAAGACAACCATTGACAACAAAGCCTTACAGGCGCTTGTTGCAGATATCAACCACTTTTGCTTGGAGGCCTTCTTGCACTCTTAGTGCTTGATCGCTTCTACGACCTCCACAAGGCATACGAACTACGTGGATTCATTATTGTCTTCAACATTTCCCCTTTAATATCCTTGTGTAGTCTCTTTAGATTATTGGTCCTTGGTTTGGATGTCCTTATCAAGAGATAACATCCTCACCCACATACCTGATGAAGTTCATGTTCTCGCCTTCATTTTATATGTGAACCTTGGGCAGGCAAAAAAGTGAGCTACTCTTGTTGCTCCAGAACTACCATGGCGCAACCAGGATTTAGCTATAGATCGTGCAACCATCTTGAAGCAATATTAATCTGTCGTCATACCAAGTGCCCCATGTCTCTTTCGCATGCTACCCGACTACTGTCGCAACTCTTTCCCTTCCGTCAACAATACACCCTTATGTCTTGATATATTTTGTTGATCAAGAACTGCACGGAGTAGGAGACCACATGCTCATTCTGCCACTCGACCCTCGATTTGTGGCCTCCATCCCTTTTGAAGTCGCTTACGTTGTTGGACTTGGTGAAACCATTGCTCAATTGCCACTCACCCCACAAATCAAACCCAAGGGAGTGCCTTCCATGACTGGTTTAACAGGCCAACTTCAGCCACTTGCCCCCAAAAACGCACAGGCTTGCTCCGAATCATCCTACCCTCCCCCATGTCAACTTCGAACACATGGACTTCTTCGATATTCACAAAGCATTGTTGTTGGTTGTTGTCCACATTTAATATCCCACATTCATTGTGGGAAGGTTAAATAAAACCTTTATTAGTTAGCCTCTCTTTTAATTAAATGTATGTAAATCAAAAGGAGGCCCATAAACACTTTTTAAAAACAATAACATATTTTGAAGGAATATTCCTTGATGCCTTTGGTTGTAAAGGGAATCTTCTCTCTCCTTTTTGCCTGGCGAGACACTAGTTTTCTCATGATTTGAGGCACCATATTCTTTCCAAGTATAGGCCTATGTATACTTGTTAGAAAAAACATTCAAGGCCAATCCATTGAAAGCATGAATTTTCACTTTTGTGATTGTTTAATACGCCTACTAGTGCCTCAATGTTTCTCTTGTAAAATGGAGTGCATTCTTGATAGTACCTAACACTCCTAAATACCAAGTAGTATTCTACTTTGTAAATCTGGTCAAACACCCTCCTTGGCACATTCTAGTCAAGCAAAGGCTACCAATTTGGTGGAAAAGATGGCCAAGTTAGCTAACATAGTTAGTTCTTTGGTTGACAAAGTCAATAACATACATGTGCAACCTCTATCACCAACTACTAGAATGGACACTCCTATACTCTCATGCTAAATGTGAGGTCAAGATTTATGATGGGTCTAGGAATCTCGAAGTTCTCAATAGATGGATCTTAGACATGGAAACTTGGTTTGCCTATAGTCAAATGTTTGATGATGACAAGGTCCCCTTTGCCAAGTTAAAACTTTTTGGAGTGGCTAAGGTCTTGATTACTAAGCAACAACATACACAAAATCCCATCCACACTTGGGATCAATTGGTTATAGCCCTAAAGGTTACATTTTATCCATCTAACTATGATGATGACTTGTTCATTCAATGGCTTTGCTTGAAACAAGGAAGCCATATGACAGTGCAGGATTACATCTATCAAATCAACAGGTTGTGCATGTCAACACCCAAAATTTCTATTCCAATAGTAAGTTTTTTTTTTTATCTTGACAAGTGGAAATCCTAGGTCTTAGTTACCCCATTAATCTCCAGACTACATTACGTTCCATTTTGATATCAAGTTCTACTTTTGATATCGAGATTCCACTTAGTCCTTTCTTCGAGGCACACCCATCTCTACATCTTATGTATATCTATCTACATAAGTGTACTAGGTGCAAGAACTTGGCTTACAAGTTATCCCTCTCGTTAACCACACTGAGCTAACTTGCCTCCTTTCATCCTGTCAAAAGGAGCACGCTAAATGCAACACTCTACTTAAGTCCATCTTAGTAGGTGTTTAAGCTTGTAGGATTCGACCATTCTTCTCATCTCTATGATGAGCTAGTCAATTCATTTATAGCCTCTTCTTTTTTCTCACTCCATGGAAATAGCATTGTAGAGTCCAATTTAATCATTTATATCAAAAGATTTACTAAAACCCAGAGACTACTCTCTCCTCGTTTACTGGTATCCTTTTAGAGCAAATCCCATCGAGAGTATCCTTTTAGAGCAAATCCCATCAAGGTCCTTTATGATTTGTTCGCGTAGTGTTTTAGCACATTTAATTCTCAATGTTAAATTGCAAGTTACTATGCATGCCATATGTTATTCCATAGGACCAATAACCAGCTACTATTGTTTACCTCAGAAAGTATAATTCCATAATAAAAGTAATACCCACATTTGAGAGGTATGAAGAATCCATTAACATTTTAATTTCATTCTAAACCATTGTACAACCATAATTTCATTTTAAACCAATGTACAACCACTTGCATGCATTAATAAAATTTATTATTCAGCAATTATAATCATCACATAGTTTTTCCATGACAGAGATTATTTAAGCTAAGTACATCCAAAAGGAAAGAGACTCCATTCATAATCACACCACATATATATACCCTGGAAAAACCCCGGAGGGAAAACCCAGCTTTAAATTGGAGCCTTTATTAATTTTATAATTTATTTGGTCCTTACATTTTATAATAAAACATATCATTTCCCTCTTATCTCCAGCTATGGAGTCATTAATCAAAATGACAAACAACATGAATCATTCCATCGATTCATTTGTATAATTGGCTCACCTCTAAAATTAGAGGCAACTCTCTCTGCCTTCCATATCACATAGATAATACAGTTACCCTGAGATGATACAAATATGAAACTGAATTGAAAGAGTCAATTACACACTGCTTCCAAATTTAGAGTTCTTCGTTCTTTACCAACAACATTATATAAAAGAGCCACACACTACCTTACTTACAAGCATAAATCAACTCAGTAACTCCCATTTATCATACTTTCTTATAGAAGAATCACATAATGGCCTGAAACCTTCTACATTTAAAAACTAATAAGCTTTTTTTTAAAATTAAATCCTATTCCTCATGTGAACTCAAGACACTATAATTCAGCGTTCATACAAAACCCATTCTCAAACCCAGATTGACATTTCCATTCCAAAACTTACGGTGAAGAGGAAGATATGTTCGATTCTTTTGTAAACGAACAACCCACAAGCTATCAAAAGAGAACCCTACTTTCTCTTGGCTCAAACGGTTTCCTCATCTGGATTTTTTTGTTTATAAAAACATCAATTTCCATTAGCCGTGGCCGTAACGAAGGATTTATTATTATGTTCCTTTACGCGCCCCGATTTCTCACGGAGATGCTTCGCCTTTCTCGACAAACAAACATTAAGGACTTTCCACAAAAATATCATCCGCAACTCCTAAATAATAAAGTTCAATAGTTTTTAATATATATACACATAGTGGATAATAGCTACATCTATATATATATATATATATATATTTTAAATAATTTATTTTTTATTTTTATATAAAATTTAAAAATCAAAGATACAAAATTATAATATTTAATTTTAATAATTGTTTTTTCAAATATATATTTTAAAAATATAAACATTTTTATAATTTTATCTAAACATTAGTAATTTTTTATAGATGAAAAGATTTTGAGACAAAAAAAACATCATGCATATTAACATTAACAAGAAAGTGATAATAAAGAACTAAATAAAATAGATTGAAAATGGTTGCATCCAATATAATTTGTGTAAGAGGTGGATTTGAATTTTTTTTTATAACACTTTCACATTGATATATATTTTTATTGGAACCAACAATTATATTCAATAAAAAATAAGAGAGGTTACAATAAAAAAGGAGCTGGAAAAATCACAGCTCGGGGCGCAAGGCCACCCAAACAATCAACATCATAGAGACCTGAGGCCAAAAACAAAACCAACCCCTAAAAGGGTGAATAAACAGAATAACTAAACAAAGGGAGCCACTCCAAGAGGAGACCGAGCCCTACTGTGGGCACTGACAGAACAACCTGATGCTAGAAAATGTCACCCCCTCAACCTGCTACGTCGAGGCCTCAAAGAAATAGAGGGACCTTAAGGCGGAAGGAGGTTAGGTGAAGCCATGTTGATAGTGCACGGAGCCTCACGCCAGAACCTGACAAGATTTATCAAATGTGCCAACTCATGAGTCAACTTGGAAGCCTACGAATGGAGTTGAACAGTAACAATAGAAAATACTGTAATCTTTTCATGCAAGGAAAACTGACTAGAAATTGAATCTCCAGAATAGACAACAACATTCCTAGCTTTCCAAAGTTGAAACAAAATAATAGCACGAAAGAAATTCCATAGAGCAACAATATAGGCAGGCCAACAACTGTTATCTCCAAAAAATATCATCTACCATCTAAAAAATTTAGGATGAAAGGGCTTGAACAATGAGTGAATCCAGGACCAAGCAGACTGAGCATGAGGGCAGAACCAAAAAAGATGTTTGAAAGTCTCAAAATGACCACAAGTTGGACACTTAGGATTAGGAAGACCAACCCTACTAAGTCTCTCTCCCATAGGAAGCCCTTGATAAATAAGAGACCAGAGAAAAAAGGTAATCTTGGGTTCAAGTTTAGACTGCCAGATATGGTTCAGATGAGCAATCCAAGTATAGGAGGTAGAATGAGTCTGCCATCTCTCATTAAGTTTATCAACACCAGGGGAAACAGGACTAAGAAGCTGATAAATCAAGGAAGAAGAGTAGTTCTTGAAAGGAGTATCCACATTCCAGTGCCAATCCCTCCACCAGGCACTTGGGGGTTGAAGGCCGAGCTTATGAAGCATGACATCAGGTATGAGCTCTTGAATCTTAAGAATAGAAGGAAGATCTAAATTCTAAAGATTAAATTTTTGTTTGAGATCAGGCCAAGGAATCCAGTCTCGAGAGTGCACTAAATCATTAATATAGCAGATGCCCTTGCGAAACAACCTCAAAGCTTTAATCCCTGGCATATCAACAAGAAGAACTGAAGAGTTAGATAGAATAGGAGACCACCAGATATTCTGAGAATTGAATGAAATACCATTACGAAAACCATCACCAATCCAATGAAGATGAGGTTTCACCACCTCAAAAGCTCACCAAATACTTTTAACAACAAAGGAACCCTGAATCTTAACTAGAGCAGAAGTAATGATGAGAGTATGGAGGCCAATATTAGCCCAAGCTTTGCGCCCATAAGGTAGCCCTGAAGAAATACAATGATGAATCAAAACCTTCCAGGCTTCAGGGCCTTCAATAGCTTTAACCACCCACTTAGCACACAGAGAAATGCTTTACCTGTAAATGTCAATGATGCCCATTCCACCCTTATCAGTAGGCGTGCAACAAATATCCCAAGCAACTCGATGAAAACCACGTGAATTCTTTCCCTTGGCCCAAAGAAAATCCCTAAGGAGTCTGGCCAACTTATTATAAGAATTCTTAGAGGGGGCCCAACAGGAAGAGTAATAAACATGGGTGGCAGCAAGAATCTTTGTGCAAACCTGAAACTTACCAACAAGAGAAAGGGGATGCGAGGCCCAACAAGAAATCTTCTTTTCAATTCTATCAATGACATACTGCCAAAGTTTAGAGGGTGAGTTATCAAAAGCAAAGGGGATTCCTAAGAACTTAAAATGCTCACCCCTTTGAAGCCAATGCCATGAAAAATGTCTAAGCCAAGCAGGCATAGAAGAAGAAGCAAGGTGAAAACAAAGGGACTTAGACCATTTGATGTTGGATCCCGAGGCCTTACAAAAAGTGTCCAAACAAACCAAAGTAGTTGAAACTGAAACCTCATCCTCATTGATAGTGAGAAAAGAATCATCTACAAAGTGCCCATTAATAAGTTGGGTGGACATATCAGGCAAAATAATACCTTTGATCAACCCCTTAGATGCTTGATTGGCAAGAAGATAACCAAAAGCTTCAACAACAAGGATGTAAAGTGAGGGGGCCAAAGGACAACCCTGGCGAATAGAATGAAATAAACCAAAATCCTCTGACCTAAGTCCATTAATAGTAAGACAAGTTGAAGCATCAACAAACAACATACTGACAACCCTGATAAAAAAGGGGCCAAAGCCGAGAGCTTGGAGCATGGCAAGAATGAAAGGCCACTCAATACGATCATAAGCTTTCTCAAAGTCTAGTTTAAGGAAAAGGGGCTTTTGGCCAGAGATACGAGCCCATTCTAAACCTTCCCAGACAACAATAAGATTATCCAAGATGTAACACCCTTTAATGAAGCCCGTTTGCTCTGGTTTGGTAATCATAGGGAGAATGTTGTGAATACGGAGAGCTAAAGCTTTAGCCAAAATCTTGTAAGAGACATTAAGCAGAGTAATAGGTCTCCAACTGGTGATAAGCTCAGGATTACCTACTTTAGGAATAAATTTAATGTTTCCATGATTGATAATATTACCCAGAGAATTATTGGCTAATGCTTCATTGTAGACATTGAGCAGATCAGGCCCAATAAACTTCCAAGTGGCTTTATAAAATTCACATGGAAAGCCATCAAGACTAGGGGACTTGTCATCTGACATAGTCATAAGAGCATTATGAAGCTCATCAAGTGAAAGAGGAGCCTCACAAAGAAGTTTGTCATAAGCAGACAACTTAGTAGGAACAACATCAAGACACTGTTGGAGTGCCATCTGACGTTCTAGAGAATCTTGTTGAGCTTGAAAAATAAGCTTATAATGATCCACAAAGGCTGAAGCAATATCAGGAAGAGAAGTCAGCCTACCATGAGAGACTTGAATAGCCTTGATCTGAATCTTGGCCTACCTGGAATGAAGAGACTTGAAAAAGGCTTTGGATGGGTGATCACCAACCCTCAGCCAGTGCAGACGAGCCCGAATCTGAGCCCCCTGGCTTCATGTCGTTCATGGACTATAAGCTGGTGGTGAAGACCAACAACCCTGGTTTGCAACTATCGATCATATGGATCATTTTCTAGCAATCATAAATTTCGTTGATACTCCTTCGTAACAACCAAATGAGCATGTTTTCTGACATGTGCCACCTATTTTCCAAAATACCGCATGAAAGAGGTAGTACGGGTAATTGCTTCATTCCACCAAGAAATCCAACTGACAGAGTGAGGAGGCCGAGGTAATAAATTCTAGATTCGCTCAATCGCAACAATGGTGCCAGGGTGTTGCAATAAAGAAGTATTTAAATAAAATTGCTTGCACGAAAAATTAAATTGGTGACCACTCCACTCAATCTGAAAGGAAATTGGAAAATGATCTGATAACAGGAATTGATCCCAGACTATCACAATCTTGTTATTGATGGAGGAGAATAAAAAAATTGTTGCTCTGACATCATAACTCGATCAAGGTGCTTGCAGACTCTATCATTACCCGCACAAAAATTGGACCATGTGAACCAGGGTGGAGGCATGCAATTACGCTGACAAAAAAGGGGATCAAAAAGACCCCATCTGTATTTAAGAAAAAACCAAGCCTCACGCTCTCCAACACACCAGCGCATCGGGAGGTGACCAACTTTATCTTCAACATGCTCAACCATATTAAAATCACCACAAAAAATCCAATATGCCATCGGTAGGTGATCAACCAGGTACCACCAAAGGGCAGAGCGACTAGGCCCATCATTAGGTGCATAAATGTTGGCAATGCCCAGGGTGTTCCCATTAATATTCAACAAAATCCAGACCACATGATGAGAAGGATCCTCGCCAGATCCAAGCAAACAATCCTCAAGTTTGGAGGAGATAGAAATAGAAGCACCACCCCGACCATCTTCATGGTGAGTAGTGAAGTGCATAAAAGAACCTGCAATACAGTTGAGAGAAACATCTAACAAAAAACCAAAAATCTTAACTTCTTGTAAACAAATAACATCAACATGGCCAATACTTTGCAGAGCAGATCGAACAAAAATTTTCTTGAGGACTCTGTAAGTCCTCGAACATTCCACGAAAGGAAATTCATGGAGGAGGAATATCCATGGAGTCATCTCCCATAGGGCTGCCCCCACTATCAGCCAACATCGAAGAATTATTAAATGCAGAAGTCTGAGAAGGTTGAAGTAAATCACCAACAAATGAGGGACTGCCCACACTATCGACCAGTACTGAAAACCTATTAAATAAAGAGGTCTGAGAAGGTTGAAATATATCACCAACAGTCGAAAGATGATGCTTAGCCTCTTGGCTTCCCCTCGATGATGGTGAGCCATCCCGAGATGGACTACGCGAACGCCTGGAGGGTGGAGGTATTGTCAGTGAATTCCCTTCTTCTGAGGTTGATTTATGCTCGAGAGGTTTCTCAATAGGTGGAGCCTGAGGAGCCAAAATAGGATGAACAAGAACAATAGGAGGCTGAGATGGTGGCTTCACAACCTTATCTCCATTAGAAAGCATCGACTTAGGGTTGGTCACCCCCTTCTTATTAGAAACTGTAATCCAATCACCCTCAATAGAGGGTTTGGAAGGTGCAGGTGCAGTCTGAGGAGCAGGAGAAACTACCGAAGGTTTTCGAGCAACCAACGGATAATCCTTGATACGATGCGTGGTGGATTGGCATCAAAAACAAGTATTAGGTAAATTATAGTAAATAATTTTTTGCATAAAATGCTCTGTTCCAACCTGAATGTCCACAAATTCTTTGAGATCTTGTGTGAGGTCAACCTCAACACAGACTCTCTTATTAGGTCGTGCTGAGAAGAATCGCTCTTGTTCCCGATAGACCACCCGACCAATGGGTTTAACAATATCATCAATAAACTCCCATAAGGGCAGCGGAAGACCAGGGAGTTCAAGCCAAACTGGCACTTTCAAGGCAACTTGATCTGAAACTCAAAAAAGGAGTCCAAGGAGAGACGACCATCAAAGTATTGCGAAGAAACCAACAACTGGACTTAGCAACCATAGTTTGCACTTGTGAGGGTTCTTTAAAGGAAAGCAAAAAAACCCTTAGTAAGATTGCGGATACCCGCAACCACAATGCCATAAGCTTCCTAGTGAATTTTTAGCCAATTTTGAAAATATTCTTGTGATGGGATTCGACCAACAAAATAAGCTATAAGACAATGATTCTCATACCATTTTACAACTGGAGAAACAACATCAAGAGAGAGCACAACATCTGGAGAAGAATCATTACCTCGTCCACCACTTTCAGAACAAACTTTCGAGCTCGCTTCGGTGCCATGAGTTCCACTATCTGTAACACCCGTTACATCTATGGATGGTGAAGCCATAAAAAAGAAGAGTGACCACCGAATTGGCGGTAATATCAGTATCCAAAACCAAAGCAACCGAATTTACGAATGGCAGCAGACCCAAACCCTAGCAGAGCAACTTTCCTCATCAAACCCTAGCAGAGCATAAATATTGATATATATTTTATATTTTAGAGGTAAGAGATTTTACAAGTCATGGGTTTTAATTTTCAATTATCAACGATTGACTTTAGGGTTTTTTATACCTCTTTTATCTTCATTTTTTTTTTCCTGCCGAATTTAGTGTTTATTCATCGATTTTATTCGCTAAAGTTTTGAATTCGATAAATTTTGAATTTTATCTAAAAAAATTGACAAATTTGGTAACACATCTCACATACCACATATTTAAATTAAAAAAAAAACACAAGCTAATAGTTATGTTCTATATATAAACCTTTTGCTTGCTGTAGATTTCCTTTAAATGGTGAAGAAACTATCTTGGTTACCATCCCGAATCTCATCTCTTTTATCATTGCTCGAGAAAGGTTCACCACCCTTGGCTAGCTACAATCTCTTCTCTCTTCTCCCGAACGCAGTCCAATTTTTTTTTAACCTTTTCTCCAGAATCCTCCCCATCCCCCTCCCATCCAACCTCTTCTCGATTCATCCATTTTATTTTTTCGGTGTAAAAAACATGCCACTTTCCTGTGAATTCTACGATGATAGTGTGTTATCTCCTTCTCCACTACGCACGTCTTGCGAGAAAAATCCAAAATATACATTCCCAAAATCTTTGCCACAGTCAAAGCACATGTTCAAGTTAATTTTATTTCCTTTGGTTGCTTATATAACAAGTCTAACTTAGACAAAACAATTTCCAAGTACTCTTGAAACATGGTCGACGAGTTCTCCCTTTATGATTATTTTCTATAAAGACTAACTCTTCCTTTCCAAGACGACAAAATGAGTACACCAGAACATTTAGTAAATGAAAATCCTTAATCTTGATTAAATACTTGTATGCATAAAAATAATATCAATTAAGAGATAAAACCTACATGTTTTCCCCTTATTAAAGATGAAACAATAACATTAGATGTCTAACCTTCTTTGCATTGATTCTTTTCCTTTTGATCCCTTAAAATCCCTCTTTCAAGGAAAGTTACCATGCAACGATTAATTTCATCTAAACTTGTTATACATTTTTTATGCAAATTCGATATATTCAAACTCATGACAAAGGCATTCATCTATGTTACTCAAGCCATTTAGTGAATAAGTCATAATATCATTTATTTTTCCTTAAACATCTCGTTCTCGATTATTATCTCTTTCTATCGTCCACAAGGAAAACATGTTCATGTAAAAGTGCCAATTCATTAATTACATCATAATCTTTCTTTAAATATACATCTAGTTGGAATTACACATAAAATAGCCACTCATTCCACTCCAAAGATACATCATATTAGTCATGAAAAATATATATATATATATAAAAATATATATATATATATATATATATATATATATATATATATATATATATCTTGCATAAGTTAATCATGAAATAATAAATCAAACCATCAACATAATAACATAGTCATCCATGAATCCATCCATCGAAAAGTTTGCCAAGGGAGGATCATGACAGCGCGTCTTGCTCCGGATACCAGATCTAGCACCTGCTCTCATCATGAAGTTCAAGAGTGGACTTCAAGAGCACTTGTTTAGGGAGTTGAAATACACTTCATTCACAACACTTGATGCAACTTTCAATCAAGCATAACTAGATGAAGAGAAACATGTTGCTTAATCAAGAACACCTCGACCTCCCTTTTTTGCAAGAGCCTCTAGAACCCCGACTTTGCAATACCAACAACGTCCCTCAATAACAAATAAGTTCTTATATTCTCCATCTTCTTCTTCTTTCTCTTCTCAAAATCCTTCTCATTTCTTTGATGCCAACAAGTTTTGTACACATTGTAAAATAAAGGATCATGAATAGGCTCAATGTTTTCATTTAAAGAAATACAATTTTCTTGTATAGTCTCCTGATGAGGAAACTCAAAATATACCCATCAAGACTTATGGATAAGACACCACCTATGCTGAGTTAAAAGGATGACTCAATAACATCACCTTACTCAATCATCACTCTTTTGTAGGGGAACATGATAATTTGTTTGTTAATTGTGCTCACCTTACATACTTCTTCGTGGATTGTATCATTGATAATGGATCACAAAAAAAACTTGATTGCAAAATCCATTGTTGATAAATTACAATAATTGATGGACCCACATCCTCATCCATACTCACTTGTATGGAAGGAAAGTGACACCACCTCAAATATCACACACTTGCACCTTACCTTTTGCTTTTGACCCTAAGTTTGTGGATGAAGTCATTTGTGATGTGACCCCTATATATTGTTTGGGTTTGTTTCTGGGTAAACTCTACCAATATGATAAAAATACTTAGTACGATGCATACAACAACACATACACTTTCCATAAGGAGCACAAAATATTTCTCATCTGGTGCACCAAGAACATCACACATCTAGTCCATACCAATATTCATCAGACACAAAATATTGCATTAGTTTTCATTAGGCCATAGTATGAGGATGCACAAGAAAAAGTCTTGTCCACTCAACATGTTGCACCTCTTCAACATTAGTTTTCCTACAACTTTCTGATTGGTAGAGTTGAAGTATTTTCCATCCACCTTATTCTACCTATCTGCCTTATCATACAAACTAACAGGCTCATTGAATACATTCTAATTTTGTAAGGGTCTCAATAATATTTGTAAGGCTTAAATGACCTATAAATATGTTTGATTATCAATGAAATGATAGATAAGTTTTTGAGGTAAACTTGATCTCATCACCCATATTTTGTATAAAGAGGAAAGTAAAACCATCAAATCAAGAGTCCAATAGAGGTGTAATGTAATATCTAAGAAATAATGCACAAGCAAGTACACATCCATAGAAAGAGGTATAAACAACCTGCCATTTTTTAATTTTTTTGTAATTGTTATGAAGGAAAGGGCATGTATCTTGATTTTATTAGGACCTTTACCTTTGTGAATATTGTGAAAAAAATGATCATGAAAGCAATATGTCTAGGAAACTACTCTTGGTTTTTAAATATAAGAAAGAAATCTCTTAAGGGAAAGCAATGCTTGATGAAGATTCTCATCATTTTATTACAAAGCACACGGGCTTGGAATATCGTTGGACAAGTTCAAGCAACTAGAATGTGATAGTTACATGTTTCAAAACTATGTTTACATTCAAATAATCTATTGTAAATAGTTTATGACAATCCTCATGTTGTAAAGTTACTATATATGAAACATAAAGTTGTTCATATATCAAATGGGATTAGTCATTCATCAAGTTTATCCCAAGAAAGTATGTTATTTTTTTGAAATATGAATTAATGATAGTCATGATTTTAAACAATGTGAGCACATTATTGGTGAAAGAAACTTCAGTCTACATTTGATGTATGGAAGTATTTCAATCAAAATATTTTAGCAAACCAACTAGGAAGATGGTAGTCAAGGTGCAACAAACTGTCCTTTTCAATAAAAAATCATTTGTGGATAGTCAGTTTATTTGAAGAAGCCAACTATGAACTTCTTTGTTTAGATTTTACATAGAATGATTGCATTGACGTTTTGACAATTGGACTTAAGCTTGGTTTCCATATTAGAAGTAAGAGATAATTTTCTTATAGATTTCTTGAAGGATTTGAATGTGGTAAATAATGGGATCCAATACCACATTTGCCCCAATGATGTAAATCTATTAACCTATGGTATTTTATAAAGAAACAACTTCCATAAATGCAATAATATCAATAATAATTCATTAATACATAAAATAAAACCTCCACTAGAACAATAAATTAGATTCAATGTCATAAAATCAATAATGTAAGCAACAAAATTCCAAATTCCAAATAATTATAAATCCTAACCACTTAGAGAGGGAAAAGTCTCATATGCACAACAATCCCAACTAAGGTTCAAGTATGAAAGATGATCTCAACTACAACATACTCTTATTTATAGACTAAATTAATAATATTCCTAATGCTCAAGGGATTAATCTAATCCTAGATCCTTAACTAACAAAAATAAAGATAGTCATTGTGGCTATATTGGAGTCGTTACATGGATCTCCCCATTAGATAGCTTTGTACTTAAAGCTAAAAATAACTGGAAAATGTTGTTAGGCTCCCATGTTGCGTCTTCTTTTGGAAGATAATGCCACTTGATAAGGAAATCCTAAATCTAGTGAGACTACAGATTATGGATGTGGGACTATAAATGACTTCCAGTTAAAGAGTAATTCATCCTTCTTCATTGAGTACTGGAAGTTATATTTGGGATTGCACATTTTAACCAATGATGTGTTTGAGACAAGAAACATGAAAAACAAGCTACATGAAGGAAGATGGTAGAAAATCCGACTAATATGCCACTTTTCCAATGCGACGAACCCATCTTATAGGGGATTTAAAAGTGAAGAGCCAACTTCTAACCATGCTTGGTCTTCAAGGGCAATTGTATATAAGATTGGAGTCACAAAAAGAGCATATTCCTCATGATAAATTATCACTTAGAGTGATGGATGCCTTGTTACTCCTTCATAAAATTTTAAGCCTAGGATAAATTATCTTCAAGGAGCTAGAGCAAAAGTCAACGTTGGTTACAAAAAACCATATAACTAAGCCACCTTGGAGGATCTTTGAACATAATATATCATAGATAGAGTTTTATGGCCATATAATGCCTCAAATGGGGACATCTTAAGGGAATAATGGTAATAATTGGTATACCACCATTCAACTAAGAAGAGCCAATGGACCTAGTGATATTGTTTATCTTGGGCAAGACAAAAAGGTAACTAACCAAACATTTGTTTGTAATATTTATCTGTGAATCTGACTAAGGGTGATATAAAAAGAACATATTCAATTGAGTATAACTATGACAAAACAATTCCTTTCAAAAATTATTTGTGAAGACAAGGTCATGATCACCAACAATGGACTTGTGCATGTCATGCAATTTGAAAATGAAATTAAGAAATTTTTTGGCAACCTTATTGACTGTGAAAGGATGTTGTAGGGCACAAAATTAGTGTACTTTTAAAGGTGATCTACCACTAGAAAGATCATTTTACCCTTCAATTTGAGAACGTCCTCAACAAAATCCATGCAAATGTGCTCCCATTGGTGATAAGAAATAGCCAAAGGTTGCAACACACCAAGATATTTAAAAGTTACCCCTTGTATTGTCATATACCCTACATTTGGCTACAAATTTCTTGAAAGCTGTTTTTAATTCTTTTCAAGAAAAATGATTGCTTCACCTGATGGTATTTTTAAGAATCTAGAATGTTTAACTAGAGGAGATGCATGCAATTCTTGGAAAACACTAGTTTTTATGACCAAATATGGTGTAATATAAATACAATCCTTATTGCAAATAATCCCATCAACATATGAGAACAAGGAAGGTGGCAAAGAGTATCTGGGTCAAAATGACATTCCTCCCAAAGTTGTGAAAGCCAATATAGAAGAGGATTGGAGATAGCACTAAAAACAACAATATCCTCATGTTTGCAAGATAGAGAATTGGCCACCATATTTTGTTTCCCCTTCTTGTACTCATTGACAAAATTATAAACCAAGATCTTTATTGACCATATATTCTATTATTGGCATAAGAGACGTTCTAGGAAATGCTTAAGGCTACCATGGTTGGTCTTTATGATGAAGAATCACCCCAAGAAATAAGGTTATATTTTATCTATAATAGGTGGATCAGCCCATATTCTTGTTGGAGAATTAGTTTATTTCAAAGGCCAAATGGGTATCCATATTGCATCAAAATAGCTCTAATACCTATGTCTAAAGCATCACATTGAATGATAAAAGGTTTTAATGAAATTAAGAATAGCCAAAATGGGTGTGGTATACATAGCCTACTTTAGGACATTGAAGGTTAGGAAAGCTACTTCAGACAAAACAAATGCATCCTTCTTAGTTAGAGTAGTAAGCACAATGACAATTTTGCCATAGTTGCAAACAATGTTTTTGTAATACCTAGTTAGACTTAAAATACGAAAATATTCTTGAGTGACTTAGGTCGTGGTCAATCTTACATAGATTTGATCTTGTTAGGACCCACCTTGACCCCTTCCTAAGACACTGTGTCCCAAGTTTCTATCTTATAAACCCTAAAGGAATACTTGGATTGCTTGATAAATACATTTTCCTTCTATAAGAGGTAGAAAACTTGGTCAACAAGAATTGCTTGGAAATTAGTTTTCCCATTTGTAAGAGGTAAAGAAATTCATAAACATGAACTAAATGAGTTTCTTAGGACTTGATATAAACTAATATATCATCAAAGAAAAATAGTATAAATTTGGATATAAAAGGATGAAATACAAAACTCATGAGGATCTAGAAAGTAGGAGCATTAGTAAGACCAAGGATATTATTAAGAACTCATAATGATTCTCGTGTGTGAAAATAAGTCTTGGGGTATCCTCTTGTTTATCCCCAATTCTATGGAACCTAAAATGCAAATAAGTCTTGGTAAAGTTTTTAACACCATGTAATTCATCAAAATAATAATGTATAACAAGGATATGAAGTTTATATTTTATGGTTATCTTGTTAAGAGGTCAAACATTAGGACACATACACCAAGAGTTATCCTTATGTCGTACCATAACCACTAGAGAGGAACAAGGATTAATGCTCATATGGATAATTTCTTGTGCTAACATCTCCTAAACTAGGTTCTAAATCTTAGGTTGTTAGGGCTAAGGATATCAGTAAGGATGAACATTTGGAGGCTAAATGCTTAAAACTAGGTGGAAGGCATGATCATATATGCACTTAAGTGTAAGACCCTTGGGTTCACCAAAGACATTTGAATAATGATCAATAATAGTCTACAATTCTAAAGGAAGAGCTAGAAAAGCAACTTAGAAGATTGGAATTCCATGTAATTGACCTGGGAAAATAATCCATGACCACATTTCTTCAATATATTTTCTATATTATGGAAGTTGATCAACTTGGAATGAGGAGTTTGGATTCCATGGAGATAAATGACCTTTTCATTTTCCATATATTTGACATATAGTTGTTGCATATTAATAGTAACATCACCAAGTTGAATAGTCATCTGCTCCTAAGATGACATCCACACTACCCAAATTCACGGTGAAAGATGGCTACACCAAGTATAATCAACCATATAGATGTTAATATTAGTCATAAGACCCACATACTGAGTTGTGCCTCCATTTGCAATCGATACTTGGAATTTATCCTAGGTTAAAGTACTAATATACAATCCCAAAGTCTTTACTATTGTGCTATTGATAAAGCTATGTGTGCTACCTAAATCAATTAACACAATTATGTACTAACATTTGATGAATCCTTGGACCTTGATGGTATGGTGATCCTAGAATCCCATTATGACAAACATGGAGATATTCATAGCACCAAACTTGTGATCAAGATCTACTACTTTGGCCAATGTTTTCTACTACAAAGAATCTTGATCCCCATATTCTAACATTGTTTCTTCCTCAACTTCCATTAGGAATTTATATCAATCTTCATAAGAATGATGTTTGAGATAGCATGGACAACATTTATAATATAAGAATTTTTGGGGATGCTCATAATAGAAAGAATTGTTGGGGATGCTCATCATAGTCAAAAGTTGAAATCATCTCGTGGTTGGGGACGAGACAACTAAAGCTTCTTTTTTTTTGTCAAATCCATACATTTAGTCTCCTCGAGGATGTACAAATCATGCATATAAACCTCTCTTTGGATTTCTCCTTAAGGATATGGTAAAAGGATGAGACCACCATTGTTGGATATAAATGATAGGTATAAGTGAGCAGTCTTGTGAACTCCATGCAGTAATCCTCAATTGATCTTGTTTGCTTGGTTTACATCAAGCAAACCATTGAATTAAAATATCCTTTGTCAAAGTTACAAAGGAACAATAATTTGAACTCTAACAAATAAATAAAGTACCCATGTTGGTAAAGCTCCCACAATAACCACTAATGAGCATGGGTTCTTATCTTAGTAATAGTTAATGTGACACATATTTTATTAGGCAAATGGTCTAGTCAAATGATGTTATCCATATTAGAAATACAACCATGTGGATATGTACCCTCAAAGGTCAATATGTCGATGTATGAAGCAAAAAACTTATGAGGCCAAGCAAGGAGACAAATGAATCCTCTTATAGAGGGATCAAGATCAATAACAAAACCTAAACTAAAACCACCCTATAAATAAGGGCACACATAACCATTCACAGTATTATGTAAATAGGGACACACATCCAAAAAATAAAGGGCCTCCACTTGCTAAAATGAAGCACTACCTCCAATAAAAAATTCATTCCAACTTGGAGGTTCAAATGGATCATAGTTTGGTCAATTATATGAACCCCTCTCAAACTGAATATTTTTTATAATGTGATCTTCATATCCTTTAGTATAATATCTTCAATCGGATATTTGCATCGGGCTTGAATAACACTTTTTGATGAGTATATGTAAGCCAATATTTGAAAGTAATTTATGCAATATATATCTAAAAACTTTATAATCCATTTGTATATCCTCTAAAATCACCTTATCATTCAAAAAACTAAATAAAACACTTATTAAATATTTAAATTTTCCTTTATATAACACGTGATAAGATGTCTCATTTAAAAAATAAAAATCTTCTTTTCTCAAATGAAAAGGTAATGAATAAACCATGCTTCCAACAAAATTATGCCTTATTCACCATGTTCTTTACAAACGACATTCACTATATGTTGTCAAATATCCTATAGATAAATATAACATATCAACGTGAAAAGTTTACATCCATAATCCATGTGAGACAATTGCTTTCGATTTCCTCTAATTTTTAAATTAACATATAATGCTATCTCCAAATGAACTACTAGAGAATACCATGGAGTGTATCTTCAGAGCATTTTTTAAAATTTACTATTGGCGTCTTTGATCCAATGGTTCATGTATACTTGGTACTCGGGTTTGCATCCTTTCTACTAAGATTCCACATCTTAGTCACTAGCACCAAATATTTTAATGTAGCAACATGAAATAATGTTGTATCACCTTTAGCATTGCCTCACTAAAACATCCCATATTATCATTTTGTTATTGCTTTCTTCACTCACTTCATCTTAGCAACATTTGTTAGAGTATATTACATTATTTGGTACATGTCAATGTACCACCTTGGGTATATTATTAGATTAGGAATTAATCATAGGTTAAGGTTTAAGTAGTTACTTCAAGCAATGCAATAAATGCACAAGTGTAAGAATGTGAGATGATGTAAATGTGCATGTAGTCCACATTTACATGAGTCATATGATAGGTAGATGAAGAGTCTTGGGTAGAGTAAAGGCCAAGGCACACATTTTCCTATATATGCCTTGAGGTATAGTAAAGATAGAATGAGAGTGAGGAGACATAAAAAGTTATTATAGTGAGTTGTAGTTAGAGTGCAATGTAGTTTTTTCATAGAAATTATAGAGTGTTCATATCCTCCATTATAATACATTGTATTATTTTTGTGAGCATTCATTAATGGCATATTTTTGAGTTATTGCAAAATTTTATATTATAGTTTTTTCTACATATTATGGTGCCATGATCATATAGTTATCATAGCTTGCTCATTATATATATTGTGGTTGCATTTACTTTAATATAAATCATCAAAAACTCAGAGTGGTATTAGAGAACATGATAGATCAATAGAAAATAGGGAGAACCACAAGAGAGATTGAGAGGAGATCAAAAATCTCATTTTTAAAATTTTTGAAAATACATTTGGTTGGAGTCTTTCCACAAAGTTGCAGAAAAACTCGTGAAGACTAGGACTCAACATTTACTCCACTAGATTGATAAATCAACTAGTGAAGACTCATTATCTCTAGATTTAAAGTTTTCTTCATTATAGTTTCTAATACTTTGTTGCAGAAAAAGTTGATTCAAAGAAAGTTGAGAAGCTTCCTACAAAGAGCTAGAAAGAATATCTTCTTTGGAATCAATCCAATACTTGAAGCAACAAGTTGGAGATTGAATATTTGGAGGCCTTAAAGAAAAGGTCCCATTCAGTGTTTTGCTTAGCGGCGAATATTCACAAATTGGGCGAATATTAGCATTTTCGAAAATGCCAATTTGCGATTTTGGGGGACCCTGGACGTCGGCCATTTCGCCCAAAATTTTTGGGTCAAAAAATTTTGAAGTGTCGATTCGCCGTGCGTTGATAATAGTATTAGGTATTTTTTTTAAATTCGCCGACACTCCCGCCTAAGTCGTGGAGCATTTTTGCCAATTTTATTTTAAATTTTAAATTATCCCACCAAATTCGCTAACTATACCACTATATATAAGTAACAAGCCAGAGATAGTTTTCATTTATAACATTCGAAAAGTAAAACTCTAAAGCGAAAAGATGAACTGAAACATTCGATCTGTTGTAGATTCCATCGAACTTCAATGTTGTGCAGAAACCAATCGATTCGGATCAAAACTATACTCGGACTTCAGAGTTCTGTACATGGATCGACACGACATAGTTCTCCACCCGACACGATGACCGGATGTTATATCCACCCGGATCGGTAGTCGGTCTACTTGTTCCACCCGGACAGCTAGTTCCAACCGGGTCATCTGTCGGACTGCATATTCCACCCGGACCGTTAGCTGGTGAGCTTCTTCCACCCGAACCGATTGTCGGACTTCCTGTTAATCACAGTTCGATGGTCGACATATAATTTTCACTCGGATCGAATACCGGTCTTCTAGTTCCACCCGGACCGTAAGTCGGATCGACCGTTCGCCCGAACCGACCGCTCGTTTCCTGCATGAACCGCTCGATGGGTCTCTTTTCAGATGGACCTTTTCCTACAATAGGTACTTTGTTTCTCTTTAGACATTTGAATCTGTGATCCTATATTTTTTGGTTTTACAGAGAATAATAGTTGTAGCACTTGTAATAATAAGATCTATTTTTTTATCATCTAATTTCTGGTTTTTCTTTAGTTGTGTTTTTATCATTTACTGAAAATAAGTCAATGCTCTTTTCTCCATTTTTCCTCCTATTTTCTATCTATATTAAAACTCTTTGATTCTCTATTTCCATTAAGATCCCCTTTTCTATTACAATATTTTTAAATAGGTAAATATTGTGGTTCTCTATGGACAAAGTGATGCTCTACTTCTTGTCCACTTTGTACTAGAATTTTATATTTTTCAACATTTTGTATCTTTGATTAAATTGTATTTCAAATTTATATTGATTGGTTTTTTGCTCTTATTAGTTATAGGTACTATCTCCAAAAAATAGAGTATTTGAATACCCTAAAAAAATCATAATAAAGAATGACTGGAAACAAGTATTTATTTTCTTCCAACCATCTATACGTTTATTCTAATTACAATATTATCTTAAGGCTTCATAGAAGTAAGATGTCTTCAACATTTTATTACTTTTCTAAATTGAAAAATATTTTCTTTACAAGTAAAATGTCACCTACTAGCGATGCAAAGAAGGGGGCCAAATCTGAAAAGAGTATCCTGAATTATTTTAGCCATACATTGAAATCGAGTGAGCCATCGACATCTGTGCAAATTCAAGGTACAAATTATTTTTGACTACTTAACAGTTAGGTGTATTTGTTAGTTTAAATAATGCTTTCTTCCTCAAATGGTTAGGGTGCCTCTAGCCATATTGCATGATGATATAAACCATATTTATGTTTGTTAGTTTATTTTGTTAAATTAAAAAATAATTAAGAATAGTATTGTATGCTACTATGCAGAATACCATGTGGACCCTGATATGCATCCGCTTGAAGATATTCATCACCAAGAGATGACTTCTAATGAAAATTCTCTTAACAATGACATCCAACAAGCACTTGAAGATAATCCTCAAAATAACATAGTTGAAAATGAAAGCGATAAATCAAATACATTACAAACTTCTTTTGAATCTACAAGCGAGAAAAATAAAAAGGAAGGCATCTAACTGGGCTATTGGAAGGGCATTTAAGAATGAATGGGTAGAAAAATTTCCATGGATAGAGCCTATCCTAACTAATGACAACCAAGTCGATGATAAAGTATGTAGATGCAAAATTTGTAGTTGGAAACTGGGCAAGGAGCATAGGTTGCAAAATAAGATAGATACAATAGAAAAACATGTTGGCAAAGTTTATGTAAAATTTAAAGGAAGTGATGGTGAAATTATTAAAATAGTTAGGTGGAAGGATGCATCAGAATGTATGCATGTCAGATATGCAATAGAATATGACAATCACTTAAAGGAACAACAATCTCTTGTTGAGAAAGGTGCAACAATTGAAGCCCATTTTCAAAAAATGAAAAAGATCACCTTAGGGGTAAAAGGTTTACAGTTTGTTGTTGTACTTAGTATTCTCAAGAAGGGTAGACCCATGTCCGATTTTATTGATTATAAGCACCTGTTTCAGCTGGCTGGTTTGCAAAAAATTCTGAGTTGCCATTGGTCTGATCGAAGTGGTTGGGAAATGGTAAAATGTCTATCATTAGTAGAGAAGGAGGACCTGAGGGAGAGAGTAAAACTTTCTAGATTCATTTCACTATCTATTGATGAGGTGACGGTTGTGGACAACACATCCTGGATTTGTATGCATGTGTATACTTTTCAAAACAATGTCAGGCAACCTAGTTTGCTAGGATTACATAAGATGGTTGAAAATTCAAATGCAAAAAATATTTATAATGTTGTTGTGACTAGTTTAAAAGATATTGCGGGAATGAATGACATAGACATAGCCTCAAAGTTAATATGTGTTGGAGCTGATGGAGCTGCTATAATGCAAGGGCATAGGAGTGGTCTCTGTGTTCGACTGCAAACCACAATTGCACCATATATGATACCCATTCATTGCATGGCTCATAGAGTGAATCTTGCATATAAAATCGTGAGCACTTTTGAAAATGTTGCGAGAGTGGAAGACCTCATTCATGAAATACATTCTTATTTTTCTTGCAGTCCAAAAAGGTTTTTAGAGTTTCAATAGTTTGCACTAGGAGTTACAGAAGGAAAAAAATGTTAAAAGATGTAGATACAAGGTGGATTTCATTGTATCAATCTACACACAGAGTTTTTATAGAATATCGATCATTAAATAAGGTTTATGTATGCAAGTAGTAGAGGAGTTGATAAGGCAAAATATTTGTTGTTTCATTTGACTAACTTTGAAACCCTGCTGACGTTATGTGGTATTCTTCCAATGTTACAAGAAATGAGTAGATTGATAAAATTTGCACAAGAGAGATCCATCTATATCATTGATTTCATAAGGATGAGAAAACAAATATGTGTTGTTATTGAAAATGTATATGTGTTCAAAGCAGATTTTAAAGATCCCTTGTTTCATAGTTGGAATACATTGACAAACGTGAACGATCCAGAAAGCTATTTGAAGTTTGACATCAATGATCATCTTTGTATTAACAATCATGGAAAGTTGATACCTCTTTATTATTTTGAAAGGCAATCAAGTATAGGTGTGGACGGTGCTGAACAAGTTCCTATAACACACAATAGATTTCATGTTGTATTACAGAAAACTAGAACAAATTTGTCCAATATAGCAAAATCTTTGACAAGTGAGATAAGAGATCGATTTCAGAGAGATGAGTTGCTTGAGGCCATGGGTGTGGTTAACCCCATGTTTTGGGGTTCTAATAGTGACTTCAATTCGACAAATGAGTTGTTTGTTAAATATATGATGATACTTATTGAGCATTTCAGTAAAATTGTGGAAATGAATGGTGTTACAATCAATGGTATACTCAACAAAAATATTTTGAAAGAATAATCAACACATTTTGGAAGAACAATGCTTGGGCAAACATCACTTTTGAGTAACATCCATGAGACTGGTTCCATTGCACGTTTGTGGCAAAAATTGTATCCAAGTACTATCCTACAAGATACTATAAGTGAATACTTCTATTTATATGAATTATGTCAAACAATGATTTTGGGATCAGTGGAAGACGAGAGGGTTTTCAGTGCACTATATTTTGTGAAATCTAAGCTTCGCAACAGGTTAGAAAAAAAATTTAGAAAATTGTTTGAGAATTTATGTATCATCCTATCAGTTGGAAAATTTTCCCTATGATAGAGCAATTGCATTGTGGAATTCCCTTGCAGGTAGGAGTGTGTTGAATATGATCGATATGGAAGATAATGATGCTTTCAGTGATCAGAATGTGGAGACACAGATATCCACTATGCTTCATAGTGATGCAGAACAAGCAGAAAAATATTTGTTCAAGCTACCTGATTTGTGATTTTTTTAGTATTACAATTTTTCAAGTATTTCACAATTTGAATTCATTTGACATCAGATTTCACAATAGAGATTCTGGACAAGCTGAGCATTGTTTGTTTCAGCTACTTAATTTGTGATTTATCAAGTATTGTGATTTTTCTAGTATTTCACAATATATTGGAATTGATTTGATATCAGATTTCACAAAATTTGATTATTAAGAAGTTTTCATGTTCTGCTCTTTGTTGTTTTTGAAATAGGTTTAATTGCCTTTATATCATAGTATTTGTTTGTTTCCATGACCTGAATTGTAATTTTTTACAAGTATTTACAACATTGATTAATATGAATTTGTTAGTTATCATTTTCATCTATAAATTTTTTACAAGTATTTACAACATTGATCAATATGAATTTGTTAGTTATCATTTTCATTTTCAATATGAATTTGTGTTTATTTGTTATCACAAGATTGTTTCATCTATCTTAATTGTAACTATGATTTATAACACAACATTGTCATTCAAATTATATGTTTTATGATTTATAACATAGCATTGTCTTTCATAATTGATTATAAATGTATGAGTATTATTGTTTTTGAAATGATTTTAACTGCATTCATATTGATATTGAGATTATAAATAGTTAAAATCATTTCAAAAACAAGAAGAGCATTCATATTGATTTTATCTAACACAAGTAGAGCATTCATATTGACACAAGAAGAGCATTCATATTTATCATTTTGGACAAGAAGAACATTCATATTGATTTTAACTGCATTCATATTGATATTAGATTCATATTTACAAAGAGCATTCATATATCAACTTCATATTGACACAAGAAGAGCATTCATATTTATCATTTTGGACAAGAAGAGCATTCATATTGATTTTAACTACATTCATATTGATTTCAACTGCATTCATATTGATATTGAGATTATAAACAGTTAAAATCATTTCAAAAACAAGAAGAGCATTCATATTGACACAAGAAGAGCATTCATATTTATCATTTTGGAAAAGAAGAGCATTCATATTGATTTTAACTGCATTCATATTGATTTTAACTGCATTCACATTCATATTGAGATTATAAATAATTAAAATCATTTCAAAAACAACAATATTCATATTCATATTGCCATAGACGAAAAATGCATCAAAATATTATAAACAGGAAGAACAACAAAATTAAAGAGGATACAAAATTTGTAAATTGCCTTTTTCATATATAGATTTAAAATATATTATAATGTCTTTAACTATTCTAAAAAACAACACAATTTTCATGCAACATGGAAATTTTTCAAACTACTTTTGACATTCTGGATTCTCTACTGATGTTTTTCCTAGACCTGAGGTTTCTCCTATACTTGCCTGTTATATTACTTTTTCTACATCTTCTACACCAGGCATTGACAGTGCTCCGGATCTGACTAAACTTTCTTGTCCTTTCTTAAAATTTTCCAACAACCCAACTTCTTCTTTGGCGGGATCTTGAAGCACTTTCAAACCAAGATTTTTCTCCAGTCCTTCCCTTATCAGGAGATCTAGATCCACTTTAAGTTTCTCCCACAAATATTTTTTGAGAATGTTATTATCTCTTACTTTTTTTGGGTTGTTCTCTTCATAATAATGGTCGTTTCCAAAAATTTCTTTGCAGCCTCTATGTTGACTTGCATGCTCTGAACCTGTAATTTCAAATTTTCAAGATTTGACTGCAAAAGAAAAAAATATAAGTTAGTAGAGTTATATGACATAATTTAAGCAACTTCAATAGGTTTATGACATAAGTTAGTAGATTTAGCAAAAGAAAAATATGCATCTAAATTCTCACCTCGACCACATCTCTTGCAACTAAAGCAACTTCAATAGTTTTCTTGTTGAAAGCCCATTGGTTATAGTACGCTTGGGCTTCAACATTGATGTTCTCAATTCTATTCAACATGATTTTTAAAACTTCATCATCGGATGAAGTCCTACACGTCACTAATCCTGAACTGGCCTACTGTAGCAGACCACTAAGCTTCTCTGGTTCATTCTCATAACGAGAAAAAAGAGTCTCCCTTCTATTAAAGTTTTTATAACGGGCATTTATTTGCTTAATAAGCACTTTAGCCCAAATTTCCCACTATTTCATAAATTGTAAATCTTTAAGCACCCTCTCTTGGAGGGTTGCTTCAATACCATCACTCATAGAAGACTGAATATCAAATTTAACTTTGTCATCCTCGAATTGAGGATGATAATGGGCTTCCATTGCAGGAGCGGATACTATTTGCTCAGCTATTGTGGGTGCTTGTTCTTCTGCCTCTGCATGTGGATCTTCAAGCACATCTATCGCCTGAAAGCCCTCAATGTTTCCTTGCAAAAAAAATTCATCATCAAGCGGAATATTATCTAATCCAACATTTGCGGTTGACACCTCTGGTACTTGACTTGTGTTAAATGAAAAAGTGGGGAAAACACCCTACGATCTTGGTTGCATAAGTATTTTACCCCTTCCACGGGCCATATGGATTTGCCCTCTCATTTGTTGCACCTGTGGTTGTTGTGGTGCTGGCGGTGGCCTCATGACTTGCTGCTCCTGGCTTCTCATGATTTGATCTTGAGAGCCACCTGACATTCAAATACGAAATTGCCAAAATTATTTTCATAAAACAAAAAAAATAAATTCAAGAAAAGAGAATGATTTACCTGACGACGATTGGATCTCATGTACAATGTTGCGGTCGGGGGTTGTGCGCAATTCTGAAAACATGAAAATTTTAATAAAACTTATTATAATTTTATGTAACACACTAAGTAATATACTGATAAAATATTGAAAGTGAAACTTACGTGTAGGACGGTTGATCTGACTAGATTCAGGTTGAGGTCGATGAGAAGGAGGAGTAACCTGTCATGTACATTTTGTTGGCCTCGACAATGGTGATGATTCTGATTCATTATCTTCAGAATCACCACATGCCTCATGCATGTGACCCCTTACACCAACATCCTATTTTTTAGTTTTGGTCACTGCCTTTCTCTGCAATCATGTGCAAAAAAAAATAAAACTGAAAACAGAGCTAAAATATATTAAAAAAATGGATGTGAAACATGGACTTACCCTCAATTCCTCTGAACTCATACCCAAGTTCAGTAGTGTGGGATGCAATGTTGTTGGTACTTCAGTATTTTTTAAATCATAAAAACTTTCATAAAAAAGAACTAAAATAAAGTTAACGGTCGCCACCATTTTGACTTCTTCTGTCCCGACGTCATGCAACTCTATTCTGATGCATTCTAAAATGTACGTGCACCAGTCGAATTGTGTGCCTTGAACAGTGTGAATGATATAGGTCAATGCCCATAATGGAAGTTCTGTTCTTCCAAGCAAAAATAGTCTTGCTTGGAAGAACTCAATAATGGCCTTCAGATTTTTATTTTCAACGCAGCTGTTTGTTAAGCCTCTCTTAGACTTAGCCACGAAAGCTGCATCAAAAAAAATTAGATGAAAAAATAAAATGTTAAATTTTGAACAATAATAGAAATAATTGATGGGAATTATACCTTCAACCACTTTCCAGGAAAGATCGTATTCATCCTCCAAGTATTTTTTGTCACGCTTACCCATAGAGAACCTCGGAGACACGACAAGGAAACTCTTGTGTGGAAGTTCTGTTAACCTCTGTATGTCCGAAGGTGTGATGGTGAATGACACTTGTTTATTCCAAAATATGACATTCACTATTGCACGGTCATGGTCGTAACCATCAATGATACTCTGCAAAAGGTGCTTGTCGGTCTTGAGCTGCGACATTGTTAGCAAGTGTTGCAAACCTGATGTAGAGAGCCACGTATTGTCATAACCAGGGGTGGTTGACAAATCTATCATGGCGGTGCAAGTAGCATTCTTGAAAACCAAATTTCCAATGGTAGTTTGAGTAGAGGTGGTAGGATTGGCCATTGTTCGATAAAGTAAAAGGAGAAAGTGGATTGCAAAGAGTGTGGGGTGATGGTGTATCGAAAGGAGTTCGAGAGCAATCATAGAAATGTAACAAAAAAAATGACTTCCCGATGTCTATTTATAGATAGAAATGATAGGATTTGGACACGTGGTAGAATGTCATTCAGCATGCACTGAGGCTAACAGATAGACTGACACATGGTAGAGTAAACGTTGGTCCAGTGATGGATATTTTCCACCCGGTCGTATGTCGGACTTTGTTTTCACCCGATCCATTTGTTGGACCTCAAAAATCACCCGGTCCATCAGCCGAACTATGGTTACCATATGAGATGTTTACCGATAAATGGTTTCCATCCGGGTCATTGTCGGTCTATGATTTACATCCGATCCGCTATCCGGACCTCTATTTTCACCCGACTCGTTAGCCGGTCCTCGAATTCCACCCGGGTCGTTGGTCGGTCATGGATTTCCATCCAGGCCGTTACCCGTCCTCGATTTCCACCCGGGCCATTGGTCATACTTTGATTTTCACCCGGCCCATATCACCATTTCTTGCTTTCCACCCGATCGGTCACCGGTCTATGTTTTGCACCCGGTCCATTTTCTGACTTTGTATATTACCCGATACGAAATCGGGTTGTGTTTTCACCCGATCCGTTCTCGGTCTATGTTTTCCCTCTGTTCACCAATTTTTTCCAATTTTTTCAAAAATTAAGATAATTCGCCATGTCCTCCGACATGAGGTTGACCTGGATTCGCCAGGGATTCGCAACGGATTCACAATTTTTTTACAAGGACATTTTGGGTCCGACCCCTTATGCATAACCTTGGTCCCATTGCAATATTGTAGACCTGCAGATTGTAGAAGAGAGAAAATACCAAAGAAGCCTTACTGTAGATTGGAGGAAGAAGAGACTCCAAAGAAGAGTCCAGGAAAATATTGGAGGTTGGTGATCTCCATTGAAAATTAAGACTACAAATTGCAAATTAAAATAGGAGAAAATAACTAAAGAAGCTAAAGAGACCCATAAGAGGTCCCATTGAAGAATTTCCAGTTTTGGAAGATTAGAGATAGAGAAGGACTAGCAAAGGTCTTGTTCTAGATTTCAAAAGCAATAGATTTTAGAGATCCGTGAGGAGATCTCATTACAAAACTTCCATAGTTGAAGATTGAAGAAAAGGTCTCATTGAGAAGACTTAAGAAGTTGTGAATATTGAATGCCCTAGGAGAAGGCATTAAGCTACCTGAAAGGAGAAACAAGGAGAATACTAGGAAAGCCTCATTGATAGAGACTTAAAGAAGTCCATTGGAGAAGAGTTCAGGAGAACTTATTGGAGAAATTTACTAGCAAGGAGAAGTTCCTCATAGTGAAGAATTTGAGATAATTATTGCCATCTGATAACAAGCCCAAAAGGAGAAGGATTTGGTAAAGGAGTTTGCCAAATTTAGGAGGAGAATAGTGAAGACCTCAAGACATTTAGAATATTGAGAAGAAGGCCACTAGATAGGCCAAGATTGAAGTCAGAATTCAACAAGGAGAAAGAGGGAGAAAGGAGTTAGAAGAAGCCACCAAATCTTAGAGATTTGAAGATTGCTATTAAAGGCTAGAAGCCTCATTTGGAGAAAGGATATTGTTAATTTTACAAAAAAAAGTGAAGGTTTCTTGAAGGAAAATATCAGTTTTGATTTGGAGGATTTTCCTACCAAATTTGCGAGATTCAAGATCAACACTTCATAGAAGAAATTGATTGCTTTGCAATATGAAAAATTTCAGATTTGAAGACAACAAAAAAACAACAATTAGGGTAGCATTACTAGCTACTTATTTATAGAACTCAAGGGAGCTTCGTGAAGGATAGTCAAAACCACCAAACTACATTTCCAAGCAGTAAGTTACATAAGTTTTAGATTTGCAAATTTGATGAGTTAAATAGATGTTTTAAAAAACAAGAGCTACAACAGGGTTATGCATAAGGGGTCGGCCCCAAAAGTGTATTTATAAAATCAGGACGAATCTAGTCCTAAGGTGTATAAACATCGAGGCAAATTTTTCAAAATTTTGCAGAAAATTTATCAAATAATGGTGATTTTTTGAAAACTGTGCACCAAATTTTTCAACCTTAAAAATGGTGACTGACAAAAGCGACTGTCACAAGGTAACTACCAAAATCGACAGTCATACGATGACTGAAATAAGCGATTATCACACGACGATTGTCAAAGGTGACTGTCATAAGGTGATTAAAATGATGTGACTGTCACAAGGCAACTGTCACATGGCGACTATCACATGGCGACTGTCACAAGGTGACTATCACAAGGTGACTATCACATGGCAACTGTCACATGGCGACTATCACAAGGTGACTGTCACATGGCAACTATCACATGACGACTATCAAAAGGCGACTGTCACATGGCGACAGGAAGAATGTGACCGCCAAATATCGTCAATAAGATGCTACCACGTGTCCTCTCCTCTGCCATGTGTCACACATCCATCAACTTCAACCATGCTAACTTCTATAAATAGAATAGCAGGGTCATTTTTCACCTTTCACACGATGATTTCCAAAGCAATTTTAGAGCATTTTCCAACATTTTTAGTGCGTTTTCTACAACGGTTTTAGAATTTTTTTCAAGTAGTTTTCTGAGCATTTTTTGATTTGTTTTAAAGGCGTTTTCAAAGTTTTTTTGTGAGTTTTCAGAGTATTTTTTGAGATTTTTTAGAGGGTTTTTGGAGCGTTTTCCCAAAAATTTTAGAGTTTTTTAAGAGCGTTTTTAGATATTTATAGAGGGTTATCAAAAATGGCTAGCGCTTCCTCTCCTCTCCCTTCCAAGGTATCTTTCAAGAGCTACTATTGCCCAAACATCAAGAACATTTTTAGCACTCCTGGGAGAGATTCCAACTGGATTTACACCTCTAGAGTTGTTGGAGTCATGAAGATGCCACAGTTGGACGTCAACATCTCCCTGATGCAATGTATTGTTAGTTCCTACGACCATGATGTGTCCACTGTACAGATCAGAGTTGATAACAAGGATATTGTTTTTACTATGAACCCCTCGGATGTGCAATGATTAACAAGGCTACCATTTTCGGATGATCTCCTTGTTAACAACCAATACACATTGATTGAATCTGATAAATCAATGCTGGCATCCAGATATGGCCTGAATCCAAACCATTTGAAAGGTAAGTTTTTGAAAATTTTATTTTTGTTTATCCTTAATTTTGATGTATTGTTGTTTCCAATGTCCATTCTCTAATAATGTTCTCTCTGTTTTTTAGTTAATTCTTCTAAATTGAAAAGGGGTTTGAACATTTCCAATGTTACAGATAAATTTCTTTATGCCTGTATTGAATTTTTCTTGGGAAGGCTTATTCTGTAGGGCCGACCTACAAAAATGCATATTTGGGCTTTGTCATTGTTGATTCATTGTATTGATGGAGGCAGATATGATTGGTGCACTCACATTTCAAACCGCCTAAAACAATACCTTCTTTGCATAGAAAATTCAATCTACATATACAGTAACCTCCAACAACTTTATTCTTTGTCTTTTTCATGAAGCAAATTACAATATTCAACAAAAAAATCCTCCAACTACATTGCACCCAGATTTGTTGGCTATTGGGATCAATGAGAATGAAATACAGGTAAAATTATATATTGGAATAGTCTCTCTTTACTATCTTTTCAATCAATCTTGTTATTTTCTAATTTTCTTTTGAAAACAGAGAAGAGCAGCTCACTCGTCTAGTAAAAGGGATGTCACCATCAGGATTCAAGAAGCGTATACCAATTCTGACATGCAGTCGCAATCATCACCGGTAACTTCCACCCGTAAATGTAGGAGGTCTCCTAATGGACAACATACACGTTCGGATCCTCTTACTTCTGGACATGCATATGCTACAGTGGACATTGAAGATGTAACCTCCAACTCACAAGGTAAACATATTTTTCAAAAGTTCTAATTTTAATAATATAAAATTATATTTAGTTTGAGAAAATATTTTAACTGTTTTCATAATAAAGGACAACACTTGCACCATCAACGACAATGGCTGCAGAGTCTGAGTCGGGTATGTTTAGTTAAAATTGTTATATTTTAATGGCATTATTTTTAAAACTAGTTTTAATTTATAATTTTCATGTGAAATTTTGCAGAGGGACCGGCTAGATTTAAAAGACTCAAAAAATAGATGCCTCCATCGGGTGCACAATAGGAAAAGCAGCCAGTCCTTCTACAGCAAGTCCATCAACATCAAGTTCATCCACAACAAGTCCAACAAACTCCACAACACGCACCATCGGTGAGGAACCAATCTCGCATGCGTGGGAAACAGTTCCTCACACCGCCGCAACAACCACATCAGGGAACCAACAGTCAGTTTTAGACACAGACTCAGATTGTGGGTTAGTCTGTTGTTTCAGGGATACCGTTCCCAATTTTAACACTTGATAATTTATCAAATGTAGAAAGCGCATCTCAGATGCCCCCTCTAGATGCAAATCTCGAAGATGATTTTATGTATCAGGATATGAATAATTTGAATTTGCCACTAAAGACATGTGATCTACTTCATGGTCTAGGGATCGATGATGAATCAGAGGAGAATTTTGAAGGAGATGTTGCCAATGTTTCCTCTTCCCCCCACCAACAAGTCGACACCCATCATCATCCGACCGATGATGATAAAATAAACTTTTCAGAAAATGTTTTATTAGCAAACAAATGTAAGGCTACTGTTACGAATAATCTTCTTGTAGATATTGATACATTAAGAGAATGGGAATATTGGGCCAAGGTTATGATCAAAGCAATAAATGGCCGATACAAGAACTTCGCACATAGAAAGGAGTTATTTTCAAAGGTAGAGAATGAGCCACAAAAGCTCGATGCTCTATTATGAAAAGTCGAATCTGGCATCGTCAAGGCCGATTCTACAAGCAATGATGAAGTTTTGGCCATTATACTTGACCGATTAGAGAACCTGAATGTCGAAGCCCAAGCATATTTCAATGAATGGGAACTAGATAAGAAGAAAGTAGTAGTAGAAAAAACTGCAAGACTTACAACAGATGTAAGTTTTACATATATTTGAAAATCATTTTTTCTTTAATATATATTTTTAATTAATATTAATTTTTTTCTCTTGTATTTTGCAGTCTAATTATCAGCATTTAAAGCAGTAGGTGTCAACCATGAAAACGTGGATCAAGACAACAAAAATCAGTGTGAGTAATGTTATTGAATTGAAGAAGAGACTACAATACATTGTTTGAGAAAACAATTGGCTGAAGAAGATTATCAAAGAAAAGGGCCTGGATGTTGATGCTATAGTAAAAGAAAATGAGAAAGAGTTGAATGCACCATTTAAAGAAGATCCCACGAAGGAAGAAGGTTTATTGCTATCAGGGATAAACACTACAACTGATAGTTTGGTACGAGCTGGTGCATTGGAAGAAAAGGATATTGAGGTAGATGCAACTAACACTTCAGGCACTTTGCAAGAAGAAAACATAGAAAAGTAGAATTGTTGTTTCCTTATTTGATGATTCTAGAATGTGGTGAAACTGAAAGAAACATGTTTTCAAAGACTCGTATTTTAACATGTTTTCAAACATATTATTTTATATTACATAAATTTTATATTACTTTTTCATATATTTTTTTCAATATTGTGATGTTTTGATCAGTTGTGTGGATGGAATAAATAATTTTGAATTATGTGGATGCAATAATGGAGCACCAATATTTAGTTTACCATAAATGGTTTACTCAATACATGGTTTATTCAATACATGGATTGCCATACATTGTTTTCAATACATGGTTTATTCTATACATGGTTTTCAATAAATTTTTTATTCAATACATGGTTTGCCATACATGGTTTTCTATACATGGTTTATTCAATACATGGTTTACCATACATTGTTTTCAATACATGGTTTATTCAATACATGGTTTGCCATACATTGTTTTTAATACATGGTTTATTCAATACATGGTTTGCCATACATTGTTTTCAATACATGGTTTATTCAATAGATGGTTTGCCATACATGGTTTATTCAATACTTGGTTTTCAATACGTGGTTTATTCAATACATGGTTTATACTTTATTCAATACATGGTTTTCAATACATGGATTGCCATACATTGTTTATTTCAATACATGGTTTATTTAATACATGGCTTATACTTTATTCAATACATGGTTTGAAATTTGCTATACATGGTTTTCAAAATATATGAAATCATAATATACATATTCTGTTGACAACTGATAGCATAATATATGAAATCAAAATACATGTAAAAAATAGTAATATCTGTGATTTTGTAATCAATATTCTGTTCCAAAATACATGAAAACATGTCTCAAAATATAATCAAATCTCAATATTAATATGTGAAATCAAATCAAATAAATGAATCAATCTTAATATGTGAAATCAAATCAAATAAATGAATCAAATCCCAATATTCTATTGAGAAATGATAGTTTAATACGTGAAATCAATCAAATGAAAACATATTTGCATCATAATGGTGGAAGCTGGAACAAACTCTTTTCAGATTGTGCAAAATCTTCTGCACTCATACCAAAAAAATTTGTCATCACAGTGTCATCAGTGTTACCATTATCCTCATCATCTTGAGTATTCATGACACCTCTTCTCTTGGCCAAATATTTCCAATATGACAAAGCTCTTTTATAAGGAAACTGCTCAACCTCATGTCGACATATACTACAATTTTCTAAATTTTTGTCCAATCTATTTCGAACTTTAGATTTTACATATGATAATGCACTAAATACCCTTTCATCCTCAAGAGATCCTAAAATCATCGTTTGACATAATTCATATAAACTAAAATATTCACTCATAGTATGTTTGAGGATACTACTGGGATATAAATGTTTCCACAAACGTGAAATATAACCCCTTTCATGGTGATTAGTGAATTGTGAAACTTGAGTAGACATTGTTTTTTCCAAAATAGTTTGATTGTTTTGTTAAAAGATATTTGTTGATAATGTCATTAATTTCAATACCACTTAATACCATAATTCTAGTGAAATGGCTAGCAAGAGTTGCCCATGTATTTGAGAAATAAACCATTTATATTCTGGTATTCATTACAAGGATTCCAAAATATCGGGTTAACCACACCCATAGCCTCAAGCAATTCATCTCTTTGAAAACGGTCTTTGATCTCTTTTTTCAATGATTTTGCTATTTGTTTCAGTTTAATTTTTGTATTTGTTACAACTACATGAAATTTGTTGTATGTTATGGGTATTTATTCAACTTCATTTGTAGCTATATCCATTCACTGACCAAAATAATATAAAGGAATTTCCTTTCTGTGGACATTAATACAAAGATGATCGTTTATATTGAACTTCAAAAAGTTTTGAGGATCATTATCGTTTGTCAATGCTCTCTAACTCTCAAACATGGGATCCATAAAACTTTCACTTGATGCATACATTGTATCAATATGTAAGCAAATTTGTTTTCTCACCTTGATGAAATCCATAATATAAATCTATCTTTATTGTGCAATTTTTATCAAAGTATTTATTTCTTCCAACATTGGAAGAATACCAAACAATGTAAGAAGTGTTTCAAAGTCACTCATTCGAAATAGAAAATCTTTAGCCTTATCAATTGCCCTATGATTTGCATACATAAACCCTGCCAAGGATTGATATTCCTTAAAAACTCTATATGTTGGTTGATACATCGAAATCCACCTAGTATCTACATATTTTAAGAGTTTTTTACCATCATTAAATCCTAGTGCAAACTACTGAAACTTTAAAAATCTTTTTGGACAAGCTCTTCCACTCTCGCTACTTTTTTAAATGTATCCACAATTTTGTAAGCAAGATTAATGCTATGAGCCATGCAATGAATAGGGATAAAATATGGGGTAAAAAATGTTTGTAGTCTAACACAAAGACCATTCCTGTATCCTTACATTGTAGCAGCACCATCGGATATGACACATATTAACTTAGTGGCTATTTCCATTTCATTCATTCTTGTTATTTCCTTTAAACTAGAAATAACAACATTGTAAATGTTTTTTGCATTGAAATTTTCCACCATCTTGCGTAGTCCAAGTAAATGAGGTTGTCTTAAATGATTTTCCAATGTGTAAACATGTATGCAAATCCAATATGTGTTGTCAACAACAGTCACCTCATCAATTGAAAGTGAAATAAATTTGGACTTTTTTATTTTCTCTTTGAGGTCATCCTGCTCAACCAATGACAAATATTTTACTATTTTCCAACCACTTCAATCTGACCAATGGGCATTGGGTAAGTTCTGCACATTAGCTAGTCAAAATAGAGATTTATAATCAATGAAATCTGACATAGATCTACCCTTTTTAAGAACAGTGAGTACAACAGGAAACTGTAAAAATTTTGAAGCTAAAGTGAACTTTTCCATTTTTTAAAATTGGGTTTGAATCGTTGCATCTTTCTCAACCAAATTTTGCTTTTGTGTCATTGCTTTATCATATTCTTGTGCATATCTAATATGGACACGCTTTGATGCATCCTTCTACCTATAATTTTTCTGTATTGGTCCATCACTTTCTTTTGTTTCTATATAAACCTTTCCACAATGTTTTTCTATTGTATCTTTCTTAAATTGCAATCTGTGATCCTTTATGTGTTTCCAACTATAAATTATGCATCTCAATTCTATTATTATCTTATTACTATTCTCTGGAATCACTGGCTCAACAAATAGAAAATATGAAACCCAATCAGGCTGAAATGATCTATTAATTGTCCATCTAGATGACCTTGTACATTTATATTTTTAGAAGATTATCCGGAAGCAGGTACTGCATAAGAACTATTAATTTGTTTTCCATTTGACATTTTTGTTTTAGGAATCTCTTCATGTTGTTGTTCCATTTCTTTAAGAAAATTTTCATCTGTGGACTTTTCATTATCATAGTTATGTGGAAGTGGATTCATACCAGGGTCAACAGTGTTTTTGATAGAGATAATACTAGGGTCAATACCAGGGTCATTAACATTATTATTTTTAAAAGCATACCTTATTTTAAAAAATAAATATAAACAATGGAAAAAGACATCCACCAAAAATCACCCTTCTTAATAAATGAAGACATTATATAAAATTAACAATGCACAAAAATTAACTGGTTACTAAGTAAAGGTGTTCATAGCTTCAATTTGTGTAGATATTGATGGCTAAATGGATTTCAAAATATTATGAAAGTATTTGAGGATACTCCTTTTATTGGAACGGGAAGACTGGCCTCCCTTATTTCCACTGTTAGGATCCCATCATAACCCTTAATGTAATAACTTCCATGATGTAATAAGTCCTAAATAATGTCGGTAGTACTCATGATTAATATTTTGTAATGTTCTAAGTATTAGCTTATATAGTGCCTATAAAAAATAACACCCTTTTTATGTAACACATGATAGATAGGTTATGTAATATGGCCTTGTGCATGTAATTCGAGTGGCATTATGCATGTAATTCGAGTGGCACTATTCATATAGTTCGGGTGGCATTATGCATGTAATCCAGGTGGCATTTTGCATGTAAGCCAACCATGGAAGGGAACTCTTTAAATACCCGAGAAGGCACCAATGTATTCATATTTTGTAAATTAATGAAGTGTTAAAGGAGGTTGCCCCCTCGAAGAGGCCTGCGATTCTATCTTATTATGAGATTGTTCCTTTATGTAAATTTCTATTATAATGTGTATTTTGTTCTGATTATTAATATGATGTTTATGTGAGTTTATTTTTAAGCAATTGTGTGAGAGTGTGTTTATTTGAGTTTATTTTATAGTAGGATCCTAACATCCACTGCCAATAGGTGATATTTTACCTATATAAACAAAAGAGTAACAAGAATATCATTTTTAAAAATAGAAATAAATAGTAAAAAAGAGAACTACTATTCAAGACAACAGAATATTTGACCCAAGGAAGCTTGATATTGGTGTCCAAATAATAGGAAAACCTCCTTATTGAGTTTCAATGAAAAAAATGTATAAAAAAAAAACATAAATGGTAATAGAAACTTATCGATAAATGATTGGCACTGTATGTCAGTCACCTTGTGATAGTCATCTTATACCAGTTGCCTTATGACAATCACCTTGTGACAATCACCTTGTGAGAGTCACCTTGTGCTAGTCACCTCGTGCTAGTCATCTTATGACAGTCGCCTTGTGACAATCTCATTTTTTCAATCACTTTTTTCGGTCGCCTTGTGTCAGTCACCTTTTGATAGTCGCCTTGTGATAGTCACCTTATGACAATCACCTTTTTTTAGTCACTTCTGTCGGTCACCTTGTGTTAGTCGCCTTGTGACAGTTGCTTTGTGTTAGTCACCTTGTGCTAGTCATCTTATGACAGTCACCTTGTGACAGTCGCTTCATTTCAGTCGCCTTGTGACATTCACATTGTGTCAGTCACCTTTGTTTAGTCACTTTCGTTGGTCATCTTGTGTCAGTCACTTTTTGTGGTCGCCTTGTGTCAGTCGTCTTGAGACTATGAGTGTCGTTGTCTAGGTTGCCTATATATAGTGGGGTACAATAGGTGAATTGGATGGGATAATTTTTTTAAAATAATTTTAAGATAAAAATTAGGTAGGAAAACATATTGCACTAGGGTGAATTTACCCTAAAAAAATTAATTTCATAATTTTCGGGCAAATGGACCGACCTTTAGGGTCCCAAAATTGGCAAAATAAAAATTGTTAAAATCCTAAAATTCGCTATAAATTGTGAAATTCGCCCTTGTGCATAACCCTGAGCTACAATTTCATCTAATACAAGGTAGCAATTTGGTGAATCTAATCTCCAAGATCTACATCATCTACAAAGGTCATTAAGGTAAGCAACTTTGGTGCAAAAGGTTCATTAGTTGAACATTAGTTATTTGGTTCATTATTAAGTTTCATTAAGCACCATATTAGAGGTTAAAGTTGCAAGGGAGTGAGTTTCAAGTTTAAGTCTTCAAGGTAGTGCATAAGTTAATTTCTACAAGGTTCATACCTGCACATAAAAGATAGGAGTTAGATATATTTTGAAAGAAAGGAAAATATCAACTTCCTATTATCTATTTTTAAGAGTTCATTTAAAAAAGCAATAAGGTGAAATTAATATTGCTTCATAATAGTTATTCTTAAAAGTTATTAAAAGTGCATTTAGTATTAATTTTAGGAGGAATATTAAGTGCACAAAATAAAGCAGAAGTAATGTTTCAAAAGACACTATTGAGTGCAGGAAACCTGCAACATATCTTGGTGTAAAGAAACTACCAAGGAGTAGAGCAAGAAGCCACCAAATAAAAGAAGTTAGAAAGCTTCAAAAGGAGACTTGAAGAAGGTACAAATTAAGATAGTCTATCTTACTTATCATAGTAACAATTGGTTTACATAATTACACCATACTTGTCCTCTCCAACGTAGAGAAAGAGAACAAAAGTTGAGTGTTCCAAACACTAAAAAATAATAGGTATATTATAGTCTTCAAGTAGCCATATATTTGGTTTGAAGAGTTGACTTTTGAGCAAAGGTAGAGAGCCAACTAAAGGCTCATCAACATAGTAATTAAGGTGTTCAAAGACATCAGATTCAATTTCATAGGTATCAAGCAAGCATCACTCAAGGTGCAAGAAGAACCTATAACAACAAAGAAACCAAGTTGACCAGCATTATGACATCAACAAGATAGTATAACACATTACCAACTAAGAGAGTATAACACATAGAGTAACATAAAGGTTGATATGCATTACCCAAGCAAACAAAATTAGAAGCTTGGACAAACAACCAATGTTGAAGCACCTTAAGCCATCGTTGCTGAAGCAAGCCACCATTGTTGGAGAGTAGAACCACCATCGCTAGAGAGCGCCACTATTCGCTGGAGAAAGTTAAGCAATACAACTTGCAATTATTGGCAAGAAGCATTAAGGTATAAGAGATTTGAAGAGTGTAAGTTGCATGCAAGGGAAGAGCTTCCACTTGCCACCCTAAGCAAAGGAAACTCATGCCACTTGGCACAAAGGAGAAGAACAAAAATAGTCCTTGCAAATTTTGTGTAACATCTCTAAAATACAATGTCTGCATAGGGATTTGAATGCTCGAGTAACACTCTATTCAATTTTATAGGGATCATCCATCAATTAAACAATGCTTAGGCTATAGAAACACCTTTGTTATAAAGATTTGCATCATCTAATACGCCTCACCTAGCAAAGAGTTACAAGCTGAACAATAATGTATATGCCATTTGGCATACGTTTCATAGAGAGGTAAAGTCATATTAATACCTCTATCCAAATAAGGGAAAGATAACATATTTAGGTCAATCAAAATTAATGAGAATGCGATTAGAGTCTAAGTGTATCGAGAACACAATTTGATTAATTTTGTAGCATACCTCGTGGACTGTGAAGACACAATGCTCAAAGGATTTAAAGCATAGTCAAAAGCCTAATTTGAACAACACGTAACACATTATTAAAAGGTATAAGTGCATTACTTTATTAGTTGCTTTCTATAATACAAAGGAGATATAAGGTAATCTATTTTCTAAGGTTGGTTAATTAATTAATAGGAGAAATAAGGAGCTAAAACCTTAGATAGATTATTATTGTTTAGAAATCCAATTAAAGGGAGAAGTTTATATTAAGAGCTTTTTCAAATTATATTGCTTGAAATTCTAACATTATAATATTTGCAAATAATCAAATTAGGAGATATAAGGGTTTCTACCTTGGATAATTAAAATAATATTTTGCAATTATTATTATTTTTTAAAAATTCTAAAATTAGGGAGATATAAGGAATACTACACCAAAATCTAGATCATTGGAATTTAGAAAATTAAACCATTAAAATTTAGAGAATTGAAATAAGCTCTTCATAGCATTGATTAAAAGAGTTGGAAATTATTGCTTACACTAGTCTCTTATACAAATTAAAGGGACTAAGGAATCCAACTATAGAGTCTTGAAGTTAGAGAACTTCATCTATTTAAAAGTGCATATATCAATAGGGAGAAATAAGGTGAAATAGGAGTTGATCATTATATTACCATTATCTTCAAAACATTAGGGAATCAACTCAAAAGGAAGTCTAATAGATGCTAAGCACTTTATCAAAACATAGCATACTATAGTCACTTAAGAGATATAAGGGATTCTACAAAACTTGATAGTAATATGAATTTATCAAGTTTGATCATATATTCATAACTAGGGAGTCATGAGGTAGACAACCACAAATTTTTGAGATACAAAACTTCTTTCAAAATTATCTTCTTGTAAACAAATAAAGAAACAATGGAAAGGCAGATTAAATATACAGGTCTCAAGGAGTCAAAATGGTTCAAAGACATAATTGATTCTAGAAATAATAATAAGGAAAGTACAATTAAAAGAAAAGAACAAATATGGTTTAGAGAGACTTTTAAGAATTCAAAAACTGCCAGTTTGGTAAAACTATCTATCAATTATGACAACTATACAAATGAAGATATTGAGAACCATATTCAAAAGGATGAAAATAATATTCATCAAAATGATATCATACAAATCTATGAAATAAGTAAATATGAAATAACTTCAATCGTATATATATGGTTTAACTCTTTTATCAAGGAAATGGATGGACATGATTCTCCTAAAAACAATGACAAAGAAATTGGGATATCTCTACTATACACTTATTGCAATAATTTGGTCATGATAAAGCAAACTGTTGGAGTTTCCATCCATGTAAATATTGTGGAGGAAAATCTCATTCATATTTCTTCTATTACTATAAATACAAGTACTATAAAATATTTGAAGAGAGACTAATATTCAGATTAGATTGTTTCTTCCAAGTTCTTATTTTAGAAGCTTCCACTAACAATGAATTCAAGCTTGACATTTTTGAAGATCAAGGAAAAAGGTCATTCAGAGAATCAAAGGAAAGGAAATGGAGCAATTTTGATTCACTTACAACTTGCAATATTATAATATCTCTAGTTTATAAAAGTTACTTGGAAGACTTCAATAAAAAAGATTCATCCAAACTCTTTGAAACAATAAAAAATAGTGGAATGAAGAAGACAAGAGACAACTTGAAGACTGAAGCAAAAGAAAAAGGACCTAATTAAGATGAAGAATATTTGAAAAATGAATATTCATATTGAATACTAAAGTCTTCAATACCAAAATAATGTAATATAGGGGGGTGTTAGAGTATATTATATTATTTGGTACATGTCAATGTACCACCTTGGATACATTATTAGATTAGGAGTTAATCATAGATTAAGGTTTGAGTAGTTACTTCAAGCAATGTAATAAATGCACAAGTGTTAGAATGTGCAATGATGTAAATGTGCATGTAGTCCACATGTACATGAGTCGTAGGATAGGTAGATGAAGAGTCATGGGTAGATTAAAGGCCAAGGCACATATCCTCCTATATATATGCCTTGAGATATAATAAAGAGAGAGTGAGATTGAGGAGACATATAGAGAGTTACTATAGTGAGTTGTAGTTAGAGTGCAATGTAGTTCTTTCATGGAAATTATGGAGTGTTCATGTCCTCCATTATAATACATTGTACAATTTTTTATGAGCATTCATTAATGGCATATTTTTGAGATATTGCAAAATTTATCTTATAGTTTTCCTGCATATTATAGTGCCATGATCATATAGTTATCGTAGCTTTCTCATTATATATCTTGTGGTTGCATTTATTTTAATATAAATCATCAAAATCTAACAACATCTTCATATTCACATCCAAATATGTTGGTGTACCTTTTTATTATTCATTTGTTTTTTGATTATTTTTCAGTGAACGCCTTTTTGTCATTGCTTTAAATAGTATCCCTTGTAGTAGTTCCCAATTAGCAAATATTCAAACATAATTAATTTTTGTATCTGCTCTCTTTCTTCATAGATGGACCTCTCCTTTTGTAGACAACACATTTTTCCTCTTAAAATTTAGTTTCAATAGTTCTTCTTTACAAGATGGCCCATTACTTGCATATAAAGATGATGCTCGATTTTCCAGACAACCTTCAAACATGATAAATACCTTTCATGTATACATTCATTGATGTTTATACTTAAAGGCTTCATGTCTTCAATGCATACCCATAAAAATGTAACGCTTGCATCTTATATCTACAACCATCATTCTTTTACACTTTACAAATTTTGGTTCAAAGTTATATCAACATTCCATCATTATTCAAGAATACCTCACTATCACCTTCTCTAATTACAATGAGTAGTGGCCTAATATCTTAATAATGTGGATGACCCTTTCATGTTCAATTTTTGATATAGGATCACCCTTATCCATAGCAGAGTCATATTTACCTATCTTTCAATATTGTCATTCTAACATTGAGAAACTCTTATGAACGATGTTCATATTTCATGAGATAGCCAAATTTAGATAAACCATGTGATGAAATTCTTAGATGGACTAATGTATGCTTAATATGACCCTAATTCTAGTTGCATAATAATCCATTCATAAAAAGATCCAACCAATGATGATATCTCTATATAGCTTGGCTAATTGAACTCTCTTTTATGCCAACACATCTCATATTGGACTACAATCAACACTCTCCTTCAACAACATCATGTATTAATTCAAATGCCCTCAACCTTGATAATCGATAATTTACAAGTCTTTACCATTCATGGCTATGTTCAATAGTTGATAGTAGTGCCTAAACATGCATTCAACTTTTTTTCTAATCTAGATCTTAAAATGCCATCATTTTCTTTGTAAAAAAATAAATCTTTTGTCGCCTTTAATGTCGAATAACTTGTATCTTCATTGACATTGAACGCTTTCTTCTTGGATACTTGATTTGAATGCTTGTTGTACTTATCTCATTCATATTATTAAAACAACCATAGAATGTAACTGCCTACTTTTATACCACATAATGGATCAACAAGATGTTGGACAAGTTTTCATTAATCAAAATGTGTATATGTACAATGAAGATGTAGGTGGTTGACATTGACAATTATCTATCAACCAACTCTATAGGTATAAATCATGAATACCCTAATTAACTATATTACATGATATAATAAATTCCTAATATCTTGAAAAATATTTAAATATTTGGCTTTTTAAAGGATCGAATGTATCAAACTCATCTTGTCAAGGTTAAAATTCTAAGTGGGGTGATTGGCCAACCTAGTTTGTGCTTGACATTTTCTATGTAGATATCATGAGTTCAAGACCATGTTGGTTCTTTTCTCTCTTAGATATATATTCTTTCTTTAGAACCTTAGTGTAGGTGTTGTGGTTACCTTCCTAATATCACTAGCACTATTGGTTTAGTTGGACATTGGGTGGTTGTATAACGATTTTCTCTAGGTAATTGATGGTTTGATTCCACTCAATGGTAACAATATTTTATTTTGGGTGTATTATTTATAATATTACCTACATAGATACATCCATGACATTTATTTCCTTAGTCTAATAGTTGGTCATATTGGCTAGTATAGTGTGCCTTTGGTTCTTCTTGATTCGTTGGTCATGTGTCTAAATCTATCAAAACATCAACATCGAGGCATAAGTTTTTTTATCATGCGTAGACTTTATTCTCTTGTTTGAAGATCCTTTGCTTAACATATTTGTGTTCTTTATTATGAGTCCCATAAACACCCAATTGCAGAGTGATGATGGTGTCATTTTGGTTGTCACAGACTGGGAGTCAAAATATTTTGCATACACCTTTTTTCAAAGTCTTCAAACATGTAAAATTCACATTGATTAAATTTGGATCCATTCAAATCTCTTAATATTGGAAACATGAGCTCTATTGAACAACTTGAACAAAAACAAGATTTTATGTTTAAAGTACTCATGTTTAATTTTCATTAGAGGAGTTATTTTTATGAAATGGACTCTAATCTAAGTTGTTTGCCTTAGTTAAGATCATGGAAAAACATATTCCAACTAGGTTTTCTGCCTCCATGGCCAGCATGTATTATGTGAAGAATATTGGACAAAAAGTATAAGTTTTGAATCTCACAATATTTTTATTTCTTTTTGAGTTAAGAGTCACAAGCTCAAATCCCTCATGTAATCAAGGTGTATCTTTCATAAACAATAATACGATATTTACTATGTGACAACTCTTCCTTAGTTCCTATTAGCTCAAATGTTATGGATGGCTACTACATGACAATGTATTTTTTCATCCAAGAAATCATGTGTTCAAATATGACTAGTGATATTTTTCTTACTTGTATTTCTTGTAGTACTTGTTCCTATGTCTATGGCATGGTGTACCCTTTCATACAATGACATGATGGTTAGTAGTATATTTTGGTCATAGGAGATCCAAGTTCATTTATCAAGCAAGAATTTTTAAAGGAAACTTTATTTTTTTTCCTTCACTTGCATTCTCCCTCTCCATCTATAAGGAAGATGCATTCTTTACCTATTGGGCCTATTAAAGGCTTGGTTAGCTTATCCAACCTAAGACATTCCTTATCTAAACCAACCGGGGTTTAAAAGCAATAACATATATTTTACTAATATCAATGATGATGTGGATATTAATGCTAATTTGGAATCTATCATGGATCTAGTTGGAATGCATAGTATTTTTCATCCAATCAAACCTTAACAAATGGAATCCATTCATTTCCTCTAGTTGCATAGTGACAAATAGGTATGTCATCAATCCACTATAAACATGTAACACATGGTGGATTTTGGTTTTTCAATGTTTTTTTAGTGCTAATAGGCTTGAAATTTTGGAGGGCATGACTTTTGTATAAAGAATTATATTGGGTCTATTTTTTTAGATTACATGGTTTTTTGAGCTCTTGATATTGTTGATGTTGGTTCAAGGACATATTATAGTACTATAGAATATTTTTTGGTTGTAAGGTATACCTTGTTTATATTGGTTCCTTTCAAATAATGGGGGTTAATTATTCAAATATTTGATTTTGTTGCTTGATTATTTAACTATTTTGATTTTTATATTGAAGGATATATGGTACTCACCATATTTCATATTGATGTTCTTCTCATTAGAAGGTCAACATTTTTATCTAGAAAGTGAAGTCATGGCTTCACGCTTGAGGAAGGGTTGATCCGATCTAGGTACCTTTAGGAGAAGAAGGTATTAGAATTCATGATGAAGACTCATTGGCCCACTCAAGCATTTATAATGGGTGAGATGTTCCCATATCTAATATATTCTCTCATTGGATCCTCAACTTATATTAGGGATGTTGGAATATAAATAATTTGACCTTATTATCTACAATCAATAATGTTGACTTAAGCCTATGGGCACTATTGATGTAATAATATTAACATGTGCAATGTAAGCCTATGGGCAATATTAATGGATTCATCCTTAGTGGCATCCACTAAAATAGTTATATGATTAACCTTAATTAAGGGTTTAATATATTTAATATATTATAATTGAACCTTTAACCCATGTTATGTTGGCTTAAGATTTATAATAATTATGGATTGGGCATTTGCTATAATTACACCCTAATGATTGATCCATTGTATCACTTTCATGTGATGTGAGTTCATGGGGTTACCTAAAGGTATCCATCCCTTCTTCCTATTTTAGTTATCTATATTATTTTTATTTATCTTTATGCTTTCTTACTTTGTCTTACTATCTTTTATATTTGATTATGGTTAGTGTTATACTTTGGGATGCTTTTGAAAATTATTCTAAAATCTAATAGAGTTGTGGACAAAGACTTGTCTCCATTGGATTTGAGTGTTTTTCGTTGGATCATGGATGTAAGGTGCAATGGAAACATCACTTGACTTAGTAGTGCAGTAGTCATGGGATTTAATTCTATGGGTAATAGACCAATCAACCATCTTTTGGGTTGTTATCATATCTAGGAAAACATGTAGTAATCATAGATAACATTATATTACAATGTGTTATTTATTTTATCAATAAATTGGCTACTTGCTTGACTTGTATGAGGCTCATAAGATGCTTATGGCCTATGGACATAGGTTTAAAATCCAATCTCTTAATATTTACTCTTTGATGAATCACCTCTTCCTTGGATTTTTCTCTATGGCCAACATGAAAAGATTGATTGCTAATATGACACTCAATTGGTGGTAGAGAGATGATTTTTAATGTACATGGAGTGTTGGGCAATCAAATGCCAAAAAACTATAATATTTTATTTCTTCCTTGCCTAGTCACCTATCTCAATAGTAGCAGACACAATAGATAGGTAGTATTTCTTCATTCATAAAGCCTATAACATATGAAAATATTTCATTTGGTTATAGATTTTTTTTAAGGTATTGACAACATTCTTTGTGATTTGAGTGATAAAATTTTGGAGGGCATACCTTTCTTATAAAACTAGAGTCCACTTTTTTTAATAGATTTCATGATAATTCAAGCTCTCCATGGTGGTGGTGTATGTTTTTTCTATTTTAATATGAGAATAAAAAATAATAGGAGTTTCATGGACCAAATGGTACAATTGCCTACACTTGGTGAACAAAATTACTTTTTCCTAAGAAACTTGTGTATATTTTTTGCAAAAACAAGGATCACAAGGATATATTTTTCATATTTAAAACTAGAAAGTTAAAAATGCAACATAGAAGGGTGGAGATTGCATATGAGTACCCTCTAAAAGTAAAATCACTATGTAACAACCCTAAAATCTAATCCCAATTTTTTTTTTATGGATCAAGATTAACTAAGACAATCTAGATAAATTCCACAAAAGCTTCTAACCACATTTCAAGTTCCAGATGTTGCAGCAACCCTCAGATGGACAAGAGTGGCCAATTTTCCCATAACATATTCTGGGGTTCACCTTGTACATTGCCCATATAGCTTAAAGGATACCTTTTGAGTGGTCTCCCCATTTCGTTTTTCTCTTTTGAAGGACATTTTGACCACAATGTAAGGGTTAACCCTATCTTGCTCATTTGAGAAAAGGGACACCAAATCCCTTACTAGTGTCAATCATTCCTTACTAGTATTTAGGCATAAGTTTCCTATAGTTTTACACACACTTCATTTAGTATAAAACTATTGTGCACCATTAAACTATCTTCTAGATAGTTTAATTGAGGTGATTGTCACTTATGTAGCATCTCCTATTAGGTTGCACATCAATCATTCAGGGTTTCCAATGACTACCACACCAAATTACATTCCCCATAGGAATTCATCCACAATCGTTTGGGTTCCTATGACTATCATTTGCATGACATCTCTATCACATGGGTATCTCACTATCTATTAGAGAATTCATTACAAGAATTTAGTTACAATGGAATTCTAAGCTCACCATATCTCGGAGCACACTTTAGTGATCTATTACTAAAGTGCCCATTGTAACCCTAAGGGATTATCCCATCACATCTCCCTTAGTTTTGGTCCTAACCTTAGGGGCTAATTAAGTTGGCATTCTATTGACATAACCTCTTTAGGAAGAATCCCCACACCCTAAGGCAAACTTGAGAAATAATTGTATCATTTTATTCATCTATTTCAAAATTTAGAAGCCACGTTTACATAATTCGAATTCTATTGCAAGAAATAGAGGAAATCTAAAAATATTTCTTTCCATAAAAGCATAATAAAATGAAAAATTTCATTTCTTCTTCATATACAATTCATAGTAATAGATCATTAAATGCTTATAATAATTCTAGAACAAGTCCTACAAAAAAAACACAATGACACGTCATGTATCCTCGAAAACCCTTCCGAGAGAAAACCCAGCCTTGAAATGTCAATATTTATTTTCATTATAAGTCTATTAGCCAATATACAAAAATGAATCCATTATTTATTTTATCATAATTTCAATCCATTGCATAAGAATATTCACAATTCTTATGTCCTTTCCTTACAAGTTTTTTGTAAATTTCTTTTTACAAAAGTGAGGGAACCCCATAATTCCCTCTCATTAAACCCCATTCATTCATTAATATACTAACACTCAAGAGTCCCCTCCTTGAGTATTTTCCTACAAAAGAGTAATTGTGGAACCCCATAACTTCTTTTCCATTTATTGGGTCCCATACCCAAAATCTTATTACATCAAACAATAGGCTTCTCTTTTCCCAATAAGCAAACCGATTTAACATACATAAAACTATCAATTTTCTTATCACAATTTTTTTTCTCATCATCAAAGAATACATATACAACAAATATCTAATCATTCTATTTTCTAGATGTCTTCATGATTTAAAAAATACAAGGATACCATTCATATTTAAAGGTCATTTTCGACATGCCTACCCCAACCAATCTCAAGGAATTATGCAGCTTACAAGGCAAGATCCAAGCAATTCATTGCTTCATATCCTAGTTATCGGATAAATCTAAACCCTTTAATCATCTTCTATAAAAATAAATCTCCTTTGAATGGACCAAGGATCGTCAAGAGACTTTTGACACCATTAAGCACTACCTCGCATCCTCACTAGTTTTATACCTACCTCAACTAGGCATTCCATTCCAATTGTATATATCTGCCACTTACTTTGTCTTAGGGACCATGTTAGCTCAAAAAAATGATGCCAACTGATAGTAGGCCATATATTACATCAACCACACATTGGTAATGTATGAGACCAAATATGCCTACGTGGAGAAGCTATGTTTGGCCATCATTTTTGCTACCAGGAAGCTCCACCACTATATGTTTAATCATACCACACATATAATTGTTAAGAATAACCCATTGTAATTCATAATGGGTCATACTTACAATAATAGTCAAACCACAAAATGGATTATGCTCTTAATAGAATTTGATCTTGAGTTCATTAGTCAGAAATCCATTAAGGGTTAGGTCATCGCTAATCGTTGAAGCTTCCCTCCACAATGAGAAACCACTCATCATCAAGCTTCCTGATGACTTCATGTTTAGTGTTATAGATTAAGAGGATTATATTGAGCCTACAGATGAAGTACTTAGTAGATCTTACCATATTCTTTAATAGTTCCAAGTGTGAAAAATGGGGAGGTGTTGGAGTAGTTTTCTTCGCACCACAAGGGGCTTCCATCCATTTTTCGTTCAAACTCAACTTTCCCTATAGTAGAAATAATGTTGATTATGAAGCTCATCGGCCTAAAAACTGCAATTACCATGTGCATCAAGTGCATTAAAATAATTTTTTATTACCTCCTTATCATGAATTAAATCAAGGGGTTCTACCAGTGCAAATGCCCAATATTAAAGGTATATAAACAAATTGTAGATGAGTTGTTAATGCACTTTGAATGGTATGACATAGAAGCATCTCTAAGGCTGACCAATCACTTTCCTAATACCATGGCTTCTCTCAGTTCCCCATCAAAATACCCATGAAATGGTCACACATGTCCCTGTCACTACTCTTTCCTAATTGAACATTTTCCACAAATCTTCCAAGGATGAATTGGAAATCCGTTTTGTCCAAGTTGAGCCTTATCATGACTGATTTTTCCAAGTGAGGGATTTTCTCAAACTTGGTTCCCTCCCTGTTGATTGATCTTCAATTTTCAAATAAACATTTCAACAAAACATCATGAGGTACACTCTCTTGTGGGACATGCTTTATCATCGTGGTTATGACAATATTCTCCTCCAATGTCTCAAACCACAAGAAGTAAACTAGATCATGTCTCAATCTCATGATGGCACATGTGGTGGTAATTTTAGTGGGATGGCCATTGCTAAGCATATTTTGTGAATGGGATACTATTGGCCCAACATAGAACGTGATTATTGTGTATATGTTAAGAAATGTCCTAAATGCCAGCACCATGTAAATTTATCCCATGCACCTTCATAAGCTTTGCAACCAATCCAGTTCTTGTGGCCCTTCTCCCAATGGGACCTCGATCTTATGGGTAAATTTCCTTCCTTCATCTAGACATCATACCTTTATAATCATAGCCACAAGATATTTTACCAAGTGGGCTGAGGCTATTCCTCTTACCAAAATAACTAGGTTACAAATCATGGAGATTATCTTCCATCACATCATTTGTTGCTTTGGTATCCCTTCTAATATCATATCAAATAATGGTCCTCCATTCAAGAACAAGGATGTTTGAGAGTTATATAACAAATATTATATTCAATATAGCTTCTTGACACCTTACTATCCTCAATAAAATGGTCAAACCGAAGCTACAAATAAGATCATTTGTGCGATATTAAAGAAAATTGTGAAAAAAAATCATAAGTATTGGCACCTCTAGCTCTCTTTGGCACTTTGGATCTATCACACAAGTATTATCACTCCTACTGGGGTAACCTCATTTTCATTAGTCTATGATGCTAAAGCTATCATGCTTCTCGAACTTGAAATCCTATCATTGTGAATCTCATTACAAGAATTCATGGATGAAGACATTGCACGCCAAGCACGACTTGGTCAAGTTACCCTTCTTAACAAGTGTTGAATCAATGCCCTTGAACATATTTGCATTTATCAAGATAGAATCAAACAAGCTTATAACAACAAAGTCCATCCACATGAATTCCAAGTCGACGACCTCATGCCTAAAGAAAACCAACAAAACTTCAATCTCCCTAACTATCTATGTGATAAATTTACCACCAATTGGCTAGGCCCATACATTATTAAGGAAAATTTTGGCTTTGGTGCCTATAAGTTTTCCAATCTTGAAGCGATCGAAGAATCTGAACCCATAAACATCCTTCACTTACATGCCTTTTACACCTAACTCTATAGGCTTTTTCTCTTTGTATATCTTTTACCAAAAAAAATTGACCACCACAAATGCCAATCAATTGGCTGTAGTCACCCAACCTCTTAGTCCCATCCATTCCATCTCTTCTCACATTACATCCTACTACTTATTTTCCCATAACGTCTTTTGTTTCCTTTTCACTTGTAATTTCATCCCTTCCTCCTTTTATCCTACTCTTCCTCTCATCCCATTCATAATTGTACGATCACTTTTCAAGTAGATATATACCCTTGATTGGTTCCTCTCCTTTCTTTTGTTTATTTTCTTCTTTTCATGCCTTTTATTTCCTTTTCACTTTTTAGAATTTCCTCTCTTCCTCCTTTTATCCTTTTTTTATCTCATCACATTCATGGTTGTACTATCATGCTTTGAGCAGCTATGTACCCTTGATTGGTTCCTCTTCTTTATTTTATTTCTTTCTTTTTTCTTCTCCCATTTTCTCCTATTTCTCTTTCTCCTTATTTTTTCTCCCTCTTCTTTCTTTGTTCTTGCTTTTATCTTCTCATCCCTTTTCATTATACCATACACACATCATACATTTTCCCCACACACCTATATTTTTGCACTAACGCATACAACCCATTAAGTGTTTTTTTGATCATCTTGTGGATCCATTTGTACTTCTTCCAATCTCGATTTGTTTCATTAATCAAGTGCATCCACATAGTCATATATGTGACATTTGTTTCTATGTCCCTCATATTGTGCTTCCCATCCTTTTAACTCATTTCACACGCTATCTCATGTCTTATGTCATCCTATTCATTATACACCTTGTCCCCTATTTGTTTTAGGTTGTTGAAATTTTGAGTCTTTTTCTGTTATTCAACCATGCCTAGTGTTCCACTCAACATTTATAAAAGGCCATCATGTATTACAATGATGTAAGTGTTCCCTGGATACCTCAAGTCCTCTCTTGAACCATGCACATGTCACACATATTAATCACATTTGGAGTCTAGGGAATACAAATCCATGCGTAGCTCTTGCCATAAAGTGAAGGGTTTCCCCTATTCATCATATCATGCACATAATCCAAACCTAAGGATCCACAGTGCATGTAAAAAAAATAGAGGCAATAATCATAATTATGGATCCTTAGGCATTTTAGAAACCTCCACTGGGGCTATAAATGCTCATATGGCAATGGATCTACGTTGAAGGATTATGGGCTATCTCCACCAAGGCTATAAACACTTGATTGGCAATGGAGTATGCCGTCTACATGGTGACATATTTGTCACATTAGAGACTTTCTTTTGTATATACCTTTGACCTCTTATGGATGAGATAGCTTATATTGGATTGAAACACTTGGTCAGTCCAATTTGGCTCAAAATAAAAAAAATGAACCCAATTGCACACACCTTAGTCCCTAAGTGACTTGTCTTCTCCAGGATGGCCTAAGTCTCCAAGAGATCCTGATAAGATATTAGACATGCTTGGTTGGTATCATTAGGATGTCTGAATTTCTAGAAAAGCTTTAAAATTCTAACTTCCTAGAACACTACAAGTTACATGAATTATCCTTCCATCCCTCATTACCTCCATCCCCAATATTTTGTTTTGTCTCATTGCCATATATCCTATCGTGACATACTCTACATTCAAATATTGTGTTAAATTTTCCATCTATTTCATGTCTTATTGCTATGTTATTTTGATTGTGTGTATGCCCTTGAATAATTAACCTAGTTGTACTCTACACCACACAAACAAACATTTCTAAAAGATGATCAAATAAACACTTGTGTCTCTATAATATACAATCATAACCATCACATCACATATCATTTATATCTACTCACGTCTATCTACAACATCCATCATAATGATATATCATTCATTATGTGTAAAAACACATCAAAGCATACACATGAAATCCACATAAAGACCATAAATATTATTAATAAGCAAATCCTCATATTGTTGCATATGCCTATAGGCTATGTCTAAAATACCTGTAGGTATATCATCCCAATCCACTACATAACATACACAAACTGGTGGCTCCACAAGCCACACCTATAAAATCCCTCTTTACTGCCCACCTCTATTCTCTCCACTCCCCTCTGTGTTGCCTTGTCAATCATCTTCACCATGACTTGCCTATCTCTCCCCACCTTGTGAGGATCTTGACCCCAATACATGTGATGCAAATGGCTTAGTAAACTACAATACTAATGGTGTAATCGAAGGCACACTCATATGGCTTCAATGTGATTGGGATATTGACTATGCAGGTAGCTCTATACCCTCTTTGATCAATATATCCTCCAAAATTCCCACCCTCTCCCTATCTCGGTGCTAGATCGCTAGCACTCTCTCCTCCATCCCATGACTCGTAGCTAGCTCTTCTCATAACGTTACTATCATCGACTCACTAGCTAACATCACCAACTATGCTTATACCTTCATCAACTCCTCCCTTAGTCTATTCTTCTCCGCTGTCAGCATCTCCAACCATCCCACAAACTCCTTTTGCTTTGTCATTACCTCCAACCCATATGCCCCCTCTTATCCCAATCTCTCCATATCTTCCATCAACACCACCACATGTCCCTACAAGTCATATTGATCTACAACCACCCTATCCCTATCCTCTTACAAGGTATCTCACTTTACCTATAGAATATCCCACTCCACCCTATCTCTCTCCTATCCAACCTCCCCCTCCCCTGTAATTGCTATGTGTCCCATAGTCTCCATAAACACATTATAATTAAATATCATATCAAACTCTAGGCCAACACCACCCTCTAAATCTATCTTGGGAGCCCTCTTGTCTGCTACTCTTGAAGTCCTTGCTCCACTATCTAAGCAACATCGTACTCACCTTGCCACTCGTATCCACTCCTTTAGCCTCATGGCCATACCTGGTTACCTATCCCTGTTGCATAACCCATCATGCATCATACTCTAGTGTTGTACCTACATCATCCACATTTGACACCATGAACACCTCATCCACCTCTGCACTCACTGCCTCTACCCTTAACACTGGTAGTGTAGCCTCATCCCCCCTCATCCTGTATACTATTGACACATCTGGAACACCCTGTCTGATGTTAAACTACCTCGAAACTTAGGTGTACTAGAAGTAATCCCGCTCAATCCCATACCACCTAATCAACCACCTCACTCATTGTACATAAGCCAAATGCACTTTGTCACTATCCCATAAAGAGCCTCCTCACTAGGGTCTCCAAATAATATTTATTGCACTCAGTCCTACCCACATCCTCTGATACCATTTGTTATTCCTTGCATGGGGTTTGCTTAGTTGCCCCTCTTGCTCCCTCTGCCTTCTCAACACATATGGCACCTATGACCCTATATCTTTGTGTGCATCAAACGATAATCTTACCGATCAACCCACACAAAATTGATCCCATACTTACACCTATAACAATAGGTTTCACCCCAACTCGCTCTATCCTCGTCAATGCACCTTATAGAACTCACTATAATTTTGCACCAATAATGTCGATGTCTATTCATAGAATATTGGTGTCCCAACTAGATTTAGTACCAAACCCAAAAGGTTTCATGGGAACTGTGCACTTGATGAATCTGGAAAATTAACATTAGATGTCAAAAACATCAATATTGTATGTTGTTGGGTGAATATCCCTATCTCATACTGCAAATCATACAACACACCCTCGCTCTCAATATTAACCTGCTCTCATCCATCACCATAAACTCTATGCATCACAACCTCCTTCTATGATGCCTTTGTAGCTTGGATAGTAATACCCTCCATCAAAATACAAAATATATAGTGCACATCCTCCAATGTAATCATAATATCTTCGGTTGAAATATTAAATATCCTTGTATTTGAATCCCACCTCTTTTCCAATACTAAAATGTAGCAATAGCCTACATGCATGACCTCTAATCGTGCTACACTCTCCAACCCTATATCCCTCAACCACTGCAAATCCTCATCCATCAACAAATATTTTACCTTGTAGAACACCCTCCTAAACATATGTTATGGCTTTAGAATCCTAAGTTGCATGCATAATCACACCCTTCTCCATAATTCACACAAAAGCAAAAAATAATTTTATACATCCATACAGATCCATACATATGTATGGACCCACACAACCAAATATCCAACCCTTGGCAGTTGGAAATCCTAACCGCCATACCTTGGACGGTGATCCCCAAACACAACCAAAATCTCAAATCCAACCCCATAGTGCAAAAAACAAACACACACATACAACACAGACCAAAAAAAACCCCTGAATATTTCATCACAACACATTTTCCTAAACTAGACTAATTTTATCTACGGTTTTATTTTTCTACAAAAATAAAAATAAAAAAGTCCTAAATTAATTTTACCCTTTAAAATACAAATGAAGGATAATATGTCTTACTAGCTCTGCACACCCTCCTACTCCCGTCACCATTTCGTCATCTGCATAAAAAACTTATAAGAGCTCTACAACAAATCTTTCCTCCTCCTCTCTATCTCTTTTCCCCACAATGCATGATTGAAATAAACTCTTCCTGCCTGTCGTGCCTATTTATTAGGTGCCCTTAGCAATCACGATGGATGGTTCTTAGCTACGGGTGATAATCGCTAACCATCAACCCCCTAACGACCATTATTTTTACCCACCACTTCTCCTTGCTTGACCAAAATTTCTCATCTTTCTCATCTTTCTCATCTTTCTCATCTTCCTCATCTTCCCTTCCATTCTACAACCTCTCACTCCAATTTTGTCATTCAAATTGTTGTTGGAGTCTCCTTCCTCCAACCACTCACTACTTGAGGGGGTAACTATCACCCACCAAATTTTATCCCAAATTGGTCCAACACCCAAATACCCAATCTCAAAATTATCCTTGTCCAAGAATCTTTGCCAAAAATCATCCTTAACCCTCTTCTGTCGGGGTAAAAGCATAATATATCTCTCTCTAACTCAATCAATTTGGTACAAACTATGCCTATGACTGTATGGTTACTCATACACACGCAACTGAAGCATCACGATGACGCTTGCCAATGGCTAGCCAATTTACCATAATAATTCATCCCTTTAGTTCCCCAAAGGCAAGATTCTAAGGCCATGTGACTCTTCCCTAATTGGTGCATCTTACACAGTCCTCGATTTGAGATAATATTACATCCTCCACCTCAAGCCATAGTCATCACTAGTCAACCATCATTATACATTTGTAAAAATCAGTTAACCCAATGCCATATATTTGAACCATCATTATACATTTGTAAAAATTAGTTAACCCAATGTCATATATTTGTGCATCGCGTTGTGTTAACACGTAACACAGTACAAAAAGAGGAAAATATAGACACCCAAAATGTGTCAATTTTGTAATTACCTAAGGTCATCTTAATAATTCATGCAAAATCCTCAACATTCCCGAAAATTGCACCACCCCACCCAATAACCTTACAAAAACTAAGTTTTCCCTTTCTATCCCCTTTTCTCCCACTAAACACCCTTCTATACTAAGCCCCTAGTCACCATGTGACTTCCCATCCCCCTAGCCTAGGTGCACAACTTCTTAGTTGTGTGCACACCCCTCCCCCTAGCTTCCTCCTTTGACCCTAAAATAGGTCCACATCACCCTAGATTTCCACATCCCCATGCACCCTCATCACTCCCCATGCCTATTTATGACACTTGGGAAGGGTGAGGATCCTCCCCACCTAAGTGCATTTATGTGGCATGATGTGCACATGCCACTTGGGTGGGTGAGGACTCTCCCCACCCAAGGTCATTAATAGGGTAAGGTGCACACTCTCCTAAATAGAAATCTCTAGATTTTCCATGTCCCCTCACCCATGACACATGGCTACCACATCATGCCATGTCACCACCCCCCTCTCCCTTGTAAAAAATCTATAAATACCCCTCATTTTACTTCATTTGCAAGAGAGATTGAATTTTACAAGCCAAAACTCTGCCAACATTTCCACTCAACCCCCTTGTGTATGCATAATCCCCTTGTGTAGTCTATCCTTTTGTATGTTACCAATCAACCATGAAGATGAATGTGATCTTAACCATGCATGCATCTCACTTTTGAAGTTGCTCATAAACAAAATGTCAGACCTGCACCACATTGCCACCAAAGGTTAGTCATATCCTGTCAAAGGTTCACAACAAGTTTCCACATAATTTGAGCAACAGGGAAGAGACTGTCACCCCCTTGACGGTTAGCAGTCAAGACCGTTAGTCCCTTGGCGATTAGCAGAAGAGACCACCTGATCCCTGGTGGTCACATCCCAGGGACTGAAGTAATCAAAGTATCCTCAACAAATAGAACAACAAGGTAAGCAACGGTATGTTTTCTAAAGTTTTGTGATATTTTGAGGTTTTGTTCTTATTCTAATAAAGATTTGTCAAGTTTTAGTGTTTGCATTTTTGGTTGACTTGGACCTAACCTAGATAGGCCTATTTGATGCTATTGACCTCTTGTTTTTGGTTGTATGCAGGTGCTTTGGAGGAGCATTCAACCTAGGGTAGTGAAACAAACGAGGCTACAAAACCCACCCAACCCTTTTGAGGTGGCATAGAAAATTGTTGGGACACCACTGTTGTTATATTTTGTAAAAGGGAATATTCTCCATATTGGAGACCCTATTATAAGTCCCGAGAAGACCATTTGTAAAAGATATTGTTTGTAATATCTTTTTATCAATCAATGAAAATGGTGCATCTTCTATATCACATATGGTTGGAAAAAAATTATCACTCCTTACTTTCCTTTTACATGCTTATTGAAGTCCTAGGGCAATCCATTTTGTTGTCTTATTTCATATAGATTGTGTCTTCTCCTTTTGTTGCCTTATTTCATATAGATTGTGTCTTCCCTCGCACATTAATTCCAATGTAGTCTATTTCATCCCTTTATTTCATGTAGATTGTGTGTTTCATCATAATCACAGGAAGTGAAAGTATAAACTAGTAAAGATGAGTTGATTGTTTTAGTATATACCTTGCACTTGTTTGGAGGAAGGCATCAAATGAGTACATTTAACGTTGCATAATGCATGATTAGTGAACATTATATACCTCCAGCCCAAGTAAGTCTGTTATCTTTATTAACGTCGTCATCTTTCCCAGAGTTTAAACAATACATCAAAAGGTGAAGTGATGTTGTTCCTTTTATATTTGTTAATTCTAAAACTAACTAAACTCCTCATGTCCAAAGCATTGAACCCACACATTTAGTTTATAATCGAATCAATTAGTGTCTAACAACATTTTTAAAAAGAAAACGTTAATAGAAAGTAAAATTATATCCAGTAGTTTTCAAAGGAACAACATCACTTAATGATGAAAGCAATAAAAATGTTGAAGCTTCTTTCACAATTAAGCTGAAAGCTACAAAATTGTACCCTCGGATGAGCATCTTCCTTTTTTTTCTAATAGAAATTAAGCTGACATCTACAAAATTGTACCCTCGGTTGAGCATCTTCCCCTTTTCGAATAGTAGGGCACATTTAGCATTCATGTTGAGTCTCTGATTGTGATGTTTAATAACACTTTCAAACATGGACGGTGGTTTTAATTTTGGTGTTTTTTATTAAAAAAAAAAAGTTAATTTAAGGTGGAGGAGAGGTATAGTGGTAAAGATAAAATATTAAAAATATTACGAATATTCAAATAAATGAAAAGAAAAAACACAATTTTGGTGTTTTTTATTTGAAATAAAAGTTAATCTAAGGTAAAAGGGAGGTATAATGGTAAAGATAAAATAATGAAAATATAAAATGGAGATACAGTGGTAGAGATAAAATGATGAAAATATAGGGAAAAAAAAGAAAAAAAAAAAAAAACACTTTTCCGTCACCATATGCTTTGCTCAAGTTGGATGCCTCGTCTTGCTTTGGGTCCCACATTTATGCCGAATGGCCTTTAGTAACCTCTTAGAACACGTTTGGACAGAATCCAAAGTTGCAGCATCTATGCTTCTTTACTTGTAGTACCGACCCTCCTTTGGATTGAATTACAGTGAGATGCAAATCGGAATTAGAAGGTGTAAATATTCCTGAAGTTTCAACGACTTCTATAAATTTGTAGCTAACATCCGCTATTTCGTGCTCTGTCTTGTCTTGGTTAGTCCAATTGTTCTACAAATATGTAGCCTTCCATCTGCTATTGCCTGCTTTGCCTATGCCTTATTTCGTGACTCGTCTAGTTCAATTGTTCTGCAAATTTGTAGCCTTGCATTGGCTATTGCCTGCTCTGTCTGTGCCTTGTCCTCTGAAATTCTTGCCTGAGTGTGCGCTTCGTCTTGCTTGCACGATGCAACAGTTTGTTGTCTGTGCTTGGGTGTTGCCCTTCCTTTTCCCAGTAAGAATTGAGGCAGAAGAAATGGGTCATGGATAGAAATTGGCTTTGTTAACCCCCAATATGTGGTGCCAATCCCTGACAATGTGTGGATTAAGTCTAGTCATAATCAGCATGATTCTCCAAATCCTCCTCATTTTTGGAGGAAGATTGAGATATTGATGCCAAAGCCTACTGTTGACCACATTAGGTTGGTTGGCCTATATGTCTGCAGATTCGTCAAGCACGAGCACCCAAATGGTTTATGCAGTATGGGCTCCCCTGTTGCTCATTCATCTGGGAGGACCCGACACGATTACTGCTTATTCCATGGCTGTGGAATAGGCTTGGGTCAGAATGCTTTACCACGTCCGCGCTGGAAGCCGCAGGCGAAGGAGATGGTGAATGGCGCTTGTTGGCTGTGGCGGTTCTCCTGTTCGTTGCCCGGTCCACCAAATATGCAGAGAGGACAATCGCCCTCTGGTTGGCCAGCGCTTCGCAAATTGTAAGTTCTGCTCTTCCCATTCATAGATTCATGCAGCATGAGCATGAGAGGTTCTTTAGTTATGCACGATTATGTTGTCCAATTGGATGATGGTGTGGCTCATCTGTGCCTAGATCAGGACATACTGAGTGCCATAGGTCCAAGTTCATGAAGACTGTTATGTTTGCACTCGGCAGATTCAAATGCTGGTTGGAGATGAAGATTGGCAGAAGCAGGAGGAGATTCAAATTTAGCAATTGAGTGTGATAGTTGCCTGAGTAGCTCTTCGCTCATATGGAAGTTCCCTCAAGCTTTCCACATGTGGAACTTTGTTAGGGGCTTATACTTTAAAACACTTGTGCTTTGATGTGTTAAAGCCTCCAAAAATGAGCAGGATTTGGAGAATCATGCTGATGAGGACTAAAGACTTAATCCACACATCCTCAGGGATTGGCAGCACGTATTGGGGGTTCACAAAGGCCAATTTCTCTACATGACGCATTTCCTCTCCCTCCATTCTTACTGGGAAAAGGAAGGGCAACACCCAAGCACAGACAACGAACTGCAGCATTGTGTAAGAAAAACTAAGCACACACTCAAACAAGAATTTCACAGAACAGAAAGGCACAGACAGAGCATTCTATAGCCAATGCAAGGCCACAAATTTGCAGAACAGTTGGACTAGAAGAGAGCACGAAATAAGGCAGAGGCAGAGCAGGCAATAGCAGATGCAAGGCTACAAATTTGTAGAACAATTGGACTAAACAAGACAAGACAGCACAAATTAATGGATGTTAGGCTACAAAGTTATAGAAGTCGGTGAAGCTTCAGGAATATTGTTCATGTCTGCTTTGTAGTGCTGTGTTATTGGTCTGAAAATAAAGGGACAAAACTTTGTTTGTTGTAGGGGCTGTAACCTGGCTATGTAAAAAGTTGAATGCCTTGATTTAGGTATTGCATTGTGACAATCATGCAACTGTAACAACCCTGTTGTGAGACTGCACATGTTAATAAAGAGTGAAGCACTTGTGTTTTCTAAGTTCATCTATTTCCAACTGTCTTTTTTTTATTTCTCTGTTTTTTCAATTGTCATTGTTATTCACAAACACTACATTTGTTGGGCAAATTTTTTTGTTTTAATATTAGAGCATGTGTATATTTTAAATATATTTTACATTTTAATTGTTATATGAAATTGAATTATGTTTTATTAATATTACATCAATACTATATAGTTGGATGACAATAACAATTATATTTGGTTTGTGGCAGAAGCTTTAGGCAGAACCATAAAAAATGCTTGCAGTTCAAGGCTAATATCGGGAATCAAGGCAACATCTCTCACTAGGGCTGTTTCTCACCAAAAATTCGTCGATGATACCCTTATATTGACTAAGGCATCAGTGGTTGAGGCCAAAATAATTAAATACATCCTGCAACTCTACGAGGACGCTGCTGGTCAGAAAGTTAATTTCAGTAAAAGCAAGTTATATTTCTTGAACACCCCCATTCAGAGGCAAGGAAGGATTGCAGAAATTTTAGGGTGTGATATAGCAAACCTCCCCACTTTGTATCTTGGTCTCCCTCTTTTCATTGGTTCTCCGAGAGAGTCAATGTGGGACAGGGTTATTGAAAGAATTCAAAAAAAACTTGTTGGATGGAAAGGTCATCTTCTATCTCAAGCAGGAAAGTTGACCCTCACTAAGGCCTCTCTTCAGAGCATTCCAGTCTATTTTCTCTCCGTTTTCAAAGCCCTTGTGAAGGTTTTCCAGAAAATTGAGAAACTCCAAAAAGAAATTTTATGGACTAGATCAGAGGAGAAAAAAAGGATACACCTTGTAGGATGGACCAAAGTGTGCAGACCCAAGGAAAATGGGGGCTTAGGTCTGAGGGGAATTTCTCATATAAATTTAGCTTTACTAGCTAAGCAAGCGTGTCGTCTCATTTCTGGTGAAGAAAATGAATGGACAACTATCATCAAACGAAAGTATCTTCAAAATATGGAATTTCTAAGTGACTCAGTTCCAATCAGAGGTTCTGCTTTTTGGAAAGCAATTCTTAATTATAAAGAAATCATCAAAAAATGTTTAAGATGGGTTTTAGGCAATGGTGAGAGGATAAATTGATGGAATGACAAGTGGGCTAAGGATGAACCACTGACGCAATATCCTAACTTAGCCCAAATTAGAGATATCAAAGAACTCATTGGTAGAAAAGTCTTTGATTATATGGTTGAGGACAGAGGTAGAATGAAGTGGAAACAAATAAGAATTCAGGGATTTCAAGCGAAATCAAATGATCTTTGTAACATTTTTGGGCGATAGTTTATCCCCATGAGACCCAAGGAAGATCAAGTGACCTGGGCTCCTACGAAAAACGGGCAGCTCACTGTTAAATCAACTTACAAGCTTCTGCTTGATGACGAGGATTTTGTCCTCCAAAAGGACTTAGTTTGGATAAAAAATTTAATTCCAAAAATTGTAGTCTTTTCATTGCTAGTTATCCAAGGAAGAATTCTAACCATTGATAATATGATGCGTAAAGGTATTTTTATCACTAATCATTGTTATCCTGTACAGGGCTAATTGGGAGACCATTTATCACATTTTCCTTGAGTGCCCTTTTTCCTTGACTGTCCTAAGTGGGGTTTTTCAAACCTTCAATATTTCATGGGTTAAGCCAGCCATCATACTTGATTTGTTCATCCAGTGGCCTTACCCCTTTTCAAGCCAAAGCCTTAGATACATGTGGAAAATTTGTCTCAATCACTATCTTTGGCAGGTGTGGCTAGAAAGAAACCATAGAGTCTTTAATGAGTCTATCCATGATCATCAAACTATCATTGCTAGGTCCTATCCTTTGCCAACGAGAATATGAACCTTATCCCTTTTGATAGTTTTAAACCTCATCTCATAGGAGACCACGATTGCTCAATCTTTAAGCTTAACCTTGTTAGATGAGTCTGTGCCTAGGGTAGTCAACCCTAGAGCCAATGTTAAGTGGTCTCCACCTCCTACGGGTTGGTTTAAACTTAATTTTGATGGAGCAGCTAAGGACAATCTTGGCAAAGCAGGCGCTGGTGGAATTGTGTGAGATCATAATGGGAATATGATGGTTGCATTTTTTGAATATTTGGGAACAAGGACGAACAATGAAGCTGAAGCTAGATCTATGTGGAGAGGCCTTCAAATGACTCAAGACTTAGAAGGCAATTTGATTGTAGAAGGAGACTCTATGCATGTTATAAATCTCCTCAATAATTGGAAAACACCTCCTTGGAGGATTAAAACAATTGTTGAAGAGGCTAGGATCCTTTTCTAGGGAAGACATGATAGAAAAGCCCAACATGTCTTTCGGGAAGCTAACAAAATTGCTGATAAGCTGGCCAATTTGGGTGTCGATGGTGACAGAATTTTCAAATGGGAACATGGTGTCCCGAGTGAAGTAGAGGAGCTTATTCAACAAGAATGCCAAGAATGATAGTCAAATTTACCAACAGGGAAGGCACTGTAAGTTCGAAGGCTAGGAGTATTCCCGTATCTTTTTGAATTGGACTCACAATAAAAATTATCTGAGTTGTTAGCCTTCGTGGATGCTGCTTGGAAATACCACAAAGACTAATGGGGACAATCACATGTCAGATAACATGGCTTCTAGTCATCTTAGTAATTTGAGGTTGGTTGATAATCACAAGGAAGGAAAGAAACGACAATATAAGACTTCAAACCAAAGCCACGTGGACCACCAGATAGCCATCGTCATAAATCTAGCCAACAGGTTCACTTCTCCAAGTCTGATTGGCCAAGATAGTATGTGGTACCAAAGCATGTCATATACGAAAGAAAGTAATTACCAAATAATTATTAAGAGTAATTGTCAATACAAAGCTTGTGGGAGTTTTTTCAGTACTCTGCTATGTGTGTCTGCAGCTTTTTGTTTCTCCATTGTCTCAAGGAAGGGATCCATGTCTGTTTCTTTTTTGTAATTATGATGCATGTGTGTTTTCTCGAGGTATACCCAAAATGTTGTATGGGAAGTTTCTTTTTGATAACAGGCTATGTGCCTTACCGGATGTAATGGCTTTGGCGGCATGTAGATTTTACATATATAGGATCCTTAGTAAGGATATGTTCATCAACAGCCCTGGGCTGATTTTTGTAAATGGTTTTGGGTCAACCTGTAAAACCCGGTATTAATGCTATAGTATCTTATCTACCAAAAAAATAACAATTATATTTGGTATTTTTAATTGGTTGGGATCCAAATGAGTGTGTTACAAAAAAATTGTATTCTATTTTTTTAATTGATTATATGGTAAAGACCTTGGTCTCTCTTTGCATAGATCCAAGTTCATCGGAAGGGTGGCTCCCAATGTGCCCCATTTGTATACCTCGATTGGTACTATATGTTTCCAATATAAATATTGATTAATATTACACCATGATAGTCTGCCTTTGTAGCACAGTTGGAGAAGGTGAGCTTGGCCTCGTTGAATGAGAGGTCCATGGTTTGAACCTCTGTGATGCCAAGGGGGACACAATAAAAAACCCATTCCTCGCTGGTTGTGGTCGGGGGTCTAAGGGTTTCTTTGGTGTCATTTTCACCACAAACCAAAGTTTGTTTGTGAGGGCTAGGTGGATTGGTAAGAAGTTGGGCACTTACCAAGAGGAGACCTAGGTTCAAACCTCGTGGGCATGCCCAATATTGGGTAAAGGTAGTATTCTAACTTGAGTCTACTGAGTGTGTGCCAGCTTGATGACAACGGTACAAACCCTGAGCCACCGGGGGTCTCCCTCACTCCGGGTCATGTTTACCAAGGCGAGATAGGGGTTATAGTGGTAGCACCATGATTTGACGCTACAATCGAAGGCAATACGACTTGACCCTATGACCAGTTGTTCAAAAAGGAAAGGTAGTTGTTGATTCCTCTATGTATCAAAAAAAATATTACATCATGATCATGTATGGATTAATATTAATAGTTATATTTAATTATGCATGTATCCTTATCAAGTCAAAACAACTCAATAATTGTAAATTTAAACACGAGTCTTCTTCTCGATATAATAGATTAAGTTAATGTCATATATATAAGTTTTAAGATAAAAGTATTATAAGTTTTTGACTATGCTTGCAATCCTTTGAGCATTGTGTCTTCACGGTCCATGAGGTATACTACAAAATTAATCAAATTATGTTCTCGATACACTTAGACTCTAATCGCCTTCTCGTTAATGTTGATTGACCTAAATATGCTATCTCCCCCTTCTTTGGATAGAGGTATTAATAAGACTTTACCTCTCTATGAAACATATGCCAAATGGCATATACATTATTGTTGAGCTTGTAACTCTTTGTTAGGTGATGCTGGTAGGTTAGGCGTATTAGATGATGCAAATATTGATAAAAAAAGGTGTTTTTATAGCCTAAGCATTGGTTAATTGATGGATGATCCCTATAAAATTTAATAGAGTGTTACTCGAGCATTCAAATCCCTATGCAAACATTGTATTTAAAGGATGTTACATAAATTTTGCAAGTACTCTTTTTGTTCTTCTCCTTTGTGCCAAGTGGCACGAGTTTCCTTTGCTTAGGGTGGCCAGTGGAAGCTCTTCCCTTGCATGTAACTTACGCTCTTCAACTCCCTTATACCTTAATGCTTCTTGCCAATAATTGCAAGTTGTATTGCTTAGCTTTCTCCAACGAATAGTGGCACTCTCTAGCGATGGTGGTTCTACTCTCCAACAATGGTGGCTTGCTTCAGCAACGATGGCTTAAGGTGCTTCAACATTGGTTTATTCGTCCAAGCTTCTAATTTTATTTTCTTGGGTAATGCATATCAACCTTTATGTTACTCTATGTGTTATACTCTCTTAGTTGGTAATGTGTTATACTATCTTGTTGATGTCATTATGCTGGTCAACTTGATCTCTTTGTTGTTACAGGTTCTTCTTGCACCTTGAGTGATGCTTGCTTGATACCTATGATGTTAAATCTAATGTCTTTGAACACCTTAACGACTATGTTGATGAGCCCTTAGTTGGCTCTCTACCTTTGCTCAAAAGTCAACTCTTCAAACCAAATATATGGCTACTTGAAGACTATAATATACCTATTGTTTTTTAGTGTTTAGAACACTCAACTTTTGTCCTCTTTCTTTACGTTGGAGAGGACAAGTATGGTGTAATTATGTAAACCAATTGTTACTATAATAATTAATATAGACTATCTTAATTTACACCTTCTTCAAGTCTCCTTTTGAAGCTTTCTAACTTCTTTGATATGGTGGCTTCTTGCTCTACTCCTTGGTAGTTTCTTTACACCAAGATATGTTGCAGGTTTCCTGCACTCAATAGTGTCTTTTGAAACTTTACTTCTGCTTTATTTTGTGCACTTAATATTCCTCCTAAACTTAATACTAAATGCACTTTTAATAACTCTTAAGAATAACTATTATGAAGCACTATTAATTTCACCTTATTACTCCTTTAAATGAACTCTTAAAAATAGATAATAGGAAGTTGATATTTTCCTTTCTTTCAAAATATATCTAACTCCTATCTTTTATGTGCAGGTATGAACCTTGTAGAAATTAACTTATGCACTACCTTGAAGACTTAAACTTGAAACTCACTTCCTTGCAACTTTAACCTCTAATATGGTGCTTAATGAAACTTAATAATGAACCAAATAACTAATGTTCAACTAATGAACCTTTTGCACCAAAGTTGCTTACCTTAATGACCTTTGTAGATGATGTAGATCTTGGTGATTAGATTCACCAAATTGCTACCTTGTATTAGATGAAATTGTAGCTCAGGGTTATGCACAAGGGCGAATTTCGCAATTTATAGCGAATTTTAGGATTTTAACAATTTTTATTTTGCTAATTTTGGGACCCTAGAGGTCGGCCCATTTGCCCGAAAATTACGAAATTAATTTTTTTAGGGTAAATTCACCCCGGTACAATATGTTTTCCTACCTAATTTTTACCTTAAAATTATTTTAAAAAAATTATCCCACCCAATTCACCTCTTGTACCCCACTATATATAGGCAACCTAGACACCGACACTCATAGTCTCAAGACGCCTGACACAAGGCAACCACAAAAAGCGACTGGAAGAAGCGATTGATGCAAGGTGACCAATAGAAATGACTAAACAAAGGTGACTGACACGATGTGACTGTCACAAGGCGACTGACATGAAGTGACTGTCACAAGGTGACTGTCATAAGGCGACTAGCATAAGGTGACTGACACAAAGCGACTGTCACAAGGTGACTGACACAAGGTGACCGACAGAAGTGACTGAAAAAGGTGATTGTCACAAGGTGACTGTCACAAGGCGACTGTCAAAAGGTGACTGACATAAGGCGACCAAAAAAAATGACTGACAAAATGAGACTGTCACAAGGCGACTGTCACAAGGCGACTAGCACAAGGTCACTGGCACAAGGTGACTAGCACAAGGTCACTGGCACAAGGTGACTAGCACAAGGTGACTCTCACAAGGTGATTGTGACAAGGCGATTGTCATAAGGCAACTGGTACAAGATGATTGTCACAAGGTGACTGACATACAATGCCAACCATTTATCGATAAGTTTCTGTTACCATTTATGTTTCTTTTTTATACATTTTTGTTCATTGAAACTCAATAAGGAGGTTTTCCTATTATTTGGGCACCAATCTCAAGCTTCCTTGGGTCAGATATTTTGTTGTCTTGAATAGTAGTTCTCTCTTTTACTAGTTATTTCCATTTTTCAAAATGATGTTCTTGTTACTCTTCTATTTATATAGGTAAAATATCACCTATTGGTAGTGGAAAGAAGGGAGGCCAGTCTTCCAGTTTCGATAAAAGGAGTATCCTCAAATACTTTCATAATATTTTGAAATCTAGTCAACCATCAACATCTGCACAAATTGAAGGTATGAACGCCTTTACTTACTAACCAGTTAATTTTTGTGCATTGTTAATTTTATATATAATGTCTTCATTCATTAAGAAGGGTGATTTTTGGTGGATGGCTTTGTCCATTGTTTATCTCTATTTTTTAAAAGAAGGTATGCTTTTAAAAATAATAATGATAATGACCCTGGTATTGACCCTAGTATTATCTCTACAAAAAACATTGTTGACCTTGGTATGAATCCACTTCCACATAACTATGATAATGAAAAGTCCACAGATGAAAATTTTCTTAAAGAAATGGAACAAAAACATGAAGAGATTCCTGAAACAAACACGCCAAATGGAAAACAAAGTAATAGTTCTTATGCAATACCTACTTCTAGAGAATCTTCTTCTAAAAATATAAACATGCAAGGTCATCTAGATGGACAATTAATAGATCATTTCAGCTTGATTGGGTTTCAGATTTTCCATTTGTTGAGCCAGTGCTTCCAGAGAATAGTAATGAGGTAATAACAGAATTGAGATGCATAATTTACAGCTAGAAACACGAAAAGGATCACAGATTGCAAGTTAAGAAAGATACAATAGAAAAACATTGTGGAAAGGTTTATATAAAAACAAAAGAAAGTGATGGACCAATACAGAAAAATTATAGGTGGAAGGATGCATCAAAGTGTGCCCATATTAGATATGCACAAGAATATGATAAAGCAATGAAACAAAAGCAAACTTTGGTTGAGAAAGGTGCAATGATTCAAGCCCAATTTTAAAAAATGGAAAAGTTCACTTTAGCTTCAAAAAGTTTACAGTTTATTGTTGTACTCACTATTCTTAAAAAGGGTAGACCTATGTCAGATTTCATTGATTATAAATCTCTATTTTGACTAGCTGATGTGCAGAACTTACCCAGTGCCCATTGGTCAGATTGAAGTGGTTGGGAAATGGTAAAATATCTGTCATTGGTTGAGCAGGATGACCTCAAAGAGAAAATAAAAAAGGCCAAATTCATTTCACTTTCAATTGATGAGGTGACTGTTGTTGACAACACATCTTGGATTTGCATGCATGTTTACACATTGGAAAATCATTTAAGGCAACCTCATTTACTTGGACTATGCAAGATGGTGGAAAATTGCAATGCAAAAAATATTTACAATGTTGTTGTTTCTAGTTTAAAGGAAATAGCAGGAATGAATGAAATGGAAATAGCCACTAAGTTAATATGTGTCAGAGTCGATGGTGCTGCTACAATGCAAGGACACAGGAATGGTCTTTGTGTTAGACTACAAACATTTGTTGCCCCATATTTGATCCCTATTCATTGCATGGCTCATAGAATTAATCTTGCATACAAAATTGTGGATACATTTACAAATGTAGCGAGAGTGGAAGAGCTTGTCCATGAAATTCATGATTATTTTTCATGTAGTCCAAAAATATTTTTAGAGTTTCAATAGTTTGCACTAGGAGTTACTAATGGTAAAAAACTCTTAAAATATGTAGATACTAGGTGGATTTCGATGTATCAACCAACATATAGAGTTTTCAAAGAATATCAATCCTTGGTAGGGTTTATGTATGCAAATCATAGGGCAGTTGATAAGGCTAAAGATTTGCTATTTTGAATGAGTGACTTTGAAACACTTCTCACATTGTGTGGTATTCTTCCAATGTTGGAAGAAATGAATACTTTGATCAAAATTGCACAAGAAAGATCGATTTATACTATGGATTTCATCAAGGTGAGAAAACAAATTTGCTTACATATTGATACGATGTATGCATCTGGTGAAAGTTTTATGGATCCCATGTTTGAGAGTTGGAGAGCATTGACAAACGTGAATGATCCTCAAAACTTTTTGAAGTTCAATATAAACGATCATATTTGTATTAATGTCCACGGAAAGGAAATTCCTTTATATTATTTTGGTCAGTGAATGGATATAGCTACAAATGAAGTTGAAAAAATTCCCATAACATACAACATATTTCATGTAGTTGTAACAAATACAAAAATTAAACTGAAACAAATAGCATAATCATTGACAAAAGAGATCAGAGACCATTTTCAAAGAGATGAATTGCTTGAGGCTATGGGTGTGGTTAACCCGATATTTTGGAATCCTTGTAATGAATACCAGAATATAAATGGTTTATTTCTCAAATACATGGGCACTCTTGCTAGCCATTTCACTAAACTTGTGGTATTCAATGGTATTGAAATCAATGGCATTCTCAACAAAGATCTTTTGACAAAACAATCAAACTGTTTTGGAACAACAATGTCTACTCAAGTTTCACAATTCACTAATCACCATGAAAGGGGTTCTATTTCACGTTTGTGGAAACATTTATATCCCAGTAGTATCCTGCAACATACTATGAGTGAATATTTTAGTTTATATGAATTATGCCAAATGATGATTTTAGGATCTGTTGAGGATGAAAGGGTATTTAGTGCATTATCATATGTAAAATCTAAAGTTCAAAATAGATTGGACAAAAATTTGGAAAATTGTTTGAGAGTATATGTGTCGACCTATGAGGTTGAGCAATTTCCTTATGAAAGAGCTTTGTCATATTGGAAATCTTTGGCAAAGAGAAGAGGTGTCATGAATACTCAAGATGATGAGGATAATGGTAACATTGATGACATTGTGATGACAAAATTTTTGGTATGAGTGCAGAATATTTTGCACAATCTAAAAAGAGTTTGTTCCAGCTTCCACCATTATGATGCAAAGATGCTTTCATTTGATTGATTTCATGTATTAAACTATCATTTCTCAATAGAATATTGGGATTTGATTCATTTATTTGATTTGATTTCACATATTAAGATTGATTCATTTATTTGATTTGATTTCACATATTAATATTGAGATTTGATTATATTTTGAGACATGTTTTCATGTATTTTGGAACAGAATATTGATTACAGAATCACAGATATTACTATTTTTCACATGTATTTTGATTTCATATATTATGCTATCAGTTTTCAAAATAATATGTATATTATGATTTCATATATTTTGAAAACCATGTATAGCAAAGTTCAAACCATGTATTGAATAAAGTATAAACCATGTATTAAATAAACCATGTATTGAAATAAACAATGTATGGCAATCCATGTATTGAAAACCATGTATAGCAAACCATGTATTGAATAAAGTATAAACCATGTATTGAAAACCAAGTATTGAATAAACCATGTATGGCAAACCATCTATTGAATAAACCATGTATTGAAAACAATGTATGGCAAACCATGTATTGAATAAACCATGTATTGAAAACAATGTATGGAAAACCATGTATTGAATAAACCATGTATTGAAAATAATGTATGGCAAACCATGTATTGAATAAACCATGTATAGAAAACCATGTATTGAATAAACAATTTATTGAAAACCATTGATAGAATAAACCATGTATTGAAAACAATGTATGGCAATCTATGTATTGAATAAACCATGTATTGAGTAAACCATTTATGGTAAACTAAATATTGGTGCTCCATTATTGCATCCACATAATTCAAAATTATTTATTCCATCCACACAACTGATCAAAACATCACAATATTGAAAAAAAATGAAAAAGTAATATAAACTTTATAAAATCTATGTAATATAAAATAATATGTTTGAAAACATGTTAAAATACGAGTCTTTGAAAACATGTTTCTTTCAGTTTCACCACATTCCATAATCATCAAATAAGGAAACAACAATTCTACTTTTCTACGTTTTCTTCCTACAAAGTTCATGAAGTGTCAGTTGCATCTACCTCAATATCCTTTTCTTCCAATGCACCAGTCTCATACCAAACTATCAGCTGTAGTATTTATCCCTGATAGCAATAAACCTTCTTCCTTCGTGGGATCTTCTTTAAATGGTGCATTCAGCTCTTTCTCATTTTCTTTTACTACAGCATCAACATCCAAGCCCTTATCTTTGATAATCTTCTTTAGCCAATTATTTTCTCGAACAATGTATTGTAGTCTCTTCTTCAATTCAATAGCATTACTCACACTAATTTTTGTTGTCTTGATCCACATTTTCATGGTTGACACCTACTGCTTTAAATTTTGATAATTAGACTGCAAAATACAAGAGAAAAAGATTAATATTAATTAAAAAATATATTAAAGAAAAAAATTATTTTCAGATATATGTAAAACTTACATCTATTGTAAGTCTTGCAATTTTTGCTACTGCTACTTTCTTCTTATCTAGTTCCCATTCATTGAAATATGCTTGGGCTTTGACATTCAGGTTCTCTAATCGGTCAAGTATAATGGCCAAAACTTCATCACTGCTTGTAGAATCGACCTTGATGATGCTAGATTCGGCTTTTCATAACAGAGCATCGAACTTTTGTGGCTCATTCTCTACCTTTGAAAATAGCTCCTTTCTATGTGTGAAGTTCTTGTATCGGCCATTTATTGATTTGATCATAACCTTGGCCCGATATTCCCATTATCTTAATGTATCAATATCTACAAGAAGATTATTCGTAATAGTAGCCTTACATTTGTTTTCTAATAAAACATTTTTTGAAAAGTTTATTTTATCATCATTGGTCGGATGATGATGGGTGTCAACTTGCTGGTGGGGGGAAGAGGAAACATTGGCAACATCTGCTTCAACATTCTCCTCTGCTTCATCATCGATCCCTAGACCATGAAGTACATCACATGTCTTTAGTGGCAAATTCAAATTATTCATATCCTAATACATAAAATCATCTTTGAGATTTACATCTAGAGGGGGCATCTGAGTATTTGATAAATTATTAAGTGTTAAAATTGGGAACGATATCCCTAAAACAATAGACTAACCCACAATATGATTTTGTGTCTAAAATTGACTATTTGTTCCCTGATGTGGTTGCGGTGGTGTGAGAAACTATTTCCCATGCATGCAAGATTGGTTCCTCACCGATGGTGCATGATGTGGAGTTTGTTGGACCTGATGTGGATGAACTTGATGTCGATGGACTTGATGTAGAAGGACTAACTGCTTTTTCTATTGTACATCTTATGGAGGCATCTATTTTTTGAGTCTTTTAAATCTAGCCGATACCTCTGCATAATTTCACTTGAAAATTATAAATTAAAACTAGTTTTAAAAACAATGTCATTAAAATATAACAATTTTAACTAAACATACCTAAAGAAAAAATAGTCAGATTCCAAAATTCAATTGGGAGGCCAAAGAGTCTAACCCACACGGGACCTGTAGAAGGCATCTTTTCTTTGAATTTAAATTTAGTATGCCAGGGCTTCATGAAAATCCCTTCCCTTCTAAAGAACCAAGGACCCCCTTGAAAAGTTCTCTCTATCTTCATTATTAAAAAATAAAACAAGAAAATAACCATTTGGATAAATAGAGATTTGTAGCTCACCTTTATTTTTCTAGATTTTTGCAGCCCAGACTTTGAAAGCAAATAGGCTCGGATGAAAACCCAGAAAATGACAAATTAGTCCTCTTTTTTCTAGATCTTCAATGCTAGTCTGAATGTTGTCCACATCAAGCTTAACAACAAGAGTTCTATAACCACTTTAAGACATATTGACTCCATTGTTCTTAGGCATTATTAGAGGTTTACAAGAAGCCCTATGATTAATATTAGCATTAGGTTGAGGCTATCCACTACAGAGGGTATCCCTAAAATTTAGTTTTGGGGCTAAGTCTTAGAAATTCTTACTTTTGAGGGCAACTTGGTAATGTATGAGTTTTGTATGCTTTTCTTAATTGTAAGAGATAAATTTTTAAGTTGATTATGGATTGTACTTAATTATATTTTAATTATATAAGTTGTAGCAACATATTTTTGTAGGTTTTATTTTCTTAGATTTATCCTACATAAATAATAGTATTTTTGTATTTTAACGAGTTTGATTTCCTTACGGATGATTGTTATAATTTACTGCTCTTTTCTTATACAATTTTTATTCGTAATTTCTCTTATTTTGATGCATTGGTTACAATTTCTTGTGTTGTCTAATTTTGTATGAAGAGAGATCTATGTGAGTGAGCCAACCAAGGATTGCCATAGATCATATGGTATCAAAGCAAGTTTTCTCAAGGCTTGTGTAAAGTTACTAGGAAAATCTAGTAGAAAGTTGCAAAACCGTCTATAAGAGGAAAAATGAAATATTCAAGACTTGCTAAAGACCACCCAACAACAATTCTAAGATATTTCCAAGTTGAGAGATGAGAATACAAAGTTGAAGTTGAAGCTCTAGGAGAAATAAAAGTTAATTGTTATGGATGCAAATAATTTTTCTTAGATCGAGATCCAATACATTGAAATTGTTGGTATTAGTTAATGACTCAATCCAACAAGTGAAAAACAAATATTTTTAAGTAACGGAGAATTTGCAAGAAAATATAACTTCTAAAGAGGAGTTTTTGGGCCAACTCCAAATATAGTGTGAAGATATATAGATAGAGAGAGAAAGAGGAGTCTCTCTTATTGTTCCACCAAAGAAGCTAACACCATCATCGAAAAAATATGGGAAGATTTTGATTTTGCTATTTTTGATATGTATACTAAAGGAATAGGTTCAAACATTCTAAATAAGATGGATTATCAAGGCCAAGGACTTAGAAAGCATGACCAAGGAATGAGGGATCGAAATGAGGTGTTCTCCATAGCTCAACATATGGGTCTTGGATACTTTGGAAAAGAGGAGTTTTTCATGAATAAAGTAGGTGTGCATTTGAAAAGAGGAGGATCTGCCATTGCCCTACATTTTGTATAACGAGGAAATTCAAACCATAAAATCAAGAGTTCAACAGTGGTGCAATGCTCTAAGAAAGAATGCACAAGCAAGTACAAATCCATACAAAGAGGTTTAAACACCAATTGGCATTTTCTATTTTATTGTGATTGTTATGAAAGGAGGTGGCATATATCTCAATTTCTCGATTTTATTAGGATCTTTTCCCTTGTGAATATTGTGGGAAAAATGATCATGATACCAATATGTGTAGGAAACTCTTGGTTTTTAAATATAGGAAAGAACTCTCTTAAAGGAAATAAATGCTTGATGAATATTCTCATCATTTTATTGCAAAGCATATGGGCTTGGAATATTGTTGGACAAATTCAAGTAACTAGAATGTGATAGTTACATGTTTCAAAACTATGTTTATGTTCAAATCATCTATTTTAAATAGTTTATGACAACCCTCTTGTTCAAGAGTTAGTATATATGAAATAGAAAGTCTATCAAATGGGGTTAGTCATTCAACAAGTTTATCCAAAGTATGTTATTTTTTTGTAAAATATGAGTTAATGATGGTTGTGATTCTAAATGGTGTGAGCACACTATTAGTGAAAGAAACTTCAATCTACAGTTGATGTATGGAAGTATTTCAATTTCAACCAAATTATTTTAGCAAACCAACTAGGAATATGGTAGTCAAGGGGTACCAAATTATACTTTTCAATAAAAATTCATTTATGGAAAGTCAGTTCATTTGAAGTAGCCAACTATGAACTTCTTTGTTTAGATTTTACATAGAATGATTGCGATGAGATTTTATCAATTACTTAAGTCTGGTATCCATATTACCACTTGGAGATAATTTTCTTATAGTTTTCTTGAAGAAGTTGAATGTGGTAAATAATGAGATATAACACCACATTTGCACCAATGATGCAAATCTATTAACCTATGGTGTTCTTGTAAGGAAACAACTTCCATAAATACAATAATATCAGTAACAATTTAATGCACAAAAGGAAATATCCAATAGAACAATAAATTGGATTCAATGTCACAAAATTAATAATGTAAGCAACCGAATTCCAAAATCCAAATAAGTATAAATACTAACCACTTAGAAAGGGCAAAGTATCATAACCATTTTGAAATGGTAGTCATATGCACAATAATACCAACTAAGATTCAAGTGTGAAAGATGATCTCAACCATAACATACTCTTACTTATAGACTAAATTAATAATAACCCTAACCCTAATGCTCAAGGGATGACTAATCTAATTCTAGATCCTTAACTAACAATAATATAGTCAGTGTAGCTATATTGGAGTTATTACATGGATCTCCCCCTTAAAAATATTTGTCCTTAAAGCTAGAAATTATTGGAAAATGTTGTTAGGCTCTCAAGTTGCATCTTCTTCTCAAAGATAATGTCACTTGATACGGAAATCCTAAATTTGGTGAGACTATATATTATGGACTTGTGACTATAACACCACTTTTTGGTTAAAGAGTAATTTGTCCTTTTTTGTTGAATATTGAAATTTCTATTTGGGATTACACATTTTGATCAATAACTTATATAAGACAAGAAACATGAAAACAAGATGCATGTAGAATATGGTAGAAACTTGAACTAATATGCCACATTTTCAATGCGACAAACCCATCTTGTAGGGGCTTTAAAAGTGAGGATCTAACTCTAACTATGCTTGCTCTTCAAGGATAATTGTATATAAGGTTGGAGTCATAAAAAGAGCATATTCCTTCTCATAAATTATCACCTAGAAGGATGCATGTCTTGTTACTACTTCATGCAATTTTAATCCTAGGATACATTATCTTTAAGGATCTAGAGCACAACTCGATGTTGGTTGCAATAAACCATCTACCTAGGCCACCTTGAGGATCTTGGAACATAATCTATCATAGATAGATTTGTATGGCCAAACAATACCTCAAATTGGGATATCTTGAGGGAAGAATGGTAAGAAGTGTTATATCACCATTCAAATAAGAAGAGAAAATGAACCTAGTGATGTTATTTATCTTGGGGAAGAAAGAAAGGTGACTACCCAAACATTTGTTTAACATATCTATCTAGGAATCTAAGGATGATAAGAAGAGGACATTCAATTGAGTACAACAGAGACAAAACAATTCCTTTCAAAAATTGTTGGTGAAGATAGGGTCATGATCACCGAAAATGGACTTGCACATGACATGCAATTTAAAAATATAATTGAGAAACATCTTGGCACATTTATTGACTATGAAAGGATGTTGTAGGACACAAAAACTAGTGTACCTTGAAAGGCGATCCACCACCACAAATATCATTTTTCCCTTTAATTTGGAAAGGCCCTCAATGAAATCGATGCAAATGTGCTCCCATTGGTGATTAGGATAGCCAAAGGTTGCAACAAACCAAGATATTTAATATTTACCCCTTGTGTTGCTCACATACCTTACTTTTGGCTACAAAGTTCTTAAAATTTGCTTTGAATTCTTTCTAAGAAAAGGATTGCTTCACATGTTGGTATTTTTAAGAATCTAGAATGTGCAACTAGAGGAGATACATGCAATTATTGGAAAACACTTGTTTTGATTTCCAAATATGGAGGAATATAGATATGATTATTCTTGCAAAAAATCCCATCAACATATTAGAACAAGGAAGATAGCAATGAGCTAAACACCACATCATGAATGATATGTACAGTCTCTGGGTCGAAACACCATTCCTCTTAAAGTTTTGAAAGCCAATGTGGAAGAGGATTGGAGATGGCATTGACAACAACAACATCCTCATGTTTGCAAGAAAGAGCATTGGCCACCATATTTTGTTTCCCCTTTTTTTACTTAGTGATAAAAGTATAAACCAAGAGCTTTATTGACCATTTATTCTATTCTTGGCATGAGATATGTCATTATAGGAAATGCTTAAGGCTACTATCGTTGGTCTTGATGATTAAGCATCACCCCAAGAAATAAGGTTATCATTTATCTATGGCATGCAAAATGACTAACATTTACTTCTGATAAGTCAGTCGATCATATTCTTGTTGGATAATTACTTTCATTCTTGGGTGTCCATTCGAAAATAAAATAGCTCCAATACCTATGCCTAAAGCATTACATTCAATGATAAAAGGTTTTAATGAAATCAAGAATAGCCAAAATGAGTGTGGTACACATAGCCTCCTTTAAGGTATTGAAGGTTAGGAAAGCTACTTCAAACCAAACAAGGGCATCCTTCTTAGTGAGAGAAGTGAGCATAACGATAATCTTGCCATAGTTACGAATATATTTTTTGTAATATCTAGTTAGACCTAAAAATACTCAAAGCTTCTTCAGGGACTTAGGTCATAGCCAATATTACATATATTTTATCTTGTTAGGATCCACCTTGACCCCTTCCTAAGATACTATATGTGCCAAATATTCTATCTCATAGACCCCAAAGGAACACTTGGACTGACAAAAAAACAATCTATAAGAGGTAGAAAAATTGGTCAACAAGAACTATTTGATAAATACTTTTCCCTTCTGTATGAGGTGGAGAACTTATTCAACATGAACTAAATGAGTTTCTTAGGACTAGTTATAAACTAAGATATCATCAAAGAAAAATAGTACAAATTTGGAGAGAAAAGGATGAAAGATAGAACTCATGAGGATCTAGAAAGTAGAAGGAGCATTAGTAAGACCAAGGGCATTACGAAGAACTCATATGGATATTCATGTGTGTGAAAACTAATCTTGGGGATATCCTCTTATCTAACCCCAATTTTATGGAACCCAAAATGCAAGTCAAACATGGTAAACTTATCTTTGATGGTGATCTTGTCGAAAGGTCAAACATTAGGACACATGCACCAAGAGTTATCCTTATGTTGCACCATATCCACTAGAGAGGAATAAGGATTGATTCTTACATGGATAATTTATTGTGACAACATCTCCTAAACTAGGTTTTAAATCTTAGGTTGTTAGGGCTAAGGATAGCAATAAGGATGAACATTCAGAGGCTAAATACTTGGAACAAGATGGATGACATGATCATCTATACACTTAGGAATAAGACCCATGGGTTCAACAAGGAAATATGTATAATGATCAACAATATTCCATAATTCTAAAGGAAGAGCTAGAAAAAACAAGACTAGGATTCCATGCATTTGACATAGGCAAAAAATCCATGACCACCTTTCTTCAATATGTTTTCTATATTGTGGGAGTTGATCACCTTGCAATGAGGAGTTTGGATTCCTTAGAGACACATGACCTTGTTATTTTTTATGTACTTGACATATAGTCATTTCATATTAATAGTAGCATTACTAAGCTAAATAGCCATGTGCTCCTAAGATGACATCTACACTATCCAAATTCATGAAAAATATGGCTACACCAAGTATAATCAACCATCTGGATGTTAACCTTAGTTGTATGACCCACATACTGAGTTATGACCCTATTTGTAATCAATACTTAGAATTTATCCTAGGTCAAAGTACTAATATACAATCCCAAAGGTTTTACTATTATGCTACTGATAAAGTTATGTGTGTTACCTAAATCAATCAACACAATGATGTACTAACTTTTGATGAATCCTTGGATGTTGATGGTATGACGATCCTAGAGCTTTATTAGGATAAACATGGAGAGATCCATGGTACCAAACTTATGCTTATGATCTACTACTTTGGCCATTGTTTCCTACTACAAAGAATCTTTATCCTCATCTTCTGACACTATTAATTCCTTAGCTTCCACTAGGAAGTTACATCATTCTTCACAAGCATGACCTTTGTGATAGCATGGACAATGTTTGTAAAAAAATAATTGTTGGGACTGCTCATCATTATGGTTATTGAAGTAAGGTAGTTAAAAGTTAAAATTATATCATGGTTGGGGATGAGATAATTGAAGCTGCTTTTCTATTGTTAAATCCATGCATTTAGCCTCCTCAAGCATGTATGGATCATGCATATCAACCTCCCTTTCAATTTCCTTCTTAAGGCCATGGAAAAAGGATGAGACAACCATCATTGGATATAAATGATAGGTATAGGTGAGTAGTCTTGTGAACTCTATGCAATAATCTTTAACTGACCTTGTTTGCTTGGTTTACATCAAGAAAACCATTGAAGTAGAAGATACCTTGTCAATGTTACAAAAAACAATGCTTTAAACTCTAACAAGAAAAGAAAGCACCCATGTTGGCAAAACTCCCACAATAACCACTTATGAGCATAGGTTTTTAACTTAGTAATTGTCAATGTGACACATATTTTTTTGGGCATATGGTCTAGTCAGATGATGCTATCCATCTTAGCTATTCAACCATATGGATTTGTACCCTCAAAGATCAAAATATTGATGCATGAAGCAAACATATTATGAGGCCAAACAAGGAGATAAATGAATCCTCCTATAGAGGGATCAAGATCAATAGCAAAAACTTAACCAAATCCAATAGGAGCACACACAACCATTTATAAGATTGTATGTAAATAGGGACACACTTTACTATCCATAAAATAAAGGGCTTCCACTTGCTCGAATGAAGCATTACCTTCAATAAACAATTCACCCTAACTTCGAAGTTCAAAATGGATCATAGTTTGGTCAACCATATGAACCCCCCTCAAACTAAATAATTTTATATTAAATGATCATCATATCCTTTAGTATAATATCTTCAATAAGACAGTTGCATCAAGCTCGAATAACTCTTTTTGATGAGTATATGTAATCCAATATTTAAAAATATATATTTGTGCAAGATATATCTAGAAGATTTCTAATTCATTGTTATATAATTGAAAATCACCTTATCATTCAAACAACTAAATTAAAAACTTATTAAATATTTAAATTTTGCCTTATATGACACATGATAAGTTATCTCATTTAAAAAAAGTAGATCTCCTTTTCCCAAATACAAAGGCAATGAATAAACCATGCTTCCAACAAAATTATACCTTAATCACCATGTTCCCTACAAATGACATTCTCTATGTATTATCAAACATCTTATAGATAAATATAATATATCAATGTGAACAGTTTGCATCCATAATCCATTTGGGACAATTGCTTTCAATTCCCTTTAATCTCCAAATTGATATATAATGTTGTATCCAAATGAACTACTAGAGAATACTGTGGAGTCTATCTTGAGAGATTTTTTTAAAATTCACCATTGATATCTTTGATCCAACGGTTCATGTATACTTGGTATTAGGGTTTGCATACTTTCTATTGAGATTCAATATCTTATTCACTAGCACCAAACATTTTAATGTAGCAACATGCAATAATTTTGTCTCACCTTCAATATTGTCCCACTAAAACATCCCATATTTTTATTTTGTCACTGCTTTCTTTAATCACTTTATCTTAGCAATGTCTTCATGTTCACATCCAACCATGTTGGTGTGCCTTTTATTATTCATTTGCTTCTTTAATTATTTTTTCAATTAACACCTTTTGTCATCACTTTAAATAGCATCCCTTGTAGAAGTTTCCTATCAACAAATATTCAAACATAATGGCTCTTTATATATGCTCTCTTGCTTCGTAGATGAACCTCTCCTTTTGTAGACAACACATTTTGCCACTCAAATTCAATTTCGACAATTATTTACTAGATGACCCATTACTTGCATATAAATATGATGCTTGATTCATCAAACAACCTTCAAACATGATAAATATCTTTCATGTCTATATTCACTGATGTTTATACTTAAAGGCTTCACGTCTTCAATGCATAACCATAAAAAAACAATGCTTGCATCTTATATCTACAACCATCATTATTTTAAACTTTACAAAAATTGGTTCAAAGAAATAGTTCACGTTTCATAAATTTTCAAGTATACCTCACTATCACCTTCTCTACTTACAATGAGCAATGACCTAATATCTTAATAATGTATACGACCCTTGCATGTTCAAAATTTTAGGTAGGATCACCCTTCTCCATAGAAGAGTCATCTTTACCTATCTTTTCACATTGTCATTCTTACATTGATCAACTTCTCTTATGGATGATGCCCATATTTGATGAGATAGACAAATTTTGACAACCCATGTGATGATGTTCTTGGATGGAATTATATATGCTTTAGACAATACTCGTTCTAGTTGCATGATGATCCATTAAAAAAATGACACAATCAATGGTAATATCATCGGACTATAATAATCACTCTCCTTCAACAACATCGTGCATTAATTCAAATACCTTTCAACTTTGATAATGCCAACACGTCTCAGATTGGAATACAATCATCACTCTCCTTAAACAACATCATGCATGAATTCAAATGCCCTTCAACTTTGATAATTGAAAATTTACAAGATTTTGTTACTCATGGCTATGTTCAATATTTGATAGTAGTGTTTTAGCATGAATTCAACTCTTTTTCTAATATAGCTCTTAAAATGTCATCATTTTATCTATAAACAAAGACATATTCTATGTTACCTTTAATATCGAATAACTTGTGTCTTCACTGACATTGAATACTTTCTTCTTGGACACTCGATTTGAATGCTTGTTGCACTCATCTCATTCATGTTCTAGAAACAACTAGAGAATGTAAATGCCTACTTTAATACCATGTAGTGGACTGACAAGATGTTGGACAAGTTTTTCATTAATTAAAATGTGTATATGTACAATGAAGATGTAGGTGGTTGACATTGATTATTACCTATCAACCACCTCTTCAAGTATAACTATTGAATACCCAAATTTACTATTACATGATGTAATAAATTCCTAACATTTTGATGGAGATTGCATATTTGGTTTTTTAAGGGATTGAATATTTCAAACTCATCTTATCAAGGCATGGTTTATGTTTTAAATTCCTTAAGTATGGTGATTGGCCAATCCAGTTTGTGCTTGACATTTTTTATATAGACATGAGCTCAAGCCCATGTTGGTTCTTTTATCTCTCTTAGAGGTATGTTATTTATTTAGAACCTTAGTGTAGCTGCTATAGTTTCCTTCCTAATCTCACTAGCACTAATTATTTAGTTGGATAGTGGATGGTGTGCAACGATTTTCTCTAGGTAGTTGATGGTTCGATTCCCATTAATGGTAACAATATTTTATTTTGAGCATATTATTTATTAGCTCACCTACATAGATACATCTATGATATTTCTTTCCTCGATCCGTTAATTGGTCGTATTGGCTAGTATAGTGTATTTTTTGTTCTTCTTGACCAGTTGGTCCTATGTCTAAATCTGGCATAACATCAACATGGAGGCATAACTTTTTTTGTTATGGGTAGACTTTATTGTCTTCTTTTAAGACCCCTTGCTTCACATATTTATGTTCTTGAATATGAGTCCCATCAGCACCCAATGACATAGTTATGATGGTGTCATTTTGATTTTCATATATTGGGAATAGGAATCTCTTACATAAACCTTTTTTCAAAGTCTTCAAATATGTAAAATTCACATTGATTAAATTTGGGTCCATTAAAATCTCCTTATTGGCACCATGGGCTCTATTGAATAACTTAAACAAAGACAAGATTTTTATTTAAAAGAACCATGTTTGATTTCCATTATAGGAGTTCTTTTTATGGGGTACACTCTAATCTAAGTTTGCCTTGGTTAAGATCGTGGTAAAACATATTCCAATGGATTTTCTGCCTCCATTGCTAGCATGTATTATGTGAATATTAAAAAGGTATAAGGTTTAAATCTCAAAATATTTTTATTTAGAAGTCACAAGCTCAAGTCCCTCATGTAATCAAGGCATATATTTTATAAGCTATAATACAATATTTACTATACGCCGGGTCTTTCTTAGTTCTTATTAGCTCAAAGGTTATGGATGGTTATTGCATGGTAATGTAGTTCTTTAATCCAACAAATCTTGTGTTCAAATGCCACTAGTGATATTCTTTTTTACTCGCCTTTATCGTAGTATGTTGTTCCCATGTCTATGGCATGGTGTACCCTTTATTTCAATGACATGATGGTTAATAGTATATTTTGGTCATAAGAGGTCTAGGTTCATTTCTCAAGCAATAATGTTTTGAAGGAAACTTTATTTTGTTTCATTCACTTGCATTCTCCCTCTCCATATATAAGGAGGATTCATTCTCTACCAATTGGACCTATTAGAGGTCTGGTTAGCTCATAAGCATAAGGCGTTCCTTCTCTAAACCAACCAGGGTTTAAATGTCATAACATATATTTTACTGATAGCCATGATGATGTGGCAATTAATGCTAATTTGGAAGGTAGAATGGATATAATTGGTATGCACACTACGTTTCAACCAATCAAACCTTAACACATGACATTCATTCATTTGCTCTAGTTGCATAGTGACAAATAGGTATCGCATCAATCCACTATCAAAATGTAATTGGTTTACCATTTTTTTCTTTTTTAGTGCTAATAGACCTAAACTTTTAGAGGCCATGACTTTGACATAAAGAAGTATTTTGGGTCTATTTTTTTAGATCACATGGGTTTTTGAGCTCTACACATTGTTGACATCGATTCAAGGGCATATTATAGTGCTATAAAATATTTTTTGGTTGTAAGAGGAATATGTTTCATATGGTCAATGTAAGGTATACCTTGTTTCTATTGGTTCCTTTCAAATAATGGGGGCTAGTTATCCAAAGACTTGCTTTTGTTACTTGATGATTCAATTATTTTGCTTTTGATATTGGAGGATAGATTATGCTCACCATGTTTCATATTGATGTTCTTCTCATGAGAATATCAACATTTTTTATCTAGAAGGTGAAGTGATGGCTTTATGCTCAAGGAAGGGTTGTAAGAACACCATATTAAAATAGTGTGCATTTTATATCCATAGTGTGTTCGTATTTGTGTGAGTACATTTATAGGTTCTTAACATGATGTCATTCCCTTTATCTTTATTGATTCGAAGACTAAATAGATCCCTCATATCCAAAGCATTGAATCCACACATTTAGTTTATGTAATGATCATAAAAAATAGTCCTTGAGAGGAAAAAAAAACAATTCATAATCAAATCAAATAGTGTCTAACAACACTCATAAAAATATAAAATTAAATGCAAAAGTTCTCAAATATTTTAAACACACTTTGAAAAGGAACAACAACATCACTTAATGATAAAAACAATAAATCAATTGAAGCTTCCTTTTATATTTAAGTTGATAAAAGTTCTCAAATATTTTAAACACACTTTGAAAAGGAACAACAACATCACTTAATGATAAAAGCAATAAATCAGTTGAAGCTTCCTTTCAAAATTAAGTTGATACCTAAAAAATTGTACCGTCTGATGATCATCTTCCTTTTTCAAATAAAAATTAAACTAACATCTACAAAAATATAGCATCGAATAAACATTTTCCTTTTTAAATAGCAAAACTCATCATCAAAATAAATAATGTCTAAACGAACAAATAAAAAATAAAACTAAATTGAAAATTTTTCAAAGATTTTAAAGATTTTGAAAAGGAGCAACATCACTTATTAATGAAAACAATAAATCTATTAAATATTTCTTTGAAAATTAAGCTTATACCTACAAAATTGTAGCTTCTATGAGCATCTTTCTTTTTCCTAATAGAAATTAAACTGACATCTAATCATAAGGGACATTTAGCATTAATGTTGGGTCTCATATTGTGATGTCTCATAACACTTTTTCTCTTTAATACATAAGAGAATCGGTCTTCCCTTTTTCTAATCAGAGGAGACATTTAGCATTAACGTTGGGTCTTAGTTTGTAAGGTCTAATAATAATTTATTATTTATTTTTAAATACATAAAGTAATTAATAGCATTATTGGATGCACATTTAACAATAATATTGGTTTCAAATTGTGATGTTTAATAACAGAGATAACCACAATTACATTATTTTTAGTAATTGATAAGTGAAGGGTTCAAACCATAGGAGTTGCTTCCACCAAACCTATTATGCTTCGTTATTGTTTGTTCGGTGTGAAGAGGACCATCAATTGGGATTAGTACCTTCATCGTAAGTATAGCGCAGACTTGCAAATATAAACTGCCCTAGATTTAAACCTGAATATCTTCTTGATAAATATTTGACTAAACAAACACTTACCAATCCACATAACCCTAAAAAACTTAAATCCAAAACATCGTTATATTTGCCCCCAAATTGTAATGTCCAATAACATTTTTTTTTAATAACACTTGGCTGCGCTATCCTTCCCAACTAATAACATGTTTCCGCAACTATATGCTTTGCTCAAGGTTGGATGCTTGGTCTTGCTTTGGGTCCCAGATTTATGTTGAATGGCCTTTATTAACCTCTTGGAACAAGTGCGGACAGAATCAAAGTTGCAGCATCTTTTCTTTTTTACTTGTAGTACCAACCTTCTTTGGATTCTGTTATGCGAAATTAACAGTCCAATGCAAATCGGAATTAGAAAGTGTAAATGGTACTGAAGTTTCAACCACTTCTATAAATTTGTAGCCTAACATCCGTTATTTCGTGCTCTGTCTTGTCTTGGTTAGTCCAATTGCTATACAAATTTGTAGCCTTGCATCTGCTATTGCCTGCTATGCCTCTGCCTTATTTCGTGCTCTTGTCTAGTCCCATTGTTCTCCAAATTTGTAGCCTTGCATTGGCTATTGCCTGCTCTGTCTGTGCCTGGTCCTGTGAAATTCTTGTTTGAGTGTGCGCTTCGTCTTTCTTACACAATGCTGCAGTCTATTGTCTGTGCTTGGGTGTTACCCTTCCTTTTCCCAAGGAAGAATGGAGAGAAAAAATGGGTCATGGATAGAAATTGGCCTTTGTTAACCCCCCAATATGTGGTCCCAATCCCTGACATGTGTGTATAAAATCTTTAGTCCTCATCAACATGATTCTCCAAATCCTCCTCATTTTTGGAGAAAGATTGAGATACTGATGCCAAAGCCAACTGTTGACCACAATAGTTTGGTTGGCTTATATGTCCCCAGATGCTGTCACCATGTATGCCATGGGTGCCACAATGGATTCGTCATGCACAAGCACCCAAATGGTTTATGCAGTATGTGCTCCCCTGTTACTTATTCATCTAGGAGGACCCGACATGATTACTTCTTATTGCATGGCTGACTGCCCATTCATAGATTGATGCAGCATGAGCATGAGAGGTTCTTTAGTTATGCAGGATAATGCTGTCCAATTGGACGATGGTGTGGTTCATCTGTGCCTAGATCAGGACATACTGAGTGCCATAGATCCAAGTTCATGAAGACTGTTATGTTTGCACTCGGCAGGATTCGAATGCTGGTTGGAGATGAAGATTGGCAGAAGCAGAAGGAGATTCAAATTCAGCAACTGCCTGTGATAAACAGTTGCCTGAATAGCTCTCCGATCATATGGAAGTTCCCTCAAGCTTTCCACCTGTGGAACTTTGGTAGGGGCTTGTACTTTAAAGCACTTGTGCTCTGTGTGTCAAAGCCTCCAAAAATGTGTTCTTGTGTCAAAGCCTCCAAAAATGAGGAGGATTTGGAGAATCATGCTGATGAGGACTACAGACTTAATCCACACATCATGAGAGGTTGGCACCACATATTGGAGGTTAACAAAGGCCAATTTCTCTTCATGACCCATTTCCTATCCCTCCATTCTTACTGGGAAAAGGAAGGGCAACACCCAAGCACAGACAACAGACTGCAGCATTGTGTAAGAAAGACGAAGCGCACACTCAAACAAGAATTTCAAAGGATAAGGCACAGACAGAGTAGCCAATAGCCAATGCAAGGATACAAATTTGCAGATCAATTGGACTAGACAAGAGCACGAAATAAGGCAGAGGCAGAGCAGGAAGGCACAATCTACATGAAATACAGGGATGAAATGGACTGCACTAGAACTTCATTGGAAGATGCTTAATGTTTGAGGAAACAATCTACCTAAAATATGTAAAAGAAAAATCTAGGAGGGTTAGATGGATTGGTAAGTGCTTGTCTAGTCAGAAATTTATTAAGAAGATACCCAGGTTCAAACCTTGGGGCAGCCTCTTTGCAAAAGTAGTAGTCTGATCTGAATCCTTTAAGTATGCGCTAGACCAACGATGATGGTATGAATCCCGAGGGACCGGTGATTCCTTCCACACAGGGTCAACAATAACGAAGCATAATAGGTTTAATAAAAACAGCCCCTATGGTTTGAACCATGCTCCTATCATGCCGGGTCAACAATAACGAAGCAGAATAGGTTTAATAGAAGCAGCCCCTATGGTTTGAACCATGCTCCTATCAGTTAGTAAAAATAGTGTGGTTGTGACCAACTCCTATGTAACCTAAAAAAAGCATGTAAAAGGAAACTAAAGAGTAACAATTCTTTTTTCCCCATATATATGGTTTGAACACTATATTTATTGAGCAAATTCTTATGTTTTTATATATTAAAGCAATGTATCATTTTTCAAATATATTTTACATTTTTAATTGGTTTATGGTTTGAACACTATATTTATTGAGCAGATTCTTATGTTTTTATATATTAAAGCAATATATCATTTTTCAAATATATTTTACATTTTTAATTGATTTGTGGAATTGAAATAGATTTTATTATTTTTATATAGTTGGATTACAATAGCAATTATATTTTGTACTTTTAATTTGTTATAAGGGATCCAAATGAGCATGTTACAATAGCAATTGTATTTTGTATTTTTTATTGATTGTATGGTAAAGGCATTTGCTCTATGTGTGGAGACCCAAGTTTGATTTATGGCAGGGTGGCCTACAATATGCCCTCAACTATATGTATGCAGATCCAAGTTTGATTCATGGGGAAGATGGTCTACAATGCATCCCAACTGTATGCTTTAATTGTTATTGTATCTTATATATATATATATATATATATATATATATATATATCCACTAATATTATGTCATGACCATATAGTTATATTACAACAGTTTGATAATATGCATATATCCTCTGCCACAACAAAATAATTCAATAATTTATTGGATATTTTGAGTAAATGAGTTGGCATTGATGTCAAGAGTGAGTGGTTATCGATGCCAAGCTTTCAACACCAGTCACTGTCAATTTCAGTGGGCAGCATCCGTTTCAGGTTCTCCAATAAGTGCAAAAGAATAGTCTGCCTTCAGTTGATCAAGACCCGGTTCCAGGCAGTGCAATGAGGTCCAAAGGACAAAGAAGAAGCCCAAGCAAGTAATATTATAATAGTTTATTATAATATTAAAAAATGAATTTTAAATTTATAATAAATTAATTAATATAATTTTATTATAAATTAAGTTATTAATTAATTTCATTAACTTTCATGTTACTTAAGTTAATTATAAGTAAATTTTAATTTAATTATAAATTAATTTTTATTAATTTAATAAACCCTAAAAAGGGTTATAAAGCTAAGTTTATAAATCGAATTTTAAATTCAATTTGAGCGCCGACATGTTATGGCAATAAGGCATCATGTATAAATAAAGGTAAAACCTTTGCCTTAGAATCCCCAATGCTTTATTCGAATGCCTATGTTCTAGATTGTGCGCAAAAAGGACGCAACAATTTTCATGTTGAAAAATCTTCGACGACAGAAGAATGAAGAAATAGGAGCAAGACTCCTCTCACCCTGCACAAGCACCGCATAACGCAGTTGGCGACGATGGAAGGTGTTAAGACGTGTTGTTGGCAAGGACACAGTTTAAATCTCGTGGATTTTGTGTTTTGCAAGAAAGGAAGTCTTCGTTTTGCGAACAACGCCTAACACAGGGAGGCTAGTGCCTTCCCCTCCTCGTGGGAGCGCCTAGCCCACATGGTGGGCTAGTGCCTTGGTAAGGTGCTCGACGAAAAGGTCTCTTGTTCGAAACCCATCAAGGCATTTTTGTGGTTGAGACAAAGGTATGCGTTGATGTTGTTATGTTGGTCGCTTAATTTGGGATGTGCTAAGGTTGAAGGAAAATAAAAATATTTTTATGTGCCTAAGGTTGAAAAATAAATGATTTGATGGTTTATAAGATTTAATTTTTGCCTAAATTTATATTGGTTATTAAGTGTTTTGAGGGAGATAAAAGGGTAGGCAATTATTATTTCTGAAGGATTATTTTTGAAAGATTGATTTATTAAATTGGATATTATAAGAAGCAATTTGAGTGATTATTTTTATGTGTGATTTGATGATTGCTAATTTCAAGGAGTAATAAGGTGTATTTGGGATTGATTATTTTTGTGTTTGAGAAATATCTTGAAAGAGAGTTAGTGTGATATTTTGTCATCTAATCATTAAAATTGGCAAAGAAGAAAATTGTGATTGAGATAGGTTTTCTAAGGGTACTTCTACATCAAACAAAAGGTATGGGCACATATTCCTAGTGAGTGATTGTTGAATGTTGTGAATGCAAAGTTGGAGTGAAAAGGATTGTTTGGTAAGAATTGTTGAGTGTGTTTTGAATTAATGCTTCAAGGTTTTTTGGAATAAAGAGTTGTTGATAAAACTTTGTTTTATAAGCATTGTTGTTGAAGTGATTGGTTGAGTGAAGAACTTGAACTAGGGTTTGCAAATATCATGAGTATCATTGTTATGTGAGATTGATTGATAAGCATTCTTGGAAACATTTGAGTGAGTGTTCATATGCTTGGACTAGGGTTTGTGAGCAAGGATTATTTCATTGAGTGATTGGTTGAGTAGAGTTGGTTGAGCCTAGTCAAGTGGATGTGTTGAAGTGGTAGTTCAAGTTCTATGAAACAAATTATTCTATATTCTGAATTGATTTGAGGAAGATATTAAGTGTTTATGAATGTGAAAAAAATTGAGTCTCTAACAATTATCTATATGTTTTTGTAGTAAGAAGAGTGATTGAGCATTGTGGTGAATGTGAAGCATATTGAGTCTCTAACAATTCTCTATATATTTCTATGGTAAAAAGAGTGATTGAAAGTGATTGAGCATTGTGGTGAATGTGAAGCATATTGAGTCTCTAACAATTCTCTATATGTTTCTATGGTAAAAGAGTGATTGAGCATTGTGGTGAGTGTGAAGCATATTAAGTCTCTAATAATTCTCTTTATGTTTCTATGATATTGGACAAGTTCTAGTGAGGACTTGTTGAGCAGATTTGAGGTAAGTCTTAGAGAAGACTTGTGGAAAAATTTGTGTGAGCTTTTGTGGAAGCTTACAATGCATATTTGAGGACAGAGATTGAGAGTTGATTTGGACAAGTTCTAGTAAGGACTTGTTGAGCAAATTTGGATAAGTTCTAGAGAGGACTTGTGGACAGATTAGTGTGAGCTTTTGTGGAAGCTTACAAGGCATATTTGAGATAAGTCTTTGAGAAGACTTGTGATAAGGTACCTAGGAATAGATATTTGGGGATATATTATTATATTGTATAAGGGTTGACATGGGCCACACATAACCCAAGGTTGATTGTATTATAGTGTTATATTATATTAGTAGTAGGCTCCCCAAAGTAGAATAAGAATAAGGATATATAAAGAAGAGATATTTGTCATTGTAATCATCATTGAAGAAGAATATTATGTAATCATCTATGCCCACGAAGTGGCCTCTCACCTTGGGATATCTTGTGGAGTTATTCATTCCTTAAGTATTATTATTGGTGTTTCCCTACCTTAAGGGTATTATCTATCTCTCTCTCATTTGTGGATTGTTATTGTGGATAATGTATTGTGGATAAATTATTTGATATTTCTGCATATTGGTAAATGATTTATGTTAATGATAATAAAGTTATGCAACAAGTGGTATTAGAGAAACCAATATTATATATAAGGTACCTAGGAATAGATATTTGAGGATATTTGGAGATATATTATTATATTATATAAGGGTTGGCATGGGCCACACAACCCAAGGGTGATTGTATTATAATATTATATTATATTAGGAGTAGGCTCCCCAAAGTAGAATAAGAATAAGAATATATAAAGAAGAGATATTTGTCATTGTAATCATCATTGAAGAAGAATCTTATGTAATCGTCGTGCCCATGAAGTGGTCTCTCACCTTGGGAGATCTTATGGAGTTATTCCTTCCTTAAGGATTATTATTGGTGTTTCCATACCTTAAGGGTATTATCTATATCTCTCTCATTTGTGGATTGTTATTGTGGATAATTACTTGTGGATGAATGATTTGATATTTCTACATATTGGTGAATGATTTATGTTTAATAATAAAAGTTATGCAACAACTTGTGAGTAGAATTATTTGATTGATTTGTTCAAACCTTGAGTTAATATTTGGGGCAAATCTAGTAGTGTTGATTTGTGATTGGATCAAGCTTTGTGTTAAGGCTTGAGGATAGATATTGAGGATAAATTTGTGCTAAACCGAAAGACTGTGTTTAGTACAGATCATAGGATAACGATTGAGGACAGATTTGTACTAGGTTGAAGGACTGTGTTTAGTACAGATCAGAGGATAGAGATTGAGGATAGATTTATGCTAGAACGAAGGACTATGTTTAGTATAGATTTGAGGAAAAATTTTGGTGTAAATTTGAGGACAAATTTATACCATACCAAATACAGAGATTGAGTATATTTGTGCTAGACCGAAGGACTGTGTTTAGTGCAAATTTGAGACAGAGCTTTGAAGGTGATAGAGTATAGAGGATGATAGCCTCTAGTAGATAGAGATCCATTAGCCAAGGTGGTGATGATAGGTGTCTTCAGTGGATAGATATCCATTAGCCAAAGCAGTGGGGGAAGCAGTTCTTCTAGAAGATCACTAGTCAGAGCTAAGGAGAAAGGAGTTCTCTTGTGGATAGAGATCCACAAACTTTATTAGGGCATTGGTGTCTCCTTTGGACAAAGATCCATAAACATTATAAAAGGGAAATAATTTCCAAGAGATTGATTGAGAAAATTTTAGTAAAATATTTTCTTCGTGGAGTAGCCCACATTGGGTGAACCATGTTAAATTGGTGTCTCTATTGTGTGTGGTGATTTGTGCATTGCTTTGATTATTGTTGTTGATATTGTTATATATACATTGCATAATATTGATTGGGAAAGAAAAGTAAAAAGTGGTCTTATATTGTTCACCCCCCTCTTAGTATAAGCTTGTGTTCTTAATAATTGTAAATTTAAACAAGTCTTCTCCTTGATATAATTGATTGAGTTTATATATATATATATATATAAAAATATATATATATATATATATATATATATATATATATATATATATATATATACACACACAATTAGTTGTAAAATAAAGTACTTTAAGTACATATTTAAATTTATATTTCCATCTAAATAATTAGATATATTAATTCAATTAGTTAATTTCTTTGATTTCTTAGCATAGACTTAGATTCAAATTTTATTAAGTAATACATGCATAATTATGAAGCTATTGTAATACTATTAATGATCATGATATAGCATGGGTAAGGTCATTTCAATTCTATATTATCCATTTAAATAATATATATATTAAACAAAGATAAATAAGTCAAAATGCACCTTCCTTAATATTTCTTCTATCCAAAGTTGAAATATTTTTGATGCAATGAAAAGACAAATCTACTTTGGTTGTAGCATGAATTTTTTTGGTATTTCTATCTCCTTCCTTGAGCCATATTTCCTTAGATTTTTGGAACCAATATAACTTCATTTTTAATATATTATGATAATCACAAAATAATTATTTTTCTTGCACATAAGTATCTTCACCTATTTTTTAAATTCTATTATTTTTTGTAAATTTTTGACCCTGGATTCAATATCCTCCTTTGCTTTAAGTATGTTCCCAAAAGAATTGACATTCAAAATTTTTATTTTCATCTTTTGTACAAGCTTGCACATATATGACATTTCAAACTTTGTTTTGTCTCACCAAAATAAAAACATCTAGAAGAAATCAGGGTATTAGAGTCACATAGACTAAAAGTGAAATATCTTTGGATGATTATTATTTACTAAATCACATCTCAAAAGAGAATGGGTTTGTAATATGATCTTCCACATAATAAAATATCTAAAGAGAATGTATATTTTAATTTGAAATGATGTGTTGGATAACAAAAATCTATCTATTCTTTCTATATATAAGTATTCCAAGTATGTCTATTATCCCATGTATGTTGAAAGCTTGAAATAATAACATTGCAAAGTCCATTTAAATTAACAAATGAATTAAAATCCTGCATTAATTTAGACCATCTAGGAGTACCACATTTTAAGACTAATTGTGTTGAAGTTCCTCAAGAATCTATATCACATTTATGAGTCATTAGTGTATTTGACAAAAATATTCTAAGGTCCTTCTATTATCTTTCATGAGCAATGACTATAGTTGGAGTATATATATTTATAACCCCAACTTTGATGTTTTTCTCTTTCTTATAAATAAACCAATGGCTCAGTTACTTTTTACTTCTAGGAATTGCCCTCACCTTTGCCTCCTCAAATCACTTTGTTATTGAAAAATATGTGTATCAATAGCCTACAACCCCATACATAATGATTTTTCTAGGTTAGTCGATACCAAGTGTTGTATATTCACCTCAACCACTAATATTGCCTATGGCACAACAATTAACCTCATATATTATCCTAGTGTATTAGAATAAATAACAAGAATTAGGGAGAGTATATAATGTGGAGCAACACATGTATGAAATATTTTCATTAATAAGAGACATGTCCATCAATCTAATGATCAATGGATGGCATAATGGGAGATGGTAGCAAAGGACACCTTATATTACCAAAGATCAAATTTCTCAATAAGAAAATAGGAAAATGGTAAACCAAGTGTAGAACAATATGGTGAGTGCACTAGCATGTACAACTTTAGAACCAAATACTTTTTAGTGCTTCACTTGCAATGCAAGCCATAATCCAATAGATTTTATCATGGCAATACATCATTGCTCAAATGATAAACAATAATTAGTAATGCTAAGCAACCCAACAATTTGCAATGGTAAATCAGTTGGTAATGAATCAACCCATAATAACTAGCCAACCTATTATAGGTAACTAGTTAGTATTCAATCTACCGATGATGAACCAACCGATGGTTAATAATCTAGTGGTAATTCAAATGGTTGTATCTTATTTCTATGTAATTATAAATGCTAACAACACAATATTTGCTAATTTTAGATCAATAAAAGAATGCAAGGAGTTCTTTTTTAAAAAGTGGGGTTGTTTATCATAACCAAAAATAAGGGAATGTAACATAAATAAAAATAAAAGCAATGGAAGAACGAACTCAACTAGTTACACCCCAACCAACCTCACAAAAATAAGTGAGAATCAAATGCAAGTACCATGGTGTTGAGATGAGGATGACTACCAATTCATGTTAAGGATAATGTTATAATACCCTCAAATCAATCAATACCATAAGCATAGAATGATAAACCTACACCAACTCTTATGTAGAATCAACAAGCTCAACCAACAAAGGTAAATAATCAATAACAATTGAGACAAGAATTGAACAACTTGAAAAATAGGATGGTCAAGATAAAATGGAGGCTACTAAAATAAGTTGAGGTACCTAGTGCTTACCAAAGACAATTTACAATCTACTACGAGATATAATTTTTTTACTGCAAAGTGAAGGGAATAACAATGAGCTAAGATTCAATATTTCGTATAGTTGAAGAAAACATGCACAAAAGTGAACACATTGAAAGCACTATCATTGCTAGGACAAGAAGATAAATTGCAAGAAGCTTTTAAAGAACAAGAGTGGACTTATTCTAAAGTAAACCAACCAGTATATAAGGGAACCTTTATTGCAAACTAACCCAATTGAGCAACAAAACTTGGTGGTTGAAGACCATTGGGACATACATAAAAATGTTATGGATATCTTGAACATGCCTAAACCAAAGACAATGAAACCACTACCATTCTATGTCACTTTGAGGATTGAGGGGTATTTGTTACACAATCACATAGTTGATTCAAGAGAAGCAATCATAGTTATGCCAAGAGCTATATGTGAAGAAATGGATCTTACATCAGTACCTCAAGAGAACTAATTCAAATGGAAAAACATGAGTGAAAGACGTAATATCGTTAAAATATTTGATCATGACAATTAATTCACATCTTGAGTTGATTGTAGTATAAGACTTGACCTACCTTTTTACTTTAGTATGTTATTATCATGTAAAATAACCAAAAGGTTGTTTTAAAATGGCTACTTACTACATATTATACACACATGAAAATGTTAAAAGACAAAAAGAATATAAGGATTGAGGCAAAACCACCATGTATATACCTACTATACAAATTGGATTATTTCAAAGTAATCAATTGGAACAAATTACCATAAATCAAAGATAAATAGTTATTAAGAGATGAATTAATATCTAAAAGGGTTATAACCATGGCAATACTTGCAAAGATGATGATAACAATCAAAGGATTCATTTGAAGAGAATGATCTATGTAGCTATTTGGTCTTGAAATGCCTTACAAATGGTTGGCCTTGACAAAAGAGTAGGTTGAAAATATTAATGATGCATGGACTATACATTATGATGGATCTAGAACTAGAAATGTAGGGGTAGAAATCAAGTTTACAAATCCACAAGTAAACTATCTTGAGTAGGTTCATCATTTTTGTTCAATTACAAAAATAATATGGTTGAATAAATAATTTTGTGTGCCAAATCATAAAAACAAAAAGACTTGATATAAAATACTTAAATATTCAATAATTTATATGATTATTATTATTTAAGAAAGAAAATTAAATTTTAATTTATGTAAAACTTAATTTAAGTTTATATAATAAATTTAAAATATTTATATAAAATATAAATTAAAATCACATGTACTAATTCAGACTAAAAAAAATTAAATACAAAGTTTGACAAATTGAACTTATATATATATATAATTGAATTTACACAGGTTTTATGAGGGATTTTAGTTCCCTCATATTGAATGGGGTTTAAACTTTGGACTTCTCAAAGAGAGGCCAAAACCCTTATCAATGTGATTATTATATATATTTTAAATAAAGTACATAGATAATTGTGGAGGATGCTTTAGCTCGTTCAACGATAATGTATTTATCACCTCTTAGAGTTTACAAATATGAGATTGTTATGAGTGTTTATCACCTCTCAATAGTTTAAAAATGTGAGATTATTATATAAAAAAATTAGAAGTTACACAACTCATCGTAGTACTTAAATAATAGTATTCTTTTAAATTAATATATATATATATATATATATATATATATATAATATATATATATATATATATATATATATATATATATATATATATATTAGGAGTTCACTGGAGCAAAATTTTGTAAAGACAGAGCAGGAGTTCGCAATATCATCGAAGCAGGAGATTGTCAAAACATGAGTTTGCAATATTGTTGAAGCAGGAGTTTGCAATATTGTAGCTTTCAAAGTTTGCAATATTGCACAGTTAGTCAATAGAGGAACGACGATAAAAACATTAGCATTAATATGGTTTACAGTTTGTAGGGATGAGCAGTGAGCAATCAGATTACCTCTTGTAATACGAGCCAACCACCTCTCATTAAAAGTAAAATGAGACAACCAGGAGTAAAGTGTAGCCGGTAGCAAGGGTGAACGTGAGCTGGAAGTGAACGTAACTGGTAGCGAGTGCAAATGCGATCTGGAAGCAAGTGCAATTGGTAGCGAGTGCAAGCACGAGCCAGGAGTGAGTGAAAAAATATAGGTAACATGAAAATAAATTCATCTATAAAAGTTCTTACTAGAAGTGTGAATAGACAAATCGAAATTTTGGATGCCCTAAATAGCAATAACGATAAGAGAGAATCTATGGCAAACCCAGTTCGGGTAGCAGATTCTACACCAAAAGTGATTATCAAAGATCACATGATTGAGCATGATATAATGATTCTTAAAACCAGAGGGTTAATTTGTAAGTTTCATGAATATTGGCCAAGTTTTTCAGAGATTCAAAATTGGATTAATTGGAAGTGGGTTTGAATTCAAATTACTTCATGACTTTTCTTTCAAAAGAATTTTTCCTCATTATTTTCTCCAATTGAGAAATAAGGGATAAAATAATGGATGGATGCTCGTGGTTTAGGGGTAAATATGCATTATACTTAAGACCTTTGAGTGAGAATTTTTTTGTGGACACAAAAACTATTAAAAGGCTTTCAGTATGGATTAGGCTTTCTCGACTTCCTTATAAACTCATCAATAAGGATTTTTTGAAGAGTATTGGTAATACTCTAGGTGAATTCATCCAAGAGATACCATCTAATAAGGAGAGAATACATGATATATACACTTGAATATGTGTTTCCATGGATATTTCTAAACCTTTACCACAATCGATTAGGATTAAAACCGAATCAAGATAATGGGATCAACATGTGGATCATGAAAACATTGCATTCTGATGCTGCAAATGTCATGAAACTGGGCACATGGAAAAATACTACAAAGTAAAAATGGAGGAAGAGATGGAATTTTTTAGGCATAAGGGTAATTTCAATTTGAAACAAGTAGATCATATCACAGGAGAAGCTAGGTAAAATCAAAGGATTTTCCACTCTTAAGAAAGTGGCAAGAAAAATCCCTCTACATCATCAAATGGCAAAGACAATTACAATTCACTCGAGTCAGCCATTAGAAGAAAAAAAATGGTATGGAATATGAGGAAGTAAATTGCGCAAGTTCAAATATAGAAGGAGCTCAAGGTGCGAAGGAAGAGGGGAAGACAAATTTTAATACAAAGGAAAATTGGGAGATGAATCTTAAATCAAAATCACCTAGGTGTTGTAGGTGAGTTGGAGAGGAGAGGGCAATCCTCCAAGGGAGGTCCCAAGTTCAAATATCCACCCTACCAAAAATTTGAATTGAGTACCCAAAATCCAATTGATAATGTTGGTGCGGGCAGGGTCGGGTACGACTCCCTGGTGACTTTGACAATGTAGAACCCCTTGTTCGTGGTCTCTCAGACCAAGGCGGCCCCGCAAGGGGTTTTTCGCTAAAAAAAAAAAAATTAAATCAAATAAGGAGAAGGAGATCAAGCTTAATCCAGGTAAATCACCTTTACTATCCTCAAGTAGCTTAAAATCTTCTCCTTACAATAAAAATGAAAGTAGTATGGTGTGTGTTCCTTGCACTTTAGGTTTTCAAGAGCAGTATATTAAATAAAATCTTATGGAGGATATCCAAAGAAATTTAGGGTTTTCAGGCCAACATAAGAAAGCGATGGCTATGAAGGATCATCTTTGTAGTTTAGAGTTTTTAGGGCAACATAAAGAAGAAAATGCTAATGAGGCTATTCCTTGCACTTTCGGCTCTTTAAGGCAACATAAACCTTTAGAAGATAAGTCTCATTTTGAACAATATGAAAAAATAGAAGAGATCGATGAAGATGAGAGTGTTGGCAAGAATGTAAGAAGGAGAGGAAGGCCATAAAACCACGATCTAAGAGAAAAAGAAACTCAGAAGGATATTGATTTGGGAAGCCAAAAAAAAATATCACAAGTGTTAAGAAGTGGGGCTAAGCTCACTAACAAAAATAAAAAGTATTGATGATGAAAATGATATCATGGAATATTAGGGGTATGAATAAAACCCCTAAAAAAATAGTTATTAAGGAATTAATAGGTTGTTATAGCCCGAGTTTATTTTAATACAAGAAAAAAAATTAAGCAATGAGGAATGTAAGGATGCTTTTAAGAAGATTTGGAAGATAGATGATTGTTTAACAATTTCTTCTACAGGAGCTTTAGGTGTGTTGAGTGGTAATTTTACCCAATTGCAAAACCACACTCATAATTTGGATTTTGATTAGAAAACCCTCTCTTGCAAAGAAATAAATATTTCTCCAAGGTTCCTTTTACTTTATGTATGTATGTATGAATATGTCAAATAAGTTCTTGGAATACCTTAGTGCTATGCAAAATAACTGTTAACAAGGGGCCTGTGCTGGTGTTGCTTTATTATGCTATGCTATTATTGTTCATGAAACTTAAAAGGAGAATAAATGTGATTGGCCCTCATATGACCACAATGTAGAAGTGAAATTCCTTTTATCTTGAAATGTTTTAGATAGACTTTATATTTCTTTGTTAAACAAGTTTAACCAATTTTATCTTTTATTAAACCTTGCTTTAAGCATGAAATAAAATATTAAAATCTACCTCTAAAATACAAATCCGAAAATGATAAGTGGATTCATTTTATGTTGCTTTAAACATGAAAGAAAGTAGATGTGCATGTGTAACTTCTAAATTGTGATGGCCTTTGATATGTCATATAAATTACCTCCTTTTTATAAAATTGTGATTTTTGTAAAGAGAGGCAAATTTTTTACTTTAAAGAACATAACCTTTTTAAATGCCTTATAAATCATTCCCCTTTAATGAAATTGAGATTTTCATAAAGGAGAAATAATTTATTGCTTGAAAATAAAAACGTAAAGCTTGAAATCCAAAATGTGAAAACATGTAAAACTGAAACTACGGAGTTCCTCATAAAACAACAAACTTTGAATAATTTTGGAATTTTATCTTTATCTCTAAACAAAATCGTAACTGCTCTAAATGAAACTTTAGAGCTTATTATTTGACTCATATGCCTCTGTTTTTGGAATTTTTTGTATTTTTATATTTTTATTTTACTTTGAAAACATTAAAAAAAATGAAAAGACAAGGTTAGAAAAATAACAAAAATAAAATGAAACTGAAATAAATAGTTCTGCAACTAGAAACCTCCATAAAACCTGCAAATGTTAGTACCCTGCAAAACCAGCATTGAAGTGATTCATATTCATGCAATCTAGCCTTCAAAGAGGTGTGATCTTCTAAGGGAAATAAAGTGTAATATATATTAATAAGTCAACCATTAAAATGCATAAAACCCATTAAATCTCCAAGATATTGACACAAAACGATTTTTAATAAGCTTAATGACATGCAGAATACAAACTTCCAGCAATGATAAAATCCAACCCAATGAGATGGAAAGAAAAATAATTCCAAAACAGGTCCAGTGTATATCTGGTTTCAAACTTGCAACTCTGCCTCTGCATTTTCCAACCCCCGTTCTATTCCCTTTCGACGTATTTAATCCTTTTCCTTTTTACTGTCATTTTATTTATTTCTTTTAATGAATGCAACTTTTACCTAATGTAACGCTCATATAGGTAATTAAAAATGTTATTTTCTCCTTATCCTCTACACACACCGATGCAATACACACGACAACTTATCTTCTTTTAATAACGCTGCTCCTCGATAACGTATTTCTTATGTCGTAGGATACCATTGCAGTTTTATCGACTGAAACATCGTCATTTGACGTAGGTAGCTTCATGTTTCTATTTTTGTCCTCTCTTTATCGCCATGTTCGCACCCATGTAGGCATGTAAGAAATGAACCCTTGGTCCATATACACCTTCCAAATGATTGAACACCTCTATCTCCACACGTTCCGTAGTGCCCACAGCTCAAACTGCACCAAATCCACCGCACTGCTGGCTTTTCTGCAATGTTTTAAAAAATATTTTCTTTGTGATATGCATATCCATCCATCCCTTTGCATTAGATATTGCTCTCATTTCGCCTGTCATATCTGGGTGTCCTTCCTCTACATCGAATGTGTGATGCATATGACTATCTTGTAGGCCAAACGGTTGCCTCATTAGTTGCCAGCAAGCGATCGAAGGATAGAGAATACCTGCACAGAGCCTATTAATTACTATAATGTAGGTGTGAAAAGCATATCTAGTTGAAACTACCCATCATGAACTTCATCAACACCATGTAATCCAATGAATCTTATGTCGTAAAACCCCCGCTGCCATCCTCCACGATCCCAACGCAGTAACTATGTAATTTTCTATCGTAAATTCTCTAGTGCCAGCAATACACAATCGTTCCTTGTCGAGAAGCTTATGTCTGTCATTTCACCTCGCGGTTACCTATGCTGGAACTTACCTAGCCCTCACATCCGAACCATCTCAAAAGTCATGCGAAATACTCCTACAACCAATCTACGATGCTCATTTTTTATTCATAGCATCGGATCTTTGCTGATTTTGTGCCGCCCAATAAATAACACCATTGTTGTGTATATGTCAGTGAATGTCTATCTCCAATTCACCTTCCCACATGGTCTACTGCTTTCCATGGTGTGCACCTCCTGAATTGGCAATAATGTCGTAGAACACAGTCTCATGCCTAACTTTTGAATCCACTGTATTGTCAATTTCAATCTTCACAGATCCCCGTTATCGCGAGAGCCCATGCACTAAATTTACCACTCGCTTCTATACCGCTACCAACTAGATTTATTTCTTCGGCTCATCGCACTGATTTTTGCCTGGATATCCTCCCATACCGGCGTCCTCTTCAATGACATGGACGTAATTGGAAATACCGTCAATCCTGCTTTCCAACTCGGTCATCACCATCATTGGCTCGCATGTGAACTTACGTTTTCTAATTTTTAATAGCACATTGTCCATCAAATATCATCGCGTCAATGGGCCGTTTACTATGTGGTCCTCATCTCTATCTACGATTGTCAATCCACGATCTCAGTTGTTGCAAGTTGGCGTTAGTTGTCACGTATCAAATGGTTTAAACCCATGGAGATGTCTAGTTAGCAAGTCTACGCAAAATGGTCGATAACCACTTTGGCTCTTCCATAGCTTCATAATATATATCCCATGCTCTCATGAACCCTCCGGATGTTGTGACTACAAATGTTGTCATGAAGATCCAAACACTTTCTTGTTTTTTTTTTTAAATTTCGCGTCTGTGCTCATGATGCCACTATCATCGAATGGAGCCCCTTACGAGCAACGTCGTCGAATCAACATACAACCAATCCAAGATGTATGTTGGGTAACATATCTTTTGACCCATATGTCTAAAAATTACTCTCGCTGTGCAGTGGACCCTATATTGTACTCCTTTTGAAACAACCAACAGATGAGGATACCTCTTCAACATATCGATGTGACCCATCCGAAAAATAACTACGACTTCCCGTCGATCGATTCCATGGGGTTCACCTATCCTCGTTTGTGATTTACGTCCGCTGAGTCATTTGTGTTGGCATCCAGCGTGTCAAGGAGTTGTCACCACTGGTCCATACACCATAGTCATCTGCCAACCAAATAAGCACAAAATTAAAACTTTTTAAAAATAAATATAAAATCTACCCAAAAGTCTAAATAAAACCTAGCATTAAGCACATAAAAACACAAAGCTAATATTAAAACCACAAATGTTATAACCCAATACTTTACACTAGGAAAACTATTAAAGATATTAAAACTAAACAACAAAATTAAATTTTCACAAAAAAATATATATATATATATATATATATATATATATATATATATATATATATATATTTATTTATTATTATTTTTTCTATTTTATTTTTGTATATATATATATTTTTACTTTTTAATTTTTATTGATTAAAAAGAACATCAAACTAAGAAGCTTGGTGACTCCAACTAAAAATAAACATCAATACTAAAATTCAAAATCCAAAACCAAAGACAAAACCTCTTAACCAAAACACCTTTAGCAAAATCAATAGAAAACACAAACAACACAAGAGCCTGCAAACATTGGAAGGTATCTAGCAAAATCATCACTCCAAAAAAAATCTAAATTCTTGAAAGCTCAAAAATTAAAGTGGGTCCCCAAATTTGGGGCTAGTTGTGGAATAGGCCACAACAAATGGTGACTCTACTAGGTAATGCTCCTGAGCATTCCGGATGAGAACCCATAATTTTTTATTTTGAAACCCAACAAACCGAAGACTAGAAACAAAACTATTCAACAACATCTAAAGATGATAGGGATAGATAACTTAAATAGAAAATATTTGAACCATTTGTTTTAGCTGAAGTGTGTGAAAGTGGTTTTATTTTAACATTCTTGAAAACCATCCAGATTCCATCACTTGTTTTACATTAGGCTATAAATAATACTCATAAAAGATGTGCCTTTGCATTGCACCACTATCAGTCAAGCGTTTATAGCCTCGGTGGAGATGACCTTACTCACCCACGTATTAGATGAACTTGTATTTGCCTTATTTATAAACATTGCTCCACTTCTAGCCAAACCTCTATAGCTCCGGTGGAGATGCCCTAAGCCACTTGATTGATTTGGTTTTTTCTTCAATGATATTGCTTTGCAAACTTCACCTGTCACTTGGGTTAGAGATTAAGTAAGACTAAATATTGAGTATACAAAATTTTTTGCCTTAATTTGCAAACCAAATAACTTCATCCATTAGGATTCCAAGCATACATCTTAATATGATGAGTTCATGTGCAACTTTAAAAAAAATTATTCATTGTTCCAAAATTTGCTATCTTAATCCTAAGATCCAATAATGTTAAATAAAAAATTGTATCCCCTTTTCCTTGATCCACATGATAAGCAATTCACCCTTCAAGAGACGATAATTCAACAACTACCACTAAACACTACCACCAATCGAGGAAACGAACCAAAACATAAAACTCACCAAACCAAAAATTAGAAACAAAACCCCAAATTAGAAAACCAAAGCAAAAACATGAAAACCAAAACTTATATACAATAATATACAAGATGAAGCAAAAAAATTGGACCATCATTTCCCTAGGTCCCAAACATGATTAGCACACTTTAAAACACACAAATCATGATATGTGAGCCAACCTTTATAGAAATCCAACCAAATTAAGATTAGGACCATCAATGCAACAACTCTTATATTACTTCTCTCACCCCACCAATTTGATTCATAGTAATTCCACGTTGAACATTTGATCTCTTAAACTTGCAAGTGAATATAGTATTTCCAACTATAAGGAGGCCCTCCTTCTAGCAAAAAGAATTCATCATGGAAAATCATGGGAAATCAAGCCCTCTTTATAGAGCCAAAATATTTTGTCAGATTCTAGGCAAGATAAGGAGGCACAAGAAAAACTTTTACAAAATATTCCATCAATTATCACTCAGATACAAAATGAAATATTGAGGAAGAAGATATCTATGGAAGAGCTCCATGAAGCAGTTTTCTCTTTCCATCCTAACAAGACACATGGCCCCAACAGATTTCCTACAATTTTAGTTCAAATTTTTTGGGATTTATTGAAGAGTGATATGTTAGATGCGATGGAAGAGGTCCAAAAAAGGAAGGCTATAATAAGTGAGATCAATGCTACTTTTATTACCTTGGTTCCCAACAAGGGTGACAAAATATTTTGATAATTTTCATCCAATAAGCCTTTGTAATATGATTTACAACATCATTTCAAAAACTATGGCAAAAAGGTTGAAGGGCATTTTAGGGTGTATTATCTCAGAGGAACAAGGTGGCTTTGTTCAGGATAAACAAATTCTTGATGGTATAATTATTGCACAAGAGGCCAAACATTCTCTTCATTCCATGAAAAAACTAGGTATGCTTTTGAAATTATATATGAACAAAGCATATGATAGGGTTTCCTAAAAAAATTTACATGCTATTCTCATAAAGTTTGGCTTTGATTATAGTTAGCATGAGTGGATTAAATGTTGTTATAGCACTACAAAATTTTCTATTTTGATCAATGGTTCTCCTACTGGGTACTTCAAGTCATCTTGTGGACTTCATCAAGGTGGTCCTCTTTCTCCTTATCTATTCATTATTTTTGCAGAAGCATTAGGGAGAGCATTTTCAAAGGCAAAAATGGAAGGAAAAATCAAGGGTATTCAAGTTGCAAAAAATGGTCCCTTTGAATCTCATATTCAATTTGTTGAGGATAATTTTCTTTTGGGTCATCCCTTAGTCAGTGAGGCCATGGAGTTGAAATCATTATTGTCATGTTATGAGAAGGCTACTAGACAGTTGGTAAATACTTCAAAATCCATAATTTTCATTAATACTGCCCTAAATTTACAATAAATTACTGTGAATATTTTGGGGTTTAAAATTGAAAAATTTCCATCAATCTGAAGAACACAAGCTTATACTGAGAGGGGGTGAACAGTATAGTGCCCACTTTTTACTTTCTTTCCAAACCAATATCAATTAATGTCCTCAATTGCAATAACCAAATATAGCAATGTGCATTAATAATATAGATAGCAATAGTAAGCAAGTGCACAAATCATCACAAAAAATTGAGACACAAGATTTAACGTGGTTCCCCCAATGTGGGGTAGTCCACAAGATATTATCATTATAATATTTCATAAATAAATGGGGATCCTTATCCCAATACAAATGATTACTTTGATCTGCTCAAAGCTAGGCTCTCCACTGATCTGCTCAGCTAGGCTATCCATTGATCTGGTTAGCTAGGCTCTCCACTGATCTGCTCAACTAGGCTATCCACTGATATGCTCAGCTAGGCTATCCACTTATCTGCTCAGCTAGGCTATCCATTGATCTGCTCAACTAGGCTATCCACTAATCTACTCAACTAGGCTATCCATTGATCTGCTTAGCTAGGCAACTAGTATTGATGTGTTTTTTTTTTCTGTTATGTATCTTTCACTGCTCACAAATCTACCTCAATGCTTTCTCACAAGGCTCAAACAATCTTGCTCAAATATTGTCCCAAATCTGTTCTCAAAGCCTTCACAAAAGGCTCAAACAATCCTGCTCAAATGTTGTCCCAAATTTGTCCACAAATTTATCCAAAAAGTATTATCAAAGGCTCAACCAATCATGCACAAAAATTGTCTCAAATATGTCCAAAAATTTTGTCCCAAAAGCCTTCCCAAAGGATCAACCAATCATGCACAAAAGTTGTCTTAAATATTTCCAAAAATCTTGTCCCAAAAGCCTTCCCAAAGGCTCAACCAATGACTCTCAAGTAGCACTCAAATCTCAACCACAAATCAACGAAGGTAAGGCTCAATAATGAACTCAACAATGGATAACAAATGAATGATGACAATACTCAACAATGTGCTCAACAATGAATGGCAATGTACTCTTCAATGGATGACAACAATGATCCACAATGATCTCAACAATGTATGACAAATGATCTCTCAAATGGATGACAACAATACTCAACAAATGTATGACAACAATGCTCAACAATGTACTCTCAAATGGATGACAACAATGCTCAACAAGGTACTATCAAATGGATGACAAATGATCTCTCAAATGGAAACCTCTCCAAGCAATAACAACGAGGACTTCAACCAACCAAGGATAATCTCCACAAGTGATAGCAATAGGTTCTCAATAATATCTTCCTCATGCAATGTTAATAAGCTATCAAGAAACAAGCACAACTCCCTCAAGCAAAGAGCTCTCAAATAGCCAATAATGATCTCCTCAAATGAAAGAAAAATGTATCAACAAGTGACTAGCAAATGATCTCCTCAATGGTCTCAAATAGTGGCAATGGACTTAACAAGTAACCAATAATAATCTCCTCAAAGCAATGGCAAAAATCTCCTCAATAATGGCAATACTCTCAATGAACTCCACTAAAGCAATCATGGAACTCAAGCATCAATTTTATCCATAAAATTGATTTTCTAATCCATCCACTTCCTCTCAATAGCCAAGGCACATAATCAAGCAATTTTTCTTCAACTTCAAACCCTAACTCATGTGCATGTCTTCTAACTCAAGGTAGCAATTAACTAGGTCTCAAGTTCCTAGTTTAATTTCATAATTAAATTATGCACTAGGACATATAACAAGTTAAAAACTTTTCAACCTTATGACTCCCTAATTTCATTAACACATACAACAAGCACCTATTCTTTTATTTTTAATTCCACACCTTATAAATCCCTAAGCACATTAACACATACAACAAGCATTTATTTCCCTAAAGTCCTTATGACTCCCTAGTTATCACAGAAATAATTTTAATGCACCAAAAATTTGGTAATAACAAATATTACCATGCGTTGGAGATAAATACCTTTATATGAAATTTGTTGCCTTCATAACCTTCGAAATAGTCTTTGCCAAAATGCCTTACCAAAATTAATGTGCCTTCACACCTTCGTGGGAGTCGAACTTCCTTCCTCTCACTTAGTTCTGTGAAGCGCTTACCACATGGGTGTTAGCCCACATTGGGATTTTAATCCCAAACACCTAACTTTAACCTGCGCTCAAATCTAAAACTCGATTTTACTTTCTTAGCAAAACACTTTGCCCTTGGAGGGATTCGAATAGCGAACCTTCCTTGTGCAAAGTTCGTGCACTACCAACTACACTATAGGCTTCTGCGTGACGTCACTTTCTCGCGTTGTTTACTTGACCTTGCTCTCAAATCAAAAGTTATTTATCCTTCTTTCTTCGCTGCTCCCCTTTTGACAACTCTCTCTCATGCGCTTTGTAAAGTCTTCTATAAACAAAGGTTTTTACCTTTTATTTATATGCTCTTCCATGCCTTTGAATGACGTCAACGAATCTTTATTTATCTCCTCAACCTTTGCATGTTGGCAAATAATATAATACAACCTTAGACCTTAGAATTATTAAATAAAAAATTAATAATTAACCTTTTAACTTTGAATTGGGATATCTCCTTCATTCTCTTGAATTTCGTCATGAAACTTTTTACACCAAGGTTTTATTGGAAAACATTTTCATCCATAATAATTTGGAGAAGTCTTAACATAGTGGTTTTAATGAAAAACCCTTTCCAATGGTTTTAATGAAAACCCTTTTCGTTGGTTTTAATAAAAAACCTTTCCATCGATTTTAATAAAAACCCTTGTCATTGGTTTTAATAAAAACCTTTACCATTGGTTTTAATAAAAACCATTAATATAATATTTAAAAAATTAAATATTATATGCCTCTTGTGCCACAAAACCCTTTATATATCCTTGCTCTCCAAAATATCATAAATGATTATTTATGGAGTGCTTTTTCCACCGAAACTCAATGTGATCCATGTGACATAAATGACAACACAAAATAACTCAAATTGCCAACAATATCTCCCTTTATCATTTATGGCAACACCTCTAATGCAAATCACCAAAATCACTGTAAAAGCCATTTCTGAAAATCAAACCTGCTTCCCCTCAATACTCTCTATGGAGGTTGCTCCCCCTATCTCAATGTTCTCTTTGAAGGTCGCTCCCCCTATCTCAATGCTCTCTTTGGAGGTTGCTCCCCCTAACTCAATACTCTCCCCCTTACTCAAATCTCTCCCCCTTTGACATCAATGGCAAAAGGGACACCTATGGGGCTAAAAGATATGACTCTTAAGCTTAGCCCCCTACCACCTTCTCTCTTGAGGTGATTAATTTTGGGGTGGGAGTACATTTACTCCCATCTTACATTATTCCTTTCCTTTGTCAACTTACTTCCAAATATTTTTGATATCCTTTTCTTTATGAGTTACTTTATATTCTTGTCTTGAACCTGTTTGACCTTCTTGCCTTGAAGCTGCTTGACCTTATTGCCTTGAACCTGTTTGGAATTGGGTCCTACACCATATTGCAATATGTCCAAATTTATTACAATTAAAAAACTTGATATTGTAGCCTTTGGATGGTGCCCATATCCTGAATTTTTTCTTGAAATCATTTCTATATCCATTCCTTTCCTGAACCCTGTATTGTGAAGCTCTGTTTCCATAATAATTTTGACCATGACCTCTGAATTGTGCAGATCTATAATCAAAACCATATTGCTCATTTCCTTTTGTAGATTAAAGATACAACGCCAAACAGAAATAAAGAAATCACAATAAAGGAATGCAGAACAGTTGTACAAAATGAATGATTTTTATTAATCAATGGAGTTTAGAAACTCCTTTTAAGTACAACAGGGCCTGTAACCCTTTTCGTGATACAAAGTTACAATTTGTGCTAGGGTTCTCCGAAACCCTAGGGTGGCACAATGTGGTGGCGTCTCCGAAGAATGTATCCTTAACCTCAACGAGAATGAGTGGGCTTCGTTGTATCCTTTGGCTCGGACCACTCCGGCTTAAGCAGTTGCTATCAACAAATCGGATCTACCACTAGAATCCTGCACACATTAAAATTATCAAAGAGTTAGAAACTAATAAGAGGGCTCCTTTGTGTGAGCCCTCGAAAGCGATCTAAAACCCTAGATTTATGAAATAAAAATAAACGAGAATGCGAGAATTCAACAGCGATTAATACATAAAGAAAGATTACTTGCTTTAGACGAATCTATACCTTTTCCTGTTAACGCGGCGAGACCGGGCGGCGGCGATGGATGCGGCGAAAGGGTTTAGTTCAGACTTAGGGCCGTAGAAGACTCGGGAAGACTCGGGATTAACGGCAATAGCCAACTCCAGGACTTAGATAGGGAAGATAAGTAGGTTTAGCCGAAGAGATAGATAGGGTTTGAGCCATCAAGGTGACTCAATTTATAATCTACTCTTAGGGCACACTTTAGGGTTTTAACGACACTTTGAACGTGTGGCTAAGATTAAAGTGGATCCAAGGGTAGAGAATAAATCTAGGTTGTGAAACGGATTAAGATGGATGGACGGATGAGATTAAATGAAGGATGGACGGCTCAGATTAAATCACTTAAACTTTATTTTTATATATATATTAAAATATATTAAAATATTAAAATATATATATATATATATTAATTTAAATAAATTTGGGGATGAAAAATGGCGGGAAAAGTGAAATTGGGCCAAATAATGGTGGGAAAGTGTGGATTTGGGCCAAATAATGGCGGGAAGGATGGATGAATGACACGTGGGTGGGGGGAAGGTATAGATGACTTACAAGTGGCTGGATTTTGGTGTCTACGGGGATGCCCCTTTTTGAGATGCTTTGTGTGAAGACACAATGTAGCACAAAAACTTAAGACACTGAAAAGTTGGATCGGACGCAACTCTCTCTCAAGACTAAAGCACAACTTTGAAGACCAAAGAATAAAAGAATATTTAAAAATTTTCAGCTTACCCCCTCAATTGGCGAGCGAGAATGGTTCTCACAAGCCAATTGGAAGAAATTCGGAAGATAATGAACCGTTTTTGCCCCAACGGTGAAAAAAAGGGTTGGTGCATGCACCATCTGTTTATGTCCCAACGGAAAAGGGGTTGGTGTACAAACCGAGAAAAGAATATGATTGAAGACGATATGAGTGATGTGAAAGATGGACCGTTTTCTGCCCCAACGGTTATAAAGGGATTTTTGCCAAACTGTAAATTCCATGATCATGTAAGATGAATTCCACTATAGGAAAATTAGAAATTGATAACGGATGCCCCAACTCCTGTGTGTGAATCCATACTGTTGATGAAATTGCCTTGTTGGCGCCATTGATATGTAGAGATGAAAGATGCATGAAAGAGTCCAGAACTCAGAGATGCTCCTAGTGATTGTATGGATAATTCCTCGGGTCGGAACCAATCAACCTAGGTAGCCACAATCTCTAGCAAGACTTAAAATAATGACGATATGAAAGATTGTCCATGTTTATGGCCCCATGAACTAGGCCATCAATGACAACTGTTGAGCAAATTAATCTTGGTATGAGGTCACTTGAAAAGTAGAATACCCAAAATTGATTTCCAATTTTCAAACGGTGAAATAATTGATGATGATAAATGGTAAGTGTCCTTATGGTGGTTTAATCCTCTTACCGAATTGCATGGATTCAAATCGCTGCAATCGCCAAGGTGATAGAATATACCACTAGATACGAGGTTTACTTTAATTTGATTTGGCAAAAATATGCATGATGAAAGAAGAATGAAATTGACGATAGATCAGAAGAATTGATGAATGTGGTTAATTTTGTGAAGGTTTTGAATATTTTTAACCCAATTTGTAAAACAATGATGAATGATGCGCTTTTTGAGCGAAATGACAAAATTTGTGTCCAAAGTTGTTGTAACCTTCACAAAATGTTTTATTATGATAAGAAGAATGGATGAATGCAATTTGATGAAATTTGGAGGAGGTAAGCTTCAATTTTGTAAGTTTTGTTCCTTTATTCAATACTGACACCAAACGCCGGTCTGCGTTTGTGGTTGGCAGAGACGCCCGTCGGTGTTTAGGCGCTCTGCAAGACGAGGGCTGCGTACGAATCCGCCATGAAATGCCCTACTGCGTTTCAGGGCGCCAAAATCAGCTATTTAAACAGTTTCAGCGAGAATTTCGCTCATTTGTGCGTTCGAGCTTAAGAGAAGTGCGTCTGAGGGAGTGGAGTGAAGTGGAGTGAAAGGTTGTGTGGGAGAGTGAAGCACGCGGGAGCTATGGCGGAGATGGGAGCGGACGCGCCAGTGCGGCCAGCTGAGGTATTTGTTCATTTAAGCAAGTACTTATTATGTGTTTTTTTTTTTTTCGGAAAAATTTGTAACAAATTTTTGTTTTGTTGTTTTGCAGCTTAGGGTGTTAGAGGCACGACACCGATTCTCCCCTATCATTTCGGGGATGAGGAGGTCGTTGTCCCGAGCAGACCGGGAGATATTGGATGTAGTGGGGCTAGCGGAGGCAGCCCGGTTGGAGGTAGTTCGGGCGGATGAGGGGTACCTCTCGGCTTTGGCCGAGAGGTGGGATCCGGATCGGGGGGACGTTCCGGCTCCCGGCTGGAGAGATGACGGTGACGCTTGAGGATGTATACCGCATCCTCAAGGTGCTTGTGGAGGGTGCGCGGGTGGAGGTTGGACGAGATAGGGCCACAGAGATGGCCAAGGTGTTTGGGGATGAGCGGAGGGAGATCCGGACGGAGAGCGGGGGGATCCCATACTTGGCCATGTATACGGCCAAGGAGTTGGGAGCGGTGGAGGCTCTGACGATGTTCGTGTTGGCCAACATTGTGGCCCCGAACAGCATCGGGTGCAGGTTCCCATGGAACACGATGGGTGTAGTGAGCGAGATGCTCACTAATAGGGTAGTGTATGCACGGGCGCCCGCTTTATTGGCGCGGGTGTACCGGGAGTTGTATGAGGTTCGGAGACGGGGCCGGAAGGGCTCGGGTTGCGGTGTGGTGCTCCGGTCTTGGGGTGGGAGCACTTTAGAGTGGCCCGACCGGAGGGGTTGCCATGGGCTCAGTGGGACGTGAGCCGGGCTTATGGTAGGAGATGGCCGGTGGCGGAGGAGAGACAGTCGAGCCGCCCCGTGAGATCGGGGCAATGGTATAGGAGACTATGGGCAGACTTGACAGATGCCCGAGTCATTTGGAGGCCCTGGCGGGAGGCGAGGTGGATCGGGGATGGAGAGCACCTGAGACGGGTGCGAAAGGCCAGATGGGTAGTAGGGCGGAGCCACGGTGAGGCGGAGTACATACAGATGTCTCGAGTACTCCGCCAGGTCGGATTGAGGCAGGATGTCCCCGGTGAGCCAGTGCGCTATCGGAGGCACAGATCAGAGGGGGATTTGCCATGTGTCGAGCCATGGAGGGAGGCGGTAGAGGACGATGAGGACATGGAGATCCTCGACGTGGATGACGTCGGGGTGACAGCTGAGTATGCAGCATGGATGGCCGCAGAGCCGAGGTGGGAGCCACCATTGGTGGCTGGTAGAGCCGGAGAGCCCAAGGCTGGGGCTGGAGAGGGCGAGGGAACCGCGGAGGTTCCCAAGCGCAGGGAGGGTCCCCGCCTTCGATCTGACAGTCGAAGGCGAAAGGGGAAGATGGCGCGGTAGGCTCCGGGGAGCGAAGATGATGGGGAGGATGGCGGAGAGGGCCTAGGAGAGGCTAGGGGAGGTACCCCCTAGCGGGCACGAGAACGAGCTGGCGCAGCTGTAGCGACGAGATAGCGGAGCGCGATGCTATGCTAGCTGCCCGGGATGAGAGGATAGCTCGGCTGGAGCAGCAGGCGGCAGAGCGGGATGCCCTGTTAGTTGCTCAGGAGGAGAGGATGGCCCGGCTACAGGCGGACTTGGATGGAGCGACCGGGGTGCCCCGGGATGACGGGGTGACGAGACTCCGAGGCGAGCTAGCGGAGCGGGAGCGACGAGCATGGGATAGACATAGCTAGTTTTAGGTCTAGGACTCGTTACATTGAGGCTCTGGAGGACACATTGTTTAGGCATCACATTGTGTTGCACGATCCTCCATCCTCCTCTGTCTCTAGGCGTAGTGAGTCTAGGCACACCACTAGGTCTAGGGCTCCTACTAGGTCTCGGGGGTCCTGTTTTGATGGTTAGCTTAGTGCTTAGATGCACTCTTTATGAGCCTTGGTGCTCTATTGTATATTGTAGCCTTTTGGCATTCACTGTACGTTTTGACCTTTATACATATATATATATACATGGCTTTTATTTATTTGGTGTTTTACTCTCTTTTGTGTGAATGCCTATGTTTTTGTGATGCATGTTTTTATATGTTTTAATGTTTTTGATGCATATGTGATGGAATGGAATGCAAACTTATAGATGATTAATGCGAGACTAAGTAAATGAAATATGCACTAAGAAGCACTCATACTTTTAGATAGTTAGATTTAGCGAACTGTTATCATAATTGTTTAATCAGGGGCACCGAACTTGGTGGCTTGTGAATGGATGACGTATGGAATGACATGAATATGGAAGAAGATATGGAGGGTGATATGGAGGTTGATATGGAAGATCTGTTTTACAAAGACTCAAACATGCTAGTGGTATCAAACAAACTTACTAACACTTTGCCTAATTCAACTAGGACCAAATGTGTGTGCATGCGAGTTCATTAACCAAATCGGAAGCATGGTAGTGACTCTAGGCAATCAAAAACCTGTGTGTGTGCAAGTGTGTTCATTAACCTCATCTTGCATAAATTAGGTAACCCTGTTATGGAGAAGACCCCGAAGCTAGTTTGTCCGTATGAGCATTCAGAGGTCTCTTTTTGAGGAGAGACATGTCGCCACGCAATGAGTATACTCCACTTTGCCAGTCAAGCGTCTATAGCCCCGGTGAAGGTTAACTCCATAGTCCATGTTGTTTTTGACCTTTGTAAGCCTTTGGGATGACTACCTATCCGTCTGACTGGACAAGTAGTACGATCCTTACAACTTATTTGGGATCAGTGGTGTGTGAAAAATGTTCATTTCCTTAGAGCTTTGGGGAATCGGATTCTCAACCGAAGTATGATGAGAATTTTACCCTATCCTTACTACTACTGTTTATATTTATATTTTGTGATTGCTTGTGATAGTGGTAAGAACCACTGTTTTATGGACTATGTTTGCATGATAGGACAAACGAGGATTACCCTTTTCACTTCAAGGCACAACCCAAGGATGGTGTTATCTCTCTTTGACACAAGATGTTTTTAAGATGTGAAAATGTGATAGGTTCAAGACCGCTTTTGAAATCATTTCCCAATACTCAAGATTTTATTTAGTGTAATTTGTGATATGGCCCTAGAGAACTTTGACATGCATTTCGAAGTTTGCTTAAAACACTAGGAATGGCTGAGTGATTGAAAACATTTTGGCAATGTAAATATGTGCAAATGGAAAATGGGTGTACGAATGACAATTCGGTTTGATGGATTTTATGAAGGTGCCCTGATTAAGGCAACATGACTTTTGCTTGACCAAATTTTATATCTAAAAGATAGAATGGTCTCTAACATGATATGCAACTATGGCTGAAAATGAAATGTTATGGTTTTCAATGAGATGTATGCACATGAAATGCAATGTTTTTGAATGAGATGTATGCAACTAGCAATGAAATGCAAATTCTTTTTATTTTATTTGTTTTTTTTTTTTTTGTTGTACAAGCCATGTATATACGTACATATAAAATTCAAACTATGCGTAGAATGCCCTCAAGTGTATAACATTAAGTGGTTCGGGTTCTTCCTCTCCCTCTAAACTGGCAAGTCTATAAGTTCCATTACCCACTCTTTCAGTGACCATATATGGACCTAACCAATTAGCCGTGAATTTATCTCGAAGATGCGGCAATGCATTGGTGTTTTGTTGATTCTCTTTAAGGACAAGATCCCCTACTTGAAATTCTCTTAGATGAACTTTGGCATTGTAAGCACGTTTCAATCGGTCTTGATAAACTCGCAAATGCTCTAAAGCATTGATTCGTTTTTCATCTATGAGTGTGAGTTGATCAAGACGTGCTTGTCTAGCAGTATCATCATCGATAAATTCCTGCAAAGAAATTCGCAAGGAAGGGATCTCGAGCTCAAGAGGCATGATTGCTTCGGCTCCATAGACCAAAGAAAATGGCGTTGCCCCAATGGGAGTTACGATGCTTGTTAAGTAAGCCCATAATGCCAAGGGGATTTGTGTATGCCAATCTTTATGATTTTCTTTAACAAGTTTCTTAAGAATAGCAATTATGGTCTTATTGGAAGCTTCAACTTGTCCATTGGCTTGTGGGTAGTAAGGAGTTGAGAAACTATGTTGGATATTATACTTTTCGCAAAGAGCTCGAACATCCTTATTCTTAAAAGACTTGTCGTTATCAGAAATAATTTTAGAGGGAATACCAAAACGACAAATGATATGGTGAAGTATAAACTCCACAATTCTAGGACCTATCGTACTGGTTAGAGGAATAGCTTCAACCCACTTTGTGAAGTATTCAGTGGCTGTAATGATGAAAGTATGTTGTCCTGAAGAGGCAGGTGAAATCTTGCCAATTAAATCGAGACCCCATTGTGAGAAGGGCCAAAGGCTTTGGATGGGTTGTAAAACTTGTGATGGTATATGGGTTAAATTAGCGTGTTCTTGACACTTTTTACATTGTTTAACATATTTGCAACAATCTTGTTCCATAGTGGGCCAATAATACCCCATACGTAAAATACGCTTCGCAATGGCCATTCCACTAAAATGACCACCACAAGTACCATCATGGGCTTCAACAATAGCTCTATGTGTTTCACCTGCTTCTAGACAGCGGAGGAGTACTCCATCATATCCACGTTTATACAACACATCCCCCAAAAGAACAAAACGAGCTGCCTTTTGCTTAAAACAGCGGCGGGCGATTCGAGACAAATCAGATGGGAGTGTTCCAAACTTGAGGAAGGCTACTATCTCACTAGACCAAGGCTCATATGGATCCGAATGGATAAAGCAAACATCTTTTTCATCCTTAGACTCAGCACGGACAATTGCGGACTTAGAGATTGTGGAAATGATTAGGGGCTGTACCTCTCCAAGGGAGTCCTTTGGAATCAATGATCCAAGAGAGGCCATGGCATCCGCAAATCTATTAGTCGAGCGAGGCAAACTAGTGATCTCATACCAATCAAACTTAGAGAGCAACTTCATTGCTACATCATGATAAAGCTTAATGGTAGGTTCTTTGGCTTGGTATTCTCCTGTAATTTGTTTAACCACGAGTTGAGAATCCCCAAATATCCGAATACGCTTAATGCTCATAGCTATGGCTGATTGAAGACCTAAAATTAAGGCTTCATACTCTGCTGTATTATTGGTGCATTGGAAGTCTAGTTTGAATGATAAAGGGATGGGAATCCCTTGAGGTGTATGAAACACAACTCCAGCGCCTTGACCTTTCGCGCACTTAGAGCCATCAAAAAATAGCGTGATGTCAACATCTTCCTCCGGAATGATGTCCTCTTCTTGTTCAGTGATAGCAAATACCGAATCATCTGGGAGCTCAATAATCAAAGGATGATCACTAGGTAGTGGAGCTTCCGCAAGTTGATCGGCTATAACTTGACCTTTAACAGATTTTTGGCTAATGAATTCAAGATCGAATTCGGTAAGCAACATTATCCATTTAGCGGTACGAGTGTTATTATAAGTGCGAGACATCATATAACGCAGAGGGTTTTCTCTAGCTATGACATATGTTGTATGGCTAAGCATATAATGACGAAGTTTCTTAGTGGCAAAAACCACTGCTAAGCACAACTTTTCCACATAAGCATATCGGGTTTCATAGCTTACCAATGTTCGACTAATATAATAGACAACTTGCTCACGATTTTGTTCATTCTTTTGTGCAAGCATTGTCCCTAAGGCAAAGTCCGTTCGTTGAGATATAAAGATTGAAAGGGACCCCTGGACGAGGCGGAGCTAAGGCGGCGGAGACGCTAAATCTTGCTTGATGTCATCAAAGGCTTTATGACACTCATCTGTCCATGAAAATTGTACCCCCTTTTGTAGTAGGTGGCAAAATGGCCTACATTTATCAGAAAGTTGTGCAATAAAGCGACGGATTGAATTAATATTTCCTTGCAAACTACGCAACTCCTTCAAATTAGTTGGGGGACACATTTCCATAATGGCTTTGACCTTGTTTGGGTCCACCTCAATACCTCGTTTAGAGATAATAAAACCTAGGAGTTTGCATGAGGTAACACCAAAGACACATTTCTTAGGGTTCAACCTTACTTTATGCTCTAGAAGTCTATCAAAAACTTTTTCCAATACATCAAAATGCTCTTGTCGAGTTTTAGATTTTGCCAATAAATCATCCACATAATCTTCGATAATCTTATGCATATAATCATGGAAAATATAAGTCATGGCTCGTTGATAGGTTGCACCTGCGTTCTTAAGGCCAAAGGGCATCACCCTGTAACAAAAAGTTCCCCAAGGTGTGGTAAATGTTGTTTTGTGTTGATCTTCAGGGTTTATTCGAATCTGGTTGTATCCTGAAAATCCATCCATGAACGAAAGCATTTCATGACCAGCACAAGTATCGACAAGAGTATCAATGTTTGGAAGAGGAAAGTCATCCTTAGGACACGCTTTATTTAGATCTCGAAAATCGGTGCAAACACGTATCCCCCGTTAGGCTTGCGAACGGGTACCATGTTAGAAAGCCACTCGGGATAATCAATCGGGACGACAAATTTAACATCCAGAAGTTTTGAATCTCCGATTTAACTATGAGGGCCACGGTAGGATGCATTTTCCTAAGTTTCTGTTTGACGAGGTTTAGCATCTTTTTGTAAGGTGAGGTTATGGACAACCAAATTAGGGTCTAGGCCTGGCATGTCTTTGTAAGACCATGCAAATATCTCCTTCTTCCGCTTGAGTAGAGCAATCATTTGCTCTTGTTCCTCTGATGATAGACTTTTAGCCAGTTTCACAATTTGGGTGCCATCTTGGTCTGGACTAAGGTCTACATCGATAGTTTCTTCAATAGACATGTGGGAACCTTCCTCAAGACGATGGGGAGTAGGGATCGGATTTATGTCATCTAAAATGTCATCGAGCTCCTGTGCCTTGCTCTCGTCTATGTCTGCTGGAAGACCTGCGGCTTAGAAGATGAAGGTGAATGTGGAGGTGAAGGAGGAATGTAGTTGGCAGAAGCCCTTAACAATTCCTCAGAAAGGATGAACTATGAAATAGATGGAGGAGATGAAATCCGATCCATGTCAATCAGGTTTGGGTTGATCGGGATTGGCTTATCCGGATCATATGGATTATGGAGCGGGGTGAATAAGTCTTCAAAATTCATTGTCGACTTATGAAAGAAAGGATGGGCGGAATGGAAGGGAAAACCGGTGAAGACCTCGGAAGACACGAAATGCAAAACAACATAGTTTTTCAGTTTTTTTTTTTTTTGTAGTTTGAGTTTTTTTTTTTTTTTTTTGTAGTGGTGAAAACCACTATTACACACATACATAAAGCAATAAAGTATTTTTATATATTTTGATTTTTTTTTTTTTTTTTTTTTGGGAATTTTCTGATTTTTTTTTTTTTTTTTGGTAGTGGTGAAAACCACTATTTTAGTATATACATATAATACAGGTTTGGATTATGGCTTATGGATGTGGCGGAGGGGGTGGTTCACCTCGTTCTTGTGGAAGAAGCAAGCGAAAGATGGCCTCTTGGAGAGGGAACAATTGGAGATAAAACTCGTCTTGTTCGGTGAGGGGAACAATGGGCGCCGACTCTTCTTGAGATTCATCACCATTTGACATGACGTCAAATTCTTCATAGGCTTCATCTTCGGATTCGTCGGGGTGGAGGATTTCTTCTTACGAATTAAGATTAATGCTTTGAAAAGCTTGTTCAAAAGAAGAAAGGGATGGAAGTGGTTGGTAGCCCAGACCAAAACGCTCAGTGGGTCTCTGGTATGGCATATCGATGCGTTCAGTTACCCCTTGCTCGTATCGACCTAGGCCAAATTGCTGCCAATTATGTCTGTGGAAATAGCGAGAGGGAAAACCCTCCATCCTTTCGATATTGGCGAGGATTGGATGCTTAGGTTCTAGTATGGTGGTAGGACTAGAAGATGACTCTATTCCCCCATATACAAAATTAATGGAATTTGGCATAGAACCCATGTTATAAACCGATCCAATGGATAAATGTTGGTCATGTGGACGACCAAAATCTTTAGCTGTTTGCACATTGAACGGTGTGATGTGGACATCTTGGATGGCATACTCACCAATACCTGCATCAGTTAGATGGACCTTGACTTGGGAGGGAGATGGACTAGATGATGGAATAGAAGAATGTGGGATAGAAGAATTGGAAGGATTTGGTTGGGTTGATGCTTCATCGACTTGTGAAACATCAGTTGGTGATGGTTGGGAAGATGGAGGAATAATAGGTGATGTTGAAGAAGGTGTAGAAGAAGGGGGTAATGACGTGGAAAGAGATGATTGGTCATGGCCACATGTGCATGTGGTCAGTGATGAAGAAGAAGGAAGATTAGGAGATGAAGAAAGTGGTGAATGAGATGGAATAGCGGAAGAGGAAGATGGTTGCGATATGATGGGTAGCTCCTCGGGGAATGGTAGCTTTAGAAGAAGATGGTATAGAAGAAGTAAATGGGGTTAAGAAAAGATGAGTGGATGGCAACACAATCTCATAAGGATTTGAGACATAGTTGCAATGTTTGAAGGGTTCCGTGTCAGCGGGTACACAATGAACCTGTCCCTCATATACATACTTGAGACATTGATGCGGTATAGAAGGGACACATCTCATCTCCCTAAGCCAAGGCCGTCCAAGCAATACATTGTATGCCATGGACCCTTCCAAGATGTGAAACAAGGTATGCAAAGTTCGGGCCCCTACCTCAATGGGCAAGATAACCGTGCCAACCGTGGAAGATAAAGCATCATTGAATGCTTTAAGAGTAAAAGTCGACTTGGTGATAAGGGATGGCGACAGCTCTAGATGACTCAACGCCGATGTTGTAATGATATTGATTGAGGAACCGGTGTCAATTAAGACTCTCTTGAATGGCTTGTGATCGATCTTGGCCATGATATGCGGTGGAGGATCTATACTTTCTGTTGACAAAGGTTTGATTTCAAAATCATAGAAAGTGATGGAGGGCTCCATGCATGTTTGAATACTCCCCACAAAGTTGTTGAAGGCATTAGTATCTTGAGTTTGAAGCTCGATTGACTTTAATATTTCCATTAATGCCTCTCTATGCGGGGGAGATTGTTGAATGAGGTCATAGATCGATAACTTGGCGGAAGCCATTTTTAAAGCGGTAGTTAATCGGCTACTCAATGACATGATGGGTCGTTGGCGTTGAGTAGAATGATTTAGCGGTTGTTGAGAAGTACTAGCACGTCGTTGGGTCATCGTTACCGAGGTGGGTGGGGGTTTGTACAGTGGTTGTGGTTCGGCTTGATTTGGTTGGTTCGCCCTTTGACCCCGGGTTACTACGTTAATAGTACCCACAAAACCTTGGTATTGTTGTACATGGTTGACTTGATTAGGAGGAGTTACCGAGTTACTCCCCCTGAAGTTGTTGGAGCTTCCTCCCGATGTGGAAGGGGTGTTTGAAATACACCAAGATTTTGATTTTGTTGGGCTAAGGGGCTATCCAATTTAATGGCTCCAATCTCAATAAGATCTTGGATCACATGTTTGAAAGCTGTACAATTATTGATATCGTGTCCATTTTGCCTATGATAAGGACAAAATAGGTACTCCTTGTAATACTTCCCCCTTCTAGATGGTTCTAAAGGTTTAAACTCAGGTAAAGTTAACTGATTTGTGCTATATAACTTGTTGAATATGACCGCATATGGTTCATCTAAAGGTGTGAACTGTCGCTTGGGACGATTTGTTTGCCAAGGTCGAGTTTCCATGGTTGGCCCAGTATTGTGAGCTGGTTGAGGAGGGGCGGGTACCGCATGATAAGCAATTGGTTGCGGTTGACTTTGCATTACTTGTTGTTGTTGAGCCATTACGGGTGGCTCGCCACCACTTGATTAACTTGGTTAACATTTGAGGCTGTACTAGCTTTGTGCTTGTTTGTTTTGGCCATAATTATTATTTCGTTGTTGGCCCTTTTGTTGCCATTCTTTTCTACGGGGTTTTAAAACACCCTCTTGGACTTTAATGTCTTCTATGATACTTGCTTGGGCCAAAGCCTCTTCAAAAGTCCTGTATTGTTGTAATTGGAGTAACCAAGAGATAGGTTTTAGACAACTATGGGTGAACATTTTGGTTAACTCCTCCATTGGTAGGGAGAATGGCAATTTATTAATGATAGCCCTCCAACGGTTTCCAAAGTCATAAACGGTCTCATCGTCATGTTGCTTGAGCTTGTATAAGTCGGACAATGAGACTTTCCTTTGTACATTTAGGGAGAATCGTTCTAAAAATAGATTAATCAATTGCTCGTAAGCATAAATGCTATGGTGAGGTAAATGATTGTACCATTGTACAACATCTCCTCCTAATGTACGAGGAAAATTTACGAGCATAAGAGCGTCATTATTTTGGATTCTAAAGCGAGCATGCATGAATGAGCTCACATGTTCGTGAGGATCCTCGGTTCCTCAAAATTTGTCAAACTTCGGTAATGTGAAATCGATCGGATATGGCGGTGAAGGTACCGAAGGATGAATTGGTTGATTGATCAACGACCTTAGCGTAGGTTTCGACTAGATGAGCCGGGCATGTTGAGCATAAGGTTGTCAATCTGTTGTTGCATAGCATGGAGTCGAGAATCTTCATGAAAATTTTGATTCGTTTGATGATTATGATGATGCAATGGAGGAGTGGAAAAATGATGAGATGGGATGAAATTGCCTGGATTAGGCGGTGTGGAATGGACGAGGTTGTTGGTATGGATGATACCGAAAAGAAGGTGATTGGGGTGAATGATGAAGCTGGGTTGGGTTGGGAGAAAGGTGGGGTAGGAATGGACACCACCGAAGATTGGGGTACCCAGGTGGGGCTCGAGCTAAGAAAATTTGGTGGGTAGAAATTGGTTGGGGTGTAGGATTTACTACGACAGGTGGTTGGGCATTTTGTTGTTGTTGTTGCTGAAGCAACTTGTCGAGGTACTCCCTAACCTTATTAATTTCTAACCCAAGGGATGTGGGATGATTGGATGAAGGTGGAGGGCGGGCTGCCATGGTAGTCACGGGGAGGCTACGTAGCGAGGGCAATGAAGGTGGCTGAAGTAGGCGGTACTGGGAAGAAACGATGAGGCTGTGCCCCGGGTAGGGTGAAACCATAAATGGTTTGGGAAGAAGAGGGTTGAAATTGGTCATGGCTAGAGGAGGTTCCACCGGCCTCATAGAGAGAATTGGTGTACACCGGGGTAAATGGAGGAGAAAGTGGTCGGGAAGACACTACATTTGTCTCCAAAGGAGGACAATTGAGCATCCGGGAAGATGTTGGAGATGAAGTCGAGGTGAGCAGATACAACATTAGCCTCAAAAAAAGGGTTAGTGTAGACCTGAGTGAAACCAGCGGGTATGGTTGATGCAATATCCTGCTGAAAAATAGAATCTTGCATAGGGGAATCTTGGATTGGCTCAAGGATATAACCGGTGCCATCTCTTAAGTGAGTTTGCACTTGGGCCATATCAATGTGGGTAATATGACAGGAATTGTCTTCCTCCATGGGCATGGCCATGCGATAGACGGTAGAAGGACGTGAAAGACCTGCAGGCGAACCTGCTTGAAATTCACTAGGATAAGTGGTCATGTTGGTGGTGGGGATGTTATGTGAATTATTCATTTGATTATTTAGATTTAACACTTTAGATTGATTCCTTGTTAAGACCATAACGCAATAAATCTAAACAAATTCGGAAAAGAAGAATGCAAAACTTGAATGATAAATTTACACTAAAGAAATTATCGAGAAAACAGTCACAACCTAGGTTTCAACCAATGTGTCTTACTGCGGTTAATTACTTATTTTCTGATCTTAATCGTAGTAAATTTTAAGTGTTCGGTTTATGAGTTTTGCATGTGATCTAATCTTGAATTATTCACAAAAAAAAGGTAAAAACTATGGCTAGGAAAGGACAACGAGATTCTTCTCGGTGATGAAATCCAGACAAGTTTGCTCGGGGGTGACCTATGGTGTATGAGGCAGAAGTTTAATGGATGGAGATGAATTCCACCGTCACTAAACTTCAAGCAATACCCGGTGATGAAATCCAGATATTACTTGTTTTAAATGCAATATGAAATGCGGTGAATTTTATTTTAAGTGTTTTAGTTGTCTAATGTATACATACAAAGCTATAAATCAAAAGTTCTAATGATCTAAGCAAGAGGCCACTTGAAAATATGCCATTTCCTCTCGAAGAAGTGGAGTACACCGTTTAAAACCCCACTGCCTACCAATGATATCGAGATATCAAAGGAGCAACCGGAAGGTTCAGTCCACTTCTCTGCACTGGAATCACCCAATGGCGGGAGTACTATTGACATCCAATCAATAGTCCTACTTAGATAACTAAAACAGATAATTCGTAGCTATTCTAATATGCAGCTAGGTATGCAATTTTTTTTTTTTTTTATGCAAGCAACAACCAATAATGCAATGCAGAAAAATGTAACTAAAAATGTAACAAAAAAAAATGTATATACAACTTAACTGTTCTTTTCAGATTACTTAGTTTTTGTTCATTTTAAAGCAATGATCTGAAAAAGAAATAGAATACAACAGAAAAACCAAAAACGTAAAAAGTACAGTTTAACAAAGAAAAAAAAAAAACGCACTTACTCGGAAGCCTACGCTTTTTCTGTAAAACTGCCTTCAAACGCCCAAGGGAGTCTGCGCAGGCTGAAACGCACCTCTGCATTTCGGATCGGACTTCCAGACGCCGCTCTGCGTCTGCTGCGTTTTCTGCAAACTCCTCAGAAACCCTAGTTCGCTGGAACAGCGAATTTCGTGATTTTTGGAACCTACAAAATAAAACAAAAACAGGAATAGATCAGTAAAGAAAGTATTAAAAACATGAAACCCTAGGGGGTCCCACCGTGATCGCCATTTGTAGATTAAAGATACAACGCCAAACAGAAATAAAGAAATCACAATAAAGGAATGCGAAGCAGTTGTACAAAATGAATGATTTTTATTAATCAATGGAGTTTAGAAACTCCTTTTAAGTACAACGGGGCTCGTAACCCTTTTCGTGATACAAAGTTACAATTTGTGCTAGGGTTCTCCGAAACCCTAGGCGGCACAATGTGGTGGCGTCTCCGAAGAATGTATCCTTAACCTCAACAGAATGAGTGGGCTTCGTTGTATCCTTTGGCTCGGACCACTCCAGCTTAAGCGATTGCTATCAACAAATCGGATCTACCACTAGAATCCTGCACACATTAAAATTATCAAAGAGTTAGAAACTAATAAGAGGGCTCCACTGTGTGAGCCCTCGAAACGATCTAAAACCCTAGATTTATGAAATAAAAATAAACGAGAATGCGAGAATTCAATAGCAGATTAATACATAAAGAAAGATTACTTGCTTTAGACGAATCTATACCTTTTCTTGTTAACGCGACGAGACCAGGCGGCGGCGATGGATGCGACGAAAGGGTTTAGTTCAGACTTAGGGCCGTAGAAGACTCAAAAGACTCAGGATTAACAGCAATAGCCAACTCCAGACTTAGATAGGGAAGATAAGTAGGTTTAGCCGAAGAGATAGATAGGGTTTGAGCCATCAAGGTGACTCAATTTATAATCTACTCTTAGGGCACACTTTAGGGTTTTAACGACACTTTGAACGTGTGGCTAAGATTAAAGTGGATCCAAGGGTAGAGAATAAATCTAGGTTGTGAAACGGATTAAGATGGATGGACGGATGAGATTAAATGAAGGATGGACGGCTCAGATTAAATCACTTAAACTTTATTTATATATATATTTTAATATTTTAATATATATATAAATAAAGTTTAAGTGATTTAATCGAGCCGTCCATCCTTCATTTATCTCAGTCCATCCATCTTAATCCGTTTCACAACCTAGATTTATTCTCTACCCTTGGATCCACTTTAATCTTAGCCACACGTTCAAAGTGTCGTAAAAACCCTAAAGTGTGCCCTAAGAGTAGATTATAAATTGAGTCACCTTGATGGCTCAAACCCTATCTATCTCTTCGGCTAAACTTACTTATCTTCCCTATCTAAGTTTAGAGTTGGCTATTGCTATTAATCTTGAGTCTTTTGAGTCTTCAACCCTAAGTCTGAACTAAACCCTCTAGTCGCATCCATCACGCCGCCTCAGTCTCGCACAGTAGCAGAAAAGGTATAGATTCGTCTAAAGCAAGTAATCTTTCTTTATGTATTAATCTGCCGTTGAATTCTACATTCTGTTTATTTTTATTTCATAAATCTAGGGTTTTAGATCATTCTGAGGCTCACATAGTGGAGCCCTCTTATTATTTTCTAACTCTTTGATAATTTTAATGTGTGCAGATTCTAGTGGTAGATCCGATTTGTTGATAGCATTGCTTAAGTTGGAGTGGTCGAGCCAAAGATTGCGAAGCCCACTCATTCTATTGAGGTTAAGGATACATTCTTCGAGACACCACCACATTGTGCCAACTAGGGTTCGGAGAACCCTAGCACAAATTGTAACTTTGTATCACGAAAGGGTTACAGTCTCGTTGTACTTAAAAGGAGTTTCTAAACTCCATTGATTAATAAAAATCATTCATTTTGTACAATTGTTCTGCATTCCTTTATTGTGATTTCTTTATTTTTGTTTGGCGTTGTATCTTTAATCTACAAATCCATTTGTAGATTAAAGATACAACGCCAAACAGAAATAAAGAAATCACAATAAAGGAATGCAGAACGGTTGTACAAAATGAATGATTTTTATTAATCAATGGAGTTTAGAAACTCCTTTTAAGTACAACAGGGCTCGTAACCCTTTTCGTGATACAAAGTTACAATTTGTGCTAGGGTTCTCCGAAACCCTAGTTGGCACAATGTGGTGGCGTCTCCGAATAATGTATCCTTAACCTCAACGTAATGAGTGGGCTTCGTTGTATCCTTTGGCTCGGACCACTCCAGACTTAAGCAATTGCTATCAACAAATCAGATCTACCACTAGAATCCTGCACACATTAAAATTATCAAAGAGTTAGAAACTAATAAGAGGGCTCCACTATGTGAGCCCTCAGAAACAGTCTAAAACCCTAGATTTATGAAATAAAAATAAACAGAATGCAGAATTCAACAACAGATTAATACATAAAGAAAGATTACTTGCTTTAGATGAATCTATACCTTTTCCTGTTAACGCGGCGAGACCAGGCGGCGGCGATGGATGCGGCGAAAGGGTTTAGTTCAGACTTAGGGTCGTAGAAGACTCAAAAGACTCAGGATTAACAGCAATAGCCAACTCCAAACTTAGATAGGGAAGATAAGTAGGTTTAGCCGAAGAGATAGATAGGGTTTGAGCCATCAAGGTGACTCAATTTATAATCTACTCTTAGGGCACACTTTAGGGTTTTAACGACACTTTGAACGTGTGGCTAAGATTAAAGTGGATCCAAGGGTAGAGAATAAATCTAGGTTGTGAAACGGATTAAGATGGATGGACGGATGAGATTAAATGAAGGATGGACGGCTCAGATTAAATCACTTAAACTATATTTTATATATATATATATATATATTAAAATATTAAAATATATATATAAATATTAATTTAAATAAATTTTGGGATGAAAAATGGCGGGAAAGGTGAAATTGGGCCAAATAATGGTGGGAAAGTGTGGATTTGGGCCAAATAATGGTGCGAAGGATGGATGACTGACACGTGGCTGACAGGAAGGTATAGATGACTTACAAGTGGCTGGATTTTGGTGTCTACACCTTGTACTGAGAAGCTCTATGACCAATCTTGTTGCATAAGAAGCAATGTCCCTAAAAACCATATCTTCTTCCTTTGAATATCCTTCTAGTGAAATCAAAAATTTTCTTTGATCCATAGACCCTGCAATGTATAGCCTTGTGTCCAAATCCATTACAAGAAAAACAATGTCCTTGAAAAGCCCTTGGTTCCTCATACCTTTCTTGACCTTTATCCTTGTGATCATATTTGACTTGTGCATTGTATCCTTGATCCTTCTTTGTGGTATACAAATATTCTTCCTTAACTTCTTCCTTGCTTTCTTCTTCAAGAATTTCTTTGCCTCTTGAACTTGATTCACCTATCTCAAAACAAGATCTAAACTATATATTTGGACCTATAGGAGCTTTGGAATATTCTTCATATTTCTCTTCATTTGTGTCCAATATCAAACTGGCATCCATCTCTATTGTCTCTAAAATACATGTTTCAGTCTCAGTGAAAATTTATTGACCTTTTGAGTCATGTGATGGATCAACCTTCTCAAGTATGGAATATCTCAATTATTTTAGATTCTCCTTAACCTCTTGTAGTTGCTCATGGATATCATTTAAGTCTTCTTTTAGATCAACTGAGACATCTGTCTTTCTTGAAATATCCTCTTGTTTAACTTCTTCTGTTTGGAGTGGAAGTTCTTCTTCTACTTATTTTATCCCATAGAAAAACCCTTCTTCATCTTCACTGTCACTGATATCATTATCTTCTTCTATAGCAAACAAACTCTTATGAATCCTTTGTCTTTGCCTATTTCCTTAGTATGCCATTTCATCTTCACTATCATTGAAGCCACTGCAATATCCTGATATGTGATCTCATTGACCACACACAAAGCATTGTTCTCTTTCACCTTCTATTCCTAAGAATAGATGTTCTTCCTTTTCATCATCTGAGTGATCTCTATCACTATGATTTGAGCCATCATTTGCTTCCTCAATGTAGAAAGTTTTCTTAGTCTTGCGAAAAATTTTCTTCTTCTCATGCTTGCTTTGCTTGTACTTGTCATCTTTGTCATGCTTGCTTTGCTTGTACTTGTCATCTTTATCATGCTTATGCTTTCCTTCTTCTTTTCTTCTATGATCCTATTTTTCATCATCACTGTTTTCTTCATGTGGACACTTGTTTGCATAGTGACAATAATCACCACACTTGTAACATTTGACTTTCTTCATATCCCTGTAATTCATTGAGTCTTTTTTCCTTTTGATGAAGTTAGCTTCTTCATCATTATCTGAATCTCTATCTGTCTCTAGATATTTCCCTTTATTTTTATTTGAATGCAATTTCTTTCTTTAGATCCTGATGCTTATCTATCCTCATCTCATAAGCTGTGAGAGTTCCTTGTAGTTCTTCCATTGTTAGCTTGTCGATATTCATTGTTTCTTCTATCGTTGAAACCTTTGCATCATACTTCATGGGAAGTGATCTCAAAATCTTTTGAGTAACATTTGATTCTCTCATCTCAAATCCTAGGCCTCTCATGGTCTAAGCAATCTCATCAACTCGAAGTAAGAACTTTGTAATATCTTCATAATGTTTCATTTTCAATTCCTCGAATCTTTTTTTGAGTTTGTAGTTTTGGGATATTTACCTTGGAATATCCTTCATAGGTATTTCACAACTTGGTCTACATTTCATTAGCTAAATTACATACCATGACCTTTGTAAAATATATCTCACGAAGCCCACTCAGAGTACAATTCATTACCTTTGCATTGATCTCGACCAATTTCTTGATAGTATTATTTGTCTCGAGATCACCTTCAACCTTATACTCTTTTGCAACCATCTGCCATACCTCTTATCCTTGTGATATCAAATAGTTCTTCATTCTCATGCTCCAAAAAGCATAATTGTTATCATCAAACAGTGGAGCCTTACTTGTAGATGATCCATTCTATGAAGCCATCTGTGTTCTTGTAGAATTTGCCCTCAAGCTGTTAGCCTTTCTGAAGGAACCCGCTCTAATACTAATTGAATAACACAAGCTTATACTAAGAGGGGGGTGAACAGTATAGCACCCACTTTTTACTTTATTTCCAAACCAATATCAATTAATGTCCTCAAGTGTAATAACCAAATATAGCAGTATGCATTAATAACATAGATAACAATAGTAAGCAAATGCATAAATCATAACACATAATTGGGACACAATATTTAACGTGGTTCCCCAATGTGGGATAGTCCACAAGATATTATCCTTATAATATTTCACAAAGAAATAGGGATCCTTATATCAATACAAATTATTACTTTGATCTGCTCAAAGTTAAGCTCTCCACTAATCTGCTCAGCTAGGCTATCCACTGATTTACTCAGCTAGGCTATCCACTGATCTGCTCAGCTAGGTTCTCCACTGATCTGATCAGCTAGGATATCCACTGATCTGCTTAGCTAGGCTATCCACTGATCTGCTCAACTAGGCTATCCACTGATCTAATCAGCTAGGAAACTGGTGTTGATGTATTTTCTATTTATGTCTTATCTCTTTCATTGCTCACAAATCTGCCTCAATGCCTTCTCACAAGGCTCAAACAATCTTGCTCAAATGTTATCCCAAATCTGTTCTCAAAGCCTTCACAAAAGGCTCAAACAATCCTGCTCAAATTCTATCCCAAATCTATCCCAAAAGCCTTCTCAAAGGCTCAACCAATCATGCACAAAAGTTGTCTCAAATATGTCTAGAAATTATGTCCCAAAATCCTTCCCAAAGGATCAACCAATCATGCACAAAAGTTGTCTTAAATCTATCCAAAATTTCTATTCCAAAAGCCTTCCCAAAGGATCAACCAATGACTCTCAAGTAGCACTCAAATATCAACCACAAATCAACGAAGGTAAGGCTCAATGACGAACTCAACAATGGATAACAAATGAATGATGACAATACTCAACAATGTGTTCAACAATGAATGGCAATGTACTCTTCAATGGATGACAACAATGATCCACAATGATCTCAACAATGTATGACAAATGATCTCTCAAATGGATGACACCAATGCTCAACAATGTCCTCTCAAATGGATGAAAACAATGCTCAACAATGTACTTTCAAATTGATAACAACAATGCTCAACAAGGTACTCTCAAATGGATGACAAATGATCTCTCAAATGGAAACCTATCCAAGCAATAACAATGAGGAATTCAACCAACCAAGTACAATCTCCACAAGTGATAGCAATAGGTTCTCAATAATATCTTCTTCATGCAATGTCAATAAGCTCTCAAGAAACAAGCACAACTCCCTCAAGCAAAGAGCTCTCAAATAGCCAACAATGATCTCCTCAAATGTAAGACAAATGTATCCACAAGTGACTAGCAAATGATCTCCTCAATGGTCTCAAATAGTGGCAATGGACTTAACAAGTAACCAACAATAATCTCCTCAAAGCAATGGCAAAAACCTCCTCAATAATGGCAATACTCTCAATGAACTCCACTAAAGAAATCATGGAACTCAAGCATCAATTTTATCCATAAAATTGATTTTCTAATCCATCCACTTCCTCTCAATAGCCAAGGCACATAATCAAGCAATTTTTCTTCAACTTCAAACCCTAACTCATGTGCATGTCTTCTAACTCAAGGTAGCAATTAACTAGGTCTCAAGTTCCTAGTTTAATTTCATAATTAAATTATGCACTAGGACATATAACAAGTTCAAAAATTTTCAACCTTATGACTCCCTAATTTCATTCACATACAACAAACACCTATGCTTTTATTTTTCATTCCACACCTTATAAATCCCTAAGCACATTAACACATACAACAAGCATTTATTTCCCTAAAGTCCTTATGACTCCCTAGTTATCACAGAAATAATTTTAATGCACCAAAACTTTGGTAATAACAAATATTACCAGGTGCTAGAGATAAATACCTTTATATGAAATTTGTTGCCTTCATAACCTTCGAAATCGTCTTTGCCAAAATGCCTTGCCAAAATTAATGCGCCTTCACACCTTCACGAAAGTCAAACTTTGTTCCTCTCGTTTAGCACTATGAATCGCTTACCACGTGGGTGCTAGCCCATGTTGGGATTTTAATCCCAAACACCCAACTTTAACCTGCGCTCAAATCTGAAACTTGATTTTACTTTCTTAGCAAAACACTTTGCCCTTGGTGGGATTCGAACAATGAACCTGCCTTGTGCAAAGTTCGTGCGCTACCAATTGCGCTATAGGCTCCTGCGTGACATCACTTTCTTGCACTATTTACTTGACCTTGCTCTCAAATCAAAAGTTATTTATCCTTCTTTCTTCGCTGCTCCCATTTCGATGACTCTCTCTGTAGACACCAAAATAGCACCAATCCAATTATGTGACTGCAAACACTGATCGCTTTGACACACAGCCCCCAGGGCAGCCCTCAGAGGTTAAACAGTGGTCCTAACCACTTTTGTAGCAATTTTGGAAGGTCAAAAGGCAATTTGGCACATTCAGGCACTTTGCTCAGTACTTTTCCCACCTAAGGAGGAATTCTAACTGGGATCCGTCTCACCCAGGGACGAATTCTAAATTCGTCTTTGGTCAAGACAAATTCTAGGTTTAATGGGCAAAAAGAAGAATGGCGCCAAGTGGCAGTCGAAGACTGTCAATTTATGACTCCTGCCTTGCATGCGCGTGTAGGTGGGTAGATTGGCCATTGGAGGACTATCACAAGGGCAGTCATGGAAGCCCAAGTCAGGGAGGAGTCTCCTCCCTCTTGGGAAGGCATGGCCGCCACATGGCACCCCTGCATGCCCCTCCAAAGAGACCCCTTGGGTCTATAAAATGGTGGACTTTCCCACCCAAAAAAAAGGGAGTTGGAGGCGTTTTCAAGCAACGAAGTGCTACAAAATCGAACACCCCATTGCATCCTTTTGATTCACCTCTTCCACATCCTTAATCTCTTTCAAACAATCACACTTAGTCACCAATCAAAAAACACATACCCAATTAAAGAAAATGACATGCATTCAAAGAATCATTGACAAAGACAATCACGCTCCTGCTTGGGGCAGTAAACAAGCAATTATCACAAATTGATCAAACACTTGGCATTCCCGAAGCATGAACATAAGGTTCCCCTATGGACAAAAGGTTGTGCCCTTTGCCTAATCATGACTGATCAATGTCCAAGCTCAAGTCACACCTCACCAAAACAGGTTAACACTTGAAATCAAATTCCTTAGCTCGTCAGAAGCAAGGATTCAAGAATGCATGCCCTTTCCATACTTGGGGCATCACAAGTTGGTTATGTTACCAAGGAACCCTAATCATTAGTGCTTTGGTTATCTATTTTTGCTAGGCACTGCGCCATGCACAGCGCATCCCAAAAAGGGGAATCTATAGACACCAAAACAACACCAATCCGATTATGTGACTGCAAACACTGATCGCTTTGACACACACAGCCCCCAGGGCAGCCCTCAGAGGTTAAACAGGTCACATAATCAGATTGGTGCTGTTTTGGTGTCTACACTCTCTCATGCGCTTCGTCAAGTCTTCTATAAAAAAAGGTTTTTACCTTTTATTTATATGCATCTCCATGCCTTCGAATGACGTCGATGAATATTTATTTATCTCCCCAACCTTTGCACGTCGACGGATAATATAATACAACCTTAGGCCTTAGAATTATTAAATAAAAAATTAATAATTCACCTTTAACTTTGAATTGGGATATCTCCTTCATTCTTTTGAATTTCATCATGAAACTTTTTGCACCTAGGTTTTATTGGAAAACCTTTTGATCCATCATAATTTGGAGAAGTCTTAGCATAGTGGTTTTAATGAAAAACCCTTTCCAATGGTTTTAATGAAAACCCTTTCCATTGAGGGAAGAAAGTAGAGAGGGGAGGGCTCTGGTCCCTCCCCTACTCCCCCTCCCATGGCTCCTGGTTCCTGCCCAGTCCCTGGCTCAACCTAGGTCATCCCTCCTAGGGAGTGGTTGTTTGCAGATGATCTCCTGGGGGGAGATCCTTTTCCACTATCTGCGCCCCTCCCGGCCGGCTAGGGTTTCCTTGGTTGTTTTTTCAGACTGGTGCTTCCCAGGGATCCCTGTTTGGTTGGGGATCCCTTCCCTTTTTCCCTTAGGCTTCCCCCTGGGGTTTTTTGTAGGTTATTCATGTGGATCTGGTCCCCTACATTTCTCGGTGCGGTGGAGGTGACGGTTTAGGGTTTGGACAACTTCCCTCTTTTCTTGCGAATCCTCGGTGGGCTCTGTGCTTGGACGGGATTCTTGGTCCCTGCTGCTGGGATCCTCTTCTATTTTCTCGGGGCGGGTTCCTTGTGGTGCAACTCTCTGGTCACTTCCTGATGGGCTGGATCCTCTCTGTGCTGGCTGTCGGCTTCCTGCAGGATGGCTCTCGCTGAACGAAATGTTTTCCCGGTGGGCGGGATGGTTTCTCCACAGGGCGGGATCCACCAAATCCGTCGGTTTTCCCGTGAGGCGGGATCCTTTATTTTCTGTTGGTTTCCCGGATGGCGGGATTTCCCTGTTGCTTCCCGCTAGGCGGGACTGTTTGTGGTGGTTTTGACTGCTTCCCGCGAGGCGGGATTTTATTGTAACGGTTTTTCTTTGCTTCTTGCTGGGCGGGATCTTCTCGATGGTGGTTTTTGGCTACTCCCCGCTGGGTGGGATCTCCAAAACTACTTTCTTTCTTATTTGTTTGTTTCTCGCTGAGAGGGATTGTTTCATGCTTACTGTTACCGTTGGGCGGAATTTCTGTTTTGGTGTTCAGTTTCAAGGGATTGATGCCCTAGGCCCATTTCTTATGTAATCAGGTTTTGGGATCCTTGTTAAAACCCGCTATAAATACAAACACTATAATTAAAAAAAAAAAAAACCCTTTCCATTGGTTTTAATAAAAACCTTTTCGTCAGTTTTAATAAAAACCCTTGTCGTTGGTTTTAATAAAAACCTTTACCATTGATTTTAATAAAAACCATTAATATAATATTTTAAAAAATAAGTATTATATGCCTCTTGTGCCACAAAACCCTGTATATATCCTTGCTCTCCAAAATATCATAAATGATTATTTATGAAGTGCTTTTGCCACCAAAACTCAATGTGATCCATGTGACATCAATGACAACACAAAATAACTCAAATTGGCAACACAATCTATCTGGGTATTCCTTTGTATGATAAAGGAAATAAAAAGAAGCTTTGGATTGCTTTTTTGGATAGAATGAAAGCTTGCTTGGCAGGTTGGAAAGGTAAGTTCTTAACCATGGTAGGAAGGTTACAACTCATAAAGACTACTTTGCAATCCATTCTTATTTATATGATGTCACTTTTAAGTCTGCCAACATGTATTGTATTAGTAATTGGTAAAATTCAAAGAGAATTTCTATGGAAAGGTTGTGAGGAAAAATTTAGGTTTCCTCTTTGTAAGTGGGATAGGGTTTGCAAAGGAAAGAATATTAGAGGAGCAGGCTTGCAGAATTGCAAACTTATGAATTTGGCATTAGGAGCAAATCTTGGGTGGATATTATTCAGAGATTAAGGAAAGAATTGGGTAAAAATATTACTTCAAAAATATATAGGTTCTCTTGATGCAATTAAATTTTTTAGAAAAAGAACTTTACCCAAAGGATCATCAACATGGAACTTCATATCAAAGAGTTTGCAATTGATAAGGAAACATATTAGATGGTCAGTCAATTAAGGGAGTTATGCAAATTTTTGGTCTGATGCTTGGTTGAAGCCTTATCCTCTCATCTCATACTCAAAATGGAAACCATTGGCTCAAGCGTGCCTAGCATGTAAAGGTCCAAAGGTCAGATTATATTATTATGAACAAAAACTCTAGATCATGGATTTATTTTAGTGACCTGGTTGAAGGAGAGAAACTCAAACAAATTGCATATGAACTTCAAAATATGCTTCTAGAGTTTTATTTACCAATTTTTACACAAAAAGATGAGTTGGTTTGGAACTTATCAAAGGATGGTGGATACTCAGTAAAGTTGGGATATGAGGATTTATAACAATCAAAATTTCCTTCTCCTAAAGATTTTCCTTGGAACAATGTTTGGTCATTAGAGGCTCTTCCTAAGGCCTCAACATTTCTTTGGTTAGCAGTTCAAAGTAAGATTCTTACAGGAGAGATTCTACAAAGAAGATGATATTATGGACCCTTCAAATGTGCCTTGTGTGAGAAGGATTTAGAAATATCAGACCATTTACTTCTTCATTGTCCTTATTGCTCACACCATTTGGGGTTACTTTTTAAAAAATATGAAAATATATTAGGTATCTCCACCAACATTGAAAGAGTTGATAAAATGTTGGATAAATTATTTCAAAGCTAAAGCATTATGTATTCTTTGGAGGATTGGCCTTGCCATTATTTGTTGAAATTTATGGCTTAAGAGGAATAATAGAATCTTTAAAAATAAATATCAAAATCATGCCCAAGTTTGGAACCGTATCAGTGCCTCTCTTGCCGAATGTCTACAAATATGGTGTTCATCATGGGAAGTCTCAATTGCAGAAAAATAAGTGCTAATAATTTGGTTACATAATTTGAACAGACATGGAAGTGTCATCCGCGACAACGAAATTAAAACAAAGGATCTACTTCGATTTATGGTAAAATGGAAATATCCAGAAATTGGGTTTATCAAAATTGATTTTGATGGTGCTTCTAAAGGAAATCCAGGAAAAGCTGCTGGTGGTGGTGTTTTTAGAAATAGTGAAGGCAAAATTTTCCTCACTTATTCGGAATCATATGGAACTTCAACTAATAACTATGTAGAGGCTAGGGCACTTCTTACTTGGATTAAAATTACAGCTAAAAAAAGATGGAAATATATTTCAAATGAGGACTCACAAATTATCATCAATGCTATTAACAAAAATGGATGTGGAGACTGGATAGAAAATTAAATTATTATTGATGTTCATCATCTATTACTAGAGGTAATCTCCTTGCAGTGTCAGCATATTTATAGAGAAGGAAATCAAGTAGCAGATAAATTAATGAATTATGGTGTTGATCTTCATCCCCATAAAATTCAAATTTTAGAAGACAATTGACCAAGTGAGATTTTATGTCTTAATCAAAATGATGTCAAGGAGTTGATTGTGGAAATATAGCACTATGAGAAAGTTGAAGAATATATTTAAGAGAAAAATAAAAGAAAAAACAATGATAAAAATGTTTGCTACAACAAATGTAATATTCTGGTATTTTGATGGGAGTTGCCCCCAATAGAAGCCATATATAACCTATTCAATATATATATATATATATATATATATATATTGATACATAGAGGAATCAATAACTACATTTCCTTTTTGAACAACTGATCACAGGGTTAAGTTGCATTACCTTCGATCGTAGCATCAAATCATGGTGTGATCACTATAACCCCTATCTCGCCTCGGTAAACATGACCCGGAGTGAGGGAGACCCCCGGTAGCTCGGGGTTTGTACCATCATCATCAAGCTGACGCACACTCAACGGACTCAAAGTCAGACTACTACCTTTGCCCTAGATTGGGCATGCCCGTGAGGTTTGAACCTAGGTCTCCTCCTGGTAAGTGCCCAATTTCTTACCAATCCACCTAGCCCTCGCGGACCTTTTAAATAATATTTTAATTATTATATTTGTATTTTAAAAAATCATCAGAATTTGCTTTCAGTGGCGTAAAAGGTTTAAAATGATTGTGGCATGGTGGTTATAGGGGCGGACTACGCGAAGATCTGTGTGGTGGCTTCTAGGGCGGACAACGTAGAATACTGTGGCGGCCATAAAAGCTGGACAACCTGCCCGAATTCGTGGTGGCTACCGATTCCACCATGTAAATTCAAAAAAAAAAAAAAAAATCATCAGAATTTATATTTTTATGAAAAGAGATGGAGGTATTTAGTTATGTCAACTCAATAACTCAATTGACATGAGAATTGAATTTGTTTGTAAACTATTTTTAAAAAAGGATTATGATTCATCAAAAATAAAGATTTGTCCTTGTGAGACAACGCAGTAATAAAGGCTTTGGGTTCTCTTTCAGGAGTCTCAAGTTCAAATAACAATGGAGTGTGGTTTGTAGTAAAGGCTTTGGGTTCTCTTTCAGGAGTCTTAGGTTCAAACCACAATGGAATGTGGTTTGTGTGTGTGAGCTTGTGTAAAAAAAATAAAAAATAAAAACTCAAATAAATTCTTTTCTCTCAGGAAAGTATAAATTTAATTTTTATTTAAATATACATAATACCTTTATATATAATAAACTATGCATGACCTTTAGTTACATTTTTAACAAGTTAATTAAATTATATCCAAATTTGTCTTTCTATCAAAGATATTTTCCATCTTTCTCAAAGTGCTAACTCCTATTTTTTCACAATCAACTCCTTTTATATCTTATGTCTTTCTAAATTTAAATTTTGTCAAGATGAAATTCAAAACCGCAAATGGCTAAAATATTTGCTGTCCAAATTCTATAAAAAAAAGAAAAAATAAAAGCTCAAATTTAATTCTTTTCTCTCAAACAATTAATTTTTATTTAAATAATAATTAAAATATACATAATACCTTTTTATATATATAATAAGTTATGTGTGGCCTCTTGTTACATTTCTAACAAGTTAATTAAAGCATATCCAACTTTGTTTTTTTATCAAAAATATTTTCTATTTTTCTCAAACTGGTAATGCTATTTTTTCACAATCAACTCCTTTTATATCCGATGCCTTTCAAAATTTAAATTTTGTCAAGATGAAATTCAACACCGCAAATATCTAAAATATTTCTGACTAGATTCTATATCTAGAAATAGCTTGTCTATAACAACCTTACAATTTCTTAATACTTTTTTTTAGGGTTTTTATTCATTTCCCTAATATTCTAAGATATTTTTTTTTTTATATTATTATTTGAGGGTTAGGTCCTTCTTTTTATCGCATGTGATATTTGCTTTTGTTTTCCCATATCAATATCCCTTTGGGTTTTTTTTCTCTTTGTTTTTGCTTCTTGGATTTTTTTTTTTATTCTCAGCAATACTTTCATCTTCATCAATCTCTTCAATCTTACTTATCGTCTTTAGGTTTGCTATTATGAAGGATTTGAAGTGCAAAGAATAACCTGAAAAATACAATCTTGTTTATGTTGCCTTAGAAACCCTAAAGTACAAGGATGCTTTTCTATAGCAATTATCTTCTTATTTTGCCCTAAAAAACCTAAATTGTTATAGGTTTCCTCCATCCTCATTTCTTTATTATGTTGCTCTTGAAACCTTAAAGTGCAAGGGATAACATCTTCACCCCTTTCACTTTTATTACTTGAAGAGGATTATATACTACTTGAAGAAAATAAAGATGATTTACCTGGAATAAACTTGGTCTCTTTTGTCGTCTTTGTTTTAGGATTTCTCTTCACATCTTGTTTTGTACATTTAATTCCTTTCAAACTTGTCAAATTATATTGTAGATAGGCTTTCTTTGCATCTTCTTTTGGAGTGGAATATCCTTGATCTGATCTAGCTTCTATTACTATATGATTTCCTTGCTTTGTCTTGAAGTTATCTCGTGGCTAAATTTTTCTCTTTTTTCGTAGTTTTCACTTTGCAAACTCTTGCCACATGTCCAATATCATAACAATTGTTGCAATGAATTGCAATATGTTCATAATCTACTTGTTGATCTCATTCTTTTGATTCAAGTTTAATCTTAATGGATTGTGGCAAAGGTTTTGAAATATCCATAGCAATACATATTCAAGTATATATAACATGCTTTCGCTCCTTAGTATTTAGTCATTCCTTATGAATTTCTCTAGGGTATTTCCAATACTCTAGAGAAATTCATTGGTATTTCCAATACTCTTCAGAACATCCTTATTTATAAGTTGATATGGAAGTCCAAAAAACCTAACCCATACTAGAAGCTTCTTACAAGTTTCATTCCATAGTCTTATTTTATCCCCTAAACCATGGGCCACCAACTATTATTTTATCCCTAAGAACTGGAAAAGATGACGATGAAAAACCTTTAGAAAGAAAAGTCACGAAGTAATTTGAATTTAATCCCCACTTCTACTTGATCCAATTTTGAATCTACAAAAACTTTGGCCATGATCTATAGAACTTAGATATTAGCCCTCTACTTTTAAAAACCATTATATCATGCTCAATCATTTCATCCTTGATACTTACTTCTAGTGTAACATCTGCTACCTGGATCGAACTTGCCATGTATTCGTTCTTGTGCTTATCTCAAACTTGGGCCTCTATACTTCCAACTAGGGCATCCTCACTTCCCATTAGGGATTTCAAATATGACTTTCCTTCCATACTAGCTAATGGGGCTCACTCTTGGCTTGGGCTTCCTCTTGCTCACATTTCCTCCTAGTTTACACTCACTCCCAACTTGCACTCTCTCGTGCCTCGCACTTGCTTGCGGCTTGCACTCCCTCTTGGTTTGCAATAGCCCTTGTTTCTTCTTTTTTACAAAGTTATTTGGCTTCAACAATTTTTTAGAAACAATGTTCCATGCATTTGTGGTAAGGGTTTGAAGCATTGATGCACTTTGGATGAACCCGTCACTCTTCTACCATAATTTGAATCTTGGCTCACACTCCCTCCCAACTTGCACTCTCTCTTGGCTTACACTTTCAGTAGCACACACTTTTTATTTCTCAATATTATGAACATAGATGTATAAATAATACCCTTTTAAATAAATTTAAAGTTAAAATTTTCAAAAAATATTTTTTTTTGTTACATAGAAGAGCTGGCCACAACCATAGTGTTTTTAGTAACAGAGAAATGCAGGATTCAAACCACAAGATTTACTCCCACCAAACCTATTTCACCTCGTTATTGTTGACATGATGTGAAGGAGAACACCAGTTGTTTGAAATTCATATTATGGGTGATCTAGTGCGCACTTAAAGAACTTGAATCAGACTATACCTTCTGCAAACAAGCTCCCTAAAAAAATCTAAAATTTAAATCTAAGAAGTAAATTATATAAACGATCATATCTCCAATAACCAAAATTGATTAAATAAATAAATATAAAATAAAAAACATTAAACTTATGTAAAAGATATGACGATTTTAGGGACAGTTAAACTTTAAAAAATAAAAAATAAAAAATGTCACTTGCATTATCGGTGATGTGACCCGGGTTCAATCTCCACGCAGATATGTATATATAAGAAGTATTTACTCAATAAAAAATAAAAAATAAAAAATAAATAAATAAAAAATTTGCGGCTAAACCAAAAATAAATAAATTAATTAATAAAAATTTGCTTTATTATATAAAACGAAGAGGAAAGCCATGTTTGGCTTTAAACCCCTCTCTTTTAGGAGGATCGGTAAGGAAGAGAGATTCATGTCACTTAGGTTTGAATTTATAGTAGTTTAGTTTTGAATTTTTTTTTGATGGTGTAGCCGTTAGGGTTTTGGTTTTTTTTTTTTTTTAATTTTAAAAGGTTCAACATTCAAATCATTACATAACTAGAAGGGGGAAGGGGGATAGGAGATAGGAGATAGGAGATAGGAGATAGGAGATAGGGGATAGGTTGGATGGTAGTAGCTGAGAGATTGTCGGTTAACTATCCTAGTTGGATGTCTTGGAGGGTCGAGATCCCGTTGACTGTGTTTTATGCTTAGAGTTTTTAGAGTTTACAAAGTTCCCTTAACTATGTTTTCTCCGAACTTAGGTTTTACAGAGTCCCGTTGACTATACTTTAGTCAATAAATTTAAAGTTTACAAAATCAGCCCATTCATAGAATTACATATACCTATGGTAAAAAAAAAAAAAAATTTATAATGATTTAGTTTTGAACTCTCTTGCAAAATGTCGGTGTGAAGCATGTTAAATAAAAAAGAAGTGACCAAAATTTTGTTTTACAATAATTTAATTTTAAACTCTTTTAAAAACTCAATTTCAAATCACAATCATATAAAAATATATATAAAAAAATCTCTAATTAAAGTCCCACCGACCTACATTTTATCCCTGTTCGTCCACAGGGTAACCTTAAACTCTGAGCAACCCTCGTGAGCACCACCTGCTATTTGTTTTACACGCGCATCCCATCACTGTATTTTCCCCATAAATAGAACTCCTTGCAGAGGTGGTGCAATGTTAGCGTCTCTTCCCTTTTTAATCGAAGCCAAACCCAGCTATGGAGCCTTCTTCCAGGAAGAATTGCAAAGGGAAAGAGCGGCAAGGTTCTACCAGAGAAAAGGTCGGCAAAGCATTGAATTGGGAACACGAACCTCAAAATCTCGACCATATAAGAAATGTGCTGGAAAATAAGTACACAATCGCAGACCTGCGTGAAAAGGAAAGGCAATTGAAGGCCAAATTCCTCGCCACTGAGGAGGAGGTGAAAAGGGATACAAAGAAATTTAAATTCAAGAGTGCCCATGAAGCGGCGATATATGAACTCTCAAAAGCACTTTGGGGAAACCCAGAGGAGGAAGAGGGGGAAAAAATAAAGAAGTTGGAGAAGAACAATGTTGAAGATGAGAGCCATGCTCGATGGATTGAGCGCAGGTTGCGGGAGAATCACAAAGAGCAGGTTAAAATGCGTTCCCAGGAAGTAGCTATCTTGTGTGAAAGGGAAGCTCAAAATGAGGTTCTGCGCCAGTAAGCCGATTCGAACCTGGGTCACTTACCGCCTACTACTTTTAAAAGACTGTATTTTGGTGTATATATATATTCTTTTAAGGGATATTATACTTATGTTGTGAAAATGTAATGATACTATGTTTTTGTGCTTGAACCTTGTCTCCTCCATTGCACATTTATAATGAATTTAAGTGTTAATTTGCTTGTTTGGTGTTTGGGTATCTTGGTTTATAACCGGTTGTGTGGTAATTCTTGTTGTTCGTGGGTAATTGATAGTCCCTGGTGTGCTTTAGCATATTTGGGCGTGGAAATGTTTGTCTCTGCGAATTTCTACATATAAAATTATGTGTCCAGAAGGGGGAAATTATGATTATGATTTTGATGATATCTGTGGTTTGAGCGGTGTTTTTTTTTTCTTCAGGATTTGGAGCTGGTTCTAACCCTCGCCGAGGAACATTAAGAGCGGAGTAGTTTCATCTTCCTAGGAGGAGGTTTTGCCCTCTTCGACTGGATGTTGGTTCAAGTAAAATTTTGCGGACATGGATAAATGAAGTTCAGTGTGCAAGGCTGTCCTGTTTTCTGTGTAATGCCAGAATAGAGGTTTTAGTTACATGAAAGTTGTTAAATTGTAATGGAAGGGTTTTGAACCTGTGACCACTGTCAATGAACTTACTTTTTTACACAGTGAAGCTGGTTTATGTATGAGGGGTTTTGAACCAGTAACCTCTGTTAATGAACTCATTTCCTCTAGAATGGGGTTGCTTTGCCCCATATATATTTTTTTTTTCGGTTTTTCATTAGTGTTGGTGTCGTTTAGCCTTGGCCACTGTGCCTTTGAGGTGTTAGCCTCGGACAAGATGGATGGCTTGTTCGAGTGAGCGTGGATGCCCTCCATTTTACCCCACAAACAGAAGCTTCCTTTCATAAGCCAGGGTTTTCGTTGTAGAGTTAGCTTGATGGTATCTGCGGTTGCCTCGCAGTTGGCTGCCGTTTCAGCATGGTCAATAATTCTGATATTCTGCTTGCAGTTCCAGTTTCTTCAGTTTTTGTTTTAGTTACTAATCAAGATTGAAAGCTAATCAAATAAGACAAATTTTATTTTTGAATTTGGAGAGTGTGAATAGAAAGGTAATTAGAGGAGTTGAAGAGGAAATAACATGAGTTTTCCTTCCTTTCTTCTTCTTTTTGAAAAAGCATAAATTGAAGATGTTGTTACATTTAATTTATTTTTTTTTTAAAGTAATTTGGCATTGTATCAGTTTTTGCGTGCTCTTTTTAGATGTATTAATATCTTCTTTAGCTGGTTATGGACATTGTACTTTTGACTGTATTTTAATCATATAAGCTATAGTGACATATCTTTGTGGGTTTTCTTCTAGAGGATTTACCCTGTTTTTTTTGTTGTTTAAATGAGTTTAATGCTAATAATTGTTTTAACTGACTATTATTTTTGTATGTAATTTTTTTATCGTAATTTCACTTGTTGTGGGTTTTCTTCTAGAGGATTTACCCTGTTTTTTTTTTTTTTTTGTTTAAATGAGTTTAATTTGCTTGCTAATAATTGTTTTAACTGACTATTATTTTTGTATATAATTTTTTATCGTAATTTCACTTGTTGTTTTAATGTATTGGTCAAAGTCTTTTTGCTTTGTCTACTTTTGTATGAAGATAGGTTGTCTACTTTTGTATGAAGATAGTTCTATGTGAGCGAGCCAACCAAGGGCTATCTACTTTTGTATGAAGATAGTTCTATGTGAGCGAGCCAAGCAAGGGCTATAGTGGATCGAATGGTATCAAAGCAAGTTTTCTAGAGGCTTGTGTAAAGTTTACTAGCTCTTAGGAACTTTTTTTGTGTAGATAGATTTGTATACGAGTGCTTGACTAAAGTCGTGTGCAATGTTTTCTTGAAATATAGGGAAATCTAGTAGAAAGAAGAGTTAATTGCTATGGCTACAGAGAGTTAATTACATGGATTTGATCTTGGCAAGTTTTCTTGAGGCTTGTGTAAAGTTTACTAGATCTTTGGAATTTTTTTTGTGTAGATAGATTTGTATACAAGTGCTTGACTAAAGTCATGTGCAATTTTTTCTTGAAATATAGGAAAATCTAGTAGAAAAAAGAGTTAATTGCTATGGCTACAGAGAGTTAATTACATGGATTTGATCTTGGCAAGTTTTCTTGAGGCTTGTGTAAAGTTTACTAGCTCTTTGAATTTTTTTTGGTATAGATAGATTTGTATACGAGTGCTTTACTAAAGTTATGTGCAATGTTTTCTTGACATATAGGAAAATCTAGTAGAAAAAAGAGTTAATTGCTATGGCTACAAAAGTTAATTACATGGATTTGATCTTGTTAAGATCCACTTTAACCATTTTGAGGTTCAGCACGACTTTGTGCGTTCGAGCTCTGGCGATTTGGCGGGAAACCTTTTGAACTATCGGAGGCCGAAGCTCTAGGGTTCTGGTAGACGGCTCCTACCAGTGTCTCGGTTGGTTTGATTCTGTTCCCCTCTGTTGGCTTATTCGTTGCCCCGGGAGGGCCCTATGGGGTCTCCTCCAGGTTCTTTAGACGGGAAGAAGAGCTCTTATGCTGAGATTCTAAAGGAGAACTTTGCGTCTTCTTTCGATGAAGCCCAGCGGGGTGCCTACCATGCGCTTCTCAAGAATGTTGGCAAGGGTTCTTCTGCAAACAGAGTTAATGGATGTCTCCCGCAATCTGCATCCAGACCTAAGATAGTCATAGAACCAAAGATGGTTGAGGACACGATCACCTACCGTGCTAACCATGACTTGATCTGCAAATTCATGGGTATCCGACCCACGTTGCACTTTACGCACACACGGGTTAGACAGAAGCTGGGAACCTATCGGTGAGTATTCCTTATGGCCTATAAGCAATGGGTATTTCATTATTAGTTTCTCTTCTTTAGTAGATAGAAACAGAGCTTTTGAATCTGAGAAGAGGACCCACGGCCCGACAGGGTTATTTGTCCAACCGTGGAGAGTGGGTTTCGATCCTCGCATTGAGCCCACGGCTGTTCCAGTGTGGATACGGCTATATGCTCTCCCGATGGAGTTTTGGGGCGAGCAGATTCTTGAGATGATTGGTAATTCTCTAGGTAGATTTTTGGGAGTTTCCAAAGATACCATAGAGGGAAACATTGCTTGTCTTTGCCAGAATTTGTGTTGAAATGGACATCGACCCGACCACTACCAGCTGAGGTGGAACTGGAGTTAGCGGGACAATCTTGGATACGACGGTTAGACTACGAAGCTCTTCCCTTTAGATGCGGGGTCTGCCATAAGCATGGTCATTTGGCTAGGTTTTGTCCGAATACCTTGAGCACAAAAGTGGAGGCCCCGCTTGGAACCTCAAATAGCCTCAGAGAGGGTAAGTTTACCCCGGTCAAAGAATCACAAAACACCCCCCAAGGTTCTGAAGGTCAGAAAGATGGCTTTGATCGACAAAAACGAAGGAGAAACAAAAAGAGAAATGGCAAGGACCAAGCTCCTCCCAAGACAACTAACCGGTATGAAATCTTTAAATCCCTTGTGGATCAGGAAGATCAAACCATGGAAGGCGTGGATGGGAATACTGAGGCTATTAACATCCACTCTCACGCTTCCCCCTCCTCAACTCCTATCCTCGAGCAGGTGACTGAACCCTCTGAGAGTTTGCAGACAGAGAACCCAGGGGCATTGGTAATTCATTCCTCAACCCAGTCAGCTACTAAGGATGTCATCATGGGAAATACAGAAAAGATTAGAGAAAGGCCAGCCCTGGGGATTACGCAGGTGGAAAAACGGTCCAAGAATAACAATTCTCAAGGAGCAGGTAGGAAGTCTAACAGGGACCTAATAGCAACGCAAGGAGACAAGTTGGTCACTGATGGATCAGTGAGAACAATAGATTCATATTGCTCTCAAGGTTTCCAATGATTATTCAATCTTGGAATGTTAGGGGTTTAAACAATGAGAACCCATCAATCTGCTGTTCAAAGACTCATAGGGAAGGGTAAAATAGACTTTTTGCTCCTTCGGGAGACAAAAATGTCTTTAGATCTGATGTGTAGAACAGCTAGTAAAATTTGGAGGGGAGCTGGATATATGGATGTGGCAACTCAAGGTGCCTCAGGAGGAATTGTTACTTTTTGGAACCACTTGGAATGGTCTGCTCTAGAACACATAGCTTGGAGGGGTGTTCTCACATCTCTTTTTAGGAATAATATCACAGCTGAGTAAGTTTTAATTACAAATTTTTATGGGGCTCAAAGCCTTGATGGCCAGAGGCTACAATGGAAAGCAGTTCACAACATGAGGTCCTCAAGACAAGCTTTTGACTGGATCATTGCTGGAGATTTTAACGCCAAATTATCTGCTCGGGAGCAGGAGGGTGGCTCCCCTGTTTTGGACCCGGGGGATCGGCTTCTGATTGCCCAGGTGCAGGCTTTTCACCTAGTTGATGTTCAAGGGCCTGGATCCTTTTTTACTTGGACTAATAAACGGAGGGATCCACACTGTTGCAAGGTAAAATTGGATCGCTTCCTAGTCTCAGAGGAGGCTTTTGTTAAATGGAATGTGCAATTACAGATTTTGGACGGCCCTGTTTCCGATCACTCTCCCATCATGCTGATGGGTGGGACTCAGACAGGGCAGTTCCACAAACCTTTTAGATTTGAGAACTTCTGGCTCCAGAAGGAGGACCTTCACGAGTTATTTCCGCAATGGTGGGAAGAAGGTCGTCCTCCTTTTGGGACTGCGATGTTTAAATTTCACAAACAACTTCTTTTTGTCAAAATTAAACTAAAACAGTGGAGGCATGCCAATAAATCGGATTTCCAACTGCAAAGAGCTCCCTTGTTGGTCCGCTGGGAGGAGGTGCAGAAACAATTTAGGGAAGGTTTAATTTCTGAACAGCTCAAAACTGAAGATGATGACTTGCGTAAAGCTGTAGAGGCCATTGATAACCAAGAGGAAATTTTCTGGAGGCAGCGGGCTAGAAATTCTTGGCTATTGGAAGGAGACAGAAACACTAAATTTTTTCATCGTTCAGCATGTGCTAGAAGACAGATGAATAATATGGCAGTTTTAAAAGATGAAAATGGGCACTCCTTTGATACTCTTCCAGGCATGCACTCCCATTCAGTGGATTACTTCTCCAAGCTTTTTGCAGAAAATAGGGACCAAGATGTGGAGGCTCAAAATGAAGTTCTTGCTGTTATTCCCTCTATTATCACTCCAGCTGAAAATCAGGCTCTCCTCAGACCTATTGACCGGGATGAATTGAAAAATGCGGTCTTTGGAATGAGCACAAGCAAATCTCCAGGTCCAGATGGTTTTCCTATTGATTTTTTTAGGCCTTCGGGATATCTTGGAGGAAGATGTTTTGGTCATTCATTGAGGAATCCAGATCTAATAAGAGAATGCTCAAGGCTCTAAATCACACCTTCATCACGTTAATTCCAAAGGGGAAGGAAGGAGTTCACATTTCTCGACTTTAGGCCCATTGCCTTATGCAATGTGATTTATAAAATTATCACAAAAATTATAGCTGAACGTCTTAAACCTCTCCTCCACAACATCATTTCCTCAGAACAGGGGGGTTTTGTTGAGGGTAGACAGATTTTGGATGGAGTGGTTCTTGCTCAGGAGGCTATTCACTCAATGCAAACTTTTGGTAACAAAGGAATGTTCATCAAACTGGATATGTCTAAGGCTTATGATCGAGTGGAATGGGGTTTCCTGTCAAGGATGCTGGTTGCCTTTGTATTTTCCCAGGAATGGATAGACTGGATTATGAGCTATGTTTCCAAGGCATGATATCAGGTATCAAGGTTGGTGAAGAAGTCTTGACTCATTTACAATTTGTGGATGACACTGGTTTGGTTGGAGTGGCTAGTCTCAGGGAAGCCAGGGGAATCAGAGACTCTCTTTCTGTTTACCTTAGGGCCTCTAATCAAGTTATTAATGACAAAAAATCTAAAGTGGTCTTTTTCAACCTCGACCAAAGGTTGCAGGACAGAATTTTAGAGATTTTGGGTTTCACTAGAGCTTCTCTTCCTATAGTCTACTTGGGAGTTCCTTTGCACTACAAGAAATTGAAAAAGGATATTTGGAAAGATCTTTTGGATGGCATCAAAGATAGAATGAACCATTGGTCTCACAAATGGTTAAGCTACGGTGGCCGTTTAACTTTCTTACAATCAGTAATTCAGGCCATGCCTATCTATAAATTTTCAATCTTGGTTGCCCCACTTTCTATTTGGAAAGAGTTGGACAAACTGGCTAGACGATTCTTATGGGAAGGAGCAAAAGGTGGTAGGAAATGGGCCTTGGTTGGTTGGAATAAAGTCACTCAGCCTAAAGAAAAATGAGGACTGGGTCTGAGAAGCTCTAAACTCAACAACAGAGCCTTAGTGGGTAAATTGTATTGGAGATGGATCTCTCAGCCATCTTCTTTATTCAGTCGAATCTTGACCAACAAATATTTGGGTAGAGTCCATCCCTCTGAAGTTAGCTGTTTCCCTCTGGATGACAACGGTTCCCTTGTTTGGCAAGCTCTTAAGTTGGGTTCTCAAATTATTAAAGACCAATTGTTCTGGAAAGTGGGGAGAGGGGACAAAGCTCGTTTCTGGACTGACTCTTGGGACCAGTTTCCACCCATCATTGCTGAGCATCCTGAGCTGCTTCCAATTAAAACTGCCATAGAATCCAAGGGTTGGGTTACTATTGAGAACTATTTCCTCACTAGTCAATTGGGGGAGTTCAAATTCAAGAAATTTAAGCGTCTTGAGGAGTGGCCTGTCACTATCCCTCCGGAGCTGGCAACCATTCTCTCCACCATCTTGACTGCTAGATTTCTCACGGGCAGAGACGAAGAGGACGAATTAGCTTGGGGTCATGGGAATCTTGGAGTTTATTCTGTGAAGGATGGTTATGATCAGATTCTCCCAGAACCTCCTCCACATTTTTTTCCGGTTCAAGACTGGAAGAAAATCTGGCATTCCAAGTGCTGGCCGAAAGTGAACTTCTTTGCCTGGCAGCTTATGCATAATGGCATTCTCACCTATGATAATCTCAAAATCAGAGGAATTAATGGTCCTTCTCGGTGTATTTTGTGTCTTAAGCATGAATAAATTGTTGACCATTTAATGTTCGAGTGTTCTTTCACAAGTCAAATTTGGCATCGTTGGTTTTCTCATTTCAAACTTAAGAGTAATGGTGCTCTGACTCGAAATAATATTTGGCAAAGATGGAAGAAAGCTAGATTTAAATCAAAAGCCCTCCGATTGGGGTGGGAGCTTGGTCTTCTCTTCATCTGGTGGCAAGTGTGGTTGGAAAGAAACGCCCGTCTCTTCCGAGAGACCTCCTCCCTTGATGGTGTTTGGCAGGTTATCTGGAGCAAAGTCACTGAGACGGTTGCATTACATGCTTCAGAAGATATTATGGGTGAGCTGGATCCTCAGGAAGAGAGAGTTGTTGCTCAAGGTAGAGAAAAAGTGGCTAGTTGGAAACCCCCTCCGGTTGGCTGGATTAAAATTAACACGGACGGAGCTGCAAAGGGAAATCCGGGAAATGCTGGAATCGGTGTTGTGTGTCGTGATCACACTGGAACTGTGCTTTACTGGGAGTTGCAGGGGCCTGGGAAGAGCCACCAATAATGAAGCCGAAGCTTGTGCCATCAAAGTTGCTTCCTTCTGGGCTGTCACTCAGGGATATAGAAAGATTATCTTGGAGTCCGATTCTCAAATTCTGGTTGGTGCGCTTGATTGTTTGAGAAATTTTGCTCTGAAAGCGTGGAAGATTCAGATCTTAGTCTCTCAAATCAAAGTCCTTTGGAGGGAATTAGAGGATGTGATCCCTATCCATGTGAATCGGGACTCAAATTCGGAGGCTGATTTCCTCGCCAAGATGGGTGCGGAGAAGGAGGTTGGAGTTCGACTACACGATAATATGCTTGTGGAAGATCCGGTGATTCGACAAGGGCTTGCTAACTTTTTGAGAAAATGAGACACTTCTGTGTTAAGGGAGTTTTTCGTCGCGTTTTCGCAACCTTCTGTGATGTCGCGACCCTTGGTGGCAACCTGTCGCGATATCGCGACAGGTTCCGTCGCCACAGCCTTTGGAGACTTCCTATCGCGATACCGCGACATCTCGAGCCGATGCGCTCTTTGGCTAGTTCTTTGTCGCGATATCGCGACCGGTTGTGTGGTTGCAACTAACGGTTGGAAGATGTCTATTTTTTGCGATATGTTATGTCGCTGGGACCTTTGGCTCGAAATTGCTACATTTTTGCATCATTTTGGCTGCAGGGGCATCATAGAGGACAACAGTAGTGATTTTGAGACTTTTTTGAAGACTGGTCATCAAGTGGTCAACCTGTCGAGTTTTCGCGACACTTGGGATGTTTTGATGCAAAAAGGTCTTTTTGTCGCAATTTCGCGACACTTATGGCCCAATGGTGGCAAGTGGCAAATGCGTCGTGATATCGCGACAATTCTGAGGGCTGACCGCTTTGTGAGGTTTTTGTCGCGATATCACGACTTTTTTTGTGGACGGTGGTTGTTGGCTTTGGTTGTCGCGATTTTGCGACATGTCGCGAAATCGCGACACTTTTGGCGTAAAGGTGACAATTGGAGGATGCGTCGCGATATCGCGACAATTATGAGGACTGACTGCTTTGAGATGTTTCCGTCGCGATATCGCGACATCTTTTGTGGTTGGGGGCCGCTGGATTTGGTTGTCGCGATTTCGCGACATGTCGCGAAATCGCGACATGTCACGAAATCGCGACACTTCTGGCGCAATGGTGGCTATTGGATTTTGTGTCGCGATTTCGTGACAATTTTATGGATTGTCTGCTCTGTAAGGTTTCCGTCGCGATATCGCGACATCTTTTGCGGTTGGGGGCTGCTGGCTTCGTCCGTCGCGATTTCGCGACCTGTGGCGCGGTTATGGCCTCGGTCGGCTTGACTGTCGCGATTTCGCGACATGTCGCGATTTCGCGCCTTGCCTTCTTCTTGTGCTTTGGGTTGGGTTGTGCTTCCCTCTCGCTCTTTGCTGAGGTTTCTTGTCTTTGGGTTCCTGTTAGGGATGTTCTGGCTCCCTCTTGTATTTGCTCGTTGTTTTAATTCAAGATTTTCAATTTTTTCAAAAAAAAAAGATCCACTTTAACCCCTTGCTAAGATACTATACGTTCCAAGGATCCTATCTCATAAACCCTAAAGAAATACTTGGACCACTTGATAAATAGTTTTCCTTCTATAAGAGGTAGAAAACTTGATCCACACAAAATGCTTGACAAATAGTTTTCCTTGTAAGAGGCGGAGAACTTGGTCAACATGAACTAAATTAGTTTCTTAGAACTTGCTATAAATTAAGATATCATCAAAGAAAACTAGTACAAATTTGGAGAGAAAATGATGAAAGACAAGATTCATGAGGATCTAGAAAGTGGAAGGAGCATTAATAAGACCAAGGGCATTACTAAGAATTAATAATGATCCTCATATGTGTGAAAATCAGTTTTGGGGATATTCTCTTGTCTAACCCCAATTTTTGTTAGAATAAAACATTAGGTTAGTTATTTAAGGGTTTTGACCCCTTGCTAAGATACTATATGTCCCAAGGATCCTATCTCATAGACCCTAAAGAAATACTTGTACCACTTGACAAATAGTTCTTCTTTTATAAGAGGTAGAAAACTTGGTCAACACGAATTGCTTGACAAATAGTTTTCCTTGTAAGAGGCGAAGAACTTGGTCAACATGAACTAAATGAGTTTCTTAGGACTTGCTATAAACTAAGATATCATCAAAGAAAACTAGTACAAATTTGGAGAGAAAATGATGAAAGACAAGATTCACGAGGATCTAGAAAGTGGAAGGAGCATCAGTAAGACCAAGGGCATTACTAAGAATTAATAATGATCCTCACATGTATGAAAATCAGTTTTGGGGATATTTTCTTGTCTAACCCCAATTTTTGTTAGAATAAAACATTAGGTTGTTTATGTAAGGGTATGATAATTAATATGTGTAAGGGTATGTCCCTTCATATTATATTGTATAAATATGAATAATAGATATAATGAATTGTGTGCTTCATTCTACATTCATATGGTATCAGAGCACCAGGCTAAAAAAAAATAACTTCCTTGTCTGCCTCAGGCCTATGAAGAAGGTTTGGTGCATCTAATGCCCAAAACCAAAATTTTTTAAAACCCACCGCTACAGGAAAGGCACTATCAGATGCTCACTCTCTGAAGTTTATGACAAAACCATCCAAGATACACTAAACAACGTTCAGATCAAAACCTGGCAGGGACGAATAAGTTCTTGAGGCTACGTCTAGTAAATCCTTTGGCTCTCATTGCAGCTGTTTGAACGAGCTTTACCAGCAGGTCGGTTCATTATAGAATTTTGCCAGAGCTAGTCTCTTGATCGGAAAGGTAATTCTTTCTGGGGTAACTCCTGCATTTGAAGGTAAATGCACAGTACAAGCAACCAGAGGCAATTCTATTCCTCCCACCAAATACCAAAACTGGACCGATTTAGAAACCGATTGCCAAATACCAGAGATCCAACCTAACCGCATAACCGCAAGCACCAAAAACATACTAACGAATCTCATATGAATCCATCCAAATAAGAAAATATAGCGTCGAGATTTTAAAAAAAGTAGACACGCTTGCAATACTATAATCACTACTACACGAGCAGAGCAACAACACATTTATAAGTGTTTGTAACAGACAGTTTTGCAAGGTTTAGAATTAATTTATAGTGGAAAAGCAACCAACATTGACGTGAACCCTCTCCCCACCCTATCTGGTTTTGGAGGATGTTGGCTGCTGAAGTCGAGTGAGAGCAAAAGAAACTATCCGGGCTATTAGAACTTCCTGCCGCCCTATGAAACTTTTCTCCCGCCAATGCTCTTCATGGTCGTTGAGGACCTGTACAAGCACCAACAAGAGTTCCTCGTGGCCGCCGAGGGCCTGTACTTTATAATAAAGTTATTATAACTTTATAATAACTTTATATCTAATATAAAGCTTTAAAACTTTACTGGAGGAATATATATATCATAAAGTCATTTCTAATATAAAGTTATAAATAATATATTGACTTTATATTAAATATATAAAGTTACACACATAAAGTAAATATTTTTGAATTCGAAGGTGAAGGAGAATATTTTTGCCCTTGTGAAATGGCGATATCAACTGCTCCCAAAATTTTGCTCTCCGATTCTCAAGTCCTCAAAGGTGATAATTATGTGGTCTCAAAAACAAAGATTCAAGCCATTCTTGAATTCAAAGGCCTATGGGAGATTGTTACTAGGACTTAGCAACGTCCACTAATAGTTGGTAAGGATTAGGAGAGATTTGATCACTATAACCGCAAGGCCCATATGATCCTTCTACTTGGTATCTCGGATGATGTCCAACCTCATGTTTGGGATGCTAAGACTTCTACTAAAGTATGGATGAAGTTGCAGCAAGTGTATGAATCCAAGAACCAAAATCAAATTCTTCATCTTCAAGGATAGTTGCATACTCTAAAGTTGAAAGGTGGTAAAAAATTGGAATCATTTCTTCATCGAGTAGCTACGCTCTGTGCCTCCCTACAAGCACTAGGAGAGACTATGGAAGATAAGCTCCTTGTACCCATTGTCCTGAGAGCACTCTCGGAGTCATATCACACCTTTGTGACATCCTTGAACATCCTAAAGCAGAAGCCAAATTTTGAAGAATTGGTCAATCTATTGCAACAAGAGGAAGCATTCCATGAGAACTCAAATGAAGAAGAGCAAGCCATGATAATGAATCATAAGGGCACGATGCCATTCAACCAGAAAGGAAAAGGCCAACAAAATCCCAACAAGCCAAAAAAGAGTTGCTTGATTTGTGGTAAAAAGGGCCATGACTTGAAAGATTGTTGGTACAATTCTTTTACTCAGGGTGATTCAAGTAACAAGAATTCCAAGCAAAAAGGACCACCTCCTAAGAACAAGGGGGAGTGGAACCAATGGAGATCCCAATGATAGCAACAAGAGAATGTTGCTAATGCTGAAGACGAGGAGGAGACCGAGAATTTTGCTCTTGCTCATCAGGAGCAACCATCCACCCCTACCACTTGGTATGTTGATTTAGGAGCTTCCAAGCACATGACTGGCCGAAAATATTGGTTTGTCTCGTTGGATGAAAAATCTTATCCAGGTTAGGTACATTTGGGGGATGACACACCCTATAACATTGAAGGAATAGGCGATGTACAAATCCGGCTTGGAAAGCATCATTGTCAGATAAAGAAGGTCTTGTATGTGCCTAGACTCACGAAGAACCTCTTGTCTATCAATCAGATGTTGGATAACAATTTGCGAGTGGAGTTTGATACTGTGGATGGAGAAAAATGTTGTCTCATTCGAGACAAAGCTAGAGATTCTCACATCATCACTAGAGCATCAAGAGTTGGGAAGATGTTCTTGCTTGATTGTGTGGCTTCCAATAATCAAGCGCTCACTGTTGGTGTTGCAGATGTCCCTACCCTTTGGCACCGACGATATGGACACATGAATCCCCACTACTTGATGACCTTACAAAAGCATGATTTGGTACATGGTCTTCCATCACTTGCTCTTCCTTCTACCATTTGTTCTACTTGCATAGCAGGAAAACAACATAGAATTCCATTTGAGGCTAGCACACATCATGCTATAGGACCTCTTGATGTGATTCACACCGATCTGTGTGGACCGTTAGAGGCTAGCCACACTGGCCTTCGCTATTTCCTGCTCTTTTTTGATGACTACTCCAAAAAAATGTGGGTGTATTGCTTGAGATCAAAGGATGAAACCTTTCAATATTTCAAGGAGTTCAAAGCTCTTGTGGAGAATTTTGCTCATCGTCATATTCATGCACTCCACTCAGATCGAGGGGGAGAGTACACATCAAATGAATTCTCTACCTTCTTAAAGGAACATGGGATTCGACAACAATTAACCACATCATACACGCCACAACAAAATGGAGTTTGTGAAAGGCAAAATCGTACCATCATGGAAATGGTAAGAAGCATGTTGAAAGATGCACAATTGAGTCTAGTATTTTGGGTTGAGGCAGTGAACACTATCGTATACTTGCTAAATAGAGCACCTACAAAGGCTCTTCAGGGAATGACTCCTCAAGAAGCATGGTCAAGAGAGAAACCATCCATCTCTCATCTTTGAGTGTTTGGTTGTACTACCTACATGCACATTCCCAAAGAGAAATGAAAGAAAATTGAAGAGAAGTCCTTAAGGTGTATTCTTCTTAGGTATAGTAGTGAATCTAAAGGCTATAGGCTCATGGATCCTACTACTCGAAAGATTTATGTTAGCAGAGATGTTATATTTGATGAAAATAGTAATCCTCCAACCAATCCACCTACAACACCATCTGATCCTGAAAATGGTCCGAGACTCATCCATGATGATGAAGATAATAATAGAGGAGCTACTCCTATTGCAAGTTTACCTCCAAATCATTTGAGTCAACCATTATGGTATAGAAAGACACTGCAGGATTCCCATATAAGTGCTCCACCTGACACTTCTACCTCCATACCACGAACACGTAGCATGGCTCATGAGGAAGTGAATTTGGCATTAATGAGCACCATAGTAAATAACCCTAAACCTAAAACGGTTTGTGAAGCTCTTGAGCTACCACATTGGAAGTCAGCCATGGAGGCTGAGTATAATTCATTGATGAAAAATGGCACATGGGAGCTAGTTGATCTTCCACCAGGGAAGAAGGCCATAGGATGCAAATGGGTATTTAAAACAAAGTATAAAGCTGACGGAACACTCGATAAGCACAAGGATCGTTTAGTTGCAAAAGGGTATGCACAGGAGGAAGGCATCAACTATGAAGAGATATTTGCACCTACAGCCAAGATCAAGACCATTCATATTATTTTTGCAATGGCAGCACAGTTTGGTTGGAAGGTACATCAAATGGATGTCAAGAGTGCATTCCTAAATGGAGACTTAGTAGAAGAGGTCTACATGAAGCAACCTGAGGGATTTATCCTTGATCCAGGCAAAGGAAAAGTGTGTAGATTGATCAAGTCTTTGTATGGTTTGAAATAGGCTCCACAAGCCTGGTACATCAAAATTGATGAACACCTTTTACAACATGGCTTTGTTAGGAGTTCGTATGATCCTAATCTCTACCTTCGACAACATGGGGGGAGACAACCATTGTTTTAGTTTATATCGATGATTTAGTCATCATAGGGAGTGCTAAGGATTTGATTTTATCTTGCAAGGATGATCTCAAAAAATCATTCGACATGTTTGATCTTGGTTTACTTCACTATTGCCTTGGATTGGAAGTCTGGCAGATGTAGGATCAAATATTTGTTTCTCAAATGAAGTACACCAAGACCTTGTTGGAGATATTTAGAATGATAGAGTGTCAACCCATGCCCACACCAATTGAACCTGGTCTACATCTATCTCGTCAAGATAGCTCTCCACAGGTAGATGCAACTCTCTATCGTTAGTTGATTGGAGGGTTAATTTACCTGACATATACAAGATCAGATATTTGCTATGCTATTAGTTATCTATCTAGGTTTATGCATGAACCTATGAAAGCTCATTGGAAAATAGCTAAGAATGTGTTGAGATACATTCATGGTACTACTAGTTATGGCCTGGAGTACAAAAATAATGATAAATTCTTCTTGATTGGATACACGGATGCAAATTATGGAGGATCCTTGGATGATAGGAGATCGACGATAGGATATGTGTTCTTCCTTGGATCTGGACCGATTTCTTGGGGTAGTAAAAAATAGAGTATCACATCAAAGTCTTCCACAGAGTCGGAGTATCGTGTTGCTACCGATGTTGTTTGTGAGGCAGTATGGTTACGTCGCATTTTGATAGACATTGGAATTCCACAGAGTCAGCCTACACTTATGCACTGTGACAATCAAGGTGTTTTGAAACTGGTTCGCAATCCTATTTTTCATGAGTGCACCAAACACATTGAGATACAAGTGCACTTCATTCGTGACCATGTTTCCTTGCACAATATTCAACTCCAGTACATTTCCACGAAGGAGCAAGTTGTTGATGTTTTCACCAAATCTCTAGATCGTGGAAAGTTTGAATACTTTCGGAGTTTCCTCTCTTGTTCTCTGAAGACCTAATGTATTATGGGGGGAATGTTAGAATAATACATTAGGTTATTTATGTAAGGGTATGATAATTAATATGTGTAAGGGTACGTCCCTTCATATTGTATTGTATAAATATTCATAATAGATATAATGAACTATGTGCTTCATTCTACATTCATATTCTCATAATTTATTAGAACCCAAGATTCAAGTCAAGCTTGGTAAAGTATTTAGTGCCCTACAATTCATCAAACAAATAATTTTTAATAGGGATAGAAAACTTATGTTTGGTGGTGATCTTGTTGAGAGGTCAAAAATTAGGACACATGCACCGAGAGTTACCTTTATACCACACCATAACCACTAGAGAGAAATAAGGATTGTTGCTTACATGGATAATTTCATGTACCAACATCTCCTAAACTACGTTCTCAATCTTAGATTGTTGGGGCTAGGGAGAGCGGTAAGGATGAACTTTTGGAGGCTAAATGCTAGAAATTAGGTGGATGGCATGATCATGTATGTCATGACCCTCCCTTGGTAGACTTTTTTTTTGATGAATGAACTCATGGTTGATTATGTTACTTTATTGTTGGAATGACTGATTATTTCATGATTATCTTATGCAGGATATATATGTATATATGTGTACCATAGAAGATGTGATATATTACTGTTAAGAGGGATGATAGGATATTCCACATTTAATGCATATGTAATTAAAAAAATGTGATGTTGTTAATAGATTGACATCTATGCAGGAACAGGTTCTTCGTGATGGGAGAAGGAAATAACCACTTGGAACAGATGAGTGAAGTGATGTGATGTTTCCTTTAATGGACAATGAAGCAACATAGAAAGTTTTTCATATAACTAAACATCATAATTTACAGGAAAAATATGCTAAGTTTTGGATAAGAGTTTGTTTATCCTCAACAATTTTTCGTTGTTTTTAGTTATCTATTATAACCAAATTATGGAGAAATCACATAGATTTAAAAGAGCTCCTTTGAAAAAAGAACTATATATGTTAGTATGTTTTGTCTGTGAAATCTTCTTTTGTTCATTATAACCAAATTATGAAGAAATCCCATAGATTTAAAGAGCTCCTTTGAAAAAATAACTATATATAAAAATGTTAGTAGGTTTTGTCTCTTGTTTTATTAAAATAAAATAAGAGTGAAATATTCTTTTGTTCGACCTTATAGTGTTAGTAGGAACAAGGGAAATTAAAGCTTTGGCTGGTTAAAAAGAAAGATCAATATTTTTTTGAAGGTTTCTAATCAAGGCTTACTATTGTCATTTAAGGAAAACTATATACATGTATATATAAATGCATACCCTTCATAGGTGCTTGTTTATCTAGAAAATGCAGTGATCTTTTGGTTATGTACTTAAGAAGCTATTGATTGTTATTGAGTGGATGCCAAATCATAATCATAGTAGATCTATGACACTCATATTTACTTAAGTATATGGTCTTCGGGTACTATCTTTAGCCTTAGTGGAAGTTTACCTTTCTACTTCCTAAGTTATACGTTTGCTCGTCTTTGATGAGAACGTTGCGTGGGGTTTGTATGGAGTGTCTCTGTATCCAAGTTATTCTCTGATGAGTAAGTGCTTTGTGGTTTGTATGGAATATCTTTGTTCTCCAGCTATACATTTTCTTAGGGTGTAATGGGCGGTAGTGTTTTTTTTGGATTAGCTGGAATCTTTCGGGTATTGCTAGTGATGACCCTGTCAACTGTTTGGAGTATAACAAACTGCCAAAGATAGTCCAGGTTGGGTTGACTGGTTGGGGATTGCGTTGGAAATTATTGTCAATAGGTTAGAGTAGTGAGGAAACTACTAACGAGTTGGGCAAGGAAACCACTCCTTTTTTATTTTTATGCAATCATTGTTTATATTCGAGAAGACGGCTGGCTGGAATGAGAGATAACTTTGAACTAAGATAATCAATCAAAAATTCCCATAGAAGCCTTTTAGAGGGTGTTGAGTTTAAATTAAATAGAAAAGGGGATTCCTTGATGATTAAACAGAAAGGAGTGAGTTAGTGAGTTTAATAGAGGAAGAAGGAAGAGTTGTTATTATAATCGTAAATTATAATTATGATGTCTCATAACGGAGACTGTTGGGATGAATGACAGTTTGAAAGTTTGGAAGCCTGCGTGTGAATGGTTATACTCAGGTAGATTGTGTGGTTACATTGTTGTCTTGATGCATATAGTAGTTACAGTTTTACAAATGATTAAATCTGTGATATTGAGATATATGTTTGTTGACAAGATGATCCTCTAGAAGATTCACGCTAACAAATCTGGAAAGTAAAGCCTTATTGCTTCAATTTGATTATTATTTTTTGTCTGCATTTAAGTTTTAGAGTCCTATCTTTTAAATGAATGAAGTTTATGAGGAGAACTATTTCAGTATGTTAAAAAAAAAAAGTTCCTTGTGGCTCATGTGACTGATGCTGAGTGGTTATAGTTCTGGTTATAATTAAAATAGGGTATTTTAATGAAACAATGTTTTGAACCCTTAAAAGAGTAGGTTGGTTCCTATCTTCAGGTAAGTATTAATAGATTTTAATTATAGAATCCTTTTCGGATTTCGAAGAGACCTCATGCAATAATATTGTTGGAAATCGGAGAAGTTGCGAATGGAGTTGATCGCAGAAATTAATAGCGGCGGAGTCTCCAAGCTCGGCGATGTAATCTGATAATGGTTCCTTGTTATGGGGATAGAATCGTAGGTCCATGTATTGAAGAGCTTTATGCCTTCAAGAAAGAGGAATTAAAATTCAGCATAGAGTAATCTGTTGTAAACAATTTAACAGGTTGTAACTTTTGTAACCTTGCAGAAGGAATAATTGATAGATGAATGATTATGGAAAATGTGTGAAGTTGTACTTGAAGATATGGTTTAAATAATTAATTTGTTTGTTGGTCAACTTATGAAACCTTTATTTTCAGTTTGGAATTTGTATGGGTTATATGGTTAAAAGAAAACAATACGTTTCTCTAGAAATATGAAAATGGATGAAATTTGGTGTATTGTGGATATTCTAGTAGCAAAATTTGGTTTCTTTGTTAACCGTGGAGAAATAAAGAATATTAAATAGGGTGGCATTCTTGGTTATGGATAATGCTTCTTTTCCTAAGGTGGATAGTAGTATGAGGATAATCGTCAAACTCTAGGGAGTTTCGATGGGAATACCTTAAGGAAGCTTAGCTATTGAGGTTGAGGATGAGTCATACAATACTCACAAAAATATCGACTATGGATCTTGCGATTAAGTTCTTCTGCGAGCCATTGTCTATAATACATGCATTGGAAAAGTCATGAGTTAAATGTGCTCTAGTGATGAACAATGAATCACAAGTGCTCACTGATGAACTATGGTGCATCAAGGTAACTTGATTAAGTTTACCTCTTAATTTTGTGTATGGTCTATTTTGTCCTACCGGATCAATGAGACCTTGCAGTTTGTCCTCCACTTGAGTCATTATTGTCAAGCTTCTCTTCTTTAACTTAAAACATTCGAACTTTTCATGTCCCTTATTTTTACAATAATTACAAAACTTTTTAGAAGTTGAAGTAGAAGGAGAAGACTTAGAAGTAGTAGGATAAGGAGAGGAATAAGAAGATGTCTTCTTTGGTGGAAAAGTTATCTTTTGAAAAGAAGAACTATTCCATTTTGACAAACTTCCAGCAACTAGAGAAGAAGGAGGTTGAAACCTCTTTGATTGTGCCAAAAATTGTCCTCAACAAGTTGTGCATGGTTGAAAGCTAAGTCCAAGGTCTCCATAGGAACATACATAGTTTCTCTGTACAAGTGCTCCAAAATACCACTTTGAAATTTGAGAATCAAAGCTTCTACTTCATCCTCCACATCCAGAAGGATTCAAAACCTGTTGAACTAGAAAATATAGTCCTGCACAGACATGTTAGTTGTTGAAATCTAAACCACTTAATAACCAATTATTTTTTATAATTGGAGGGATAGAAACTTTGCTTAAGGGATTTTACAAGGTTATCCCAAGTGGTAATGGCATCTTGGCCATCCTTGTGTTCGACTAACACCTTAGCCAAGCCTGAAAGCTTGAGCTTTGCAAAGGGGACCTTATCATCTGCAAGGGTATGAGTGTAAGAAAACCAGGACTCCATGTCAAGAATCCAACTATTCAAGACATCCAGGTTTCTTGATCCATCATATAATGGCACTTCACACCTAGCTTTAGATCGAGGATCATTGTTGTAGATTTTAACATCAATAGCATTTTGAATACTAATGTTGTTTACCTTGTCAGCAAGGCTACTTACAACTTGTGTCATTGTAGTGTCATTTGCCTTTTCTACAAGTATACTTACAACATGTGCCAACTCTGTCGTTTGAGCAACCAAATTTGAAGCCATTTGGAACCGGGTATAAGCGAGGAGAAAAGGGAAGAATGCACTTAAATTAAGGTACATTTTGTGTACCTTGTTACAATTTGTGCCCCTTAATGAAATATCTCCTAACTAATTACAAGAAAAAAATATTGTTGTCAATCTAATAGGGCAGATTGACAAATCTTCTTTCCCAAATTTGAAAATTGCTTGTGGTGGAAAAAAAGAAAAAAATATTGAAAAATGCTTGTAATTTTGGAAAATTTAAATCTAAAATAAGGTTTAATTTTTACAATTTATTAATTTTAAAATAACTTAATTAATTAAAATAATTAATTAATCAATTTGATTAATGAAACTAATTAAGCTATTTGAAAATAAATAAATAAATTTTAAAAATTTACATGCAATAAACCTTATAATTAAATTAATCCAAATTTACCCTTGCCAAGATTTGTCGAAAATATCGAATCTACAATCCACTACATGTTGGTCGATAAATTGTTAACATGTAGTTGCATGAAATTTTACGAACAAAAGTTCGCTCCTCCCGAGGTGTGATCACCTATTTCTGGCATAAATGGTTGGTGCAAAATTTGATGTAGCTATTTGGCCAACCAGGTGATTCTGTCACTCGGACGTTGCAAATGTGTACGCGCATTGGCGTTATCATGCGCTCTTGTCAAGTGCAACCTGTAGTAGTGGCCTGACGCAGGCACAAAAAACTTGCGCTATGTAGGTGCTACGTAGGTGTTACACCTGCTGATCGTCACACTTGTTGTAGATGCTTGATAAGTGTTACGTTTGTCAGGGCACTGTGCCTGACTGTATGTTAGGTCTGTGCTTGTAAAGGTCAAGCACAGATGCACCTGATATAGGCCCTAACACACCTAATACACAAGCACTATAGCACCTATTATTAATAGTTGTGGATGATCCTAACAAAGGTGCACGAGCACCTTGCATCTAACTTGTGGTGTAGCGATGACCATGCACAACCTCCTATTGTGTACAAGGTAATCATCGTGTGCTACCGAAAAATCCTGCATCGACCAAAAAATGGTTGAATGTTGGTCAATAAGCGCCCATCAATCGATATTTGAGTGGGTCGATCGTGTGGGCCCAAATTTTTATTTTTACAAAATAAAAAAATAATATTATTTTAACCCATAAAATTGGTTCAAACTGCACAAAAAGATGAAAACTAAGGCAAAATTTCACCTCAAAATTATTAATATTTTTACAATCCCTACAAAGAAATATCACACCTTTCAAGATCGACACAACTAGTGTTTTAAAGGTAATCGAGAACCCATAGAAACATGACTTGGTGTTGGTGATGACCCTCAATATTCAAGACTCCAAAATGGTAGGTACTCGTGGTGCCCTTATCAGCATCTCACCATAGCTAAAATCCAATCCTACCAAAGGATTTTTGTAAGACAAAAAATGGGGTAAACTCTTCCTATACTTCCTAAGAATACAAAGGAAGTTGGATCGAGGGGTGTGGCGGTAGAGAGATTTCCTCCTATGAATTATCCTAATACACCTAAGAGACTTCTGAATATAAGGTCTAACCCTCATGATATCTAGGTGCAAAACACACTCTTACTCTCAATACTTCTCTTCCTTTTCTCCTCCTCTCACAAGCCCTGGTGCAAAAGAACTAGGCTCTGATACCAAATGAAAAGGTTGAAAATCCAACTGCGTTCTTTATTCTTGAATGTGCAATATATAGGCACAAAGGTGCCCAAAATACATAACCACTTCCACAAAATCATGGAAGTGCCCAAAATACATAACCACTTCAACAAATGGCTAAAGTGGTGGCATAAAATAATGCATGTACAAACATAGAGGATAATATGCTAACTAAGATATATGTAAGCTATCTTAAGTTAACTAATCCTAACAAATCCTTCTAAGTGCCAACTAGCTTGCCAACTAATGCACAAGAAGTGTGCGTGAGAATAAGACTCACATTACAATATTATTTGCAAGAAATAAACTATGCAAACCTAGCTAGGAAGAAAAGAGGGGTCATGTGAGTGAACAAACATCAATCCTCATCAAGGTTCCACAAACTTTACACTATATTGGTAACACCTTACACACTTAAAGAGAAAACAACCATCCAAATGTATATTAAATCCTTGGACCTATTAGCTTCCATCTTTGTAAGGAGAGCTCCTACAATCACATATTTACCATTAAATTATAGTGAGGCTATGACCATTAAACATTAATTAATGCCTCAAGGTCTTGATTTAGATCAAAGACCCTTACTTGGAAAAATTGGAGCTTTTAAATAGATAGCACTGATCAATCAAGCCCTTACACAACATACTCCAATTCTAAACCCTATACCACCCTTACACAACATACTCCAATGTTAAACCCTATACCAGGTGCCATGTATTTTAATCAGAACCAACTCTTCAATCCTACACCATTAAATCAAATAATGCCTAACATTAGTAATTAATATATCATTCCTACATTCTTGGATAGCCATATAACTACAAATAATATTCTTAATCATGCAACTTTAGAAAACAAAGGCTTACCCCCGTTTTGAGCATATTCACATCCACAAGTAGTGCAACAGTTCAATCGAAAAAATCATCCTTATTACTTGACTCTTGAATTAGACAATATACAAAGGATGGTTCATAAATTGACCAATGATATGCTTAACCTACAAAAGCAAGTTCCTCAAAATCAACCCACGAACAATAGTCAGAATATGAAGTTTAACTTCAATAGAACAATTTATTAGTGGAATACCGAACCAAATAATGGAGGACTCCTGAATCCTACTAACAATCTAAATCAATATAACAATAACTTTGGCACTATAATGAATTTGGTAGATCTTGCTCTACCTAATTGGTATAGAATCCAATCTGCAACCCAACATAGTGAAACTAATTGTTCAGAATTCAAATTAGCTTTGGACATTATCTAGAAAGAAATGAAAAATTTGTAGTTAGTGCCCATAAATGAGGACTATAAAAATAAGCTAACCAAAACCCAAGTACTATTCTAGTCCTAGAGACATTAACTCTCAAGAGTGGATGAAGATGAACTCAAAGAATATGTAGAATAATAAGTATAGCCTTACTGATAGTTTCAAAGAGGTAACAACTATACTCTTTAGAAAAAAGGAAAAAAATCATTGAATTCTTCCATACCGTTTGATAGTACCTCTATCCCACCTGATGAGTGAGCCAATAATAACCTAATCTCAACTAAGGGTCCTATAGTGCCTACACAACCATAAATAGAGAAATCCCTAGACCAAAATAAGTCTAGGTATAATATCATTGAAGATATTAAGAAGACCAAGGCAAACATCTATCTATTTGAGGTAGCTCGGTGTGCAAATCATATATATGGTTGAAATGTTTTATCACTCGTCGCTTTCCTTTTACATGCTTATTGAAGTCCTAGGGCAATCCATTTTGTTTCTTTATTTCATGTAGATTGTCTTCCCTAGACATTATAGTGCAGTCTATTTCACCCCTTTATTCCATGTAGATTGTGCCTTCCATTAAAATAAAAGGAAGTGAAAGTATAAGCTAGTAAAGATGATTGATTCCTTTTACAGATACCTTGTACTTGTATAAAGGAAGGCATCAGAGGAATACATTTAAAATTTCATAATGCATGATTAGTGAGCTTTATCTGACACCTTCAGCCCAAAAAATTCCTTTATCTTAATGTCATTTTCTCTTACAACTTAAACAATATATCAATAGGTGAAGTGATGTCGTTTCCTTTATATTTGTTGATTTGAAGATGAAGTAGACTCCTCATGTCCAAAGAATTGAACTCACACATTTGGTTTATATAATGGTCATCAAAAGAAGTCCTTGGAAGAAAAAAATTAGTTCACAACCAAAACAAATAGTGTCTACAAAGCTAATAGAAAATGAAATTAAATCCAATAGTTTTGAAAGTTTTCAAAACACTCATTGAAAAGGAACAACAAAATCCTTTAAATATGAAAACAATAAATATGTTGAAGCTACCTTTCAAAGTTAAGCTGACACCTCCAAAATTGTACCCTCTGTTAGTAGAGATTAAGTTAACATCTACAAAATTGTAGCCTTGGATGAGCATCTTCCCTTCTTCGAATAGCAGGGGATATCTAGCATTAATGTTGGGTCTCTGATTGTCATGTTTCCTACAATTTTGAGCACATTTCTGTCATGATATGCTTTGATCAAGTTGGGATGCTTGGTCTTGCTTTAGGTCCCACATTTATGCCGAATGGCACTTTCGTAACTTCTTAAAACACATTTATACACAATTTAAAGTTGCAGCATCTTTGCTTCTTTACTTGTAGTAAAAACCTTCCTTTGCATTCTATTCTATGAAATTAATAGTCCAATGCAAATCATAATTAGAAGGTATAAATATGACCGAAGCTTCAACCACTTCTATAAATTTGTAGCCTAACATCAGCTATTTCTTGCTCTATCTTGTCTTGTTTAATCCAATTGTTCTACAAATTTGTAGCCTTGCATATGCTATTTCCTGCTCTGCATTATTTTGTGTTCTCTTCTCCTCCAAATTTTCTATAAATTTTTAGTCTTGCAATAGCTATATGATGCTCTATTTGTGCCTTGATCAGTAAAATTCTTGTTTAAGTGTGTGCTTAGTTATTCTTACACGATGTTGTCGTTTGTTGTTTGTGCTTGGGTGTTGCCCTTCCTTTTTCTAGTAAAAGGAAGAGGAAATGGGTCATGGAGATAAATTAACCTTTGTTAACCCCAATATGTGGTGCCAATCCCTGACTATGTGTGGATTAAGTCATTAGTCCTCATTAGCATGATTATCCAAATCCTCTTCATGTTTGGAGGAAGTTTGAGATATTGATGCCAAATCCAATTGTTGACCACAATAGGTTGGTTGGCCTATATTCCACAGACGGTGTCACCATGTATGCCATGGGTGCCATAATGGATTTGTCATGCACAAGCACCCAAATGGTTTATGCAGTGTGTGCTCTCCTCTTGCTTATTCATCTAGGACGACCTAACACAATTACTGCTTACTCCTTGGCTGATAATGAAATCTAGAATAGGCATGGGTCAGAATGCTTTACCGTGTTGGTGTGGTGGCATATGCGATCTACACGTCCACACTAGAAGCCGCAAGCAAAGGTGATGGTGAATGGTGCCAAATTTCTCTAGATTTTTGGAAACCAATATGACTCCATTGTTTATATATTATAATAATAACAAAGTAATTATTTTTCTTGCACATAAGTATCTTTACCTATTCCTTAATTTCTACAATTTCTTGTAAATTTTTGACCTGTACTTTACTTTAAATATGTTACCAAAAGAATTAACATTCAAAATCTTCATTTTCATCTTTTGTACAAGTTTACCCATATATGATTTTTCAACCTTTGCTTTATCTCACCAAAATAAAATCTAGAAGAAATTAGGGTACTCGAGCCACATAGACTAAAATTGAAATATCTTTGGATGATTATTATTTAATAAATCACATCTCAAGAGAATGGGTTTGTAATATGATCTTACACACAATAAAATATCTAAAGCGAATGTATATTTTGTTTGAAATGATGTGTTGGATAACAAAAATCTATCTATATATAAGTTTGTCAAATATGTTTATTATCCCATGTATATTGAAAGCTTGAATGAATAAAATCCCAAAGTTTATTTAAATTGACAAATGAAGTAAAATCCTACATTGATTTAGGCCATCCAATAGTTTCACATTTTAAGAACTAATTGTGTTGAAGTCCCCCAAGAATCCATGTCACATTTATGAATCATTAGTGTATTTGACAAAAATATGCTAAGATCCTTCCATTATCTTTCACGAGCAGTGACCATAGTTGGAGCATATACATTTATAACCCCAACTTTGATGTTTTTCGTTTTTCTGTAAAATCCAATGACTCAATTACTTTTTACTTATAAAAATTGCCCTCACCTTTGCCTCCCCAAATAACTTTGTTAACAAAAAATTACATGTGAATCAATAGCCTACAACCCCATACATAATGATTTTTCCAGGTTAGTCGACAACACGTGTTGTATATTCACCTCAACCACTAATATTGCCTATGCCACAACAATTAACCTCATCTATTATCCTGGTGTATTATAATTAAATAACATAAGAATTAGGAAAAGTATATAATGTGGATCAACACATGTATGAAATATTTTAATTAATATGAGACATGTCCATCAAGCTAATGAATGACACAATGGGATTTGGTAGCAAAGGACACCTTATGTTACCAAAGATCAAATTTCTCAATAAGAAAATAGAAAAATGACAAACCAAGTGTAGAACAATATGGTGAGTGCACTATCATATGCAACTTTAGAACTAAATACTCTTTGGTGCTTCACTTGCAATGCAAGTCATAATCCAATAGATTTTACCATGGCAATCCATCAATGCTCAAATGGTGTACTATAATTAGTAATGTCAAGCAACCCAACAATTCGCAATGGTAAATCAATTGGTAATGAATCAACCCATAATAATTAATCAACCTAAAGTAGGTAGCCAATCAATAATCAATCTATTGATGATAAACCAACCATTAGTTAATCATTTAGGGGTAAATCAAATGGTTGTACTTTAGTTCAATGTAATAATGAATGCTAACAACACAAAATTTTCTAATTTTGGACCAAGAAAAGAAGGCAAGGAGTTATTTTTTAAAAAGTGAGTTTGTTTATCATAAACAACAATAAGGGGTTGCAACATAAATATAAATAAAAGCAATGGAAGAACAACCTCAACTAGTTACACACCAACCAACCTCACAAAAGCAAGCAGGAATCACATACAAGTACTATGGTGTTGAGATGAGGGCAAATACCAATTCATGTTAAGGGCTTAATACCATCGACTCAATCAACACCATAAGCATAAACTGATAAACCTACACCAACTCTTATGTATAATAACCAAGATCAATCAACAAAGGAAAATAATTTGTAACAATTGAGACAAGGTTTGAACAACTTGAAAAATAGGATGGTCAAGATATAATGTAGGAGGCCCCTAAAAAACGTTGAGGTACCTAGTGCTTACCACAGTTAGTTTACAAGCTACTACAAGATATTTTTTTTTTACTATAGAGTTAAGGGAATAGCAATAAGCTAAGGTTCAATATAGCGTATGAGTTGAAGAAAACATGTACAAAAGTGAACACATTGAAAGCGCTATCATTACTAGGACAAGAAGATTTATTGCAAGAAGCTTTGAAGGAACAAGAGTGGTCTTATTCTAAAAGTAAACCGACCAAAATATAAGGGAACCTTTAATGCAAACTAACCCAATTAAGCAACACAACTTGGTGGTTGAAGACCCTTGTGACATATAAATGCTATGGATATCTTGAACATACCTAAACCAAAGTCATTGAAACCACTGCCATTCTATGTCACTTTGAGGATTAAGGGGTATTTGTTGCACAATCACATAGTTGATTCAAGAGAAGCAATTATAGTTATGCCAAGAGCTATATGTGAAGAAATGGGTCTTACATTAGTACCTCAAGAGAACTAATTCAATTGGATAGGACATAAGTGAATGTCGTAAGATCATTAAAAGATTTGATCATGATGATTAAGTCACATATTGAGTTGATTGTAGTATAAGAGTTGACCTACCCTTTGACTTTAGTATGTTATTATCACGCAAATGGACCAACAGGTTTTTTTTAAATGGTTATTTATCTTAGATTATATGCACATGATAATGTTAAAAGATAAATAGATCATAAGAATCGAGGCAAAACCACCATGTATATACCTATTATACAATTAGATTATTTTAAAGTAATCAATTAGAACAAATTAGCATAAATCAAAGATAAAAAGTTATTAGAAGATGAATTATCTCTAAACCATGGCATTACTTACGAAGATGATGATAACGATCAAAGGATTCATTTGAAGAGAATGATCTAGGTAGCTATCTAGTCTTGAAATGCCTTATAAATTGTTGGCCTTGACAAAATTCTAGGTTGAAAATGTTAACGATGCATGGATTATACATTTTGATGGATCTAGAACTAGAAATGTAAGGGTAAGAATTGAGTTTACAAATCCACAAGTAAAATATCTTGAGTAGGTTTACCATTTTTTGTTCAATTACATAAACTATATGATTGAATATATAATTTTGTGTGCCAAATTATAAAAACAAAAAAAACTTCTACTCAACCCTGTGCGTTGGTCATAGGGGTTTCTCACACTAACCTAAAAATTATTGAGACCAAATAAAAAAATAAAAAAACTTGATATAAAATACTTTTAAATATTCGATAATTTATATAATTTTTTTAAATTAAATTTTAATATATAAAAACTTAATTATTATTTTTTTATTGGTATAAAGATTTCATTAAAAGTGGGTTTTGAAAGGGCCCCAAAACCTTTTTACATAAGATCAATAGACCAAATAGAAGGCCAAAGGACAGGCCAATTGAAGAACACATTAAAAATCTTGCCCAAAGCAGGAAATTAAAAAAATCCCGCCCAAAGTAGGAAATTTAAAATAGGAAATTAAAAAAATCTTGCCCAAAGTAGGAAATTTAAAAAATCCCGTCCAAAATAGGAAATTAAAAAATCTCGCCCAGTGCAGGAAAAATACAAGTTGAAAATCCCGCCCAAAGGGAAAACCAGAAACCATAATCCCGCCAAGGAGAAACCAGAAGTCGAAGTCGCTTGGAAATAAAATCCACCCCGAGAAGGCAGATGGACCAGAGAAACTCTCCAGTCAAACTTGGATGGGTCATCCCGCTTGAGCAGGGCTAGGACTAACACGAGCACGCAGAAAAATTGGAATCATGCCCAGGAAAACCAGAAATCGCTATAGGAGAGCGGGAACAACTGAAAGCTGAAGAGCAAAACAGGATCCCGCCCAAGGACGACCCGGGAAGGTAGTCCAAGAAGCAGCATCTCGCACATAGCCTGGAAAATGGATAAGCAAATCTGAGGATTTCCACAGGCCACGAGATCCCCTTGCACGTGAGGTTGAGCTGCAAGGAAGCCAAAAGAAACCAAAGGATCTGACATTGAGTAGAAAACCTGCAAAAGCCTGGGAAAGACTTGAGAGAAATCAGGAAAGGATCCCAAAAGCTCAGGAACAACCGAGGGATGCCCCAAGTCATGAGCACATGCAGGAAACCCTCAAACTGCAATTATTATTATTATTATTATTATTTTTATTTTGAATAATATTAATATATATAAAAACCACGTGTGGCTTTTATCTTTTTTATTTCAAAGAAAAAATTATTATTATCCTTTATTATTATTTTTTGATTTAGTTATTGTGAAAAACCTCTATGATCGATGCACAGGGCTGAGCAGTCTTCTCCCAACCATGACCCCTCATAAATTCGAGAACTATATTTATCAATAGAAAATTTAACACAAAGCCACCACACACCCACCCCTCACACACTTGCCCACGCCACGGTTTGAACCTTGGACATTATTATTATTATTATTTTTATTAAAATATATATATACTAATATTAATAGGCTATGTGTGGCTTTTATTAAGGACCACTCCCATTACAAAAATATTACATTAATCTTATTACATTTTTAACAAGTTAATTAAAACATATTGAACTTTACTTTCTATCAAAGATATTTTCCAATCTTCCTCAAACTGCTAATTGCTAATTTTCCACAATCAACTCCTTTCATATCTGATGACTTCCAAAATTTAAATTTTGTCAAGATGAAATTCAACACTGTGAATAGCTACAATATTTGTTGCCTAAATTCTATATCTAGAAATATCTTGTCTATAACAACCTCACAATTTCTTAATTACTTTTTTAGGGTTCTTATTCATTTCTCTAATATTTTAAGATATTATTTTCATTGTTATTTTAATATTATTATTTGTGGATTTAACCCCACTTCTTGTTAGCACTTGTGATATTTGCTTTTGTTTTTCCATGTCAACATCTCTTTGGGTTTCATTTTCTCTTTGTTTTTGCTTCTTGGGTCTTTTTTTTTTTTTTTCATTCCTAGCAATACTTTCACTTTCATCAATCTCTTCAATCTTAATAGGATTTATCATCTTTAAATTTGTTGTTATAAAGGATTTGAAATGCAAAGAATAACTTGAAAAACATAATCTTCTTTATGTTGACCTAGAAACCTCAAAATACAAGGATGCTCTTCTATAGCAATTATCTTCTTATTCTGCCATATAAAACCTAATGTGTTATGGGTTTCCTCCATCCTCATTTTTTTATTATGCTGATCTTGAAACCTTAAAGTGCAAGGGATAACATCTTCACCCCTTTCACTTTTATTACTTGAAGAGGATTATATACTACTTGAGAAAAATGAATATGATTTACCTAGAATAAATTTGACCTCTTTTGTCGTCTCTGTTTTATGATTTCTCTCCACAATTTTTTTTGTACCTTTAATTCCTTCTGAACTTGTCAAATAATACCATTGATAGAATTTCTTTGCCTCTTCTTTTGGAGTGGAATATCTTTGATCTGATCTAAATTCTATTACTATATGATTTTCTTGCTTCGTCTTGAAATTTATTTCATGGCTAGAATTTTATTTCTTTTTTTATAGTTTTCACTTTGCAAACTCTTGCCATGTGTCCAATTTCATAACAATTGTAACAATAAAATGTGATATTTTCATAATCTACTTGTTGATCCCATTCTCTTGATTCAAATTTAATCTTAATGAATTGTGTCAAAGGTTTTGAAATATTCATAGCAACACATATTCGAGTATATATAGCATGCTTTCGCTCCTTAGTACTTAGTCTTTCCTTGATGAATTTCCCTAGGGTATTTCTAATATTCTTCGAACATCCTTATTTATAAGTTGATATGGAAGTCCAAAAATTCTAACCCATAAGTTTCTTAATAGTTTAAGTCTCGACAGAAAAAATTTCATTCCATAGTCTCAAATAAAATGCATCTCTTCCCCTAAACCATGGGCCACCAACCATTATTTTATCCCTAATTTCTAAATTGGAAAAGACAATGAGAAAAAAACCTTTAGGAAGAAAAGTCATAAAGTGATTTGAATATAATCCCCACTTCCACTTGATCCAATTTTGAATCTCCAAAAACCCTGGCCATGATCTATGAAACTTACATATTTACCCTTTACTTTCAAGAACCATTATATCATGCTCAATCATCTCATCCTTGATACTTACTTCTAGTGTAACATCTGTTACCTGGATCAAACTTGCCATGTATTCGCTCTTTTGCTTATCTTCAACTTGGGCCTCCATACTTCCAACTAGGATATCTTCACTTCTAATTAGAGCTTTCAAATACGACTTTCCTTCCATACTAGCTAATGAGGCTCATTCTTGGCTTGAGCTTCCTCTTGGCTCTCATTCCCTCTCAACTTGCACTCGCTCCTAACTTTCACACTCTCCTACCTCGCACTTGCTTGTGGCTTGCACTCCCTCTTGGCTCGCAATAGTCCCTATCTCTTCTTTTTTCCAACGTTCCTTTGCTTTAACAATTTGAAAACGATGTTCCACGCATTTGTGGTAAGGATTTAAAACATTAATGCATTAATACAATTTGAAACATTGATGTTATAACCGAATCTTAGCTTGCACTCCCTTTCGACTTGTGCTCTCTCTTACCTCACACTTCCAATAGCTCAAACTTCTTATTTTTCAATATTATAAACATAAATGTATAAATAATATCATTTTAAATAAATTTGAAGTAAACATCTTTTAAATCTAACTGTTATAAATTATAAAACACCATATCTTCAATAACCAAAATTGATAAAATAAATACATATAAAATAAAACACATTTATGTGACAAAGATATATTGGTTTGGGGGCGGTTGGGGTCAAAAATAAAATTTGCTTTATGACATAAAACGAAGAGGAAAACCATGTATGGGTTTAAACTCTCCCTTTTAGGAGGCCGATGTGTATAAGGTAGAGACTACTTGACTTAGGTTTGAGTTTGTAGTAGTTTGTTCTTAAAACTTTTCTTTCAAAAGTTTGATGTGCTTAAGGAAACGTATTAAAATAACAGAAAAGGAGACCAGATTTTGTTCAATTCTTTTAAAACAACCAGTTTAAATCATAACAAATGTATTAAAAAATATTAAAAAGTTTCCCTAATTAAAGTCCCACGGCCTGCATATAATCCTTGTGGTCAAACCATACGAATGTATTAAAAAAAAGAAAAAAAGAAAAAACAAAAGTTTCCCTAATCAAAGTCCCACTGCCCGCATTTAATCCATGTTCGTCCACAAGGTGCCCTTAAACTCTGAGCAACCTTCGTGAGCAACACCCGCTATTTGTTTTACACCCGCATCCCATCACTGTATTTTCCCCATAGATATAACTCTTTGCAGAGGTGGTACAATGTTGGCGTTTTTTCCCCTTTTTTAGTGGAAGCCAAAACCAGCTATGGCGCCTTCTTCCAGGAAGAATTGCAAAGCGAAAGAGCGAAAAGGTTGTACCAGGAAAAAGGGCGGCAAAGCATTGAATTGGGAACACGAACCTCAAAATCTGGACCATATAAGAAATGTGCTGGAAAATAAGTACACTATCGCAGAGCTGCGTGAAAAGGAAAGGCAAATGAAGGCCAAGTTCCTGGCCACTGAGGAGGAGGTGAAAAGGGATACAAAGAAATTTAAAGTCAAGAGTGCCCATGAAGCGGCGACATATGAACTCTCAAAAGCACTTTGGGGAAACCCAGAGGAGGAAGAGGGGGAAAAAGTAAAGGAGGAGTTGGAGAAGAACAAGGTTGAAGATGAGAGCCATGCTCGATGGATTGAGCGCAGGTTGCAGGCGAATCACAAAGAGCAGGTTAAAATGCTTGCCAAGGAAGTAGCTATCTTGTGGGTAAGCCGATTCGAACCTGGTCACTTACCTTTATTTATTTTTGTTTTTGGAATTTATATGGTGGAATCTGTAGCCATTACAAATTGGGGGAGGCTGTCTAGTTTTCTTACAAGTTTTCGGGCAGTCCGTTCCGATAACCACTATACCATAATCATTTTAAACATGTTTTTCCCCATGGCACAATCATTTTAAAGACTGAAAGCACCAGGAAAGGGATAAGCTTTCATTTTAAACATGTTTTTCCCCATGGCACAATCATTTTAAAGACTGAAAGCACCAGGAAAGGGATAAGCTTTCATTTTAAACATGTTTTTCCCCATGGCACAATCATTTTAAAGACTGAAAGCACCAGAAAAGGGATAAGCTTTCAATCTAGTAAAACCGGCAATTTAAACCTTGGACCTCGGCCTTCCTTAAGGTTTGGTGGAACCAATTGAATCCCTATTACTTTTAAAAGGCTATATTCTGATGTATTTTTTATTTATTTATTTAAGGGATATTATACTTACGTTGTGAACTTGTAATGATACTATGTTTTTGTGCTTGAACCTTGTCTCCTCCATTGAACATATATAATGAATTGAAGTGTTAATTTGCTGGTTTGGTTTTTGGGTATCTTGGTATATAACCTGTTGTCTGGTAATTCTTGTTGTTCGTGGGGAATTGATAGACCCTGGTGTGCTTTAGCATATTTGGGTCTGGAAATGTTTCTCTGTGAATTTTTACATATAAAATTATGTGTGCAGAAGGTGGAAATTACGATTATGATTTTGATGATATCTGTGGTTTGAGCGGTGTTTTTTTTTTTCTTCAGGATTTGGGGCTGGATCTAACCCTCGCCGAGGAACATTAAGAGGGGAGTAGTTTCATCTTCCTAGGAGGAGGTTTTGCCCTCTTCAACTGTGCGTGGGTACAACTTAAATTTTGTGGACATGGATAAATGAAGTTCAGTATGCAAGATTGTCCTGCTTTCTGTGTAATGCCAGAAGAGAGGTTTTAGTTACATGAAAGTTATTACATAGAGGAGGGTTTTGAATTTGGACCACTGTCAATGAACTTATGTTTAGAAGTGGAGCTGGTTTATATATAAAGGTTTTAACTAGTAATCTTTATTAATAAACTTATTTTTTAGTTAATTTTTTTAATATATATTAACTTGTCTAAAATGAGATTGTTTTACTCATAATTAAAATTTCGCTGTTTAGCTAATGGTAATGTTGTTTAGCCTTAGCCATTGTACCTTTGAGGTGTGAGCCTCGGACAAGATTTATGGCTTGTTCGAGTGAGTGTCGATGCCCTCCATTTTACCCTACAACCAGAAGCTTCCTTTCATAAGCTAGGGTTTTCGTTGTAGAGTTAGCTTGATGGTGTATGCGGTTGGCTCTCATTCTCAATAATTCTGATATTCTGCCAGCAGTTCCAGTTTCTTTTGATTTTAATTACTAATTAATTTCCAAATTGGAAATGATGTAATTAAAATTTTCCATTTGTCTGAAGTATAAAAAGGTTCATTAGAGAAGTTGAAGAGTAAAGGATATGATTTTTTACTTCCCATGTCCTTTACCTCCTCTCTTTTAAAAAGCATAGATAGGAGATGTTGTTACGTTTTGAGTCATCAAAAAGGGAACTTTTTGAATTAATGTGGCATTGTATTGCCTTTTGTGTGCTCTCCTTATATATTAGATATTTTTTAGCTGATGATGGATATTGTATTTTTGGTTGTATTTTGATTATATAAGTTGTAATAACATATTTGTGTGGTTTTCCCATAGGATTTATCCTGTTCTTGTTGTATCAGTGAGTTTGATTTCCTTTTTAATAATTGTTCTAATTTATTATTTTTTATGTAATTTTTAATCATAGTTTTATTTGTTTTATTTGTTTTGATGCATTGGTTAAGCTTTCTTGTGTTGTCTAATTTTGTATGAAGAGGTCTATGTGAGTGAGTCAATTAAGAGCTATAATGGATAGTATGGTATCAAAGCAAGTTTTCTTGAGGTCTATTTAAAGTTTACTAGCTCTTTGGATTTTTTTTGTGTAGATAGATTTGCATACCAAATGCTTGACTAAAGTCTTGTGCAATATTTTTTTGAAATACAGGAAAATCTAGTAGAAAGAAGAAGAAAGAAGAGTTAATTGCTATGACTGTTAATTACATGATTTTGATCTTGTTAAGATTCACCTTGATTCCTTGCTAAGATACTATATTTGTGTGGTTTTATTTAGAGGATTTATCCTGTTCTTGTTGTATCAATGAGTTTGTTTTCCTTTTTAATAATTGTTCTAATTTTTTATTTTTTATGTAATTTTTAATCATAGTTTTATTTGTTTTGATGCATTGTTGTCTAATTTTGTATGAAGAAAGGTCTATGTGAGTGAGTCAATTAAGAGCTATAATGGATGGTATGGTATCAAAGCAAGTTTTCTTGAGGTCTATTTAAAGTCTACTAGCTCTTTGGATTTTTTTGTGTAGATAGATTTGCATACCAAATGCTTGATTGAAGTCTTGTGAAGCATTTTTTTGAATACAGGAAAATCTAGTAGAAAGAAGTAGAAAGAAGAGTTAATTGCTATCACTGTTAATCACATGATTTTGATCTTGTTAAGATTCACCTTGATTCCTTGCTAAGATACTATATTTCCCAAGTATTCTATCTCATAGATCTTAAAGGAATACTTGGACCACTTTACAAGTAGTTTTTCCTTTTATAAGAGGTAGAAAACTTGGGTCAACATGAATTGCTCGACAAATAGTATTCTCTTTTGTAAGAGGCGGAGAACTTAATCAACAAGAACTAAATGAGTTTCTTAGTACTTGCTATAAACTAAGATATCATCAAATAAAACTAGTACAAATTTGAAGAGGAAATGATGAAAGACGATTCATAAGGATCTGGAAAGTGGAAGGAGCATATTTGAAGAGAAAATGATGAAAGACGATTCATGAGGATTTGGAAAGTGGAAGGAGCATTAGTAAGACCAAGGGCATTACTAAGAACTAATAATGATCATCATGTGTGAAAATCAGTTTTGGGGATATCCTCTTGTCTAACCCTAATTTTTTAGAACCCAAGATTCAAGTCAAGCTTCGTAAAGTATTTAGTGCCATGCAATTCGTCAAACAAATAATCTATAATAGGGATAGGAACTTATGTTTGGTGGTGATCTTGTTGAGAGGTCGAAAATTAGGATACATGCACCAAGAGTTACCCTTATACCCCACCTTAACAACTAGAGATGAATAAGGATTGATGCTTAGATGGATAATTTCATGTGCCAATATCTCCTAAACTAGGTTTTCAATCTTCGATTGTTGGGGCTAGGGAGAGGGGTAAGGATGGATCATGCATATTGACCTCCCATTGGATTTTCTCCTTAAGGGCATGGTGAAAGGATGAGACCACCATTGTTAGATCCATATGATAGGTATAGGTGAGCAGTCTTGTGAACTCCATGTAATAATCCTCAATCAACCTTGTTTGCTTGGTTTACATCAAGCAAACCACTGAAGTAGAAGAGTCTTTGTCAAACTTACAAAGGAACATTGCTTTGAACTCTGATGAGAAAAGGGAGCACCCATGTAGGCAAAGCTCCCACAATAGCCAGTGATGAATGTAGGTTCCTAACTTAGTAGTGGCCAATGTGACACATACTCTGTCAAACACATGGTCTAGTTAGATGATGCTATCCATCATAGCTATCCAAGCACATGGATTTGTACCATCAAATATCAAGATGTCTATGCATGTAACAAAAACATTATAAGTCCAAGCAAGGAGACAAATGAATCTTCCTATAGAAGAATCAAGATCAGTAACAAAACCTAAATTAAAACTACCTTGTGAATAGGGACATACACAACCATTCACTAGATTGCATGTGAATAGGGATACATTATTATCCACAAGATAAGGGACCTCCACTTGCTTGGATGAAGCATTGCCTTCAATAAACAATTCACTCTAACTTCAAGGTTCAAAATGGATAATAGTTGGGTCAACCATATGACCCTCCTCAAATTGAATTATTTTTTATCATGTGGTCTTCATATCCTTTAGCATATTATCTTTAATAGGACAATTGCAAAAAAGGCTTTTTGACGAGTATGTGTAAGCCAATATTTAAAAATATATATTTGTGCAAGATATGAGTGAAAGCTTTCCAATCCATTGTTATATCATTCTAAATCACCTCATCATTCACCTCATCATTCAAACATCTGAATAAAATACTTATTAAATATTTAAATTTTCCATTATGTGACACATTATAAGATGTTTTCATTTTAAAAATATAGATCTTCTCCCCAAATGCAAAGGCAATGAATAAACCATGCTTCCACAAAATTCATACCTTATTCATCATGTGCTCTATAAATGACATTTAGTATGTGGTGTCAAACATCTTGTAGACAAATATAATATATCAATGTGAAAAGTCTATACCCACAATCTAGGTTGTGGGACAATTGCTTTTGATTCCCTCTAATTTCATAATATACAATACTCTCTCCAAATGAACTACTAGAGAATATCATGGAGATTGCTTTTGATTCCCTCTAATTTCATAATTAATATATAATGCTCTCTCCAAAATAACTACTAGAGAATATCATGGAGGTCTTAGGAGCATTTTTTAAAATTCATCATTGGCATTTTTGATCCAATGGTTTATGTATACTTGGTATTAGGGTTTCCATATTTTCTACTAAGATTCAACATCTTAGTCACAAGTACCAAATATTTTAATGCAACAACATGCAATAATGTTATCTCACCTTCAACATTGCCTCATCACAACATCCCATCTTATCATTGTTTTCTTCACTCACTTCATCTTAGCAACGCCTTCATGTTCACATCCAAATATTTTAAGTTATGCATCTTTATTTTATTTTTTTTTTTATTTGTGGAAAACATCCCAAAAGGGATGCCACTTTCGGGTAAGACCCAAGGAGGCAAGGGTATCCATTCCGCCAAAAACGCCCAAGACTCGGACCTGGCCTACCACCTTTGACATACTCAAGGAGCAAACAAACACACAAAACCAATTTAAAAATAAGTAAATAACAACAAAAATAATAAAATAAAATAAAAAACATGCTCCTTGAGTGTGTCAAAAACAAAAGCACAACCAAACACGCACAATAAGATAAAAGAAACCACAACACAAACCACATAGAAAAACACAAGAACCACATAACAAAACACAAACAAGACAAAAACAACAGAACACTACAAAGACATAACCCAAAAAAAACATGAAAAATAAACACAACCAAAACCTAAAAAATTAAAAAAATAAAATAAAAATAAAAATAAAAAACAACCAACAACAGACAATAAACAAAAACAAAATACATAGAAAACACTCACACATAAAAACACGAAATAACACAAACAAAGAGAAACCCAAGAACAAGAACGAAAAAAACACAAGAACAATAACAAAAAACATAAAAAAAAAAACAAAAACAAACAAAAAACAACACAAAGAACACAAAAACAAAACAAAACAAAAGAACCCACCCACCTTAAAAAACTAAACAAAAAAAACAAAAAAGAAAAAAAAAAAATGAACAAAACAATGACCTATCTAGACCATAAGACTATTAAGGCAAGAATCAACAGAGGAAACAAAATAAAGAATAGAATGAGCTAGGGAACTAAAAAAAACTGAATGAACCAAAGAGAAGCAAAAAAAAAAACAAGAAGAAACTAGGTACCTTCAGAACTGGAGCCATCCAAAGAAATGATAGAAAGAAGAGCTTCCCTAATTTGAGAAGCCCACCATATAGGAGGGTGGCCATAACAAGTAAGATCACCTTTGTCCAAAGCCCAATTAGCTAAAGCATCAACACTCTTGTTTTGATCTCTAACCACATGATTGTAATCAACTTTCAAAAATCCCATCCCGGATTAACCGAATCTTCTCAATAATTCTTTTTATTCTCCAATCCACCTTATGATTCTTAGAAGGAGTCTTCAAGAGATTAATCATAAGTTGAGAGTCGACTCAACTAACACCTTTTCCCATCCAACCTTAGTAGCCTCCTGAAGACCTCTCGAGGATACCATACCCCTCAACAAGGTTATTGGAAAGAATACCCAAATTCTCAAGCAAAAGTAAAAACCAGGGAGCCATCCGAAAGTCTACCAATTCCTCCCACACTCGGCTTTTCCAGGGTTCCCTCTAGAGGCTCCATCAGCATTGACTTTTCCAAAATCCTTAGGAGGAGGTTGCCAATTTCTAGTCCTATCCATCTTACTAATACTCACATTCCCTTTAAGTTGGTTGCCCTTAGAAGGTTTAATCTTCAATCTTTGCATCACTTGATCCCATCTTTGGTGGGAGTTTTGGGGGTGATTAAGGAGTTGATGGACCGATTCAACTAAGTTGGCTATGGTCTTTTGCCAAATATAGTGAATATCCTTCCTATCTTGATTAAAAATTCGGTCTGTTCCTTTCATTCCAAATATTCCAAAGAAGAATGGTAGAACCCATCCAAACTAACCGCCTAATAAAATGATCAACACCCTCTTGATTAGGCCAATCCCTCCAAAGCTGTTCAAAAGTAAAAAAATTGGACCACCTGTAAGCCAAGTAAAGTGGCCATTCTCCTCCATAGCTCGGAGGCTAAAGTACACTCAATAAAAATATGGTTGATATTTTCTACATTCTCTTCACACATTTCACATCTAAAAGGGCCATGAAAACCACGCTTCATAAGTTGCTCACCAGGAAGCACCCTACGATGCAATAAAAGCCAATTAAAGAACCTCACCTTAGGCCGGAGCTTTTGAGCCCACAATCGAGAAAAGATGTCCGAAGAATGGTTGGGATTATTATGGCATAAGGTCAAATAACCTTGAGCAACCGAATACTCACCCTTAGTAGTGTTGTTCCATCCAAAACAATCTTTTTCATGGGACCAAGAGAGGGATCTCATATGAAGGATGCCTTGGATATCTTGTCTTTGCCTTTCTGGGATTTGAATAGGCCAGTCCTCAATAGGGATCCAATATCTACCAACCTTTGAATTACCAGGATGGTACCGACGAGTAATTAGCCACCTTTATCCAATTAGCTCGATGAAGCTCCTCCATCCAAGGCCTCCAATCGGGAAACTGAGTTATCAAAGGCTTGTGACCATCCCAAGAATCTATCCAAAAATTTGCATGTTGACCATTATGAATGATCCAAAATAATTTTTTCTTTATCAAATCCTCACCAGCCTTAAGAACTGCTAAAATGGGAGAACCTTTGGTAGGAAGTTGATAGCGAACAAGGTCTTCAGGACTTTTGTTCTCAATATATTTAGCACGAAGATTATTGGCCCAAAGAGCATTGGGGTTATGCAACATCCTCCAATATAATTTAGCAACTAAAGCTTTGTTGTTATTAATTGAAGACCGGAATCCTAACCCCCTTCACTCTTAGGAAGACATAAAGTATCCCATTTCACCAAGGCCCATTTTCTTTTCTCCTTAGTACCACTCCAAAGGAAACGATGACTGATTTGATCCAATTCTCGAAGAACAACCTTTGGGATATTCAAAACGGAAGAAACATAAATAGGAATAGCTTGAAGGACTGATTTTACCAAGGTGATTCTACCCCGTGAAGAAAGCCACTTGTTGGTCCACTTTCCAATTTTCTTCTTGACTTTGTCCAACAACCAATTCCAATCTTTATTTTTCTGCCTTTGAATATTTATGGGAATACCTAAATAAGTGATTGGAAGAGAGGTCTTCTTATATCTTAATTTATCCAAGACCATGGATTCCTCTCTAGCAGAGCAGTGAAAGAAAATAACTTTAGATTTGTCTTCATTGATCAACCGCCCAAGTAGCCTTAGAAAAACAACTAATGATTTGCTTAATATTAGAAGCTTCCTTAATCGTAGCTTTACCTAAAAGAGTAGAGTCATCCACAAATTGAAGATGAGAGATAGGTCTAGCTCCATGAGCAATGGTAACTCCCTCAAGGGTTTTGTTTTCCCTCTTTTTGGTTATAGTCCTACCCAAGCATTCAACAAGAATGATGAATAAATAAGGGGATAGCGGGTCACCTTGCCTAATACCTCTGGAAGCCGGGAAAGACCGAGAAGGCCTCGCCATTGATAAGAACTAAGTAGGAAACTCGAAGAGATACATCCCATAATCCAATCCATCCAATCCTTAGAGAAACCAAATTGCCTCAAAACTTTGATAAGGAAGTGCCAATCCACTCGTCATAAGCTTTGGATAAGTCTAACCGAATGAACATGGAAGGAGAATTTTGCATATCCATGGAATGGATGGCTTCCTGAGCAAGAACTATCTCATCTACTATTTGACGTCCTTCCACATAACCCCCTTGCTCGGGGAAATAATCTTATGCAAAAGAGGCTTCAACCTTTCTCGCCATGATTTTAGTAATGATTTTGAGAAGAACATTACATAAAGCAATAGGTCTAAAAGTCTGAGATATGATCAACCTCTTGAGCTTTTGGAACAAGAGTAATATAAGTTTTATTGATAACCTTCAAAATTTCTTTGGCTTTCCTGGCTTCTTCCACCACCTCTAATAAATCAACATGAAGGATATCCCGTAACTCTTGGTAGAACTCAATAGGAAAACCATCAGGACCTGGGGTTTTCCCTTTTTGCATTTTAAAAACTACTTGTTGAAGCTCATTGATAGTAACAGGAGCAATCAAAATAGAGTTCTCCTCATAAGTGATAAGAGAAGGGATTGCTTGAAGAACATTATGTTGAGAAGCCGAGTCAAGAGGAGTAGCAACAAAAATATTGGAAAAGTAATCAACAACAATAGAGTTCATGCCATCCCAAGTATAAACAACATCTCCAGAATCTGATTTTAAGGAAGAAATAAAGTTGTGAGATCTTCGAGCTAGAAGAGATTTGTGGAAGAAATTTGTGTTTCGATCTCCTTCTCTTGAGCCATTGAATTCTAGATTTTTGCTTCCATAAGATTTCTTCTCTTTTTTCCCATTCCTCTAACCGAGTTGTGAGTTTAATTTCATCTCGCACTTCTCTTCTCTCGTGAGGCCATCTAAACGGATTTTCTTATTCAAATTTTCAAGATGAGCAATAACTTCATGTTTTTTTTTATGAACATCCCCAAACTCTTTCCAGTTTCCAAGTCTTGATTTTGGATTTAATGTATTGCAGTCTTTTGGCAAAACAGAACATCTTAGTCCCATGCCTAGGTTTACCTTCCTTCCACCATTGTTGCACACGAGGTCTGAAGGAAATGTCTCTAAGCCACATTAATTGAAAACGAAAAGGAGAGAAACTCACATTGGTTTTCCACATTTCCACCATGATCAGCCAATGATCCGAACCAACATTATTAAGAGTCTTCACTTTAGGAATGTGACCATGGATTAAGAAATTTTCAGAGAGCAAAAACCTATCCAATCTCTCCATTATACAAGCTAAGCCTTGCCTTCGTTAGACCAAGTCATAAGGCCATTATCTGGTTGGATATCCACAAGATGGAGGTTTGCAATATATTCGCTCATGAGGTCAGTGCTTTTGTCCAAATTTCTATTTCCCCCTTTTCTCATCCAGAGAGAGGATGGTATTGAAATCTCCTCCGATCAAGATCCAAGCTTTAGGAAAATGAGAGATAATATGAGTAATATCCTTCCACTGTCTTCTTTTTTCCTCCAAAGAAGTCGGAGCATAAACAGTAATGCAGAGCATAATCTGGTTGGAATGTCTACTTTGAATAGCTATAGCCAACAAACCCCAACTGCCAACCATATGGTGAATAACTACCTCTTTTGGGTCCCAAAGACAAGCAATGCCACCCGAAGTCCCTTGGGAACCGAGGGAAACCACTTTTCCAGCCGGCCAAATTTTACCGGCAATTAAGTCCATATCCTCCATTGACATCTTTGTTTCTTGAAGGAAAACAAGATGTGGATGATTTATCCGAATCATTCTTCTAATTTCATTTTGTTTTGAAAGACTCCCTTTGAGTCCTCTAATATTCCAAGTGATGATCTTCATTAATACCAGGGCTAAAAAAGTTGGGAAGGGCATTAATCTTACCTTCCTCTACAAGCTTTTCACCTTCTTTTACCATATGATATTGATTGGTCTTGCGACCTACTTTTTGATTAGAATCCATCTTCAATTTTTTTTCCCTTGTTTCTTGACTTATTCCAATTGAATCCGAGATGGATTCTAACCTTGAAGAATGCTCGTACACAACCAAAATTTTACTAGATGGTTCAACGGAGTCTATATTGGGACCCGCATTATTTGAAGTTTTGACATTTGAAATATTGTTTTTCTTGTGTAAATTTTCTCCTTTTTTTTTTTTCTCGTTGAAAACCTTTGATTTGTTGGTTTGTCTCTGAGTTCTTCCCTTCATATTTAAATTGTGTTTCTAAGATTTCAGTTTCCATTATTTCCTCTTCCTCACTTGGGACATCATTTGTGGAAAGGATTTCAAACATATTAGCAGATGACTTTGATTGATCCTTCATAACCGATTTTTTCCGAGTGTTCTTCTTCTTAGGTATTTGGAAACCCGCTTGAGTTTATATCTTCTTTCTTTTGATCAGGAATTTTATTTGGGCAAGCACCGGCCAAATGACCATATTCATGGCAAATTCTACAACGAAAAGGAATGTTCTCATAGTCCACTACTTGCTCCCAAGTGTCTTCCCCAAATTGTAATGTGATATTTTTAGGTAGGGGTTTGTCAAAATCCATTAAAACACAAATCCGAGCATAAATAATATGTTCAAAATTTTGAGTACAATCAGCAATCATCATAAAAGTTCCTAAAGAGTTTCCAATTGAAGAAAAAATAGTAGGATTCCAAAATTCAATAGGGAGGCCAAAGAGTCTAACCCACACGGGAGCTATAGAAGGCATCTCTTCTTCGACTTTAAATTTAGTATGCCAGGGCTTCATGAAAAGCCCTCGCCTTCCAAAAACCAAGGACCCCCTTGAAAAGTTTTCTCTCTATCTTCATTATTAGCAAATAAAACAAGAAAATAACCATTTGGATAAATAGAGATTTGTAACTCACCTTTAGTTTTCCAACTTTTTGCAGCCCATACTTTGAAAGCAGATAGACTCGGACGAAAACCCACGAACCGACAAATTAGTCCTCTTTTTTCCAAATCTTCAATGCCAGTCTGAATGTTACCCATATCAAGCTTAACAATAGGAGTTCCATCACCGCTTTAAGACATCCCGACTCCGTTTTCCCGGGATCAATCTTAGGCATTCTTAGAGGTTTATGGGAAGCCCTAATATTGATATTAGCATTGGGCCGAGGCTTTCCACCACGAAGGGCATCCCTAAAATTCATTTTTGGGACTAAGTCTTCGAAATTCTTACCCTTGACAGGGGTTTTCATAGTAGAATTATTTTGTGGGTGCACCTTAGCACCAGATTCACTTGAGATATGAGCCATTTTTTGATCAACTCGCTTGAAACTTGTTTCGTGATCTCTTTAATCCTTGCCCTAGACGTCGTGGAAAGGTATGGTTTTCACTTTTCTTTTGTGCAGCAAATTGGAAGCCGTTGTCACTCAAGTTCACAGTATGATCTGTTGAAAGACAAATTTCTAACCCATCTTGTATCCCCCTGCAACATTTCCTGCTAAAATATTGAGCATAAACCACAAAAATATTGGCCGCTAGGGCCCGAAGGCCCTAAAACCAACCTCTCGGAGCCGCTTGCACTCAACCCAGATGAAACCCTCGCATAGCCGCTTGCCAAATATATCGTTCACACATAGGGATGCGCTAGGATCTGTGTTGCTCCAAATGATATGAAAATTGGTGGAGACGTTCTAGGGTTTTTTAGGCATCTACCCTCAAAATTTCAGCTCAATCCGAGTCCGGATGAGTGAGATATGGCCGAAACGAGTTCGGCAGTTTGGGCAGTCCTGCGAAAAACGTCTAATCAATTTCTACTCTTCGAATTTTGGATTTTTTCCTATTCACATATTTATTATTCGTATGCTTCTTCGATTGTTTTTTTAAGTTAACACCTTTTTATCATAGCTTAAAATAGTATCCCTTATAGTTCATAATTTAAATAGAATGACTTTGTATCTCTACTTTCTTGCTTTGTAGATGGGCCTCTCCATTTGCAAACGACACATTTTACCTCTCAATTTTAGTGTCAACAATTCACCCTTACTACGTAGCCCATTACTTGCATATAAAGACAATGCTCGATTTGTCAAACAACCTTCAAATGTGAAAAATATCTTTCATGTATATGTTTACTGATGTTTTTACTTCAAGGCTTTGTGTCTTTAATGCATACCCATAAAAATGTAGTGCTCTCATCTTATATCTACAAACATTTTTTTTTACACTTTACAAAAATTGGTTCAAAGTAATAGTGCGCATTCCATCATTGTTTAGGAATGCCTCGCTATCACCTTCTCTACTTACAATGAGTAGTGGCCTAATATCTTAACAATGTAGATGACCCTTGTATGTTCAACATTTGAGACAAGATCACCCTTCTCCATAGCAAAGTCATCTTTACTTGTCTTTCAACATTATCATTATTACATTGAGCAACCTCTCTTATGGACGATGGCCATACTTTATGAGATGGTCAAATTTAAACAACCCATGTGATGATATTCTTGGATGGCCTTATGTATGCTTTAGACGACCCTCATTCTAGTTGGCCTTATGGGAGGGTCCACCATTTTTTGGGTTATTGGTAGGTCTAGGTAGATGTGTGGAAATCATAGACAACATAATATTACAATATATTCCTTATTCTCTACATAGGTTGGCTTCTTCCTTAGCTATTATGAGGTACATAAGGCCCTTATGGACATGTAGTCAAACCTTGTGCCTTTACTCTTTGCTCTCAGTTGACTCACATCTTCATTGGATTACCCTATGGATTACCCTAGACATTTGACATGGATGGACTGACCATCAATGTGATGCTTAATTGAGAGGGGGGATTTTTTTAAATTATTTATAGTGTTGGCCAACCAAATGTCAACAAATGTGATATTTCATTTATCACTCATATAGTCACCTACCTATTCAATGGAAAATATAGCAAGCATGTGGCACTTCTTCATTAACTAACCCTATGATACATGGTAGTGTCTCATTGATTATAGATGTTTTTAATTTTTTGAATTTCAAAGCCTTTGGCAACATTTTTGTGAGTGATGAGAAAACTTCTGCAAGCCATATCTTAATCATATGAAAGTGGAGTTTATTTTTGTATTATATAATTGTTTGAGCTCTTCATTAGTGATGGTGTTTTTTCTTTTCTCTTCTGATAGTAAAATAACAAAATTTTGTAGGAGTTTCATGGACCATATTTCTCAATTACCTATGCTCAATGATCAAAATTATTTTTGACTAATAAAACTATGTGTGCTTTTTGTAAAATAGGTCACAAGGATAAGTTTTATCATAAGTGAATCAGGAATCTTGAAGAGGTAGCTAAGAAGGGTAGAGTTGATGCTTATGTTTTCTATGCATAGGGTGACATTAAGTGTGAGGGTGAAACCTCCCATTCATGTGGAAATTCATTCATCTTATTGGACCTCCACATCTTCAATGGAATGGATTGGAAAATTTAGGGCAACTTGACACATGATAAAGCATTTATATCTCTGACTAACTATAATGAAGCAAAGTGTGGATATCCTAAACAATGTCATGCTATTGGTGACCTTTATACAATTGCCAAAGCATCTTCAAGTAGTAGAGTGACCCTTATAGGGGGATTGATTGATAGGGATTTGTCTCTTTGTCCCTTATTCAAATTTAGTGGGGATGTTGATATATGAGGTGTTAATCTTCACTTAAGGCCATGACTAGTTTTATAGTTTATGTATTTGTATATTTATTTTCAAGGAGTTAGTTTATTTATTTGTATATTGATCTAGGGACCATTGTACATTTTTTATAGGTGATGTTATTATAGTATTATAATATTATTCTTAAGGTTGGTTCTTAACCTTAACCTAAGATAACTTATAATTTGAGTATTTATTCCCCCTTATGTCCAGTCATTTTTGTATTTATTAGAGATGATTCTTTATTCATTAGTAAGATTATTTGGTGTCCAAGGGCACCTTTCATATGGTTGTGTTTATATGAAATTTTTATTTTGGCTAAGTAATGTGTCAAATAATTATTCTAAGAATATATTGTTAAAGCTGATAAAACACTAGTCTTGATGGATTTGTAGTAGTTTTCTTTCAAAAAAGTTAACATATGTTGAAGAATGAGATGTTCATTAAACATGCAAGGTGTAATAAGTGAAATCAATGATATATTTATTACATTTATTCCTTAAAAATATGAGATAATATTTTGATCATTTTGACCTAAAGACCTTTATTACATGATTTATAAAATAATTTTAAAAATAATGGTAAATGGATTGAAAAAGATTCTAGGGTTTGTTATCTTGATGGAACAAGGCAATTTTCTTTATGGCAAGCAAATATTTAATGGTATAATCATTATATAGTAGTTCATATATTCTCTTCAATTCATGAAAATATAGTTATGCTTATATGTATCAATATAAACGAAGTATATGATAATGTTTGTTGAAGTTCTCTTTATAATATTCTCAAAAAAATTGGTTTCAATCAAAGTTGATGTAAACGGATTAATGTTTTTATATAACTCCAAAATATTTCATTTTGATTAATGAATCCCCTACTGAATACTATGAATCATTATGTGGTCTTTACTAATGTTATTCATTATATCCTTATCTTTTAATTATTCTTAATGAGGATTTGGGAAGAGCTTTCTCAAAGGTAAAAGTGGAAGGCAAAATAATAAAAAATATTCAGCTTATGACAAATGTTCTTCCTGAATCTCATCTCCATTTTTTAATGATATATTTTTTTCTGTTAAGTCATCCTTTAATTGGTGAGGTCATGTAATTTAAATCAATACCATCATGATATAAGAATGTTGTTAGGAAAATTTATTGAAACAACAAAATGTAGGATCTTTATTAATCAACATTGCCCTTGATTTGTGGACAAGCCTTTATAATAGGATTTATAACATTATTTTAAAAATAATGGCAAATAGATTGAAAAAATTTCTAGATTTTGTTATCTCATAGAAATAAGGTGGTTTTCTTCATAGCAAGCTAATCCTTAATGATATAATTAATGTACAATGTGTTATACCTTTTTTCAATATATAAATAATTGGGCATGTTTGTAAATTTGGATATAACCAAAATATATGATGCTATTTCTTGACATTTTTTATATAATATACTCAAAAAGTTTGGTTTCAATCAAGGTTGGTGTAAATGGATTACATGTTGTTACAACAGTTCAAAATATTATACTTTGATCAATGGATCCTTATTAGATACTTTAAATCATCCCTTGATCTATCCTATGGTGATCCATTATCTCTTTATCTTTTCATTATTCTTGTTGAGGCTTTGGGAAGAGCTTTCTTAAAGGAAAGAGTGAAAGATAAAATCAAAGGTATTTGGGTTGTGACAAATGGTTTCTTTGAATCTCATATTTAATTTGTTGATCTAAATTTTCAATTAGGCCATATTAAATTGTTAATGATGCCATGGAATCTAAATTAGTACTATCATGCTATGAGAAGGCTACTAGATAGTTGGTTATCATGACAAATTTCTAGATTTTTTTAATCAATGTTGCCCTACATTTGCAATGACTTATTGTAAATATTTTAGGGTTTAAAGTTGGAACATTAACATTAACTTATCTAGGTAATCCCTTGTATGATAAAAAAAAGAAGACGGATCTTTGGGACCCAATTTTGGATAAAATGAAATCTTGTCTAGCTAATTAAAAATGTAAGTTCCTGAAGTTTACGAAATTGAGGGATTGAGATCGAGCGATGACGATGAATTTTTTTGTGACACCCTAAATTATGATCCGAAAAGGCCAGATCTGGCGGTAGTGAAAGAAGATCCAAGGCTTCGAAGGGTTGAAACCTTCGCACGATCTGGATGAGTGTCGAGGGGCACAACCATGACGTCACGAGGTGAGGAGGTAGGTGGGACTAAGACCGCTCACAATGACGTGACAAGTGGCCCTATTTCGATCACAAGCTCCATTATGAATACGGAGGCATCGATGGATTTGAATACCACCAACCATATTGCTGAGAGTAACAATGGGGTTGGGGTTTCGACCACCAGCAACGGCCACACCAACAGAAACCCTTCATTTGAAAAATTGCTTCTAAAAAAGCAAAAAATCAAACCTAACATCGCATTCAAGTTCGTTACATAGGACTGTGATGTCATATGCCCCAGGAGCCTTATGGAAGATTATGAAACTCGTGACACTTACTCCCTAGTGGGAAATTCCATAGGAGGCCGCCCAACCATGTATTCAATTCGTAGATGAACGACGTCCAAATGGAAAACACTAGGAAGCATGGAGCTGTCGGCTATGACTCGGGGTTTCTTCATGATCCAACTTAACACCTCGGAGGATGCAGAATGCATCTTATCCGGAAGGCCTTGGTTTTTTGGGAGGAGAAGCCTTTTTTTAAAAAATGGCAGTCGAATTTTGACCCAAACTCTCAAAATATCAACTATGCTCCGCACTAGGTGAGGCTTCTGAACCTCCCAGCCTATTTCTTCTATGAAGATGCATTACGAGGTTTAGCCAAGGCTATCGAGGATCTCGTGGCCATTGACCTAGCCACCCGAGTGACTTAACTTAGGTACGCATCTGCGTCAATGTGAACTTGGAAAACCATCTCTTGGAGCACCTGAACCTCATTTATGAAGATTTAAAATGGAGATAATCGCTGATATATGAGAACAAACTGACATTTTTCCTTGAGTGCCAGATGCAAGGTCATCTATAGTCCCATTGTTCCAAGGCTAAGAACCCGAGCATGGAAAACTAGATCGAGGAACATTTGAAGCAGATTTATAGATGAATCTCAAAGAATCGCACGTCAAACGCCAGACATAACTAAATTGTGGGCAAACACTTCATTTCAAAAGGCAAGTGATTCAGTTCCTATTCTAATACATTTGATGCGCTTAAAGATTATGGAATTTCTAAGGATGTTGAGGAAGGTGAAAATTTTGCTAATTCAAACCTGGGATTTAACACTAAACTTCTCAAATGCCCTAGACCCAGATCCACCCAGGCCTCTAAGTCTGCCTCTCAATAGAAAAAATTGCCCAGTTCCCCCCCCCTCCCGATACCCCAGTATCCCAACCTTGAAACCCTTTGCCTAGTTGTCCTCCTCGTAGGACTTTCCACCCTCGAAATCCAGGACTCTAGCCTCACCCACCTTCTACGACCCTATGGACTTTGACAGTGAAGACCTGAACCAACCTTCCCCTGATAAGTGAAGCCCCAAACAAACCTGTAGCTTCAAAAAATATCAGATGGATGTCGAAGGAGAGAGGAAAAAAGGTAGACCATCGAAAGAAGATAAAAGAATTAGGGACACTATAGAAGACATAGCTAATGGGACCCAAAAAACCCTCTTTTAGGATACAGAAACTAGTACTAAGGAAGAAACCCAAAGAACCAAACCCCCTACGCAACAAGGAAAAGGGGGTAAAATAATTCCCAAAAGTTCTAAATGATAGTCCTCTCTTGGAATGCGAGAGGACTAAATGGGGCAGCCAAGAAGAGAGTGGCTGCAACCATGAGAAGAGAACATAACCCAACTATTTTTCTCATCCAGGAAACTAAACTCAACGACCAATGGTCATCTAGGGTGGTCAAAAATATTTGGAGAAACTACAAGTGCATCCATTCCTTGGTGTTCAGATCGGCTGGTGGGTTGTTGTGCATGTGGAACCCTACTAAGGTGCAAGGAAATCTCATTTTAGGCTAGGAGAGACTGAGTAATATCTTGTTCCAGGATCTCAGCTCCCAGGTATCCTGGGTGATGACCAATGTTTATGCCCCAAACTCCCCCTAGGGTAGAGTGGCTCTGTGGAACCTGCTCATGTCGATAAGGTAAGCCTTTGATGGAACCCCCTGGATTTTAGTAGGGGACTTCAACTCTCCCTTGTATGGCTCTGATAAAATGGGAGGAACTATGATATCCTACAGGGACATAGATGACCTAAGACACTTTATTGATTCCAATGCCCTCATGGATGTTTAGCTTCAAGGATATTTATTCACTTGGAGTAACATGAGGAAAGGAAACAATCTTATTCAGGAATACCTCGATCGAGTGTTGCTATCCCAGGAAGCCCTCCCACTTTTTGGGGATGCTAGCTTGCTAGCCCTTCCCAATATCGGGTCTGACCACAACCCCCTTTTGCTAGAAATTGGCACCAAATCCCAATTCAAAACCCCTTTCAGGTTCGAATCCATGTGGACCCAACATCCCGATCTCAGTAACCAGATTGCATTGTGGTGGAAAAGAAAATTCCTAGGTTTAGCCACCAATTAGTTCATGCAGAAACTCATATTCATCAAAGGAAATCTGAGAATCTAGAATAAGGCAACTTTAGGGAATATCTTCGAAGCAAAGAATAAAGTCAAGACCAGAATCATCCAGATCAAGGATAGTTTTCATAAGGGAACAAGCAACGATAATCTCCATCTTGAAGAGCAACAACTGTTGGCCGACTACCAAAACATCCTCAGTAAGGAGGAAACCTTTTAGCGCTAAAAGTCCCACCAGTTGTGGCTCAAGGAAGGAGACTCTAATTACAAATTCTTCCACATATCCACCCTAAGGTACAGGGGTACAAACAAGATCAAAAACTTGACCAAGCAATATGGATCTATTACTTCAAACATCCTCCATATCAGGGAAGAAGTAGTGAGTCACTTCAAAAACCTCCTTACCTCTCCCCCATCCCAATCCTAGTATGCCATGGAAGCCTTGCTGGTTAACATCCCCTCCATAATTTCTCGATATTTCAATCTCTTTCTCCTCAACCCTCTATCGCATAAAAAATTTGTCAAGCTCTATTTTCCATGAACCCAGACAAAGCCCCTGGCCCGGACGGGTTCTCGCCTAGATTTTTCCAAACCTATTGGGACATTGTGGGCTCTGACCTACACAAATCTATCAGGGAAATATAGTATTCCAAATCCATCCCCAGAGATGTCAACTCCACCTTCCTGGATTTGATACCTAAGGGCGAGAATCCCTAATCCCTTTCAGACTACCGTCCCATTAGTCTGTGCAATGTCATCTATAAAATCCTTTCCAAATCCATGGCTAATCGATTGTCAAGCATTCTCCCCTCTATTATTGACCCTTGCTAGGGCAGCACTATCAAAGGCCATAATATCCTTGACAGAGTCATCACCATTCATGAGCTAATCCACTCTGCCCATACCTCCAAGTTTGCTGCTTTTTTCCTCAAGTTAGACATGAACAAAGCATTTGATAGAGTCAACAGGGACTTCCTCACCCAAATCCTCCTCAAGTTTGGCTTCCATGAATCTTGGGTTAATCTAATTTATAAGTGCATTTCTTCCTCATGGTTTTTGGTCCTAGTGAATGGGTTTGCTACTGGATACTTCCTCAGTTCCAGGGGCCTCAGATAGGGTGATCCGCTTTTCCCCATTCTCTTTATCATTTTGGTAGAGAGCTGGCAGGTGCTGGTTTTGAAGCCTGTAACTTTTCCAATCTGCAGATAACATAGAATCCGTGTTGTGAGTACGTCTCGATTCATCTACCAATATCGAGGGAGGACTATGGTAAATCTCTTCATGATCATTATGAAAATTCTATCAACGTGTTGCTGGGAAGGCCTGCATTTCTTAACAAAAAATACAACACATCATTTGGTAATAAGAGAGCTTTAATTTTCTCTAAAGAAGTAGCCGTTATCAAAGAGATGCTAGAGTCAAAGCAAACAATAGCACTAGCACCCAGTTCGTCAAGAGTGCCAAGTGGCACATGCAAGGCAGAGACGTTGAGAGAATAGCGCCCAGGTGGTGAAGCGCCAAGGAGGACAAGATGTCTATACACCTAAGAAAGTCTTGCATTATTTGAGGAATGCGAGATATTGCCCGAGGAATCCCTTGATCGCAATGAGGAGAAATGCTCCCTGGAATTGCATGAAGAACGTTCACCTAAGACATTGAGTAGCCCTGACATATGCCCTAGCCGCATATATGTGTTTCGATAAAAGCAATGTATATTTGAACTACACATTGACGTGAAGATTGTTAGAGCTTTTATGATGCTGTGGTGAAAAATATTGAAGTCTGTTCATTGATTCATGTTTAGCTCATCAAGATGAGAAACTTTGCTTTGTGAATCATACCTATCCGAGGTCCAGAAGTATGAGTTTGAGTAAGGTGCACTATAGTTGGCCGTGAAGCATTTAACAAAATATTGTCTCCTGATTCAAACAGTTGAAAGTAAGGTGTGACCAGCGTTGACTGTAGAAAACATAGACGAAGTTGAAAATGTAGAAAGGGATTTGGTTGGCATTGTGGTACTGTGTTTGTTGCTTGCACAGAATTGGCAGTGAAATTGCAGTGTTGGACAAAAATTGGTACAAGTGTGAGTCACTTGTCAATTTTGTTGACAGATGTGAAATTAGCGTTTCTGAATGGGAAGCTTGAAGAAGATGTTTATATTGAGAAGCCAGATGGTTTCCAACTTGGTGATGATTGGTTGAGTTGATTTGATTAAGCCTAGTCAAGTTATGTGTGAAGTGATTTTTAAAGTTCTCTGAAAAAAATTATTCCATCATTCTATGTTGAGTTGAGATTGAGGTTAGAAGATATTAAGTCTCTAACAATTCTCTTTATGCTTCTATGAAGTGGATTTGATTTGAGATTGTCATTCATTGTTGAGTTCATTTTGAATACTACTTGAGCATGATTGATTGAGCCTTTGAGAAGGCCTTTGGGAAATATTTGAGGACAATGTTGGGACAGACTTCTAGAGCAAATTTCGGACAGGTTCTTAGTGAGCTTGTTGGAGCAGATTTGGACAGGTTTTGTATGATCTTGTTATTCAACATTGGACAAGTTCTATGTGAGCTTGTTAAGTAGGTTCTGTGTGAGCCTATTGATAGAGTACAGAGAATAGAGTCTCAATGGATAGAGATCTAGCATCCAACACAGTTGAAGATAGATCTGAGTGAGGATTCTTCAAGTGGAGAGAGGTCCACCGATCAGTGCAGCAGAGAGATAGAGTCTTTTATAATATAACAATTGGAGAGAGGTCCACAAGTCAGTAGCGGATACCTTCGTAATAAATTGGGAGTGGTCATGCTTCCTAAGAACTGACTAGCTATCAGGACCACATTCTTAGGGGGAGCATTTATATATTTGATTATCTTTTTGCTCATGTTTGTAATTTTTGCTAACTGTAATAATTTGTGCCTGAGAATGTTGTGCATGGACTCAGGGGGAGTCTGCAGCAGCCCTTTGGTATTATTGTCAAAAGGGGAGAAGATTTACAGGAAATTGCATGTGTGTTGCCAAAAATTCCAAAGGGGGAGATTGTTGAGCAAGGTGCAACAACAGTATTGTCATTGTTGTCAACACAGTTAGACAGATCGGTTGATGCTCAGACAGATCGGTTGATGTAGTGGATAGGAGTTCAGTGATGCAGTGGACAAGAGTTAAGAGGTTCTTCAGAGTATGTACAGTGATTATCCAAAATATCGAAGTGGCCCATATGCTAAAAATCAAAATAAAATCATAAGGAAGAAAACTGTCGTGATATCGCGACATGTTGAGAAGAAAGAAAACTATCGTGATATCACGACATGTTGAGAGAAAGAAAAACTGTCACGATATCGCGACATGTTGAGAAGAAAGAAAAACTGTCGTGATATCGTGACATGTTGAGAAGCAAGAAAAACTGTCGTGATTTCATGACATGTTCGGAGAAAAAGTGCAAGCAAGCAAAACTGTCACGATTTCGTGACATGTTCGGAGAGAAAGCGCAAGCAAGCACAATGAACAATACAGAGATGGATATTCCGAAACAGAATGAACAAATATAAGATATCGAATAAGAATTTGCAGCGGAAGTATAAAATTAATCAAACGCCACTTGAGGTGGGCACACCCTCGCCGTATAGGCAAATGCGAATAACGCAAATGAATTTAGAAAAATAATGATAGATGATTTTCATTAAACTATTGCGAATCAAATATATAGTAAATATTAAACATTTGGAAAACATAGCCGACGCAGGCTATGTTTGGAATGTAACATGACTCCCCTCCTCGAAAAGCTTTGTCCTCAAAGCTGGAAATGTCTGGAAAATACTGTCAGGTTCCCATGTGGCATCCTCCTCTGGTAAATCTTGCCATTTGATGAGAAATTCTTGAATCCGACGTGATCTCAATCTTCGTATTCTGTGTTGGAGTATATCTTCAGAGTTGGAGATGTATGCGTCCTTCCTCATCGAGCACTGGTAATTCTGATTGACTACGCACTTTCTGACCAATTACTTTTTTGAGACATGAAACATGAAATACCGGGTGTATTCGTGATGAATTTGGTAGCTCTAACTGATAGGCTACTTCTCCAATGCGGCGCACAATTTTGTAAGGACCATAGAATCGTGGAGCCAACTTTTGGCTAGATTTTATCCTTAATGATGATTGTTTGTAAGGTTGCAACCTTAGGAAAACCCAATCACCTATATTAAAAGTTCTTTTTGATCGGTGCAAGTCCTGTTGTTGTTTCATACGATTTTGTGCTTGGACTAAATTCTCTTTGAGGATGGTGAGTGTAGACTGCCTTTGTTGGAACCAATCATCCACCTTTGCTACTTTGGATGAGCCTTGTACGTAATCTGCGACGATTGGAGGCTTGGTGCCATACAATGCTTCAAATGGAGACATCTTAATTGAGTAATGGTAAGAAGTGTTGTACCACCATTCTGCCAATGCTAACCACTGGCTCCATTGGTATTGTTTATCTTGAGCAAAACATCTTAAGTACGTACCCAAACATTTGTTAACTACTTCGTTTGACCATCTCGTCTCGTGGATGGTAGGTCAAGACATGTTCAATTTGGTTCCACTAAGTCGAAATAATTCCCGCCAAAAGTTACTAGTGAAAATGGGGTCTCTATCACTTACAATATTTTTTGGCATACCATGTAATTTGAAAATTGAATCCATAAATACCTTTGCCACCTTGCTTGCGGAAAATGGATGTTGTAAAGCCTGAAAGTGAGCGTATTTGGATAACCTGTCGATGACTACAAAAATTACTGTCCTGCCTTCTGATTTTGGAAGACCTTCAATAAAATCCATGGATATATGTTCCCACTATCGGTCAGGGATGGGTAATGGTTGTAACAACCCTGGTGATTTGATTGTTTCACCTTTATTGCGCTGGCAAACTTCGCATTCTGCTACCCATTGTTTGACTTCTGCTTTTAATCCCTTCCAACAAAATGATTGTTTCACTCTTAAATATGTTTTCAAAAATCCTGAATGTCCCGCTGATGGAGAAGCGTGTGATTCATCGAGGATCTTCGATTTGAGTTCTGAATTGTGTGGAATGTAAATGCGATTCTTCTTCCGGAGGATTTTATCTTCATAAGAGAACAAAGGGTGTTTAGAGGAACCGATAGACAATTCTTGAATTATCTTAGCAGTTTCGCTATTGGCTAACCAGTCATGTTGTAATTGAGTCACCCATTGGGAGCAAGGACCTGAAATAGCGTTAATGACTACTTCGTCTTCATATTTTCGGGACAGTGCATCGACGGCTACATTTTCCTTCCCTTTCTTGTATTCGATAACAAAATCATAACCCAATAGTTTGGTTAACCACTTATTTTGTTCTCGGATAAGAAAACCTCTCGCTCAAGAAAATGTTTGAGACTACTATGATCTGTTTTGATAATGAAGCGGCTACTGATTAGGTAGTGTCTCCATTTTTCTACTGCATGAAGAATAGCCAACATTTCTTTTTCGTATGTTGATCTTCCCAAATTTTTCCCGGAGAGTTGTTTACTTTCAAATGCCAACGGATGACCTTCTTGCATTAATATAGCCCCAATTCCAGTTTCTTGACGCATCACATTCGATAATAAATGGTTTGTGAAAATTGGGAGTTGCTAATACTGGAGTTGTACACATGGCCTTCTTAAGAGCTTCGAAGGCTTGAGAAGCCTCTGTCGACCAACGAAAAGCATCCTTCTTTGTGAGTGCGGTGAGAGGTGCTGCAATCTTACCATAATTTTGTACAAACTTGCGATAGTAGCCCGTGAGACCCAAAAAACCATGAAGTTTCTTGATGGTTTTAGGTAAAGGCCACTCTTGAATTGCCTTAATCTTATTGGGATCCACTTTGACGCCCTCGTGTGAAACTATATGACCAAGATACTCGACTTCTTGAACACCAAATGAACATTTGGAACGTTTGACAAATAACTTTTCTTTGTGTAAAATGTGAAGGGCCTTATCCACATGATGTAAATGATCCGTCCATGTTTTGTTGTATATGAGAATATCATCAAAAAAGACTAACACAAACTTATGGAGGAGTGGGCGAAACACTTGGTTCATGAGACTTTGGAATGTGGATGGTGCATTGGTGAGACCAAAAGGCATGACCAAAAATTCGTAATGACCTTCATGAGTACGAAAAGCAGTTTTAGGAATATCTTCTTCTCTGACACGGATTTGGTGAAATCCGGAGCGAAGGTCTAATTTTGTAAAAAATTTTGCACCATGCAACTCATCTAGTAGGTCATCTATGACAGGGATAGGAAATTTGTCCTTGATAGTGAGTTTATTGAGAGAACGAAAGTCAGGACACATACGCCAAGAGTTATCTTTTCGTCTAGCCAGAACGACAGTGAGGAATAAGGACTAGTGTCGTGACGAATGACTCCGTGATCCAACAAATCTTGAACGATCTGTTCGATTTCTGTCTTTTGTGGTTGAGGATAGCGGTAAGGACGATTGTTAGGTGGGACACTCCTTGGAAGCAAATGGATGGCATGGTCATGAGATCGTTTAGGTGGTAATCCTTTAGGTTCTTGGAAAACCTCTTCGTAATGTGTTATGATGTCTTGTAACTCGGGAGCAATAATATCCGAAGTTGCTTGAGATTGTTTTTCCAAACAATTAATTTGAGCTATAAACCCATATCCACCCTTTTTTAACATCTTCTCCATACTATGAGAGCTCACCATTTGTGATGGAGGAGTAGTAATGCCTTGTAAGCGAATGACTCGTCCGTTTTCCTTCCATTCCACAAATAATTTTTTGAAGTTGAAGCTAACCGTGTCTAATGTTTCCAACCATTCAACTCCCAAAATGACATCGGAGTTCCCCAAATTCATGACGAAAAGGGATCCAAACCAGGTATAAGTTCCCATTTTTATGGAAACTTGAGATGTGCGACCAACACATTGTGCGTTCACCCCGTTGGCCACTAGAACCCGGAATTTGTCTTTGTTGGAAGAGTTAATGAATAAATTCAAAGCTTTTGCTGTTTTGATGTCGATAAAATTGTGGGTACTGCCGTAATCAATTAGCACATTCACCTTTTTCTGGCGGAGAAATCCCGGTACCTTGATGGTATGGTGGGCGGTTAAACCCATGAGGGCATGCACGGAGATCGCCATTGTATCCTCTTCTTTTTCTTCTAGAGTACTTGGTAGTTCTTCTGGCATAGGTTCTTCTGGTTGGTAAGGTTCTTCCTCTTCTCCTTCATATTGATCGCCTTCAATATGAAAGTTTTGTTTTTGGGCACATGCTTGTTCCTTGGGGTGATGAGTGCGACATTTATAGCAAAAGTATCTTGATGGTTGATCATTTCTACGAAAGGAATTGTTGCGATACGAAGGACGACTATAAGTTTCACGTCGTGCAGACAACTGATTTCTCTTCTCGGCCAGCTTAGCTATTCTTATACAATCGTTCAAGAAGGTTGGATTGTGCATGTCTACCTCCACTCGAATATTTTCTTTCAATCCATTGCGAAAAGCTCCTACCACCGTGTCGGGACTGAGGTCTAAAGTGTATGGTAGTAAACTGGTAAACTCCGAAACGAATTCGCTAACCGATCCTTCTTGTTTAAGAGATAATAGTCTTACTGTGTATGATGAGGTAGCTCCTTCATCAAATCTTTCTAAAAAAGAGGTAGTGAATGTTCTCCAGTTAATAGTAGCTCCTTTCTCTCGTTTAAGCCATACGAACCATTGGTAGGCCTCAGTGCCTAATTTTGATGCAACGAAAGGGACTTTATCAATTTCCTTAATTTGATATAAGTCGAGAATGCCTTCCATTTTGGCTATCCAACCACGAGGATCATGACCCTCAAAAGTGGGCATATCAACGCGTGGAAAATTATTAGGGCCTCTCGGTTGGTGATAACCCGTATCCCTTTCTTGATTTTGGTTATACTGCTGTCTATGATAGCGATCCCTGTAATTATCCGAATCGCCTCGTTGCTGTTCCCAATCATCATCATGATCGACATTTTCTTCATTCCTTTGGGCATGGGAGTGATTTTGGGGATTAGTATTTGGATTAAGCTGGTTTTGTGCTCGCACTAGGTTTTTTAGGTTGAGACTAATTTCGTTCATACCCTCTAGTAAGAGTCGAAGAGATTCATCGTTGGAAACGGCTGAGTTACTTGAGTTTCCTTGTGTGATGTTTTCGTGAGTCGGGGGAGGGTTAGTAGCCATAGGGTCTACTAGTGGATGATGTGGATTATAACTGCCAATTTTGAAAGGAGAAGGAGAATTTTTTGTACCTGGGCTTCGATTAGGTCTTCTTGCGCTTGTATTGGGAATCTCTGAACTTGATAGTCGACCGTCAGGTCCTTTGAGCCACCTTTTGTTCATGCACTTGTGAACATAGCCTGCTTAGGAGCGTTTGAGCTTCGACTATTGCCAAATTTGGTTGAGTTGAGCAAAAATTTGGATTTCGCTTTAAGTATCGCTCCAACTGCGGCGGAATTTAATGTGGACTTTGGGCTCCTCCTTGACAACAACTTTTGACAGTTTATGACGACTTTTTAACAACTTTTGACAGCGACCTGCGGGATACGAAAACCGAACTAGAATTTACACGACGCGAGTGGACGTAGACCGGACAACGAGGACGCGAGCGGATCGGACACGAGACGCGACGGATGGAACAACGAGGATGCGAGCGGACCGGACACGAGACGCGACGTAGACCGGACAACGAGAACAAACAACACAGGGACGACACAGCGACACGGAGGACAGAGAACGAACCACAAGACACAGGGGAATGGAACGCAACACAAACATGAGAGACCAACACGAATAACTGGAACGACCGATAATTTAAACATGGCAATGACAGCTAACACGGGAAAGACGACAGTTGGAACGTAACGCGGAGGAACTACCAACGTGATCGAAGTCACACCGTAGAAGGTGTGACGTACGCCTTTTAAACCCGTAAAAAAACTTAATATGCTGAATGTGGGATAAAGGGTTAAGCCCAACGCCACGAACAATTTTTTATCTGACGTCAGCAATCGAAATTAAACAACTACCTTAGTTTTTTCCTGAAATATTGAATATTTCCTTAATTGTGATTGGACGACAATGCTCGCGAATGGTGGTGAATGACTGTGTGCAATTTACGGCCTGGCTTACGGATTTTAACCACGAAGGACGGATCTCAGACCCTGGCTACCGTTACTATAGATTTTAGGACAGGAATTCGAACGAACGGTGATGGGGAAGTTGAAACAAACCGCGTCACGACTGTAATCTTCGCCTTATATACGCGTATACGCTGGTAATCTCCACTGACGGTAACTCTATTGCTGCGCGACGGAACCCCGCAAATTTTTTTGCGTACGTTGTGAGACCGAAGATGCCCCCTGAATCGTCTAGACTGATACCACTTGGAAGGATATTTCTATCCTTCTGCACAATGAAAAATACAGAGATGGATATTCCGAAACAGAATGAACAAATATAAGATATCGAATAAGAATTTGCAGCGAAAATATAAAATTAATCAAACGCCACTCGAGGTGGGCACACCCTCGCCGTATAGGCAAATGCGAATAATGCAAATGAATTTAGAAAAATAATGATAGATGATTTTCATTAAACTATTGCGAATCAAATATATAGTAAATATTAAACACTTGGAAAACATAGCCGACGCAGGCTATGTTTGGAATGTAACAAAAACTGTCGTGATTTTGTGACATGTTCGAAGAGAAAGCGCAAGCAAGATTTCATGACATGTTTGGAGAGAAAGCGCAAGCAAGCAAAACTGTCGCCATTTCGTGACATGTTTGAAGAGAAAGCGCAAGCAAGATAAACTGTCGTGATTTTGTGACATATTGTAAGAGAGATGGTACAAAAGAAAAACTATCACGATTTCATGACATGTTGGAAGAGAAAAAGGCAAGTAGAAAAAGTGTCACGATTTCACAACATATTGCAAGAGAGATAGTACGAAAGAAAAAGTGTCACAATTTCATGACATGTTGGAAGAGAAAAAGACAAGTAGAAAAAGTGTCACGATTTCACGACATATTGCAAGAGAGAGAGTCCGAAAGAAAAAGTGTCACAATTTCGTGACATGTATTTTCACAAGCCAAAGCAAAGAGAAAGAGGAGAGAGAAAAATGTGTCACGATTTCGCGACATGTTTCATTTTCGTGGGCCAAAGAAAAGCAAAATAGGAGAGAGAAAAAGGTATTGCAATTTTGTGACATGTTTCATTTTCGTAGTCCGAAGCGAAGAGAAAATGCAAGGAGGAAAAAGTGTCACGATATCGTAACATGTAGCTTTTTCTTGGTCCAAAGCGAAGAGGAAGGCAAATAAGGAAAAGTGTCGCGATATCGCGACATATCGCATTTTCGCGACTTAAAAAGAGCAGGAAGGTCGAGAAGGAAAAGTGACGCGATATCGCGACATGTCGCATTTTCGTGACTAAATGAGGAAAGAGAAAGTAAGAAGGTAGAAGTTTCGTGATATCGCGACAAAAGTAAAGAGGAAGAGTACGGAGGCGAAAGTGTCGCGATATCGCAACATGTTGTGTTTTGTAGGTACAAGCAAACAGAAGAAGCAAGGAGGTGAAAGTGCCGTGATATCACGACATGTTGTGTTTTTGTGGGTGTAAGCAAACAAAAGAAGCAAAGAGGTGAAAGTGTCGTGATATCGTGACATGTTGTGTTTTCGTGAGCTAAGAAGAGAACCCAATCGAAAGAAGATATGTGACAGTTAATTGAAGTCGGTACGACATTTACAAGTGCAGTTATAGAAGAAGTCGATATGACAGTTACAGGTGCCGTTACAGAAGAAAGTCATGCAACTAAAATAAGAAGAGTTAACGAAAGTTAGTACGACAGTTACAGGTGTAGTTACAGAAGAATATCATGCAGCTAAAATAAGAACAGTGAACCGAAGTCGATACGACAGTTACAGGGACAGTTACGGGTTGCATGCAAAAATATGAAAGTTAAAAATAGAGTCAGAACTTTGTTATAAAAGGAGGTCTACGTGGAGAATTAAGATATACTAAAATAGAGTGAAAGCACTCGGGATTTAATCGAGGCGGATTTAATCTTGTGAAGGAAGCAAGAGGAGAGCGAGCAGGATGTGTGCTGTGTGAAGAGTGGGCAATGTTGAGAAAGCAATAGACCAGTTAGGGTCTTGTAAAAGTGAAGGTATCTTTATGTCAATCTTCTAGTTTTAGAACAGAAGTCCAAGTTGGTGTTTGGCATCAGGGGTTGGTGCTCCTTCCAGTTGGTGCTGGTAAATTAGGAGTTGGTGCTCCTTCTAGTTGGTGCTGGTAAATCAGGGGTTGGTGCTCCTTTCTATTGGTGCAGATAAATCAGTGGTTGGTGCTCCTTTTTGTTGTTGCAGATAAATCAGGGGTTGGTGCTCCTTCTAGTGGGTGTTTGGTAAATTGATTGTAAAATTGGTATTTTACAAAGGCTGGATTTGGATGAGAGTCCAAACAGTCAATTTTGAGGAGTAGCCAAAACTGGTGAACCTCGGTACATCTTGTGTTGTGTGATGCTCTTTTGGTATATTTGAGTTATTGAGCTTTAAGCTTTCATTGTTTTGACATTAAGAATTGAAGATTTAAGTTTTTAAGAGCTACACTGATTCACCCCCCCTCTCAGTGTCATTGTGAGACTAACAATTGGTATCAGAGCCGCCTTCCTTATCGAGCTAAATTAGCTAGGGTTGATCTTGGATTAGTACACAATGGGTAAGAAGAATAGATCCTCCTCAAATAAGGCATCTCAGTCAATTTCAGTTCCTGTGGAAGAGAAAATTGAACTAGAAAAGGTTGAAGGAGTGAATTCTGAAGTATGTGATGAAAACCTTGAGGATGAAGTATATCTAGAAGGTGAGTTGATCGCTGCACTTGAAGAGTTGAATATAGAAAGGAAAAATAACAGAAGACTGTCCAAGAAGTTGGAAGAATATGGGGATAAGATCGAAGATCTCTTTTTACAAATTCATAAAGCTAAGAAAATAGAAGAAGCCTTGAAGTCACACCTGGATGATAAAGTCGATGTATGATCAAACGTGAAGAGGAATCTAACAAAGTTTTTAGTGATCTAAAGTTATCAGGACCACATTCTCAGGGGGAGCATTTATATATTTGATTATCTTTTTGCTCATGTTTGTAATTTTTGCTAACTGTAATAATTTATGCCTGAGAATGTTGTGCATGGACTCAAGGGGAGTCTGCAGTAGCCCTTTGGTATTATTGTCAAAGGGGGAGAAGATTTACAGGAAATTGCATGTGTGTTGCCAACACTTCCAAAGGGGGAGATTGTTGAGCAAGGTGCAACAACAATATTGTCATTGTTATCAACACAGTCAGACAGATCGGTTGATGCTTAGATAGATTGGTTGATGTAGTGGACATGAGTTCAGTGATGCAGTGGACAAGAGTTAAGAGGTTCTTCAGAGTATGTACAGTGATTATCCAAAAGATCGAAGTGGCCCATATGCTAAACATCAAAATAAAATCACAAGGAAGAAAACTGTCATGATATCGTGACATGTTGAGAAGCAGGAAAAACTGTCGCAATTTCGTGAGATGTTCAGAGAAAAAGTGTAAGCAAGCAAAATTGTCGCGATTTCGTGACATGTTCAGAGAGAAAGAACAAGCAAGCAAAATTGTCGTGATTTCATGACATGTTCGGAGAGAAAGCGCAAGCAAGCAAAACTGTCATGATTTCATGACATGTTCGGAGAGAAAGCGCAAGCAAGCAAAACTGTCACGATTTCATGACATGTTCGGAGAGAAAGCGCAAGCAAGATAAACTGTCGCGATTTCGCGACATATTGCAAGAGAGATAGTATAGAAGAAAAATTGTCGCGATTTCATGACATGTTGGAAGAGAAAAAGGCAAGTAGAAAAAGTGTCATGATTTTGTGACATATTGCAAGAGAGATAGTATGGAAGAAAAAGTGTCACGATTTCGTGACATGTTGGAAGAGAAAAAGACAAGTAGAAAAAGTGTCATGATTTCGCGACATATTGCAAGAGAGAGAGTCCGAAAGAAAAAGTGTCACGATTTTGCGACATGTATTTTCATAGGCCAAAGCAAAGAGAAATAGGAGAGAGAAAAAGGTGTCGCGATTTCGCGACATGTTTCATTTTCGTGGGCCAAAGCAAAGCAAAATAGGAGAGAGAAAAAGTTGTCACGATTTTGTGACATGTTTCATTTTCGCAGTCTGAAGCGAAGAGAAAATGCAAGGAGGAAAAAGTGTCACGATATCGCGACATGTAGCTTTTTCGAGGTCCAAAGCGAATACGAAGGCAAAGAAGGAAAAGTGTCGCGATATCGTGACATGTAGCATTTTCACGACTTGAAAAGAGCAGGAAGGCCGAGAAGGAAAAGTTTCGCGATATCGTGACATGTCGCATTTTCGTGACTAAATGAGGAGAGAGAAAGTAAGAAGGCAGAAGTGTCGCAATATCGTGATAAAAGTAAAGAGGAAGAGTACGAAGGCAAAAGTGTCACGATATCATGACATGTATTTTTATGGGTACAAGCAAACAGAAGAAGCAAGGAGGCAAAAGTGTCACGATATCGCGACATGTTGTGTTTCGCGGGTGCAAGCAAACAAAAGAAGCAAGGAGGCAAAAGTGTCACGATATCATGACATGTTGTGTTTTCATGAGCTAAGAAGAGAACCTAGTCGAAAGAAGAAATGTGACAGTTAACTGAAGTCGGTACGACAGTTGCAGGTGCAGTTACAAAAGAATTCGATACGATAGTTACAAGTGCCGTTACAAAAGAAAGTCATGCAACTAAAATAAGAAGAGTTAACGAAAGTCAGTATGACAGTTATAGGTGCAGTTACAGAAGAATATCATGTAGCTAAAATAAGAACAGTGAACTGAAGTCGGTACTACAGTTACAGGGACAGTTATAGGTTGCATGCGAAAATATGGAAGTTAAAAATAGAGTCAGAACTTTATTATAAAAGGAGGTCTACGTGGAGAATTAAGGTATGCTAAAACAGAGTGAAAGCACTCAGGATTAAAGTGATGCGGATTTAATCTTGCGAAGGAAGTAAGAGGAGAGCGAGCAGGGTGTGTGCTGTGTGAAGAGTGGGCAATGTTGAGAAAGCAATAGACCATTCAGGGTCTTGTAAAAGTGAAGGCATCTTTATGTCAATCTTCTATTTTCAGAACAGAAGTCCAAGTTGGTGCTTGGCACCAAGGGTTGGTGCTCCTTCCAGTTGGTGCTGGTAAATTAGGGGTTGGTGCTCCTTTTTGTTGGTGCAAATAAATCAAGGGTTGGTGCTCCTTTCTATTGTTGCAGATAAATCAGGAGTTGGTGCTCCTTCTAGTGGGTGCTGGTAAATTGATTGTAAAATTGGTATTTTGCAAAGGTTGGATTTGGATGAGAGTCCAAATAGTCAATTTTGAGGAGTAGCCAAAACTGGTGAACCTCGGTACATCTTGTGTTGTGTGATGCTCTTTTGGTATATTTTTTTTATTAAGTTTTAAGCTTTCATTGTTTTGACATTAAGAATTGAAGATTTAAGTTTTTAAGAGCTACACTGATTCACCCCCCCTCTCAGTGTCATTGTGAGACTAACAATCTGGAGTAGATGGTGTGGTCAGGGACCACAACGGTAATCTCATTCGATATTTTACTAAAAAATTGTGTACCCAGACCAACAATTATGCTGAAGCTAGAGCTCTCTGGAGAAGCATTGACATATGCAAATCCATGGCTAGTCCTGTCATCTTCGAAGGCGATTCAAAAGTTATTGTGGGGCTGGTTCAAAATAATTCTAAAGGCAAGAAAAATATCCAGAGCATCATCCAGGACTGCCAAAAATACTTCAATGACAAGGAACAAAATCAAATTAACCATGTTTTTAGAGAGGCTAATCAGGTGGCCAATGCCTTAGCCAATAAGGCCATCCTTCAAACCTCCTTAACGATTTGGGAAAACATCTTCCTGAATGAGATCACCGAGAAAGTCAACCATGATACAAAAAATCTCACTAATATGTAGCCTCGGCTATGTGACCAATGGTATTTCATCAATACCATCGAGGGATAAGCTTAACCCTCAACACCATTCTATTTCCAATAACAATGATGGCTGTTACCACCCCAACGGTGTCCTTGTGACACCTAAGGGCCTCTATGCCACTAACAGTGGTTCTAACCACCACACCAATGAATTTCTACTCAGTAGGGTGTTTGTCAACACTCTGCCCCATTGGTTCCAAGGCACCTTCATCATTTTATGAATTGGCAAAGACTCTAAGGACAAAGTAAACTTTGTGGCCCATCCCTTCCACCCGTTCGAACCTAGGCGAAGGTATGTTCTCTTGTGCCTCTATTTAATGCCCACTACCTATCTATCCTTGTCCACATTTCCCACCAAGACCACCACTCCTAGCTTGAGTTATTGTCATACCTGGGTTTACGACCATAAGCTGGTTGTTCAAATTCCCACTCTCATGACCTTCCCTTTTTGGGTGTTTTTCCTCATCCACTTTGCCTCCATCGGTTGCTTAGTGTCATTCTTCTATTTAAGCTTAGCCTAATTTCTTCTTAGATCCTCTATCGACACCAAAAACCCCTACAACACCATGGCCATCATTGAACCAACATCTCTACAGATCGACCCAGGCACTGCTGCCCTTCTCGATTCCAAGCATTTTGTGAATTTCTTTAGAATTTTCGAAGGTGTGGATGATGAGGTAACGAAGGACTTCTTGGAGTCCTGGAAATATGGTGAGGTGCGAGTCTGTGGCCTCTATTTGGTGGTAAGTCCTCAAACCATTGCCTAAGTTTTTGGTCTTAGATTTTCTGGCAGAATTGTTCATAGAGACGGGCACAAATTTAAGGAAGAGATCGATCAATTTTTTGACAGGGGGAGCGAGTTATTTTGGGAGAAAAATGCCATTGTGTGATCGTCCCTCCCTTGCCTGTGGGATACAACGATTATCCCCATCCTTAAATATATTTCTATGGACAATCCCGATAAGCCTTTGAGCACCTACATTTTAGCCTTTGTCAACCATTTGCGTGATGTTTGACCCATCAATGTCCCAGAGTTTCTCTTTCAATCCATCACCATATCCATAAATAAATTTAAAAGAAGTCAGTATCTGAAGCCCCCTTGCCAAGGCTTGTTCCTAGTCCTCTACAAGCATGCCTGTAGCTCCTATCCCTCTGGCAGCATCAGTTCCAGTAACCCCTCATCGAATCGATAGCATAACTTTTCCTCATCCAAGCCCCCTGGCCATGCCAGCTAGCCATGCCCTAGCCTCAAGAAGACCACCATTCGCCACCACCTGCTTCGCCCCCCTCTCAGGATAATGATGTCACTCCCTAAGGCAAGGGAAACCCCCGTATGGAGGAGATGCCTCGCATGGGTTTACAAGCACCCATTGTTGATGAGAAGCCCAGGGTGGGCAAGAGGATGCAACCCAAGAAAAAGGTACCTCGACCCCCTCGACAAGAAGGGTGTCCAAGCGAATGTCAACGCCAATTTAGAGTGGTAACCGATCGTTCCAAGACCTCACCAACGACGATGAAGAATCTCAAGATGGTCTTCAGGAGGATATTCACGAAGAGCGACAGACAAATACTTGGGGAGACAACCAAAAGTATCGATATAGCGATTTCCTCACCCAGGACATGTTGCGTATAGTGGCACTGACCCACATCAATGAGGTAGTCAAACACTTCCAGACGACGACCAACGACCAACGTGAAGGGAATAATCTTGTCTAGTGCCATTGAGGAGCTCAAAAGACTCCCCACCATTTTGGAAACCCTCCTACCAAGAAGGGACAATACTAGGAATGAATCAAGCTACAAGTCCTAGAAGACTAGAAAATAAGGTGCCTGGTCAGTGTCTCGCATGGATCCGGTGGTGTGCGTTTTTCTGTTTCTATGTATTCAGGTCGTAATGCATGTTTGTGGAAGGACATCTATGAAGGAAGTTCGTGATTATTTTTGGCTTGCTCGTTTTTGTTGTCGTATCCATACCCCCTGGGTAATGTACTGTGACCTTCCAGAAGTGGATGTTTCGAATGTAAAAAGGGGCAGGACCCTCCAACCCGTAAAGTAATTAAAATTACTTTTACCTACCCAAAAAAAAATGTAAGTTCCTAAGTATGGATGTAAATTTTTAACTCATAGGATACACTACAATTTGTGGGGCTACATATATGGTGTCCATTTAAATATTACCAACAAATGTGATATTTAAATTTGAAAATAGTCAAAGAGTTTTAGTTTTCCTCTTTACAAATGGGATAAGGTCTTTAGAGGAAAGAACATTGGAAAGACATGCTTGCACAATTATAAATTTATGAGTTATGCATTATGAGAAAAACTTGAATAGATATTATTTGAATATTAATGAAAGAGTGGGAAAACACTTAAAAATATATATAGGTCTATGGATGCAATGAAAATTTAAAGGAAGCAAACCTTGTATAGGGGTTTGGCAAGATAGAACTTGATATGGAAGAAATTACAACTAATAAAAAAAAAATTAGATGGTTAATCATTGGGAGAATTAAAAAATAATTATTTGGTTTTTTGTTGAAGCCTTATCCTATTAATTATAGACTTTGGTCTTTTATTACCAATTAGTATGAGGGAAAGGACCTAAAAAAACAATAAAATCTAAAGATTCTTCGAAAATTATTTTTGCTCATTTTTTCATGAATGACTAAGTTGGTTTTGGAATTTTCTAAAAGATGGATATATTATAAAGTTTGGATATAAGACTTTAGAGTAATCAAAATTCCCTAATCCAAAGGTTTTCCTTTAGAAGATTGTTTTGTCATTTGAGACCCTTTGTAATACTTCAACATCCCATTGGTTCATAGTAAAAACAAAATTCTTACATGTGGCAATTTACAATGAAGAGAATATCAAATGGTATTAGCTCAATCGATTAAGTTCCTTAGATTTCAAGGAGAAGACCCAAGTTTGAACCTTGCCCAAAAATACATGTAAAATATCCAAGTTGTTGTAATACCATTATATGGTCATGATGTAATACAAATCAGGCTCATTTCAATACCTTATAACCAATAAAAAAAAATTAATAAAGAGGATATCATGGACCTTTTAGGTATGCCTTGTATAAGGAGGAGAAATAAACTTTTGATCATTTAATTCATTGTTTCTTTGCTTACACCATTTGGAGATATCTTTAGAAAAATAAAAAACTATAGGTTTTATAAAATAGGTTACATGTGAATGATATTTGGATACTTCTATAAAGATGTTACATCTAATTTTAGGGTAATTAGAACATATCTAACTAGTCTTTCTTTTTAATATATTTCATACTAATAAATTTCTTGTGTCAAATTCTTGATACTATTTTTATTAAAGCATAGAATATCCATTGGCCAATTGTAATCTAAGATTTGAATTTTATCACGACATATTAACACCACAATAGCTAAATTACTTACCAACTTGTGTTCTTATCTATAAAAATGTTGACATTTCCAAGATGCTATCTCCAAAAATAAATAGACATTTAGAATAATATTATTCTTGATCCAATCTCCATTTTCTATTTTTATAACATTAATAATATTCTATGAATCCCTTTCAATTGAAATAATAATTTTTTTCATAGCTATCTTGATACCTATAAGAAGTGCCCTAGCCTCTTTGTAGTTGCTTATTGATTTTTCATATGATTCTAAGGATATGGGGAGATTTTTGCCTTTGTTACCTTAAAAACACATTTTTTTTATTTTATGGAGAAAAAGGGGTTGTAATCAGGTCCCCTACCCTTGATAAATCACAACTCTCTCTTTTAGAGTTTGAGTTTACAAAAAAATTCAATTCTCATCTCAATTGAGTTGCTTTATCTAAATACCTACATTTTTTTTCATAAAAATTTTGAATTCTTAATTTATGTATTTTGAATCTTCTTCAATTTTCTTTGTAAATACAAATATTTCATAATTTAGCATCTTTCTTCTTTATATTTTCCTATAGTATCCTTCACAATATCAAAACTCCACCTCCATTGTCTACACATTGCATCGTAGTAGAGTAATATTTTCAAAACTTCATGTTATCATAGTCTACTTTACCATATATGGACTATTATTTTCCTTCCCAAGCATAAGTGCAACCACAAGAACTACAATAAATAGTTTAATAGTCTCAAAAATTTGAAATTTACACTCCATACTTTGTCCTATAATCCAAACAACAACCACACAAAAGAAAATCACAAACTTTGATATTTTCATTGAAGACCCAATGACAACACCTAAAGAAATATCTAGTTTATCTATCATTGCAAACATTATAGCACTTGCATACTATACAATGTTTCCAACTATCGGTAGGAGGATAACACTTATAAACTCAACAACCATGTTCCAAGACTCTGAATCCCCCTTTATTGCTTTAACAAGATATCCTAAGAGAAAATAAATCCAAGCAATTAGAACAACAAGCTATGAGATTGCTTGTTAATTATCTTGGCTACTTCCTCTTCATCTAAACCCCTTTGAATTGACATCTCACTCTCATCTACAAGATAATATAAATTCCTATGACTTCATCTAGATGACGAGGTAAAATGTATATGCCTCCTCAAAGACATTGATCTGTAAATGGATCCCCTAAAACATTTTGTATTCCTTTCAAACATTATTTTGAAATTACTCCTTTCAAAATTTTCTTTTCAAATTTAGTTATTCTTACTACTTACTCTAACCATGGAGAAGAAAATTTAACTTCACAATCCTCTATTACAACCCCTCTATTGGCTAGCGTATTTGCACATTTGTTCCCTTCCCTAAGCATACGTGAAAACTTGATTTCTTCAAACTTTGTAGCAACATTTTATATTTCCATAATAATCTCTTGTATGTTCCATGGACCCTTTGCCTTCATAAAAGTTGCATATTACTATTAGTGAATCACCTTCCATACATACTCTATTTCATTTCATTTGTCTTTATATTTTTAATCCTTCCAATGATACCCAATCTTTAGCTTCAATATTTATTTTAAAACCACTATTAAAAGCATAATGTGACAAAATATCACTCTTATTTATTCTAATTATTCCTCTTTATGTTGGTCTTGGCATTTAGATGCCCCATCAAAATTCAATTTTACCAACTCCTATTTTGGTGGTTTCCACTTTATATTCTTTGTCTTTCTTTTATTTCTCCTATACCCAACATCAAAATTCCATTTGATGACTTGAATCCATCTATCAAGGATCTATGCTTCAAGATTAGAGATTGGGTGAGTTTATAGGGTTGGTTTAAACTCCTATATGGCTAAAAAAACATTCATTTTAATTACCTCTAAATTTCTTTCCTTTCCTTTAAATATTTTTCTATTCCTTTCCAGTCATAATGTCCAAAGTATTGTATCTTTTGATGTATTCCAAATTTTGTGTTATGCCTTACTTTTAAAAGTGCTCTACCATTGATCAACTGCCACAAGTGATGGATATTGGGTTAGGGTTTTGAGTATCATTATGGTCTTAAATCCTACCAGACCAATGCATAGCATTAGTGCCACAAAAGGGAATGCATGTGATAATGGCTCCTCTAAACTAATTATGCAGGTTTGTGCTAGGAATGGTCCACAAGGTAACCCTTGTTCTGTTGATGTAAATCTTCCATTGCCTAAAGTTGATTCTGCATGTCACAATTTAGAATCACTCTCTTGTCAGGTATTTCTTTGGCTACATCCCTAGTGAGTATTCCCTTAGGGCCTAGGTTAATTCATGTTGGACTCCTCATGGAGTTAAGCTAACGATGGTTCAAAACCTTCCATTTTTTTTTGTTTCACTTTGCGAAAACAACCCATGTTAAGGTGATCTATGAACATGGTCCCTGTTACATGAGAATTTCTCTTCTTGTTTTTTCTCCTCAGACCCATGATTTTTCAATTTTTGAGGAAAGATCTACCAAAGTCCCTATGTGGGTGGAAATCCCAGGATTCCCTCTACCTTTGTGGTCATTTATCAATTGCATAGCACCCCTTTAGGGCATGTCATTTTTGTGGAGGCAAACAAATTTTTCCATGCACGCCCTCGAAAATGTACTTGTGTTGAGATTGATATTTCTCAAGATCTCAAGGAGTCCATTGACATACAAGTTGGTGACATTGTGCTATCCCAATGGGTCCTCTACATTAATTTACCCAACACATGTTTTCGGTGCCAGTCCTCAACACATAATATCAAATATTATCCCTTGATGCCACATACAATGGACAAGTAGAGCCCCACCACATCAAGTGCACCCGCTCCTAAACCTTAGGAGGATGGTTGGACAACTGTGGAAGGGCTTAAAAATCCATATTTGGATACTTCCAAAGGTACACAATCCAAGCCGACACGTATCACAACTGGTAAAAAAAGGGTATGAAAAGAAAAAAGTTGGTCGCCCAAATGAAACTGCCAGTAATGAGGCTCCTCAGTATCAACAGATTCATACCCCAAGGGATGCAATAGAGGTTGCTTCATAGTCTGCCCAACCAACCAATCCTCTAGTACATTTTACCTTGGCTAATGCAAGGTGCTCCCATAGCCCGAGAAGGGGATTTGTAGAAGAATATGTCACTTTAGATAAGTGACTTCGTATGACCAGTGTTCAGTTAGGCAGTTATATTTTTGATTAATCCAATAACTATAGTGTGTTGGAGTATCATAGCAGCAGTGAGAATATATTATTGGATGCAAAGCCATCATTGATGGTTCCTACAAAGGAAACAAAATCTAAAGTTCCTTCCTCTTTTGTGTAGTTTCGGCGTTCTCGTAGTCCTCAACAGGGGAAAGAAGATGGAGATAGTCTATCTAGAAAAAGGGTTTCCACATTTCAACTCAAAAATTCCAATAGTTTTGTGGTTTTGGAACAACACAGAATGACGAAGCAATAAGTCTACTTAGTACCTAGAGCTACAGTTCTACAGTTTAAAGTTTTTTGTTGCTCTAATTTATTTTTCTATGCTTATTTATGTTGTGTATTCGCCCTTTTAGGGGTTGGTTCTGGTTTTGATTGTATGGATGGCCTTGTGCCCTAAGATGTGATATTTTTAGCTCCTTTTTTATTGTAACCTCTTTCATTTTTATTGAATATAATTCTTGGTTTAAGTTTAAAAAGTGCTTTTCCATTTCTATAACCATTATTTAATTCTACAATTCATCACCATGCATTTATCAAACATATTAAGATTCCATTGCCATAATTACTAGAATATTGAGCAGTGTCCTAAGAGATGATCTATACTCTCCTCCTCCTTTTTACGTAGAACACATTGTAAGAGGCCATGAAAACCCTTTTCATTAGGCTATCCCAAGATAAAATTTTCATGTGGTCTACTAGCCATACTAAGATTTTGACTTTTGAAATGTTTGGGCTATTCCAAATATTTCTTCATATTTTTGTAGTATTCCTATTTTGATGTTGCTTTACATTAATCTACTCTATGATGTGTATTCTCTTGAACAATTCAACTTCCAAATCATCTTATCCTCGGGTCCCCTCAAAATAATTATTGTTCTTATCTTTTTGCTCAACTTCCTCCTAGAAGCAATGTCTAATATACTTGTAAAAAAATCTTCGTTCCATTTGTATATTCCTTTCTAATCCTTGTACATAATGTTTAAACCATATCACCATATTTATCTTGAAGTAATCTCATGTATGGTTTTAACACTGGGTCTAGATTGAGTGGTTTTTTATCACACCAAGTATCAAGTCAAATAGAGTTTTTTTCTCTAGTTCTCACCAACCATCTTAGACATTTAATCTCTTGATAAAATTATTTTTTTAAACCATTCTATAGTGTAGAATCATCTTGTAGTGACAATGTAGTAAAGATTAACCTTGGATAATTGGGCTTAATGTACTTAGAATAATTCTTGCTTATTGTCTTTGACTTTCATTGTACAATCTCCAAATTGCTTTTCTCCTTAGAGATAAGTTTGCATTTGTAGGAACTCTTAAACTGAGATGTCCCATAGTTTTATCATCACACACCTTGCTCCATTTTACCAAAGGAAATTTTCTTTTATCATGTAATCCTGACCACAAAAATAACTACATAACATAGGTTAAACTTTTTTCTACCAATTTTGGCATAATATACAAGAATGTATGATATGTTTTTTTTGCTAGAGAACAAGGGTTGTACTCTAAGTCATAACTCTCTCCTTTAGAGCTTGATATTTTATAAATAAATTCAATTCTCATCTCAATTGAGTTGCTATAGCTAGATACCTACACCATTTTCATAAAATATATAAATTCATGATTTTTATTTTTTTGGTTATTTATTCAATTTTTGTGTAAATACAAAATTCTAGAATTTAGCATCCTTCTTGAAATTTTACTACAACAACCTTCACAATACCAAAACTCCACCTCTACTATCTATGCATTGTATCTTAGAGTAGTATTTCTAAAACTTTGCACTATCATAGTCCACTTTACTACATCTAGATTACTAGTTTCCTTCTTGAAGCATAAGTGCAACCACAAAAATTGCAATAAATAGTTTATATGAAAACACATTAATATTATAAAATAAAGAAAATATTACCAATGAAAAAAATTGAATTAAATCTTAATCATTATTTTATTTAGGCAATCATTGCTTTAACCATTCTTCAATTCTATCATTCATCACCATGTATTTATCAAACATATTAATAATCCATTTCCATATATTTTGGAGTATCAAGCAGTGTCTCAAGAGATGTTCTATAATATCCTCTTACTTTTTACAAAGAACACACTATGAGGGGCTATGAAAACCCCTTTTCATAAGGTTATCCCAAGATAAAATTCTTCTATGAACTACTAGCCAAACAAACATTTTGAATTAAGGAATGCTCAGGATTGTGATATTATACTTTTTTGGTTCTTTATATTATATTAATTTCTTGTTGTGTATTATCCTAAGCTATTCAACTAAAAAATTATCTTATCCTTGACTCCTCTGAGAATAATCATTGTTGTTATCTTTTTTCCCAACTACCTCCTAGCATCAATGTCTTGTATACTATTAAATTTTTTTCTTTCCATTTGTATCTGCCTTCTTGATGCTTGTACATAATGTTTGAAACCCTATTACCATATTTATCTTAAATTAATCTCATCCAAGGTTTCAAAATTGGATCTAGATTGAATGGTTTTTATCACACCAAGTATCCGTCCAAATAGAAATATTTTCTCTAGTTCCCACCACCAATCTTAGACCTTTAATCACTAGATCAATACATTTTTTTAATTGTTTCATAGAGCAGAACCATTTGGAAGTGAAAATGTAGTAAATATTAAGTTGGGCTCAACGTACTTAGAAGAATTATTTTCCATTATTTTTCACTCCCTTTGTACAATATCCAAATTACTTTACCCCTAAGAGCTAAGTTTGCATCCATAAGAAATCTTAAATCAAGACTTCCTTAGTTTTATCATCACACATCTTGCTTCATTTCACCAAAGGAAATTTTCTTTTATCATGTAAACCTGAGCACAAAAGGACCACATATTATAGATTTAACTATTTTCTATCAATTTTGGCATAGTATACAAGGACATATAATAAGTTGGAATGACCTGTAAGATTAATTTGATTAGTTTCACTCTTCTTGTTATTGATAACCATCTTCCTTTCCATACTAGTAGTTTATTATAAAATTTATTTATAACTGGATACCATAATTATATCCTCATTCTCTCTTGAAATAAGGACATCCCTAGATAAGTTATTGGTGAATTTTCCTCATCCATTTGAAGTAACCTACATATCCCTGCTTTGAATCTAGCTAGGGTGTTTAGGAAGTAAATTTTAGATTTTTCCTATTAAATTTCTACCCTAACACTCTTTCGTATTCCTTTAATAAGTTATTCAAATCTTTGGCCTCATTTATCCTTGCCCTACTAAAAAGGGTTGTATCATCTACAAACTATTTATGGGTGATGTTGTTGATGTTATTACTAGCCTTAAGATCACTTATCAATCCATATTTATGAGCCTTATTCAAGTTCCTACCTAAAACCTCTACCATAATAATGAACAAATATGGTGATAGAGGATCTCCTTGTCTAAGACCTATCTTGGATTTAAATTATTATATTACTAACCCACTGACCAACATTGAATAAGAAACTATAGAGACACAAGCTTTAATCCATCTGAGCCATTTCTTACCAAATCTAAAATTTTCCAAATATAGGAAAAAAAAATCCCATTTAACCCTATTATAGGATTTACTCATATCAAGTTTTAAGATCATTGCTCCCTCTTTTTTTGAAGTTGTTATATGCTTAACTTCATGAACTACTATGATCCCATTCAGAATTTTATTTCCCTTTCAAAAATCCTCCTTACTCTCCTAAAATATGTTTTCTAACATAGGTCTTAATCAATTCACCATCACTTTGAAGATAATATTATCTACCATATTACATAGGCTTATAGGCCTAAATGAATCAAAAAATTTTGCATCCTTATTTTTTAGAATTAGGGTAAGATATATTGCATTTAATTTATAAAAAATGTATTATTTTATGCTAGACTATTCCATTGCCATCAATAAATTATCCTCACTATATCCCAATTATTTTGATAAAATGTTGTAAACAACCCATCTGGACCTAGAGGTTTATCCTTATCAAAAGAGAAAAGATCTAAATGAACTTCTTCTAGAGTAATAAGTTCCATTAGTTTCCTATTGTCTTCATCTGTTATAAATAAATGTACTTCTTGTAGTAGATTATCATTAAGAACTTCAAACTCCTTTGATCCTATAATATTCTGGTAAAAAAACATGACCTCCAATCTGATTTCACTCTGGTCTTCAATACAAACCCTTTCTACTGATTTAATTTTACTAATTCTGGATGTTGATATTTGTACTATTGCCATCCTATGAAAAAATTTGTATTTTTATCTCCTTTTAACTAATTCTATCTTGATTTTAATCTCCAAAATTTATCTTCCTTACTCAAAATATTATGATATTCACTAAGAAAATCTCTTTCCTTCGAGCTTGAATTATTAGGATCATATTTTTGGAAATTTGAAATTTATATTTGAATTCTTTCTTCTCCAAAATTATTTTCAAAAGTGTTATTGTTCCATTCTTTTAATCTAGATGTCTTTGATTAAATTTGTTTAGGAAGTGTATACAACACACCATTTCCTGAAGAATTCTATGTTTGTGCTATCATATCAACAAATTGAGGATGGTCTTCCCGCATTTGCTCATATTTAAAATATAATTTTTTTTTAATTCACTTACTACCATTTTAACTCTTATTGGTCAGTGATCTGAACTAATCCTTGTCAAGATATTAATTTTAGCACAAGTCCCTTCATCTAGCCAATGATTTGAGAGTATGCATCTATCTAATTTAATTATATTAAGTTATGTTCTCTCCTATTTTTGGTCCATGTATAGTTATATTCTTCAAACTCAACCTCCCATATATTATTATTTTGAATAAAAGCTAAGAAATCTCTCATACTTTGTGTTAATTTCCTAATTTTCCCAATTTTTGATGCAGGAGCCTATCTTTCGAAGGGCATAACTTTTGATCCGATCGTTGGATCGAAATGAAATTTTACGAGTTAGATAAAGAGGTGGACATGCCATGGGCTAGACCAATCTAGTCACATAGTTGTTTTTTTAGTTTTTTTTCAAGTTCTAATTCCTTCATCTAGTGCCTTGAAAATATGATTTAGTATTTTTTTGAAAATCTGGAAGAAAACATATCTGGAATAACTTCTTATTTAGGCATGGGTAGGTGTTGATATTTTCTAGGAGGCTTAATATAGATAATACAAAGCTGCATATCTATTTTTAGGGCTATCCAAGTTTTTTTTGGTGATTTAGGTTTTGGTATTAAAGACAAAATAGCCAAAAAATAAAATAATAAAATAAATAAAAAAATAAAAAAGTAATTTTTTTTTAGGCTTAAGATTTAGGGTTTTGTTTTAGGGTTTATTTTGGGATATATATTCCCTTGGAATCACATTGTAAAGGGGTGAAATCCAGGAATGAGAAAGAAAATATTTATCAGATTATTTCCATCTATTGTAACTTTTGTGTGATTGGAAATTTTATCTTTTTCTTTGTTTCTCATTGTCACAATTTCATGTGATTGGAGGTTCTTGTTCTAACCTCTTGTAGCTGGATTTACACCATGAAATTTCCTATGATCATGAATCAATTTTCTTGGTCTTTATTTCTCATAAAGGCTTCAATCCCACTACATACTTCTAATATGTCTGACTAAGTTGTAGGTCCATAAACATTGATAAGGATGAAACACATATATGCAAGAATATATAACATGTTGGAATATCCTATAAGACTAATTTAATTGGTTGTACTCTTCTTGCCAACAATAACCATCTACCTTTCCATGTTGGTAGTTTATTTTAAACTTTACTTATAACCAAATTTCACAATTATATCTATATTTTCCCCTCAAATAAGGATATCCCTAGCTATGTTGTTGGTAAATTGGCCTCCTTCATTTGAAGTAACCTACATATCCTTACTTTGATTCTAGCTAGAGTGTTTAGGAAGTAAATTTTGGATTTTTTTTTATGAACTTTCTACCCCGATGCTCTTTCATATTCCTTTAATAAGTTATTCCAAGCTCTTGCCTTATTTTTCCTTGCTCTTCCAAATAGGATTGTATTATATACAAAATTTTGATAGGTAATGTTGTCAATGTTATTACTATTTAAGTCTACTTATTAGCCCATCTTTGTATGCCTTCTTTAATTTCCTTTTCACTATCTCTAAAATTATTAATAGATATGGTGAGAGGATCTCCTTGTCTAAGACCCCTCTTGGCTTTAAGTGATTTTATTACTATCCCATTAACCAAAACTATATATGATACTGTAGAGACACAAATTTTAATCCATTTGACCCATTTCTTCCCAATCCAAAATTTTTAATACTGCAAAAATAAAGTCCCATTAACCCTATCATAGGCTTTATTCATATCAAGTTTTAAGACCATTGCTCTCTCTTTTATTGAAGTATTTGAATGCATTTCTTCATGATCTCTAGAATCTATGTCCCTTTCACAAATCCTCCTTGCTCTTCTAAAATAATTATGCCTAATAGTGGTCTTAACTTATTTGCCATCACTTTGGAGATTATCTTATTTAAGTGTAATATATGTTGCATTTATCTTATAAGGTATGTATTATTATACCCTAGAGTATTCCACTACCATCAATAAAGAATCCTTCACTATTTCCCAATTATGTTGATAGAATATTAAAGAGTCCATCAAAACCTTGAGATTTATCCTTATCAAAAGAGAGTAGAGCTAAATTAACTTCTTTGAAAGTAATAGACTCCATAAATTTGCTATTGTCTTTATCTATTATAACTGAAGGTATTTCTTGTAGTATTTTATCATTAAAAATTTCATTCTCTGCTGATCCTACAATATTCTAGAAAAAATCCTTGTCTCTTTTGTTATTTTGCTCTAGTATTCAATCCAAACCCCTTCTACTAATTTAAGTCTACTTATTTTGGTTGTTGATATTTGTGCTATTTTCATCCTATAAAAAATATGTTTTTATCTTCTTTTAACCAAGTTTATCATAATTTTAATATCCAAAATTTCTATTCCTTACTCGAAATATTATGATTTGCACTAAGCAACTTACTTTCCTTTGAGATTGGATTATTGTGCTCACCCTTTTGGAGTTTTAAAATTTTATCTTTTAATTATTCTTCTTCTCAAAGATATTTTAAAAAATGATTTTGTTCTATTATTTTAATCTAGATGCCATTGATTTTATTATTTTTTGAAGTGTATACAACCCACCATTTCTTGAAGTATTCCATGCCTATGTTATTAGCAAATGGACCCAAATATCACATGTCTATATAATTTCTAGGATTATATAATCTCATACATATATAATCATTCAATAATAACATCAATATTGCATAAAAAAGATTTTATTGATTCAATCTAAAATTCATTATATTACATAACATTTCTCCTCATTGATAAAATATCATAGAGTGGATACCCTTGCCTCCTTGGGTCTTACCCGAAAGTGGCATCCATTTTGGGATGTTTTCCACAAATAAAAAAAAAAAAAAAAAGATAACATATCATAGAGCTTTGTCGTCAATATATAACCTTACATGAGACTCTCCAATGCACCTGAATTTTGCTCTTCTCAAACTCATGGGAGATGCAACCTTTCATATTCCTTTCTTACATAATGAATCTCACATAATACATAATGATAAAGTCTCTCATGATTACATATAATTCCCTACTTCTAAACTTGACACATCACACTCATAACTCTCACTTACACATAAGACACCTCACACTCATAACTCTTCACTTACACACATGACACCTCATACAACTCTTCACTTACACACATCCTACCTTTCACTCATAACTAACACTTGATTATATGACACATAAAAATGCTTCACAACTTGACACATACTATTGATGTTGAAGAATATTACATTATTTGGTACATGCAAATGTACCCCCATGGTATATTCATGGTACAAATGTAAATATGTAATATATTAGGGTTGATTCTATAGTTTAGAAGTGTGGTTTATATTCCCTATTTTATGTAAGTGTAAATATGTATGAAATTCACAAGTGTCATGTAAGAGTGCAATGTGTAGGAAATGCACAAGTATCATGTAAGAGTGCAATGTGTAGGGATTGCACAAGTGTAGTGTTATTTAGAGTGCAAGTGTAGATTGAGAGAATGTGCACAAGTGTCATGTATGTAAGAATAAAAATATGTAATGTGAGGATATACACAAGTGTATTGGTTTAGGAGTGCATGTAGAAGTGCAAGAGTCATGTAGATGTGTGCAAGTGTCATAGAGTCTAGTGTCCACGAAAAGTCTTGTATCAAAGTGATAAGATGATAAGCCAAGATTCATGAGACTTATCATCTAGAGATTAATATTCAAGTACCTAAAAAGTTATATTACTATGGTTATATTATGGAGACAATACTCCATGAGAAAGTAATCCAAGAAGGAGAAACACATGTAATATATTTAAGAGATCTAGTTTGGAATAAATCTTGTATACAATTTTTGAGTGATTAATATTGTACGTTTTCTTCGTGCATAGTTCATGAATGATAGGCCATTTACATTCAAATTTACTTACATAAGTGAATGTTATTTTATTTACTGTATAAGCCTTGATATACATATTAATTTGTTCATATATTATACTCTTATATTATTATTTTTTATCTTTAATATTGTGGCTATTTTATATTGGGACCTATGATATTCTATGGTAGTAAGGCTTAAAAATCTAATAATGGTATCAGAGATATCACCTGAATCTTTCCATTTTTATAGAGTTAACTGAGACACCATTATTAATTAACTTTATACACTTTTGATAAAGTTAATTTAGAGTTTGTCCACTTTGAAGGCAGTGCAGACTTGGACTCTAATTTTAAAGGTCTTATTGAGTAGAAGATTGAGGGGACTAGGATTCAGTCACCCTAATTTATATGCTAGGGTATTTCCACTTGGTTGAAGAAAAACTAATGAAGACTAAGACTTAGCTAGATTGGTAGAAAGGGCCAACTTAGAAGAAAAGTTGGACATTTGATAGAGAGATATCCAGCTTAGAAGAAAAGTTGGATATTAAATATTAAGGATTGAATATTAAATATTGAGGATGAACCAACTTAGAAGAAAGTTGGTCATTCAAGGACATTCAAAGCCACCCTGACATTGATATTGGGTTCTCTAGTAAGGAGGATAATCATAATGAGTTCTTAGGTGCAACCTACGACACTGAATATTTTAGAGTTACAGTACATAGGAGCATCAAAGTTTAAGCTACAACGGTTGATAAGCTTTCGACAGAGATAGAGAAGAATTTTAGCTTCTAAGTACAAAATGAACAATATATAAAAGGATTGAAAAGAATTCATAGCTTCTTATAAGATAATAGAAGAAGAAGCATTAAGAGAACAAAGAATATAGCACAAAGAATAGAAGTAACAAGTACACCAAAGTAAAATCTACAACAAGACAAGAAATCAAGCACATCAGTAAGAGAAGAAAGCAAGTACAGAGAAGAAGAGGTATAGCATTAAAGGATAAGCCCAAGTGGCCTTGTAAAATAATAATATTCAAGCAAAAGGATAAAGCTCTAGCAACCTTGTAAAGAGACTAAGCAGATTTGTAAAGAGAAAATCTATAGAGCATGATTCAAGAAGAAGACAACAAAGAGAAAAGTAAGAAGCTAGCCAATGCAATATGTGAGGAAGTTGATAAGAGTTTTTCTAGCTAGAATTCTAAGCTATAGATTATAGAAGCCAATGCACAACAAAAGAAACAACAATGCCTAAGCATAGAGCTTGAGCTATAAAAAAATTTCTTGAGCATAGCGCTAGAGCTGGAAAGAAACAACAGTGAATGAGCACAATATCTAAGTTAAAAAGAAGCAACAAAGTCAAGATAAAAAGTATCATAGTTGAAAGAAGATACGATGCCAAAGTCGAAAGCAAGTTACAGTTCTTAAGGAAGCAATTGCACCTAAACTAGAGAAATCCAAAGTGCCTAGAGGGAGCCAAAGTTCCTGAGTCAAGAGGAAAAGCAAAAAATGTTTGAGCCTAGAGGAAGCAAAAGTATTTTTCCAAGGTACCTAAGGTAAATGTCTAAAAAGCAAGAGGAGCGTAGAATATCATGCCATCATTTCGCACAAGCAACAAAGAGAAGGGAACGTTTTCTTTGCAAATGGATGAGCTAGCAAGCATTTGGAAAATTCTTACCTTAGACATGCATGCGAAGGGCGAAATTCTCGCCAATGCAATATAGGTAATGTTCTTTATGGTACTTTCCTTTTTGAGTGGTAGTCATTTTTGGAGATAAATTTTTTTAAATAACTTTAAAAGGAGTTATAAAGTTTATTTGCTTTAATTAATTATTTGAAGTTAAATTTAATTCATAAGATTTTGAGTGATAAAGAATGCAGCTAGATTTAAAGTTTTTAAAAATTTTCAAAAAGATTTTGAAGTATTTAAAACTTTAAAATATTTAGAAGTTGAGAGTTAAAAGTTTTTTAAAGGTTTTGAAAAATTAAAGTTTATTGATTTATTTTAAATATTTGAAATTTGAAATTTTGCAAATTTAATATTAAGGAGCTAAAAGTTTTTCTACATCAAAGGATTAGAAAAATAAAATTTACAAATTTCATATTTAAGTTAATTTTGAACTTAGGAGATATAAGGTTTTTTACTTCAAAGGAAATAAATCATTGAATTGACATATCATGAAAGAAATTATTAAAAATGCAATAAGTGAAGATAGTAAAGAAATAGTGAACAAGATAAAGTTTTATTCTCAAAACTTAATAGATGATTTTGATGGAAATAAGCCAATGACAAATGGTTTAAAAAAAAACTACTATTATTTTATCAAAGATGCAAAATATGAAAAATTCACAACACTTATAAGCTATCTTTATGAAAAACATTTTAGAATATAGTGGAATTCACAAAATACCTATTTGCAAATTTGCATTTTGCCACATTGGAAATTTTGTTGAAATATTTTGATACAATATTGTATATGGCGACATTATTTCAAGGACAATTTCAATATGTTCATGATATATTTACATGTGTGTTGTATTTATTTTTACATTAATTCGGGTTTTTCACACTATGAATACATTAAAAATGAAGGCATCTTAAGAATTATGGAAAATAGAAAATAATTGAGGGGGTTGAAATGTATTCATGAACACCCCAATTGCCCTATGGAAGGGCGAACAAAATTCCAAAATAAAAGGAAAATAATGTGAAACTTCAAAGAACAAGCTAAGAAAAATGTGTTCGTGCTCGCCCCTATTTTGGAGCAAATGCACCCTAGCACAACGTGCAATCGTGTTCATCCAAAATGAGCTTTAATTTGCGTTCACCCTGGTTGAGAGGTGAATATCCTGTTCGCCCCTCCCATGGGAAAAGGTACTGCAAAACACTTTGTAATAACATTCATCCCAATGGTGGGGCAAACGTCCCTTTCGTCCCTTCCATGGGCAAATTAACCATGAAAGAAAAACAATATCATGTTCGCCCTAGTTGAGGGGCGAATGTCTTGTTCATCCTTCCCAGGGGTGAACACATTTTAAAAAGAAAGGTTCACGTGCGCACAAGGAAATATCAGGCGAGAAAAATTTTCATCAAAAGGTGAACATGATTCTTGGGCGAAAGAGAATTATAGTCAAAGTTTCAATGATGCCAGATTTGTGAGTATTAAATAATGGTGGTGAATAGTAACTCAAATCAGGGATCCCGAATAGAAAAGAAATTGTGCGAGAGGAGCAAGAAAATTTTCATGATTTTAGAGGTGTGAGGATGTTTCCAAAGAATTTAATGTTTTCAAAATTATTTGTGCATCGATGCCCCAGTTGTTGATTTTTTAGGAATTGTTCCTTGAAATAAGGATCGCTATCTTAAAAAGAGTAAACTTCCCATGATTCCAAGGAGGAATTTCTTCATATTTGTCTTTGATCGGTGATCATTTTATTCTCTTGTGCATTTAATGAAAGAGGCAAAATCCTCTATAAATACTAAGAAAATTCCATTGTGAAAAAAGGTTAGACATTTTATGAGAAAATTCTCCAAGTTCTCTGCATTAATACAAGGCATCAGGCTTGTAAATTTGTAGGTGGTCTTGTGTGCAATTTCCTTCTATACTGTGCACTTCTATTTTACATTCATGTTTCTTGTTTGTTGTTAGATTTAAATTCTACATTTGGATTTAAATGTTGCTAGTGATGGAGTGAATGCTGGAGTGTTATCCTGGAGGTTATTACCGTAAGTTCGCAAGTAAATTCTGTTGTTTTTTTCCTTTTTGGATGCTATTTCATGCTTCGGTGATTTTATTGCTATTAGTCTATCTCAAAATCCTACACTTCGACTTATGGCCATATTTATCATTCATTTTCGCATATTTTCAATTTCTTTCCCACATCCCGAGTCTTCTACTAGTGTAGGATTTAGTTTGAGAACCAACCCTCTCTAGATATTGGCATGGAGGACATTTCTTTCCTTTGACCTTTCAATTTTGGCCATATCTAGGGTGCAAAAACATATTTTTTGTTTATTAGGTAGATATTTGACCAATAGTTTTTGACACGCTCGGTGGGATAGACAATTTTTGTCCCAGTAAGATCCATAGTCAATGGAACAAGTATTATCCCAAGTTGACAAACCCATCGATACCAATTGTTTTTGGCAGCCCGATGGGACCTAAAGGTTCCACTTCCAGTAGTATTAAGGTTTGATGTTTATCTTTATGCTGTAATATTAGAACATCTGGCGACTCGATTAGACTCAAAAATATCCAAATGTAAGAACATCAAAAGTTGTGTCTCATGAATACAAGATCAAAAGCCAAAAATCTAGATCACCAAATAGAGTTCTATGAACTTGATATCCAAAGGTTGGAATAAAATCCTTAATTAGCCACTTTTAGATGTACATCCTCATTACCTCATATATCCCACATACCATCTGTCACATCTTCACAGTTAGTTGGTGTATTTTTTTCTCGTGTAAGCCTAGTTAGTACCGCCACAAGTTTTCTTACACCTCCACCACATACAAACACTAGCATTCCTTAGCTTACACCTAATATACTAGTCCATATGGATTAGAATCCTCCACCCCATCAACAACAACCACCAAGGTAGTTTCCAACCTGGAATAGCTTGGCAGCTTTGAAATTGGAAGCACAAAATCCAATGCCCTAAGCCGCTTTGAAAGATTTTTCGACTTATGATGGTACTGGTAAAATTACATATGAGCACATTCAAGATGTGGTATCTTTGGAAACCATCCATGACATAACGGATGAATATGTAATGATAAAATTATTAGTATTGTCATTGAGAGGTAAGTTGCTATATTGGTATCGGTCACTACAACCAGGTACTATTACCTCATGGGATCAATTGGCATAGTTTCTGATTAAAACATTTCATGAAAAAAATGATCCATATTCCTTGTTGCACTAGTTTACGATTATTCAAACACATCCACAAGAGGAGATCATGGATTTTAATGTTAGATTTATGCGAAGCTGGCAAAGGGTACCTTATGGGTTATGGCCTATGCATGAGGAAGCTGCATTTTACTATCTGAGGGTTTTTAGCACTAAAATTGGTATGGTCGTATGATAGGACAATGTAACTATATTTCTAGACCTATATAATCAGGCTCAGAAGGCCGAGTTTGATTTGATTGCCATAGGTAGTCTTCTTCCCAAGACAACTATGCCAATTCTTCTTGATCTTCCTCATGAAGAACACAAGCTTATACTAAGAGGGAGGTGAATAGTATAACACACACTTTTTACTTTCTTTCAAACAAATATCAATTAATGTCCTTAATTTCAATAACAAAATATAGTAGTGTGCATTAAAAACTCAGATAGCAATAGTAAGCAAGAGCACAAGTCACCACACACAATTGAGACACAAGATTTAACGTGGTTCCCCCAATGTGGGGTACTCCACAAGATAATATCCTTATAATATTTCACACAGAAATAAGGATCCTTATCCAATACAATGATTACTTTTATATGCTCAAAGCTAGGTAATACACTAATCTGCTCAAGTAGGCAATCCATTGATCTACTCAGCTAGGCAACACACTAATCTACTTAGGTAGGCAATCCACTGATCTGCTCACTAGGCAACACACTAATCTACTCAGGTAGGTAATCCACTGATATGCTCAGCTAGGCAACACACTGATCTTCTCAACAAGCTCACACAGAACTTGTCTAAATCTACTCAACAAGCTCACACAAAACTTGTCCAAATCTACTAAAAAATCTCACACATAACTTGTCCAAATCTGCTCAACAAGCTCACACAAAACTTGTCCAAACCTGCTTAACAAGTTCACAAAGAAATTATCCAAATCTATCCCAAAAATTGTCCACAAAGCTATCTATAAATCTATCCCAAAAGCCTTCTCAAAGGCTCAATCAATCATACTCAAGTAGTACTCAAATATCATCCACAAATCTTATGAAGGCAAGGCTCAAATATGAACTCAACAATGAATGGTAATACACTCTTAAAAGGATGAAAACTATGATCCACAATGATCTCAACTTAAATCAATATCATAGAAGCATAAAGAGAATTTTTAGAGGCTCAATATGTTCTATACTCAAATCCAATATCTTTCTCAACTCAAATAAATCTCATAGAAGCATAAAGATAATTGTTAGAGGCTCAAAATGTTCTATTCTCAAATCTCAATCTCAACTTAAATCCAGAATATAGAATAGTTTGTTTCATAGAACTTGAACAACCACTTCATACAATCACTTGACTAGGCTCAAAAAACTCTTCTCAACAAAATACCACAAGGAACAACTCTTTCTTACAAACCCTAGTCCAAGCATGTATTAACCAACTCAAATGTTTCCAATAATGCTCAACCACAAATCTCACATAACGATGATACTCATGTTCTTCTCAAGTTCAAGTTCTTTGCATAACCAATGGGCTTCAACAACAATGCTAATAAAATATTCTTCACATAACAATGATACTCATGTTCTTTTCAAGTTCTTTGCATAACCAATGGGCTTTAACAACTATGCTTATAAAACAAGGTTTAACCACAACTCTCAAACTAGAAAACCTTGAAGCATTCAACCAACCACTTTTGAAAAGGAAACCACAATAAATCCTTTTCTCTCCAATGATATTTCAAAAATCAACCACCATAATCAATCAATAGGAGAATGTGCCCATACCTTTTATGAAGATGAAGAAACCCCTTTGGAAATATGCCACACTCAACACACTTTGAAAAAGAACAAAACAACCTTCACTTTGAACCCCTTTACAAAAATAGAAATATATCTTTACATACACCTTATTTCTCCATATAATCAATTTAATCAAATAGCCCTCGAAATAAGCTTTCCAATGATATATAATATGGTATACTTCTAAAAGAGGAAAACACCAAAAATTTATCTTTTTCTAAAAGTGCATTTCAACCCTTATATCTTGCCTTCCAAGTAAATAAAAATTTAATCAAACATTATTCCCTTAGCATCACCTTATTCCTCCAACATTAGGCAATAATAAAAAATATTCAATAAAATGTTTACTTACCTCTTATAGGGAATCGAACCCTCGTCACTGCCCACTAAACACCACAACCATGGTGCCAAAGACCACGTGAGCTATCTACTCACATAGGACAGAGAGCAAAAATGCTCCCTATATTTCGCTGCCCTTGCTCATGCCAAAAACGTGCACCAAGTGCTCTTATTCCACACTCTACAAAAATAGAACTTGATGGGAATCGAATGCATGCCCTGTTGTAACCAAAAACTCCATGCTTTCCAAGCTCATCGTTGGACCACACTGTCACATCGAAGGATTTTGGGGCTTCCGCTTTTTGTTCTCTTCGTTCGATGCTTAGTATTTTGAATCAAAAGCATTTGCATATATATATGCAACCTTCCTTTAAATTCACATATGTTGGCACCTTTAATTATTAATTTCCTTTTGATGGCACATGGTTTTTATGATGTTGGTGATGACTTTAATTTTAATTTTAAAATTAAAATTTAAAATTTAAACTAAATATTTAAAATTAAATATCACCATCACTGGGACACCTTTTTCGATGAAACAAAGAGCCAACCTGGGTTTTAAGAAAAATCCATTTCAAATCTGCCATCCATGGTTTTAAATAAAACCTTTTATTTTACTTGCCTTGGTTTTCACAAAAACCCTGTATATATCCATGCTTTCCAAAATATCATAAATGCTTATTTATGAAATACTTTGGCCACCAAAACTCAATGTGATCCATGTGATATCAATGATCCATGTGAAATCAATGACAACATAAAATACCTCAAATTTCCAACAATCACCCCCTTTGTCATTGATGGCAACACCTCTAATGCAAATCACCACAGTCACTACAAAAACTATTTTTGAGAATCAAAGCTGCTCCCCTTGACTCAATACTCTCTTTGGAGGCTGCTCCCTCTAACTCAATGCTCTCTTTGGAGGCTACTCACCGTAACTCAAATATCTCCCCCTTTGACATCAATGGCAAAAGGGACACCTATGGGGCTAAAATATGACTCTTAAGCTTAGGCCCCTCACCACCTTCTCTCTTGAAGTGATTAATTTTGGGATGGGAGTACTTTTACTCCTATCTTACATTGTTTATTTCCTCTATCAACTTCCTTCCATGTTTTTTTGATATCATTCTCTTGGTGAATTACTTGATCTTCTTGTATTGAACCTATTTGTCCTTCTTGCCTTGAACCTTTTTGGAATTGAGTCCTACACCATTTTGCAATATGTCCAAAGTTATTGCAATTAAAACACTTCATATTGTAGCCTTTGGATGGTGCCAAAATTCTGAATTATTTCTTGAAATAATTTCCATATCCATTCCTTTCTTGAACCCTGTATTGTGAAGCTTTGTTTTCATGACCATTATGACCATGAATTATGAATTGTGTAGCTCTAAAACCAAAACCATTTTGGTCATTTTATTTGCACTGGGAAGCTCTATGACCAATCCTATTGCATAAGAAGTAATGTACCTAAAAACCATACCTTATTCCTTTGAAGTTTTCTTCTAGAAAAATCAAACTTCTTTGATCCAAGGACCCCGCAGTGTATAGCCCTGTGTCCAAATCCATTACAAGAAAAACAATGTCCTTTAAAAGCCCTTTTTTCATGCCTTAGTTCCTCATACCTTTCTTGACCATTTTACCTATGATCATTTTCAACTTGTGCATTGCATCCTTGAACCTTCTTTGTAGTATCTAAATCCTTTTCCTTAATTTGTTCCTTGCTTTCCTCTTCAAGTATTTATTTTCCTTTTGAACTTGATTCACCTATCTCAAAACAAGATCCAAACTGAATATTTGGAGCCATAGGAACTTTGGAATCTTCATAAAACTTAGGTGTTTCCTTGATTTAATTTTTTAGAACTTCCTTTCCTTTTGAGTGTGATTCCCCAAACCTAAAATATGAGACCTTTGGTGTTTTGGAATCTTCCTCTTCTTTCTCTTTATTTGTGTCAAGTAGTAAATTGGCACACATCTCTATAGCCTATGAAATGCAAGTATCCATTTTTGCTGCTTCTTTTTCTTTGGTAACCGGTTCTTCCTTATAGATTTATGAAATAAAGCCTCCTGATACAAATATAGGTCCTTGTGTACTTATTTTTTATTTCATTTCTTCATAACCAAGCCTTGTCTTTATAAATGGATCTCGTTGTAAATCCAAAAAATTATCCAGAGTTTTTGAATTCCTTTGAAATCTTGCTAACTCATTTATGCAGGTCCCAAAATTTTTTTGATTCTAATTGTTTACACATTTCTTTCTTCTCCTTCAATTGCTTAGAAATAGTGATGCCGAGATCTTTTTTTTCTTGAAGCTCTTTTTCCAAATATTGAATGTGTTGATTAAGCATCATTTTGACCTTTTCATTTTCATGCACCTTATTTTCAAGCCTCTTGATTTTCCTTTCCAATATCCTGATTTTATTTTCTTGTTTTGTGGATTCATCTTCTTCATCATCACTGCTATTGGAATTGTCACTAGAACTGCTGCTAGAACTATTACTAGAACTGCTGCTTTCTTTTTCAACAAATGAACTTTCCTTGTTTAAATTGTGGTAGTCTGTGCAATCATCATATATATGCCCAAAATATTCGCATATGAAGCATTTTAGTATCCTTAGGCCCTTCTTGTATCTATTTTCTTGCTCAATGGATATGGCAAGCTCTTCATGTATTTCTTCAATAGATATATCCTCTTATTTAACTTCAATACCTAGGAATAGGTGTTCTTGTCTTTCTTTATTTATTCCAAATAATGTACATTCTTCTTCATCTGATTGGTTTTCATTGTTGTGAACTGAACCATCACTTGCTTCTTCAATGTAGTAAGATTTCTTTACCTTACAAGATTTTTTCTTCTTCTCATACCTGTTTTGCTTGTATCTGTCATCTTTGTCATGTTTATGCTTTCCATTTTATTTTCTTCTGTGACCTTGTTTTTCATCATCACTATTTTATTCATGTGGACACTTGTGTGCATAGTGACCAAGATCACCACACTTGTAGCATCTGAATTTCCTCATATCCCTAAAATTCCTTGAGTCCTTATTCCTTTTGATGAAGTTAGCTTCCTCATCATTAACTGGATTTCTATCTATTTTTGGAACCTTACCTTTCTCTTTCTCTAAATATTTGAATGCAATATATTTTATTGGAACCTGATGCTTACTCACCCTCATATCATAAGCTATGATATTTCCTTATAGTTCTTCCATTGTTAGCTTGTTGATATCCATTGTTTCTTCTATTGCTAAAACCTTTGCATCATACTTCATGGAAAGTGATCTCAAAACCTTTTGAGTAACTTCTGATTCTTTCATCTCAAATCATAGGCCTCTCATGGTGTTAGTAATCTCATCAACTCGAAGTAAAAAATTTGTAATATCTTCAGAATATTCCATTTTCAATTTCTTAATTCTTTTTCTATGAGTTTGTAGTTTTGAAAACTTTACCTTGGAATCTCCTTCATAAGTATTCCACAACTTGGTCCACATTTCATTAGTTGAATTACATACCATCACCTTTGTAAAATCTATCTCACATAGCCCACTCAAAATATAATTTATTGCCCTTGCATTGATCTCAACCAATTTTTTGATAGTCTTATCTGCCTTGGGATTACCTTCAACCTTATAATATTTTTCAACCATCTGTCATATCTCATATTCTTGTGATATCAAGTAGTTCTTCATTATCATGCTCCAAAAAGCATAATTGTTACCGTCAAACAGTGGTGACTTATTTGTAGATGATCCATTCTATAAAGCCATCTGTATTCTTGTAGAATCTACCCTCAAGCTGTTAGCCTTTTTGAAGAAACTTGCTTTGATACCAATTGAAGAACATAAGCTTATACTGAGAGGGGGGTGAACAGTATAGCACCCACTTTTTACTTTCTTTCAAATCAATATCAATTAATGTCCTTAATTGAAATAACCAAATATAGCAGTGTGCATTAAAAACTTAGATAACAATAGTAAGCAAGAGCACAAGTCATCACACACAATTAAGACACAAGATTTAACGTGGTTCCCCCAATGTGGGGTACTTCACAAGATAATATCCTTATAATATTTCACATAAAAATAAGGATCCTTATCCAATACAATGATTACTTTTATCTGCTCAAAGCTAGGCAATACACTGATATGCTCAGGTAGACAATCCACTGATCTGCTTAGCTAGGCAACACATTGATATGCTCAGGTAGGAAATCCACTTATCTACTTAGCTAGGCAACATAATGATCTTCTCAGGTAGGCAATCCACTGATCTGCTTAGCTAGGCAACACACTGATCTGCTCAACAAGGTCACATAGAACTTGTCCAAATATTCTCAACAAGCTCACACAAAACTTGTCCAAATCTACTCAACAAGCTCACACAGAACTTGTCCAAATCTGCTCAACAAGTTCACACAGAACTTGTCCAAATCTGTCCTAAAAACTATCCACAAAGCTGTCCAAAAATCTATCCCAAAAGCCTTCTAAAGGGCTCAATCAATCATACTCAAGTAGTACTCAAATATCATCCACAAATATTATGAAGGCAAGGCTCAAATATGAACTCAACAATAAATGGTAATACACTCTTAAAAGGATGACAACTATGATCTACAATGATCTTAACTTAAATCAATCTCATAGAAGCATAAAGAGAATTGTTAGATACTTAATATGTTCTACACTCAAATCCAATATCTTTCTCAACTCAAGGCAATCTCATAGAAGCATAAAGAGAATTTTTAGAGACTCAATATGTTCTATCCTCAAATATCAATATCAACTTAAATCCAAAATATAGAATAGTTTGTTTCATGGAACTTGAACAACCACTTCACACAATCACTTGACTAGGCTCAAACAAATATTCTCAACCAACTACCACAATGAACAACTCTTTCTTACAAACCCTAGTCCAAGCATGTATCAACTGTTAGGAGGGAAACTAGTGGGATAAAAAATGATGGGGGAGGGAGGATTTCCATGAGGGAAATCCCCCCTCAAGGGTTTCACAGGGCAGGGAAAGCCTGCTCTGATACCAAATTTTAGGAGTAATCAAACTGAAGGGGATTATATTATTGATAAAAATGAGTTACATATATAGGCAGAAGGCCTATATGAAACACATGACACTTGTCAAGAGAAACTGACAAGTGTCAAGGTGAAGGCATAGTGCACTTTAACTCTAACATTCCCCCTTAAAGTGCACTATCCTAACTAAGAAGAAACAAAACAAGTCAACATTAGGTAACATTCCCCCTTAATTTTGACTTTTGGAGTAATCAAACTGAAGGGATTATATTATTTATAAAAATGGTTACAATATATAGGAAGAAGGCCTATATGATAAACAGACAAGTGTCAAACTAAAGAGGCATAGTGCACTTTAATTCTAACATTCCCCCTTAAAATGCACTATCCTAACTAAAGAAAAAAACAAGTCAACATTAGGTAACATTCCCCCTTAATGTTGACTTTTGGAAAACAACCTATCATCCTCTTTTATTGCTGATTTGGTCTAGGCTCGTGCTCTTTGTGCTTGGATCTCCAACTGTGAATAATGCTAGATTCACTGTGTATACATCTCGGTCTGTTGCCTCAGGGTCAGCCACTTCCACGGGTCTGTTGCCACTGGGTCAGTCGTCTAAGTGCCTCAGGGTCATCATGGGTGCCTCAGGGTTAGCCACTTCTGGGTCTATTGCCTCTGTAGGTCATCCTCAGAGGATGTTGCCTCTCGTAGGTCACTGACTAGATTCACCATGAGTATGAAATGCCTCCTCATGGTGAACTCAATCTAGAAGGTGTCGGTCTCTGTCGAAAATGCACCTAATACAAAGGAAAAACGAGCCATATAAGAGTGTCGATCTCTGTCGAAAATGCACTCAATACAATAAAATGAGCCATAGATCAAAATAGGAGGAGAGAAGAAGAAAAGAAGAGAATATTCTGAAGTGTCTTCGTCTGTAGTCTTCAGAAGTAGATCCGAAAAAACCTCGGATAGAGTCTAGGGTGTCTTTGTCTGTAGTCCCTAGTATAAGTGTCCTTATGGTGACCATGTCATCCCATCGAAATGCATGGGTAACCAGCCACTGCATTTTCCAAGTGTATAGAAAAGATCACTAGATACAAGGATCACATATAAAATTACCTTGGGAGTGTCGGGTACAACCGAGAGTGCACTCCAAGGTAAAAAAAACTTTGAGGCTAAAAAACTGAATTGAAACAGCCTCAAAATTACAATATGACACCACCATTGTGTCCGTCGTGGAAAAATGTTTCCAACGACTATAAATACCCCTATATTCCACCATCAAAGGGGCCTTCATCTTGCTGGAAAAACAATAGCATGCCTATCTAGGCAGCAAAATTAACCTCAAGAATAAAAAATTCTCGGCATCGCACTCCGGCGAAAAAAAAAACAGCATCAATATCTCCCTTGTGGAAAAAACATCATCGCACAATGGTCCATGTGGGCAAAAAATATAGACTCCATACATTTGAAAGTGGTCCCTCCACTTTATAAGCATGCCCTTTCAATGGATTCTTTTTAAATGAAATGCCCCACTAAATATTTTTAATAAAATACCCCATGATTTTTAAATATTAAACCCCATATGCTTTTAATAAACAACAACTTGGGCCTTTTAAAAATGACAAACACACACTGCGTCCCTCCACCATCGCCGCGATCGCCTTCTCGACTGAATTTGATTCGAAAGGGGATCCGCAGCTCCGGCCTTCTTCACCTCGATGACGTGGAAGGAAGACGTTACCTCAAGTGTCTCCACTGCATGCATCTCTCCGCCAATTCTGGCCACGCCCAGCGCACCAAAAAAAACTCCTCCAAAATTATGCCATAAATTTAGCGTGCCAGGCCTCGCAATACCCGGACTACTGGAAGTCAGCTGAAACGCAGCATACTCAAGGGACTGGTCTTCGTCTCGAGGGCCCTCTTAGATCGATGAGAACGCTTGGTGAAACTGCTCCTCCTGAGCATTCGTTTACTGGACATCGTTTATCGGGCCACCATGGTACAAGCAGCAGTTTCAACGCCACCCTTTCCCGGCTCTATTTTTTTTTCAATCAAGCATAGGATTGTATGTTAATGCATTCTGTACCTGTAGCTTCTTCCCAATATGGCACCTGCAATGTCGACGTACCTCAAGAAACTTCACGCCTGCATTCGGTGGTTACTGGAAGAGAATACGACTGATGATCTTCGTCTCCCAACTCAAGAAATACGACCATGATGTCGTAACTATTTTCTTGGTGCCAGAGTCACCGCCATGACTAGATTCTCTCAGTCTCCCTCTACTCGATTTGTTAAAGAAAAACAACAAAAAAAAACTCTGCAATGCCACCTGCTAAAAGTATTCCTCCGTCCGAGAGAGCAAGTTCCCGTCCATGATTTGACGGCTCTGGCACCAGTGATAACATCTCGTAGAGGAAAAACTGTCTCAAATTCATTACTGAAAGCCTGCACAAATATTACACAGATTGAAACTCTGATTCGTTACCGAAATCTCGATTGCCCCAAGTAGCAAACTCTGATTCCATCCACATTTGAATTGCTCTTCGATTTAGAATTTCAAATGGCAATGCTACACTGTTAAATCTTTGTGGGCGCCATGGCCAATAAAAAAAATAGAGCCTCCTTTTTGCTCTCCCAGTAATCCTGCTAGAAATCTTGCCTGGATCTTAATTTTTGGGGGGTCTCGAGGTGGATCCCCAGCAATGGCATCCATAGCACTGCCCTCTGCATCACAGATCTCCTTAGCAACATCATCGTCATCATGCAGGCGCAGATCAGTACCGCTTCTATCTGCCAGGCCTACGGTTTCACGTCGCGACCGGGGGTCGACCAGCATATTCAGCTGCGCTCTCTCCCCCGTCTCGCTAAAGCCGCTGCCGCTGCTCCCTTCGGCAAACTCGTTCTTCTCGGGGAATCCAATGGATGCTGAAAGTATATAATGAAATGGCAAAAATGTGGATGGATCACTGGATCTCCATCGCCCTCGTCGAAGCTCGTGAACATTCTTGTCATTTGAAGCGCGCTCCAAGGAAGTGCATTTCTTTTTCTACATTTCCCCTCGATGTCCACAAATTGCAATAGCACAATGCAAACCAGGGCCCCGAGACAACTGTAACATTTTTCCTCAGAGCCGAAGCTTCTGGGAGGCGATGAAATCCACTGCAATTGCCTGCGCAGGTCGGGCCCATCCTACCACCTGAGGCCTTCGAGGACCCCCGCCATGACATAGAAATTGTGCCAGTCGTCCAAATGGGGACAAACACGGACGACAAAAAGTGTATACAATGGTTGGACTCACAGTAAAAAAAATAATGAGGATTTGCCAAAGCAGAAAATATGAAATTTACCCCCTTCAAAAAGTTATGAGACTGTTGAAGAAAAATGACTGTAATGACTTCTCTCAGTGGCTGGACACTGCAACAAATCTACTGCATTATCGATCTACTCCAGATCTGTTGCAATAGACTTCAGCTCATCTATTTTATTTTTTGCAGCTTGTCATCAACTAGTTATCGGATGGCTTGCCCCATTATTTCTTTCACCTTCCCATCGACGTAGACCTTCGCGTTGTCAAAGAAATTGACGCCATGATCTCTACAACAAGTCAGAAGGGATTTCGCATCCTAGAGGCCCACCTGGTTGCCAAAGCTCACCCTCTTCGTCGTCATTTTCCCTATAAGGATCGTCCTTAGGTCAACACCATAACAGATCTGACCAAGGGACATATCAACGGAGATTTCATGATCTCACGTATTTCAACACCATCTAAAAAAAATGAAAAAAAATTTCCCGAACTTAAAAAAAAAAAATTTACCATCTGGTTTCTGATCCATCAAATGATGGAGAGCATACTCCCTCAGTAAATTTTTTTAAAAAAATAGGGAAGAAATAAAAAATCATGGGGAGGGAGGATTTCCATGAGGGAAATCCCCCCTCAGGGGTTTCAAAGGGCAGGGAAAGCCTGCTCTGATACCAAATGTTAGGAGTAAAACTAAAGGGATTATATTATTCATAAAAATGGTTACAATATATAGGCAGAAGACCTATATGATAAACTGACAAGTGTCAGTATAAACTGACAAGTGTCAAACTAAAGAGGCATAGTGCACTTTAATTCTAACAACACCCTCTCATAGGTATCGCAAAGCAACACTATTATTGGCTCCAAAAACCAACTATTAAAACTGTACACTGACTCCCACCTTGTCAAAATTGGAGTCCACATATAAATTGGTAGGGGTTCATTATTTTTGCCCACCTTCATTACTACTATAAAGGAGAAGCACTGCTGCAACTGAAAGAAGAAAAACCACACTAAAAATGATGTGTGCTGAAAAGATCTAGATGTACCAGTCTGCATTATTTCCAATTGAAAGTTGATTCTTCGAGAAATACACTCAACCCAATCGAAGAAAATGGGATTGCCATCCTGCCTCATGGCTGCGGGAGAATAAAATTCAACCTTACAAATACATTGTGCTACAACCGCTTGCTATTTATACATTGTCTCATCCGAAGGCAACCCAACAACCCTAGCTAACATAGAGTATATATCCAAACTCTTAAATTTTGAAAGTAGCTTCGACAAGTTGGGAAGCTGCCCCATATACAACTCTCTAATGAGCTATGTCTCCATAAATTGATGTATTGCTACCGTGGAGACGTATCGATCTTCTTGCTCATCTGTATGTAGATTTTTATTAACTACATGGGAAGGGGCCTTCAATCCATAAGAAAATTCCTCATGAATCTCATCTGGAGTAATGGTAAATAAAATCTCCCTTCTGGAATTCCTGACTGCGTTCATAAATGAGTCATAGAATTTTGTTATGATCTGCACTAGCTCAGGATAGGGATGCACAAGCGGGCCTAAATACTAGAAAAAATATGAATTATAGGGAATTGTAAGCCAGTTGTTATAAGATACACCTTGACTCACTACCGCTTCTACATCCTACCTTAACCTTTCAATTCCTTTGTGAGAGATGAGGCAATATCTGATTTTTGCCATGGTATCTTCATATGGGTCCAGGTCCACATAATCATTTTTTCAAGCCTTTTTGGCTCTAGATCCTCCTTCCTTTTTCTTCACCTTTTTAGGCTCTACAGCCTCTAGGACATTCTTGGGCTCTTTGTTGCATTTCCCTATTTTTTACTCTGATGAATTCTCTGAGCAACCTCTGAAATTCCCTGTAGCTAAGATGCAAGATGCAACAGTAAAAATTTAAAAATAGACGTGAAACTGCAATATTTTACCTCATGGTTTAAATAGAACTATTTTGCAACTACCACAATAAATGCCAATTTAATGTTAGGTGCATTCAGGAAGAATATGTTTCGAACTATGAACCTGGCACCATTTTCAATGCATTAACGATTTCTCCTTTGATTCGTTGTCGAATCCTCCTAAAAAAGTGTGCCCAACATGCCATAAAATTTCATTGTAAATCATGCCTTGGCACCTAAAGATTTATGGGGCAACTTAAATTGGTCGCTCGTCATCCAATTATTTTAATTTTCGTAGCTCCTCAAAAATAAAAAATCTGGCACTAAGCACATTTTCAATTTAATGATCTTTCTTCTTGCACTCTTGCCCTCTGATTGTTGACACATAACCCAGGGGTGTTATTTCTTACACAAAGTGCTTCCGAAACTATGGCAGCTATTTCTTTTTTTTTGGTAAAATCACTTTGGGCACAAAGTAATTTATTTTCCCATGGAAACTTTAAATCTTAATCCAATACGTCGCTCCTCTGCTTGATTTGGGTGCCTTCAGTCTATTTGAAGAGTATGTCTGCGTTTTGCTTTTTCTCATATGCCCCTCCACTTTTTTTTTAGAACAAATCAGAATTCTCTAAAAATAAAAATAAAACACTTTATAAATGAGAAAACTTCGAAAGAGCATGAGCTTTTAATTTTAAACTTCTTGCAAAAATAGGCTTCGTCATGTTTCCTTACACGTTCACCCATATTATGGGCGAATGGACCGTTTGACCCTTTCTTAAGGTGAATGTGCTGCCAATGAAGACGTCTCAAATGCTTTTCATGCTTTTTCTCTTTTTTTCCTTTATATCTTTCACTTTTAAAAGCGCTTTATAAAAGAACTTAAAAAAACATGTGCTTTTAATTTTAAACTCCTTAAAAAGCAAAGTTTCATCGCAATTTCATTGCGTTCACCCATAGCATGGGTGAATGGGCCGTTTGCCCCTCTTGTAGGGCGAACATGATGTCTACCCAATGTTCTCTTTTGCCAAACCTGTTGTCTATTTAAGTTCGCCCCGACTAGCCAAGCTTCAATTTATCAGGGGTGAACCTGACATTCATAATTCTTTGCTTTCTCTTTATGAATACGTCCTCTTGATGAAGGATTTTTTTTTTCATTTTTGCTATTCTCAATCGCCTCATTCTTAGGGTAAAAGCCCTTTCGCTTGCTGTTAAATTCCCTTTGTATTTTTCTTCATTCACTTCTTTTTTTTACTTACTTTTTTTTTTTTATATGTATATATATGACATATCAATCATCAAAAAATTAAAATAACAACGTTTAAAAAAGGATATTTACATATGTACAAAATGGTACCTCAATGAAATATCAACATGAAACATAGCCCTTCAAATGAAGACCATTCACAGAGATAGGTAGATCATAACCTTCCATATCATGAAGGTAATAAGCATTTGCTGAATTTACTACCGAAACTTGAAAAGGGCCCTCCCAGATAACATCAAATTTATGGTGATTCCCTGGCTTAGCCTTCTTTTCATTCTATTTTAAAACCAGATCTCCCATATGAAAATTATGCTCATTTGATTTCTTTCCAAACCATTTCCTCATATCTTTAGTATGCTAAAAAAAACCTGGTAATTCTATTCCCTGCTCTCCTCTAACTGCAACAACTATGCGAAACTTACACTCATGGGGTCATATTATTCATCCTCAACCTGGAATAACTACAATGTTTAGAGAATAAGAAGCTCAATATGTGTAGGGAGAACAACTTCTTTCCCATAAACCAAGGCATACAGAGAAGTCTTAATAGATTTTTTTACTGAAATACAATCTTCCCAAAGCGCTTGATTTAACAACAAATGCCAGCTTCTCTTGTTACTACCTATCATTCTTTTCAATATTCGTAGCAAATTATTATTGGTATATTCGGCCAACCCATTCCCCTATGGATAATAGTTGGATGATGTCTTCAAATAAATGTCGTATTTGCTAGCAAACTCTGTAATTTTAGCCCCAATTAATGGAGTGTCATTGTTAGTCACAATAAAATCTGGTATACCAAATCGAGTAATGAGCCCTTCTATAAAGGATATAATAGTAGTCTGGTTAGCCTTCTTGGTAGGTATAGCCTCCATCCACTTGGTGAAATAATCGGTCATTGTTAAGATATACTTGTGTTTCACGAAAGAATGTGGGTCAATGGCACTGATGAAATCAAGACCCCACTATTGGAAAGGTGCTTCCACTTGGATTGGATGTAAAGGCAAATCTCCTTTCATAATTCTTCCCACATATCATTGATAACTATCACACTACTAACTTATTTTATGAGCATCAGTGAATAGAGTGGGCCAATAATAACCTACTCAGATAATATTTAATGCCATAGGCCTGCCTGCATAATGTCCTCCAGATAGCCCATAATGAAACTCTTCCAGTATCTTTTCCTTTTCAGATGTTTTCACGCACCTAAGAAGAACTCCGTCAATGTTCTTATGATATAACCCATTGGGCAACAATACGTACTTGAGTGCTTGCAACCTGAATCTTCGATGTCGTGAGGCATCAAGATGAGTTGGACATCTCCTAGAACTAAAATATTCAATCAAATCTTCTATCCAATCTTTGTCGCTCATATCTTGATAATTTTCACATATCCTTTCGCTGACATCTTCATCTTGCATTACACCAAATATTTTGGAAGTAACGCTTTTAGCTGCCTCTTGACATAAGGCTCACCCATGAACTAGTTTTTTTGGTTAGATTTTTATGTCGTATTCTTGGATCTTTGAGACCCATCCTGCCCTATTATCACCTAGATCGCATTGAAGTATGAAGTTTTGAACATCAAGATGAATGACATAAACCACGGTATTGCTTTGAGAAACAAAGTGTCAACTTCTTCAACGATTTCATCACTGCATAAACTTGCTTCTTAATAAAATTCTACTTTTCTTGATGTGATGCAATAACTTGGCTAAAGAAGGCAATCGATTTTTCTTCTCCATATTCCTATTTCTAAGTCAACACTACAACATAGCTTTCATTATCACCTACTACATAAAGGATAAAATATTTTGAATAGTCAGGATTAATCAAAACTAGAGCTTTAGTGATTCTTTCTTTGATTTCCTGGAAAGATTACCTCCTAACTTCTATCCACTTGAACTCGGCATTATTTTTCAAAATCTCATTCAAGGGCTTCACAACCTAAGCAAAATCAGCAATAAAATTGCAGATGAAGTTTATTTATCCGAAGAAATATTGCAGGTCTTTCTTATTTGCATGTTGTAATTTCATGAGTGCTTTGGCTCTTGCGGGATCTGTCACCAATCCTTCTTGTGATATTATGTGGCCCAACAACTTCCCTTCATTGATGGTAAAAATTGATTTCTTTGGATTGATGGAGATCCCAAATTCATGACACTTTTCAAAAACCTGCCTTAGATGAGCAACATGATCTTCTCTGCGATGCGAAAACACAGTCATATCATCCAAATATATCACAATAATTATATTTAGTAACTCATCGAAGAAGACATCCATGGCTCTTTGTAATGTGGCAGCGACATTCGAGAGCCCAAAGGGCATTCGTTGGTAGGCAAATGTACCCCACTTGGTAGTGAATGTTGTTTTTTATTGATCCTCGTCCTTCACCCAAATTTGATTATATCTGGAGAAGCCATCTAATAATGAGAATCTCTGAGCACCAGCAACCACATGAATAATATGATCAATCTGAGGTAGAGGGTAATGATCTTTGAGTGATTTCTGGTTCAAGTTGTAGAAATCAATGCACAACCATATGTCTCCATTCTTCTTTCTTACTAGGACCAGGTTTTCCACCCAGGTCAAGTGCTTGATTGGATATATAATCTTGGTCTCTAGCATCTTTAATAATTCTACCTTCATGAGCGCTTCGATCTTAGGATTGACGAGACGCTGCTTTTGCTGAAAAGGTTTCACCCCTTCTTGCAATTTTATGGTATTCTATATCACGTTCTTATAATATCCCTTCAAGTCCTGGTAACTCCATGCCACAATGTCAGGATACTTGTAGCACAGGTTTTTAATCCCTTCCAGTTCACCCGATGCACAATCAATCTTGATCTTAATAATATTTTTAGGTTCCAACTGTAATTCCTTGTACTCCTTGGCATCTACTTTAATCCTACGCTTATTTGCTCTATCATTTTAGTCAAATAGACTTTCCAACGAGATTAAACCTCTGGGGATGTGATTATTCCTTAACTAGAATAGCCCTTTCTTCTCCTCTTTGATAAGCAGTCTATCATCTACGCCAGCAGCTTCTTTGAGCAGAAAATTGACTATTTAAGATATATAAATTACCCTAACATTATTGGGCTTTCATACCACTTGCTCCATGGGAGAGTAATTTACATCGAGAGAAGCTAAAATATGAGCATGTATGTTCTGCTCTTGAGGAATTGCTTGAATATTCAAAGCTATGAAAACTTCAAATAAATCCCAGACCCTATTGCAATAAGCTTTTAGGTAATGTTATTTTGATACACATTTATTAGTGTTCTATTAGCTCAGAGTCACCAAAAATATGCAGCTATTTAATGCCCAATTTTTTAGCCTTTTTCAATCCAAGGTACAATACTTCATACTCAGCTACGTTATTTGTACAACTCCAAGTCAACCTATAAGAATAAGTCTTTTGTATACCTTCAAGAGATATCAATACGACGCCAGATCCTACGCCATTCTTACATCTGGTGCCATCAAAATACAGTTTCCATAAATTATTTGTGTCGAACACCCATGAATCAGGGACTAGCTCTTCAACTTTCTCTGGTTTAGTTATTGTATAACAACCAATATCTGTTCCAATCATTGCATTAAAATTTGTGAGTAAAAATTTATATTCCAAGTGAAGCTCATCCATTGCTTCTTCTACTAATTCAACCTATTCTAGTTCTTCAGTCATCATGTTCACCATTCCTGGAGAATGTTCTTCCTTTTCTAGCCTTTCGAGGTGAAAAGGTGAAGGTTTTTCATTATGGATACAAATCCATTTTCCCTTGAATGGTATTTCCAAGTGTGAATAGTCCAAGGAAATATACCCTCCTATCTTAGCTGTGAATTCCATCGAAAGGCACATGCTAAAATATGGCTCCAAGTCAACTACTACCACTTCTTGGATTATTGTGATTTGTGGCATAGTATGAAGAACAATAGGGATATCCTTGATCACCCCCACCATATTTACTGGAGTCCCATCCAATTGCAACACTCTTGGGTCACTCCTTGTATATTCCATCCCCATTACTTCGCATACTGCCTTCAACATGATAGTAGTTGCAACTCCAGATTTGATCATACAATTATGTATAATCCACCCTTCCATCCTCAGAGATAAATAAAATGGGGGAGGCCTATTTTTACCTATTGCAAAAGTTGGTAGCACTTGCGCTAAGACTGTTTGATAGGGGTCTTTCTTCTGATCTTTAGCAGTCTTCAAGGATTCTTGTAATAAATCAACTTGTCCTGGCAACTGTAGAGCATCATACAAGCTAGATTTTGCTGAGATATTCTTCATTTCTTCTACAATGCTATAACTTGAGGCATCCAAAACCTTCTCTTCTAAAACTCGTTTATATTGATCCTAGTATTTTTGAGTAGCCTCTAATCTTTGTCTCTTCATCAACGATGGGTACTTGAGCCACTCCCTGGCCTACTCTTTTGTTTCATCTTGCATTTGAGCAGCTACTGTAGGTTGCGAAGTTGATACCCTAGTTTGTAATTTCTTTTGAGCTTGCTTAGGTAATAAGTCTTTTAACTTGACATAATATTGCTCCTTAGCCCTCACACCGGGCGCTTTCACTAGGGGTATCCATATCTCATCTTGCACCTTTGGTTCTGCAATCACCTTCAAAGGTTCGAGCTTTGTCGGATCTATGGTTCCTAGCCTCTTCTCAAACCTTGTGAGGACCAAAAATTTCTCTAAAGAGGGCATCATCAAATTATGATCTGCTTCTTTGATCATGTTAACTTGTCCACCAGCCAAACTCTCTGCTAACATTTGTACATAATTCATATGCACCATACAGGTATCTTCTCCATGAAAATCATTGCATGTCGAACACCAATATTCTTTCTATGTTACACTGGTCTCCTCATTTGCTATCACTATTATACTCCTCTCAGGGCCTCTTCTTGTAGAAGCTTATTCTTGAGTAATTAGTGGGGTTTGGAATCTTCATGATCAGAACTCAGCCTCTACTTGTTTCTTCCTTACTATTGTAAGCTCATTAGATATTATCCTCAATGATGTGTTATTGGACTTTACTTCTTGCAACAATATCATGAAAGGGTCAGGATTAGATGATGGAGAAGCTGTTGGCAAAGGTAAGGGTGCTTATGGCATGGGCAACGAAAAAGGGATTGGAGGCATTGGTAGTTTTGAAAAAGGAACAAATGTCAATAGTTGTGGGACTGATGGAGCAGGTATCCGTGAAAAAACTAGAGTGGAATGTTATGAGATGGGAATCAGAGCAATATGAGGCAGGATTGAGCTCCATGAAGGGATTGGATACATAAATGGCATAGGTTGCAAAAATGCACTAGAATACAGGTACTAAGGTGTTGGAAATTTGAGGTATTTTATGTTTTCATTGATGTCACATGGATCACATTGAGTTTTTGTGGCCAAAGTATTTCATAAATAAGCATTTATGATATTTTGGAAAGCATGTATATATACAGGTTTTTGTGAAAACCAAGGTAGAAAAAATAAAAGGTTTTATTTAAAACCATGGACGACAGATTTGAAATGGGTTTTTCTTAAAACCCGGGTTGGATTTTCGTTTTGTCGAAAAAGGTGCCCTGGTGATGGTGATATTTAATTTTAAATATTTAGTTTAAATTTTAATTATTTAAAATTTTAATTTTAATTTTAAAATTAAAATTAAAGTCATCATCGATGTCATAAAAACCATGCGCTATCAAAAGGAAATTAATAATTAAAGGTGTCAACGTACGTGAAATTAAAGGAAGGTTGCATATATATATGCAAAGGCTTTTGATTCAAAAGACTAAGCATCGAATGAAGAGAACAAAAAGTGGAAGCCCCGAAATCCTTTGATGTGACAGCGTGGTCCAACGGTGAGCTTGGGAAGCATGGAGTTTTTGGTTGCGACAGGGCATGCGTTCAATTCCCATCGGGTTTGATTTTCGTAGTGTGGAAGAAGATCATTTAGCACACGTTTTTGGCATGAGCAAGGGCATCGAAATATAGGGAGCATTTTTGCTCTCTGTCCTATGTGAGCAGATAGCTCATGTGGTCTTTGTCATCGCAGTTGTGGTGTTTAGTGGGCAGTGACGAGGGTTCGATTCCCTCTAAGATGTAAGTAAACGTTTTATTGAATATTTTTTATTATTTCCTAATGTTGGAGGAATAAGGTGATGCTAAGGGAATAATTTTTGATTAAATTTTTATTTACTTAGAAGGGAAGATATAAGGGTTGAAATGCACTTTTAGAAAAAGAGAAATTTTTGGTGTTTCCCTATTTTATAAGTATACCATATTATATATCGTTGGAAAGATTATTTCGAGGGCTATTTGATTAACTTGATTAGATGGAGAAATAAGGTGTATGTAAAGATATATTTTTATTTTTGTAAAGGGGTTCAAAGTGAAGGTTGTTTTGTTCTTTTTCAAAGTGTGTTGAGTGTGGCAGATTTCCAAAGGGGTTTCTTCATCTTCATAAAAGGTATGGGCACATTCTCTTATTGATTAATTATGGTGGTTGATTTCTAAAATATAATTAGAGAGAAAAATATTGATTGTGGTTTCCTTTTCGAAAGTGGTTGGTTGAATGCTTCAAGGTTTTCTAGTTCAAGAGTTGTGGTTAAACCTTATTTTATAAGCATAGTTGTTAAAGCCCATTGGTTATGCAAAGAACTTGAAAAGAACATGAGTATAATTATTATGTGAAGAATGTTTTATTAACATTGTTGTTGAAGCCCATTGGTTATGCAAAGAACTTGAACTTGATAAGAACATGAGTATCATTGTTATGTGAAATTTGTGGTTGAGCATTGTTGGAAACATTTGAGTTGGTTGATGTTAGAGTTAAAGTGCACTATGCCTTCACCTTGACACTTGTCAGTTTCACTTGAAAAGTGTCATGTGTTTCATATAGGCCTTCTGCCTATATATGTAACTCATTTTTATCAATAATATAATCCCATTTAGTTTGATTACTCCTGACATTTGGTATCAGAGCAGGCTTTCCCTGCCCTGTGAAACCCTTGAGGGGGGATTTCCCTCATGGAAATCCTCCCTCCCCCCTCATTTTTTATCCCACTATTTTCCCTCCTAACATTTGGTATCAAAGCAGGTTCCCTCTCCTGCCTGTGAAACCCTTGAGGGGGGATTTCCCTCATGGAAATCCTCCCTCCCCCCATTTTTCATTTTTTTTTCACCCCCATTTTTTTTCAAGCTAGGGAGTCAAAATGGTATTATGGTGAACGAGTTCCTGGCAGGAAGATTTGAAGTTTTTGGTTGTGCGGCTTGTGGTCTGGTCGAAAATCTCAAGAGAACTATCACTGAAGGAGATGCATGGCTATGGAGCACCCAACACGATGAACATATTTTTGTATTTTTTACTGGTGATTGCGGTGACGATATCCATTTTATGTGGAGTGTGTGATGTTTTTCCAGGGCGGATAAATTGTTCTTGATCTACTACTGGTCCTTTTTTGTCAATCCATTTGTATCCCTCTGTAACATGGTCAACTGTGCAAAAAGAGTAACAATCGACCTCGCCGCTCCGTGCACGGCGTTCTGAAACACTCCTCGTCTCTCAAGGAAACGCAGAAACAAGCGGTGCAAAAGTTTTAGTCAATTTTGCCACATCAAAGGACCAGGCTGGAGCAGGTGGAGAGCTTGAAGTTCTGCCTTCCATGGCAGGAAATCACATAGGGATGGACCAGAAGGTGGATCTGGGAATACTTCCTTATCTTGTTGAACTTGATGAGAATTTTTTGCTTTTCTCAACCGAGATAGATGGAGAGACCTCTGATGAAAGCAACGCTACAGATGTGGGCAATAGTGCAGGAGGATGTGGTAAAAATACTTTCATGACAGAGCCACCGTCGTCGCGATTATGTCCTCGGGTCTCGGGTTGGGACTTACCTACGATTTGGACATCTGCATCGTGTCGAATTCAATGGAGGATTGGGATTTTTGAATGCTCAGGGTCAATAGTCATTCATTCACGACTTTAACAGCTTTAAAAGATACATTTTTTGCCCATTTTCTATGGCGGGCATCTGCGGCAAAGGCTACTTCGACGCGGGATCGAATGGCGATGGTGAAGGCTGGATTAGCAGTGACAAATACTTCTTCAATGCATGTTGCTTCAGCGAGGGATTCCTCGGTATGGGCTACTTCGATGAGGGCGACGCGGGTGACGCGGGCGCTGTAAGCAACGCGGGCGGCTCTGGCTTCGTTGTTGGAAAAAGTCAGATCTCATTTGTTGGAAGTCGCAGGATCAAGTTCGTCGATGATAGAAACAACAAAATAACATGCCATTTTGGAGTACACCACCGCTGTTAATGTAATGGAGCCATTTGATAGCTCCTTCAGCGGACAATTGGCACCAACGTTGATCGGGGCCCTCGAATATTTATTTTATGTTTTTGTTTTCCATTATTCGTCCCTTGGTTTCGCCCACATCTACTACGGGTAAAGATGTTCTATTTTGGCAGAGACGTCGTCCAACGGTTGAAGGAGAAGGGCCAACCGAGATTCGCCGGTTCCGATCCGCAGCAATTACCCTTCAAATTTTAATTACAACGGCAGCAATTTTCCAACCAAAAAATACATTTGAGTGGAGGGCCCCACCACCTCTCTTCCGCAGCGCGCTCGACAGCTGGACTCAGATCCGCCTCCACGTCTCCCCGCAACTTCAACGATGACTATTTCACATGCCGAACCCGACGGTCCCGTGGCAGCACTGGAGGACCATGGGCAAATACAACGACGACTCTCGCTTTGGTGGCGGCGGCGACTACAGATCATTTTTTATTTGAAGGGTTTTCATATTTCGTGATTTGAATTTCAGAGAGGTGCTTGCTTTCTTCAAATAAAATCTTTGCTCCCCCAAATTTTGATGTTTTGTGGAAACCCTAGTTTGAAAGATTCTGTTGTTCCCTGGGTTAAATTTTTTGGAGGCCTTGAATGGTGTAATAAGAGTCTGCAACGGGCCGTAAGAGGGTTAACTTTATATTCCCTAGAAGGGTGGGATTTTTGCATTGTGAGGTTGAGTGCTTTTAATGTCATTGTAGTGGGGGCAAAATTATTCAAATCATGGGGATACTTATTTTTAAGAAGGGAGCATTTACATTAAAAGGAATCATTCCTTTTATTTTTTATAATTGTATTTGTCCATAGTGGGTGGCCTCAGTTTGTTTTTAGTGAGGGGCATTATTATTTTTTATATAAAGTGAAGAGACCACTTTATGACACTTGGAGAATGCCCATGTCTATTGGCCGATAATATGGTTCCTTTGGCCATTTTTTTAATGTATTTCCACAAGGGAGATATTGATGTTATTTTTTTTTCCCACCTGAGAGTGATGCCGCCATTGAGCGATGTTGTTTTTTTGCTGCCTAGAGAGGCATGCTATTGTTCTTTCAGCAAATTGAAGGCCCCTTTGATGATGAAGTATAGGGGTATTTATAGTCATTGGAAACGTTTTTCTATGACGGACACAATGGTGGTGTCATATTGTAATTTTGAGGCTATTTCAATTCAGTTTTTTAGCCTCAAAGTTCTTATACCTTGGAGTGCACTCTCGGTTGTACCCGACACTCCCGAGGTAATTTTATATGTGATCCTTGTACCTAGTGATCTTTTCTATACACTTGGTGAATGCAGCAGCTGGTTACCCATGCATTTTTGTGGGATGACATGGTCACCATAAGGACACTTATACTAGGGACTACAGACAAAGACACCCTAGACTCTATCCGAGGTTTTTTCGGATCTACTTCTGAAGACTACAGACGAAGACACTTCAGAAGATTCTCTTCTTTTCTTCTTCTCTCCTCCTATTTTGATCTATGGCTCATTTTATTGTATTGAGTGCATTTTCGACAGAGACCGACACTCTTATATGGCTCGTTTTTCCTTTGTATTAGGTGCATTTTTGGTAGAGACCGACACCTTCTAGATTAAGTTCACCACGTGGTGAATCTAGTCAGTGACCTATGAGAGGCAACATCCTCTAACAATGACCTGCAGAGGCAACAAACCCAGAAGTGGTTGACCCTGAGGCACCCATGATGACCCCGAGGCACTTAGACGGCTGACCCAGTGGCAACAGACCCATGGAAGTGGCTGACCCTGAGGCAACAAACCGAGATGTATACATAGTGAATCTAGCATTATTCATAGTTGGAAAGCTAAGAGCACAGAGCACAAGCCTAGACCAAATCAGCAATAAGAGAGGATGATAGGTTGTTTTAGAGAAGTCAACATTAAGGGGGAATGTTACCTAATGTTGACTTGTTTTTTTTATTTAGTTAGGATAGTGCACTTTAAGGGGGAATGTTAGAGTTAAAGTGCACTATGCCTTCACCTTGACGCTAGTCAGTTTCACTTGACAAGTGTAATGTGTTTCATATAGGCCTTCTACCTATATATGTAACTCATTTTTATCAATAATATAATCCCCTTCAGTTTTACTTCTAACAGGTGCTACATAATTTGAAAGACGCAATCATCGTGCTAGAAAAGGGCAACATTTTTCTTTTTACCCAGGGCATAGTTGTGCAAATTTTTGGCTTCATAGGTAAGCCATTTTTATTGCCATATTTCACCATGAATCATATGTTTGCCATGGAAGTTATGTGCTACATCAATCATGTGAACGATATATGGAGTTGGACATAGAAAGAAGATGACATGCAAGATGTTTAAATTCGACGGTATAGAAGTGAGCCAAGTTGGGAAGAATAGGCTCTTGATGGTGGTGCTACAATATTTGGGTTTTATTGAACTGCCATAGTGCTGGCAATATGATCCTCTGGGTAAGTTATTGGATATTGTGAAGGCTAAGTAATTTCATTGTTTCCCTCAGCCTGATATCCAGAAAAGAAGAAACAATTTTGATGGGCCAGACATGAACTGGCATATTGAAAAAATGACAACCCTTCCTCCATGGCATGATTATTATGAGCAGGAGGCTGAATATAATCCTGCTAATAATACGACTCACATTCCCCCATCAAGATTATTCAGTTTTGTCAAGGAGGCTGAACCTAAGTGGACTAAAGAGAAAATAATGAACTGGTGGATTATGCGGATTCATCACAGAAAGCCAAAAATTGCTTATGGGTTGAAATTGGACGAGCAATTTTCATATGCTTACAATGAGTTTGTAGACTCGTATTAGCCCGTCACCTTTGCCAATATCTTATCGCAAAGTTTTTAGCACTCTGACAGTGGCGAAGGTGAAACAAAGCAAGAGCACCCACCAGTTGAAGATGAGGCTTCAGAGGAAGAAGAATAATAGTATGTGTTTAAAAGGAGGTCTTAGTGAAAGAAGTAACAGGGAGAGGAGATGCCAATGCCCAAAAATTAAAATTTACCAAAGGCACCCCCAATTCCAAAGGTGACGAAAAGGCCAAGGACTAGTGTAGTTGTGACTTCTACCATTGAGGCCCTTACAATTTTAGTTGTTGTAGTAACTGTTCCCATGGTTTCTAAGGGATCGATGGTTATTGTAAGTTCTTCACCCATGAAAGATCTCTCAACAAAATTCATAGATAAATTTTTGATGGCTCAATCGCGTGAGGAAGATCACTTGTCTGAGAGTTCACATGTTGAAGTCATGAATGAAGGAGAAGATTTGGACATTCGCGAAAGGGTGGAAGTACACAAAGGAGAAGCAGTTTTGTAGCCACCCCTATCACCACAACACATGATGCTTGCACTCGAATGTACGTCTTTCCTTCCCCCTTCTTCTTCTTCAAAGCAAGCAGTAGTTTCCATTTCACTTTCATCTACTCCACTTCCATCATCTTCAGTCTTGGTTTCTCCATCGTTTGGTATGCCATCCATGTCTACTTCACTTCCATAATTTCTACCCTTGAAGTTACTGCTACTCCTTCCTCTATTCACATTTATTCATCTTCTATTTCTTTCAATTCATATGCATCAGGGTCGAACCCATTTTTGTGCCCTTTTCCTTCCATTATCACTTCCACCACCATTCAGGTTGTTAGTACGCAAGATCCCCCTAAGGTAAGTGTAACTGTAGCCAACCCCACTTATTCCACCAAGCCCTATGTTCCCATTTCATTTGTTATTTCCATCCTACCCATTATAACCATGTCGTCCACTCACATTGGGCCCAGTCGCTCAAATATTTTTGTCCTATTTACCCCATTTTTGGAGCAACAGACAGTCCCTAATGTGTAGGTGGCCTGTAAGTAGCCTGAAATAGAGAAGATCAATCAAGCACATATGAGTTCTTCCTAGTGGTTGAAGAGTATGTAGTGCAAAGAGGCCTTGGCTCCAGCTTGGCCAATTAAAAAAATTGCTTTTGATCCCATCATGAAAGAAGCTCATATTACCATAATTATGCCATTGGTCCAAAATCCCTAGGGAGAGTTGTTTATTGATGAACTTTTTTTCAATACAATAACATAAGATCTCACACGGATTGATCCCATAGATAAAATGGGTAATATTTAGTCAGATATGAGCTCAGTGTATCTACATGGCAAACATTTCAAGGAGAAATATTTCAAAAATTAGAACAAAATAATTGAGCTCAAAAATACCTTGGATAAAAATAGAGCCCAGGAAGAAAAGACGACCACTGAGAATGACTATTGGCATTAGCAAGTCAAGTTGCATCTAAAGGAGTGCAATGCTGCTAGGATTGAAATGCATAAACTTCAGCAGCAGCTAGAAGAGATGAAGAAGTAGTTGAAGGAGAAGGCAAAACAAGCCACAATATTTTTGAGAGATAATTTTAAGGGCACCCATCTTCGCTCTGCATAGAATTGTGAAAATTTGGCTATGCAAGAAGTTAAAGTGTTGCATTACTTATGGGAGGTGTGACTACAAATACATTTGGGGTAACAATTTATTGATAACGCGGAGGAGATGCTATCACCCTACATGGAGATGGTTGTAAAGATATAATCTTTAACTAATGCCAATTTGTATATTCATCACCTCAGTGAGATGGATTGTGCTTGATCCAAGGTGAAAATAATGTTGCGTAGTTACTTCCAGTTAATGGACCTGGTATGAGAATGGAGGACCATCCTCAACACTATTGAATGTGAGAACACCATTTCTATATCTCATTTTGAGACTATTGATGAGTTGGGATTTCTAACCTTTGTAGATGATTAGGGAGAACCTCTTCCCATGGAATATCTGGAAGAACTCTAGAAGAAATTTGTCGAAGGTACCTCCAAAATTTATGCTTGGGAGGAACCTATCACAGAAGCGTAAGTGTTGCCCTTGATGCAAAAGTATACGCACTTGGAACTGTCTTTGTATGAGTTGGCTCAACGAGCAAAGCATCTCAGCTTAACATATGTTTAGAACCTTCACTTTGTCTATGATTCCTTGAGTACCTCCTGCCTATTCACTGCTTGGGAGGAAGTAGTTCGTGCTTATGAGGTTATTTATGAAACCATTCGGGAACAAAAAGAGCAAGCAACAACAGAGTGCGCAACAGTGGAGAAGGCAACATAGGAAGTGGAGCGAGCTGAAGTGTTAAAGGTAGTGGCCAAGGTGGAAGAAAAGGAGAATGTTGAGGAAGAGGCATGTCAGAAGGCATCTATAGCATCTGCAAAGGTTCCAGCTAAAGACTCTGTAACCCAATTAATAAAGGCCTGGGATCGCTTGCATCCATGCGAGTTGGATACCCCGTGAGTTGAAAATATTGGCAATTTTGTATTTTGCCACACTAGAAATTTTATTGAAATATTTTGATACAATATTGTATATGGCGACATTATTTCAAGGATAATTTTAATATGTTCCTGATCTATTTATATGTATGTTGTATTTATTTTTGCATTAATTTAGGTTTGTCACACTATGAATACATTAAAAATGAAGGCGTCTGAAGAATTGTGAAAAATAGAAAATAATTGAAGGGGTTGAAATGTATTCACGAACGCCCCAATCGCCCTATAGAAGGGCGAAAAAAATTCCAAAAGAAAAGGAAAATAATGGAAAAATTCAAAGAACAGGCTAAGAAAAACATGTTCACGTTCATCCGTATTTTGGGGTGAATGAGCCGCTCGCCCCTTCTATGGGCGAATGCGTGCCTTAGCACAATGTGCAATCGTGTTTGCCCAAAATGAGCTTTAATTTGCATTCGCCTTGGTTGGGAGGTGAACATCCCATTCACCCCTCCCATGGGTGAGCGTACTGTAGAACACTTTGTAATTGCATTTGCCCCAAAGGTGGGACAAATGTCTCATTCACCCCTTCCATGGAAAACAAATCATGAAAGAAAAATAGTATTGCGTTCACCCTGGTTGAGGGGTGAACGTCCTGTTCACCCTTCCTAGGGGGAACACGTTTTAAAAAGAAAGGTTCATGTGCGCACAAGGAAAGATCAGGCAAGACAGGTTTTCGTCAAAAGGTGAACACGATTCTTGGGTGAAAGAATTGTGGAAAATAGAAAATAATTGAAGGGGTTGAAATGTATTCACGAACGCCCCAATCGCCCTATAGAAAGGCAAACAAAATTCCAAAAGAAAAGGAAAATAATGGAAAAATTCAAATAATAGGCTAAAAAAACATGTTCACGTTCCCCCATATTTTGGGGTGAATGAGCCGCTCACCCCTTCCATGGGCGAATGCATGCCTTAGCACAATGTGCAATTGTGTTTGCCCAAAATGAGCTTTAATTTGCGTTCGCCATGGTTGGGAGGTGAACATCTCGTTCACCCCTCCCATGGGTGAACGTACTATAGAACACTTTGTAATTGCGTTTGCCCCAAAGGTGGGATAAATGTCTCGTTCACCCCTTCCATGGAAAACAAATCGTGAAAGAAAAATAGTATTGCGTTCACCCTGGTTGAGGGGTGAACGTCCTGTTTGCCCTTCCTAGGGGGAACACATCTTAAAAAAAAAGGTTCATGTGTGCACAAGGAAAGATCAGGTGAGACAGGTTTTCATCAAAAGGTGAACGCGATTCCTAGGTGAAAGAAAATTATAGTCAAAGTTTCAATGGAACCAAATTTGTGAGTATTAAATAATGGTGGCAAACAGTAACTCAAATAAGGGATCCCGAGTAGAAGATAAGCTGTGTGAGAGGAGCAAGGAAATTTTCATGATTTTCGAGGTGTGAGGATGTTTCCAAAGCATTTAATATTTTACAAATTATCTGTGCACCGACGCCCTAGTTGTTGATTTTCTAGGAATTGTTCCTGGAAAGAAGTATTGTTGTATTAAAAGGTGTAAACTTCCCATGATTCCAAGGAAGAATTTCTTCATCTTTTCTCTGATCGACGATCATTTTGTTCTCTTGTGCATTTAATGAAAGAGGCGAAATCCTCTATAAATACTAAGCAAATTCCTTTGTAAAAAAAGGTTAGACATTTTGCGAGAAAATTCTCCAAGTTTTTTGCATTAATACAAGGCATCAGACTTCTGAATTTGTAGGTGGTCTTGTGTGCAATTTCCTTCTGTACTATGCACTTCTATTTTACATTCATGTTTCTTGTTTGCTATTAGATAAAAATTCTGCATTTGGATTTAAATGTTGCTAGTGAGGGAGTGAATGTTGGAGTGTTATCCTGGAGGTTATTACCGTAAGTTTGCAAGTAAATTCTATTGTTTTTTCCCTTGTTGGATGTTATTTCATGCTTCGATGGTTTTCCTACTGTTAGTCTATCTCAAAATCCTGCACTCCGGCCTGTGGCCATATTTCTCATTCCTTTATGCATATTTTCAATCTCTTTCCTACATCCCTAGTCTTCTACCAGTGTAGGATTATTTTGGAAACCATCCCTATCTGAATATTGGCATGGAGGACATTTCTTTTCTTCGGACTTTCAATGTTGGCTGTATCTAGGGTGCACAAACATAGTTTTTGTTGATTAGGCAGATATTTGACCAACAATACCATTACACTTTCCTCAAAATAATGATTAATGATGTATTTTTCATTACTTACATTTGATATATTTCAAGAAAAATATAAGAAAAGAAATATGACACATGCAACTTGAATGAAGCTTGTGTTAGCTTCAATGAGAAATCATTATTGTGATGATTTACTAAATCAATGTTTAGAAGGCACATCATCAGGTATATCATAGCTAAAGATGAAGAAGAGAAGATAAAGGAATAAGAATAGGCAAAAACACAAAAGAAAGACTAATATAAGATATGAATAAAAAATCGAAGAAGGTTCGTACATTGAAGATTCAGACAAAGATCTAAAATAAGTTGATTGAAGATAAATATGAAGACCAATATTGAAGACTAAATTTTTCAATAACTAAATAATATTGTGGCTATTTTTTATTAGGACCTATGATATTTTATGGTAGTAATGCTTAAAAATCCAATAATTGACACAAATAATAAACACTCTCCCTAATCTAAATATTTGTAAATGATACTCAAGGTACCAAATAATGTAATACCTCCAACACCCTTCCATATTATATTATTTTGTGGGAAGGCATATTCCTTCAATCTCTAACTCTTTTTTCCATCATTTGATTTTTGTTTTGATATTATTGCTAATACTGAATTTGATCTATCTCTCGTACTTGTGATTCTAACTATTTTTGTAGTTTCTTTCAAATGATTTGTTTGATAAGTTCATCTGGTACCATAATCAATATGCCTTCTACACTTCTCCATTCATGATCATTATTTCCCTTGTACCAAAAATTCTTTTGGGAATGATTACTGCCCCCACAATTTTTATAATCATAAAGATCCAAATAATTTTCAACTTTGTATCCAACTATTTCAATGTTTATGCTTGTGAGTGTAGTTTTCCTTTCTACATTTTGGACGAACTTTTATGGGTTTTGAATATAGATATTTTATGAAAGATCTATTTCTTGATTCTTCAATTTTCCTTGGTGTTTTTTTCTTAAGAATATTGAAAGTGATTGTTGTATTGCAAACTGATTTTCATACATTACAATTATTGGCATCTTTAAAACAAACATTTATGCAATGTTTAAGTATCAAAAGAACTATACTTTTAGCTTCTTTTTGGATGGATTGTAGGTATTCCATTAATTTTTTTGACCCATATTTTCTTCCTTCAATAGTTCTTTGAGAAATGGATTGACTAACTTTTGATGATGCATATTGAATGCTTGTTTTCTTCTTTCTTTTCTCAATTTCCATTTTTAAATTTCTTTCGATGTTGAAATTCCTTTCAATTTCCTTCAATTTCAATCTTCAAAATATAATCTTCTTCTTCTTCTTCAAATTTTCATTCAATCTTAATTCCTTTTATATTTCAAATTCAATTTATTTTTCCACTTCTTATAACTCCCTAATTTTCAATTTTAAATTCTTCCTTTAAAAAAAAACTTTTCATCAACCAATTTTAAATTTCAAATTTCTTCTTATGTCTCTAATTTTTAATTTCACAATTTCAATTAATTCCTCTTTCAAATAATCAATTTCATTTCCTTACAATTACCATATAATTAATTCTTTAAATCATTTTTAAATACCTTATATCTCCTAATATTTTGTTCCTTTAATTAAAAACACCTTATAACTCCCAAACAACTAATCTTAAACTAAAAAATATACCTCAATGTGGCTCCACTTTTACTTCTCAATTCATATACCACATTAATTGCATTGGGGCATCCAAAAGGTATTACATGAAATGCTTGTGTTAAAAGTCCCCCTTCTGCAATAGTATTTTGAGTGTTACTTTTGCACTACTATTTTTACTATAACTCCAATGTTGTTTGATTGTTTTACTTACAGACTTAGTATGATGCTCATGCCCTTCTTCTCTCATTATTCAGATTCTTCTCAATCCTTCTATGCTTGAAAATATTCCAAACTCTTAATGTCCCTCTGGCCCTACTCTTTCTGCACTTAGGTTCCAAGATTTTGACATCCTTCTGACCTCAATATTATTGTGCTCAAGTTTTAAAATTTTGATATCCTTTTGACCTTAATATTACTATGCTCAAGTTCTAATATTCTACATGTTTCGCTACTCTATCTAACATTCCTCCAAGCTCTTTGTTCAACAAATGTCTACCTTCAATCATGGCTTCAACTCACACCTTCCTTTCATATGTCTCTCCATAGATAATTCAACATTCTCCAATATGTTGCTTCCAAGCTCACTCTCTCTCATTCCTCAAATACAACAACTCTCTTTCTCTTGCACTATCTTCTAAATTTCTCTTTCAAACATTCTCCAATATGTTACTTCCAAGCTCATGCTCTCTCCTTTCTCAACTCCTCATGTTATCTTCTTCCTAGATGGCTCAACTAAAATGACTTTCACTAACAAGGATCTAATACCACTATTAGAAAATGGGACCAAATATCATAGGTCTATAATTTCTAAGATCATATAATCTCACACATATAATCTCATTTAATAATAACACAAATATTACATACAAAAAACTTTATTGCTTTGATATAAAATTCATTACATTACATAGCAGTGATCCTCATTGATTATATAGCATAGAGATTTATCTTCAATATATAACATTACATGAGACTCTTCAATACACCTAACTCTTTCTCTACTCAAAATCATGGGAGATGCAACCTTTTATATCCCTTTCTTACATAATGAATCTCATATAATATATAATGACAAAGTCTCTCATGATTACATATAACTCTCTTCTTCCAAACTTGACACATCACACTCATAAGACTCACTTACACATAAGACACCTCACACTCATGACTCTTCACTTACACACACGACATGTCACACAACTTTTCACTTAAACACACGAAACCTTTCACTCATAACTCACATTTTATTACATGACATATAAACACCTTTCACAAATTGACACATACTATTGACACACATAATAAAAGCACTCCCTAATCTAAATATTTATAAATGGTACTCAAGGTACCAAATAATGTACTACCTCCAACATAGTTATCATATTAAAAAATTGAGGATGGTCTTTCCACATCTTCTCATATTTAAAATATGATATTTTTCTGAATTCACTTACCACCATTTTAACTTTTATTGGTTAGTGATATGAACCAATCCTTGTCAAGGTGTTAATTTTAGCACAAGTTCCTTCATCTAGCCAATGATATGAGACTAGGCATTTATCTAATTTTTCTACTATTAGGTTCTAGTCTATCTTGTTGTCGGTCCATGTATAGTTGTCCTCTTCAAACTCAACTATCCATAGATTATTGTTTTGAATAAAAGCTAAGAAATCTCTCATACTTTAGGTTATTTTTCTAATTCCCCAAAATTTCATTCCACTTTGTTATGGCTTTAAAATTTCCCATGATCATGAATTGGGTTTATTGGTCTTTTCATAAAGGCTTCAATCCCACTCCATACTTCTAATATTTCAGGTTGAGTTGTGGATCTAATAGACATTGACAAGGGTGTAATGAACATGTACAAAGTAGCATGTGACTAATGAGGCTGTCTAATACTCAATTTATGAATGGTTTTACAAGAGGTTTAAACTAGATTCCAACATGTCAGAATCCCTCATATTAATCCTTTTGAATCCACAACATACCATTCACATCTTGCCCATATTCTTTCATAGTTTTGGAAACTTCTTCCTTTGTTTTTAGTTTCATAGATACAAAGAATATTAAATTTATTACCTAAATAGAGATTCCTAATACACCTCTACTTTGAAGAAGTATTAGCACCCCTTATATTCCATGATATGGTAATCATGTCGCATTAAGGCTACTAGCCCCTCCTACAAATTACTAGTATCATTTTGTTGTTTGGTAAAAAGGAGTTCAATAAAGTTAGATTGTGTTATTTATCTATGTTTGCTCTTGCTTCCTTAGCTCGCTCTTGGTAATTTGAAGGTTTTTCTCTTTTTTTCTTGTTAGTATCAAAAGTAGGTCTTATTATTTTTTTCCTCAATATTCTTTCATAATTTTCTTTTTCATTAGATTTATCCTCTCCTAGCTTTGCTAAGGAAGCTTTTAACTTATCTTGTTCATTATTTGGTATGTCCTTGTCAAGGGTAAAGGTATTAGCATCTAACATTATATTTTCTCTACTGTAAAGAAAAAAAGCAACACCAAATAACAAGATATAAATTAAACTCAAAGAAGACAATATTGCACAATAAATGATTTATATTAATGGGGGAAGCCTAAAAAATCCATTGTTACAATAAGAATCCTTGAATTCTTTGATACAAATTTTATAATTGCTAGGGTTTTGCAAAACCCTAGCAAATAACGTTGGTGGTGTCTTCAGAATGCGTTCTTGCTCCCAACAGAAGTGAGTGGGATTTTAGTTATCTAATGCCAGGCCACTCTAGCTTAAGCAACTATCCAATGCTAATGTAATACTTCCATATATGCACACAATAAAATAGCAAATGGGTTAGTAGCAACTATGAGGGCTCCACAATGTGAGGCCCTCTATAATCAATACAAAAACCTAGCTATCTGATGTAAATAACATGAACAAAAATTGAAAATGTATAGACTGAAATAACAATAAAAATATTTACCTTGCTTATCTGCCATTCTTTGATCTGATGAAAACTGTTGTAGTGGATTGATGTGGTGATGCCCTAACATTGCCTAAGAGCTAAGAGGACTTCTAAACTCAGGTGTAAATGCTCATGGGTGCTCGGTGGTTGCAAAAAACACTTGTGGGTGCTTGGGAATTGCAGGGGGTGCCTAGAGGCACTTGGCGGTGGAGGGGAAGTCTGCAGAAGTATATTTGGATGGGCAAGGGAGGCGACGACGAATGTAAGGGGTTATGGTGAGAGAAGATGGAAGGCACGAGTACTCAGATACTCTAGGGAAATTAAGGGAAAATTGTTTAGGACTCAGGACATGAATTGTTGAGGAAAACTTCTTAGGGGTTGAGCCATCAAAATGGATTCTATTAATAATCCAACCTAGGGCATGATAGGGTTTCAATGACACTAATCGTGTCGCTGAGATGAAAATAAATCGACGGGTGGATATTAAATCTAGGGTGTGGCATGGATTGATATGGCTAGATGGATAGGATTAAGTGAAATGGATGGCTAGGATTAATTCATTTATATAAATATATATTTATTAAATATATATATATATATATATATATATAATATAATATATAAAATATTAATATTTAAATATATATAAAATAAATAAATATAAATATATATGAATAATGGGTGGAAATGGTGGGAAAACCAGGATGGATGAAAAGTGGCTAGGTTTTGGTGTCTACAGATGTCCCTTTTTGTACTACGTTGCATGAAACACAATGTCATGCAAAAATATAAGATACATGTTTGGGCGAGGTGCGAAAACAACTTTCTCTTGATACGGGAAACACGAACTTAAAGATAAAAGAATGAAAGAATTTGAGTTTTACGTAGCTTACCCCCTCAATTGGTGAATGGGTTTGCGAATGAATTTTACGAGCCAATTGAAAAAATTATGCAAAGGAATGATGTAAATGTGATACCATTTTTGCCTCAACGATGCGAAGGGGGTTGGTGAAAAATATGAAATTATGCATCTGTTTTTGCCCCAATAGATGAAGGGATTTGTGAAAACAATGTGGCAAAAATATGTCTATTTTTTGCCCAACAGATGAAGGGTTTTGTGGAAAATGTGATGAAAAATATGTCTATTTTTGCCCTAACAAATGTGTTGGCAGTTAATCCACCAAGGTGGACGACAGGAGTGGACGACAGGAGTGGTCGGTAGAGTTGGTCGGTAGGAGTGAAGAGAAATTTGATTTTATTTTTAATTCTCCTTCCTCTCCTTTATTCTCTCTGAATCTTTCGCTATACCCTATTTAGATTTTTCCTAAACCTATTTAAGATTGTAATCTTGGCATTTGATAAATTAATGGAAATTTTACGTTCCATAGTTTGGTATCAGAGCGGGCGAGCAGGTGAGGTCGAGGGCCCACAAAAGGCACACATCCCGAGACAAGGTCGAGGAGCGGCCCATAGAGCAGATCCCGAGGTGAGGTCAAGGAGCGGCCCACAGAGCGGAACCTCACACTGACTCTGAGGCGAGGGTGGACACATGGCGACCCTAGAGGAGCTAACATAGCACAGGCTGATGTGGCGTAGGCTAAATAGGAAGAACACTGACATGGCAAGGTGACATGTGGCAAGGCGACGTGGCGAGTTGTGATTGGTTGTTATTGCGGAAAAAGGAGGAGTGTTTGATTGCTCGAAGGCAATCGAAACACTAAGTATGCATCGATTGTTTTAAACGCCTTTCAGTGCTCCCTTCGCATGCATGTGGGATTAAGATCCCATATTTTTTTAAAACAAATTCACCGCATGTTCTTTTTTTGTAGAAGGCAAGTACATTGGACAACACGTCGGGCATTGTAGCTCGACTAGCTCGAGGAGCTAGCGCGAAGATCCAAGCCCTCTGTCGGTCGCGAGTTCGAAACTCAGCGAGGTAAAGCATTGTTTATATTTTTTTTTAAAGGTGCGGCCTAAGGTTTTAAGGAAGAGCCTTCTCTTAGCTCACGAAGGCATGAGCTATCATGGCTGGTCAGAGGCCACGCGGAAAGAAATTTAGAAAAAGAGAGTCACAGGTTCGAAACTCTCCAAAGATAGGTAATTTTTTTTTTTGAAAAGTATTAAATTTTTTTTATTAATTTAATTAAAATATTAATTAAAAAATATTTGTTAATGTTTTTTATTAATATTTAGTTTTATTATTAGTTAATATTATTAAATAATTTTTAAATTTTTGCAAATTTTTCATCATTTCCTAAGAGGAAATTATTGTACAAGTCTGAGAGACTTTAAAAGTAAAAATTTGTGTAAAAGCCTAAGAGGCTTGAAGGGTGAAATTCTTTGTAATAGTCTGAGAGACTTGAAGGCTGGAAAAATTTTGTAATAGCCTAAGAGGCTTTAAGGGGGGATAATTTTTGCATCAAAGGGTAGAAATTTTGTAATCATTCATGATACGATCTACAGGCTGCTATCATGCCCTTTGTTCTCTTTTAGTAAGAGAAAACCCTGAATATTTTGATGAAAAAGTTTGCACATATGGATTGCATACTGTATTTAGTCAATTGCAAAATGCAGTAATAGCTCATCAAAGACATCCAGATTCAGGATATGAAGCAGATTCAGAAGACAATTCCTTTGGCAGCAGATTTGAAGAGTCAGAATCTGTAGGAGTTGCACCACAAGAGTCAGAGAATCCACATCTCAGTAATAGTGACTCAGTTGAAATACTGGAGCCAGAACCATATTCACCAGAAATAATTCTTATAAGTGATGATGAAGATTCAGTTGCAGATAACTTTGTGAATCCAGTGATAGAAGAACCTCAACAAGTAGAACAGGCCATAAGCGAGAGAGTAGATCAAGTTAGATTTGATTTAAATCTGTAACTTTTTCTTTTGAAAAGCAGAGTGCTTTGATTGTAATTGAGAAATAAAAGTGTGTTTTTAGTTTATTTCCAATAGCTATGGCATCCAATTCTAATCTACCCATTCCAAAATTTAATGGGTACGATTATGAGTATTGGTCCATCAAAATGAGGACCTTACTCATAGGCAAGGGACTATGGGACATAGTAGAAGAAGGTTACACAGAACCTATAGATTGGACTATGTTAAATGCAGCAGATAAGAAAACAAAGAAAGAAGCACAAAAGAGCAACTCCTCTGCTCTCTATCATCTCCAAGCAGCATTGGATAAAAGTATTTTTCCTAGAATTACCTCTTGTTTAACTGCCCAAGATGCATGGAAAGCCTTGAAAGAAGGTTTCCAAGGAAGCGATCAAGTGAAGCAAGTAAGGCTTCAGACCCTGAAACGAGATTTTGAGAATCTCAAAATGAATGAAGATGAGAAAGTTGGTGACTACTGCGTAAGAGTCAAAGCAGTTGTCAACAAGATGGTAACACTTGGCGAAGAAGTCAAACCAGAAGCAGTTGTGAAGAAAGTGTTGAGAACACTTCTTCAAAAATGGAATCACATAGCCATCATCATCGAAGAATCAAAGGACCTTTCTACACTATCTTTTGATGCATTAATCGGTTCATTAATGTCACATGAAGAGATATTACAGGGATCTCCTTCAACAAGTTATGGAGGCGATGATAAAGCCTTCGCATCCAATGAGGGTGCAGGAAGAGGACAAGGAAGAGGCCAAGGCAGAGGACAAAGAAGAGGCAGAGGCAGAAGCAGCCAAAGAGGAGGAAATCCCAGTAGAGGTGGAAATCAAAGCAGAGGCAGTAATCAAAATAGAGGTGGAAATCAAGGGCGAAATGGGAATCAAGGAAGAGGAGGTGACAAATCCAAAAAAGCTTGTTTCAATTGTGGCAAGCCAGGTCACTTTGCTCGAGACTGTTGGTCCAAGTCTTCTCAGGGAAGCAGCAGTCAATATGGCAATTATGGTGAAGAAGATGGAACATCTAATCTGTTTCTTTCTTATGGGCAATCGGATCAAAATCTGAATGACACTTGGATTTTGGATATTGGTTGTTCCAACCATATGAGTGGCAAAGAAGAACTCTTTGCTACAATGGATTCCACCTATAAATCTCGAATCAAGTTGGGAGATGATAAAGCTTTGCAAGTTGAAGGCATTGGAGCCATGGAGGTTCCAACGAAAGAAGGCATCAAAAAGGTGAATGACATCTACTACACCCCTAAACTCCAACATAATTTGCTAAGTGTTGGACAAATGATGGAGAAAAATTACAAACTTGTTTTTGATGAAGGCAAATGTGTAATTTTTGACAAGAACAATTGTAATAGAGTCATCACACAAGTACCTATGACCAAAAATAGGTTATTTCCCCTTAAGTTTGGAGAACCAGGGGGTGCTCAACTTGCAAATATTGCTATAGCAAATCCAAGTGTGCTTTGGCACTTGAGATATGGTCACCTGAATTCTGCTAGCTTGAAATTGTTAACTTCTCAAGCTATGGTGACAGGACTTCCTAAAATTAATGAACACAAGGAGGTCTGTGAAGGGTGTGCTTTGGGAAAGCACTCCAGGTCCAAATTTCCAAAAGGACAAGCATGGAGGGCCAATCATCCACTTCAATTAGTGCATTCGGACATCTGTGGTCCAATGCAGACAAAAAGCATAGGTAATAATTCCTATTTTCTCACTTTTATAGATGATTTCTCTAGAATGTGTTGGATCTATTTCTTGAAAACCAAAGATGAAGCTTTTGATTGCTTCATAGATTTCAAGAATAATGTAGAGAAACAAAGTGAGTTCATTGTAAAATGTCTAAGGACAGATCGAGGAGGAGAGTACTCTTCAAAGGCATTTCTAAAATATTGTAAAGAATGTGGGATAAAGAGGTAATTCACCACTGCCTATACTCCACAACAGAATGGTGTGGTGGAAAGAAAGAACCGCACCATAGTAGAAATGGCCAGATCGATGCTTCAAACTAAGCATCTAAGTAACATGTATTGGGCCGATGTTGTTAGAACCAATGTTTACATTCTAAATAGGAGTCCTACTTCTAGTTTGGATGGGATCACTCCTTACGAGGGGTGGTATGGCAAGAAGCCGAATGTAAAACATTTCAAAGTTTTTGGTTCTTTAGCATATGCACACATTCCTGATGAAAAAAGAAAGAAGCTTGATCCCAAGAGTCAAGCATGTATTTTTGTAGGATATTGTGAGTCTACCAAAGCATATAGACTCTACAATCCAAAGACGCATAAAATTGTACTTTCCAGGGATGTGATTTTTGATGAAGGGGGAGAATGGGGTCATCAAAAATTTTTTGTTGATGATGAATCCCATGATGCAAGTTCTTCTCAAATACAACAGGTGCCAACCAAGAAGAGCAAAGGCACACCTCCTCCAAGCCCAAGCATGAGTACTACTTCGAGTACATCAACAACTACTCCAAGTCCTTCTCCACAAAGATCAGTAAGTTCTTCACCTATGGATATTGATTCTCCATCAAGAGGTAAAAGAACACTACAACATCATCCATATTTTCAAATGTTGGATAAGAATTTCCAGAAAAGATACACTAGAAGTCAAGCTAGTGAAATGAATGCAGTTTTACAAAAACTTGAAAATCTGCATATGTATGGAGATGATGACTCCAATGATCCTAAAGGAGATGTAGTTAATTATGCTTTAATGTCTAGTGCACAGCTAGAGCCATCTAGCTATGAGAAAGCATGCACTCATGATGTATGGCAGCAAGCCATGGAAGAGGAAATCACCTCTATAAAAAAGAATGATACTTGGGAGCTAGTGAAGCTTCCAAAAGGAAAAAAATGTGTTGGATGTAAATGGGTCTACAAGACCAAATTCAATGTTGATGGGAGCATTGAAAGACACAAGGCAAGACTTGTAGCAAAAGGCTTCACTCAAAAGTATGGCATTGATTATGAGGAGACCTTTGCTCCTGTAGCTAGACAGGAAACAATCAGATCAGTACTTTCCTTGGCTGCCCACAAAGGGTGGAAAATTCAGCACATGGATGTAAAAAGTGCCTTTCTCAATGGGTACTTAACTGAGGAGGTTTATGTTCAACAACCTCAAGGTTTTCAAGAACAAGGTAAGGAGAACCTTGTTTATAAACTAAAAAAAGCACTTTATGGCCTCAAGCAAGCACCAAGAGCATGGTACTCTCGCATTGATGGCTATTTCAAGGAGTATGGATTCACTCAGAGCAAAAGTGAACCTACTCTCTACTACCTAAAGCAAGGTAAAGACATTCTCATAGTTTGTTTATATGTGGATGATCTCATATTTATGGGTAGTAATGATAAGATGAATATGGAGTTCAAACACTCCATGATGAAACAATTTGAGATGAAAGATCTGGGCTTAATGCATTACTTCCTAGGCATGGAAGTTCATCAAACAAACAGAGGGATCTTCATATGTCAACACAAGTATGCTCAAGATATGATCAAGAAATTTGCCATGGAGCATTGCAAATCAGTTGCAACTCCAACGGGTCATGGGATCCAATTGAGCAAAGATGATGGAGCACCAAAGGTTGACATGACCACTTACAGAAGCATGGTTGGGAGTTTGATGTTTCTCACCAACACAAGACCTGATATTCAATATGTTGTTTCTCTTGTTTCAAGGTTCATGGCTGATCCATCCGAGCTGCATTTTCAAGCAACTAAAATAATTCTAAGATATGTAAAGGGTACATTGGATTTTGGAATCCATTACCACAAATGTAATTCTGTCAAGTTAGTTGGCTTCAGTGATAGTGATTGGGGCAGCAATATAGATGATAGAAAATCTACATCAGGGAACTATTTTAGTCTAGGGTCAGGACTAATTACATGGAGTTCCAAAAAGTAGACTATTGTAGCATTGTCATCTACTGAGGCTGAGTATATAGCAATCACATATGCTAGTACTCAAGCTCTATGGTTGAGAAAAGTCCTTGAAGAGATTGGAGAAAGGCAAAGTGGTCCTACCAGATTGTATTGTGATAACATGAGTGCCATTCAATTGGCATATAATCCTATCCACCATAGCAGATCAAAACACTTTGATATGAAGTATCACTTCATCCGAGACATGGTGGAGCACCAGGTAGTTGAGCTTAAACATTGCAGCACTTTGGACAACATGGCAGACATCTTCACCAAAGGCATGGCTAAAGCTCAATATATAAAGCTGAGAGACTGTCTTGTCAGTCCTCTCAACTTTAAGGGGGAGAATGTTGGAATTTAACCCACCTAGGTGGACGGTAGGAGTGGTCGGCAGGAGTTGGTCAGTAGGAGTGAAGAGAAATTTGATTTTATTTTTAATTCTCCTTCCTCTCCTTTATTCTCTCTGAATCTTTCGCTATACCCTATTTAGATTTTTCCTAAACCTATTTAAGATTGTAATCTTGGCATTTGATAAATTAATGGAAATTTTACGTTCCACAAGATGAAGGGATTTTTTCCAAGTGTGGATAAAATGATCATGTAAGATGTATCTCGTTGTGAGAAATTTAGAACCAAATATGGTTACCCTAAATTTCGGATGATTTGATCCTGCTGAATAATTTACCTTCTTGCATCATTGATATGCACAATGAATGATTTTATATTAATGGGGGAGCCTCAAAAATCCATTGTTACAATAAGAATCATTAAATTTTTTGATACATATTTTACAATAGCTAGGGTTCTCCAAAACCCTAAAAAATAATGTTGGTGGTGTCTTTAGAACACATTCTTGCTCCCAATAAATGTGAGTGGGCTTTCAGTTATCTGATGCTGGGTCACTCCAGCTTAAGAAGTTATCTAATGTTAATGTAAAACTTCCAAATTTACACACAATAAAATAAAAAATGGATTAGTAGCAACTGTGAAGGCTCCACAATGTGAGACCCTCTATAATCAATACAAAACCCTAGCTATATGATGTAAATAACATGAACAAAAACTGAAAATGTATAGAATAAAATAACAAAAAAATATTTACCTTTCTTATCTATCGTTCTCTAATCTGATGAAATATGTTGCAGTGGATTGATGCGACGATACCCTAATGTCACCCGAGATCTAGGAGGATCTTAAAAATTTAGTGTAAAATGCCTATGGGCACTCGATGGCTACAGGAAAGAACCCGTGGGCACTCGAGAATGGCGTAGGGTACCTAGAGGTGCTTGGAAGTGAAGGGGAAGCACTTGGAGGTGCTCAATGATGCTAGAAAGCATCCTAGGGTATTCAACGGTTGAGGGGGAAGTATATGAAAGTAGATCTAGATGGGCGAGGGAAGCGATGATGGATGCAGGGGGTTATGACAAGCGAAGATGGGAGGTGAGAGTACTTGGATACTTTAGGGAAATTAGGATGAATGACTTAGGACTCAGGACATGAATTACTAAGGAAAAATTATTAGGGGTTGAGCCAAGCTAGGGCATGCTAGGGTTTCAACGACACTAATCGTGTGGCTGAGATGAAAGCATATCGAAGGGTGGATATTAAATCTAGGGTGTGTCATGGATTGATATGGTTGCATAGATAATATTAAGTGAAATTAGACGACTGGGATTAATTAATTTATATAAAAATATATTTATTAAATATATATAATATTAATATTTAAATATATATAAAATAAATAAATATATAAATATATATGAATAATGGGTGGAAATTGTGGGAAAACTAGGATGGACAACAAGTGGCTATGTTTTGGTGTCTACAAATGCCCCTTTTTGTACTGCGTTATGTGAAACACAATGTCATGAAAAATAAAAGATACCCATTTGGGTGAGGTGCGGAAGCAACTTTCTCTTGAGATGTGAAACACGAGCTTGAAGACAAAAGAATGAAAGAATTTGAATTTTGCATAGCTTACCCCCTCTATTGGTGAATGAGTTTGTGAATGAATTTCAAGAGCTAATTGAAAAATTTATGCAAAGGAATGATGTAAATGTGATACCATTTTTGCCCCAACGGTGGGAAGGGGGTTGGTGAAAAATGTGAAATGATGCATCTATTTTTACCCCAGAAAATAAAGGGATTTGTGAAAACAATGTGGTAAAAAATGTGTCTATTTTTTCCCCAACAAATGAAGGGTTTTGTGGAAAATGTGATGAAAAATGTGTCTATTTTTGCCCCAACATATGAAGGGATTTTTTCCAAGTGTAGATGCCATGATCATGTAAGATGTATCCCAATGTGGGAAAGTCAGAACCAAATATGGTTGCCCCAAATTTGGGGTGATTCGATGCTGCTGAAGAATTTGCTTTATGACATCATTGATATGCAAAGAAAAGTAAAAAGAGTCAATTTTAGAGGTCCAAATAGTGACTGTTAGATAATTCCTATAATTAGAACCAATCACCCTAGTCAATGCCAGTCACCATGATGACTGTCAAAGAATTGTGAAATGATGAGATTTGATTTTATCCATGTTTTAAGTCCCACAAACTAGGCCATCAATGACAGCTTTTGTGCGAATTATTCTTGGCAAGGTTTCACTCAACATGTGAAGTACCAAATATGACTATGATTTCTAATAAAGAGATATGTCATGATGAAAATTATTAAGTGTCCTTATGGTAGGTTATTCATATTACCAAGTTGCATGGATGCAAATCACTGCAATCACCAAGTATATAGAAAAACCCACTAGATACTAGGATCACTTGAATGTTATTTGAACTTGGCAATTATGGAAGTGATGTTGAACGATGTTGATGATATGAAAATGAAGTGATGATGATGATCATGATGATTGTGGTCATTTTATGAAGATTTGGACCATTTTGGAGTGATTTTGGAACTTGGTAGGTGAATTTACGATTTGTGGTCACAAACAAAATTTGTGCATCCCAATTAGTTGGAATCTTCATAAAATATGATAAAACGATGGAATAGATGCATGGATGAAATTTGGAGTGATTTGGTGGGGATAAGCCATTATTTTGTAAACATTTATTTTTTGTCAAAATTGATGCCAAACTCCAGTTGGCGCTTTAAGCCTGTGTAGATGCCCTTCAATGTTTGGGCACTTTTGCAAATGCCTTGGTGCACTTCAAGAACTACCCATGGGCATCTAAAGGCACCTAAAACAACTATAAATAGCTTGCAAGATGAGAAATGAAGCTCATTTGTGCATTTGTGAGTTAGAGAAGCTATGTTTGGGGGAGTGGGTTGAAGTGAGGTGAAGTGACTTGGGCATGGAAGCCATGGTGACGAAAGGAGTGGATGCAGAGGTAAATGCTAAGGCTAGAGTGCAACATGATAAGGTAACTCTTTTATTTTTGTGCAAAAGTTTTTTTTTACATGTGTAAATGAAAAATATTTTGTGTTGTGCTGCAACTTAGGATTTTGGGGGGTTAGCATCGGTTCTCAACTATCATTCTTGAAATGAGGAAGGCGATATCATAGGAGGAGTGGGAGCTAATGGAGGTGGTTGGGCTATCGAAGGTAGCCCAGGTTGATGTGGTGAGTGTAGATGAGGGGTACCTCTCTGTGTTAGCGAAGAGGTGGTATCCCGATAGGGGAACCTTTTAGCTTTCTATGGGAGAGGTGACCCTGATACTTGAGGATATATACCGTATCCTCAAGGTGCTAGTGGAGGGCGTTCGTGTTGAGGTTGGATGCAATCAAGGGAAGGATATAGAGAATAAGTTTGGTGATGGCTGGCAAAGTATGAGGGTGGAGAGTGGGGGTATACCTTACTTTTCCATGGATGTGGACAAGGAGTTCGATGCCCTTCATGCCTTGGTCATGTTTGTGTTGGCCAACATCATGGCTCTGAATATTACTGGGTGTAGGTTCCCTTGGAACCTAATAGGTTTAGTGAGAGATATTCTTAATATATAGTAGGTGTATGCATGGGTGCCTGCCTTGCTGGCACATGTGTACTGAGAGATCTATGAGGTGAGGTAGTGGGGGAGGAAGGGATTAGGATGTAATTTGCTATTGCAATTTTGGGAATGAGAGCACTTTAGTGTGGCTCGATCGAAGAGCTTACCAGTGGTAGTCTTAGGTAGGGAGAAACCCTATGCTAGAAGATGGACGATGGCTAAGGAGGTACAATCGAGTAGGTCTATGTGGATAAGCTAGTGGTACCATGACTTGTGGGACAGACTAACATCCACCCAAGTGATATGGAGGTTGTGGTGGGATAGCATATGGACCAAATATGGAGAGCATTTATGACAAGTACGGTAGGCTAGGTTGGTGGTTGAGAGATATCAGAGTGATACTAAGTATTTTTAGTTCTCATGAGTACTTAGATAGTTCAACATTAGGCAAGGGATTTCGAAGGATTCAGTGCTCTATAGGAGGCATCGAGAGAAGACAGGGCTACCATGTGCAGAGCCATGGAGTGTGACCTATGAGGATGATGAGGAGATAGATCTCTCAGATGTGGATGATGCAAGAACTATTTTGGAGTACAATGCATGGTTCTCTACATAGCCACCATGGGTACCAATTCTAGTAGCAACTAGTGGAGAAGGGGATGAGGCTGAGAGAGAGGAGACCCATGAGGCCCCCAAGTGGCTATGGGGCCTTTGATTACATAATTGAAGGAGGAGGACTAAGGGTATGGTGAGGTAGGATAATGAGCATGGGGAGATGGCAGATATGGGGATGATACAGAGGAGATACCATATGGACCTCCAAATTAAAGCAAGGAATATTGGGTGAGGCTGGAGCAACAGGTGATAGAGCGATATGTGAGGATCATGAGGCTCCAGGAAGAGTTACTAGAGAGGGAGCATTGACATAATATCAATATAGCACGTCTTCAATATCTACATAGGTATATCGAGGTATTGGAGGATAGGTTGATGGAGCATCATATTCCACTTACTGATCCTCCAACCTCATCTATATCTAAGGCTGCTAGGCATAGCGAGTCAAGGCATAGCTCCAAGTCTAGGTCCCCTACTAGGTCACATGGGTCCTCTTGGAGGGTGTAGCTTAGTTCTTAGATGCACTTTTTTATGAGCCTTTGTGCTCTATTATATGTAGCCTTTTGGCAATCATTGTACAGGCGATATTTATACATATATATACATGGATTTTAATTTTGTGCTATGTTTTGTGTGAATGCTTTTTGTTGAATGCATGTTTATATGGATTATGAATGCATATGTTATGTTATGGATGATTAATGCAAGTGGAAATGTATGGATGTTTAATGAAAGGTATGGAATGCAAATGTTCTAATGATCATTCATAGTTTAGGTCTTACTTAGCCATTTTCTAGCATTGTTGTTTAATTAGGGGCACCGAACTTGGTGGTATGTGGGGTGAATGACTCATGAAGTGACATGGAGTTTGAATTGGAAGAAGATATGGATTTTGATATGGACGAAGATATGGATGTTGATATGGAAAACTAACTATTTTGCAGAGACTCAGACATACTAGTGATATCAAACAAACTCACTAAAATTGCCTAATTCCTCTAAGACCAAATGTGTGTGCAATGAATTCATTTATCAAATCAAGAGCATGGTAATGACTCAAGGCAATCAAGAACCAATGTGAGTGCATGTGAGTTAATTAACTCATCTTGAGTAAATTGGGTAAACCTGTTATGGATGAATCCCAAAAGCTAGATTTTTTTTATGAGTAGTCAAAGGTCTCTTTTAAAAGAAATATGTTTCCACACATGAGCATACTCCACTGCTAGTCAAGCATCTATAGCTCCGGTGGAGGCTAACTCCATAGTCCACAATTTGTGTGTTTTATCCTTTGAATTTTAGGGATGATTGCCTAACCGTATGATTGGAAATATAGTACGATCCTTACAACCCAATAATCAATGGTGTGTGATGTAAAAGTTTTAGATCTTTGAGGAATCAGATTCTCAACCTAAGTGTGATGAGAATTGTACCTTATCCTTACTACTCTAACTTTTTAATTTGGAAGTAACTGTGATAGTGGTGAAAACCACTGTTCTTATGGACTATGTTTCATGATGGGACTAGTGAGGATGATCCTTTTCACTTCGAGGTTTATACCAAGTATGGTGTTATCCCATTTTGACACAAGATGTTTTTAAGATGTGTAATTGTGTTTGGTTCAAGAATTTTTTGGATTCAATTCCCAAAACTCAAGATTTTCTTAGTGAAGATGTGTAATGGTCCTAAAAATAACTTGACATGTATTTGTGGTTTGATTAAAACACTAGGAGTGGTTGAGTGATTGAAAACACCTAGGAATTATGGATGTGTGGAGGCAAATGACAATTTGACTTGATGGTATTGTGTGGGTGATATTGTGAGGGTGCCCCTAATTAAGGAAACATGAATTTATTGGACCAATTCAAAACCTTGAACTTAATAAATGATCCCTAATATGATATGTGAAATGTGGATGCAAATGCAATGTTTGACCTGCAAAATTTAATGTATGCAAATGCAATATTTTTTAATGGAATGTGTTCAAATTAAATGTATGAAAATATTTTTGTGTATGAAATGTATGCAAATGAAGTGCAATATTTTGTGTATGAAATGTATACAAATGAAGTGCAATATTTTTGTGTATTAGCCATGTATATAGACATATATATAAATCTCATTATGCATGGAATTCTCTCAAGTGTATAACATTAAGTGGTTTAGGTTCTTCCTCTCCCTCTAGACTGGCGAGCCTATAAGTAGCATTACCCACTTTTTGAGTAAAAATGTATGGACCCAACCAATTATCCATGAATTTATCACGAAGATGCGGTAATGCATTAGTGTTTTATTGGTTCTCTTTAAGGACAAAATATCCTATTCGTAATTCATGTAGATGAACTTTGGTGTTGTAAACATGCTTTAGGCAATATTGATAAACTCGTAAATACTCTAAAGAATTGAATCGTCTCTCGTCAAGAAGTGTGAGTTGGTCAAGACGTGCTTGTCTAGCAGTGCCATAATCTATGAATTCCTGAAAAGAAATTTTTAATGAGGGTATCTCAAGCTCAAGAGGTATGATTGCTTCAGCTCCACAGACCAATGATTGCCTTACTAATTTATTTTCTATTTTTTGTCTTGTTTTGTAGGATTTTTTAGAGGTACAAATCGAGTGTTTTTATTTATATAAATGAATTAATCCTAGCCATATGATTTTACTTAATCCTATCCATCCAGCCATATCAATCCATACCACACCCTAGATTTAATATCCACCCTCCTATATGCTTTCATCTTAGCCACACAATTAGTGTCATTGAAACCCTAGCATGTCCTAGATTAAATTATTAATAGGAGCCATTTTGATGGCTCAACCCCTAAGAAGTTTTCCTTAGAAATTCACATCCTGAGTCCTAAACCACTTTCACTTGAGTTTTCTATAGTATTTGAGTACTCTCACCTTCCATCTTTGCTCACCATAACTCCCTATATCTGTCGTCACCTCCCTCACCCATCTAGATATGCTTCTGCATACTTCCCCTCAGCCAAGCACCTTTGTGTACCCTCCACCATTCCCAAGCACCCACAGGTATTTTTGCAACCATCGAGATCCTACAAGATTTTTATGCCAAAGTTTTGAGGTCCTCCTAGCTCTCAAGCAATGCTAGGGCATCACCACACCAATCCACTGCAATATATTTCATAAAATCATAGAACGACAGATAAGCAAGGTAAATATTTTTATTTTTATTTCATTCTATACTTTTTTCAAAAAAAATTCATGTTATTTACATCATATAGCTAGGATTTTTATATTGATTATAGAGGGCCTCACATTGTGGAGCCCTCACATTTTTTACTAACCCATTTGCTATTTTATTGTGTGTAGATATGGAAGTGTTACATTAGCATTGGACAATTGCTTAAGTTGAAGTGGCTTAACATCAAATAACTAAAATCCCACTCACTTTTGTTTGGAGCAAGAACACGTTCTGAATATACCACCAATGTTGTTTGCTAGGGTTTCGAAGAACCCTAGCTATTGTAAAATTTTTATCAAAGAATTCAAAGATTCTTATTGTAACAATGGATTTTTGAGGCTCCCCCCATTAATAAAAATTATTCATTGTGAAATATTGTCTTCTTTGAGTTCAATTTATATCTTGTTATTTGGTGTTACATTTTTATCTTCACATCTACCATTGCCCTTCTAAATGATGCAAGGTACTTTAAGAGAGTCTTCAAAATGAGACACATTATTTAGGTTTAGTAGGAATATTCATCCCTAAATTAGGTTTAGACTTAGTACAATGTTCCTTATTAATATTCTGATCATGTTGTATCATTTCCTCTAAACTTTGATATGTTTTTTACTTTAGAGGAAAAAACCTCAAAATAATTGGCATTTCTTCCAATATCCTTATTGTTATCCACGATTTATTTACTTTCATCCATATAGAACTATTTTTTGAAAATTGAAAATCATCCTCATCCATATCCATTTATATGTTTCTCTTGTGGTTTTCTACAAATTATTTTGTTGGACTCTTTTAGGGAAATATCTCTCAATATTTTCCATCTTATGACATCTACTACATCTAAAATATATGTTTTCATAATCCACGGTTTGGGTCCACAACTCACCCCCATACTTAAGAGTGATTGATTCTAGTAAATATTTATTGATATCAATCATGACCAATATTTGGGCATAAATAGCCAAGACTCCATCTCTTGTAATTTCTTAAATCTCAAGGAAATCTCCCAAAGTGTTTTCTATTGCCTTGAAGGTAGTCATTTCCAATAATTCAATGGGAAACCCATACATCCTAACCCAGACTAGTACTGTGGATATATTTATATTTTTAGGTGCAAATCCTTCATACCATTGGGTGAGGAAGATTCCTACTCTTCCTATAAACCAAGGAACTCCTTTCACAATTCTATATCTTTCCTCCTTAGAACACAAAATGTCCAAGAAGAAACCTTTGTATAGAAATAATAAAATTGCTCCTAGATATTTCCATCTCCTATCAATCCATTTTATTATACTCAAAGCCCTTGGTCAATACCTATTAAATTTACTAATGACTACCTTATCTTTGAGTAATGAGAAAAATTTCTCTGTGAGATCCTCCCTAATCTCTACTACTAGGGTTGATTCTAAGGATTTAGATATAAATTGGTCCATGAGGAGGACATTACAACTTTATATCTAATGATATTTTCTAGTATGTCCTATAGTGATTATATTATTTTAACTAGAGATTACATCTCCCAAATCTCAATACATTTGATAATATTACCTCTATAATAAACCTATAATTTTGCAAGTATTACTGTAAAGATTTTAGCAGAAAATTTGTATGCCTAGATGAAATGTACCACCTTATCGAAGCCCTGGCCTTGTTACCCAAAAAAATGCCTCTTTACTTACTTTCAAAAGATTTTATTGCCATAATAATTTATTTTAACAAATACAACTTTTGAATGGTTTTGTTTTTACCATGAGTTAATTTAGATTCTTTATACTAACTTTATTGTTACATATCATCAATACATGTTTATTCAAATCCCATAACCAAGGAGCTAATATATGTTTTTCCACATTTAAAACTTATGGGAGTTAACATATATTTTTTCATATTTGAAAATTTCCATGATGACCATCATCCCTATAAATATTTTAGAAGAGAGGCAATGGTACAAATATAAATTTGGATGTGACTTTAAGATTTATTTTTGAAAATTATATTAGTCCTTTTAAACCACAAATTATTTAAAAACAAGGTAGGACCTATCCTCCACATAATACTCAATGTTTTAGTTTTAAAACAATTTATCCAAGATATCATCAATTCTTCTAATGTCATATTATTATTTGATTTTTTTTTTTGATTGGTTGAAAGGGTGTTGAAAGGTCCCTGAACCTTGTACAAGAGGTTTTACATGATTTCCAAATCGACCAAGGTGGTCCAAGAGCTAAAGATCAAAGAACAAGCAAAACACCAAACGAGGAAAGGTGTTGCGAAATCGTGACCAGTTTGGAAAAGATGTCACGAAATCGTGACATGTTGCACCGTTGCATCCAAGAGAGGAAGAGCTGTCACGAAATCACGACAAGAAGCAGCATCGGAGCCGACGGAGAGAATTATTATTTTATTAAGAATATATTAATCTAAAAGATGCATATACAACGTATTTTTTCTTAATCAATTATATGGGATTGAAACAAACCCCACCTATATTACATCATGACCACATAATGGTATTACAACAACTTAACAATTATGCATGTATCACTTGGCAATATTTGAACCTAGGTCTCTCCCTAAAAGGTAAGGGATATAATTGGTTGAGATAATACCATTTGATCATATATAACGTATTCTTATTAAAAAATTAAAATACTTGTAATTGATATGTTAATTTATTCATAGGTACATGACTTAGAATAAAAATATTTGTATAATATCACGACCCAGCTTGGCAAGACTCCTTTATGAGATGGATTATATTTTGGATATATGATTATTCAATACTTAGCTTTTGATGCATTTGGATGGATATATGCATTTGTTGTTTTGATTATATTATATGAGGATATGGTACTTGATTTTTGTGTGTGCTTGCAGGATCATGTACTCTCGTAGGTGGGCAAGGAAGTTGACCATCGAGAACGAGAGATTGAAAAAGAAAAATTATGGTCAAATTTAATGATGATATCTCTAGGGTATAGCTTGATACCCACATATAGTTACATCTCATGTTTACATATTTGAAATTAAACCATTGGCAAGGATGTTGCTAAAGGAAAAACAATTGAGTCATTCTAAGCATAAGTTGGTAACCTAGAAGCTATCGGTAAATATTTTGTGTATGGGGTTGATCAATTGAAGAACATAAGCTTATACTAAGAGGGTAGGGTGAACAATATAAGAGCAATTTTTTATTTTCTTTCTAAATCAATATTATGCAATGTATAGATAGAAATATCAATAGCAGTAATCAAAGCAATGCATAAATCACCACACACAATAGAGACACCAATTTAACATGGTTCACCCAAAGATGGCTACCTCCATAGAGAAAATATTTTACTAAAATTTTCTCAATCAATCTCTTGGGAATCCTTCCATATTACAATATTTATGGACCTCTGTTCAAAGGAGATGTTGATACCCTAAATCAAGTTCATGGATGTCTATCCACAGGAGAACTCCTTCTCCTCTACTATGGCTGGTGATCCTCTAGAAGACTACTGCATACACTACACTGGCTTATGGATATCTCTCCAGTGAAGACTCTTGTCCCCAATAAGAAGACCTATCCTTACCACCCTAGTTGATGTATCTCTATCCATTGGATACTATTGTCCTCTACTCTGTCACCTCCAAAGCTCTATCTCAAATCTGCACTAAACACAGTCCATTCGGTCTAGGATAAATCTACTCAACAAGTCCACTAAGAACTTGCTCAAATTTGCTCAACAAGTCCACATATGACTTGTTCAAATCTGCTCAACAAGTCCACACAAAACTTGCTTAAATCTGCTCAACAAGTACACAGAACTTGTTCAAATCTGCTCAACAAGTCCACACAAAACTTGCTTAAATTTGTTCAACAAGTCCACACAGAACTTGCTCAAATTTGTTCAACAAATCCACACAAAAATTTCTTAAATATGCTCAACAAGTCCACATAGAAATTGCTTAAATCTGCTCAACAAGTCCACAGAAAACTTGCCCAATCTGCTCAATAGGTCCACTCAGAACCTGCTCAAATATGCTCAACAAGCTCACTCAAAACTTGTCCAATCTTATCAATAAGTCCACACAAAACTTATTCAAATTTTCTCAATAGGTCCACTTAGAACCTGCTCAAATCTGCTTAACAAGCTCACTCAAAATTTTTTCAATATTCTCAATAAGTCCACATAAAAATTGTTCAAATCTTCTCAACAAGCTCACTCAAAAAGTATCCAAATCTTATAGAAACATAAAGAGAATTGTTAGAGACTCAATATGTTCTACACTCAATGCTCAGTCACTTTCTCAAATCAAAATATAGAATAGTTTGTTTTATGGAACTTGAACAATCACTTCATACATCCACTTGACTGGGCTCAATCAACTCTACTCAACCAATTACTAAAGAAACAACCCTTGCTCAAAAATCCTAGTCCAAACATGTAAACATCAACTCAAAATGTTTTCAACAATGCTCAACAACAAATCTCACATAACAATGATACTCATGTTCTTTTCAAACCCTAGTTCAATTTCTTTGCACAACTCACTTCAACAACAATGCTTATAAATAAATCTTCACATAACAATGATACTCATGTTCTTTTAAAAATCCTAACTCAAGTTCTTCACACAACCAATGACTTCAACAACAATGATTATAAAACAAGGTTTTAATCACAACAATTAATTCCAGAAAACCTTGAAGCATTAACTCAAACACTTTCGAAAAGGAAACCCTAATCAAATCCTTTTCACTCAAAAATTTATTTTCTATAAAGCCAATCAATCAGCTCAACCAAGGAATAATTTACCCATACCTTTTTGCTTGACAAGGAGTTGATCTCACAAATCTGCCACACTTACAATTACTTCTTTGCCAATCTCAATAAAGGTTAGAAGATAATAATTTCCTCAACAAAACACAATATAAAATGATATCAAAATTACACCTTATCACTCCAACTTAAATAATATTCAACACCTTCACAATAATCTTATTTAACACAAACCCCTTATTAAAATTAAAACAATACTCAAAAGTCTTAATTCTTCAATATGCCAATATGATAATTAAGACTTTATTAAAAACTAAATTCAAAACTCCTTATTACTCCTAATTGACACTTTTCAATAACCACCACTATCCAACTAGCAACCCTTCTAAGAAAATTCGACTAACACCCCTTTTATCTCCCAACTTAGGCAATAATTAAATTTAATGCAAAAATATTTACCTCACCTTCGGAGGGATTCGAACCCTCAACAATGCCCGCGACAAACACCTTAGTCGTGACTCCAACCACCGCATGAGCTATGTGCTCATTTGAAACTTAAGAAGCACCACGTGCTTCAAATCGTGTCTCCCGCATTGCATCTTGAAAAACATGTGCGTTTGGCACCTTCAACCAACACGACTGCCAAGCACAGTTGTCATGTTTCAAATGTTGGCTTCCTTGCCTACAAGCGCTCTGGCCACTGCTCACTTGCCACTAGGCCAAGCTGCCCAGTTGGCTTTCGAATGATCGACACCTTTTGCTTTATTTTGTTCACCGGTACACAAAATTCGTAAACTTTCTCACAAGATCTTCTTTCCAATTCACATGCAATATTAATCAATCGAGCAAGGATAAAGTTTAATGCCCTTTGGGCATAGGTATATATTAATTCCTCCATGCTTGTGAAACATCGGTGCTTCGAATGCTTTCACCACCACATAAAATCATTGAAGGTTAGGACCTTTATAAAGACGCTTTGAATTTTTTTAACTCCAAACCCATCTTTGGGTATTGTAAAATATTATAATGAATATTATAAATATTTTACTTTGGGCTTTTAACCATATCACTTAATATTATAATAACAAATATTATAATATTATATCCTTTTGAGTTTATTGCTTCCTTCTCATTCCATACCATGGTGTAAATAATATTTATTTATAAAATTTAAATTCTCATTGAATTTAAGTAATTTATAAAATAAATATTATATCTCCTTTTTAACTTTGCACAAGCCTCCTTGGGATTTTTATGAAACACCTTTTAACTTATGCATCCATATGCTATTAAGATATTATGGAGCCCTTTTGCCTTTAAATTTTGCACTGATTCTCTTGACCTTTGGCCTTCTTTCTGGATATCAAATGAAAACTTTGACAACTTTATTTCTTGAAAAAGTCCTTGACATTAATGATGACTTCATCTGGTGACATCAATAACAACTTTGACTTAGGGACTCAAAATGTCCAACATCGATACTTGTTTTGGTTTGCTTGAGTTTGATCAAAATTTATCTTCTTCGCATATATGTTTGGATGCTTTGAAAGTTAAATATTTTTTAATGATATAGCATATTGCAATAAATTGTTGATAAAATTATGGAGGAGTTTTCATGTGATTGCTTATATTTTTAAGGTGGATCTGGCAAAGTGGTCCACCAAGGAAAGAGTCATTGGGTAGGTGAGCTTAATGAAGTTCACATGGCAACATCCTAGCTATCAGAACATAATAGCTAGAGGTATGGATGAAACTAAAATATAAGCAACAAATAAATTTAATGTTAATAGTTAACATTAAAAGTAAAGGATAGTGTTGAGAAGCAACACACCCCCACTAAAAAAAAAATGAATTTCCATCCTTTGAAAATATTTAGCTTTCATTTGCCAGTAGGGACCCTCTTGATGTTTTCCAGGTTTTTATTCCAAATTTTGCTTGCCTCCTTCTTCTTCAAGTTTTGCATATATCAAAGTATCTAAGTAGTCTTGCATGTGACTTTAATTTCAATTTAGAATTCACTTCTTTAAAGTTAGAAACATTCTGAGTAAAAAGATCTTTCACAGATATGTAAAAATGCAGAATGCAGATGAATTCATTGGAGTCAAATTTCCATTTTTGGAAAAGTCGCGATACCGCGACACTTTCCATTTTTGAAAATGTCGCGAAATCGCGACGGGTCTTGGAAGAATTGGCTAAGTGCTGAAAACGTCGCGATATCGCGACACTTCCATTTTTGGAAAAGTCGCGATATCGCGACACTTTCCATTTTTGGAAATGTCGCGAAATCACGACGGGTCTTGGAAGAATTGGTTAAGTGCTGGAAACGTCGCGATATCGCGACACTTCCATTTTTGAAAAGTCGCGATACCGCGACACTTTCCATTTTTGGAAATGTCACGAAATCGCGACGGGTCTTGGAAGAATTGGCTAAGTGTCGAAAACGTCGCGATATCGCGACACTTCCATTTTTGAAAAGTCGCGATATCGCGACACTTTCCATTTTTGGAAATGTCGCGAAATCGCGACGGGTCTTGGAAGAATTGGCTAAGTGCTGGAAACGTCGCGATATCGCGACACTTCCATTTTTGAAAAGTCGCGATACCGCGACACTTTCCATTTTTGGAAATGTCGCGAAATCGCGACGGGTCTTGGAAGAATTGGCTAAGTGCTGGAAACGTCGCGATATCGCGACACTTCCATTTTTGGAAAAGTCGCGATATCGCGACACTTTCCATTTTTGGAAATGTCACGAAATCGCGACGGGTCTTGGAAGAATTGGCTAAGTGCCGAAAACGTCGCGATATCGTGACACTTCCATTTTTGGAAAAGTCGCGATACCGCGACACTTTCCATTTTTGGAAATGTCGCGAAATCGCGACGGGTCTTGGAAGAATTGGCTAAGTGTCGAAAACGTCGCGATATCGCGACACTTCCATTTTTGGAAAAGTCGCGATACCGCGACACTTTCCATTTTTGGAAATGTCACGAAATCGCGACGGGTCTTGGAAGAAAAAGGAGAAGGCATGGAGGTGTCACGAAATCGTGACGTCGCGAAATCGTGACGTCACGAAATCGTGACACGGTCGTAAAATGGAGCCAAGTGCAGGGACCGTCGCGATTTCGCGACATGTCGCGAAATCGCGACATGTCGCGGTTTCATGACGGATGAAAGAAAAGGGGAAGCAGATGCAGGGGACGTCACGATTTCGCGACATGTCACGGTTTCGCGACAAAGAGACCACAATGGACGCAAGGCGCAGGGGATGTCGCGATTTCGCGACATGTCACGAAATCGTGACATGTCGCGGTTTCACGGCAAAAGAGACAAAGAAGCCAAAATGAAAAGCAGCTTGAGGAAAACGTCGTGTTATCGCGACACGTGTCAAAAGAAAACAAGCCGACGTGTGATAAACATTAGAGGTTTAATTTAATAATATTAAAATGCTAACCCTTGCTTTTCTTTTGCAGAGAGCGATCCGATAGTTGCATGATGGCGAAAGTAATGACGAGAAAGACAAAGTTAAGCGCAAATTAATCGAAGACCATCACATGGAAATGGGAGATGCCAAGAATTTTTGGTCCATCCAAATTTTACAGATCTGGCCGCAAAGAGACTTTACGGTGACTAAGCATCTGCCCATTTAATAGAATATGTCGGCAATTGACCGAAAAATGAAAATATCTACACACAATTACCGGAGGTTGCCGATGGACGCATTTAACAAGAGAATTTATGGTGAAAGTAATGGCGTGCAGAGAATTTTAACTCAGAGGCGGCTTTGCGAAGATAAAATGTCAGAGAAACCAGTGACTCATCCAAATTTTTCTGAGGAGTTAATGAGACGTTCCCGGCAGATGCACCAGCCGGCCAAAAAATGAAGATATTTACTTGCAGTTACAGATGGATGAGAATAATATCAGATCATGCCTTCTCCATTTATGGCAAGTAACTGCACTAAGATTTGCAGAGTGGTTAGGGTTTTATTCAAAACTCTATTTTTAAAGGGGCTTATATTGTAAAACCGAGAGAGTAAGGTTTAGAGGATAAGATTTAGGGTTTGAGAAGAAGATATTTCTGAAAAGATCAGGGTCTATCCTGAGTCTATAAATACTTCTTCTGAATGTAAATTCTAGGGAGGCGAAAACTTAGAAATACAAGCTATTGGAGCAATTTCCTGCAAATCTTGTTTGAATGCTTTGTTCTGGACTTAGAGTTGGTGTGACTTTCGTTTTCTGTGATAGCGTGGCCAGGAGCCTAATCTCTTTCAGATTGTGATAAGTTCATCTTCTTTTGTTTCCATTTCATTAAGGTTTATTTAATTTATGTTGTAGATCTGTGTTACCAGGATTGGATATGTTGTTAGGCTTCATTTTCTTTATTGTATGTTAGGGAAAATTACAGATTTAAGGTTCAGGCCTGTTCTAATTGCTCTGTCCTCACTGTGCGAGCTAGGCTACTGGTGAAAGATACCAATTTTAACCGACTTCCCTTCTGTTTGTGATTTTCTTTCAGATCTGTTGTTGTCTTTGTCTTATGCTCTTAGTGGAAGGTGATCTTAGAAAGCTGGACACTTTCCTCTTTGATTTTGTTCTATTTTGAAGCTAACCGGTATAACTAAAATTGGTAGTTTTGGTTTTGCAGCTAAGTTAGATAAATTTCTCTTTCTACCCTACCCTACTCTCTCTGTTCCACCGATTGAATGATCCATTTTTATTTTCTTTTACATTTGTCTTTTATTTAAATCTGCTAACACATAAAGAGCTAGATCAAAGAACTGATTGTAAATCTGAGTGCCCACAAATATAACCAATTCCAAGAGCATTACTGAACTAAGTCCAGGACCCGTTGTAAGGTAACAGACAGTCCACTTGAAACTATTCCAGAAGCGGAAAAGAGTGAATAGACATTCGACCCAACTCTGTAACTCACACCTTGGATATCCAAAAAGATCCTAAAGTGAGTGGGATTTATCCCGTATAAGTGTTATCGGTATTTTATGCTCATTCTTCACAGGGTGTGTATAAAACTCGAACCAACATTTAAAATTGGCGCTAGAAGGAGGGCCTAGTTCAGTAGTTTGTTAAGGATTGTAAGATTATAAGTTGCTTGTGAAAAGCTGGATTCTACTTATAGAGTAACAAGGTCCCACTCCAGAGCTGGAGAGCTCCTTGTGCCTGAGTTAGAAACTCCAAGAAGAAGCAGCCTCAGAAGGGCCAAGTCCTTGTCTGGAATAGTTTTGTCACCACTTGTAGTTACTCCAACTACAACTAAAAGTATCATCGTCAATCAAGTAGTAATGGCCAACTGGTTGGGTTCCACTGCCTTAAATATCCCGGGTGCAGCCCATGACCTGCCCAAAAATCCTGAGAGATATCTTCCCAGATACAAGCATGATGGAACTAGGACAGCAGAAGAACATCTAGTAGCATTCAAGAATGCTCTAAAATTGTTAAATGTACAGCATGAAGATGTCGCTTGCAGATTGTTCCCGTTCACTCTCCAGGAGGGAGCTTACGATTGGTTTCTAAATCTCACTAACGATTCTATTACCAGTTGGAATGACTTGGAAAAGGTTTTTGTATCGCAGTTTGGTGAAGTAATAGATCCCAGTGTATTATATCAGTAGTTTTCTGGTATTAAAAGAGAAATAAATGAATCTGTCAGATCATACAATGTCAGATTTCAGAAGGCTTATGGTAGACTGATCGGTTATTATGTGCCAAATGCAGACCTGGCATTAGAGATTTTTAGGAATTCTCTAGATCCAATGACTTCTATTTTCTTGAAAAGAGATCCCTCTATTACCAATCTAACAGAGGCTTACAAAGAAGCTTTGGTTCTGGAAAGACAGTTGGGACCCCAACCTTTAAATGCTCATCAAATTCCTTTGGTCACACAAGGTACCCCTATTTTCAATCCCATACCACATCAGATGATGTTGCCAATGTGTCAAACTCCACCATCAAGAAATCCATTGGTCGTAACACCTGCTGAAAATGTACGGAACCCGGTAAAGAAGTCGATAACGCAAGAGTTGAAGAAGTGTCAAAAATAGTCCAAAAGTTGGCCAATGACTTTTTAAGTTTTAAAAGGCAAGTTTCTACTGGGGAGAACTCAAACAGGTATTCTTATCAGCATAACAGATTCACTCGGCCCCCATATGAACCCAATAAGGATTATAAAGGTAAAGGTCATGATGTAAATATTTGTGATTTGGCTTTGCCTAACTGGTGCAGGATACATGCTACTTCTCAACACGGGGAATTGGATTGTTTGGAATTTTGTAACGCCTTTGAAGCTTTATCTGGGGAGTTGATTTCTCCTAAACATCAAAGAAATGCGGACGGCCCAAGTTCATCTAGCCACAGTGCAGCTATGGTCTTAGATTCTTTCACTTTCCTAGGTGAATCTGAGAATGTAGTTGAAATGCCTATGGATGAGGTGCAGGCTTTTCAACAATACAGGAGGGACAACTACAACCTCAAAAATAGAAATTCGGAGCCCAACACTACATCTACCCCTCCGGACAACTCCCACAATGTTCCTCCAGATCCATCTTCAAGCAATAACCCATCTCCACCCAAGGGAGGAAATCCGAGAGGACCAGATGCATTTGTCCCTCCACTCAATAAGGGATATAATATAGTGGAGGACATGAAGAAGATCAAAGCCAACATTACTCTTCATGAGTTGGCCCAAATTTTAGAATAGAGGGATAACTTGATTAAAACATACTCTGGGCCTGCTACCAAATCTTTGGACAGGGGAAAGAAGATGGCAAATGCAAATGTAGCCATGTATAAAGAGAAAACTGAGGTTCCGCCTTTTCTACTGACTGTTCGTATTTTTGGAAAAAACTTACACAACTGTCTGGTAGATTCGGGTGCTTCAGCTAATGTTATGCCTTTGGCCATTTGTCAACAGTTGGGTTTGACCCCAATGAAGTCTGAAAGAAGAGTTGTCCAATTGGACAAATCGGAGGTTAAAGTAGTAGGTGAACTTCAGAATATTCATATCCAGCTAGCATCTGAGCCAAGGGCACAACACATAATTGAAATTCAGGTGGTGGATATTCCCGTGGGGTACGGGATGCTTCCGAGCAGGGATTGGTCGAAATCTTTGAATGGATACTTGGCAACTGACTTTTCACACATGTGGTTGTCGTGGAAAGGAGTGGCAAACCAATTAAGGGTCGAAAGAGAACCCAGATACAAACATACGATCACTGAATATAATGCAAAAAATGAGACTGTAAATATTGCTGATGTAGATATTGGAGTTTATAATTTAACAACAGGACAAAATGAGAAGTCTAGTAAAGCTCATCTTGTTCATAGTAATGAAGTTTGGACGCTTCATGTGGATGGGGCTAAATCTAAACAGGGTTCTGGTACAAGGGCAATCCTTAAAGGGCCTGAAAGTCAGACATATTTTATGTCTTATCGCCTACAGTTCCCTTGCACAAATAATTTAGCAGAATATGAAGCACTTGTGCTAGGATTGAAGTTTGCTTTAGACAAAGGAGCAAGAAATATTCAAGTTTTTACAGATTCAGAGTTGGTGGCTAATCAAGTTAAAGGTAAATTCCAGTGCAAAGCATCTTATTTAAAAGGATACAAACACCGAGCATGGGATCTCGTGGAAGATTTTGATGCTTTTAATTTAACGCACATACCTAGAGAGCAGAATTCACGTGCAGATGTCTTGGCTTCATCAGCCGCAAGTCTGAAACCACTGGAAGAATTCAAATGGAACAAGTTTTCGATCGAGTTAGTCCCTTGTCCTTCGGTCCCAAATAATGTGGATAATTTTCAGGTTTTCTTTGATGACCAGCAGATTATAAATTTTTTATAGAGTACCAAAGCATTTGAAAATGCTATAATCGATGATGGACAAAGGGATACTCTGCTGGAGCAGTTAGACGATGAAAGGGGAATAATAAGGTTGAAAGATAACAGAATTCCAAAAGGGATGGTAGAACTGGAGCGGCTCTTTGATGTTGACCAAATCAAGCAAAAGGTGAGTTCTGAGGATTCTATGGGTGTAACAAACAGTGAGACTGAGAACCTGAACGTGGGGACTGAAGAAGATCCCGTGCACCTCAAGTTGGCTAAAACTTGTGACCCAAAAATAAAAAGAAATATGATTGATTTTCTTCACAGGTCCAAGGATGTTATGGCTTGGTCTTACAAAGACTTAAAGGTTTTTGATCCGAAAGTTTACACTCATGTTATACCTTTAAAAGAGTTTTGCAAACCTTTCCGGAAAAAATAGAGGCATGTCAACGCTCTGCTAGAGCCCCTCATCCAGAAGGAGGTAGAAAAATTATTGAGTGCCGCCATTATTTTTCCCGTTAGGCATTCTACTTGGGTGGCCAATTTGGTGCCGGTCAGAAAGAAAAATGGAGAGATCCGCTTGTGTGTGGATTTTAGAAATTTGAACAAGGCATCTGAGAAAGATAATTATCCTCTGCCTTCCATGGATGAGGTGCTACAGATTGTCAATGGTTCGAAAATGATGTCTTTCCTAGACGGTTTCTCAGGGTATAATCAGATATTAGTTGAAAAGGAAGACAGGATGAAAACTGCCTTCACAACCAAGTGGGGAACTTTTGCCTACAAAAGAATGTCGTTCGGATTGATTAATGTCGGAGCTACTTTTCAACGTGCGATGGATCATGCTTTCAAAGGCCTTATGGGTAAGTGCATTGTTGTTTACATGGATGACTTAACAGTTTTCTCTAAATCTCGGTTTGACCACGTAAAACACTTGGAGTCTGTGTTCAACAAATGCAGGGAGTTTGACATTTCTTTGAATCCGAAGAAGTGTGTTTTTGGTGTAATGGAAGGAAAGCTCCTTGGACACTTGATCACCAAAGATGGCATTTCCATGGATCCTGACAGAGTTGAAGCCATATCCGGCATACCCTTTCCCAACTCTAAGAAAGAGTTAAGATCCTTTTTTGGGAAAATTAACTTTGTCAGGAAGTTCATCTTTGGGTTTTGTAGAAATAGTCAAGCCACTGAATGACATGCTAAAGGAAACTGCTCGGATTGCTTGGACAAATGAAGCTAAAACAGCGTTCCAAGAAATCAAGACTCGCCATCAAGCAAGCTCCAGCTTCGGTGAGCCCAGATTTCAGTGCAGATTTTTACCTCGTACACCTTTTCTTCCGAACACACACTTGCTGCAGCTTCTGACCCAACGAAGAGAAACGGGGGAGCATCCAATTGCTTTCAAGAGTACCAATTTAAAGGGGGCTGAGCTAAAATATTCTCGCTTAGATAAACAAGCCTATGCCTTGGTGAGAGCAGTTAAGCAGTTCAGGCACTACATACTAAGAAGTAGAGTTCATGCTATAGTTCCTGACCCAAATTGTTAAATACCTATTAAGCCAGGACGAATTGGGTGAACTAAGAGGTAATTGGGTTACAAGACTGTAGGAATACGACTTAGAAATTTGGCCTGCAAAATTAATCGGAGAACTTGGTTTGTCTCGACACATTGCCGAAATACCTGTACAAGAAGAAATTAATCAGTTGAATTCTGGATTCGATGACTGGTATGGAGATATTATTCATCTGTTGCAATTTGGAATTTGTCCATCTCACTTGAATAGAACCCAAAGGAGAGCACTAAAACTGAAAGTTGCTCATTATCTCCTCAAAGGAGGCAACTTGTATAGAGAAAATTATGCCGGCATTTTCTTAAGATGCATTTCTTAGAGTGAAGTCAATGAGGTGATGTCCAGTTTTCATGAAAAGTTAGGGGCAGGGCATTCCTCAGGATCTCGCTATCGCGCATAAAATATTGAGAGCAAAGCTATTATCGGCCTACATTTTTTAAAGATGTGCATCAAGCATGTGAGAACTTGCCATCAGTGTCAAACTTTTGCATCCAAAGAGGCCAATCGAGCTCTACCATTGCAGCCTGTTGTAATAAATAAACCTTTTATGCAATGGGGACTTGATTTTGTGGGAGTGATAAACCCAAATTCTTTAGTAGGGCATAAGTATGTTCTAACAGCTACTGATTACTACACAAGATGGGTTGAAGTAGCAGCCACCATGAGAAGTACAACTCATGAAGTGATCGAATTTCTAGAGTCAAATGTCATAACCAGGTTTGGGGTTCCTCTCGAATTTGGTGTGCGATAATGGACCAGCCTTCCAATCATTAGAGTTTGCGGAATGGGCATACCGGATGGGGATAGTTATCGGATTTTCATCCAACTATTACCCGCAAGGAAATGGATTAGCCGAGTCCACGAATAAGAATTTAATGAATGCCATTAAGAAATCTGCAGTGGACAAACCCAGCACAATGGCATACATTATTGAAATATGTACTTTGGGCTGACAGGATAAGATATAAAGTGGCTCTTAAGACTTCTCCATTTGCTTTGTTGTATGGTACTCAGCCCATTGTTCCCATCTCTCTGAAATTACCTACTTATCAATTTGTTTTAGACTATTTTGAGGATCAAGCAGATGCAGAGGCTCGTGTTTTGGATCTAACTAATTTACAGGATGAACGACTCCAAGCCCTGGAACATTTCAATCGGCACCAAGAAACCGTCAAGCGCTGGTTTGACAAAAGAGCCGGAGTGAAAGCTTTCAAACTTGCAGACACTGGTGCTTCTATGGGACAAGGCCCATGAAAAGAAAGGTAAACACACAAAGTTGCAACCGCTATGGATAGGGCCATACCAGATTGCTGAGATCCTGGGTAATAACGCATTTCGTTTACAGGACCTTGATGGTAATTTTTTGAACCTCCCTGTTAATGGTCAATACCTAAAGCATTATTTCTCAGCTGTTCCATCCAATATAACGTTTGAATGAATCACAAAGACGTTGTAACATGTGTATATATTGTAAATAAGCTTTGAAGTAGTTTGTTTTATTTTATTTTGTTTAAGTTTAAAGTTCTGTGGGGTCTGTACAAAGTAGTTTTATTTTATTTTATTTTGTTTATCCTTTGGGGTCTGTACAAAGTAGTTTTATTTTATTTTATTTTGTTTATCCTTTGGGGTCTGTACAAAGTAGTTTGTTTTTATTTTATTTTGTTTGATTTTAAAGTTCTGTGTTTTATCCTTTGGGGTCTGTACAAATTTCTTTTAGCTTTTAAAAATTTTGTTTTTTTTTAAGTTTTGCCTGGGCAGTAAAGAAAGAAGTCAGCCTTTAAAAAAAAAACTGTTTTTATTCTGAGTTCAAAATCCCGTGTTCATTTTGTTTTATTCTAATTGAGAGATAGTCTGCTTAAACTGAATAGTGGAACTATTTTGTTATTCAGAACAACAGTAGAAAGATAATTGGATTTTGTGTCTTGCTTGCCACAATTATTTTAATTATAAAGAAACTGCTATACTGTTTGGCTGGAGAAACTCCCAGGGAATCCAAGAAAAGTTGGTCATAAGAGGGGACTCTGATTCGTGAAATTATTTGAGTATCCATAGAGGCTATCAGTACCAGTGCTGAAGCAGTTCCAGATCGATGAAATATAAAAAAAAAAAATTGTTTTTTTTAGCAAGGCTTTTTCAGATTTCGGTATATTTCAAAGGAGAGAGAGAGAAGGTGAAAGTTGAGCAAGACAACATAAAACTGGCACTCTGTTATTTCCCACATAAAAAAAAAAGGGAAGGCAGAAGTTATGTAATGAAAGAGATAGCCAAGGCTTCAGAAGATGTTTTCTTTTACCAAGTTGTAGATACTACTTCACAGTTGTGGATCAGGGTCGTGAAAACCTAAAGAGTAACTCTGTCGGGGCTGTAAAAGGCTAAACTAGTAAACAGAGCCCTACTCGGTTTCCCCTTTCACAATCTAGAAAAGCTGATCAATCCAGAGTACAACATTCGAAGACCCAGTCATTCTTGAAGAAAGTTTTATACGCTTGTAATTGCACATCAGAAATCTTCCTTAAATGATTCAACCTAGTATGTCCTTGGGAAATTTTGACAACTATCAGGTAGTAGTTAAATTATTTTGAAGAATATTTGTGGCAAGGCATGGTACATGGTCTATATTGTTTTGAAACTAGAGTCCTGGATTCTAAAATAGTGCTACTATTTTCCCCGCAGATATCGCCATTTGTTGAGAAGCAACACACCCCCACTGAAAAAAAATGAATTTCCATCCTTTGAAAATATTTAGCTTTCATTTGCCAGTAGGGACCCTCTTGATGTTTTCCAGGTTTTTATTCCAAATTTTGCTTGCCTCCTTCTTCTTCAAGTTTTGCATATATCAAAGTATCTAAGTAGTCTTGCATGTGACTTTAATTTCAATTTAGAATTCACTTCTTTAAAAGTTAGAAACATTCTGAGTAAAAAGATCTTTCACAGATATGTAAAATGCAGAATGCAGATGAATTCATTAGAAGTCAAATTTCCATTTTTGGAAAAGTCACGATACCGTGACACTTTTCATTTTTGGAAATGTCACGAAATCGCGACGGGTCTTGGAAGAATTGGCTAAGTGCCGGAAACGTCGCGATATCGTGACACTTCCATTTTTTGGAAAAGTCGCGATGCACTTTCTATTTATTTGGAAATGTCTCGAATCACGACGGGTCTTGGAAGAATTGCTATGAAATGCGCGATATCGCGACACTTCCATTTTTGGAAAAGTCACGATATCGCGACACTTTCCATTTTTGGAAATGTCACGAAATCGTGACGGGTCTTGGAAGAATTGGCTAAGTGCTGGAAACGTCACGATATCGTGACACTTCCATTTTTGGAAAAGTCGCGATACCGCGACACTTTCCATTTTTGAAATGTCGCGAAATCGCGATGGGTCTTGGAAGAATTGGCTAAGTGCTGGAAACGTCGCGATATCGCGACACTTCCATTTTTGGAAAAGTCGCGATACCACGACACTTTCCATTTTTGGAAATGTCGCGAAATCATGACGGGTCTTGGAAGAATTGGCTAAGTGCCGAAAACGTCGCGATATCGCGACACTTCCATTTTTGGAAAAGTCACGATACCGCGACACTTTCCATTTTTGGAAATGTCACGAAATCGCGACGGGTCTTGGAAGAATTGGCTAAGTGCCGGAAATGTCGTGATATCGCGACACTTCCATTTTTGGAAAAGTCGCGATACCATGACACTTTCCATTTTTGGAAATGTCACGAAATCGCGACGGTCTTGGAAGAAAAACGAACACCCAAACCCAAATCACGAAATCGCGACTCTAAGAAAAGCAGAAGGCATGGAGGTGTCGCGAAATCACGTCGGACACAGAAATTGACACGATCATAAAATGGAGCCAAGTGCAGGGACCATCGCGATATCGCGACATGTCGCGAAATCGCGACATGTCGTGAAATTGCAACGGATGAAAGAAAAGGGGAAGCAGACACAGGGGACGTCGCATGTCGCGAAATCGCGACATGTCGCGGTTTCGTGACAAAGAGACCACAATGGACGCAAGGTGCAGGGGACGTCATGATTTTGCGACATGTCGCGATTTCGCGGCAAAAGAGACAAAAAGCCAAAATGAAAAGCAGCTTAAGGAAAACGTCGTGTTGTCGCGACACGTGTCAAAAATAAAGCCGACGTGTGATAAACATTAGAGGTTTAATTTAATAATATTAAATACTAATCCTTGCTTGTTCTTTTGCAGAGAGCGATCCGACAGTTGCATGATAGCGGAAGTAATGGCGAAAAAGGCAAAGTTAAGCGCGGATTAATCGAGGGCCGTCAGATGAAAATTTGAGATGCCGAGATTTTTGGTTCATCCAAATTTTACGTGATCCGGCCGCAAAGAGACTTTACGATGACTAAGCATCTGCCCATTTAATGGAATATGTCGACAATTGATCGAAAAATGAAAATATCTACACACAGTTATCGAAGGTTGCCGATGGACGCATTTAACAGGAGAATTTATGGTGAAAGTAATGGCGTATAGAGAATTTTAACTCAAAGGCGGCTTTACGAAGATAAAATGTTAGAGAAACTAGTGACTCATCCGAATTTTTTTGAGGAGTTAATGAGACGTTCCCACGAGATGCACCAACTGGCCAAAAAATGAAGATATTTACTTGCAGTTACAGATGGATGAGAATAATATCAGATCATGCCTTCTCCATTTATGGCAAGTAACTGCACTAAGATTTGCAGAGTGGTTAGGGTTTTATTCAAAACTCTATTTTTAAAGGGGCTTATATTGTAAAACCGAGGTAGTAAGGTTTAGAGGATAAGATTTAGGGTTTGAGAAGAAGATATTTCTGAAAAGATCAAGGTCTGTCTTGAGTCTATAAATACTTCTTCTGAATGTAAGTTTCAGAGAGGCGAAAACTTAGAAATACAAGCTATTGGAGCAATTTCCTGCAAATCTTGTTTGAATGCTTTGTTCTGGACTTAGAGTTGGTGTGACTTTCGTTTTCTGTGATAGCGTGGCCAGGAGCCTAATCTCTTTCAGATTGTGATAAGTTCATCTCCTTTTGTTTCCGTTTCATTAAGGTTTATTTAATTTATGTTGTAGATCTGTGTTACCAGGATTGGATATGTTGTTAGGCTTCATTTTCTTTATTGTATGTTAGGGAAAATTACAGATTTAAGGTTCAAGCCTATTCTAATTGCTCTGTCCTCACTGTGCGAGCTAGGCTGCTGGTGAAAGATACCAATTTTAACCGACTTCCCTTTTGTTTGTGATTTTCTTTCAGATCCGTTGTTGTCTCTGTCTTATGCTCTTAGTGGAAGGTGATCTTAGAAAGCTGGACACTTTTCTCTTTGATTTTGTTCTATTTTGAAGCTAACCGGTATAACTAAAATTGGTAGTTTTGGTTTTGCAACTAAGTTAGATAAATTTCTCTTTTTGCCCTACCCTACTCTCTCTGTTCCACCGATTGAATGATCCATTTTTATTTTCTTTTACATTTGTCTTTTATTTAAATCTGCTAACACATAAAGAGCTAGATCAAAGAACTGATTGTAAATCTGAGTGCCCACAAATATAACCAATTCCAAGAGCATTACTGAACTAAGTCCAGGACCCGTTGTAAGGTAACAGACAGTCCACTTGAAACTATTCCAGAAGTGGAAAAGAGTGAATAGACATTCAACCCAACTCTGTAACTCACACCTTGGATATCCAGCAAGATCCTAAAGTGAGTGGGATTTATCCCGTATAAGTGTTATCGGTATTTTATGCTCATTCTTCACAGGGTGTGTATAAAACTCGAACCAACAGATAGTTATTGAAGGACATCATGATACATGTGCCTTTTGACTAGTAAAAGGGTAACATGAGATTTTTTTATTCAAAGAGGGAATTATTGAAAGTGAATGGGGTAAAGTTCTTTCCTTTGAAAAAATAATTTTAATTAAATGTAATGGAATGTTAGAAAAATAGTTTCGAGTGTGTTCATATTCTTGGATAGGACTTCTTGAAAAAGGAGTAGGATTATTTTTTTTTGGGAATGAGGGGGTACAAAAAGGAGACCATGGAGAAAGCACCCAAGGGTAAAGAATGATGAATGAAAACTGATTTGGATGATTAATTGAGCAGGAGTTTATCTATGTTCATCTTCATATTATAATTTGAGGAAATAAAAGGTATGCTTCTTATTGTTTGATTCGATATGGTTGGTGTTAAATACGTTTGCATGTTGTGCTTTAACAAATTGCTATAGAGTAAAAGGAAACGAGAGTTCTTTATATTTTCTTGATGTATTTTTATTTAAGCATGGATGTTGTAGATTTCATCACCATCCCTATTTCCTTGAAGGTTACCAGCCTAGAATAGTGACCTTTGTTTTAATAAGGAAATATTTAAGGTTTTCTATTGTTTTAAGTTCTTAGAGAGCTTTTTTTAGAAAATGTACTCTATAATAGTCATTTGGGGGTGCATCTGTGGTTGTCACCATTTTATAATTCGTATTATTTTGTTGGTGTTTGTGTTTGATTCTTTATTTTTTAATTATAATGCATGAATTAGTGGTAGGAGGTTCTCAATATACAAACAGATCAAAATTGTATTTCCTTCCTCCTAATATTAGTGTTGGTTGAGCAAGTTCATCCTGGCATGCTTATGTTTTTGTTCTTGCTTTCTTTAAGCTTAGAATATCTATAGAGTTTTAATAGAATAACTAAGCTTAAACCTAGTAGAACATCTTATATCGACGTTGCTAGGGTGTTTTTTTTTATTACCTATTTTTGGAATGTTTAATTTAAATAAGGATGCCTTAATTTTATTTTAGATTTAGTTTATAGATATTAAGGCCAATAAGAGTTAGCCATGCATGATTGATTTTTGGTGGATTTTAATCCTTAACCTATATGTGGTTCTTTTATTAAAAATAAGAAGAATTACTTTGGATTATGTAATATTATACCTGAGATGTCTGAGAGTTTTTGCTTATGAAATGATAGCTTTCAATAGATATCCAAGGAGTTTGAAATGTTGTTGTTTTCAGTTGAAACATGACATTGATAAGTATCGGATTGTTAAATCTATATAAATGTTTTTGGATGCTCTTTATTTATTTAATGTTGCATGTGATTTAGTGAAGGACGAGTCTTAAAGGCGGGTTGGTTTTTATTTATTGAGAGTCTATGTCTTCTAGAATTACATTTGAATGTCTATTACAATGTCGGGTATTGAAGTTCGTTTTATTAAAATATAGTTTTGTCTCTTAAAGTTCATGCTAGAAGTAGCTAAGAATGGAAGAGTATATTTGACTGGTGCTAGTGTTAAATTAAATCGTTGGAAGATAAACTATTTAATTTTATTAGGCAAAGGAGAACTCCATGTGTGATGATTTTTTATTAACTTTTTACTACTGAAAGCAAGTTGTCTATTTTGGGTAAAGGATTGATTTTTTTGAAATTGTTGGTAGAATTTATTTAATACATAAAGAAGAAATTTATGTGTTAAATTTTAATAGAGAAGGATATGTTCTATATTTGAATTTATGTTTAAAATTGGATAATGAATTTGGATGTGGAGTCCAATGATAGGGAGAGGATTATGGGGTCCTCTCACCCAAAATTTGTATTTTTGGAAATATAGATAAAGGACATGGAGTCCTTTAGTAGTGAGAATATTATGGGGTCTTCTCGCTCAATTATTGAAAAGATAAATAATTGTTTTAGTCTCTTTTTCTTTAAAACTTTGTGATGCATGTATGATAAAGAGCATATAGGAATTGCATTGTCATATAAATGAGCTGTCCTAATCCCTTACTCCCATCATATCTCAGTGGAGCTCAAGGAAATCAGTGGACGTAGTTATGGATAGAAAAAACTCTATCGTGGTTCTATCAAAGTTTTATATTGTTTTAAATTATGATGTAAATGGAAACTCAAGAAATAAATGTAATATTGAGTTGGTATGGAATTGATGATATTGGAATATTTTATTAAGGACAACTATGGTATTTATTTTCCTTGTCTTGAGAGAATTTAAGTTAATTATTGTAAAGTTAATATTGATCACAATTTTATTATGGAAGCATAAGTATTTGCTAAAGATATTTAATACAATTTTTTTTTTTTTATTCTTGTGGTGAAATGATTTGTGAGTAGATGGTTATTTAATATATTATCTTGCTCAGGAAATATGTGATATTCTAGCAAGTTGCTTAGTATATTTGATGGATGCTTTAATATTTCTTTAATAAAATAAAGTAGTATGAATTACTTTTTTTTATTAGAGAAAGAGAAAGAGTTAAGGTTTGTTTGTAGATTTTCTCTTTAGGTTGAAGGATTTTTAAAGGGGGGACACACTATAAGTGACCTTGTTTAGAACCCTATAATATGAATTCAAACCTAAGGGGGTTACGGGGAGGCAAAACCTAGGTATCTTTGCAATGGGCACATTTCAAGTGGGGAACTCGAGTGTGATCCAAAAATGAGGAGTCTTTGGATAAAATTCTAAGTGGTGTAACTTGAATCTTACTACCAACTGCGAAGGTTTGGAACCCATGTGTAAGGGATTAAGTAATGGCACCTTTAGTAGGTAGGCTCTTAGGTGTCCATGTGAAATTGTCACATGGAGTAATAGTCACCTTATCTAAACCCATCATGGAGATAGGGTAGTTAAGCATTGAATATTTAGTAGTTCCACAACAGAGGTATAATTTACTAATCTTATAGATATTACACCCAGAAGTACCATCATAGATTTATGTAAGGGAGTTGGCATCCCTCTTTTCTAAAGATTGAGAAAGGATAATCCCAATGCTATGGTCAAGATATCTTACATTCATAGAGAATGTAAGAAATATGGGGTGACCATTTGAAGTATCCTTTATGCCATGGAGGTATACAAGGTAAACCCCAGAATCTATGGGAGATTGGCCTCTCCTATCCACTCGAGAAACATCTGCAACGTTATAATATCAAAATGTGGTAATGCCTTATCAACTTAATCATGTTGGAAACATCTTTAGTGAACCTTAACTGTGATATTTACCTAGTGTAAAAAAATATCTCTCCTAGATTGGTTAGTTTTGGGTTGTTACATATAAGGTGAAAATCATTTCAACTAAATTATTAATTTTATATTCTATAAATAAAAGTTTGAAAAATGATATACTAAGAAATATGATAAATGGAGGTCTGAGGGTTTGGTCGGTTGGTAAAGTGCCTCATTTGGCATGTGTAACCCCAATTCAAATCTTAGAGCCTTCTAGAATCGAAGGGCATGTCTCACCAGCACCGTCGGCTACATTAAAAATTCAACCCAGTACAACTAGAGGTTATAGTGGTAGCAAGGAGAAAGATTTGAACTCATGAAGAGGCAATAAAAAATGTAAAAAATTACCAATTCCTCTAGTATATGCAAAAAAATGTAAATGGAGTTATTAATTATCATGTTTAAGAAGGATTTAAATTTAATGAATATTTTTCTATAAGTAATATAAACTTATCATATATGACCATGTGAAGATAGTCATTCAAAACTAGGACAATGTTAGGGAAAAATATTCATAAATACATCTCTTTTAGGAGTCATTTCTTTGGGAAACATTGTTTGATTAAAATGATTCTTGGATCAATTTGTGTGGAATTTGAAGGGATTTAAAATTATGAAGGAATCCAAGTAGTATTGATGGAGATACAACTCTATGAAGCCATCAATCCCAAAAAAAGGCAATGATAATTTTTCATGTCATGAGAAATCAAATTGCAAATATTTGTTAGCTAGGGTTCAGATGATGTGAGGAGTAGTGGAGGACTAGAGAATCAATGAGGTAGGACATTCTATCTAGACGTAGAATTTTTTCAACTAAGTTTATTTTTCCTCTTCATTATCTTAGAAGTTTTGCATGCTAAATATTATAGGTTTATTTTCAAATAACATAATCACTATAGGATATATTCGTAACTTTTAGAATATTTTGATTTATAGTTTCCTTTCCATGGACAAATTTATAGCCAAATCCTTATAATCATCCCTATTAGTAGATTTTAGTGAGGACCTCATAGAGAAGTGATCCTTGTTGCTCAAAGATAGAGTAATTTTTGGTAAATATAGTGGATCTTGGCCAAGAGCTTTGACCTTGAAAAAATGAATTGATAGGATTTTAAAGTCTCCAAGAGTGAGTCTATACTTTATTACCAAATTTTTATTCCTAGACAATTTTGTTCCAAGGGGGAAAGAAATAAAATCCTAAAATGGGGTCCATGGTTTAGGAGAAGAGCAGGACTCTTCCTTACCCACTAGTATAAAGGATTTGCACCTAAAAATGTAAATTTATCCCAAGTACCAGTTTGGGTTAGGATGTATGGGTTGCCTATTGAATTTTGAGAAATGGATACCTCTAAGGAAATAGGCAACAATATAGGAGAATTCATTGAGATTTCAAAAACTATAAAAGATGTATTCTTGGCTATTTATGCTTGGATATTGGTCATGATTGATATAAGTAAACCTTTACCATAATAAATCATTCTTAAGTATGGGGGTAAGTTATGGATCCAAACCATAGATTATGAAAACATATCCTTATATGTAGAAGATATCATGAGGCGGGTCATATTGAGAAATAATGCCCTAAGAAGAGTCCAACAAAAACATATGTAGACAACCATAAGAGAAACTTACAAATGGATATGGATGAGGATGGTTTTCAAATTTCAAAAAATAGGTCTAGATAAATGAAAATAAATAAATAGTGGAGACCAGTAAGGAAGGATATTAGAAGAAATATTAATTATTTTTAGGCTTTAGCCTATGAAGAAAAAACACATAAGAGCTTAGAGGACATGTTACAACAGAATCAAAATATTAACAAGGAATAATTTATTCAATATGATCATGATTTAGAGATGAACATTCACATTAAACCTAAAGAATGTGTCTCATCAAATTTTGAATACTCTCTTGAATTACCATGCACCATTCAAGAGAAGAGAAGTACAAAAAATGTAGAGTTAGATGTTAACACCTATACCATTAATAAGGAAATTTTAGAAAATGAGCAGGACAAGTCAAAAGCTTTTGTAGCAGAGCTAGAAGAGAATAAATATAATAAAAAGAAAAGGTGAAATAAAGTACCAAGGAATAAAATAATAATACCTAATTCTAATGTAGGCAAGGAAAAAAGACAACCCCCAAATTATCAAGAAAGAGCCAAGGAAGCAAGACCAAACAAAGATAAAGGAACACAATCCAAGTTGGTTGAACTTCTATTTTTTTTTTGTGGAAAACATTCCATAAGGGATGCCACTTTTGGGTTGGGTAAGACCCAAGGAGGCAGGGGTACCTCTTCCGCAAAAATCACCCAGGGTTCACACCTGGCCTACCACCTTTGACATACTCAAGGAACAAACATGAAAATGCAAAAAACAAGAACACACAAACACAAACACAAACACAAACACAAACACAAACACACAAAAATATTAAAAAAAACATGCTCCTTGAGTGTGTTAAAAACATAATGCACAACCAAACATACACAATAATATAAAAAGCACAACATAAAACACATATAAAAAATACAAGAACAACATAACAAAATACAAACATAACAAAAAAAATAGAATGCTACAAAGACACAACCAACAAAAACATGAAAAACAAAAACAACCAAAATCTAAAAAATAATAAAACAAAATAAAATAAAAAACAACCAACAACAAACAACAGAGAAAAATAAAAATATAGAAAATAGTCACACACCAAAATACAAAAACATCAATTAACACAAACATACAAAAACACAAGCACAAGAACAATAAAAACACAAGAACAACAAAAACCAACACAAAAATAGCACACACAAATAGAAAAGAAAAAAAGAAAAAAAATAAAACACAATAATGACCTTTCTAGACCAAAAGACTATTAAGACAAGAATCAACAAAGGAAATAAAAGAAATATTAGTTTGAGCTAGGGAACTAAAATACCCTGACCGAACCAAAGAGAAGCAAAAGTAAAGCAAGAAGAAACTAGGTACCTTTAGAACTAGAGCCATCCAAATAAATGATAGAAAGAAGATTTCCCTTATTTGTGAAGCCCACCATCTAGGAGGGTGGTCGTAGCAAGTAAGATCGCCTTTGTCCAAAATCCAATTAGCTAAAGCATAAACACTCTCGTTATTATCTCTAACCACATGATTGTAATCAACTTTAAAAAATCCCATATGGATTAACTAAATCTTCTCAATAATTCTATTTATTCTCCAATCAACCTTATGATTATTAGGAGTCTTCAAAACATTAATCATGAGTTGAGAGTCAGACTAAACTAGTACCTTTTTCCAACCAATCTTAATAGCCTCTTGAAGACCTCTAAGGATACCATACCCCTCAGCAATATTATTGGATAGAATACCCAAATTCTTAGCAAAAATAAAAACCAGGGAGCCTTCTGAAAGTCTACCAATTTCTCATGCACTAGCTTTTCTAGGGTTCCCTCTAAAGGCTCCATCAGTATTGACTTTTCCAAAATCCTTAAGAGGATATTGCCAATTTCTTGTTCTATCCATCTTGCAATTACTCACATTCCTTTTAAGTTGGTTGCTATTAGACGAGTTAATCTTCAATATTTGCATCACTTGATCCCATCTTTGGTGGGATTTTTAAGGGTTATTAAGGAGCTGATGGATTGATTTAACTAAGTTGGCAATGGTATTCTTCCAGATATAGTGAATATCCTTTATTTCTTGATTTAAAATCTGGTTGTTTCTTTCATTCCAGATATTCCAAAGAAGAATGGTAGAACCCATCCAAACTAACTGCCTAATAAAATGATCAACATCCTCTTGATTAGGTCAATCCCTCCAAAGTTGTTCAAAAGTAAAAAAAATGGACCACTATAAGCCAAGTAAAGTGGTCATTCTCCTCCATAAGTCAGAGGCTAAAGTACACTCAATAAAAATATGGCTAAGAGTTTCCACATTCTCTCCACAGATTTCACATTTAAAAGGGCCATGAAAACCATGCTTCATAAGATGCTTCCCAATAAGCACCCTACGATGTAATAAAAACTAGGTAAAGAACCATTGGACATTTTGAGGAATATTAGTTGTCATTGATATCAAAAGGTTCTTAGAAGAAATGCATTTTGATTGGTTCCAAAAGAGCTTTATGTGAAGAATGATTTAAATAGTTTTTCTCAAAACCATTGATGGCAAAATAAAAGTTTTTTCTTAAAACCCATGGTGAGGCCTAAGGAATTAAATTAATTATAATTAATTAATATTATTAATAATTAATTTATAATTTAACTAAATTACCTTATGGTAAGGTTGGCAAAGTTTAAATTTAATTGCAATTTTCTTTTCCCCGTCGACGTCATCAAATTTTGTAGAGCACCGACATCTAAGTCAAATGATGGATTTCGTGTATAAATGCCATGCCAAGGGGCATTCAAACCTTACCTTCATCGATTGATTTTTAGCAACTAAGAAAAGTTTATTTCATGTAAATTATTGACGAAGAATACAAAAATCATTTTGTCTTTTAGCACCAAGAAGAAGACTAGTGGGGAGGGGTTTAGGCCTCACTCCCGTTGGACAATATGGTCCATTGGCAGCACATGTTTCGTGAGAGCATTGGGAGCGGGAGTGACCACGATCGACTTACGTGGAGGTTGTTGGCTTGTTTTTCTTAAGCGTTGAGGTGGAAATATTTTGGCATACGCTCTTTAAAGCTCTAGGATTGGTAAGAAAGAGCACATGGTGCTCTTAGCATCCCAAGTGTGCGTCTAGCGCACGCGGTGGTCAAGCCTACAACTAGGGCGTACGAGGAGGCGGTGGTTGTGGGTTCGAATCCCAAAAGTGGTAAAGGTACTTTTAATTAAATATTTTTTATTTGCCTAATATTTTTCCTAAGGTGAAAAAAGGAGTTATAAGGGTAAATGAAAGGTTACTTGCTTGGTAATTAATTTATGTTATTAGAGTTATAAGGAAAGTGGATTTGATTTTTGCCAAAGTTCTTTTTCCCATTAAATTTAATTAAGGAGGTTTTTTAATTAATTTTGGTGGATGTTAAATTTATTTTAATTGGGAGATTATAAGGTGTTATTGGACAAATATTTTATGTATGTTGATGGTTGTTTTTAAAGATGGAGTAATAAGGTGTAATTGATTTTTGCATTACATTGTGAGAGAGATTTATCTTCTAACCTCTTTGAGTTTGACATAGAAGTGTTTGTGGTTGTGGCAGATATTTGAGGTTCCTTCATCATCAAGAAAAGTTATGAGCATATTCTTCCATAGTTGAGTTGATTGATTGGTTTTCTAAAAATAATCTTGGAGTGAAAAGTATTTGATTAAGGCTTCCTTATTAAGTATGGTTGAGTTAATGCTTCAAGGATTTTTGGAATAAAGAGTTGTTATTAAAACCTTGTTTTATAAGCATTGTTTTTTAAGCCATTGGTTGAGCAAAGAACTAGGGTTTGAAAAGAACATGAGTATCATTATTATGTGAGAGTTGTTTTATAAGCATTGTTGTTGAATTGAGTTGTTGAGAAAAGAACTTGAAGTAGGGTTTGAAAATAACATGAGTATGATTGATATGTGAGATTTGTTATTGAGCATTGTTGGAAATATTTTGAGTGAAGGATCATATGATTGGACTAGAGTTTGTGAGCAAGGATTATTTCATTGAGATATTGGTTGAGTAGAGTTGGTTGAGCCTAGTAAAAGTGGATGTGTGAAGTGATTGTTCAATTTCCATAAAACAAAATATTCTATATTTTGAATTGAATTGAGAAAGTGATTTAGTTGAAGCATATTGAGTCTCTAACAATTCTATGTATGCTTTTGAAAGAGTGATTGAAAGTGATTGAGTATTGTGATAAGTATAGAGCATATTGAGTCTTTAACAATTCTCTTTATATTTCTATGAGATTGGACAAGTTCTAGTGTGGGCTTGTTGAGCATATTTGAGGTAAGTCTTTGAGAAGACTTGTGGAAAATTTTGGGTAAGCTTTTGTGGAAGCTTACAATACAGATTGAGAGAAGATTTGGATAAGTTCTAAAGAGGAATTATTGAGCAGATTTGGATAAGTTCTAGTGAGGACTTATTGAGAATATTTGGATAAGTTCTAGTGAGGAATTGTAGAGTATATTTGAACAAGTTCTAGAGAGGACTTGTGGAGTAGATTTGGACAAGTTCTAGAGAAGACTTGTAGATAGAGTTTGGTGTAGATTTGAGGATAGGTTTGTGCTAGACTAGAGATAGATATTTTAAGATTGTTTTTAGTACAGATGCAAGTACAGAGATTGAGGAAAAATTTTGGTGTAGATTTAAGGACAGGTTTATGCCATACTAGAGATAAATATTGAGCAAATTTGTGCTAGACCGAAGGACTATTCTTAGTGCAGATTTGAGACAAAGCTTTGGAGGTGAAATAGTATAGAGTATGACAATATCCAATTGATAGAGATACATTAAGCCAGGGTAATGAGGATAGGAGTCTTTAGTGGATAGAGATCCATTAACCAGAGTAGTGGGGGAAATAGTTATTCTAGAAGATCACCAGTCAGAGCTAAGGAGAAAGGAGTTCTCCTATGGATAGAGATCCACAAACTAGATTTAGGGGATTGGCATCTCCTTTGGACAGAGGTACCTAAATATTAAAATAGGTAAAGGATTCCCAAGAGATTGATTGAGAAAATTTTAGTGAAATATTTTCTTCATGGAGTAGCTCACAATGGGTGAACCATGCAAATTGTGGTGTCTCTATTGTGTGTGGTGATTTGTACATTGCTTTGATTACTATTATTGATATTGCTATCTTTACATTGCATAATATTGATTGGGAAAGAAAATTAAAAAGTGGTCTTATACTGTTCACCCACCCTCTTAGTATAAGCTTATTTTCTTCAATTGGTATCAGAGCGGGTTCCTTAGAAAGAGTTTAACAGCTTGAAGGAAAATATTACAAGAACATAATGGATTCTAATAATGGATCATCAAATAATTTAGAACCAGTATTTTATGGAAGTGATTATGTATGTTGGAGTTTGAGAATGAAGATCTACCTGAAGGCACTTGGAAATGAGATTTGGGAAGTAGTTGAAAATATATACAACCCCTCAGTTGATCCACCTATAGATAAGGAAGGTAAGCTTCTACAACATTACAATTCAAAAGCAATGAATGCATTTTTGAGAGGTTTGCATAGAACAAAGTCCATAAAAGTTATGCATTGTGAAAATGCAAAAGAAATGTGGGATAAGTTGTAAAATATATATGAAGGAGATAAAGGTGTCAAGAAAACAAATATATAAAACCTCAAAGGACAGTTTGAAGAGTCAAGAATGAAGGATGAGTAAAACATTAGTACTTATCTACTTCAAATTGATGATATTGTTAATGCTATGCAAGGACTTGAAATGAAGGTTGATGAATCAGATGTTTGTGATAAGGTCTTAAGATCTCTTCCAAAAAGATTCAGTGAAAATATTTCTGCTAGAGAAGAGTCAAAGGATGGTGATTATTTGACAAGAGGTATATTGCTTAGTATTCTTATAAATTTTGAGTTATGAACAAAAGAATATATTCCCTAGAAGGAAGCAACCTTCAAAGCAATCAAGAAGACAAAGGGTAAAAAGTCATAATCAAGCAATGAGTCATCCAGTGATGAAGAAGCTAATTATGGTATAAGGGATAAGTATTCTAGAAGATATAGAGATATAAAGTCTGTTAAACATTTAAATTGTGGAAATTATGGTCATTATGCAATATTTTTTCAAGAAGCTAAGAATAACAATGGTGAAGAGAAAAAAGATCATAAAAACAGGGAATCAGAAAGATATAGGCACCAAAAGAAAAGCAAGGATGGACAAAGAAGACAAGGAAATAAGTTATTTCAAAGACAAAAGAGGAGCTACTATGCGGATAAGACAATTAAGTATTCAAGTGATAGTGATGCTAATTTTTTAGATAATGATAGAGATGAACTCCTATTTATGATCTAAGAAAATAACAAGTTAAGAAAAGGACTCTGAAAATTCTCAAGTGTTTTAGATGTGGTAACTTTGGACATATTGAAGATAATTGTACAAGAAAGGGTTTTAGTTTTAGTGATGATGAATATGAAGATTCACTTGAAGGACCAAAAGATAATATTCTAATGGTACTAGAAGAAGGAGAAGGTGATCCTATAGAAGACAAGTCAAAAGAAAATGAATATGTGGACAAAGGTAAAAAATAGAGGAATATTTATATAAATATGGATATGATCTCAAGGGCTATGCCCTTGACACAGTGAAAAAGGTAAGAAATAAAACTCTAAACTTGAAATTTAGTTTCAATAATGCGATGAAGAGAGAAGTATGCTTATAGAGGATCTAGAAAAATAAAAGGCTAAGACAAAGAAGTTCAAGGATAATTTAGAAGCAAAGATATTAGAATGTGAAAAGTTAGAACAAGAAGTGGCACTACTAAGGGAATATTTAGAAGACTCCAAATTCAAGCTAAAAGGATTCAAAAATAGCTCAAATAACTTGGATAAGTTCATCAAGATACAAAAGCCTACATCAAGCAAAATAGGTCTTGGATTTGAACAAGGATAGAAGAAATGGGAAGGAAAGTCAACCTTAAGTTCTGGAGAAGAAGAAACTTCAGATGAAGACACTTCAGAAGAAGATAGTGTAAAAGTAAGTGAGACATCTGAGGATGAGTTGGACAACAGAAAGTTCAACAAGAACAATATCAATGCACAAAGAAGATACAGATGGAATAACAATCAGAATAGGTCAAGAGAGACTAAGAGACCAATGAGGTCAAGACAAGGAAACTTCAATGGAAGATGTTTTTCATGTCACAAGTTTTGGAACATGACTTCACAGTGTAGGACACATGAAAGACAAGAATATGGGAATAGACAGTATTTCAATAGGTATTGCTACTCATGTAATTAGTTTGGTCATAAGGCAATGAATTGTAGGGTTCATGATAGAAGAGGATATGTCTTCACTAGGAGAAATCTCAAGACATTTGCACCTCCAAGGAATAATAACATTAAGGGTTATAAGTGCAATAATTATGGTCACACAACAAAGTGGTGTAGAGTAGACATTCTAGAATCAAGTATGAACATGAATATAAACAATAACATGGATATGAACAGGAACAAGAACATGGATATGAAAAAGAACAAGAAAATGGACATGGACAGGAACATGGACATGGAAAGAAACAGGCAGAGGAATCAGAAGGATCAAATAAGAATAAAAGAGGATAAAGGTAAAGAACAATGCTTTTTAGGAGTAGAAATACTCCCACCCTAGAATTAACCACCTTAAGAGGAGATGGAGGAGGGGTTAAGCCAAGAGGATCATTCTTAGCCCCAATCCCCAAAGGTGACCCTTTGCCATTGATGTCAAATGGGGAGAGATTTGGTATTTGAGTAAAGAGGAGAGAGATTTGAGCCAGTGGGAGCAGAACCCATAAAAGGTTAAGTTTATGGTAAAAAGAGTTTGGGTTACCATCAATGACAAAGGGGGAGAGTGTTGGACATTTTGAGGAATATTAGTTGTCATTGATGTCAAAAGGTTCTAAGAAGAATTGCATTTTGATTGGTTCCAAAAGAGCTTTATGTGAAGCATGATTTAAATGGTTTTTCTCAAAACCATTAATGGAAAAATAAAAGGTTTTTCTTAAAACCTATGGATAGGCCTAAGGAATTAAATTAATTATAATTAATTAGTATTATTATTAATTAATTTATAATTTAATTAAATTACCTTATGGTAAGGTTGACAAAGTTTAAATTTAATTGCAATTATCTTTTCCTTGCTGATGTCATCAAATTTTGTGGAGCATCGACGTCTAAGTCAAATTGTGGATTTTGTGTATAAATGCCATGCCAAGGGGAATTCAAACCTTACCTTCATAAATTGATTTTTAGCGACCGAGCAAAGTTTATTTCATGCAAATCATTGAGGAAGAAGACAAAAATTATTTTGTCTTTTAGTGTCAGGAAGAAGACTAGTGGGGAGGGCTTAAGGCCTCACTCCCATTGGACAATGTGGTCCATTTGTAGCATGTATTTTGTGAGAGCATTGGGAGCGAGAGTGACCACAATCAACTCATGTGGAGGTTTTTGGCATGTTTGTCTTAAGCGCTGAGGTGGAAATATTTTGGCATGTGCTCTTTAAAGCACTAGGCTTGGGAAGAAAGAGCACATGGTGCTCTTAGCCTCCCAAGTGTGCATCTAGCACACATGGTGGTCAATCCCACAACTAGGGCGCACGAGGAGGCGGTGGTTGTGGGTTCGTTCCCACAAGTGACAAAGGTACTTTTAATTAAATATTTTTTATTTGCCTAACATTTTTCCTAAGGTGAAAAAGGGAGTTATAAGGGTAAATGAAAGGTTATTTTCCTAGTAATTAATTTATGTTATTGGAGTTATAAGGAAAGTGGATTTGATTTTTGCCAAAGTTCTTTTTGCCATTAAATTTAATTAAGGAGGTTTTTGAGTTAATTTTGGTGGATGTTAAATTTATTTTAATTGGGATATTATAAGGTGTTATTGGACAAATATTTTATGTATGTTGATGGTTGTTTTTAAATATGGAGTGATAAGGTGTAATTGAGTTTTTGCATTACATTGTGAGAGAGATTTATCTTCTAACCTCTTTTATTTTGGCATAGAAGTGTTTGTGGTTGTGGCAGATATTTGAGATTCCTTCATCATCAAGAAAAGGTATGAGCACATTCTTCCATAGTTGAGTTGATTGATTGGTTTTCTGAAAATAAGCTTTGAGTGAAAAGGATTTGATTAGGGCTTCCTTATTAAGTATGGTTGAGTTAATGCTTCAAGGTTTTCTAGAATAAAGAGTTGTTATTAAAACCTTATTCTATAAGCATTGTTGTTGAAGCCATGTTGAGTGGATATTTTTCCCTATAGCAAAATGATTACCACAACTAGAGTCTCAAACAGGAAACTCTCTCTTGCAAAGAAATTAAGTAGCATTACTCATTTCTCCAAGGTTCTTGTGAAAAAACATTCATGTGTAGGTAATCAATCAAGACTAAAGCAAATAAATGAATGTATGCCAGAATAACCTAAACCATGCAAGTAACAGTTAACAAGGGGCCTTTAATGATTCGAATGAGTACTTTGCAACCATGATTCATTAAATCGACCAAATGTGGTGATAGCTTCTTTTAATGTTCCTAAAATTAAAATGATCTCGACAGTTTTTCCACTTGCCTTTTTCTCTACCAACATGTCGCGAAATCGCGATAGTTTTTCCACTTGCCTTTTTCTCTTCCAACATGTTGTGAAATCGCGATAGTTTTTCCACTTGCCTTTTTCTCTGCCAACATGTCACGAAATCGTGACAGTTTTTCCACTTGCCTTTTTCTCTTCCAACATGTCACGAAATCACGATAGTTTTTTCACTTGCCTTTTTCTCTGCCAACATGTCACGAAATCGCGACAATTTTTCCTGCTTCTTCTCTCTCTTCCAACATGTCACGAAATCGTGACAGTTTTTCCAGCTTTTTCTCTCTCTTCCAACATGTCACGAAATCACGACAATTTTTCTTTCCTGCTATATATGTCGCGATATCGCAACACTTTTCTTACTTGTCTTTTTCTTTGATCTTTTGCAAATGGGCCACTTCGGTCTTCTTGGAAACTCACTATCCATACTTTGAATAACCTTTGAACTCCTGTCTTCTACATTTGAATAGCTTTTGGACTTCCTGTCCATTGAAACAACAGATCTATCTGACTGTGTTGACAACAATGACAATACTGTTGTTGCACCTTGCTCAACAATCTCCCCCTTTGGAATTGTTGGCAACACATGTGCAATTTCCTGTAACTCTTCTCCCCCTTTGACAATAATACCAAAGGGCTACTGCAGACTCCCCCTGATTCCATGCACAACATTCTCAGGAAAGATTGATTATACTTAAAAATCATGAACATGAGCAAAAAGATAATCAAATACTTAAATGCTCCCCCTGAGAATGTGATTCCTATGTACAACCTGTTGTCACTACAATATATTCTGCCTCTGCTATTGATAAAGAAACTGACTCTTGTTTCTTACTGTGTCACGCGACCAATATGTCTCCAAGATAGAATGTACTTCCACTGGTACTCTTTCTATCATTGACACATCCTGCCCAATCTGCATCTAAATACGAAATAAGGGTGAAGTCTTTACCTTTCGGATACCATAACCCATACTCCATAGTACCCTTGATATTATAGAAGACTCTGTCTCTCTACTGCACTGACTGGTGGACCTCTCTCCACTTGAAGAATCCTCACTCAGATCTATCTTCAACTATGTTGGTTGTTGGATCTCTATCCATTGAGACTCTGTCCTCTATACTCTATCACCTCCAAAGCTCTTTTAATGGGCTCACTATGAACCTGCTCAATAGGCTCACACAGAACCTGCTTAACAAGCTCACATAGAACTTATCCAATGTTGAATAACAAGCTCACACAAAACCTGTCCAAATCTGCTCTAGAAATTTGTCCCAATACTGTCCTCAAATATGTCCCAGCATTGTCCTCAAATATTTCTCAAAGGCCTTCTTCAAAGGCTCAATCAATCATGCTCAAGTAGTACTCAAAATGAACTCAACAATGAATGACAGTCTTAAATCAAAACCACTTCATAGAAGCATAAATAGAATTGTTAAAGACTTAATATCTTATACAATAAGGTTTAATAACAACTCTCAAACTAGAAAACCTTGAAGCATTAAACCAATCACCTTCGAAAAAGAAACCACAATCAATCCTTTTTACTCCTGTCACATGAGTCTCCTTGGAATTAGCCTGAAATCGTGCTACCATGCATACTATGCTTGGGGTGCCTATTTCAAGCCATATATCTTCAACTTACAAACCAAGTGGGGATCATCACCAAGCTGGAAACCATCTGGCTGCTCAATATAAACCTCTTCTTCAAACTTCCCATTCAAAAAAACTAATTTCACATCTGTAAAAAAAATTGTCAAGTGACTCACACTTGTACCAAATTTTGTCCAACACTGTACCAACACTGCAATTTTACTACCAACTCTGTGCAAGCATCAAACACAGTACCACAACACCAACCAAATCCCTTTTTACATTTTCAACTTGGTCTATGTTTTCTACAGTCACCACTGGTCACACCTTACTTTCAACTATTCGAATCAGGAGACAATATTTTTTTAAACACTTCACGGCCAACTATAGTGCACCTTACTAAAACTCATACTTCTGGACCTCGAATAGGTATGATTCACGGAGCAAAGATGCTCATCTTGATGAGCTAAACATGAATCAATGATCAGACTTCAATATTTTTCACAACAGTGTCATAAAAGCTCTAACAATCTTCATGTCAATGTGTAGTTCAAATATACACTACTTTTATCGAAATACATATATGCGGTTAGGGCAACATTCTTTCACTAACCAAATTATCTGAACTGTTATAATCCTTAACTTTGGACAGTGGCAGTAAGAACCATCACCAGTACAACAATGACATATAGCAATACTACCAATAATGACAACTCTCAATTTAATCACCACCCTTTACGACACTTCCACAAACTACATGAACTGAAAACATACTTCGAAAACTATACGACAACTCCCCCTAACTACTTGCATTTCATTCTTAGAAACCTAAAAAAATACATAGGAGCATTAAAATAAAACTTTAAGATTGCTCCCCCCTTAGGATGTGCTACCTGGAGTTGCTTAGTGCAATAGAGGAGTAGTCTCCTTCAGTCCAAGGAGACATGATTTCCTTTCTTCTATCTTTCTCCAAACTTTCTTGAACTCAATCTTGGATTTTTCATCTGCATCCCTGTTTTGCACCTTTTCATGAACTCGAACATTTCTCTTGTGTGGTTGTCTCTTGTGCATCCTTGATGAATGATTATTTTCCTTTCTTTTATGTACATGATTTATTCCCTATCTGTGTTGTGTTCTTTGTGTCTGATGAAATCTACTATTTTTCCTTAGATTAGATACAGAAGTGCTTGGACAAAACCTTGCTATGTGCCCATGACCATTGCATTGAAAACATTGTACATAGTGTTCACTCAGAAACGCAGATGTATTTCTACCAGCATAACTCTTTGATTTATTATTCAATCCACAATAGGTTACCTTGTGACCATACTGGTTGCATCTGAAACAATAGCCATTAAAAGTATTAGTATGAATAGAGTGAGAGTGAAAGAACCTCTTTTTTTGTGGCTTCTTTGCTATAGATATCCTTTGATATTTTATTCCTTTTGAAGATTCAACTTCAAACTTTTCTTGCTTCGATCCTTCAATAGTGAACTTCTTCTCTGCAGAGTTGGAAGATGAAGGTTGTTCAGGTTCATATCCAAGACCACGCTTATCCGTGGAGCTTCTTTGTTGGTTTATCATTTTATCTAGAAACTTTGTGCTCTTCTTGAATTTGAGATTTGTATTGGCATCTTCTAGTTGTTTCTTCAATAAAATAGTCTATTCCTCTTGTTTGCAGCAACCAATCTCTTTCTCATTGATCTATGACCTGAGAGTTTCTTTAATCCTTTTGAATTCTTCTACCTGTACTTTCAACCTGGTTATTATTTCATTTGCATCATCAAGCTTTCTTGAAATTTCCTTATTCCTTTTTCTTTCTATCTTCAATTCATCCAGAGCTGCAATTAGTTCCTCTTTCAAATTTATTTTTGCTTCTTCATCACATTTTTTTTCTTTTTCTATTTCTCTTTTAGAATCATCCTCTAGGACTTCATTAACTTTCAGCATATATACCTCTATGTTCTCATCGTTATTCAACTTTAAAGCTTCGACCTGAGCTTGATGTGTTTGTAAATTGACCTCCTTGATATCATCGTCTCCTTCATGAATACTCCTCAGTTTGTCCCATATTTCTTTTGCCATTTTACAACTCTTGATCTTTACCAGTTCACTGTCTACTAATCCGCACTTGATAGCATTCCTTGCTTTTGAGTCATTTTCAAATAGATTCTTATCGACAACATCGGTTGGAGGAATTATGGGTATTGTGTATTCATTGTTTACTAAATCCCAGATTTCGTATCCCAAAGCACAAAGATATGCTTGCATCTTGATTCTCCAGGTTGGGTAATTAGTTCCGTCAAACAGAGGAGCTTTGTTTGATGAGAAGTCTTCAACCTTTTTTGGTTCAATTTTCTCTTCCACAGGAATTGAAACTGACTGAGATGCCCTTTTGGAGGAGGATCTATTCTTCTTACCCATTGCTTACTAATCCAAGATCAACCCTGATTGATTTAGTCTGAGGAGGGAACCTGGATCTGATACCAATTATTAGTCTTACAATGGCGCTAAGAGGGGGGGTGAATAAGTGTAGTTCTTTAAAATTGAATTTACCGCTCTTAAAACTGAAATAATGAAACCTTAAAAATAGATAAAGCAAGTATCACAAGAGAACATCACACAACACAAGATTTTAATGAGGTTCACCAATTTGGCTACTCCTCAAGAATGACTGCTTGGACTACCATCCAAATCCATCCTTTGCAAAGCATCAAATTTACAATCAATTTATCAACACCCACTGGAAGGAGCATCAACCCCTAATTTATCTACACCAACAGAAAGGAGCACCAGCCCCTGATTTACCAGCACCAACTGGAGGGAGCACCAACCCCTAATGCCAAGCATCAACTTGGAATTCAATTCTAAAACTAGAAGATTGATAGTGAGATACCTTTGCTTTAGCAATACCCTAACTGGTCTTCTTCACCTTTGCACTCTCTGTGCACTCTACTCTCTTTGTGCAATCACTTCGCACACTCTGCTTCATTACTGCTGCACTTTGTGTTCAACTTCACCCTTTGCACTCTCTGCTCCTTCTGCTTTCTCTATGCAATCATAGATGCACTTAGGACAATTTGACATGACTCTTCACTCACTTTGTGCACTTTGCCATCATCTCACCGCTTCTGTGCTATCTGCGCTCTTACGGCCACATCTCACACTTTGACATGCATTCGACAACTTTTCCAATGTCCTTACAATTCTCCAAACAACCCTCCTTTTATAACAACATTTTCATGATGAAAACCCTAATCTTAGTTGGCTTGCATAACAACTAAAAACCCTAAAATTAGTCGGTTGTTCGTCGGTCTTCGTCGGCTTCAACTTAACCACAAAAATACATGTCGCGATATCACGACACTTTTGCTTTCTCTCTCTTTCTCTTTGCATCGGACCGCGAAAAAGCTACATGTCGTGATATCGTGACACTTTTTCTCCTTGCTCTTTCTCTTTGCATCGGACCACAAAAATATAACATGTCGCGATATCGCGACACTTTTTCTCCTTGCTCTTTCTCTTAGCTTTGGCCTACGAAAATACATGTTGCAAAATCATGACACTATTTTCTCTCTCCTCTTACTCTTTGCTTTGGCCCGTGAAAATACATGTTGCAAAATCACGACACTTCTGCTTTCGTACTTAGCTTCTTTGCTTTTGTCGTGAAATCATGACACTTCTACCTTCGAAGTCTTCTTCTCTGCTTTTGTCATGAAATCGTGAAACTTCTGCTTCTAAAGTCTTACTTTCTGCTTTTTTCACAAAATCATGACAGTTCTGCTTTCGTACGCTTCCTCTCTTTCTTTTGTCGCGAAAATGCGACATGTCGCGATATCATGACACTTTTTCTTTCTCTTCCTTCCTGCGCTTTCCAAGTTGTAAAAATGTGACATGTCGCAAAATCATGACACTTTTTCTTTCTCTTCCTTCCTGCGCTTTTCGAGTCACGAAAATGCGACATGTCGCGAAATCATGACACTTTTTCTTTCTCTTCCTTCCTGCACTTTTTGAGTCATGAAAATGCAACATGTCGCGAAATCGTGACACTTTTCCAACTTACTTTCTCTCTCCTATTTTAGTCACAAAAATGCGACATGTCACGAAATCGTGACACTTTTCCAACTTACTCTCTTTCTTCGAACTTGTCGCGAAATCGTGACACTTCTTCCTGCTTTCTCTTTTTCTTCCAACATGTCGCGAAATCGTGACAGTTTTTCCACTTGCCTTTTTCTCTTCCAACATGTCACGAAATTATGACAATTTTTCCACTTGCCTTTTTCTCTTCCAACATGTCATGAAATCGCGACAGTTTTTCCACTTGCATTTTTCTCTGCCAACATGTCACGAAATTGCGACAGTTTTTCCACTTGCCTTTTTCTCTTCCAACATGTCGTGAAATAGCGATAGTTTTTCCTGCTTCTTCTCTCTCTTCCAACATGTCACGAAATCATGACAGCTTTTCCAGCTTTTTCTCTCTCTTCCAACATGTCGCAAAATCGTAATAGTTTTTCTTGCCTGCTGTATATGTCGCGATATCGCAACACTTTTCTTACTTGTATTTTTCTTTGATCTTTTGCAAATGGGCCACTTCGGTCTTCTTGGAAACTCACTGTCCATACTCTGAATAACCTTTGAACTCCTATATTCTACATCTAAATAGCTTTTGGACTTCTTGTCCACTGAAACAACAGATCTATTTGACTGTGTTGACAACAATGACAATATTGTTGCTGCACCTTGCTCAACATTTTGGTGAGAACTCAACCTGAAAATACATGAATTCAAATACAAGCATCAATAAATATCCAAATAATGCAAACAAATTAGAAATACATGAAGCATCATAATCATTAAGCATCAACTCGGTGTGTGCAATGTGTTTCATTCTTTATCATTTTAAATAGTTCCCCATTCTATTACCAATTTCACATGAATGCATATAATGAATAGTGGAGGGTCTATGCAAGATCGAATGTGTTGCCATCATAATGAACTATGGCTGACCTACTTTACCAAGACTCTTAAATTTTAGTAGCGTGAGTACAAGCATTAAAAAATATCCAACCCTCTTAGGATCAAGCATGAATGAATTGAGTTCATATACCCAATCTCAAGGTTGGTTATGTGCCACTACCATATTGAATCCATGTGCATGTGTAAGTGAAATCAAAGCTTTGGGGAATCAGATTCTCAACCTAAGCGTGATGAGTTTAACCCTATCCTTACTACTCTAATTTGAGTTTATTACCTCATCTTAAGCAAAATGATTAAACCTATTATGGATAACTGCCAGGCTAGTCTGTCCGTGTGAGCGGTCAGAGGTCTTGCTTTTAAATGAGACATGTCACCATGCATGAACCTACTCCACTGCCAGTCAAGAATCTATAGCCCCGATGGAGATCAGCCCCATAGTCCAGGCTTTGGCTTTGGCTTTCTTGAATTTTAGGGATGACTACCCATCCTTGTGAGGGACACGTAGTACGATCCTTCCAACTCAAATGATATGATGGAGGTGGATTAATGATGGATTTCTTGAATTTTAGGGATGACTACCCATCCTTGTGAGGGACACGTAGTACGATCCTTCCAACTCAAATGATATGATGGAGGTGGAGTGGTAATGCTAGCTTTCTTGAATCTTAGGGATGACTACCCATCCTTGTGAGGGACACGTAGTACGATCCTTCCAACCCAAGTGATGCTATGGAAGTGAAGTGGTGAAAACCACTATTTCCTTGACTATGTTTTGCATGATGGGACAGACAAGAAAAACTCTTTTCGCCTAACTTTCCTTCCAAGTAAGGTTTCAACCATTTTGCCCAAGATGTTCTTTATATGTGCAGAGCGTGCTTAATTCAAGACAATGCGGCATCAGTTTCCAACCCCAAGACCTTACTTAATGTTTATTGTGCAATGATCCTAAGAGGGTCTGACATGCTTTTGGTGGTTGTTTTTTTGAAATATGGGATGGAATGAGACTCAAGGCTATTATGCAATGCATCCTGAACGCAAATGGGTAAGATGGATTATACAAAGATGCTTCACCCTATATTGCAAAATTGACAACTTTCATGTATCCCAAATTTCAAATGATATTCTTTAATGTGTTTGCAGTGCTCGTGGAGCTTTCTGTAAAACAATTATGTTGTTTCATATATTTCTAGTTTTAGAACATTGCTAAGGATACACACTAACCACCTTGCTATTTTTTTTTTTTTTTTTTTTTTTTTTTTTTTTATATCGCCCAAAATTGGTCCCATGACCAACACACTAAGCTAAGAAAAGAACAATGCAATCAAAATGCCTACAAAACCTCGTTCAGAACAATCTCCTCATGCTAAAATAAAGGTTGAAAGCAAAAACCTAACACACACCTAAGAAAATCAAAACTACACACGCAAAGACAAAACATGACATATTTACATATAATACAAGGCCTTGCCATTTCAGGCCTGGAAATAGTGCTTTAAATGCAGCCCATTGATGGGTAAAGCCAAATATTTTTCATCCAGGGTTTTTAATCTAAAACTTTTTTCACCTAGGACTTCTGAAATTTGGTAAGGACCCAACCATAAGTAATCAAATTTATCATGATCTCCTTTCCTCTCATGTCTCTTATCCCACAACAACACTAAATCTGAAACTTTAAATGTTTTGACTCTAGACTTTTTATCGAACCACCTTTTTACTACATCTTGGTGTTTACTAAAGTGAAGCATAGCCTCATCCCTCTTTTCATCCAGATGCATCAATTGTGTTAGTCTAGCTTCAAGTTTATTATCAGTTCCAAGGTAATCTTTCATGAAATGTAATGTTTGTAACTTAAGATTTGTGGGAAAAATAGGATCTTGTCCATAAACTAAGTGGTAAGGAGATGTTCCTAATGATTCCTTGATTCTGATTCTATCAGCCCAAAGAGCCAACTTAAGTTTTTTATGCCAATCTCTAGGATTTCTTTCAAGCAACTTTTTAATGACACATAACAAGTTCTTATTGGAAGACTCAGCCAATCCATTACCTTGTGGATAATAATTTGAAGAAAACTTCAAACTCACCATGTTGTCGAATGCCCAATTTGCAAATTCTAGAGAGGAGAAAGCGGAACCATTGTCACTTACAATGGAGTTAGGCATTCCGAATCGAGTGACAATGTTATCCTCTAAGAATTTGATAACAACTTCTGAAGTGGCATTTTTAGTGGGAATAGCTTCCGTCCACCTTGTGCAATAATCTATAGCCGTGAGAATGTATTTATGGGAATCGGATGAATTGGGACTGATGATCCCAACAAAATCCAAACCCCATTGTGCAAAAGGTCTAGACTCGATTACAGATTGTAATGGCATAGAAGCACCCCTTTCTCTATTTGTCGTGATTTGACAAGTATGACATGACCTCACATGAGCATGAGCATCTTTAAACACTTGAGGCCAATAGTAACTAGCTCTAAGGATTTGATGGGCTGTGGCATTAGCAGACCCATGCCCTATCCCATACTTACCGTGGAACTCCTCGAGTATTTGAGCTACCTCTTTTCGATCAACGCAACGAAGGTAAATTCCTTCATGGTTTTTCTTGTATAACGCACCGGATCTGATTAGAAAATTAGCAGATTTTAGACGCAAGGCTCTTCGTTGAGTAGAATTTAAATGTGGTGGACACTTACCATTTAGTAAGAAATACACAACATCTACATACCACTCATCTTCAGTTATATCTACTATTTCATAATGCTGATAGGATATTAAAGGATCATTTTTTGCTATGGCCTTAACCAACCCTTGTCCCCGCACTATCTTCATAGATTGAATTTCAAGATCAAATTCTTGAAGAGTTGAGATCCACTTACCCCGCATTTCACCCAGTTCATTCTGTATAAACATGGATTTAACTACAAGATCTAGGACTATAGCAAACACCCTACCGTGGACTATATAATGTCTAAATTTTTTACAGTCTTAAATAGGGCATACATTTGCTTGTCCAAGATGGAATATCTCAATTTCGCATCTTTGAGAGGAGTACTAAGGAAGGCAATGGGATTTTCAATGTTGCGTTCACTCCTCTGAGTTAGAACACTCGCAAAGGAATGGTCTGAAGCAAATGTGTAAATGTAGAAAGGCTTCGCATAGTCAGGACTCACTAAAACTGGGGCTCTAGAAATCACATCCTTGATTCTTTGGAAAGCATCCCTATTTTCATTCGTCCATTTGATTTGGACCTCTTTCTTCAACATATCGTTCAAGGGCTTTGCAATTTTTGAAAAACCTGAAATAAATTTTCTAACAAAATTAATTTTCCCAAAAAATGATCTCAATTATTTTTTGCTATTGGGAAAAGGAATCTATTGTATGGCCTCTATTCTTTCAGGATCAATGGAAATTCCATCTTTGGATATTACATGCCCCAATAATTTTCCTTTCGTTACCCCGAAAATGCACTTCTTTGGGTTGAGTGAAATGCCATGTTCCCTACACCTTTGGAGAACTTTCCTTAGATCCTTGACATGGTTCTCCTTGTTCTTAGAAAATATGGGAATATCATCTACATAGACAATAATGCACTTACCGATGAGCCCCTTAAAGGCAAAGTCCATGGCTCGTTGGAATGTGGCACCTGCATTCAATAATCCAAAAGGCATTCTCCTATATGCAAACGTGCCCCATTTTGTGGTGAAAGCGGTTTTCATTCTATCATTAGGATGTATGAGGACCTGATTGTATCCTGAATAGCCATCTAGGAATGACATCATTTTCGACCCATTTACCTTTTGAAGGATTTCGTCAATGGTAGGTAAAGGGTAATTGTCCTTTTGTGAGGCCTTATTCAGATTTCTAAAATCAATACATAGCCTTATCTCTCCATTCTTTTTCCTCATAGGGACCAAGTTAGCAACCCATGTGGAATGCCTAATAGGAAAGATGATTTTAGCTTCTAGTAGTCGCTTTACCTCCTTTTCTATCAAGGGCTCTAGTAACGGATTGATTGGCCTCTGTCTTTGCCTAAAGGGTTTGGAGTCTAGCTTCAAAGGGATTGTATGCATTATAACATTCTGATCATAAGTTCTCAACTCCTTATAGCTCCAAGCTATGCAATCTATGTATTCCTTCAATGCATTGGCAATGGAATTCTTTTCATATTCGGTACATGCCTTTGCAATGAGTATTTCGTGAGGATTTTCTGCACTTCCAATATTGACCGAGTGACAAGCCTCTTTGGGAGGTGGAACTTTTCTCCCTCCTTTCGGTTGGTATCCAATATCAAACATTTTCTCTAATGAGGCCATCCCATTTGGCATCTCATTCCATTTTCCAGTAGCTTCCCTTTTCAAACCTGCCTCTTCTTGCCCCCTCTCGTCTTCATCAATAACCTGATTTTCAAAGATACCAAAATTAGTGACAAAATTGAATACATGTCTGTCACTATCAAAGACTTGGAAATTCATGACGTTATCAGGTATCGAGGGGCAAGGGACTAATTCTATGGAAAATTTCTTGCACTTCTTGTGATCCACTGGTTTAAGCATGCTAGCAACTACGGCTAAAGAATCTGCCAAACGATTGCCTTTTCTAGAGATTAGAGATATGTTAAAAGCATCAAATTCGTTTATTAAATCTCTAACTCTGGTTCGGTAAAGGTTGAGCCGCTTGTTCTTACATGCATATTGTCCTTTAACTTGTTTTACCACCAATTCAGAATCACCTAAGACCTTGATACATTTGATTTTCTTTCGAAGGGCCAATTGAAGTCCAAAAATCAAGGCCTCATATTCTGCCACATTGTTGGTGGCTGGGAACTGTAATCTATATGCAGCCAACATAGGTTTTCTGTCTAGACATGAAAGTTCAATACCAGCTCCCGCCCCTTGTTTGGACTTGGATCCATCAAATCTTAAAGTCCAAACCTTATGGTGTTCTTTCGAATCATTGCATCCAATCCTTCCATTTTTAGAACTCTCAAGAATTTCTACGTCCAAGCAATAGGCTCCTAATTCAGTTTCAACGTATTGAATTTCATTAGGCTTGTTGTACTCTGTTATCATTTCCTTGAGCCTAGGTTCACTATCGATTCGAATTTGGTTGGCCACTCCTCTCCAAGGCAACCACATATGTGAAGAGTCTATTACAATATATCCATTTAAGTTCTTGCTCCAATCTCTTCCCAACACCATGCCATACTTGATAGGAATGTTAAGTACCAATATATCTATGTGATGTTGAACCCTAGGTTCTGAGTTGACCTGAATAAGAATATCCCTTAATTCTCCCTCTGCATCCATGGCCGATCTATCCAGTTGCACCACCCTGCTTTTAGAAGGTTTTGGTGTAAGTCCCAATTTTTGACAGATTTCTAGGGGCATAATGCTAGCAGAGGCCCCTGAATCTATTAAACAATTGTGTAGATTTCTACCAGCAATTCTAATGGTTATGAGGAATGGGGGCACATCTCGCTTTTCCCCTTTCCAAACCAATTTGGATTCAACACCTTTAGCTTCATGAACTTGGGTAGGTGGATCCAAACCTTTTGGTGGACTTACTTCTTGGCCTAAAAGTTGGGACATATCATACATTGAGACATTGGCCTTAGTTTTCTTCATGTCTTCTATCAAGTCATAGGTGGGTTTTTCCAAATTTGACATATTTTGCACCAACTTAGACTTCTCCGCCATTGATGGAGGAGGTGGATTAACATCTCCTTTGAGATCGGGAGGAAGTAATGGGTTGTTTGGAGGGGTAGAGGAAGTTTTGGGATCCTTAGAACTCCTTGTGTAATACTTGTGATTTCCTTTCCCAAAACGTTTATTGGCATGAACTTCCAATGTTTCTTCATCTTCTTTTCCAAAGAACTCCACATCCTCCTCTTCTTCACTATCTTGGGAATATATAACTTCAATCAATATAGATTCCTACTTTCCATGGCAATAGTGTAGGCAATCATTATCACAAGATCCTGACTCTCCAAAATCTTTCGAGACATCTGCCTGATTGGCTATGGGATTGGGTACTCGTCCATTATTAGGATGTGTGTTGTATGTTCCTTTTCCTCTATGGTTATGAGGTTGGTTATGACCCATGACTTGGTCAACTTTTTTATTAACATTTCCCACAGTAACCAAAACTTTGGCCAATGTTTCCTTCATGTCTTCTATCACGGATTCAGGCCCATGTGGTTGGGGCACTGTAATTCCGGGCCCAGTTGTATTTGCTGCATTAGCCACCTCTAGAATAGGTACGATGGCTTGGGTCTGGGCACTTTGATTCCATCCTGGATTCACACTTTGAATAGGAGTGATTGTTGGATAAGTCGTTGGACTTGGCGTACTAATCGGAGTAAACCCAGGTATGGTCAACAAGTTATTGCCCGTATTGAACCTAGTCAAGGTCATCGGGTTATTTGGAATCAAAGCCTACATTGGACCAGAGGCATTAGGATAAGTAGGAAATGATGCGACTTGAGATGGTTGTTGGAAATTGTTCATTGTTGGAACTTGTGGTGCCATTAATTGATTCATCATGGCGAATTGACTGTATGGACCATATTGTCCCATCCCAATCAATTGAGACAACCCCCCGCCTGGCGATGTCATTTGTTGTTCGAGGGTCATTGTCTCTGCATAAGCTAATGAAAGTTTCGTAACCTATGGGTTCCTTCTAGTCAACAAGGATGTTAACGGATCTAAAGCTCCAAAGTATAGTTGCAGGGCCACAGCAGGATCTACTGCGAAGTGGCGAGTCAAATTTGTATACAGCTTTTGGAACCTCTGATTGAATGTTCTTATGGGCTCATTGGGTAACCTTTTGCATGATACGAATAAATTATAAATTATGGAAGGATCTACCAACATTCAAAATTGGCTAATAAAGGCAGTTTCTAATTGGGCCCATGAAGCAATGGACCCTATGGGAAGATTCCTGTACCATTCATTGGTCGTACTGTCTAGACTAGCAGGGAAAATTTGACAAGCGATATCTTCATGGGTGACTCCTTGTCTAAACATGTAATCTTTGTAAATTTGGACATGCTCTTCGGCTGTTATGGGACCATCATGCACGAATTTAGGCAATCCCCTTTCGATATTTCTAGGCAAGTCATGAACTATCCCAGGGATATTCAAAGGAGAACTTTGCGCACCATACCAAAGGGCAGGTGGTTGTTGTTGTTGTTGTTGGGCCATGTTATTCAAAGGTATCGACCCTATAGGAACAATGGCGACACTTGTAATGATGGGGACAGACGCACTTGGTGTAGCTGTCACGTTTGAAATTGTGGGCTCAGGCCCATGAGACGTACTTGAGTCTAAAGAAGCTCCTAACTCAAGTACACTGGGTGGTATTTCGATCTCTAATGTTTGGTTTCTCGGCTTCCTACCAGTGGGAGAAAGGCTTTGGAAAATAGTTTCCCCTGTGGTTTTGGACCTAGTAGCTATGTACTCAGGTTGGGCCAGCTTGAAAACTCTAGACCTCTAAAAGACTTCTCTCAACTCACTTGCAAAATGAAACAAATAAATGTTATACCTGCAAGCACAATAGGTGGAAACAAAACTACCCACGTTAATCGTTAGAACAGATCATAATCACAAAGCAATAAAGAAGGCCCTCCTTCTAGCGCCAAAATGTTGAGTGGATATTTTGCCCTATAGCAAAATGATCACCACAACTAGAGTCTCAAACAGGAAACTCTCTCTTGCAAAGAAATTAAGTAGCATTACTCATTTCTCCAAGGTTCTTGTGAACAAACATTCATGTGCATGTAATCAATCAAGACTAAAGCAAATAAATGAATGTATGCCAGAATAACCTAAACCATGCAAGTAACAGTTAACAAGGGGCCTTTAATGATTCGAATGAGTACTTTGCAACCATAATCCATTAAATCGACCAAATGTGACGATAGCTTCTTTTAATGTTCCTAAGATTAAAATGATCTACCCGAAACCCAGTTAGTAACCTCTTTTATCTTCAACTTAAAAGGATTCCAAATGAGAAAGTGTGTGGTTTAAACCACTTCATTTTAAACTCCGTGCCTTTAACATGAGGTTCATTTTTTAGAATTAGCGGATTCGTTTTATCTTCGTTTAAAAGTGTTCCACTATCCCTATGTTAGCATTTGGTGTTAGTAAGGTTAGTAAGTTAGAAAATTAGGATTCATTCACTTAATCTGATTTAATGTGCATTTGGAATTAGTAGCCCTCCTAAACCCATATCTTATCTAAAAATTAGATGAAGGTGTTTGGAGATGCAAGAAATTCTGGAACGGACCAGAATCAGAAAAGCAGATTTTAAGACGAGGTTAATCCAAATATCAAAAAATAAAACATAAACATTATCTACAACAGTTAGCTGGAAAAACAAAACAGGACATTAATTTGGTTAGCAATCTCCTCCCTGCAAAACCCCAAGTTATGAGATGAAATTCTAAGACTACCTGACCTAACAGACCTGTAACATAAACACAATCAGATTAGATCAGATGCAAGACTCTAAGGAAACAAATAATTGCATCATTCCATCATTCACCTATCGTAACCCATTTTATGGCGTCAACGAATAGATACAAGAAGCAATAATGCAAAGGAAAGATTTACAGAAATAACAGCAGTCTTAGTTTCAATCTCCTTTTGGTTTCACACACAAGAGTTGCTCTTGCCAAAAAACTCCTTTATTTCGAAAAATAGTCTTTGTTTTTCTCTACAATTTCCAGCCCCTTCTGGCCTCTTTGAATGGCGTATTTAAAATTTTCAAAAAGCTTTTCGTTTCATTTTCCAATGGTCGTTCGCTTCACCTTCTCTGACTGTTCGTGTGCTTTGGTTTCCATTTTGTGGCCCCTTGTTGCGTTTTCTCCACATGGGCTTGCATCCAATTCCCTTCGTGTGTAATGACCATCTTAAATGATTTCAAATCATTAAAGATTCCTTATGTAACACTTTGTCTTGTTCACTGGATTTTGTCCTTATGTCCACGTCACTATGCAGATCCGTTACATTGGCAAAAATGAAACATGTCGCGATATCGCGACACTTTGCCTCCTTGCTCTCTTTTGTTGCTTGTAGCCGCGAAAATGTAACATGTCACGATATCGCGACACTTTTTCTCTTTGCTTCTCTTGCTTTGCCAACGAAAATGCAACATGTCGCGATATCGCGACACTTTTTTCTCTTTGATCGCGACAATGCAACATGTCGCGATATCGCGACACCTTTTCTCTATTTGGCCGCAAAAATGCAACATGTCGCGATATCGTGACACTTTTCCTTTTTGGCCGTGAAAACACAACATGTCGCGATATCATGACACCTTTTCCTGTTTGGCCATGAAAATGCAACATGTCGCGATATCGCGACACTTTTCTTTCTTGTTCTTTCTTTTTTTTGGTCGCGAAAATGCAACATGTCGCGATATCGCGACACTTTTCTTTCTTGTTCTTTCTTTTCTCGTTTGGTCACGAAAATGCAACATGTCACGATATCGCGACACTTTTTCTTTATAGCTCTTTCTCTTTGCTTTGAATCGTGAAAATGCAACATGTCGCGATATCGCGACACTTTTTCTCCTTTGGCCGCGACGATGCAACATGTCGCGATATCGCGACACCTTTTCTCCTTTGGCCATGATGGTGCAACATGTCACGATATCGTGACACTTTTCTCCTTTGGCCACGATGGTGCAACATGTCGCGATATCGTGACACTTTTTCTCTTTTGGCCGTGATGGTGCAACATGTCGCGATATCGCGACACTTTTTCTCTTTTGGCCGTGATGGTGCAACATGTCGTGATATCGCGACACTTTTTCTCCTTTGGCCGTGATGGTGCAACATGTCGCGATATCGTGACACTTTTTCTCTTTTGGCTGTGATGGTGCAACATGTCGCGATATCGTGACACTTTTTCTCCTTGTGGTGTTTTGCTTTTTTTCTTGATCTTTAGCCTATGGGCCACTTCAGTCTGCTTGGAACACATGCAAAAAAGGTGGGTCCCCAATTTTGGGGTACGTTGTGGAGTAGCCACAACAAGCCATTGGTTGAGCAAAGAACTAGGGTTTGAAAAGAACACGAGTATCATTGTTATGTGAGAGTTGTTTTATAAGCATTGTTGTTGAAGTGAGTTGTTGAGCAAATAACTTGAATTAGAATTTGAAAAAAACATGAGTATCATTGTTATGTGAGATTTTTTTTTGAGCATTTTTGGAAACATTTTGAGTGAAGGATCATATGCTTGGACTAGGGTTTGTGAGCAAGGATTATTTCATTGAGATATTGGTTGAGTAAAGTTGGTTGAGCATAGTCAAGTGGATGTGTGAAGTGATTATTCAAGTTCCATAAAACAAACTATTCTATATTCTGAATTGAATTGAGAAGGTGAATGAGTTGAATTATATTGGGTCTCTAACAATTATTTGTATGTTTTTGAAATAGTGATTGAAAGTAATAGAGCATTGTGATGAGTATAGAGAATATTGAGTCTCTAAAAATTCTCTTTATGTTTCTATGAGATTGGACAAGTTCTAGTGTGGACTTGTTGAGCAGATTTGAGGTAAGTCTTTGAGAAGACTTCAAAGACTTGTGGACAGTTTTGGGTAAGCTTTTGTGGAAGCTTACAGTACATATTGAGAGCAGATTTTAGATAATTTCTAGAGAGGACTTATTGAGCAGATTTGGATAAGTTCTAGTGAGGACTTATTAAGCAGATTTGGACAAGTTCTAGTGAGGACTTGTGGAGTAGATTTGAACAAGTTCTAGAGAGGACTTGTGGAGTAGATTTGGACAAGTTCTAGAGAGGACTTGTGGAAATGTTTTGGTGTAGATTTGAGGATAGGTTTGTTCCAGACCAGAGATAGAGATTGAGGATAGATTTGTGCTATCCTGAAGGACTATGTTTAGTACAAATTCGAGGTCAAATATTGAGGAAAAATTTTGGTGCAAATTTGAGGACAAGTTTGTGCCAGACCAAAGATAGAGATTGAGAAGATTTGTGCTAGATCGAAGAACTATGTTTAGTGTAAATTTGAGATAGAGCTTTAGAGGTGACAAATTACAGAGGACAATAATCTCCAGTGGATAGAGATCCATTAATCCAGGGCAATGAGGATAGGAGTCTTCAGTGGATAGAGATCCATTAGCCAGAGTAGTGGGGGTAACAGTTCTTCTAGAAGATAACTAGTTAGAGCTAAGGAGAAAGGAGTTCTCCTATGGATAAAGATCCACAAAATTGATTTATGAGATTGGTATCTCCTTTGTACAAAGGTACATAAACATTAAAATAGGGAAAGGATTCCCAAGAGATTGATTGAGAAAATTTAGTGAAATATTTTCTTCGTGGAGTAGCCCACATTGGGTGAACCACGTAAATTTTGGTGTATCTATTATGTGTGGTGATTTGTATATTGATTTGATTACTGCTATTGATATTGCTATATTTACATTGCATAATATTGATTGGGAAAGAAAAGTAAAAAGTGCTCTTATATTGTTCACCCCCCCTCTCAGTATAAGCTTGTGTTCTTCAAGAACCTCACCTTAGGCCAAAGCTTTTGAGCCCACAACTAAGAAAATATGTTAGATGATTGGTTGGGATTATTATGGCATAAGGCCAAATAACCTTGAGCAACTGAATACTCACCCTTAGTAGTGTTGTTCCATCCAAAACAATATTTATCATGGGACCAAGAGAGAGATCTCATATGAAGGATGCATTGGATATCTTGTCTTTGCCTTTCTAGGATTTGAATAGGCCAGTCCTCAATAGGGATCCAATATCTACCAACCTTTGAATTACCAGTATGGTACCGATAATAATTAGCCACCTTTATCCAGTTAGCTCGGTGAAGCTCCTCCATCCAAGGCCTCCAATCGGGAAACTGAGTTATCAAAGGCTTGTGACCATCCCAAGAATCTATCAAAAAATTTACCTATTGACCATTATGAATGATCCAAAATAATTTTTTCTTTATCAAATCCTCACCAGTCTTAAGAACTGCTAAAATGGGAGAACCTTTGGAAGGCAATTGATAGCGAACAAGGTCTTCAGGACTTTTGTTCTCAGCATATTTAGCACAGAGATTCTTGGCCCAAAGAGCATTGGGGTTATGCAAAATCCTCCAATATAATTTAGTAGCTAAAGCTTTGTTGTTATTAATAGCAGACCGAAATCCTAACCCCCTTCATTCTTAGGAAGACATAAAGTGTCCCATTTCACCAAGGCCCATTTTATTTTCTCCTTAGTACCACTCCAGAGGAACCGATGACTGATTTGATCTAGTTCTCGAAGAACAACCTTTGGGATATTCAACATGGTAGAAACATAAATAGGAATAGCTTGAAGGACTGATTTTACCAAGGTGATTCTACCCCAGAAGAAAGCCACCTATTGGTCCACTTTCCAATTTTCTTCTTGACTTTGTCCAACAACCAATTCCAATATTTTTTCTATCTTCGAATATTGATGGGAATACCTAAATAAGTGATTGGAAGGGAGGTCTTCTTATATCTTAATTTATCCAAGACCATGGATTCCTATCTGGTAGAGCAGTGAAAGAAAATGACTTTAGATTTGTCTTCATTGATCAATTGCCTAGTAGCCTTAGAAAAATAGCTAATGATTTGCTTAATAGTAGAAGCTTCCTTAACTGTAGCTTTACCTAAAAGAGTAGAGTCATCAACAAATTGAAGATGAGAGATAGGTCTAGCTCCATGAGCAATGGTAACTCCCTCAAGGGTTTTGTCTTCTCTCTTTTTGGTTATAGCCCTACCTAAGCATTCAACAATAATGATGAATAAATAAGGGGATAGGGGGTCACCTTGCCTAATACCTCTGGAAGCTGGGAACAATTGAGAAGGCCTACCATTGATAAGAACTAAGTAGGAAACTGAAGAGATACATCCCATAATCCAATCCATCCAATCCTGAGAGAAACCAAATTGCCTCAAAACTTTGATAAGGAAGTGCCAATCCACTCTATCATAAGCTTTGGATAAGTCTAACCGAATGAACATGGAAGGAGATTTTTGCATATCCATGGAATGGATGGCTTCCTGAGCAAGAACTATCTCATCAACTATTTGATGCCCTTCCACATAACCCCCTTGTTCAGGGGAAATAATCTTATGCAAAAGAGGCTTCAACCTTTCTGCCATGATCTTAGTAATGATTTTGAGAAGAACATTACATAAAGCAATAGGTCTAAAAGTTGAGATATGTTCAGCCTCTTGAGCTTTTGGAACAAGAGTAATATAATTTTTATTGATAACCTTCAAAATTTCTTTGGCTTTCCTAGCTTCTTCCACCACCTCTAATAAATCAGCATGAAGGATATCCCAAAACTCTTGGTAGAACTCAATGGGAAAACCATCAGGACCTAGGGTTTTCCCTTTTTGCATTTTAAAAACTACCTGTTGAAGCTCATTGATAGTAATAGGAGCAGTCAAAATAGAGTTCTCCTCAGAAGTGATAAGAGAAGGGATTGCTTGAAGAACATTTTGTTGAGAAGTCGAGTCAAGAGGAGTAGCAGTAAAAATATTGGAAAAGTAATTGACAACAATAGAGTTCATGCCATCCCAAGTGTAGACAACATCTCCAGAATCTGATTTTAGGGAAGAAATAAAGTTGTGAGATCTTCGAGCTAGAAGAGATTTGTGGAAGAAATTTGTGTTTCGATCACCTTCTTTGAGCCATTGAATTCTAGATTTTTGCTTCCATAAGAGTTCTCTTTTTTCCCATTCCTCTAACTGAGTTGTGAGTTTAATTTCATCTGCACTTGTACTCTCTGTGAGGCCATCTAAATGGATTTTCTTATTCAAATTTTCAAGTTGAGCAATAACTTCATGTTTTTTTTATGAACATCCCCAAACTCCTTCCAGTTCCAAGTCTTGATTTTGGATTTAATGTATTGCAATATTTTGGCAAAATAGAACATCTTAGTCCCATACCTAGGTTTACCTTCCTTCCACCATTGTTGCACTCGAGGTTTAAAGGAACTATCTCTAAGCCACATTAACTAAAATAAAAAAGGAGAGAAACTCACATTGGTTTTCCACATTTCCACCATGATAGGCCAATGATCCGAACCAACATTGTTAAGAGTCTTCACTTTAGGAATGTGACCATGGATTAAGAAATTGTCAGAGAGCAAGAACCTATCCAATCTCTCCATTATACAAGCTAAGCCTTGCCTTCTGTTAGACCAAGTCATAAGGCCATTATCTGGTTGGATGTCCACAAGATGGAGGTTTGTAATATATTCGCTCATGAGGTCGGTGCTCCTGTCCAAATTTCTATTTCCCCCCATTTTCTCATCTAGAGAGAGGATGGTATTGAAATCTCCTCCGATCAAGATCCAAGCTTCAGGAAAATGAGAGATAATATAAGTAATATTCTTCCACTATCTTCTTTTTTCCTCCAAATTAGTCGGAGCATAAACAGTAATGCAGAGCATAATTTGGTTGGAATGTCTGCTTTGAATAGCTATAGCCAAAAGACCCCAACTACCAACCATATGGTGAATAACTACCTCTTTTGGGTCCCAAAGGCAAGCAATGCCACCAGAAGTCCCCTGGGAACTGAGGGAAACCACTTTTCTAGCTGGCCAAATTTTACTAGCAATTGATTCCATATCCTCTATTGACATCTTCATTTCTTGAAGGAAAACAAGATGTGGATGATTTATCTGAATCATTCTTCTAATTTCATTTTGTTTTGAAAGACTCCCTTTGAGTCCTCTAATATTCCAAGTGATGATCTTCATTAATACCAGGGCTAAAAAAGTTGGGAAGGGCATTAATCTTACCTTCCTCTACAAGCTTTTCACCTTCTTTTACCATATGATATTGATTAGTCTTGCGACCTACCTTTTGATTAGAATCCATCTTCAGTTTTTTTCCCTATTTCTTGACTTACTCCAATTGAATCTGAGATGGCTTCTAGCCTTGAAGAATGCTTGTACACAATCAAAATGTTACCAGAAGGTTCAACAGAGTCTATATTGGGACCTGTATTATTTGAAGTTTTAACATTTAAAAGATTGTTTTTCTTGTGAATATTTTCTCCTTTTTTTCTGTTGAAAACCTTTGATTTGTTGGTTTGTCTCTGAGTTCTTCCCTTTATCTTTAAATTGTGTTTCTAAGATTTTTGTTTCCATTATTTCCTCTTCCTCACTTGGGACCTCATTTGTGGAAAGAATTTCAAACATATTAGCAGATAACTTTGATTGATCCTTCATAACTGGTTTTTTTTAGTGTTCTTCTTCTTAGGCATTTGGAAACCTGCTGAATTTATATCTTCTTTCTTTTGATCTGGAATTTTATTTGGGCAAACACTAGCCAAATGACCATATTCATGGCAAATTCTACAACGAAAAGGAATGTTCTCATAGTCCACTACTTGCTCCCAAGTGTCCTCCCCAAATTGTAAAGTGATATTTTTAGGTAGGGGTTTGTCAAAATCCATTAAAACACAAATCCGAGCATAAATAATATGTTCAAATTTTTTAGTACAATCAACAGTCATCATAAATGTTCCTAAAGAGTTTCCAATTGAAGAAAAAATAGTCGGATTCCAAAATTCAATTGGGAGGCCAAAGAGTCTAACCCACACGGGACCTGTAGAAGGCATCTCTTCTTCGACTTTAAATTTAGTATGCCAGGGCTTCATGAAAAGCCCTGCCCTTCCAAAGAACCAGGGACCCCCTTGAAAAGTTTTCTCTCTATCTTCATTATTAGCAAATAAAACAAGAAAATAACCATTTGGATAAATAGAGATTTGTAACTCACCTTTAGTTTTCTAGATTTTTGTAGCCCAGACTTTGAAAGCAGATAGGCTCGGATGAAAACCCACGAAATGACAAATTAGTCCTCTTTTTTCCAGATCTTCAATGCCAGTCTGAATGTTGCCCATATCAAGCTTAACAATAGGAGTTCCATCAGCTGCTTTAAGACATCCTGACTCTATTTTCCTGGGATCAATCTTAGGCATTCTTAGAGGTTTACGGGAAGCCCTAAGATTAATATTAGCATTAGGTTGAGGTTGTCCACCATGGAGGGCATCCCTAAAATTCATTTTTGGGGCTGATTCTTCAAAATTCTTACCCTTGATAGGGGTTTCCATAGTAGATTTATTTTGTGGGTGCACCTTAGCACCAGATTCACTTGAGATCTGAGCCATTTTTTGATCAGTTGCTTGAAACTTGTTTCGTGATCTCTTTAATCCATGCCCTAGACATCGTGGAAAGGTATGATTTTCACTTTTCTTTTGTGCAGCAAATTGGAAGCCATTGTCACTCAAGTTCACAGCATGAAGATCTATTGAAAGATAGATTTCTAACCCATATTGGATCCCCTGCAACATTTCCTGCTAAAATATTGAGCAAAAACCACAAAAATATTGGTCGCTAGGGCCCGAAGGCCCCGAAAACCAACCTCTGGAGTTGCTTGCACTTAACCCAGATGAAACCCTCGCACAGTCGCTTGCCAAAAATCTTGTTCACACATAGGGATGTGCTAGGATCTGTGTTGCTCCAAATGATCTAAAAATTGGTGGAGACGTTCTAGGGTTTGTCAGGCATCTACCCTCAAAATTTTAGCTCAATCCGAGTCCGGATGAGTGAAATATGGCCGAAACAAGTTTGGTAGTTTGGGCAGTCCTACAAAAAATGTCCCTCACAAATTTTCCTCCATTTTTCAAATCATATTTTTGAGTTCCAAGCTCCTTATTATATATCAAATTAACAATGCATTTATGTATGCTATTATCGGTAGAATTTCTCTTTACCAAACAATAAAATAATATTGATAATTTGTAGGTGGGGATAGTATCCCCTACTGAGACATGATTACCATATCATGGAATATAAGGGGTTCTAATTCTCCCTCAAAGAAAAGGTGTATCAGGGAAAATTATTTAAGTAATATGATTGATATTATTTGTATCAAAAAAACTAAAATGACAAAAGAAAATTTCAAAACCATGAAAGTAATATGGGTAAGATGTGAATGGGATGTTGTGTATTCTAAAACAGTGGTAGAGAGAATTCTAACATGTTGGAAACTTGTTAGAACCTCCTATGCAACCATTCATAAAACTAAGCATTCAATAGCCTCATTAGTCACATGCTACTTTGGAAATATTCATTTCATCCTTGTCAATATCTATACACCTACAACACAATTAGGCATATTAGAAATTTAGAGTGGGATTGAAGCCTTTATGAGAAGTAAAGTCCAAGAAACGTAATTCATGATCATAGGGTATTTTAATGCCATAACCAATCTAGATGAAAAATTAGGGGAATTAGAAAAATAACTCAAAGTATGAGATATTTCTCAGGTTTTATTCAACACAATAATCTATGGGAGGTTGATTTTGAAGAGGATAACTACACATGGACCAAAAATAGGAGAGGCTAGAACCTAATAGTAGAAAAATTAGATAAATGCTCACTCTTAGATCATTTTCTAGATGAAGGAACTTTGCTAAAATTAATACCTTGAAAAGTATTGGTTCATATAACTGGCAAATAAGAGTTAAAATTATGGTAAGTGAATATCATATTTTAAATATGAGCATATGTGGAAAGACCATACTCAATTTTTTGATATGATAATACAATTGTGGAATTATTTAGGTAACAATGGGTTGTATACACTTCCAAATCAAAATAAATCAATGACATCTAAATTAAAATAATGGAACAAAAACACTTTTGAAAATATTTTTTAGAAGAAAGAACTAAAAGAGAAAATTTCAAAATTCCAAAAAGGTGAGCATAATAATCCAAGCTTGGAGGAGAGGAAGTTGCTTAGTGAATATCATAAAATTTTGAGTAAGAGAAATTTTGGAGATTAAAATCAAGACATGTTTGGTTAAAAGGAGATAAAAATACAAAGCTTTTTCATAGGATGGAAATAGTATAGAGATCAACATCTATAATTAGTAGAATTAAATCAATAAAAGGGGTTTGGACTAAATTCTAGAGTGAAATCAGAAAGGAGATAAGGTTTTTTCACCATAATATTCTAGGATCGAAGAATTTTGAAGTTATTAATAATAAACTACTATAAGAAGTACCTTCAGTTATAATAGGTATAGACAATAGAAAACTAATGGAACCTATTACTATAGAAGAAGTTTATTTATATATATATATTTTTATAAGGATAAATCCCTAGGTCCATATGGGCTCTTTGTAGCATTGTATCAACATAATTGGGATATAGTGAGGGATTCTTTATTGGTGGCAGTGGAATAGTCTAGGATTAAGCAATACATATCTTAGAAAATAAGTGCAACATATCTTATCCCAATTACAAAAAAGAAGGATGTAGAATTGTTTGTCTCATTTAGGCCCATAAGTCTATGTAATATGGCATATAAGATAATCTTCAAAGTGATGGAAAATCAGTTAAGACCGTTATTAGAAATAATTATTTTAGAAGAGTAAGGATAATTTGTGAAAGGAAGACAGATTCTAGATGGGATCATAGTAGCTAATGAAGTTATGCATTCAACAACTCTAAAAAAGAGAGTAATGATCTTCGAAATTGATATGAATAAAGCCTATGATAGGGTTAAATGGGATTTTCTTTTCGTAGTATTAGAAAATTTTGGATTTGGGAAGAAATTTACAAATGGATTAAAGCTTACATCTCTACAGTATCTTATTTAGTATTGTTCAATGGGTTAGTAACACAATCATTTTAATCCAATAGGGGTCTTATACAATGAGATCCTTTATCATCGTATCTCTTTATGGTAGAGGTATTTGGTAGGAACTTGAACAAGGATAATAAATATGGGCTAATAAGTGGACTCAAGGCTAGCAATAACATCAACAACCTCACCCATCAATAGTTTGTAGATGATACAACCCTTTTTGAGAGGGCAAGGATAAACAAGACCTAATATTTAAATAACTTATTAAAGAATTATGAAAGTATATCAAGGCATAAAGTTAATAGGATAAAATCCAAAACATACTTCCTAAACACTCCAAATATAATCAAATTAGGAATATGTAGGTTACTTCAAATGGAGGAGGCAATAGCAACTTATCTAGGGATGCCCTTATTTGAGGGGATAATAAGGATATAATTATGAAATCTAGTTATAAGTTTATAATAAACTACCGGTATGGAAAGGTATATGGTTATCATTAGTAGGAAGAGTGTAGTTAATTAAATCAATATTACATGTTATTCCAATATATTATGTTCATGTATCCTATGCTAAAATTGATAGAAAAAAGTTTAATCTATATTAAGTTGTCATTTTTGTGGTCAAGATTACATGATAAAAAAGATTATTAAGTGAAATGGAGCAAGGTGTGTGATGATAAAACTAGGAGAGATCTCGATTTAAGAGTTCTTATGAATGCAAACTTAGGTTTTAGGGAAAAATTAATTTGGAGATTGTACAAAGAGAGTAAATGACAATACACAAGAACTATTCTAAGTACGTTGATCCCAATAACCCAAGATTAAGATTTACTGAATTCTCACTACAAGATGATCTTGCACTATGGAATGGTTTAAAATTTTCAATTAATCAAGTGATTAAAGGTTAGAGATGGATTGTGTAAAATTAAAAATAATTTTTTTTTTGGATGGATATTTGGTGTGATAAAAAACCACTCAATCTAGATCTAATTTTGAAACCATGGATGAGATTACTTTAAGATAAATAGGGTGATAAGGTTTCAAATATTATGTATTAGGAAGGAAGATAAAAATGGAAAGAATATTTTTTACAAGTTTATAAGACAATGATACTAGGAGGTAGTTGAGAAAAAAGATAACAATAGTGATAATTCTTAGGAGAGCAAAGGCTAAGTTGATTTATGAGTTGAATAGCTCAAGAGAATACAAAATAAGAAGTAGATATAATGTAAAGCACCAATAAAATATAAATATTGCAAGAATATGGAGGGATATTTGGGATAGCCCAAAATTTCTAAAGTTAAAATGTTTGTTTGGCTAGAAGATCATAGAAGAATTTTATCCTATGATAACTTTATAAAAAGGGATTTTCATGGCCCCTCATAATGAATTCTATTAAAAAAGTAGGAGAAGAGTATATATTATCTCTTAGAACACTACTCAATAGTCTGGAAATCATGGCAATGGATTCTTAAGATGTTTGGTAAATACATGGTTATGAATGGTAGAATTGAAGATTGGTTAAAGCAATGGTAGAGCACTTTTAAAAGTGAGTCTTTAAAAACAATATGAGATTCAAAAGATACAATACTTTAGCCTGTATGGCTAGAAAGGAAAGCAGATTAAAGGTGATGAAAAGGAAGATTTGTTTAGCCATAGAGGAGTATAAACCAACCCTATGAACTCACCCAATATATAATCTTAAAGTAGAGAGCCTTGATAGATGGAGTCAAGTCATCAAATGGAATTTTAATGTTGGGTACAAGAGAAATAAAAATAAGGCAAATAATATAATGTGGAAATCACCAAAAGTGGAATTGGTCAAATTGAATTATGATGGAGCATCTAAATAAAATCCAAAACCAACAGGTGTAGGAGGAATAATTAGAAATAATAGAGGAGATATTTCTTCTAATTACACTTTCAATAGTGGATTTAAGATAGATAATGAAACTAAAGGTTAAGTGGCTTTGGAAGGGTTAAAAATATGCAAACAAATGAAAGGGAATAGAGTATGGATAAAAGGTGATTCACTAATAGTAATAAATATAATTTTGAAGGCTCCATGGAACATACAAGAGATTATTGTGGAAATACAAGATCTTATTACAAAATTTGAATAAATCATGTGTGTACACATATGTTAAGGGAAGGAAACAAATGTGCAAATAGGCTAGCCAATTGAGAGGTTTTAATTGACGATAGTGAAGTTAAATTTTCTTTTTCATGGTTAGAGGAAGTAATAAGTTTAGTTAAAAATAACAAGAAAATGTTGACTACCTAAATTAAATAATGATTAAGATTTAAATTGGTAATATTTTCTTTATTTCATAACATTAATGTGTTTTCATATAAATTATTTATTACAATTTTGGTTGCACTTACACTTTAGGAAGGAAACTAGTAATCTAGATCTGGTAAAGGGAACTATGATAGTACAAAGTTTTGGAATTATTACTCTACTAAGATGTAATGCATAAACATTAGAGGTGGAGTTTTAGTTTTATGGAGGCTATTGTAATAAAATGTCATGAAGGACACTGAATTTTGAAATATTTGTATTGGCACAAAATATTGAAGATGTAGAAAATGAAAAACAAGAATTCAGATTTTTTATGAAAAATGATTTCTTGTGGTTGGACTTATGCTTTAGGAAGGAAACTAACAATCCAAAGCTAGTAAATCAAAATATGATAAGATGATGTTTTTAAAATATTATTTACTAATATGCAGTATGTAGACATTAGAGGTGGGATTTTGGTATTGTGAATGTCACTGTAGAAAAATATCAAGAAGAAGGATGCTAAATTATGGAATATTTATATTTAGAAAGAAAATTAAAGAAGATCCAAAAAATTAAAATCAAGAATTGAGATTTTTTATAAAAAAAGATGTAGGTATCTAGCTATAGCAACTCAATTGAGATGAGAATTGAATATATTTATAAATGAAGAACACAATCTTATACTGAGAGGGGGGGGTGAACATTATAAGACCTCTTTTTAATTTTTCCTTTATACTTCAAAATAGTAAAGCAATATACCCAAAGCAATATCAAAGCAATGCACAATATCATCCACAAAGTGACACCAATTTTAACGTGGTTCACCCGCAATGGTCAGGCTACATCCACAAAACTTTTCTCTAAAAGTTATCTCAAAGTTCTTTGGGAATCCTTCCCAATTACAATGTTTATGAGCCTCAACCCAAAGGAGATACCTTCCCCCAATCAGAATTTATGAGCCTCTTCTCAAAGGAGATACCTTCCCCCAATCAAAATTTATGAGCCTCTGCTCAAAGGAGATACCTTCCCCTCTCGCTCTGGAAATGATCCCTCAAAATATCAACTGCCTCTACCTCTTGCCAGCACGTGGAACTCCTTTCCATCGAAGACCTCCTGTCTTCAATGCTTAGCCTAAGGGACCTCTACCTTTTATGATCACGTCCATAGCAGCTCAGCAACCTATACTGAACACAGTCAGTCAGTCTAGTACAAGTCTTCCTCTGTTTGTCAGATCTGTCCAACTCTTGAACAAATCAATCCTCTGCATACAAGCCTTCTCAAAAACTTGCCAACTATCCTCAGGTTATTCTCATATAACCAATGCACATCTGTCCTCAAGTTCTCTGATAGAACTATCAAACTCAGCTCACAAGTCCTCTGCTAGGACCTATCCAAATTTGCTCACAAGTCCCCACCGAAACCTGTCCAAAAACTGCTCACAAGTCCCCACCAGAACCTGTCCAAAAATTGCTCACAAGTCCCCACCGGAACCTGTCCAAAAACTGCTCACAAGTCCCCACCGGAACCTGTCCAAAAACTGCTCACAAGTCCCCACTGGAACCTGTCCAAAAACTGCTCACAAGTCCCCACCGGAACTTGTCCAAGAACCTGTCCAAAAACTGCTCACAAGTCCTCCAAAAGAACCTATTAAAAATCAGCAAGCTCACCAAGAAAAACTTGCTTAGCATGAACCCACAAAGAGAATTGTTAGAGACCCAATGTGATTCATCAATCTCATAGAAGCATAAAGAGAATTTTTAGAGACTCAATATGTTCTATACTTAACTCCCAATCTCAATCTCAACTCAACTCAACCTCAACTCAATCTCAGAAGAATAAGATAGAATGAAGTTTGCATTTATCAAGAACATGAAACACAACCCAACAATTGCCAACCATGCAAGATCTCATATAACAATGATACTCATGTTATTTCCACAACCAAATAACTTTTCTCAACCAATCAATCTTTCACAACCAAATACTCTTTCACAACCAAATAGGGCTTCAACAACAATGCTTATTAACAAGGCTTAATCAAACAACACCATTCAACTCAACATCAACCTTGAAGCATTCAACCAATCATCACAAGAAAAGGAAACAAGTAGAAATCCTTTTTCCTCCAAAGATATTTGAACAAAATAGCCACCAACACAATATCACAAAATGCAAATAATAACTTGCTCAAATCAACTCAATGGAGTAAGCCCAATATCATGAATCAAGTAAAGCAATAACTTGATCAAACAACCTCTATGGAAGCAACTCAACCATCAAACTCAAAATAGCCAACCAAGGGTTCGACCAACTCAATGCAAGTAGCTAGACTCACAAATATAAACCCTAGTGCACAAAGCTTCCACTATCTCGAACCAAAAATTATGCATTTACCAAAAACTCTCCTTAAGGATAACAATGCATAAGTAGTCTTCATCAAACCAGAAAATAGGATTTACACCTAGCCAAAGGATACCTAGTAGAATACCTTTTCACTCCAACCTTATTTCAGAAAACATACACCAATCATACTCATAAGAAGAATGTGCCCATACCTTATTGGAGTAGAAGATAATTGAACCTTCAAGCTGTCACCACACACAACTCTCAAACTTCCAACCAAGTTAGGGTTAGAATAAAAATAAATGAGCAATAATATAAACTTCCTTTATTACACCTTTAAGCTCCACTTCTTTAAACACAACCACCATAACATGCCAATAAATCAACAATCACAGACTCACACCTTATACCTCCATTTTTAATTTTAGCATAGCAAAGAATAATCTTAAAAATACATCCAAAGAAATATGCCCTTATTTCTCCTAAGGTTTTATTCAATGCTAATCACAAAAGCCAAAACTCATAAAATTTAATCACACCTTATAAATCGCTGTCCAAGAAACTTCGAATTTCGTGGCATAAAGACGTTTTAATAAAAACGTGTGTTACTCTAGCAAAGCACCCCCGCGAGACTCCAAACGGTGACCTCTGCCAATGCAGCGCCCAACAGCAGCCTTCGCTGCCACTAGCCCACGTGGGTTACGAAGTTCACAAGTGAACTTCCCTCCACTTCACCCTTGAAATAACTCTCGAAGATTTTTCAACTGCACGTGCTTCTAAGTCTTCCTTCGATCGCAGCGAATACAGAGCACAAACATCGCAAATTGCATTCGGGGAATTTTGAATTCATTAGCCTTCCAACCTTAGGAGTTGGAGAATAAATAGTCTCTTCGAAGACACCTTGACATTGGCGGAAATAAAGACCATTTCGAAATTAATCAAAAGTATTTTCAAAAAAAGGTTTAAAAACCCTTAAATAATTTTAATAAATTAAGAATAAAAAAAGTTTAAAAACCTTTAAGTATTTTTAATTAATTAAAAATAATTTCTCCCTTAATTAATTAAATAATTAATTAATTAAAACCTTGAAGGGTTTTAAATAATAATTAAATAAATAATAAAGAGAACCTCCATTGGTTTTAATAAAAACCATTTAACTTGGTTTTAATAAAAACCCTATCCAATGGAATCTCTCCGGATTCTCTTAAAACGATTCTCTTGGAATATTCCACCTTTGAAGCCAACACATCCTCTTAAAATTAATGCCATTTCCTTTTGACATCAATGACAACTCATAGACAAGAAGCTAGGATCTCAAACCCAAAATTGCCAACAATAAATTCTCAAGCTCTAAGGGAGAGAGTTATGATTTGGCAAGGTTGGGGGATCCAAGTACAACCCCTTTTTCTCTAAAAAATAAAAATAAAAACTTGTCATATGTGAGTGTGAGTCTAGAGAGAGCCTCACTAGGTATCATGGAAGGAAATTCATGTTTAGAAATCCTAATTGGAAGTTAGGATACCATATTAGAAGTATGGATTCCCAAGTTGGAGATAAGAGGAACAATAAATATATGGTAATTTTGATCCAAGGAGAAAATGTTACACTAGAAGTGATTATCAAGGATGAGATGATTGAGGATGATATAATAGTTCTTAAAATAGATGTTATTATGTAAGTTCCATAGATATTGGATAGAATTTTTTAAGATTCAAAATTAGATCAAGAAATGGACATTGAATTCAAATTACTCCATGGTTGTTGTTCCTAAGTATTTTTTATCTTCATCGTTTCCTATTAAATAATTTAGGATGAGATAATGGGTGGTGGCATATGGTTTAGGGGGAGATATACCCTTTATTTAATACCATGGACTGAGAATTTTTCAATCTATACAAAAACTATTAGAAATAATTTGGTGTGGAATAGGCTTTTTGGACTTCTATATCAACTTATTAGAAAGGATGTTTGGAAGAATATTAGAAATGCCCTAGGTTTTCGTCAAGATAATGTTGGGTAATGTTACATTATTGGTAGAACCTTGTAAATATAATATTAGGGTTGTCCTAGATTAGACTGTGAGTAAATATTTTATGTAATGTAATAATGTGTAGAAAATGTACGTGTCATGTAAATAAGTTTACAAGTGTAATGAGTGTAAATGTGCATGTCTCATATATAAATGTGCACATGTGTTATTATATTAGGAAGTGTTATGTGAAGAGTCATGTCCAAGTTTACATACAATATAGATTCATGTCTATGCAAGTGTAAAGTAGAGAAGCCAAGATTCATGAGACTTGGCATAAGGAAAGGAAGAGTCAAGTAACCAAAGAGTCATTTTACAATGGCTATATATTACTCCATAGAGAGGCATAGTAAAATATAGCGAGCAAATCCTACATAGCCTATATTGTCTATATAGTGAGTATTGTTATTGTAAGGGTTTATGATACATTTGTAAGAGAAAGAGGAGTAATAAAGATTACATACATTTGAGCAACTAATATTGTAAGTTGTGCTACATGTTTTGTACATGTATGATTCAGGCTATTACATTCATATTACTTCTTATTAATGAATGTTATTTGATATATTATAAGCCTTGATTTTACATATTATTTGGATCATATTATTTAGATTACTTTATTAGTTGATCTTCTTATATTGCAACTATTATATATCTGATCCTATGAATATTATCCTATGAGTTTACAGTAATAGTAAGGCTTCAAAATCCATCACGAAAGACCAACTACTAGGGAATGAAAGCATATGATATATACCTAAATTTACATTACTATAGATATTTCAAAACAGTTCCCACAAACCATTTAGATTAATTATAAATCAAGAGAATGGAATTAACAAGTGGATTATGAAAACATTGTATTTTGATATCACAATTGTTATGAGACTAGACACGTGACAAGTGATTGTAAAGTGAAAACAATAAAAGAAAGAGAATTTTTTTGACTAAGATAAACTTCAAGATAAAACAAGGAAATTGTATTATAGTACAATTTGGATTAGATCAAGGATATTCCACTCCAAAAGAAGGAGCAAAGAAAGCTTATTAGCAGCATCATATGGAAAAGGTCGCCATAGTTCACTCAAACCAATTGTTAAAGGAAACAAAAAAATGATACAAGGGATGAGAAAGTATAATGTCTTTAATTTAAATTTAGAAGGAATTAAAGGTGAAAATGAAGATGTGGAGGAAAATTTTGAAACAAAGGACGTAGAAGAGGTCAAATTTATTCCACGTAAATCATCTTCATTTTCTCAAGTAATACAAAATCCTCTCTTAGGTATAGAAATGGAAGTAGTGTAGATGTTATCCCTTGCACTTTAAGATTTCAAGAGTAGCATAATAAAGATATGAGGATGGATAAAATTCATAGCAATTTAGGTTTTTAAGATAACACAAGAAAGAAATTTCTATGGAGACGCATCCTTGCACTTTAGGATTTATTGGGAAACATTAAGAAGAAAGTGCTTTTAAGGTTGTTCCTTGCACTTTAGATACTTTAGAGCAAGAAAAACTAATATACGTTAAGTCTCTCTATGAACAACATAAAAAAATCAAAGAGATTGATGAAGATGAAATTGTTGGTGGGAATGACAAAAGAGAGGAAGACCCAAGAAAGAAAAACAAAGAGAAAATAAAACTATAAGAGGTATTGAAATGGGTAAACATAACAAGAAGAGGGATGAAACCCATAAATAAATAAATAAATAAAGTGATGATGAAAACAATATCTTGAAATATTAGGGGCATGAATAAGATCCTCCCCGAAAAAAGTGTTAGGGAATCTAAAATTTATTATAACAACATTTTTATTGATATGAAAACTAAGTAGCTAATATTTTATCCATTTGTGATGTTGATTTTCATCGTGGTAAAATTCAAATTTTAAAAGGCAACTAGATAGGTGAGTTTTATTTCATAGTAAAAACAATAGTGAAAACATAACTATTTGAGGAAGATGAATATCTTTAATAAATAAAAAATTTGGTAACCTAATAGGAATATAATGACGGAAATATAATAGTTTGTTATTTTTATGAAACTTACCTTGGTAGGAGCCACACAACTTATTAGTAAATAAATAAAAACGTGTCCTATGCATAAAAATAAATTCAGTAAACAAATATAAATTAAGTTAATACCATCCATAATAAGTTTTGATTACCATTTTTTTTCCTTTACATTGTGCTTTACCAAATATAATAATATAATAGGAGATGGAATTAAAAGTAGGAGATGGGAATATAAAAGTCCATATAACTAATAAACACAGATAAGATGAAAATTGTCAATGAAATTTATTAATTTTATACATTTAAATTGTATTTTATTTTTTTAATACACTTGCATATGGACCTATATTTTTAATGGTAATTTTTTTATTTTTATTTTATTTTTTAAAAGCTATATGTGGCTTTTATTTGAGCCACTCCCATCAAAATAAAAAAACATTACGTTTGTTATTAGGTCAATTAAACCATATTCAAATTGTCCTTTTATTAAAGATATTTTCATTTCCTTTCATTTGTGGTCTATTGGCAAGGATGCCACTTGCATTATGGGTGATGTGACCCGGGTTCAATTCCCACGATGGATGTTTATAAGAAGTATTATCAAAAATATAATCTTCATCTTCCTAAAATTTCTATGTTTCTATGATTAGTTCCTTCACATCATTTCATTAAAATATAAAATCTCACTTACCTATTTTCCTTTTAAAAATTGAATTTCACCAAAACAAATATCAACATCGCAATTGGCTAAATTAACTATTATTGATTCTCCTTTATATAAACATGCTCGCATTTCCAAGATCTTTTTCTTACATTAATTAATAAACATCAGCAATAATGATATTTTTCAAATCCTACATCTATTTTTATTAATAATATTAATGATAATTTGTGAATCCTCATCAATTGATGTTTTGAAACTCAAAATTTTGACTATTCCAATACTTAAATTTTGAAGTTAAGGAATATAAAGAAAGAGTCTAGTTCAAAAATAACAAAGTATAACAAACTCAAACACAAAAAAATATAAGCAAAATATCATAATGATTTAATTACTTTAAAAACAAAGTACAATATAAACAATCTTCAAGAAAAGATGCAAGGCTATAACACTCCATCCATTACTCATTCTTTTACAATCAAAGTACATATATCCTAATACAATATTTTTGTGTGTTGGAAATCCATTATGTTGAATATGGAAGGTCACCAACATGGTGGTTCATCTTCCATGAGTTGGTCACCCATATGAAAATATGGAGATTCAACTTCCATGAGTTACAAAGTGCATTTAATTGAAAATTACATACGTATGAGTTGTTCTTTTATGTTTTATCTTCTTTTGATGTATTAACATGGTTCGAGATGTATTTTATCTACAAAATATAATATATATATTTTTGCATTTTTTAGGGCCTTTTTGGTCGAAAATTCGACACCGCATAGAGGGTGGGGGTAGACCAATGCCAACATTGAATGGCCACCACTTAGCAAGGGTAGGGTGGTCGATATTCAAATAAGATCGGTTCCTCAATGGTTGTTTCAGCTATCTATGCTACAAAATGGAAAAATGGGAAAAGGGGGGAAATAAATGGAAAAATGGTCATAGCCAAAACTCACAAGGATGGGTATAGCCACATCAAGACACATGCAGGTTGTACACTTTGGGAGGAAACACAAACCTAACATCTAACATATCATCCAACTGTGCCTTCACTAAATACTTTAGAGCAGATGATAGAGAGTGAATTCTAGAATTGGCAAGTGGGTGCATGAAATCCAAGAAGCGGAATTAGAGCACTCCCATCCAACTAGCTTTAACAAAAGTAAACCCTCATCCATGTTGTGAATGCACATTATGGAGCCACCCAGTGAATTTCATGAAATCCATATTGTAAAATTATATGAAACCGCTTAACTGACCAAAGCAAAAATAAACACTCATACATTCAATGCAAAGAAATAGAGGCAGAATCAGAGACCAAACAATGATAAGTTTATATTTACATAGTGGTGAAAACCTTACATATGAATTATAATGGCTAAATAGATGCCCTTGGGAATGACCTACATTTCGCTATTTATAGGTATTTAACATTAAATTCAAAATTCAAAAATTAATGGCGTTAGGTAGGAAGACAACGCTTGGAGAAGATAGGTGATTTACTAGTACACTACTCCTTGGTATGGTGATGATCTTCTATAAGGAGGTAGGTGTGTTCAGGTTGATCTAAGCCCTTGGAGCTAATGACATCTCTACCCAAATCATTAATTCTTATCTACCTCACTCCTCCATCCAGCTGACTGTCCTTTTGTTAGGTGATAAATGATTGGAATTAATCACCTGGGGAGTAGTGTATCTCAAATCAGTCACTTCTATGTACGACCACCTGGAAATGAGTACTCCTATTTGAATTTTAGGTTATGGTAGTATTTTGCATATCAAGCAGGCACTTAATTTATCTTATTTTTTGCTCGTGGAGTCATTATGAAGGAGGGCGATCACTTTCTAAGAGCTCTACCCAATTTGCACTTGAAGGTTCCACCCGAGAATGGACGAGAGTCTCCATCATTCTGTGGGTGGAGTTTTTCATATATTTGTCCTTGTTGGCTGCTTGAAATATTTTCCCAACAAGTGGGTGGGTCTTTTGGATAGTTTTACCCAAAACAAAGGGTGAATCATCCACCCGCTCCATTATCTATCCTACTTCCCTGAATAAACCACCATCTACCTATTGCTTGTATCTATCCATTATTGTTTTCGTTGATTCTTATCTTCTGTCCATCCATTAACATTCCCAAAACTTGACAAACTCTAAGAGAAGCATTATCCTACAAAAATCAAGTGGGTGAAGCAATGCAAAATTGCACCCACACTCTTGGCAACTCATAGGGGATTTTCCCTTATGGGAAAGGAGGACCCAAAAATACTAAAATTTAAAACTCCCTCAAGTAGAAGAATAGGAAAAGAAAGAGTGGAGGGAGGACAAACAAGTGGGCGATATGGAACACTTAACACGGTGGGACACCAAGGGGAAGAAGAAAAGAAGGGAAATAAGAAGAAACGATAAAGGAAAAAACACGAAAAAGAGAGCTAGACAAGGACAACATAAGGTAAAAACATAGGAAGCAACAGAGGAAGGAGGAAGGATCTCACTAGCCAACAAGGCTAGTGAGAAGGGAGAATTGAGGAAAGAGAAATAAGGAGAAGAAATAGAAAATTAAAAGAGACAAAATGGAAGGTGACCTTGGGATTTTCCCATGTTATAGACATGAGAAACTACCTAGTCCAGGGGACACCCTCAAATATCATCTTCTCATAAACATACCCCACCAAGGATCCAGGATCATTCAAGAATAAATAGAATGCCAAGAGCATTTTTTAGTCTTGATGCAACATTTATTTTAGATGCAATAAAGTAAGAGGCTCATTCGCTCATCATCAAAATTCATGGAATATTTAGTTGCAACATTATTTCATATTCTGATCTTACACTTATTATGTTTCTTTTACCCGTGGGGGCCTATTTATAGATTATTTTCCCATCCCATTGATGAATGAGCATTATTTCCCAAAATTTTGATGCAAAGGATTGGGTGGATCTACAACTTGCCCACTTCATGATCTTATAGCATCATGATTCATGAAATAAATACCAATATTTGAGGTCTTAATCCATTGGGTGATGGGGTCATGCCAACACAAATCATAGGGTAAACATAGGGGAAACGCAGAATACGAGGGAGAGTGTTTTGCAATTTACCCACTTTCTAGAAATTATGCCAAAACCGAGTCACAAAGAGCCTGATGATGTCCTAGATATTTTTCCAAGTGCCTTCTACACTTTTATTTAAATGTTGGTCTATTTACACAAAAGTGTGGTATGATAGGAATTTCGCTATCCCAAAATTAGATTTGAGAAATCACCCAATAAATTTGTAGTTTCCATACCATATTACATTATACTTTAGGCACTCTTGAAAGCTTGACTGATATTTTTTCCAAGATTGCTAAGTCAAGTCCCAGCTATGATGTGGCAAATCAGCATGCATGCTAGTACTCATGTAGTCGATAATTAGTGTGGCCAAAATATTTACCACATGGAAGCCCTTATTAGGTACTGTTTGAGATGGTAGCAGGATCCATTGCTACCATTCTTGAGGGTCCTCCTATCGTGGACTTGACCTATCCAAAAAGCAATGCGCCTATCTAATATATCAATCGAAATCAACATAAAAGCATAAAATGATACAAGATTGCATATAATGAGAAAATGGATGCTTCTTTTATTAATATTGAAAATAATCTCGGTTACAATCATGCCCCTCTTAGGGTCACCCAAATTTTGATACAATTGATACAATTCCAAAGCCCCCAACGGGGTAGGCACAATACTAATGCTCTCTAAATAGTCACAAACTGCTCTAGGGTGGAGTTGACCCTCTTCTTCATGTTGAGGAAGGAATTAGATGATTGAATCTCCTTTGAACCTACTTCCCTATGATCAAGAAACAACATAAAAGCATTAAACGAATAAGCAACCTCTCATAATGAGGCCCTTTGAGGAAAATATGCATAAATATGCCATAACAACTATGAAATCAAGAATATGGATAAAACATATTAAACTTGTGCAAGATTCATAAATATTGTTAGAAACATGAAAGCAAGAAGTGCAACTATCTATCTACTTGATCAATTGCATGAAATTAAGCAAGTTAACATGAAAATAAGCCATTAATGTCCTACTTACTATAATGAAAACAAGATTGATTAAACCCTAAATATACTGGTCAGATTATATCTAAACATGAATTAACCCACTAAAATAACTAATCTAACCTAATTAAGCATACTAAAACAGAAATAGTAAGGAGATCTGTCACCTATTGCAAACCGTAGCTCTGATGAGTGGTCTGCACTGTACACCATGGCTTTCAGCCGTGGCGAGCAATTAAGTAGCTTTGCCCTCCAATTCTAGGGCTGTGGGCTTGATCCTCCTTGTCAAATTTATGATCAAGGGTCACCTCAGTGTCCTCTGATAGGTTTGGCGGTTGAATTGCTCGATAGGGCCTCCGTTTGCCCGAATTAGCGTTTCTTGGCGTTCTAGCTCCTTAGGGCATCCATGGCATGAATTGTCATGATGCTTGACTAGTTGGAAATTGAATAACAACACTCCCTCTCAATGCACTCAAGTGAGTCCACAATTCGATAGGGCTTCGCTGCTTCAATCTCCAATGCTTTCTCTCTCTGTTTGCCCTAATTCTGAGGGGTACTTATAGGACTACCCAAGGGCTAGGGGTGGCTTCATGGAGAAGCCAAGATCAAGAAGAGGTAGTTGGGACAGTTGGATTGGAAGCCTCTAGAATATTTCATCCTTCAACTACCTTCTTCTAGATCAAATGGTCATTCCAACCGATTTGGCTTGGATGAAGGCCAACTGAACTTCAGTTTAGACCACAAGTCACAGCTACGGCCTAGACTATAGAACCATAGGTCTTAACCGTGGTTTATACTGTAGACCGTAGGTCTCAGATGTGGTTCAGACTGATTAGGCCAAGGAGCCCAAATTGAGTGGTTAGAACCATTGCTCTATCTTGGAGTCTATCCAAGATCTTCCATATGGTCTTGTAGCATGTCCCATATGAGTAGTCGCCTTCGACATGATGCATTTTAGGTGTCTACAGATGCCCCTTTTGAGATGCGTTGTGAGATCGAACAACGCTGAGAAAAAATAGACCTCCTAAAATGATGTCGAAGGTTCTATGATGATCATTGATCGGATCAACATTAGATGCCCTAGGTCCTGCAAAAGGATGCGCATCCTAGAATCATTGCTTCCAACTGGGTGAAAGGCTTAAATTTGAAGAGTTTGTGTCCACTCGTCATCTCATTCGGGTAGCTTTGGTGCTATCCATAGGACTTCAGACCTATATGAACCGAAAGGATGAGAGTTACAAGAAAAACTATCATATTTGCTATTTACCCCAAGCAAAGGGGTAAGCTTATGATAGTTGTTGACAATGATTTGTAAGATGAATGCAATTTTGACAAGATCAAGGGATCTACAATTTTAGGGATCTTCTATTGATTTTGATTATGATTATGATATTATGACTACCCCCTCAAGCGACGAGTCGATGAGGGTAATGACAATGAATAAAGCGACGAGGTCGCTTGACCACAATGAATGATCTGCACAAACTTAGATTTGAGCATTTAATTACTTGGCTAGGCCTAGTTCAGCGTATGATTGCAACTATTAATAGTAATTGCACATTCCTATCCCATGGAGCAGTCAGGTTGCAAAAGCCTTCTTAGGGAATCAAAATGATACAATGCCAATTAGATTTGTGTTGAATCAATTTATCGATGATCTGCTAAAAAGATGTCATAGGAGAAATGACATGAAACGCCTCGTTCCCGTGGAGCGGTCCAGCCTTGAAGGCCTTCTTCGGGATTGAAAAGAAGCATATCAAATCAACGATGACAATTTTGCCCCAAATGTCCTTATGGTTATTTACTCATCTCTCCAGATTGCATGGAGCGTTAGTCACTGCAACCACCGAGTGTATAGGGTAAATGACTGAATACGAGGTGCATTTGGCTTTTGATTTGTTTAATTTTTTTTTACTTTTTGAATTTTTTATTGATCCTGGTGCTTGTAAATCACCAAATTTGTTAATTTTATTGCTCTTATTGATATTCTGATCCATTAGGAGTCATTAATTTGTCAGTTAAGACCTTCCCACGATGGGATTTTAGTGCATTTATTGCCAGTTGCAAACCGCGCTCATGGGCTACAGTTAGCAATTTCAAATTTGGGAACCGCAGATCAGACCTGCGATCGAAAAACCCTAATTTTGGGACCACGATTGTCAGTTGTGGTCCGCCAAAATTAGGAAAAGTATATATAATTTTCCTATTTGAAAATTCTCATTATCACTCCTGCAAGCAACTGAAACTGAGAGAGCTCTGAGAGGTTAGGAAGTAAATTTGATGCGAAGCGCTGCTGAAACTACAACCTGACACCTCCACACATCCCGATGGCAGACCCTGGGCAACCTTCTACTAGCAGAGGCCTCAGAGCGGGCAAGGTAACTCAAAACCGAGACCTCGCACTCTATACCAACTTAAAATGAACCACATTAATTAATGGGTTAAATAAATCTCACTAAACTGTTGGCAATGAACCTCACCTTAGACTAGGCTAGATTTAGGATTTAATTTTTGGTCTGCTAGGCTAGGAAGTGACCCAAAAAGGTCACATTCCTAGACCGCAGCTGGCAGATGTGGTTCCCAATTGACATATTGGGAACCACAGCTATCAGCCACGGTGGGATTCAAATCCCAACGGTCAAATTTTGACCGCATGCGGATCGCAGTTCTGACCCGCGGTTAGCATCTTTTGAAAAAAAATTCAATTTTTTTTATTTTTCTAAGGTTTTCTGGTAGTTAATGCCATTTATTGCACTTTTGAAGTACATGTTTGTTTTTTTGTGAAATTTATCACTTTTTGCATGTTTTTGTCTTTTTAACAATTTTTAAATTTGTTTGACGTTTTTTAAGGTCGTTTTTAGCTGTTTTTGGTTGTTTTTAATCATCTTTTCCCTTATACACTGTTTCTTTTCAGAAATTGACTTCTAGATCTAGAGAGTCGGATCTCCTGCGCACCCTCCGTAGGTAGCTGACTGGCCTAGAGTGGTAGTGGTTTGGTGTCGTTGGCTTTGGCTACGTTTTGGATCTACCTACTATCAGGGTAGATCAGGCCTACATGACTGCATTGGCCCGGCGTTGGAATGCACGGACCAACACCTTTCACCTATCGACAGGTGAAATGACTATCACTCTAGAGGACATCTACTGGATCTTTAGGATCCCTATTGATGGTGAGCCCATCACCTCTTCCTCATTTCGGAGCAAGGAAGAGGTTTTTGATTCTATTTTTGGTGATCGAAGCCAGGATGCCCAGGGTAAGATTGATCACGGAGGCATCCACATCGGGTACTGGTAGAAGAAGGGCATCTTCTCTGTCAGAGAGGTAGTATTCATGCACTTGGTCGTGCAGATTGTTCTTCTAGACTCCTCGGGCGCGAGGATCCCTTGGAACCTTCTGGCCAGTGTCAGGAGGGTTACATAGAGCTCTACCGATCATCCACTCCTCCTAGCCTGGGGGAGCACTCTACTATGCCATTTATACTAGGAGCTCTACCAGATTACCAGTAGGAGTCGGGTAGGGATTAGTTGTAGTCTGCTTCTCTAGATCTGGGGCTGGCAGCATATCAGGATCGAGCATCCTACGGAGCTGCCCCTTGCTATTACTTCTATTGATGACGCTCATCAGTGCTACGCCGCATGCTGGCCCTATGAGGAGGAGGGGTTTCGAAGCAGGTCCCATGCTGGGGATGTAGAGCACTACATTGGTAGATTTGCAATACTTTAGTTGGATGACATTGAGTGGCATGCTTATATGGATTGCCCTACATGGGAGGAGGCTGGCGAGCGGCTACACCAGGCTCAACAAGACAGGTGGCTACTTGGCCATAAGGATGAGATCCATGAGTATCAGTACTACTCTCATGTCTTGCGGTAGTTTGGGATAGTTCAGGACATACCGAAGCTGCCCATCATCTACAGGTGGCTGGTGCTGGAGAGTCATTTACCCTGGATTCAATCGACACCACTAGGAGATGCGGCTGATGACTTCTAGGAGTCGAGGGTTTCTAGGGCTGGGACCACCCTAGCATATGATACTTGGTGGTCCCTACTACAGTGGCAGGGATTAGGGCCCCTCGACCGGAAAGATGACGAGGTGAAGGCTGATCTAGAGGGGTGCAATGTGCACCAATGGACCGAGGGTGGATGGGGTGTTGAGGCCACCGCAGGGGAGGCTCCATAGGTCGAGGCTGAGGATGAGGTATTCGAGGAGGGTGAGGCACCTCCTGATAGTGAGGTAGGGTAGCTACTAGCTCAGGTTGCAGATTTATAGAGTCAGGTGGGTAGGCTTCAGACCCAGCTACTACAGAGGGATACTAGTCTCACCACAGTAGAGGTGAAGCTTAGACATGGTCAGAGCCAGTGGAGGAGCTATGAGGAGGAGAGGCCTCTCCTCAAGGCATAGTTGACTACAACCAATATAGAGATCCAAAGGCTCACTATCGAGCATGATCTTGCATGGACACAACTGGATCTATTGAGGGCATCGAGGGGAGATCCCTCATCTACACAGGTTGTCATGGCGCCTCCCATAGCACCATCATCTGTACTACCAGGAGGTCGTGATCCCATGGTCGAGATCAGGTGGCTCACTTCCCTCATTGAGGAGGGTAACACTATTTAGAATGCGAGGGCAGCTCGCATCTCTCAGCTAGAGGGCCACATTAGGCTGATAGGTGGGGAGGTTCTAGAGGACATGTACTCTATCGGGACCCAAAGGAGCGGCTCTAGGACCAGGACCAGGGAGACAGGGCAGTCCTCTGCCAACTCTAGTCACAGGATCCATAGGACTGAGAGGACACACAGGTCCTCTAGCACTCACGGAGCCAGCTCGTAGAGGGGCCATAGGGATGGCGGAGGCGATGGAGGTGCCTCATAGTCTAGGGGTGTAGGCCCTTAGTACAGATTGCAAAGATTTTTTTGTTGTACTATTTTTGAGTGTAAGGTCGAGGACCTACACAGTTGTAGCCTGCGGGTATTTTTGATGTACCCCTGATGTACTCATTTTTGGACACACACACACACATATATATATATATATGAGATATTGATCATTTTGGCTCATTATGTGTACCTGTGTATTTTTAATTTTATGTTTATGTTATGCACATGGATGCAGATGTTTATATTGATGCTATGCTTATGTAATGTGATGTATGGATGACATGCACTAGATAGCTATTTAATTTATGATGATGATGGTATGCAGTGATCTAGATGCTTAGATATGTTATTTATGATGTATGCATATGGATGCGATGTTTACTTTTAAATGCATATTTAATTTTACTTTATTGTATGCATTTAATTTATGATGATGTCACAATATGTTGATGCAATGTATGTAATGCATTATTTACATGATGGTAATCTAATGTAAATGAACCTGTATGCTTTAATCACTTAAAACATAAGGAATGAATGCGATATGTGTTTAACAATCTAATGGATGACACCATAGAATGTGTAAAAATCATGAATGTAATTGAAAATCCTCATTACAAGAATTTAATCAATTAATCACCCATATATGAAATGCAATGATATGCAGTGGTATGATGCAAATGATATAATATGTCACTCTATTTTTATTTTTGCAATTTTGAAAAATATGCACAATATAGTCAGTGGTCGTCTAGATATCGTTTTTGATATCCATCCGGTATCTATCCTATATCTTGATTGTGCTTTATGTAATGATGTATCATAGATTCGATACTTTGCAGTTTGATTATTTGCATGACTTTATTTTATATGGTTTGTGATATTTGGTATTTTGTTGCTATTAGAGAAATTTTTGAGGTTTTCCATGAGACTCAAACACCCTAGTAGACTTCTCAAACGTCACATACTAACTGTACAAGGCTTTTGTTGGACAAGGCTTTCATCATGAATGACCCAACTATTCATTACCCCTGTGTGTGCACGTGAGTATTTTTAGATAGACCATAGGCATACCCTAGATGTCAGTCGGGACTCTTCCAACCCATATGTGAGATCGGGTTCCTCCTATGTTCGTATCATCCTTGTTTCAGACTTGATTGGACTATACTGCTAGACAACCCCAGGCACCTAGAGCTAGCTCATCTCGCAAATTGATCAGGACTACCCCTCCAAAAATAGTCGGGACTCTTTCAACCCATTGCTGCAATTGGGGATCACCCAATAGAACTACTACTCCAAAAGCAGGCGGGACTCTTTCAACCCATTGCTGCAATCGGGGTTCATTCTATGGCTTTGAATAGTGAACAATCTAGGGATTCAAGTTCTCACCCCATTTTTTATATTTGCTCATATGTAGTGATAAAAATCACTGTTTTTCATGTTTTACTCTGAGTGATAAAAATCACTGTTTATTCCCATTTTTCTTGAGCAAGGGATTTGTATAGTGCTTTTGATTCACTATATCACTTTAGATTTGAACTTTGAACTTTGGGTTTGAAATTTAAACTTTGTATCTATGTACGAGTAGGGGAAATTCTTGTCCTTTTGCCAAGGTTCACCACTCTAGACCGAACTATTTGCAAGATAAGCAGGTAATAAAACCCTTCTCTCTAAATACCCAGGACCACTTTCATAGCTTTCATCCTCCCTTATCTTAGCAGGATTTTAAATGTGTCAATTAGTGACGGGATCCTGATATGCCAAGCACTATCACAACTAGTGACCTCATCTACAAAAGCAAAAGAAGCTTTCTACGACATCTGAGAAACCCACTAGGTATGGCTGAGTGACTGGAAAACTTTGGTATATATACACACATATAGCAATAGGTGTTGTGTATGAATGCAGTGGATTATGATAAATGCAAAGGTGCATGATTAAAACACAAACGTGGCATCGTTTGTAAGACTGACAAACACAATCCATCCTACTACGAAATGCAACGGATGACGAATGCCTATATGCAATGCAATGATGAAATGAATGCATGTGTAAATGAAAATGCATAATGCAAATGCAAATGTTTTTGGATTTTATGCTTTACCAATTTTTTTGGATTTTATTGATTTTATAATTTTTATTGATTTTGAGCCTTTATATTTGACCAAACGGTGAGTACATGCCTTTGGAGCCTTTAAATTGACCAAGCAATTTTTTAAAAAATCCTTGGAGCTTTTTAGGATGATCGAGCGGTTTTAAGCAAACCCTCGAAGCCTTTTGGGGTTGACCAAAGGTTTGAAATACCTTTGGAGCTTTTTTATTGACCAAACTACTCACAAGAGAGATTGGAGCCTTTTAGGATGACCGAGCGATTTTAAGAAAACCCTCGGGGCATTTAACTGACACGAACAAGCGGTTTTAGGAACCCTTGGAGCCTTTTTCTAACATGACCAAGCGGTTTTTGGAACCCTTGGTGCCTTTTTGGGAGGGTATGCTACCCTATGTACCCCCAACATGCATGTTATCCATTGAAATGTAATCAGCTTGTTTAGGAAGAGTGATAGAAATCAACTCTCCCAACTGAGAAACAGACCTCAGCAGAGTGCCTATGCCTTGGCAGGGTTTCATGAGTGAACCATCCTTGTGGATCGCACCTCATTCTACTAGGTCTTGGATGACCTTCTTAAATGATCGACAATCCCGAATATCATGTCCATGCGCTCAATGATACACACAAAAGGGGCTCTTACCAAGTGATCCAATATTGGATACCCTTTGCTTGACTTTAGGTAATATGAATGCCTTTGCTTTGTGTAGCTTTTGGAAGAAATTTAGAGTTTTCATCTGAAATGAAACTATTCACTGCATTGGCTTATCGGGCTTACGAGGTGACTGACGACCTCAGGGTCACTCCTAAGGAGGTGTGACCTCTGTTTTAGCATGTTAGGGTACTATAAGAGAACCATATTTATGATAAACCCCCTTATCTATCAGGTTTTGCACCATCCTATTGAATTCCTAACAATCTCGAATGCCATGACCCTCTATTTGGTGATAGAGACAATAGTGATGCCCCTTGTAACCCATAGGCTTAGCTCTATTTGGGTCTAAAGAGATTATATCAGGCAAGGTGATGACCTTAGCCTCTTGCAGCTTTTGAAATATGTTAGACATATACTCTTTTAATAGATTCCAAATGCGCTATGACTATTTTGGGTGCTCGACCCGCATTGGCTTACTCTGAGGACCCAATGGTTGGGTAGGTCGCATGGACTCTTAATTTTTTTGAGTTTTTTCCTGTACTTGCACAGGAAGTGGTTCGGCCTTAGACAAGGGATGATTTTGTGATTCCAATTTTCCAAGATGATTCATGATAAAATGCAACACCTTATCTTTCTCATCCATTCGATGTTCCATTTGTTCTAGATGACTTAGAATGGCTCACAAGACTAAAAAATAGTTCATATGTATTTCCAATTATTGATTTGAAATACCTTTGTCTATTGAAGAAAATTAAATAGTGGATGCTAGAGATCCATTTGGTAATTGTAAATCACCTATTTCCTTCATTTGGGTTGATGTGGATGCTTCTTGATGACACACTTTGTCAATGTTATCCACATGTTCATGCACTTTACTCAGTTCATGTTGTTTTTTGGCTTGACAAAATTGAACTGTGTCGGATTTAGTATCCCCAGCCTGATATGGGATACACGCTCACTCTTGTCCTTGAGAAGGTGGTACAAGAAATGAGTTAGGAGTGACTAATTTTAAAGGTTCGGACCCTTTCGATGTTGAACCAATTTTTGATTGCCCCATCTATTGCTCTATTATCTCTAGAGTCATTCGATTAGCTGACCTAATGTCAACCATTCCCACAAACTCATGAGAAAATGATTCTACCATTGCATGAGTTGTAGGTGTCTCGTCAACCTATTAGGGTTGTAGCATCTCAATTGTAACAATTGACTCTTCCTCGTGCTCATTCAAGGAAGAGTCTATCCTATATCTTGATTGTGCTTTATGTAATGATGTATCATGGATTCGATACTTTGCAGTTTGATGATTTGAATGACTTTATTTTATATGGTTTGTGATATTTGGTATTTTGTTGCTATTAGAGAAATTTTTGAGGTTTTCCATGAGACTCAAACACCCTAGTAGACTTCTCAAACATCACATACTAACTGTACAAGGCTTTTTTTGGACAAGGCTTTCATCGTGAATGACCCAACTATTCATTACCCCTATGTGTGCACGTGAGTATTTTTAGATAGACCATAGGCATACCCCATGATGTCAGTCGAGACTCTTCCAACCCATATGTGAGATCGGGTTCCTCCTATGTTCATATCATCCTTGTTTCAGACTTGATTGGACTATACTGCTAGACAACCCTAGGCACCGAGAGCTAGCTCATCTCACAAATTGATCAGGACTACCCCTCCAAAAATAGTCGGGACTCTTTCAACCCATTGTTGCGATTGGGGATCACCCAATAGAACTACTACTCCGGAAGCAGGTGGGACTCTTTCAACCCATTGCTACAATCGGGGTTCACTCTATGGCTTTGAATAGTGAACAATCCAGGGATTCAAGTTCTCACCCCATTTTTTATATTTGCTCATATGTAGTGATAAAAATCACTATTTTTCACGTTTTACTTTGAGTGATAAAAATCACTGTTTATTCTCATTTTTCTTGAGCAAGGGATTTGTATAGTGCTTTTGATTCACTATATCACTTTAGATTTGAACTTTGAACTTTGGGTTTGAGATTTAAACTTTGTATCTATGTACGAGTAGGGGAAATTCTTGTCCTTTTGCCAAGGTTCACCACTCTAGACCGAACTATTTGCAAGATAAGCAGGTAATAAAACCCTTCTCTCTAAATACCCAGGACCACTTTCATAGCTTTCATCCTCCCTTATCTTAGCAGGATTTTAAATGTGTCAATTAGTGACGGGATCCTGATATGCCAAGCACTATCACAACTAGTGACCTCATCTACAAAAGCAAAAGAAGCTTTCTACGACATCTGAGAAACCCACTAGGTATGGCTGAGTGACTGGAAAACTTTGGTATATATACACACATTCATAGCAATAGGTGTTGTGTATGAAAAAACATGCAATGATGATTATGATAAATGCAAAGGTGCATGATTAAAACACAAACGTGGCATCGTTTGTAAGACTGACAAACACAATCCATCCTACTACGGAATGCAATGGATGATGAATGCCTATATGCAATGCAATGATGAAATGAATGCATGTGTAAATGAAAATGCATAATGCAAATGCAAATGTTTTTGGATTTTATGCTTTACCAATTTTTTTGGATTTTATTGATTTTATAATTTTTATTGATTTTGAGCCTTTATATTTGACCAAACGGTGAGTACATGCCTTTGGAGCCTTTAAATTGACCAAGCAATTTTTCAAAAAATCCTTGGAGCTTTTTAGGATGACCGAGTGGTTTTAAGCAAACCCTCGGAGCCTTTTGGGGTTGACCAAAGGTTTGAAATACCTTTGGAGCTTTTTGATTGACCAAACTACTCACAAGAGAGCTTGGAGCCTTTTAGGATGACCGAGTGGTTATAAGCAAACCCTCGGGGCCTTTAACTGACATGACCAAGCGATTTTAGGAACCCTTGGAGCTTTTCTAACATGACCAAGCAGTTTTAGGAACCCTTGGTGCCTTTTGGGGAGGGTATGCTACCCTATGTACCCCCAACATGCATGCTATCCACTGAAATGTAATCAACTTGTTTAGGAAGAGTGATAGAAATTAACTCTCCCAACTGAGGAACGGACCTCAGCGGAGTGCCTATGCCTTGGCAGGGTTGCATGAGTGAACCATCCTCGCGGATCGTGTCTCATTCTACTAGGTCTTGGATGACCCTCTTAAATGATTGACAATCCCGAATGTCATGTCCATGCGCTCGATGATACACACAAAAGGGGCCCTTACCAAGTGACCCAATCTTGGATGCCCTTTGCTTGACTTTAGGTAATATGAATGCCTTTGCCTCGTGTAACTTTTGGAACAAAGTTAGAGTAGTCATCTAAAATGAAACTATTCACTGCACTGGCTTATCGGGCTTACGAGGTGACTGACGACCTCGGGGTCGCTCCTGAGGAGGTGTGACCTCCATTTTAGCATGTTGGGGCACTATAAGAGAACCATATTCATGATAAACCCCCTTATCTATCAGGTTTTGCACCACACTCTTGAATTCATGACAATCTCGAATGCCATGACCCTCTATTCGATGATAGAGACAATAGTGATGCTCCCTGTAACCCATAGGCTTAGCTCTATTTGGGTCTAAAGAGATGATATCAGGCAAGGTGATGACCTTAGCCTCTTGCAGCTTCTGAAATATGTCAGACATAGACTCTTTTAAAAGAGTCCAAATGCGCTATGACTATTTTGGGTGCTCGACCCGCATTGGCTTACTTTGAGGACCCAATGGTTGGGTAGGCCGCATGGGCTCTTGCTTTTGCTGAGGTTTTTCCTGTACTTGCATAGGAAGTGGTTCGGCCTCAGACAAGGGATGCTTTTGTGATCCCAGTTTTCCAAGCTGATTCATGATAAAATGCAATGCCTTATCTTGCTCATCCATTCGATGTTCCATTTGTTCTAGATGACTTAGAATGGCTCGCAAGACTGACAAAGAGTTCATATGTATTTCCAATGACTGATTCAAAATACCTTTGTCTATTGAAGGAAATAGAAAAGTGGATGCTAGAGATCCATTAGGTAATTGCAAATCACCTATTTCCTTCATTTGGGTTGATGTGGATGCTTCTTGATGACACACTTCATCAATGCTATCCACATGCTCATGCGCATGACTCAGTTCATGCTGTTGTTCGACTTGAAAGAATTGAACTGTGTCAGATTTAGTATCCCCAGCCTGATATGGGGTACACGCTTGCTCTTATCCTTGATAAGGTGGCACAAGAAATGAGTCAGGAGTGACTAATTTTAAAGGTTCGAACCCTTTTAATGTGGAAGCAATGTCTGATTGCCCCATCTCTTGCTCTATTTTCTCTAGAGTCACTCGATCCTCTGACTTAATGTCAACCATTCCCATAAACTCATGAGAAAATGATTCCACCATTGCATGAGTCGTAGGTGACTCGTCAACCTGTTGGGGTTGTAGCATCTCAATTGTAACAACTAACTCTTCCTCATGCTCATTCGATGCATCAAGGATAGGCTCAATAGGTAGAGACTCGACAAGAAGCTGACCTAAATCCTCAATGGTCTCCATGATGGGTGACACCATGGTGTCTGCCTCCATATGCTCTTTATACTCAACATCATCCTCATGAGGACTATCTTGTGACATGATGGATGATGAGGGTATGATACACTCAGGTGCATCCATGACCATGCTAAGTATTCCCCCTCGATAGGAGTATGAGGGTCCTCTAATGACACATCCAAGGTAGTTGTGAGCATCTCTGTGATCGAGTTCATCAACCCTTCCCTGTTAGGAAAGATCGAAGATGTAGGAGTCATAGGTGACTCCACAGGTGATAGCGGTGGTGATGGTAACTCCACAATAGTCTGTAAGGCTGCATCCAAACTTTGGATAAACTCATCATGTTTAGCGTTCGGAGGCGTGGGCACCCCACTAGGTTCCTATGGATGATCCCCCGGTTTGTAATACTTGAAAGGATCTGGGTCCGCCTCAACCACATGGACTTCATTTGCATGGGTGTACTTAATGCACTGATGCACTATGGATGGTATGCACTCCATGGCTCTTATCCACGGCCTTCCAAGCAGCAGGTTATACTATCTTGATCCCTCTAAAACATAGCACAATGTAGAAATAATATTTTGTCCCACCTCGATGGGGAGGACTATTGTGCCTACTGTAGGGGATTCCACATCATTAAAATCTTGTAGCATGAAATTCGATGCCTTGATGTGGGAAGGTGGAATTTTGAGATGTTTGAACGTTGAGGTGGTAATGATATTAATCGATGATCCTGTATCCACCAACACTCGCTTATATGCAATCTGATTTATCCTTGCTATGATATGCAATGGAGGATCAGATTCCTTGACAAGGATAGGTTTGACTTCCTATTTATGAAAAGTGATCACAGGCTCCTTGTATGGTGGAATAGACTGTATATGCACCAAGGACTGTGATAATTTTTGAGCATTGACATTGCTCACCTGTCTAACTTGCCTATTCTCAACCTCATGCTTGTGCATGGGATCCTTAGGCAAGTCTTTTTATCACTTACCAATAGTTGATGGTATGTCTATCTATCTAAGAGAATGGCTATCTTCATGCTTAAGAGGTAACTCTTGATGATGCGTAGGGTGCATCGCGTTGACTTGTTGCCTAAGCACTCTAGGTATGAGCTTCTTTTTAGGAGTTACCTCACATGATTGTTCTTCATATAATTTCTGTTGGTAAATCCTCTCTTCCCATTGTTGGAGCTCATCCAACCTCTATTGATGCGCTCTCTTCCTCTCTGTGCACTCACGCTCTAGATGCTCACGCTCAATGCGCACCTCCTCCAATTGGTCTTGGAGTAGTCACCTCTTATGGGCTGCATGAGACTCAGGTTCCCTATACGACTGACTCATGGAGTAAGATCCACAACTCTCTACCTTGCTAGGATGAGACCTAACAATGCTAGTTCTTTCCACGTGTGTGGAAACCCTATCACCTCCATGTGAGGACCCCCTGCATGATGAAGGAGTCTCACGATGACTATCAGAGTGTCACATCGGGAGGATAAGATCCTTAGGTGAATGATGAGTGTGATACCTAGCAAGGAGGTGTGCGAGGTCTAAAAGATCCTCAGGGGAATACCAGAGGCATTGAGGGCCTCTCCCTACATATTCTGAGTCATTAGCTCGTGAGTGAGCTCGACTATGCCTAGTTGTCATGATGTGCCAACTAGACAAGTCTTGAGAGGAAACCTCTCTTACTAAAAATTTTGGCCTCAAGGAAGGCCTTATCTTGATGAATTAAGTGATAAAGAAGCATACAATGTAAACAATGTGATTATCTCCTTTACATTTTAAAAGTGAGCCCTAAACTATTTTATGTTGTTTCAATGATTTGTTGTATCAGTATTAGAAACTCTTATCATGTTTGAAAGCTTGTTGGATGATATTCTCAGTTTAATTGGCTTTCACCGGTATGCTCGTAGCTCGACAACCTGGGTGTGAATCCAGGCCATGTAAATCCCCCGTGTGTGGCAATGAAACTCCACACCCGAACAAGGAGCACCGGTCCTACCAGTCCCTCACCCATTTTCCCCCAGTCAGCGTTATACCCTTCGAAGAGAATACATGCAAATTTTCTAGGGTACGAAAGGTTCTTGGGCCCGGCCTTGGTCTAGAACAATAGGTACGTGGGAGTTGGGCCAACGGATGGAAATGACTGCCACCGTCGTTGGACCCTACTAGTGGTTGGATGTCACTCCCAACTCACTAGCGTTTAATTGAAACATGGTGTGTGTGGTTCTTTTTAATCTTTGCATAGAAAGGAAAATGCATAATACAACATGAATGATTATTTCCTACATGATATGCAAAAAGAAACGTTTCATTTTCAGAGAATGCATGCTATATCCTATATGACTTTTTGATAATGCAAATTATGATGATATAGCCTCTGATTGGGCCTCAAGCATGCAAACCAACACACAATTTAAACCTAGCATGTTGGATTCTAGGGTGGACTGCACTCAGAGGTCCACTGTTCCTAGTAGCGCCTAGCCAAACTCAGAAAAAGAAACCCTAAGACCTAATTCATTTCCCTTTTAGTGTCTTAATTAGATTTTCCCTTTTTTGCTTTTTGGAAAACACAGATAGAATAAAAAAGTACAGAGAGTGAAAAATGGGGCCTACCTCAGGTCCTCATCCGATCAAGCTTTGGCTCCCTATTGTCTATTGTGTCTTCTATGAACCGTAGGTCTGATGCGCGGTTTAGACTGCAGCCCGCATTTTGAAGCCGCGGGCCAACAATGAGACCACAACTATAACTTATGGTTTGCACCTGATATCAAAAAACATAGGGGTCAGAGATCAGTTGCATAAATTGTGGAGTTCCACCGTGATCACCTTCTGACCTATCCAAAAAGCAATGCACCTATCTAATACATCAATCGAAATCAACATAAAAGCATAAAATGATAAACAAGATTGCATATAACAAGAAAATGGATGTTTCTTTTATTAATATTGGAAAAGAATCTCGGTTACAATCATGCCCCTCTTAGGGTCACCCAAATGTTGATACAATTGATACAATTCCAAAGCCCCCAATGGGGTAGGCACAATACTAATGCTCTCTAAATAGTCACAAACTGCTCTAGGGTGGAGTTGACCCTCTTCTTCGCATTGAGGAAGGAATTAGATGATTGAATCTCCTTCGAATCTATTCCCTACGGTCAAGAAACAACACAAAAGCATTAAACGAATAGGCAGCCTCTCATGATGAGGCCCTTTGAGGAAAATATGCATAAAGATGTCATAACAACTATGAAATCAAGAAGATGGATAAAACATATTAAACTTGTGCAAGATTCATAAATATTGTTAGAAACATGAAAGTAGGAAGTGTAGCTATCTATCTATTGAATCAATTGCATGGAATTAAACAAGATAGCATGAAAATAAGCCATTAATGTCCTACTTGCTATGATGAAGTAACGTTATTATAATCCCTAATTAGGTCAGTTAGAGTCTCTAAACTACCAAATAAACCATTAAAATGACTAATCTAACCTAATTAAGCATACTAAAATAGAAACAGTAAGGAGATCTATCACCTATTGCAAACACATCAAAACCATAGCTCTGATGAGCGGTCTGCACTGTACACCGTGGCTTTCAGCCATGACGAGCAATCAAGTAGTTTTGCCCTCCAAATCTAGGGTTGTGGGCTTGATCCTCCTTGTCAAATTGATGATCAAGGGTCGCCTCAGTGTCCTCTAACAGGTTTGGTGGTTGAATTGCTCGATAGGGCCTCCATTTTCCCAAATTAGCGTTTCTTGGCGTTCTAGCTCCTTAGGGCATCCATGGCATGAATTGTCATGATGCTTGATTAGTTGGCAATTGAATAACAACACTCCCTCTCAATGCACTCAAGTGAGTCCACAATTCAATAGGGCTTCGCTGCTTCAATCTCCAATGCTTGCTCTCTCTTATTTGCCCTAATTTTGAGGGGTACTTATAGGACTACCCAAGGGCTAGGGGTGGCTTCATGGAGAAGCCAAGATCAAGAAGAGGTAGTTGGGACAGTTGGATTGGAAGCCTCTAGAATCTTTCATCCTTCAACTACCTTCTTCTAGATCAAATGGCCATTCCAACCGATTTGGCTTGGATGAAGGCCAACTAAACTTCAGTTTAGACCATAGGTCACAAGCCTAGCTGCGGCCTAGACTGCAGACCGTAGGTCATAGCTGCGATTTAGACTGATTAGGCCAAGGAGCCCAAATTGAGTGGTTAGAACCACTTGCTCTATCTTGGAGTCTATCCAAGATCTTCCATATGGTCTTGTAGCATGTCCCATATGAGTAGTTGCCTTCAACATGATATTTTTTAGGTGTCTACAGGACTCACACCTCTCTGGTTTCCTCATGTGATAATAATACTTTTCTCTCAATGACTCTTTCAGTAAGATCTCTTTAGGACCAACCTCCTAACTTAGCATGTTGCCAAGACCATGGTTGTTTTCTGGCTTGTTCTGCATCAGGATACAAAAAAGGTGTAAAAATGTGTCCTTCTTGCACATAAAACTTACCACCAGGTCCTATTGGTCTAGGTTCTCTTTTTGTTGGGAGAGGCTGCAAGCGATGAAATTATTTTTTGCTAGGAATGTTCTTGCATACTCCTTATGTTGGCTTGGGAAAATATTTTCCCTGTGTGCTTCGTATTGCAACCATGACTCCTGCATAGCATCAGATGGTTTCCATTATGAGAACTATACGATGGAAGGGGTGGCAGAAGCAGGTAAAGAGAAACTAAGGAGAGTAAAATCTCTTGAAGGCTTATTTTCTACTTGAAGCAGAATCTGCTCTGCCCATATAGCCTCTTGAAAGACTTGAGGGAATCCCTTTTCTCCATATTGAAGCAAGAGGATACTTATATCCGCATGGAAGGCTTAAACATAATACAGGTGAGCCTAAATGGGCGACGAATGGTACTCAAGGGGGATCCTTTTTTATCTCCTATAAAATCAGACATTGAATTCTGTGATGCCTTCATAAGGTGCCCTCTTAATGAATGAGAGTTACATAAAAATCTAAAAATGGGTTCCTGGAACCATCAAAAGCATCAATAAATGCTCTTTCCAGATCCACCAAGAGCAGATACTTTTATGCCTGAGAGTTTTATACCATCGTACTGCCCTTCCTTTGAGAGATAAGACCAAAATTCTGTGAAACTACCAAAAAATGCTAATACATCCATTCAATATCAAAGAATCTATTGTATTTCTATTGATAATCATAAAATGGGATTACAAGAATTGATATCCTTTTACAATTTTGCTCTGAAGGCTACAATGGGGTCTTCCCTGAGGAAGCCCTTTTAGGTGTGGTACAAAGATAACACAATTCATATTTTGTGGGTTCCTTGATGTAGGCGGGCTCCTTGCTCGTGGGTCACCGCTTGTTGGATGCTTCCTTGCGCTTTGCTAGACCTATAAACCTACAAAATCCTATTAGTGAATTGGGGGATCTGCCTCAGTCAAACCCCGTATTTATGAAGATAAAAGACTCATAAAAAGTGCTCAAAACATGAAATTACTTGCTAAAAACAACATAAAACAATAAATTATGCTATTCTTACTTGTTCAGGTGATTCTGGTACCTGTTGTAGAGGTTTGCACTCCTAGGGTGTGAACCGGGTGGTTCACACATGTGAGGTGCAAATCGACCCTTTTTTTATTGGATTGCTTAGATAGCTTCTCTGGATGCTCAGGATTGGTTGTTGACCTACAATTTTTTTTATTCAACCTCTAAAAATGCACTTTCTGGTGGAGTTATCAACCTATATCACTCACAAAATAATGTTATGAAAGAGACCAGTTGATTGTGATGCTCGTATGATGGTTGTGTAATGGATGTATGATGGATGTAATGGCAGTAGTGATTTTGATAGAGTTTTGGTATGCAAAAGTGATTTGTTCTAAAATGGTGAAAATGGCCTTCTATTTATAGAGTGGGCCAAGGTGAGAGAAAGGGGATGAGGTGTCCCTTGTGAGGTGGCAATGGTGAGGTGTCCACCAAAGAGGTGTCCCCTGAGGTGTCCTAGATCATAAGTGAATTTGGGTGAGAGAATCCCTCACCCATCCAAAAGTAATGATGATTTAACATAAATATCAATTTTTCATTAATATTTAGCTTTATTGAAATATCTTAGTATTAAACAATGATTTTTGTGTGCAAAAGTCTTCATCTTGCATTAATGACCCAAGGGGATGTGAGGTGGAGAAATATCTGGGTGAAAGGCAGTAGGGCTAGGCTAGACTAGGCTAGGTGAGGTGGAAATCTATGCTAGTCAAAGTAGACTATGTGAAGTGGAGGATTTTAATTAAATCAATATTAGATCTAATTAAGTGTGAAATTAGCCATAAAGCATAATTTGACCAAAGTGTTGACTTTTTGACCATAAAGTGTTTTTTGACCATGGTGAGGGTTTCAACCTTAGTTGAGTTGGCATGAGGTCGCATGAGGACCTATGTTTAAGCGTAGGAAGGGGCTTGGCTTGCCCAAAGGGGTTAATGATGATGAATAGTGATTTTGATTAATGAATAGTGCTTTTATCCAATTTATGCAATTTTCGATGGTTTTACAAATTGATTGACCGTGGAAATGGGAAGAGGGACAATGTGCAACTTTTAGGTGTCTACATTTTGCTCCTTTTGTATTGGATTGTGTGGAAACATGATTTAATACAAAAAATGATGATGTGGATTTGCGGGGTGATTTGGAAGGCAAATAATTTACAATTAAAAGTGATTTACGGATGGTTGCTTTTTGAGGAGGGTATATGATTACCTTGCATTATGGTCAACTAAAGATGTTTCAATATGGAAGGAAAAAATGCCTTTGTCCACATTTGCTTTTGATTGATTGATGAGGTTTTTTGACAATATTTGATAGATTGTTGGAGCCATGGGGTAGAACTTTTAGGAGCTTCATTCATGAGTGGTCTTACGCCTGCCACTATGAAGATTGAAATCCATGAGGTGTCTACAGTCAGAGGCATTTTGAGGTCCATCAAACATTAATTTATTTTTGGGTTGGATTTTTTATTAAGAAGAGAAATTTCATTGTTTTGTATTTGTCCTAGTATAAGGACTCGAGATAATCTTTAGCAAAATTTTCTTAGGCATTTGATATATCCATGATTGGATGTGGTTATTTGACCATATGCAAGGTAGATTTTGATGTTTTTGAGTGATTACCCCCTCAAGCGACGAATTGGAGACAGAGGAAACGATGATCGATGGTGAGGTGGTTGATGAATATAATAGTGGAATATGTAAAATATGGCATGAAAATGGATGAAAATAATGGTAGGGCAGAAGTTTTGTATGTAATTTGGAAAAATAGTAGATTTTAGGGGTCGCATGAGAGGTTCGCATGGCTGGCATGCAAACTAGTCGGTTTGCATGGCTAGCGTACGAACCGACACGAACGGGGGCTTTAAAGGGGAATTTGGGGTTTTGACATCATTTTACGCATAATGACAGTGAGTGAGAGGTGGAGGAGAGAAAGGAAATGGAACGGAGTGTTGTCGGTGGGTGGAACGAACGGGGAAAAATGGCGGGCGTATTAGCGAGCATGAGTTCGGGGGCAGGAATACTCGAGGTAGGTGGACTTGTCACTCTTGGTAACTATGTTTTTTAGGTAGGGGTTTAAAATAATATTTTTTACTTTAAATGCCATAAAACGAGGGCGAGGGTAGAAATCGATGAATATTCATGCACAATGTGTAAAAACAACCAAATGGGTATCCAGATATGTTTGTTTTCTAATGTGACTTTTTGGCGTGTGGGGATGTGTGCATTGAATGTGATGTGAAAACTGGCAAGTGAAACATACATGCATGTAAAAACTGACGAATGAATCCTCCTAATGATCCAAATGGGTGTCCTTATCTGTTATTTGTTTTTTTATTTGACTTGATTTTGACTGCTTTATATTGCGTACCTGGGGAGGATTTTTGCATTGTTTTTCATATTTTTGACACGCGTTTTGTCGTTTTTTGCATGCATGTTTGGTACCGCTGAAATGTGCATGAAATTTTGCACCCATCCATACAATTTGTTTTTGGATCCATGGGTTCATAAATGTGAGGCGCAAACTATCAGTTCGCACGTGTGGGGTGCGAACTAGTGGTTCGCACGTGTGGGGTGCGAACCATTTTTTTTTGGTACAAGTGGGTTGGATTTGGTTTGTCATATTTGTGCATGTTTGTCTATTTTTGTGTATTTTTTGGTTTACGTGGTCATGGAAAATGACATGGAATGCAATGTGTGAGTGGGAAATAGGATTGAGCATATATGTACAAATAATAAAATATGTTGCAAATGATGGTGAAAATGATAAAAACATGCATGTTTTGGACTTTATTTTTGCTATGTACACATATTTATACATGAAATTGTGACTAAATTCTAACATGTGGTGTGTGTGATGGCAGGTGAAGAAGATATTACTTGTCATTGACTCCGAACGTGCAGGAAGGCTTTGGAGGATGAGTGGTCAGCAGATGATGTGGCCTGGTTGAAGGCAGTGGGATTTTATGGAGTGTGGGTGATGTGCGAGGTTCATGTGAACCACACACACATAGCAAAATTATGTGAGAGGTGGGATCTTAATAGGAACACCTTTCATTTATCGATAGGGGAGATGACAGTAATCTTGGAGGACATCTACCACATCTACCAATTACCGATTGATGGAGTGACAGTGATGACAACGAAGGAGGCGAGGGAGGGTATCTTGGAGTGGGCATTTGGGCAACGATGGTGGCAGGTGGATGCGAGGAAGGGGGTGGATTATATGGCATACTGGAAGGAGTGGCTCCCTCTTTTTCATGTGATGGTGATGTTGTTGATAGCGAGCCATGCATTACCAGATGCTTCGAGGGTTAAGTTCCCCTGGAATATGATGGGGGTGGTTTGTGATATGGTGGAGCGGTGATGACGATATGCATGGGTACCCACACTGATAGCACAAGTATATCAGGAGTTGTATGGGGTGGTGAGGACAAAGAGGATAGGACTCAGCATTAGCCCATTGCTGTAGATATGGGCTTGGGAGCACATGACCATTTTGAGACCTATATAGCTACCGTATGAGGCACATGTGCATGAGGGGGTTGAGGTACATTATGCAATGATGTGGAGAGCAGATAAGGAGAATAAGAAGAGGACCCATGTAGGTGAGCTGTTGTATCACTAGGAAGATCTTGGGAAACTAACAATGGATCATGTCAGATGAAGACCATGGCATGGAGGGCCAAAGTGGGGGGAGGATGTAGTGCACTTAGCATGCATTCGATGCAGTCGATGGTTGGTGGGGAAGTACTTAATGCAGGTAGATTATTTTCCATTTTCCAGAGTTCAATGATAGTTTGGGTTGGTGCAGGGGCGGCCTGAGCCTATTGTTGTCCTAGATGTGGATAATATGGGGACCACGATAGAGTATGTTGTGTGGTGGATGAGGCAATCATGAGCCATGACGAGGTGTGGTGTATGGATAGGTGGATGTAGCAGGAGTGCTACCCTATGTAGGGCTACCAAAGAGGGTGAGATTGGGGTCACCTGGACAAGGTGGGGTGGAGCAGGAGGATGTGGGGTTACCTAAGCCAGGTGAGGAGGAGGAGGAGGAATTAGATCAGTTGATCAAGGAGGTGAGGCCATGACATGATGACTAGGATAGGCTAGTGAGTGATATGAGCACAAGTCCATCATCTAAGGGTGGTGAGGATATGGGAGTTGGTGGAGGGGTGAGAGAGGATATTCCCTTGATGGATGTGGATGTGGACAATTGGTTGGTGATGCCAAACTTTCCTTTAGCAGATGTGGAAGAGGAGTCAAATGATTATGATTTTGGGGTAGAGTTGGAGGTAATTATGGAGTTTGAGGGTGAGGTGGCAGCTTTGAGGAGGGAGGTGAAGAGGCTAAATGATATATTTTTTTGATAAGGACACAGATTGTGTGATTGACCGCTCAGCCTTGGAGGAGGAGAGGCGAGATATAGAGGTAGACCTCAGGGCTACCTTAGAGGAGCAAGATGAGGTGAGGGTGTATTTATAATGAGCTATGGAGGAGAGATATGTTGAATGATAGGAGCATGAGGAGATGTAATCGATGAGGGATGAGATGATTGTGATATCTAATTAGGCACAACAGTTGATGGATGAGGCGAGGGTAGAGACTGAGGTTGTGTGGGCTAGCCATATTTTTTAGGGTGGCTAAGCTAGAGCATACCGTGTGAGAGATGTTAGCCTCAAATTCATGAGTGGAGTAGGATATTGAGGGCTTGGGGGATGTGGTGGCCCAGTTAGAGGTGGCACGAGGAGATACAACATGGTTTTGGGGAGTGAATAAGTAGATAATGGTGGCCAACACGAATGAGACCATCAAGAGGATGATGGTAGAGAATAGGTTAATGGCAAATGGGATACTTGTTTCAAGCTACTCGAGGTTGATTTCATTGTTGCAGCCTCATGTGGAGTGGAGTACACCCTCGGTTGAGAGGATGGGTCATTATGTGGTGGCACCGATGATGTCACAAGCGCCAGTGAGGATGGCACCACCAATTCAAATGGGGGTAGCACAAATGGTAGAGGTAGGATAGGATGAGTCTTTGTAGGTAGTGGCATGACGAGCCTTAGTGGATGAGGGGGTTGGGGAGACTTCTACGGGGCAGCAGTCATGATAGGGCTATGTAGGTGGAGCAGTGGGTGCATGATTTTTTGGATTTTTATAGGTGCTCAAGAGGAGCAGATTATTTTTGTGGGGAGATGTACTTGATGATGGTGTATTCCTTATTGTATCCATATGGTATTTTTGTTGATGGTGATGTATAGACATGGATATGTGATGATGTGCTCGTAAGGGCCCTGTTAGGAAAAACTCTAATATTTTACACCTACAATAGGAAGCACAATAACAAAAATATAAAACACAAAAATAGTAACACAAGTGACATAGAGATTTATGTGGAAACCTGCAATGTGCAAAAAAAACCATGGGGCAATGGCAACTTCTCTTTTTTATTAATTTTAGCAAAATTTACATTCACATCCTTTGACGTTTTCAACAACTCATACGCTCTAACATTATGCAAGGGATCACATCCCTTTTATAGAGCAGAAGGAAGACTCCAAAACTATTCGTTTCATCTTCCAATGAAATCCTCCAAAACATGTTCGTTTTAGCTCCCAAAGACTGTTCATCTTCCACTCCCAAGACTATTCATCTTCCACGTACTGACGTCTACCTAGACATCCACTGCTTTAGTATTTACTTGGCATGATTTCTAGCCTAGACATCTACAAGACGTCACGTCTAGCCTAAACATCCGGTAACCCAGATGTCTGGCCTAGATGTCTACCAGATTAGATGTCTAGTAGCCAAAATGTCTAGTCTAGACATCTGATAACCCATATGTCTGGCCTAGACGTCTAGTAGGTTAGATGTTTGGCCTATTGCCTAGACATCTAACCCAAACATCTAGCAGGTCAGACGTCTAGCTGACCTATATACTGCCTTCATACCTAACATTCTCCCACTTGAAGTCAGTATTCAAGAATTCTTCTGCCAAAATATTTCATCCAGTGCCAATTGCCCAATGCTACCCTTGTTACTTTTTCAACAAGCCCAAAGAAGTTCTGCACCATTCAAACTTCTCTACCTTGACCGGCTTTGTAAGCATATCTACAGGATTCACTTTAGTGTTGATTTTATGCAATAGGATCCTACCTTCTTCCACCACATTTTTGATAAAGTGGTACTTGACATCAATGTGTTTCGTGCGATCATGGAATATTGGATTCTTCACTAATTGAATAGCACTTTGGCTATCACAATGCAGCATAATTTTCTCCTGCATTACCTTGAAGTCACCCAACAATTGCTCTAGCCAAATTGCCTCTTTGCTAGCATGAGTTGCTACAATGTATTTTGCTTCAGTGGTTGATAAAGCCACAATAGATTACAAATTAGAAGCCCAACTAACCGCTCCTCCAGCAAGGGTGAAGGTATATCCTGTAGTGGATTTTCTTCCATATTTATCTCCACCATAATCAGAATCCACAAAACCTGTAACTTGTAAATTTTTCAATCCAAAGTAAATGGCAACATATGAAGTGGCTCTTAAATATATGAATATCCACTTCATTGCATTCCAGTGCTTCTTACCAGGATTTTCCATGTACCGGCTGACTAATCCCACTGCTTGGTAAATATTCGATCTGGTTCTCACCATGGTATACATGAGGCTTCCTATTGCTGATGAATACGGTACATGAGACATGCTTGTTTTCTCTACTTCCATTCTAGGACACTGGTTGGAAGACAACTTTAAGTGTCAAAGAAGTGGGTTACTAACTGGTTTAGCATTCTACATATTGAAGTATTGCAGAATATTTTCCACATATGACTTTGGACTTAACCAGATCTTTCTTCCTTTTCTGTCCCTGTGTATCTTCATCCCTAAAATTTGGTTTGCTACTCCTAAATCCTTCATTTCAAATGTCCTAGCCAACTGAGCCTTAATATCAATGATTTTCTTCATGTTGGGGCCTACAACCAACATATCATCAACATACAACAACAAAATAATAAAAATTCCATCGTCAAACATCTTGTAGTATACACAATGGTCAGCTTCACTCCTATTGAAACCTTGGCTCTTCATGAAGGTGTTAAATTTTTTGTACCACATCCTTGGCGTCTATTTCCACCCGTATAGTGATTCCTTCAGTCTGCAAACCAAATACTCTTTACCTCTTTCTTCATAGCCCTCAGGATGATCCATATATATCTCATACTCAATATCACCATGCAAGAAAGCAGTCTTTACATCAAGTTGCTCTAGTTCCAAATCTTGTGCAGTTACAAGTGCAAGTAGAACTTTTATAGTGGTCATTTTCACAACTGGAGAGAAAATTTTATTAAATTCAACACCTAACTTCTGCACATAGTCCTTTGCCACCAAGCGAGCTTTATAGCATTCCAATAGCCCATTGTTGTTCTTCTTCACTTTGTACACCCACTTGTTTCCAACAGTATTTCTTCCAAGTGGGAGATCCACAAGTTCCCAAGTTTTATTTTTTTGAACTGCCTCAATTTCCTCCTTCATGGATTTCCTCCACTTTGCTGCATTCTCAGACTCTCTAGCTTATTGAAATGAACTAGGTTCACTATCATCAGTTAACAAAGCAAAAGAGGACTAATACACATGAGAATACCTTTTTGAACACTTTTGTGGATGTGTAGATCTTCTAACCCAATGATCTGTTAGTTCTAGCTCTTGGTCTTGTGACCGTTGTGGCTACTCTACTTCCTGTTCTACTTGTTGTTCTGCATGCTGATCAAAAACTTCAACATGTTCATCTTCATAGTCATCTTCACTCAATTCTACTTCAACAGGTACAACATTAGGATTTTGTTGTACCTCCTTCCTTTGCATGGATTTTTCATCAACAATTACATCCTGGCAAATAATTAACTTGTGGGCAGTAGGATCCCATAGTATATACCCATTCACTATATCTCCATAGCTGATAAAAACATATTTGCTTGACTTCGGGTCAAGCTTGGACCTTTTTTCTTTGGGTATATGGGAAAATGCATCACAGAAAAAAGTGTGCAAATGAGAGTAATCAACTAGATTACAACAAAAACCTCCACTGGAATCTATCCATCCAATGCAACTATAGGTGACCTGTTAATAAGATAAACAGTTGTATTAACAGCCTTAGCCTAGAACATTTTCTTCAACATGGTTATGCTAAGCATACTTCTTGCATGTTCCATGATTGTGCGATTCACCCGCTCAGCCACACCATTTTGTTGTGGGGTGTATGGTACAATATTCTGGTGCTTAATACCTTCCTGCATACAAAATTTATCAAATTCCTTGCAGCAATATTCACCCCCATTATCTGACCTAAGACACAAAATTGACTTGCCTAAACTCTTTTCTACCCGTGCTTTGAACTCCTTAAATTTTTGCAAAGCTTCCGACTTCTTCTTTAGAAAATAAACCCACACTCTCCTAGAATAATCATCTATAAAAGTCATAAAATAGATGGCGTCATTCAAGGACTAAGTGGAGATAGTTCCAAATATATCTGAATGTATAAGTTGTAGAAAATCAGAACTCTTACTAGGACTTGCAGTAAACCGAACCCTCTTCTGTTTACCCAAAATACAGTGCTCACATAAGTATAAATTGCAAGACTTAATCCCATAAAGCATAACTCTATCATGCAAAATTTTTAGGCCTTTTTCACTCATATGGCCTAGGCCTTGATGCCATAGCATCACTGCATCCTGAACAAAAGTTGTTGTTGCTACATGGTTTGTCATCGTATCACCGCATAAATGGTATAAGGTCCCATAATATTCTCCCTTTGCTACTACAAGAGCTCCTCTAGTAATCTTGCAGTAGTTGTTATAGAAAGTGAAAAAATACCCTAGCTTATCCATCATTTTGATTGATAGCAAATTCTTCCTCAAATCGGGCACATATCGCACATCACATAGCATCCTTTCTCTACCATCACCCAGCTTGATCCTTATATCCCCTCTTTCCACAATTTTTAAAGGATTATCATCACCCAAATAGACCTTTCCACCACAGTATGGCTGATATTTTTCAAACTAGTATTTATGGGGAGACATGTGAAAGGATGCACTTGATTCCAAAACCCAGGTATATAACATTGATCTATTGTTACTGATACAGAAGGCTTCACATGTTGTCATCTCTCCTGAATCTGCTACACTGGCTTCAGCTGATGGCTGATTTTGCTTTTCACCATTCTTTAATTGCCAATAATCCTTCTTGGAGTGTCCTGGATTCCCATAATTCTAGCACTTCCCTTTATGCTTATGTCCTTTAGATTTAAATATGGATTGCTTTCTACCTTGTTTACTCCCCTCGAATGATCGACCTCTCACAGATAGGGCTTCATTAGTTGAGGGTTCTAGAGATATTTTTGCCTCAACTCTTCTACCAACAAAGCGGCTACCACATCATCAAAATTGAGAGTTCTTGATGATGAATTACTGATGGTCATCACCATATGATCCCAAGTGTCCGAGAGGGAACAAAGTAGGGTGATAGCTCTATCTTCATCCTCCATATTCACATTAACTAAAACCAGTTTACTGATCAGAGTATTAAACTCATTCAAATGATCTACCATGGATGAACTTTCCTTCATCCTCAAGCTATAAAGCTAATTTTTTAGAAAAACCTTGTTAGTTGTTGATTTTGTTTCATACAACTTTTCAATCTTTTGCCAAGCTTCTGCGATCTTCTCTTTAGCTACATTTAACAAGACAAAGTCCACTAGGCAGAGACGAATTGTAAAAACCACATTCCTATCAAGTGTTACTAACTCCTCATCTTTCATGCTACTCGGTTTACTTGTGACCCCTTTTAAGGCTTGTGTTTGGTCATTCTGAACTAGTAGATCCTCCACCTTCATCTTCCATGGAGTGAAGTTACTGCCATCAAATTTCTTAATCTCAAACTTGGTTACACCTTTTTTCATTATTGTAGCTCCCACTCGCACAAAACCTTAGCTCTAATACCAGATGTTAGGAAAAACTCCAATATTTTACACTTGCAAGAGGAAGCACGATAACAAAAATATAGAACACAAAAATAGTAACACAAGTGACACAGATATTTACGTGGAAACCTGCAATGTGCAAGAAAAACCATGGGGTAATGGCAACTTCTCTTTCTTATTATTTTTAGCAAAATTTACATTCACGTCCTTTGACTTTTTCAATAACTCATAAGCTGTAACATTATGCAAGGGATCACATCCCTTTTATAGAGTAGAAGGAAGACTCCAAAACTGTTCATTTCATCTTCCAATGGAAGCCTCCAAAACCTATTCATTTCAGCTCCCAAAGAATGTTCGACTTCCGCTCCCAAGACTGTTCATCTTCTGCGTACTGACATCTACCTAGAAATCCATTGCTTTAACATTTACTTGGCATGACGTCTGGCCTAGATGTCTACCAGATGTCACATCTTGTCTAGACATCTAGAAACCTAGATATCTAGCCTATATGTCTGCTAGACCAGACATCTAGCTCAGATGTCTACCAGACCAGACGTCTGGCTCAGACGTCTACCAGACCAGACGTCTGGAAGCCTAGACATCTGGCCCAGACGACTTCCAGACCAGATGTTTTGCAACCCAGATGTCTGGCCTAGATGTCTAGTAGGTCAGATTCCTGGCCTGTTGCCTAGACGTCTGACCTAGACATCTAGTAGGTCAGATGTCTAGCTGACCTATATACTGCCTTCATACCTAACAAGCCCACACATTTTATTATAGCTTGATGGCGGTGGTTTTTGATATATATATATATATACATATGAGATTCTACGTAGCACATGTGTCTATTTACATTTTTGTGGGTGTGTGTTTCTACTTATGATGATGTATGAATGATGTGAATGCAATAATGATTAAGTACATGTGAATGTGATATGTTGGATTCATAAAGAAATTGGTATGGATGTTATGGAATAATGTAGCATGAGTTGGGAATAGATACATGATATAACAATGTAAATGTATTGCTTAGGGATAGCATTTGCATATTTATAGTAGTCAGTTGATGTAATCCATTTCGTTATTTCAATGAGGGTGGATATGAAACATGTCATGAGTAGATTCAAACACTACAGTTTATAAAATCAGTCTCATTGACTAACTGAGCAAAACTTCTTGAATCACTTGGAGGCTATCTCTATAAACAAGACCTCAATCCTAGAATTGTGTGTGGGAAGTGATGTTCATTTACCATTCTAGAATAGGGTGGGTTATAATTGCATGCCAACTTAGCTTGTATGCTAGCTCATTGGCAAATACCTGAGGACTACAGGGATTCGAGCGGGTAATACTCTTGAGGCCTTTGCTTTTGTTTTTTGCCTTCTATGATATGAATATATCTGTGTGGGTAGTACTCTTTTATCTTTTTGTTTCTCTTTTCTTCTCTTTTTTTTGGGGGGGGATACTTGCTCAGATTAGATATAGAGCAAGGGTCTTTTCTTTCTTTTGCTTTTCTGGGATACTTGCTCAGATTAGAAGTAGAGCAAGGGATTTTTCTTTTTTTATTTTTTGAGATACTTTCTCAAATTAGATATAGAGCAAGGGATTTTATTCAAGTGAGGGGATCTTGTCCTTTTATCATCCCTATGATTCATGAGAAATCATGTTAATGATGTAATAAGCAGAGTGATTTTCACTAAACATCAGTTGGCATGCAACATAATCAACCTTGTTTCTAGAATATTATTAGTACGTAAGATGTGCAAGTAAGTCTAGGAAAGAGAGCAAGGTGATGAATGGAAGCCTAAAATTATTTTTGAAATATGCCAAATTTGGATGGTGGTTGATTATAAGACTATTTGTGGGTGAATCAATCAAAGCGTATCTCTAATCCTATCTCCTAAAAAGGGGATGTGGGCATCATTTTGATATGCTAGCATGTGCATGTTTAATTCCCCAAGAATGGTATTTACAATGAATATATAAAAATACCTATGTGATTGCAACAAAAGGCACTAATTTATGTACAAGGTTGCCCCAGTTTTATGGATAGTGGATTGGGTCGTAAGTGGAACAGATTATGAAAAGGGAGAAGAAAAGGAGGAGGAGGGAGAAAAGAAGAAAGAAACCTATCAAAGGTATGTAGCCGCTCGAAGCATGACAATACAACATTGATGAGTAACTTAGAGGAAAAATATTAGAAGAGAACAAAGAAATGAAACCTATCCAAGGTATGTAGCTACTCGAAGCGTGACCATACAACATGGATGGGACCCGAAAAGAAAATATGATAAGAAAATAAAAGGAAGAGAAGAAGAAGGAAAAGAAAAATAAAGAAGGGGGGAAATGAAAGGTATGTAGCTTCTCTAAGCATGACCATACAAAATTCATGAGAGGAAAGAAAGGAGAGGAGAAATAATAAATGAGATAGATGAAGCAGTTATAAATGTACATGTGCCACAGAATGCCAAAAATGGTGATGTAGTTAGTGTGTGGTTTTGTGTTTTGTGTTTTTTTTTATATACATATGTACAAGTGGTGATGAGCTGTAATACCTATGACTAGGTGTAAAATGCTCACAGATGAATAATTTTAATGGGCTCAAGTTTGGCTATGCCTTCCAATGTGGCCAGATGATATGCCCTAGATCCAAACTTATGAGTAACCATGTAAGGGCCTAGCCAATTAGGTGCAAATTTTTCACGGATATGGCACGGTTGGCTAGTAATTTGTTGGTTTTCCTAAGGACTAAGTCTCCAACTTGAAATTCACATTGATGTACCTTGGAATTGTAGGCACATCAAATACGGTCTTGATAAACTCATGTATGTTCAATTGTGTTAATACGACGTTCATCTAATAAGGTAAATTGGTCAAGTCGAGCTTGACAGGTAGTATCATCATCAATGAATTCTTACATGAAAACCCATAAAGATGGTATTTCAAGCTCCAAGGGCATGATGGCCTCAGTGCCATAGACAAGGAAAAATGGGGTTGCCCCAGTTGGAGTGTAGATACTGGTATGGTAGACCCATAGTGCTAATGGCATTTTATTATGCTAATCACGGTGTGACTCTGCAACTATTTTTTGAAGAATGACGCAAATGGTTTTGTTTGTAGATTCTGCTTGGCCATTACCTCAAGGGTAGTATGGAGTAGAAAAGCTATGCTGGATATTGATTTTTTTACATAGTGCATGAAAATTCTTGTTTATGAATGGAGTACCATTTTCTATGATGATTTTGGATGGGATGCCAAAATGATAAATGATGTGTTGAGTGATGAAATCTACAATTTTGGGATCAGTCGTTTGGACTAGAGGAATGGCCTCTACCCATTTTGTGAAGTATTTAGTTGTTGTAATGAAATAATTATGATTTGCAGATGATGCAGGTGTGATTTTTTTGATGAGATACAAGCCCCATTGTGAAAAATACCACATTGACTGAATAGGTTGTAGATCCTGAGAAGGCAAGTGTGTGATATTGGCATAGTGTTGGCATTTAGCACACTTTTTGACATAGGCACAACAATCATGTTCCATTGTGGTCCAGTAATAGCCCATTTGTAAGATGTATTTTGTGATGGCCATGCCACTAAAATGGCCACCATAGGTACCATCATGAGCCTCTTGAGTAATGTGTTGGGCTTTGGATGGCTCAAGATAGCGCAATAATATTCCATCGTAACTTTGCTTATAATTTATATCACCTAGCAATGTGTAGTGAATAGCACGTATTTTAAAATCTCATTTGTGAGTATGATATAAATCAGGTGGTAGGATACCGAGCTTGATGTAGTCCTTAACTTGGGAAAACCATGGGTCATGTGGTGTAGCTTCGACGATATTGATGCCATCATCATGAGGAGGTGGCTTGTTGGAAATGGCAAAGTGGAAAAGGGTGTGAATGGACACGTGGGTGGTGTCAAAAAGTGGATTTTATAGAATGAGCGAGCCTAGGGAGGCCATGGTATCAAAAAAATGGTTTTTGGATCACGGGGTAGCAGTGATGTCATACCACTCAAATTGGGCCAATAAATCCTTAGCTACTTGTTTATATTATTGCAATACTGGGAAACGACATTGCCACTCTCCCTTGATTTGATTTACAATGATGAGGGAGTCTCCAAATATGTCTAGGCGAAGAATGTGCATGGAAAGTGCTTGCTTTAGGCCAAGGATAAGATCTTCGTACTCAACATTATTATTTGTGCATGGAAATCCTAACTTGAAAGAAAATGGGAGGGACTCCCCTTGTGGAGTGAAAAATACTATTCCTGTACCCCTAGCGTGTGTGCATCGAGATACATCAAAAAAAAGAGTCAGTTCAGTAGTTGATTTGGGTTCTACAGATTCTTCGGCTTCACTTATATGAAATACTAAGTCGTCTGGAAGCTAGATAAGCAATGGTGGATCACTTGGTAATGGGCCTCAGCCAATTGATTAGTAATGACTTGGCCTTTGATGGATTTTTGACTAATGAATTTGAGATAGAATTCTATGAAGAGCATGATCCATTTGGTCATGTGACTATTGTGGTATCTCCTGTCCATCATGTAGAAAAGTGGATTTTCGTGGGCAACTACGTAGGTATTATAATTGATCATGTAATATCGCAGCTTTTGGATGGAAAATACAATGGTGAGACAAAGTTTTTCCATGTAAGCATACCGCATATCGTAATCAATTAATGTACGATTGATATAGTATACAGCTTGCTCTTGGTCTCTCTCATTCTTTTTAGCAAGAAGCGTACCCAATACAACATCATAGCAAAAATGTATAGGTGGAATGGACGTTTGGGATGGGGTGGAATGAGGATGGGTGGAGATGTGAGGTATGATTTGATGTCATAAAAAGTGGCTTGGAATTAACTATCCCATTTAAATGGGACCCCCTTCTTGTAAGAGATGATTAAATGGCTGACATTTATCTGAAATTTGGGCAATAAGTCGTATGGATTGGATTCTTCCTTGTAATCTGTGAAGATGCTTGAGATTCGTAGGGGAAGACATGTCAAAAATATCTTGGACTTTGGTGGGATCTACTTCGATGCCTTTCTGTGAAACGATGAATCCCAAGATTTTTCCAGTGGTGACACCAAAGATGCATTTCTTAGGATTTAATCAGACATTATGTTCCAAGAGGTAATCAAATATTTGACGCAGATCCTCAAGATGTTGACCACGGGTTTTGGATTTGGCTCTGAGGTCATCGACATAGTCTTCTATAGTTTTGTGCATCATATCATGAAATATGTAGGTCATGGCACATTGGTAAGTTTCCCCAGCATTTTTGAGGCCAAAAGGAATGACCTTGTAAAAAAAATTCCTCCAAGGGATCGTCAAAGAGGTCTTATGTTGATTTTCAAGGTTGACATGAATTTTATTATATCCTAAAAATCCGTCTATGAGTGACAATATTTCGTGTCCAGCTGTAGCATCAACCAAAGTGTCGATATTAGGAAGTAGAAAATTGTCCTTGGGATAAGCTTTGATAAGATCCCTAAAATCGGTGCAAATGCGGATACCCCCCTTGGATTTTTCGATGGGAACCATGTTTGAAATCCATTCAGGGTAATTGATAGAGACAATGAATTCGATATCAAGGAGTTTCTGTAACTTCTGTTTCACAATAAGTGCAACTATGGGGTGCATACAGTGTAAATTTTGTCTGATAGGTTTGGATTTGTCATCCAAGACAAGGTTGTGCACTACCAACGATGGGTCAAGGCTAGGCATATCTGTGTAGGACCATGCAAAAACCTTAATATAGCATCTAAGAAAATTGGCATAAAGGACATGCTCTTCTTTTGTGAGGCTGGTGGTAAGTTCCTCAACAAGCATGTGATAACCATCATAAAGTTTTGTAGGGATGAGGATGATATATAGGTCATCAATGGAATCAGGGGTCTAGAAATCATCCTCTAGATAAATATCTGCATGATGAATCCATGGGAGGTGAGGGATAGTGGAGGGTAATGGTGCGTTGGTAGATCGCAACTTGTATGAAGTGAGGAGGAATTCGGTAGCTATGGGAGTGGTGGAGATATCATCGAGGTCAATGAAATAAGGGATAGGTGGAGTAATATAAGTGGGATGATGATGATATCATAGGGGGGTATATAATTCAATGGAGATCATGTTGATTGATGTGCTAGATAAGGGGGATGGAGGTGATGAGGGTTGTGATGAATCGGATGAGGATATAAATAGCAATGAATACAAAAAGGGTTGGTTGTGACCTAGATTTAATACCACAAGTGGGGAATGTGAACGATGACATGGACCAGAAGGTGTTGGAATGTCGTAAATAGGGAAAAATATAATAACGGGTGGGGGTGAATAAGGAGGATTTTTCAGGCGAAGGTGGGGCAGTGGGCAAAGGTGGTTCAAGGGACAAGTTGGTGAAGTGATGGGCAAGGGTTTCAACTTCATGGGGATAAAAAGGTTCGTGCGGTGGAGATGGTGGAAATAATTTGGATGGGATATCGATTGTAGACTATGGGGAAGAATGGCGTATTGGAATATTAAGCTCAGATTCCTCGTTAGAAGGAAGGTTTAAGGGATCAAGATCCATATTTTTCAACTCATGCTCGAGTGTGTTGCTTATTGGAGGATGATAACCAAAACCTGATTGGTTGGTAGATTTACATGAGGGATGATGGATATAGGTGTGGCACCCCTGTTCATATTTCCCTAGGCCATATCCTTGCCAATTATACATACGTAAATAGTGCCATGAAAAATCATGATTTAATATGTGATCAAGGTTATCACAAAATCAGATTTGGGACGATGGAGGTGTTGAAGGCTCTACGAATGATTCAAGTCCCCCATATATGAAGTTCATAGAATTATTGGAGGGGCTAGAGGAACAACTACCTCAATAGTCAAGGTTATGTCATGGGGGAAGCCAAACTCATGGGTGGATTGGATGTTGGATGGAAGGACATGAGCATTGTAACTGTTATACTCACCAGTACCTGGGGTGATCATAAGTATTGAGATGTGAGGAGGGATCATGTGCTTAGGTGGAGTGGAGGACCCCCTGGATGGTAGGTGATATGGTGGAGGGGTGGACCCCCTAAGTGGTGTATGAGATGGTGGATAGGAGGACTCCCTGGGTGGGGGTGTGGTAGGTGGGATACCAAGGGATGCAGTGAAGGAAGAAGTAGCAGATTGAGCTAATTGTTCATCAAGTCAAGAGGCACATTGTGTCCATTCATAGAATTCAGTATGTGTTCCATTGATAGGGTGATTGGCATGGGTGAATTTGTAGGTGGGAATAGAGGCAGTAGTGGGTGAACTGGAGATGACCCGCACTCATGCCGAGTGGGGCACAAAGCGGTGGGAAGTGGAATGAGGTGTGGGAAGAACTGGTGGGTCACTGGATGAAGATGGAGTGGAGGGTGTAGTGGAAAATGTAAATGGTGGTGGTGTCATGAAAGGTGAGGAAGGATGATGATAGAATGTGGGAATAGCTTGTGATGTGGAAGGTTGAGGTGGATTGGAGGAGGTAGATGCAATGTTGCTTGGAGCATGTGGTGAAGGGTGAAATTGTGAGGATGATGGATATGTATTATCAAGAGTTCAGTGTGAAGTAGGGGCGAATTGCATGGATGACAAGGGTGGACTAGGTGGAAGGATGATGATATTGTATAATTCAAAGGGATCACCTTCAGTTGGGATGCATTGGACTAATCCATTATGAACATATTTGATACAATTATGAAGTGTGGAAGGGATGCATTGCCTGTCCCAAATACATGGTCATCCTAAAAGGATGTTATACTACATCTCACCATCGATAACATGGAAGAGAGTGGAAATGGTTTTGGCACCTGCCTTTATAGGTAAGATAATAGTACCAACGATGGGATGCATGGAGCCATCAAAGTCTCGAAGATCCATGGATGGGGTGGCAATATGGGAAGGAGGAAGGCAAAGGTGTGTCAAGGCAATGGTAGAAATAATGTTGATGGATGAACTGATATCAATGAGAACATGATTATAGGTAACAACGTTGATGTAGGCTTGGATATGTAATGGGGGATCCGCTTCCTCACCTAAAACTTCTATAATTTCATGGTCATGGAAGTTGATAGAAGGTTGTAGGCATCTCTTAAAATTTCCAATAAGTTTACAAAGGTGTTGGCATATTGGGTCTCGAGATCGAGAGGCGAAGCATAGAATCAAGGGCTTCACGATGAGGTTGGGACTACTAGAAAATGTCATAGATGGATAACCTTGCAGGGGTGGTATGGAGCTGGTGAGAAATACTACCACATATGGTGATGACATTCCATGGGAGAGGTGGAGGAATTGGTGGGGTGACAATGGAAGTTGTGAGAGGTGGTTGCTAAGAAGTGGAGGGTTGTTGGGTAGCTACAGGGGGTGGATAGCATTGATTGCGAGTGGCGATATTAATCATACCCATAAACCCCTACTGAGAAGGTTCTTGATTGACATTATTGACCTGTCGTGGATCAGTTTGAGGTGGATTATCCTCATGCTTGGGTAATGGATTTTAGTATATCCTTAAGTTTTGATTTTGTAGTGCAAGGGGATTGGAGACATGAATAGTGCTTCGATCGATAAGGTCTTGCATGGCATGGCAAAATATGCGGTATGAATCGATAGTATGGACATGTTGTCGATGATAATCATAAAAAGCCTACGAATTGTGGTCCCACAAAAGAGTAAAATTTAGATCAAGTGGTTGGACATTAGTCAAATTGATGAGACCATCCTCGGTTAGTCTACGAAATAAAGTGGGCATGGGCTTAGACAAAGGTTTCCAATTACGTGGAGGACGAGGTGAATGTGGATTGTGACCTAGGTACAAATTATATTTTTGTGGGGGAGTGCTTGGATATGGAGTGGGAAGGAGTGGAGGATTGGGTTGGTATTTATTTTGAGGAGATCATGGAGGAGTGGGTTGTGGAGCTTGGGCGAATGCAACTTATGGTGGTGGATATGGAGAATTGAGAAGAACTTGATTGGTTTGGGGTGGTCGGGTGGTAGGTGATACATATGTAGGGCGGTTGTAGCAATAAGTGGTGAGGTAGGGTTGCTTTTGATGCAATTTGATTTTTCCTGTGTGGACCTTGATGTCCTCGATTACTTTGGCTTGGGAAATGGCTTCCTCAAATTTCTAGCTCTGATGAATTTGTGATGTTTGGGAGATTTGTTTATGGCAACTCTTGGAGAAGATTTTGATGAGCTCTGATCATGGGAGGGGAAAGTGTAGATCATGAATGACCACTCACCATCATGCGATAAAATTGGTAATAGGTTCATCATCCCACTGATGTAATGCATAAACATCGGACAGGGTAAGCTTGGTTTTAATGTTGATGGAGAAGTGCTATAGAAATAGATTGGCCAATTGTTCAAAAGTGAATAGACTATGACGAGGCAAATGATTGTACCAATCTAATGCTTTCCCCCAAGAAAAAGTGGAAATGTGCGAAGCATAAGGGTATCACTACCATGGAGCTGGTAATAAGCAAAGTGATAGTTATTAAGGTGTTCTCTAGGATCTTCCTTACTTTTAAATTTATCAAATTTAGGAATCTCAAATTTGTAAGGATATGGATGTATAGGAACATATGGGTGAATTTTTTCATTGCGCAACTCATCATATGTGGGTTTTCAATACCCATAACCAGTTGTACGCAAATCCAATGTACAAATCTACTCCTTCATGGCTTGAAATTCACTAGAGATCACCGTGGTAGTATTACATAGATCTGGAAATGGAAATGCTGATGCGGGTGCAGGTAATGGATGGGTTACGAATAATCCAAATGTGGTGTATATTGCAACTATTGTTCCTCCCATGTATGATAGTAAGTAGCCTGGTTTGGATCAGGCACCGACATAGTCTGATATTGTGGAACAGGAACCTGAGATGGATGGGGTGAAATGTATGAAGAATGGTAAGTGGGTGGTGGTTGCTGTTGGTCATAACATCTAGGGGTCTGTGAGGTTAGAATGGGCACCTACTACTATTGCACATATGGATAATTCGGTTATGCCTAAGTAGTGGTAGTGGAGGACCATGTGGGTGGTGAAGTGAAGAAGGTGGATGGTGTAGAAGAGGGAGGTGGAATAGATGTCAATATGGTAAAGGCTGACTGATGTGAAGATGAAGGTGGGACTGATGAGTATGAAGGGGGTATTGATGGCATGGTGAAAAAGGACTCCAAATAAACTGAGTATCAAGGTATATGACCTTGATAAGTGAGTTTCAGCAATGGAGGGTGAAATGAAGGTGGAGGAGGTAAGCAAAATGATGAAGCAAGAGTCGATGAAGATCCATAGGATGAAAATGGTGGATAGCTGGTAGGTGGATAGGTGGTGAACTATGGTGTGAAAGGTGCCAGTTGGGAGGATGAAGATACCTATTGATGGTAGACCTAAAACGAGGGATGGGATAGATCAGGGGATTTCAGCTGGTAGTACTAAGATGGGTGTGAATATTACTATGGCAAGGGTGCTGAATGTGGCTTGGATGAATTCTAGTAGTTCGATGAAGCCTATTGAGAGGATGGAATTTGGGATGAGGATATGGTAGGAGGATGCATGGAGGTAGGGGGCATGGATATCATACCAACTATATAAAAAGTGGTAACAACATCGGGTATGATTTGAGAGACAATTGGTCTAGATTTGTCTCCCAAAAATGGATGGGAGTAATTCTCGAGGAATGGATGGGTAGCTAAAAGTGAAGTAGGTGGAGTGAACTCATCCGTCACCATAACTAGTATGGGGCGGCCAGGAGGGTTATATATGACATGCTAGTAGTATGTGGATGGAGGATTAGGACAGGAGAGATCTTCCAAAGGAGGGGTCTCCTTGAAAGTCTCGTCTAAAAGATGATATGGAGCGAAAGATGTCATATGAGATGTGGGACTAGTACTAGGGCTGGAAGACCCCGTCAATAGGTTAGGAGGACCTACAACAGTAACCGTATCAGACTTGAAATATGGATCAATGGTTTGAGAACTAGAAGCACTTGTCGTCATGATAGTATGTTGAGTAGCCTTAGTGGCACGAGGAAGGGCTTCACGCATCTGACTACACATAATTGGCATGGTCCTGTGTGTAAAAGGTATGCTAATAATCAAAAAATGTGAAATCTAAACTTAGTATCTATCTATGACTAACTAGGACACTATCTAGTATCAAAAACATAGGTTCGCATGTGTGGGATGCGATCCAAAAGGTTCACACTCTAGGGGTGCAAACCACCTAAATGAGAAATAGATAACATATAGGTGTTGTGTGATGTGTTTGTGTCCTGTGTGTGTAATCTAGAACCTAAAAAATATGTTCTCACTCTAGAGGTGTGGACCAACTAGTTTGCACTCTAGGGGTGCAGACCATCCAAAACTATGATAGAGAGTAAATTTTATGCAGTGAATGTTCTCTATATGTTGTGGAAACCTGTATGATGTAGTTTTATAGCCTGGTAGCTATATTTTCACATAGAATCAAGTGAAATAATTCTGAGTGTAGGGGAATCGCATTGGGAGGTGCAAATCGGCTAAAAATAGACTATGTAGTGTGAAGCACAGAAGTGAAAGTATGTAACAACTAATAAGTGTGTTATAACACATTTGATGTGTTGTTGTAACCACTTTTTTTGAGACTCAATAATAATAAAATGTTCTTTCTTTTTTGTTTTCGTGTGTTTTAATATAAGTATGTATCCGCCCTAGGAAAAAAATCTAGGTAAAGGGTGAGTGCTACTTTGAAACAGGTATTTTGTGACACAAAACCTCCTGCAACACCCAAAGGTGCACAAAATAGAACTATATCCAATAGGAAAATGACAACCTAGATGTAACAGGCATAGTAAAATGATATCCTAAAGGGGGGACTCAAAATGCTTTGATGAGTCAATAAACTCTCATGAATATAGGTTGTGCTATCAATGTGCTACTATGCATGATCAACAACCCCATGCGGTCACTTCACCCTTGTGTATAAGGTGTGCACAATAACGATCAGTCACACCCACTAATTATTTGAAAAGCCCTGTGGTAAAGGGGTTTTCTAAAACTACCCACTTTGAAGGTACCTTCCAATGATGAATTTTGGATAACCAACACTCGAAGTGGGAATAACCATCTGAGTATGAAGTCTGAATCGATCCACTTGGGGGGCTACTATGGTGTCTAATCCAGAGGTGAGCTAGTGGAGGGTAAAACCAGTTCTCACTAAAGTTTGGTGGTGAATTGGTGATGAAATCCAATTCAGGATGGATATGAAGCCCAACTCTTTACACCGTTTAAATAGAATGTGAGTGCGTGGTGTTTGTTTGTGTAGTACTATTTTAGAAGCAAATCTAGATTAAATTCCTTTTTGAAATAATGAAGAACACAAGCTTATACTGAGAGGGGGGGGTGAACAGTATAAGACCACTTTTTACTTTTCTTATCCCAATCAAAATTATACAATATATCAATGGCAATATCAATAGCAGAAACCAAAGCAATGTACAAATCATCACACACACATGAGACACCAATTTACGTGATTCGCTCAATGTGAGCTACATCCACGGATAAAATATTTCACTAAATTTTATCAATCCAAATTCGAGGAATACCTTTCCCGATTACAATGTTTATGGGCACCAACCCAAAGGAGACACCAATCCCCTAATCTCGAGTTCGTGGGCACCAACCCACAGGAGACACCAATCCCCTAGCTCTGCTCTGGCTGGTGATCCTCTAGAAGACCTCTACCTTCGTTGCCCTTAGCAAATGGAACTCTATCCACAGAAGACACCTGTCCTCCCTGCTCTGGCTGGAGACCTCTGTCCTCAACTCTATCACCTCCAAAGCTGGTCCTCGAATTTGCACTAAACATAGTCCTTCGGTCTAGCACAAATGTCCTCGTTCGTCTTTGCCTGTCTGCTCTCTATGCCCTCTTCTCTCTCTGTGCAAACACACCCGCACTTGGTCGAACTTCAACCCTTGCACTATCTGTGCACACTCTTCTTCCTTTGCGATCTTTCACACTCAGAATGATTCGACGAAATGCACTCTGCACACTACAATCGAATTCGCACTCTACTCACAACGATCGAACTTCTTGCACTGTGCACTATCTCCGAACGTCGCACATCAACTACACATCCAATCGCCCAAACAACCCTCCTTTTATATCAAAATTTTCAAGATGAAAACTTTAATCTTAGTCAACTGTTATACCAAAAACAAACCCTAATCTACGTCGACTGCAAGCCCTAATTTTTGTCGGCTAAAATTTAACTTTGTCGGCTTCACTACCTCTGGAACTCTTCTGTAGCTTCTACCGTGAAACTACAACATGTCGCGATATCGCGACACCTTTGCAACCGTATACTTTCTTTTGGCTTTTGTCGCGATATCGCGACACTTCAGCCTTTGTCGACTTCAACTAAGCTCTTGTCGCGATATCGTGACACTTCTGACTTAGTCAGCATCAACTTTGCTTTTGTCATGATATCATGACATTTCTCCCTTCGTCGACCTCCTTTCTACTTTTGTCACGAAATCGTGACACTTCTGTCTTCATAGCCTTCCTCTCTGCTTTTGTCGTGAAATCGTGACACTTCTCCTATAGAAGACCTGCATTATGTTTCTGTCATGAAATCGTGACACTTTCTCCAACCGAACGCTGCCATCTCAATCTGTCGTGAAATCGTGACACTTTCTCTTCCTTGCACTCTTGTCTGCTTGCACTAGCAAAAATGGAACATGTCACGAAATCGTGACACTTTCGCTGCCTTGTGTTTTTCTCTGCCTTACGCCCGCGAAAATGGAACATGTCATGAAATCATGATGCTTTCACCTTTGAGCTCTTCCTCCTTGAATTTGTCATGAAATCATGACACTTCTAGCTTTCGTACGTTTTCTTTGTAGCCTATCATGAAATCGCGACGCTTTCAGCTTTCGTACGACTTCTCTGCAACTTGTCGCGAAATCGTGACGCTTCTCATTTCAGACTCTTCCCTTTGCTGCATGTCGCGAAATCGCGACAGTTCTTACTTGGAACATTTTCATCTACAGCATGTCACGAAATCGTGACACTTTATCTTGCTTCCACTTTGTCTTCTGACTTGTCGCGAAATCGTGACACTTTTTCTCCTTAGCGCTTTTCTTTTCTTTGGGTCACGAAAACCCGACATGTCGCGATATCGTGACACTTTTTCTCCCGGACTCTCTCTCCTACATTATGTCGTGAAATCGTGACATTTTTTCTTTCGGACTCTCTCTCCTGCAACATGTCGTGAAATCGTGACACTTTTTCGTCCGTTCAACCTTCCTTGCAATATGTCGCGAAATCGTGACATTTTTGACTTCCATTCTCTCTCCTCTTTGAGTCGCGAAACTGCGACATGTCACGATATCGTGACACTTTTCTAAAAAGCTTTCTCTCTCCTGCTTAAGTCACGAAAATGCGACATGTCGCGATATCGCGACACTTTTCTAAAAAGCTTTCTCTCTCCTACTTAAGTCGCGAAAATGCGACATGTCGCGATATCGCGACATTTTTCCCTAACTTTCTTTCGAACTCGTCATGCCGAACCTTCATCAAAACAAATTATTTTACATCAAATCAAATTCCTTCAAAAGCTTCTTGACATCAATGACAACTTATACACTTGAGCAAAGGCAATGTACCCAAGGTACCCAAAATTGCCAACAATCTCCCCCTTTGTCATTGATGGCAAACCTTTACTGAAAACACGTCTCAAGAGCCAAAACTAAAACCAACTATGCTAACAACTGAGAAACTGTGCCCACAACTGAGAATATTCCTTTGAAGTTTTGCTCCCCCTGACTTGAAGCTTTCCTCTTCACTTGAAGCTCTCCCCCTTACTCATATCTCTCCCCCTTTGTCATCAATGGCAAAGGGTCACCTTTGGGGCTCGGGACTAAGAATGAGCCTCTTAGCTTAGTCCCTCCCCCACCTCCTGATGAGGTGATTAATTTTGGGGTGGGAGTAAAACTCCCATTAGGCACTGATCATCATCAGCGTCTATAATTTCCTTGTCGGGCCTTCTCTTGAACTCTTTGCCCGTATTCCTGTTCCTATTCCTGTCACTGTTCTCATTCCTGTTCTTATCCATGCCTTGATCCTTGGACCTGTTCATACCACTGTTCCTGTTCCTGTACCTTGGAAGTTTAGCTCTACACTGTCTAGCTGTGTGACCTTCATTGTTACACTTATAACAAGTAACAATGTTATTTCTTTTAGGCATACCTGTTCTTTGAATCCTCCTGTTCTGACCAAACCTGTTCTGGCCGAACCTATTTTGATCAAACCTATTCCTGTAATTAACCTTGCAATAGACTGCCTTGTGCCCAAACTGTTGACAAGAGTAGCAATACCCTTGAAAGAAACTAGCACTTCTAAAATTGTCGTTTACCTTCTTCACTTGAGCCATGCAATGTGCAGCCATGTGACCAAACCTGTGACATGCAAAACATCTGTCATGAAATTTTCCTTTATTCGACCTCTTGGGTCCTAAAAACTTCTTCTTCTCATTCTGAATTTCGTTTTCTATTTTTGCGCATCTATCATTCAAGGACTCATGATCTGAAATACTTTCCTCATCAGAACTCTCTTCCTTTTGGAGTCTCTTACTAGACTCTCCAGCTTGTTCCTTGTGTGGCTTAACAAAACCAAGGCCTGTTTTATCCGTTGTCTTTCTTTGACCTTTGATGAGTGACTTAACCTTTTTGGAGCTATCTTGAAACCTGTAAAGCTTATCCTTGTACTCTTTAGTTTCCTCTTTCAAAGAAGCCATTTTCTGTTCTAACTCACTATACTCAAGAACCTTAGACTCTAACTCATCCTTGAGTTCTTGTGTCTTAGCCATAGAGAAGTCAAGACTTTCTATAAGATCATCTCTCTCCATACAACATTCATCTAACTTATCCTTGAGTCTAGCATTCTTCTTTCTTTCCTTTTTCAAAACACTAAGAGCGTTAGTAAGTTCACTTTCAAGATCCTTTATTTGTTTGCTTTCCGAATCATCAAAGCCTTTTTCAGATTTCTTATCACTAGAGGTGCTACCTTTTTCAAAAACCATACACGCATCTTCCTTATAGTTTTCTGAAGCATCCTCATACATACTAGAAACCAAATCATTATTTGTGCAATCATCCTCAAGGTGACCAAAATTTCCACATCTAAGACATTTCATGATAATGAATCTATGTTTCGGTTCTTCCTCTTTTTTCGATATGAACAACATCTCATTTTCATTATCACTTGAAGAACTTTCACTATCACTACTAGAACACTTACTTGCTTTGTCTAGGTAGAAACTCTTCTTGTGCTTGTGAGAATACCTCTTTCCTTGATTGTTGTGCTCATCTTTGTTCCTTCCTGTGATGCTTGTGCTTTTCAGAATCCTTGCTCTTAGAATCCTGTTTATCTTCATCACTTTCATTCTTGGGAACAATGCAGTCAGTAGCATAATGACCAAACTTTCCACAATTGAAACATCTTATATTTTTCATGCTTTTGTGCTTTCTAGAGAACTTGCCTTTCTTGCTGTAATATGCCTCTTCATCACTAGAAGACTCATCACTCTCTTGAAGTTGTTTACCCTTGGATTTCTTGGTAGCCTTGAAAGTTGCCTCTTTCTTGACGTCAACCTTCACTTGAGTTCTCAACTCAAATGCTGCAAGTATACTATGGAGCTCATCCTTTTTCAACTTATCCAAATCTTTAGCTTCCTCAATAGCAGAAATATTTTCACTAAATCTATTAGGAAGAGATCTTAAAATCTTATCACAAACATCATTTTCAGCAAGCTCAAGACCTAAGTCTTTCATGGAGTTAACAACCTCATCCATACGAAGCATGTAGTCACTAATCTTTTCATCATCATTCATCTTGAGTTGTTCAAACATACCTTTGAAGTGTCTCAACTTGGCCTTTTTGACATTTGTATCACCTGTATGAACCACTTGCAATTGTTTCCACATTTCACTAGTTGTCTTGCAGTGAATCACTTTGGTGAGATCTGCTTTTTGTAAGCCTTTCAGGATTGCATTCATTGCTTTTGAATTGTTGTGATGTAGGAGCCTTTCTTCTTTAGTATTTGGACCATGTACAAGAATAGTGTACTCATCTTCAATTACTTCCCATACCTCATTACCAAGTGCCATTAGATGAACCTTCATCCTTGCACTCCAAAGACCAAAATCTGACCCATCAAGAATAGGTGTTGCATTGCCACTTGAATAATCCATTGTGTTCTTTACTAGCTTTTCCTTCAAGTTAAACTTTTCGAAGGCACCAACTCTGATACCAATTGAAGAACACAAGCTTATACTGAGAGGTGGGGGTGAACAAGTATAAGACCACTTTTTACTTTTCTTATCCCAATCAAAATTATACAATATATCAATGGCAATATCAATAGCAGAAACCAAAGCAATGTACAAATCATCACACACACATGAGACACCAATTTACGTGATTCGCTCAAAGTGAGCTACATCCACGGATAAAATCTTTCACTAAATTTTATCAATCCAAATTTTGGGAATACCTTTCTCGATTACAATGTTTATGGGCACCAACCCAAAGGAGACACCAATCCCCTAATCTCGAGTTCGTGGGCACCAACCCATAGGAGACACCAATCCCCTAGCTCTGCTCTGGTTGGTGATCCTCTAGAAGACCTCTGCCTTCGCTGCCCTTAGCAAATGGAACTCTATCCATAGAAGACACCTGTCCTCCCTGCTCTGGCTGGAGACCTCTGTCCTCAACTCTATCACCTCCAAAGCTGGTCCTCGAATTTGCACTAAACACAATCCTTCGGTCTAGCACAAATGTCCTCGTTCGTCTTTGCCTGTCTGCTCTCTATGCCCTCTTCTCTCTCTATGCAAACACACCCGCACTTGGTCGAACTTCAACCCTTGCACTGTCTGTGCACACTCTTCTTCCTTTGCGATCTTTCACACTCAGAATGATTCGACGAAATGCACTCTGCACACTACAATCGAATTCGCACTCTGCTCACAACGATCGAACTTCTTGCACTGCGCACTATCTCCGAACGTCGCACATCAACTACACATCCAATCGCCCAAACAGCCCTCCTTTTATATCAAAATTTTCAAGATGAAAACTTTAATCTTAGTCGGTTGTTATACCAAAAACAAACCCTAATCTACGTCGACTGCAAGCCCTAATTTTTGTCGGCTAAAATTTAACTTTGTCGGCTTCACTACCTCTGGAACTCTTCTGTAGCTTCTACCATGAAACTACAACATGTCACGATATCATGACACCTTTGCAACCGTATACTTTCTTTTGGCTTTTGTCACGATATCGTGACACTTCAGCCTTTGTCGACTTCAACTAAGCTCTTGTCGCGATATCACGACACTTCTGACTTAGTCAGCATCAACTTTGCTTTTGTCACGATATCGTGACATTTCTCCCTTCATCGACCTCCTTTCTGCTTTTGTCATGAAATCGTGACACTTTTGTCTTCATAGCCTTCCTCTCTACTTTTGTCACGAAATCGTGACACTTCTCCTATAGAAGACCTGCATTCTATTTCTGTCATGAAATCATGACACTTTCTCCAACCGAACGCTGCCATCTCAATCTGTCATGAAATCGTGACACTTTCTCTTCCTTGCACTCTTGTCTGCTTGCACTAGCGAAAATGGAACATGTCGCAAAATCATGACACTTTCGCTGCCTTGTGTTTTTCTCTGCCTTACGCCCGCAAAAATGGAACATGTCACGAAATCATGACGCTTTCACCTTTGAGCTCTTCCTCCTTGAATTTGTCATGAAATCGTGACACTTCTAGCTTTCGTACGTTTTCTTTGTAGCTTGTCGCGAAATCGTGACGCTTTCAACTTCCGTACGACTTCTCTGCAACCTGTCACGAAATCGCGACGCTTCTCATTTCAGACTCTTCCCTTTGTTGCATGTCATGAAATCGTGACAGTTCTTACTTGGAACATTTTCATCTACAGCATGTCACGAAATCGTGACACTTTATCTTGCTTCCACTTTGTCTTCTGACTTGTCACGAAATCGTGACACTTTTTCTCCTTAGCGCTTTTCTTTTCTTCGGGTCGCGAAAACCCGACATGTCGCGATATCGTGACACTTTTTCTCCCGGACTCTCTCTCCTGCATTATGTCATGAAATCATGACATTTTTTCTTTCGGACTCTCTCTCCTGCAACATGTCGCGAAATCGTGACACTTTTTCGTCCGTTCAACCTTCCTTGCAATATGTCACGAAATCGTGACATTTTTGCTCTCTTTCTCTCTCCTCTTTGAGTCGCGAAACTGCGACATGTCGCGATATCGCGACACTTTTCTAAAAAGCTTTCTCTCTCCTGCTTAAGTCACGAAAATGCGACATGTCGCGATATCGCGACACTTTTCTAAAAAGCTTTCTCTCTCCTGCTTAAGTCGCGAAAATGCGACATGTCGCGATATCGCGACATTTTTCCAACTTACTTTCTTTCGAACTTGTCATGCCGAACCTTCATCAAAACAAATTATTTTACATCAAATCAAATTCCTTCAAAAGCTTCTTGACATCAATGACAACTTATACACTTGAGCAAAGGCAATGTACCCAAGGTACCCAAAATTGCCAACAAAGAAAGCTATGGTAAGATGCCTTTTTGAAATAAATCTATTTACTTGGCTTTGCGAGAAACAAACTTAATCTATTGATTTTAAAAATGGAAATCTAATTAAGTGGTTTACACAAAATCAAATCTACGCTATTGGTGTTCAAAAGGGAAATCTAATTAATTGCTTTTGAAAATAAATGATTGCAATTGAAACTAATATAAATGCTTTTGAAATGGAAATGACTTAAAAATAAAAACTAATTAATTGCTTGGGAAATAAAATTACTTGAAGGGAAATTTTTGAAATATAAATCTAATCTAGAAAGCATCTTTAACACCTAATTATAGCAAACAGGAATATGTGATGCTTGTGGAATTTGTAGCTCAATATGCAAGATAAGCTTCAAAATAGAGGAAAACTAAATAATTTCACACAAAACCTGTGTCCAGGTGAGTGTAAACATCTCCAATATGCCCTCTGGTCCAAAACTCTATGGATTTGGGAGGTTCGTACTCTTAGGGTGTGAACCTGTCTTCTTCTAGTAGTTTGCACTCTTAAAGTGCGAACCGAGATCCAAAGACTAAGCTAACTTTTTTTTGGGGTCCTGGTAATGATTTTGATGTCTCTGGAGTGTTTTTAGCATAGGTACCTATATAGAAAATTCCAAAAACTCAATTTAAGTGTAGCAAGACGACCAAAACTTGTAAATATTTTACAAATACTTGAGGAAAATAAATGAAAAAAAGGTAAATTAACTATTGATTTTGTGTCAAAAGATACAAGGACGCTTTAACCTTGCATACATCATGGCAAGAGTCAATTTGTGGTCTAGGTATGGGGGCATGCAAACACCAAGAACATGAGGCTTCTAACCTCCCCTGACTTACCTTGTCATTGGTTGTGGGTGTCTGAACCAATACCTAGGTATCAAGTAGTAGTTTGAGGTAGATTGGGGAATTCACATGCCTAAGTGTGTACTCACTACTCTTTGTGTAAGCTCATTGGTGCACCAATGAACCTTTGTTGGTTTGGCCTGAGATGTCTTACAAGGCATTTTTTTTCGTTTGTGGGTTTCTTCAAAGATGAAAACTACCTGCCATACAAAATAGACTATAATTTTTGGTTAGAAGGTGATTAAGCTAATGCTTGGTGGGGGTCCTATTGGGTGTGCCAAAATAAAACTACCAAAAATATGCTAAGACATTCACTCAATATAAAATAATTTGTTGCATTTGTATTGATAATCATAAAATGGGATTACAAGAATTGATATTCTTTAACAATTTTGCCTTGAAGGCTATAATGGGGTCTTCCATGAGGAATCCCTTTTAGGTGTGGTACAAAGACAACACGATTCATCTTTTGTGGGTTCCTCGATGTAGGTGGGATTATTTCTCATGGGCCACTACTTGTTGGATGCTTCCTTGCACTTTTCTATACCTGTAAACATACAAAATCCTATTAGTGTGTTGGGGTCTGCCTCAGTCAAACCTCATATTTATGAAGACAAAAGACTCATAAAAGTGCTTAAAACATGAAATTACTTTCTAAAAACAACATAAAACAAGCAATTAAGCTATTCTTACATGTCCGGGTAATTCTGGTGCCTTTTACAGAGGTTCACACTCCTAGGGTGCGAACCGGGTGGTTCGCACGTGTGAGGTGCGAACCGGTCCTTTTTCGACCGAATTGCTTAGATAACTTCTCTGGATACTTAAGATTGGTTGTTGACCTACAATTTGTCTAATTTAGCCTCTAAAAATGCACTTTCTAGCGGAGTTATCAACCTATCTCACTCACAAAATAGTGTTATTAAAGAGACTAGTTGAGTGTGATGCTCGTATGATGGCTGTGTAATGGATGTATGATGGATGTAATGGTAGTAGTGATTTCAGCAGAGTTTCAGTGTGCAAAAGTGAGTTGTTTTAAAATGGCAAAAATGGCCTTCTATTTATAGAGTGGACCAAGGTGAGAAAAAGGGGATGAGGTGTCCCCTACGATGTGGCAATGGTGAGGTGTCCACGAAAGAGGTGTCCCCTGAGGTGTCTTGGGTCATAAGTGAAGTTGGATGAGATAATCCCTCACCCATCCAAAACTAATGTTTATTTAGCATAAATATCAAATTTTCATTAATATTCAGTTGTATTAAAATATCTTAGGATTAAACAATGATTTTTGTATGCAAAAGTCTCCATCTTGCATTAATGACCCAGGGGTATGTGAGGTGGAGAAATATCTAGGTGAAAGGTGGTAGGGCTAGGCTATACTAGGCTAGGTGAGGTGGAAAGCTATGCTAGTCAAAGTAGACTATGTGAGGTGGAGGCTTTTAATTAAATCAATATTAGATCTAATTAAGTGTTAAATTAACCATAAAGCATAATTTGATCAAAGTGTTGACATTTTTACCATAAAGTGCTTTTTGACCATGGTGAGGGTTTCAACCTTAGTTGAGTTAGCATGATGTCGCATGAGGACCTATGGTTAAGCGTGGGAAGAGGCTTGGCTAGTCCAAATTTAATGATGATGAATAGTGATTTTTGATTAATGAATAGTGCTTTTAGCCAATTTATGCAATTTTTGAGGGTTTTACAAATTGATTGATCGTGGAAATGGAAAGAGGGATAATGTGTGACTTTTTGGTGTCTACAGTATGATCATGGCATCTTCATGGGTTATACCATAGAGGGTGCTAGTGTGGAAACATATTCAAGATGTTCTCAAGCAATTCCCATGGTGCCATTATATTTGGATAAGGTTTTTAGGGTACCTTTGGGAATTTCATGCCAGCATTGGAGGTTTAGTGGACCGAGGTCATCCCACTGGAGGTAACACAACTGAGCCATATTAGCACTAGTATTTAGAGGTCCTGATTCTTATGTCTGAGTCAAAGTCAGAGTCACCAAATGAGCATACCATCTTCGCTAATGAGGTCAAGGTTGTTCATCGAACCTTGAGTCCTTTGGGATGTTTGGATATTTAGCATAGGAATACAACTGATCTCATGATCTAAAAATGTTGCACAATCAAAATCACTAGGTGATTTGGATAATATATGGGTAAATCAGAGTATATCCAAACTCTAACTTCCTTAAACATGGAAACTCAATGAGTTCCCTAGTAGAGTCACCAAAAACTATTGGTCAAAAATTTGGTACTGCGTGGATAATGGGGGCGGACCAGCGCCAACATTGAATGGTTACCACTTAGCAAGGTTAGGGTGATCGATATTCGAAGAAGGCCAATTCCTCTACGGTGGTTCTAGCTATCTATGTCACAAAATGGAAAAAGGGAAAATGGGGGAAAGAAAAGGAAAAATGGTCATAGCCAGAACTCACAAGGACGGGTATAGCCACATCAAGACACATGCAAGTTGTACACTTCAAGAGAAAACACAAACCTAACACCTAATAGATAAACCAACTATACCTTCACTAAATTCTTTGGAGCAGAGGGCGAAAAGCAAATTTTAGAATTGGTGAATGGGTGCATGAAATCCAAGAAGTAGAATTAGAGTGCTCTCATCCGACCAACTTTAATAGAAATAAACCCTCACCCATGTTATGAATGCAAATTCTAGATCCACTAATGAATTTCATGAAATACATATTGTAGAATTATATGAAACCACTTAACTGACCAAAGAAAAAATAAACACTCATACATTCAATGCAAATAAATGAAGGTAAAATTAGAGACCAAACAGTGATAAGTTTATATTTACACAGAGGTGAAAACCTTACATATGAATTATAATGGCTAAAGATTTGCCATTGTAAATGACTAGAATTTCACTATTTATAGGTATTTTATATTAAACTTGAAATTCAAACATTAATGACGTTAGACGAAAATACAGTGCTTGGAGAAGACAGGTGATCTACTAGTACACTCTGCTCCTCGGGATGGTGATGATCTTCTAGAAGGAGGTAGGTACATCCAGGTTGATCTGATCCCTTGGAGATATTGAAATCTCTATTCAAATCATTAATTCTTATCTACCTCACCCCTCTGTCCAGCTGACAGTCCTTTGGTTAGGTGATAAATTACTGGAATTAATCACCTTGAGAGCAACGTATCTCAAATTAGTTACTTTTGCATACGATCACATAGTACTAAACTATTACAGTAGTGATTAATCATTTTTTTGAATTTTAGGCGATGGCGGTAGTTTACATATCGAGCAATTGCTTAATTTGTCTTGTTTTCCCCTCGTGGAGTCATCAAGGAGGGTGGTCACTTGCTCAGAGCTTCGCCCAATTTGCACTTGAAGATTCCACCCGAGAATGGGCGGGAGTCTCCATCCTTTCTATGGATGGGGTTTTCTATATATCCACCCTTTTTGGCCGCTTGAAATATTCGTGCAACAAGTGGGTGGATATTTTAGATAGTTCCACCTAAAGCAAAGGGTAAATCATATGCTTGCCTCCATTATCAGTCCTGCTTCCCTAAACAAACCACCATCCACTTATTGCTTATATCCGCCCATTATTGTTGTCATCAATTCTTATCTTTTGCCCATCCACTAACGTTTCCAAAACTTGGTGAACTCTAAGAGAAGCATCATTCTGCAAAAATGAAGTGGGTGAAACAATGCAAAATTGCACCCATAGGCCTCGAGAGCATTTTTCATAAAGTTATCAACAACTCTATGAATGACAAAGTTGCTTGTTAATTTTTTTTGTTTTATTTCCAATATTTCTAACACTTATTGAATAGATCAGAACAAATTCTTGAGCACAAATTTATACCCCCAATAGTGTTAGCATAAAAAAATAGATTTTCGAGGATTTTTGGACAAAAAACCATACCCTAGAAAGGTCACAAGCCTAGATCAATCGAAATATGTTTCCATATTTTTCAATTGTAATCTTGATCCTTGTAAGAATTTTCCTAGCCTTTGCATAGTTGGTAGTTGAAGTACCATATGATTTATGGTAAGTTGCATAGTTATTAGTTGAATTTCACCTTCATTATTTAGAAAAAACACTACCTTCACCAGCTTTTCTTGTATTTTTTTTCTTTTTTTAAAAAATAGTTATATGGGATTGAAAAAGGACCCACCTATATTACATAATGACCAAACAGTGCTATTACAAATTAGTAATTATGCATATATATACGTGGCAAGATTCAAGCCTTGATCTCCTTCTTAAAAATTGAGGAATTTAATCACTTGAGCTCATGTCATTTGATTTCTTGGATTTTCTTTGGAAGCATTTGTAAACTTAATTTTGATAAATCCAATTTTTGGACATTTCCATTTTACCATAGATCCAACTAAATCCTTTGTGTTAAATCCATTATCAGATGACCCTTCCACGTATATTCAAATTTTATAACTAAAAGTCTACCATTTCTTTTTTTGTACTTGAGATTTCCTATAATGAACATTATGTATGTCAATATTATATAAAGAGGCAATAATACGATTTCAAACGTGGGCATCATTTTGAGTTTTATTTTAAATTTTCTATTTTTTAAGCTATAAATTTCAACATGTATTGGTAGGACCAAATCCCCTAGAATATATAATGTTTTAGCTTTCAGATAATTAGTTTAATATTTCATGAACTATTTTAATATTTGATGAAGCTAGCCAAGATATTCTCATATTTCAAAAAAAAAAAAGCAAACCCAAAATGGTAAGTTTTGTTTTATTTTTTAATATTTATTTATTTATTTATAGTCTTTTATTGGTTATATAGATCTATATGGGAGAAACCTATTCACACCTTAGAATTTTATTCTTATTAGAAAATAATTTGATTATATGATATTGAAATGTTCCCATCCACATTACATTGTGACCATATGGTTGTATTATAAAATCTTGGCAATTATGCATGTATTACATAGTAAGATTTAAACTTAGGCTTCTTTCTTAAAATTCAAGGTATTTAATGAACTAGGCTTATGTTATTTGATGTTTTTTAATTTTTTTTTTTCAAGAATTTGTAAGCTACATGAGGTTTTTATTTGTGTCACTCCCATCAAAAAAATAAAACATTTCATTATGGTCATTACATTACAAGTTTAACTAAATCATATTTAGATTTGTCTTTTTATCAAACATGTTTTTCATTTGCTTTTATAATAAATATGTTCTTGATATTTCTCAAACTATTATATATTCATATTTAAAAACTTGATATCATTTTATAAATAAATAAAATTTCACTTGATCATTTACCTTTAAAATTTAAAATTTAGCCAAGATATAAATCAACACTACAAATGGCTAAAATATCTACTACCTAGTTTCCTCTATAAATATGTTAGGTATAACAATATGTCTCTCACTTCCCTTGTACATATATCTTTAATAGTCTTATTCATGGCCCTAATATTCCAATATATCATTTTTACCAACACTTTTTGTTTTTATTTATGGGCTCAATCCCACTTCTTGTTAATGCTTGTGGTAATTGCTTTTATTGTTCCATTATTATTTCATGATCTCTTTTCAAATTCTTATCTTCTACGGTGTCTTGTCATCTTTATTGTAATTCCTCCCAAATGAGTCATTCCTATAAATCCAAAACTTGGGAGATCTCAATCCATGACCTTTTCGAGGTAACAAAGCTTTGCCAAACTTTTATCTATGGTCTTTTGAAAGCAACACATTTTTGCCAAAATCTCTATAGAATAATGGCAACCAAGCATTGTGTATGGCATTATTATGTCATAATATTACAAAGGTCATCCTTGCAAGCACTTAATATTTTGTTCTTACAAGCATCCAAGTCTCCAAGCAAGTCTCTAATCAATTCTATGAGCCCTTAAGTAATCATCAAGCATCAAGCCTCCAAACTTAAGTATTCACGTGCCATTAATAAGCAAGCTAGCAAGCTTACAATAAGTCTCCAACAAATAGGAAACAATATTTTGTCTTGATTTATGCTCTTTCCCTATATTTACTTTTGGTTTTTCCTTGTCTTTGTATCTTTAGATATTTTATCTTATACACTTATAGCTAATCTTGCATTTTGCATTTGCATTTAGTTAACCTTTCATTTTTTCATTTTATCTTCATCTTAAGCATGTAAATCTATGTTTATTTGTTGTTATAAAAAGATATTTGTACTCGAAATTCAAATCCCTTCATCATAGTTACTACAACCTTGGCATATCTTACATTTAATCTTGATTTTCTACTTTCATAAGTGAAAGCATTGCCAAATTATTGGTCGATGGTGCTATTGCTCTCTAGTTTACATAGAGCAAAAGCATTGATAGTGCTATTGCAACCCAGTGGTATTTTCACCACCTAATATATATTTCTTGTATTCTTTCATTTCTATCATTTTTTGTCTAAATTGAGATCTGATTGTTGTTCAAGGAAGTCTAACTATCATCTACCACCTCAAATAGGTCCCTCTGTCGTTAATTTTATTCTTTTGTCTATTTTATAGGTCAAGTGATAGCACCATCATCAAGATATAGCATCAATGATGCTTCTATAAACTGGAAATACTTTTTCCATAGTGGGAAAATAGGTTCTTTTACCTCATTACCCTATCATTTAAGCATTTATGATCTAATTTATATTTGTTGTTTGCATAAACTTAGATTCTTTTTTTTGTTTATTGGTAAAATAGATAAGAGGGAAAGAAAGAACTAGTTCGTCTTCATTATATAGAGAACAATATTAATCATTAATCTTTAGCATTTAATAAAAAGCACATGTAGCTACATATTAGGCTTTGTGTGTTGCATTTTCTTGCATCCTTGACTCAAAATTATTTTCTTCCTCCTCAAAATCAAAAGAGCATTTATTGTAGATCTTGGAAGGGAAAATGCTTCTTAATTTTTTCCTAATAAGCAATGTGTCTTCCACAATATTAATGATCATACAATTAAGAAATGCATGGGCCTTAGGAACCTAATCTAAGGTATAATAAATCAATTTCAAGTGGTTCTTAGTAGATCTAAGTCTCAACCTTCTTCTAATCAATACATTGAAAATTATTTAGAATCCACTGCTCGATCATAATCAAAATTGAAATGTAGCAAATAATGTTTATTACAAGAATGTCCCACCTCCAAACCAAAGTATGGTGGGAATAATCTATTCTTTTAATCATCCTTCTTCTATTTGTGTTGTAACTAGACAACAAAAAAAATCCTTCATTTGATCAACCTTCTAGACCTTATTAGGTCCTTCGTAAAAATAAATTATCCCATGAAGGACCTCCATTAATCATTCTATCAAGAGCTAATACTAAGGGTACTTTTGATTTGTTCCATCAACCTAAAAGTACCCAAGCAAAAATATTCCTTCTTGAACTTCTTGGGACCTCTCTGACTCATAAGGACATCTTACTCAAAATTTTGAGTGAGCAAGTTGTTCCTCAAGACCTTAATCAAAATGACCTCACTTTTGTAGTGGGATTCATTTGGATTAATCATGCAACTATATCATTCAATGATGATGATATCCCTCAATCATTTATGGTTAGAGAGCTCCCATTGTATATCATAGATCATATTGGTGATAGGTTCATCAAACAAATCCTAGTTGATAATGGCTCTAGTTTTAATGTTTGTAGCCTAAGATTCATTGGTCATTTTAGGTTAACCAAACATGATTTGGGGAAATTTGATATTTCTACTAGTGCATTTGATAAAGGAGAGCATGAGGATAGTGGTAGTATAATCTTTGAAACTAACACCTCAAGGTTGAACTGTACATTATCAATAATCTTTTATGTAATATCTTGTGACTTAACCTACAACATTCTTCTTAGGAGGTCATGGATCCATAAGATGTGGGTCATTCCTTCAACCCTTTATTAGTGCCTTAAATATGAATATAAGGGTAAGATCTATCATATTTCAACCAAACCTAAATACTTATTGTTGAGTGGTAATTTTGTCCAATTGCAAAACCACACTCACCCTTAGGATTTTGATCACAAAACCCTCTCTTGCAAAGAAGTTAAAACAAAAACAACTTCTCCAAGGTTTTGCTATGTAAGCATTGCACATGTGTATTAGTAATATCAATGAAGATATATCAAATAAGTGCTAGGAATACCTTAGTGATTGCAAGTAATTGTTAACAAGGGGGCCTGTGTTGGTTTATTTTATCATTCTATACTAATTATTATTCATAGAAATGTGATCGACCCTCATATGACCATGATGTAAAGCCTTAGTTCCTTTTATCTTGAAGGATTTTAGATATATTTTATGTTATTTTGATTAAGTAGATTTAAACAAATTTTTATCTTGCATTAAACCCTACTTTGAACAATGAAATAGAAGATTAAAATCTCTCTAAATGTGAATGTGAAATGAAGATTGGATTCCTTTTAAATTGCTTTGTGCATGAAATAAAAAAACATGAAATAAATATGCATGTGTAACTATGAAATGTAAATGGCCTTAAAATATCATTATAAATTATCCCTCTTTAATCACAATTTTCATAAAGAAGAAGTGATTTAACACTTTAAAACAATAGCCTTTGATATAATGTATAAATTATCTCTCTTTAATGAAATCAGAATTTTCATAAAGAGAGGTAAATGTATTGCTCCAAAAATGATGGCCTGTGGAATGCCATATAAATTACCCTCCTTTAATGAAATTGTAATTTTCATAAACGGCAGTTCATTTATTTCTTGCAAATAAAAATTCAAAGCTAAAAAAAATTGATTTACCTTCAAAATGTGAAAAAATAAAATTTTGAAATTATAAAAATCCTTATAAAATAGCAATTGTAAATCATTTTTATAAATTCAAAATGGCTTCGGAATGAGCTCAAAATTATTTTGAATGAAATGTTAAATATAATTCTTCATACCCATTTATTTATTTTTGGCATTTTAATTTTTTTTTTATATTAATCGTTGAAGTTTTAAAAAAAAAATTGCAAAAGGAAGATGTAGAAAAATAAAAATAAAATAGCAGAAATAAAATGGATTGTTGCAACTTAAAAATTTTCCCATAGACCCCGCAAGTGTTAGTATTCTGCACAAAAACCAACATTAGTGTTACTCGAATTCACGTAGTCAAACAACTAATGAGGTGCAAGCTTCTAAGGAAATTGTGCTATATATCATAAATGACAAACAAGCCCCTCACAAATTGGCATAAAACCTGATGTATTTTCAATATATTACAACAGAAATATTTTCAACATCAAGCATGAATGCAGAATACATGGCCCAAAGTTGGCATCATGAGGTGAAAAATAAAAGTCCAACAGTATGGCAAAACAATACATCCATGACCTCCAAAATGGTCCAACCTCTGGCCTGCAAAAATTCCAACCCTCTTTTCTCCATTTGATGGGATATTTAAAATTTTAGAAGGAAACTTTTGCTTCCTCTTTCTGCTTGTTCGTTTCATTTCTCCTTTCTGGTTTAATTTTTCTCCAACGACGCCCGTTATATTTTCCATAATGCTTGATTTCCTTTTCCTTTGGCCCATTAGTTCCTTGGATTTTTTTGTTTTGTTTCAAAACACGTGTTTCATGGCTTTATTATCTTTTTTAATGCTCTTGTCCCTCAATAAAATTTCACCCCTCCTTATATATGGTTTGTCATATGCCATGGTATAAAGGACACGCTCTTCTTCCATGAGGTTGGTGGCAAGGTCCTCAACAAGCATGTGAGAACCATCATAAAGTTGGCAGATGGGGATGAGATGTAGGTCATCAATAGAATCAGGGATCTATAAATCATCATATAGATAAAGATCTACATGATGAATCCATGGGAGGTGAGGGGTATTGGAGGGTAATGGTGCATTGGCAGATCGTAATATGTATGGAGTGGGAAGGAATTTTGTAGCTATGGGAGTGGTGGAGATATCATCGAGGTTAATGAAATCATGGATAGGTGGAGGAATGTAAGTTGGATGGTGATGATATCATAGCAGGGTATATAAGTCAACGAAGATCATGTTGATCGATGTTCTAGATAAGGGTGATGGAGGTGATGAGGGTTGTGATGAATCAAATGAGGATAGCAATGAATCCAAAAATGGTTGGTTGCGACATGGATTTAATACCACAGGTGGGGAAGGTGAACAAGGACATGGGCCAGAAGGTGGTGGTTGGTCATAAATAGGGAAAAATGGAATAGCGGGTGGGGGTGAAGAAGGAGGATTTTTGGGCGAAGGTGGGGCAGTGGTCAAAGGTGGGTCAAGGGACAAGTTGGTGAAGTGATGGGCGAGGGTTTCAACTTCATGGGGAGAAAGAGGTTCATGCGATGGAGATGATGGAAATAATGTGGATGGGATATTGATTGTGGAATGTGGGGAAGAATAGCGTATCAGAAAAATTAAGCTCAGATTCATCATCAGAAGGAAGGTTTTGGGGATCAAGATCCAGATTTTGCAACTCATGCTCAAGTGTGTTGCTTGTTGGAGAATGATAACCAACACCTGATCGATTGGTAGATTTACGTGAGGGAGGATGGATATAGGTGTGAAACCCATGTTCCTATCTCCCTATGCCATATTCTTGCCAATTATACATACGTAAATAGTGCCATGCAAAATTAAGAATTGATATGTGGTCAAGGTTATCACAAAATCGAGTTTGAGATGATGGAGGTACTGAAGGATCTACGGATGAATCAAGTCCCTCATATATGAAGTTCATATAATTATTGGAGGGGCCTAGAGGAACAACTACCCCAATAGTCAAGGGTATGTCATGGGGGCGACCAAAGTCACGGATCAATTGGATGTTGGAGGGAAGGACCCGAGCATTGTAACTGTTATACTTACCAGGACCTGGGGTGGTCATGAGTATTGAGACGTGAGGAGGGGTCGTGTGCTCAGGTGGAGGGGAGGACCCCATGGATGGTGGGTGATATGGTGGAGGGGAGGACCCCCTGAGTGTTGGATGAGATGGTGGAGGGGAGGACCCCCTGGGTGGGGGTGCAATAGGTGGGATACCGGAGGACACAGTGAAGGCAGAAGTAGCAGATTGAGCTAATTGTTCATCAAGTCGAGAGGCACATTGTGTCCATTCATAGCATTTAGCAGGTGTTCCATTGATAGGGTGATTGGCATGGGTGAATTTTGAGGTGGGAATGGAGGAAATAGTGGATGAACTGGATATGACCCGCATTCATGCCAAGCGAGGCACAAAGCGGTGGGAAGTGGAATGAGGTGTGGGAAGAACTGGTGGGTCGTTGGATGAATATGGAGTGGAGGGTGTAGCAGAAAAGTTAAATGGTTGTGGTGGCATCAAAGGTGAGGAAGGCTAATGAGAGAATATGGGAATAGGTTGTGATGTGGAAGGTTGAGGTGGATTGGAGGAGGTAGATGCAATATTGCTTGGAGCAAGTGGTGAAGGGTGAAATTATGAGGATGATGGATAAGTGTTATCAAGAGTTTAGTGTGGAGTAGGAGTGAATTGCATGGATGACAAGGGTGGACCAGGTGGAAGGGTGATAATATTGCATAATTAAAAGGGATCACCGTCGATGGGGATGTAGTGGACTAATCCATTATGAATATATTTGATACAATGATGAAGTGTGGAAAGGATGCATTGCATGTCTCGAATCCATGGTTATCCTAAAAGGATGTTATACTGCATCTTGCATTCAATAACATGGAAGAGAGTGAAAATTATTTTGGCACCTGCCTTGATGGGCAAGACAATAGTACCAATGGTGGGACGCATGGAGCCATCAAAGGCTTGAAGATCCATGGATGGGGTGGCAATATGGGAAGGAGGAAGGCAAAGGTGTTTCAAGGCAATGATAAAAATAATGTTGATGGATGAACTGATATCAATGAGAACATGTTTATAGGTAACGACATTGATGGAGGCTTGGATATGTAATGGGGGATCTGCTCCCTCACCTACAACTTCTATAAATTCATGGTCATGGAAGCTGATAGAAGGTTGTATGTATCTCTGAAAATTACCAATAAATTTGACAAAGGAGTTGGCATCTTGGGTCTTGAGATCAAGAGAGTGAAGGATAGAATCAAGGGCTTCACGACGAGATTGAAACTGCTGCAAAAGGTCATATATGGATAACCTTGCAGGGGTGGTATGGAGCTGGTAAGAAATACAACCACAGATGGTGATGACATTCCATAGGAGAGGTGGAGGAATTGGTGGGGTGACAATGGAAGTTGTGATAGGTGGTTGCTAAGAAGTCAAGGGTTGTTGGGTAGCTGTAGGGGTGGATAGCATTGATTGCGAGTGGCAATATTAATCATACCCATAAACCCCTACTAAGAAGGTCCTTTATTGACATGATTAACTTGGCATGGATCAGTTTGAGGTGGATTACCCCTGTGCTCAGGTAATGGATTTTGGTATATCCCCAAGTTTTGATTTTGTAGTGCACGGGGATTGGAGACCTAAATAGTGCCTCGATCGATAAGGTCTTTCACGACATGGTGAAAGATGCAATATGAATCGATAGAATGGCCATGTTATCGATGATAATCATAGAAAGTCTACAGATTGTGGTCCCATGGAAGAGGAAATTTTGGATCAAGTGGTTGTACATTAGGCAAATTGATGAGACCAACCTCGGTTAGTCTACAGAATAAAGTGGGCATGGGCTCGAACAAAGGTGTCCAATTTCATGGAGGACGAGGCGGGTGTGGATTGCGACCTTGGTACAAATTATATTATGGTGGGGGAGTGCTTGGGTATGTAGTGGGAAGGAGTGGAGGATTGGGTTGGTATTGATTTTTAGGAGATTGTGGAGGAGTGGGTTGTGGATCTTGGGTGAATGCAACTTGTGGTGGTGGATATGGAGAATTGAGAAGAACCTGATTGGTTTGGGGTGTTTGGGTGGTAGGTGGTACATATGGAGGGTGGTTGTAGGATTAAGTGGTGAGGTAGGGTTGCTTTTGATACAATTTATTTTTTTTCATGTGGACCTTGATGTCCTCGATTACTTTGGCCTGGGAAATGGCTTCCTCAAATGTCCAACTTTGATGAATTTGCAATGTTTGGGATATTTTTTTATGGCAACTCTTGGTGAAGATATTTATGAGCTCTGAGTGTAGGATGGAGAAGGCTATATCATGAATGACCACTCACCACCATGCAACAAAATTGGTAATAGGCTCATCATCCCACGGATGTAATGCATAAACATTGGACAGGGTAAGCTTGGTTTTAATTTTGATGGATAAGTGCTCTAGAAATAGATTGGCCAATTGTTCAAAAATGAATATACTATGATGAGGAAAATTATTGTACCAATCTAATGCTTGCCCCCAAGTGAAAATGGAAATGTGCGAAGCATAAGGGTATCACTACCATGAAGCTGGTAATAAGAAAAGCGATAGTTATTAAGGTGTTCTCTAGGATCTTCCTTACTTTTAAATTTATCAAATTTAGGAATCTCAAATCTTTAAGGATATGGATGTATAGGAACATATGAGTGAATTGGTTCATTTCACAACTCATCATATGTGGGTTTTTAGGGCCCATAACTAGTTGTGCGCAAATCTAATGTACGAATATGCTCCTGCATGGCTTGAAATTCGCTAGAGAGCACCATGGTATTATTAGGTGGATATGGAAATGGAAGTACTAATGTGGGTGTAGGTAATGGCTAGGTTGCAAATAATCTAGATGTGGTGGATATTACAACTATTTATCCTCCCACATATGATAGTAAGCAACCTGGTTTGGATCAGACATCGACATGGTCTGATATTGTGGGATAGGAACCTGAGATGGGTGGGGTGAAATGTATGAAGAATGATAAGTGGGTGGCAGCTGCTACTGGTCATAATACCTGGGGGTCTGTGATATCAGAATGGGCACCTACTACTATTGTGCATATGGATAATTCGGTTGTTCCTGATCAATGGTAGTGGAGGACCATGTGGGTGGTGAAGTGAAGAATGTGGATGGTGCAGAAGAGGGAGGTGGAATAGATGTTGATGTGGTAAAGGTTGACTGATGTGAAGACAAATTTGGGACTGATGAGGATGAAGAGGGTACTGATGGAATGGCGAGAAGGGGCTTTGGATAAATTGAGTATCAAGGTATATGACCTTGATAATCGGGGTTCAACGATGGAGGGCGAAAGGAAGGTGGAGGAGGTAAGCAAAATAATGAAGCAAGAATCGATGAAGATCCATAGGATGAAAATGGTGGATAGCTGGTAGGTGGATAGGTGGTGAATTATGGTGTGAAATGTGGTGGTTGGGAGGATGAAGATGCCTTTTGATGGCAGACCTACAACAAGGGATGGGAGAGATCAAGGGATGTCAGCTAGTAGTACTAAGATGGGTGTGAATAGTATTATGGCAAGGGCACTGAAGGTGGATGGGATGAAGGCTGGTAACTCAATGAATCCTACTGAGAGAACAGGATTTAGGATGAGGATACAGTAGGAGGATGCATGGAGTGAGGGGACATGGATATCATACCAATTGTCTAGATAATGGTAACAACATCAGGTATGATTTGAGAGACAATCGATCCAGAGTTGTCTCCCAAAAGTGGATGGGAGGAATGCTCGAGGAATGGATGGGTAGCTAAAAGTGAATCAGGTGGAGTGAACTCAAACATCACCATAACTGGTATGGGGTATTCAGGAGGGATATATATGACATGTTGGCAGTATGTGGATGGAGGATTAGGAGGGGAGAGATCTTCCAAAGGAGGGGTCTCCTTGAAAGTCTCATCCAAAATATGATATGGAGCGAAAGATGCCATATGAGATGTGGTACTAGTACTAGGGGTGAAATGCCCTATCAATAGGTTAGGAGGACCTATAGTAGTAACTATATTAGACTCGAAAGATGGATCAATGGTCTGAGAACTAGAAGCACATGTCATCATGACAGTTCATTGAGCAAACTTAGTGGCATAATGAAGGGCTTCATGCATTAGACTACGTATAATTGGCATGAACCTGTGTGCATAAGGTATGCTAATAGTAAACAAATGTGAAATATAAACTTAGGAGTTGTCTATGACTGACTAGGACACTATCTGGTATCAAAAACATAGGTTCGCACGTGTGGGGTATGATCCAAAAGGTTTGCACTCTAGGGGTGTGAACCACCTAAATGAGAAATAGATAATAGATAGGTTTTGTATGATGTTTCCATGTCTTGTGTGTGTAATATAGAACCTAAAAAATAGGTTTGCACTCTAAAGGTACGGACCAACTGGTTCGCACTCCAAGGATGCGAACCACCCAAATCTGTGATAGAGAGTAAATTTTATGGAGTGAATGTTCTTTGTATGTTGTGGAAACCTGTGTGATGCATTTTTATAGCTTGGTACCTATATTTTCACACATAATCAAGCAAAATAAGTTTGAGTGTAGGGGAATCACACTAGGAGGTGCAAATCGATTAAAAATAGACTGTGTAGTGTGAAGCACAGAAGTGAAACTATGGAACAACTGATAAGTGTGTTATAGCACGTTTGATGTGTTGTTGTAACCACTTTTTTTGAGACTCAACAATAATCAAATGTTCTTTCTTTCTTTTTTCGTGTGTTTTAATGTAAGTATGTATCTGCCCTAGGAAACAAATCCAGGTAAAGGGTGAGTGCTACATTAAAATAGATATGTTGTGACATAGAACCTCCTGCAACACCCAAAGGTGCACAAAATAGAACTATATCCAATAGGAAAATGGTAACCTAGATGTAAAAGGCACAGTAAAATGATATCCTAAAGGGGGGACTCAAAATGCTCTGAGTCAATAAACTCTCACGAAGAGAGGTTGTGCTATCAATGTGCTGCTATGCATGGTCAACAACCCCATGCGGTTGCTTCACCCTCGTGTATAAGGTGTGCACAATAACGATTAGTCGCACCACTAATTATTTGAAAAGCCTTGTGGTTAAGGGGCTTTCTAAAACTACCCACTTTGAAGGTACCTTCCAATAATTAATTTTGGATAACCAACACTCAAATTTGGAAGAACCATTTAGATATGAAGTCTGAATCGATCCACCTGGGGGGCTACTATGGTGTCTAATCCGGAGGTGAGCCAGTGGAGGGTAAACCCAAACCTCACTAAACTCTGGTGGTGAATTGGTGATGAAATCCAATTCAGGCTGGAGATGAAGCCCAACTCTTTACACCATTTAAATAGAACGTGAGTGTGTGGTTTTTGTTTGTGCGGTACTATTTTAGAAGCAAATCTAGATTAAATTCCTTTTCAAAAGAAATTTATGCTAACATGCCTTTTCAAAATAAATATATTTACTTGGCTTTGTGAGAAACAAACTTAATCTATTGATTTTAAAAATGGAAATCTAATTAAGTGGTTTACACAAAATCAAATTTACACTATTTGTGTTCAAAAGGGAATCTAAGTAATTGCATTTGAAAATAAATGACTGCAATTGAAACTAATATAAATGCTTTTGGAATGGAAATGAATTAAAAATCAAATCTAATTAATTGCTTGGGAAAGAGAATTACTTGAAGGAAAATTTCTGAAATGTAAATATAATCTAGAAAACAGCTTGAAAACCTAATTACAGCAAACAAGAATATGTGATGCTTGTGGAATTTGTAGCTCAATATGTAATATTAGCTTCAAAATAGAGGAAAACTAAAGAATTTCACACAAAACTAGTGTCCAGGTGAGTGTAAACGTCTCTCATATGCCCTCTGCTCCAAAACTCTGTGGATTTGGAAGGCTCGCACTCCTAGGGTGTGAACCTATCTTCTACTAATAGTTCGCGCTCTTAAAGTGTGAACCAAAATTTAAAGACGGAGCTGACTGTTTTTGGGGTCGTGGTGATGATTTTGATATCTCTAGAGTATTTTTAGCATAGGTACCTACATAGAAAATTCTAAAAACTTAATTTAAGTGTAGCAAGACGACCAAAACTCATAAATATTTTGTAAATACCTAAGTAAAATAAATGAAAAAAATGTAAATTAACTACTGATTTGGTTTCAAAAGATACAAGGACGCTTTAACCTTGCATACACCATGGTAAGAGACAATTTGTGGTCTAGGTATGGGGGCATGCAAACCCTAGGAACATGAGGATTCTAACCTCCCCTGACTTACCTTGTCATTGGTTGTGGGTGTCTAAACCAATACCTGGGTATCAAGCAATAGTTTTGAGGTAGATTGGGGAATTCACACGCCCAAGTGTGTACTCACTACTCTCTTTGTAAGCTTACCGATGCACTAGTGAACCTTTGTTGGTTTGGCCTAAGATGTCTTTCAGGGCATTTGTGTTGGTTTGTGGGTTTCTTCAAAGATGACAACTACCTGCCATACAAAACAGACCACAATTTTTGGTTAGAAGGTGATTAATCTAATGCTTTGTGGGGGTCCCATCGGGCGTGCCAGAATAAAACTACCAAAAATATGCTAATACATTCATTCAATATCAAATAATCTACTACATTTTTATTGATAATCATAAAAGGGGATTACAAGAATCGATATCCTTTAACAATTTTGCCCTGAAGACTACAATGGGGTCTCCCCTGAGGAAGCCCTTTTAGGTGTGGTACAAAGATAGCACGATTCATCTTTTGTGGGTTCCTTGATGTAGATGGGATTCTTGCTCATGTGCCACTGCTTTTTGGATGCTTCCTTGCACTTTTTTGGACCTGTAAACCTGCAAAATCCTGTTAGTGCATTGGGGGGTCTGCCTCAGTCAAACCCCATATTTATGAAGACAAAAGACTCATAAAAAGTGCTTAAAACATGAAATTAATTGCTAAAAACAACATAAAATAAGAAACTAAGCTATTCTTATCTATCCGGGTGATTATGGTGCCTGTTGTAGAGGTTCGCACTCCTAGGGTGCAAACTGGGTGGTTCGCATGTGTGAGGTGCGAACCGGTCCTTTTTCGATCGAATTTCTCAGATAGCTTCTTCGGATGCTCCAGATTGGTTTTTGACCTACAATTTATCTGATTCAGCCTCTAAAAATATACTTTCTGGTGGAGTTATCAATCTATCTCACTCACAAAATAGTGTTATGAAAGAGACCAGTTGATTGTGATGCTCGTATGATGGTTGTGTAATGGATGTATGATGGATGTAATGGCAGTAGTGATTTCGACAGAGTTTCAGTATGCAAAAGTGAGTTTTTCTAAAATGGTGAAAATGTCCTTCTATTTATGTAGTGGGCCAAGGTGAGAGAAATGGGATGAGGTGTCCCCTACGAGGTGGCAATGGTGAGGTGTCCACCAAAGAGGTGTCCCCTAAGGTGTCCTAGGTCATAAGTGAAGTTGGGTGAGATAATCCCTCACCCATCCAAAAGTAATGATGATTTAGCATAAATATCAATTTGTCATTAATATTTAGCTTTATTGAAATATCTTAGGATTAAACAATGATTTTTGTGTGCAAAAGTCTCCATCTTGCATTAATGACCCAGGGTATGTGAGGTGGAGAAATATATGGGTGAAAGGTGGTAGGGCTAGGCTATACTAGGCTAGGTGAGGTGGAAAGCTATGCTAGTCAAAGTAGACTATGTGAGGTGGAGGCTTTTAATTAAATCAATATTAGATCTAATTAAGTGTGAAATTAGCCATAAAGCATAATTTGACCAAAGTGTTGACTTTTTTACCATAAAGTGCTTTTTGACCATGGTGAGGGTTTCAACCTTAGTTGAGTTGGCATGAGGTCGCATGAGGACCTATGGTTAAGCGTAGGAAGGGTATTGGCTAGCCCAAAGGGGTTAATGATGATGAATAGTGATTTTTGATTAATGAATAGTGCTTTTAGCCAATTTATGCAATTTTTGAGGGTTTTACAAATTGATTGACCATGGAAATTAGAAGAGGGACAATGTGCAACTTTTAGGTGTCTACAGTATGATCATGGCATCTTCATGGGTTATACCATGGAGGGGTGCTAGTGCGAAAACATCTTCAAGATGTTCTCAAGCAATTCCCATGGTGCCATTATATTTGGATAAGGTTTTTAGGGTACCTTTGGGAATTTTATGCCAGCATTGGAGGTTCAGTGGGCCGAGGTCATCCCACTGGAGGTAACACAACTAAGCCATATTGGTACCAGTATTTAGAGGTCCTGATTCTTATGTCAGAGTCAAATTCAGAGTCACCAAATGAACATACTATCTTCGCTAGTGAGGTCAAGGTTGTTCATCGAACCTTGAGTCCTTTGGGATGTTTGAATCTTTAGAATAGGAAGACGACTAATATCATGATCTAAAAAATTTGCACAATCAAATTCACTAGGTGATTTGGAGAAGATATGGGTAAATCAGAGTATCTCCAAACTCTAACTTCCTTAAACATGGAAACTCAATGAGTTCACTAGTAGAGTCACCAAAAACCATTGGTTAAACATTCGACACCGCGTGGAGGGTGGGGGTGGACCAACACCAACATTGAACGATTACCACTTAGCAAGGTTAGGGTGATCGATCTTCGAAGAAGGCCAATTCCTCTATAGTGTTTCTAGCTATCTATGTTGCAAAATGGAAAAATGGGAAAATGGGGTAATGGAATGGAGAAATGGTCGTATCCAGAACTCACAAGGATGGGTATAGCCACATCAAGACACATGCAAGTTGTACACTCCAAGAGAAAACACAAACCTAACACCTAATAGATCAACCAACTATACCTTCACTATATGCTTTGGAGAATAGGGCAAAGAGAAAATTTTAGAATTGGTGAGTGGCTGCATGAAATCCAAGAAGCAGAATTAGAGTGCTCTCATCCAACCAACTTTAATAGAAATAAACCCTCACCCATGTTATGAATGCAGATTCCAGATCCACTAATAAATTTCATGAAATTCATATTGTAGAATTATATGAAACCACTTAACTAATCAAAGCAAAAATAAGCACTCACACATTCAATGCAAATAAATTAAGGTAAAATCAGAGACCAAACAATGATAAGTTTATATTTCCACAGAGGTGAAAACCTTACATATGAATTATAATGGCTAAAGAACTGCCCTTGGAAATGACCAGCATTTCACTATTTATAAGTATTTTATATTAAACTTGAAATTCAAACATTAATGGTGTTAGATGGAAAGACAATGCTTGGAGAAGACATGTGATCTGCTAGTACACTGCTCCTCGGGATGGTGATGATCTTCTAGAAGGAGGTAGGTACATCTAGGTTGATCTGATCCCTTGGAGCTACTGACATCTCTATTCAAATAATTAATCTATATCTACCTCACCCCTCTGTCCAGCTGACAGTCCTTTGGTTAGGTGTAAGTTATTGGAATTAATCACCTTGGGAGCAACACATCTCAAATTAGTTACTTTTGCATACGATCACCTAGTACTAAACTATTACAGTAATGATTAATCTTTTTTTTGAATTTTAGGCGATGGCGGTAGTTTGCATATCGAGCAATTACTTAATTTGTCTTGTTTTCCACCCATGGAGTCATCAAGGAGGGTGGTCACTTGCTCAAAGCTCTGCCCAATTTGCACTTGAAGGTTCCACCCGAGAATGGACCAGAGTCTCCATCCTTTCTGTGGATGGGGTTTTCTATATATCCACCCTTTTTGACCGCTTAAAATGTCCGCCCAACAAGTAGGTGGATATTTTGGATAGTTCCACCCGAAGCAAAGGGTAAATCATCTGTTCATCTCCATTATCCGTCCTGTTTCCCTAAACAAACCACCGTCCACTTGTTGCTTGTATCTGCCCATTATTTTTGTCATCAATTCTTATCCATCCACTAACATTTCCAAAACTTGGTGAACTCTAAGAGAAGCATCATTCTGGAAAAATAAAGTGGGTGAAGCAATGCAAAATTGCACCCATAGGCCTCAAGAGCATTTTTCATAAAGTTATCAACAACTCTATGAATGACGAAGTTGCTTGTTGAATTTTTTGTTTTCTCTCCAATATTTCTAACACTTCTTGAATAGATCAAAATAAATTCTTGAGCACAAAGTTATACCCCTAACAGTGTTAGCATAAAAAAATAGATATTCGAAGATTTTTGGACAAAAAACCATACCCTAGAAAGGTCACAAGCCTGGATCAATTGAAATATGTTTCCATATTTTTCAATTGTAATATTGATCCTTATAAGAATTTTCCTAGCCTTTGCATAGTTTTTAGTTGAAGTACCATATGATTTATGGTAATTTGCATAGTTATTAGTTGAATTTCACCTTCATTATTTAGAAAAAACACTACCTTCATCAGCTTTTCCTGTGTTTCTTTTATTTTAAAAAAAAATAGTTATATGGGATTGAAAAAGGACCCACCTATATTACATCATGACCACACAGTGCTATTACAAATTAGTAATTATGCATATATATATGTGGTAAGATTCAAGCCTTGATCTCCTTCTTAAAAATAGAGGAATCTAATCACTTGAGCTCATGTCATTTGCTTTTTTGGATTTTCTTTGGAAGCATTTGTAAACTTAATTTTGATAAATCCAATTTTTGGACATTTTCATTTCACCATAGATCCAACTAAATCCTTTGTGTTAAATCCATTATCAGATGACCCTTCCATGTATATTCAAATTTTATAACTAAAAGTCTACCATTTCTTTTTTTGTACTTGAGATTTCCTATAATGAACATTATGTATGTCAATATTATATAAAGATGCAATAATACGATTTCAAACTTGGGCATCATTTTGAGTTTTATTTTAAATTTTCTATTTTTTAAGCTATAAATTTCAACATGTATTGGTAGGACCAAATCCCCCAGACTATATAATGTTTTAGCTTTGAAATAATTAGTTTAATATTTCATGAACTCTTTTAGTATTTGATGAATCTACCCAAGATATTCTCATATTTAAATAAAATAAAATAAAAAAGCAAATCCCAAATGGTAAGTTTTGTTTTATTTTTTAATACTTATTTATTTATTTATAGTTTTTTATTGGTTATATAGATCTCTATGGGAAAAACCTATTCACACAGAATTTTATTCTTATTAGAAAATAATTTGATTATATGATATTGAAATGTTCCCATCCACATTACATTGTGACCATATGGCGGTGTTATAAAAGCTTGGCAATTATGCATGTATTACATAGTAAGATTTAAACTTAGGCTTCTTTCTTAAAAGTCAAGGTATTTAATGAACTAGGCTTATGTTATTTGATGTTTTTTAATATTTGTATTTTTTTTTAAGAATTTGTAAGCTACATGAGGTTTTTATTTGTGCCACTCCCATCAAAAAAATAAAACATTTCATTATGGTCATTACATTGTTGCAAGTTTAACTAAATCATATTTAGATTGTCTTTTTATCAAACATGTTTTTCATTTGCTTTTATAATAAATATGTTCTTGATATTTCTCAAAGTATTATGTATTCACAATTAACAACTTGATATCATTTTATAAAGAAATAAAAGTTCACTTGATCATTTACCTTTAAAAATTAAAATTTAGCCAAGATAAAAATCAACACTACAAATGTCTAAAATATCTACTACCTAGTTTCCTCTATAAATATATTAGGCATAACAACATGTCTCTCACACATCCCTTGTACATATATCTTTAATGGTCTTATTCATGGCCCTAATATTCCAATATATCATTTTTATCAACACTTTTTGTTTTTATTTATGGGCTCAATCCCACTTCTTGTTAATGCTTGTGGTAATTGCTTTTATTGTTCCATTATTATTTCATGATCTCTTTTCAAATTCTTATCTTCTACGGTGTCTTGTCATCTTTATTGTAATTCCTACCAAATGAGTCATTCCTATAAATCCAAAACTTGGGAGATCTCAATCCATGACCTTTTCAAGGTAACAAAGCTTTGCCAAAATTTTATCTATGGTCTTTTAAAAGCAACACAATTCTTCCAAAATCTCTATAGAATCATAGCAACCAAGCATTGTATATGGCATGATTATGTCATAATCTTGCAAAGGTTATCCTTACAAGCACTTAATATTTTGTTCTTACAAGCATCCAATTCTCCAAGCAAGTCTCTAATCAATTCTACGAGCCCTTAAGTAATCATCAAGCCTCCGCCATTAATAAGCAAGCTAGCAAGCTTACAATAAGTCTCCAACAAAGAGGAAACAATCTTGTGTCTTGATTTATGCTCTTTCCCTATATTTATTTTTGGTTTTTCTTTGTCTTTGCAGCTTTAGATATTTTATCTTATACACTTATAGTTAATCTTGCATTTTGCATTTGTTTCAAAAACACGTATTTCATGGCTTTGTTATCTTTTGTAACGCTCTTGCCCCTCAATAAAATGTCACCCCTCCTTATATATGGTTGCCATATGCCATAGTATTATGCTATATCATGACCCCCTTGCCATCAAATAACATTCCACCTTATTGTACGCTACCATGCAATGCATGGCGACTTCAAGGAAAATGGCATTATGATTTATATTTAATTAAAATCCCCACCGTAGCTCTGACAATCAGAAACAATACAAAATCATCCTCTTTATCATGGAAATGGACAATTTGACTACAATGGACTTTCTCATTGTCATAAGAGAATACCTACACTCTTATATGTCTACGGGCAAGTTGATGGCAACAAGAGATGATTCACACTGCACCAAAAATTAAACCATAAACCCCCAACATGATTCCACATATTCGATCATCGAAGGATTACTGTCGTGGGCCTTAGAACCAACTTGGGAGGCCACATCAAATACCCATGGCTATCTTCAAAAATTGTTAAGTTGCTCATCCATCGATTTAACTGCCTTGTCTAACTTTGTTTGTCTACCCTGCTTTACCACCTCCATGTAGCCATCCTCATTGTAAGATATGTAATCTAATCCACCATTAGCTCATCTGGCTTGGAGTGCATGTTCTCCACTGTGAAGTGCCTTCACCACAGGTTTCATCCACAACATCTAATCAATCCTGTGTTGTGTCATCGTCGAATTTTGATTAACCTCCAAATCGTTGTTTGTGTTTTCTTCCCACCCTTACTTTTTATTACATTCACCACCATAAGATTACACGTTGTTGTGCATTATTATATGTGTAGATCAACGTAGACCTCCACCCTACCAAGCACTTAACTGGCTTGATAACACTTTGAAATGCTCTTCTAATGGCAACCGCTTCTGACTAAAGTCGATGTCATCCTCCCATGTTAGATTTTTGTTCCACTTTAATGCATTTTCTTCTCGCTACCTTCACTGTGTGTCAACTGCTCCATCACCGCAGTCAACATCCCATCCACACTGCTACATGATCCCACGAATTTGTTTGGCCTCTAAACTCACCTCCGGTTGATTTGCATAACACCCGATGGTGAACGACGTCACCCTCTAGTAGAGATCGGAGTGATGAGAATGCCTAGCTTGATCTCCCATTCGAAACACAATGTTCTCCCGTGGGCGCCATGTCACGTCCCTAGCTGTGTATTGGAAATGGATATAACACTCCACATGGATAATTTTGAGTTGAAATTGAAGTAAATCTTCTATCTTTAGTCCATGGTTTCCTTTGTTACTCGGTAATTTATATGCCCACGTCAGAGCCATTCATCCTCCGTGTCAAGTTATTTGAGGGGTCGTGTTGATGTCGTTTGAATCCTCTGCCAGGTCACTATTCATGTCCTCTTGGTGTGTCTCGGCAGCTTTCGCATCCAAGCTGCCCATTCATCGGAGTCTATACCCATCATTGAAAGGCTCCTCAATGTCCCTCAGTTAGGTCAAACTCATCGCTGGTCCCTTTGCGCATCCCACGGGTCATCCTCGTGGAGTACCTTGAAATCTGCATCTCCTATCTTAACCGAGCTCCACTCTTTGTACACTGCAATCAGAAACGTTGGGGAATCAACATAAATTTCAACAAACACATCAAAGTTATGTGAATGAAAGTTTAGAAGTGGAATGTGAAAAAATGCAACCAAGAAAAGACAATATTATATTGCAAAGTTTAACCCAACATATGTTCACAAGGAAAAAGCATATATAGGCGCTGAAATCAAGTGGAAGGAAAAATCCTCATTGCTCAGATAAGGACTAAGCTTTCATAGGCTTAGATGTGAAACAGGGAGATGGACAACACCCAAAGAACAATGGAAAGAAAGGATATGTACTTTATGCAGCACAGGGGCAGCAGAGACAGAGGAACACTTTATCTATAAGTGCCTTGACATCCGTGACAAATACAAAGAAACACTTGGAAACGGGTCTATGACAGAGTTATTTGAAGACAGTAAAATAAAAAAAGTTGGGGAATTGCTAACCCAAATCAGCAAGAGAAGGAACAACCTTCTCAAAGATATTAAAGATCATATGATATGATTTGAGCAGTTGTACTTCCATATTTGAGGTCCCATAGACCATATTTGGGTCTCGCGGACATAATTAAAATCTTTAATTTCATTTCGAACATTAACCTTAAATATATATATATATATATATATATATATATTGACTTTAAAACATCAAGAACATTAATGTGTAATTTATTTATTTATTTTATCGATACTTGCATAACTATATATGAATATGAAAATATATAGTTATTTTTATTTTATTTTATTTTTTATATTTTTTAATTTTATTTATTGAATATAATTGTTGGTTCCTATATATATATATATATATATATATATATATATATATATATTTTTATCATTCTTTATTTTTATTTCGCTTATATATATATATATATATAAGAATATATACATATTTATTTATTTTAATTAAAAATTTATGTTTGGATTGATTTAGTTTAAAAGAATATTAAAATTAATTAACATCTTTCAAACCAAACCAAGACCAAATAAAAGAAATTGAAAGACATAACCAACCATCCACACTACACACTCAAGGCACACAAAAGAAGATACTCCTTAACATACTCATCACTCAAAGAACAACAAAGCACACCACAATGTCCCAAGAATATGCTACCCAGTCAAGAACCTTGACACTCACATTGCAACTCATGGGTATAAATATCTCAGCTTTACCAAAATCTCCAAAAACATAAACAAAAAGGTGGGTCCCCAAGTTTAAGGGCGAGTTGTGCGACAACCACAACACTTACCTACTACCATGTGATTGAGGTTGATAACTCTTAAGGCTTTTTTTTGGCCTTCTCTCAATTCATCTCTTGATTCATCTTCTTCTTCTCAGCTTTCAATCACTGATATATTAAGGTCTCTCACCTTAAGTAATCAACCTAGTAATGAATTTGAAGGTCAAACCTCTAATCTGACCAATATTAACATTAATAATCAAGATAATAATCAACCTTTTTTGGACCTAGCTAAGCTTCCTCTATCTCCTCAAACCTTAGGCTTACCTTCTAGTAGCAAGGGTAAAATGATGTAAATCAAAATTTTCTCCTTTATTTATGTTGGTATTGCTAATGATAATAAAATCCATGGCAGTAAACCTTTCTTAGATGAATGATAATATGCTTCATGCTTCTGGTCAAACTATTTTTCCATTTCAAAACAGATGCTTTCTAACATAGGATATCAAGGTAAAGGACTAGGCCTGCAAGAGCAAGGTTTTAAAGAGCCCTTATAGACTAAATCCTAGCTAGGACATTGTGGGATAGGTTATATATCCAATTGTAGATATTCTTTTCTTCCTTCCTCTTTATCTGGTAGCAAAGATGAAGTCAACCTTCTTGATAAGAAGTCTTATGGTGGCACTATTCCTTAAACAAGTTAGATTCGAATGAGGAGAATGACAATGGTTTTGTTCCTCCTCATAGATTCTAGCTTCTCTAGGTTTATACAATTTTCTAGTGTAAACCTCCTAACCCTAGGCTATAATGATTTTATTGTTAAAAATAATAATTATGAAGTAGAGGACATCCCAAAAAATCCTCAAGATGATCCCTTGGGCTATCTAAGCAAAAATAACTTCTATTTTGGTGGATCTTTTTTCTAAATTACAAATGTCACTCTCTCGTAATTAGTTGATCACACTTAGTCATCCCTAGATCCTATAGATTTTGATATCCTAGAATTTTTGTGTGCTTCCCTTCAATTAGAAGATAAGTCTTGTATTTTGATTGAAAAAACCATGGACATTAATATTGGGACTTGTTGGGAGAAATTCTTACACCCTTAACAGATTTGTCACGCTGCAAGACTTCCCTGATCCAATCAGTACTGTGGACTCTGGTGGATCCACCTCTTTAACTCAAGAAAATATTATCCTAATACTCTAGATAGATCAAGTAGGGTAATGAAACCCTAGAGGTGAGCCTACAATATTTCTTATATGCTCATGCTCATACAGATTTACAAAAATGAAATAAAACTGCAACATAAAATTTGACCAAGTCTGAAAGTAACTCCCAACTAGTGTTTCAAGCTATAGACCAGTGCCTTATCCATTGGGTAATTGTATCTAGACTTAAAATATGATGAATATAGAAGGGGGAGAAGATAAAACTGAGCCAATCACATCCATTCAAATAATGTAACAAAAATGATTCAACATGCCAGTGAAAGAAGATGCCATTTACACATTCAAATGATGTAATAGGTAAATGGGAGAACACATAAAATTGTACATATAATTGCTAAAATGAGGTAATAGGATTGCATTAAATAATAGATAATTACAATGGGAGTCTAATCAGAATAACCAGATCTCACTAAACCAATAAAAATAAATTCTCCATTCAAATGATGAAATAAAAAATTGCAACTCTTTGTTCAAATGATGTAACAAAGAGTCTCCTAGCTTCCAATCTCAACCACTGGAAATAATCTCATTAAAATAGGCACATCTTTAGCAAAACATGCACAATAATGGGGAAGAAAAATGGGTGACTAGACAAGACACACAAAGGAAAATACAACCGACAAGGATGGGCACACTAGTATACCTCTTGCAAAATTACTGTGCAAAAACTTGATGATTTTTTCTATTGCAGAAAATCTCTCATATAACCTACAAATTGGTTCTCATTCAAAGCTTGATGATGGTCCATAATTACAAAAACTACAATTGTTTCAATGATGATCCATAACTGCAACTGTCTTCATGATGACCCATATTATTAATTGTGCTTGTAGTGGTTCTTATTTGTAGTGTGATAGTGGTCTTAGTTGGTCAAAAATACTATTACATAAAGTTTGATGATAATATTTTTTTATAATTGCAACTACCAGAGCTGAATTATGACCTCTCACTATCTCTTAATTGGATCTCGAAAATGACCCATAATAGCCTATCTTTTAGAGGGCATAACTTTTGATCCAACCATTGCGATCAGCTTGAAATTTTTCATGGAGCTAGATAAAGAGGAGGACAATATTGTGGTAAGGTTTTTATACAAGCCTTGAAGATTTTTTAGTGTATTATTAGACCCTAATTCCTTCATCTAGTGCCTCAAAAATGGAATTTAGTATTTTTTTTAGAAAAACCGAAAGAAAGCAAAATGGAATTTAATGAATTTTTAGACATGGATAGGTGTTGAGATTTTCTAGGAGGCCTAATATGAGAAATGCAATAATTTATGTTAATTTAGGGAGCTATCCAGGATTTTTTGAAACTTACTAAAAATAGGGTGGCCAAAAATAACAAATTGCCCAAAAATAGTAATTTTTTTTTTTAAAGGGGGGCAAACTCAAGTTGGATTTTGAGGATCCAACAGGACTCTTTAAGATCCTAAGATCCTTAAGCTAGATAAATCTTGATCCTAATTAAGCATGAGGAATACACCAATATTTTGATAGACTTTAGTGACATCTTTGCTTGGTTCTACATCCATATGTTAGGTCTTGATCCATCCCTTGTTGTCCACCACCTAGTTGTCACTTCTAATTCAAAACCTGTAAAGTAAAAAAATATGGAAACTACATCCCAAAGTCGCTTTACTAGTCAAATAAAAGCTCTAACAACTTCTCAATATCATATTTATCAAATCCATTGACTATTTTGACTTGATCTCTAATGTTTTCCTTGTTTTCTAAAATATATGTAGCATTAGATTTCGCACAAACTTTTGGAACATCATTAAAGCATGTCCCAAGGATGACTTCCATTTACCCAATATTGACGTGATCATTGATTTAACTATAGGATGTAGAATTTTTTCTTTAATGGATAGATTCTCAAGCTAGAATCATATCAAAATTGCTCTTGAGGATCAATCTAAAATATCTTCACTACCTTGTGGGAACCTTTTTCTATCAAGTTATATCTTTTGGATTATAAAATGTAAGAGCTACCTACCAATGAGCCATGACATACAGCTTTTATGACATGATGCATGACATCATGAAGTACTATCAATGATCTTCTTGATTAGTCTTTAAATTAGGAATATCATGTTTGATACCTAAGGTGCATCTTCAAGCAATTTTAAGAGCACAAGGTATGCCTAAAGTCTAAAAAATACATCTTTGGGGTTACATCAAGAAAACTATTAGGATTCATGGTATTCCAATGTGGCATCAAATTTGATCCTAATAATACATTAGTTATTATCAATAATCCACACCCTCAAATTTTAACCTAGCTTTGAAATATCCAAGGCAAAATTTAATCCATTTAGAGATTCATCATATAGCTCACTAACATGTGTCATCCATTTTCCAAGCTTTTTAAGAAGGGTGTGGTCTTCAATTGCAATATTGACTGTCAAGCAACCTTTTATGCTCTCTAGTTTCATCTCTTGTATCCTATTATCCTTCCTAGCCTTTGGTGTTATACATAGTAGAAACAAACCATACCTTAGGAGATAGATTGGTGCAATACGATGGTCAACATAGAAAACAAGTCATAATCTACATTAGGACTTTGGTTAACTATGAAGTCTGCTATAACCCTCTAAAGAACCTTGGTTTTTTCATGGTTTTTACTTTCTAGAATCTTAGACACTAAATGCTTAACCATAAGATACTTGTCATCACAAGGGTCAATCCTTGGTGATATGGCATGCCTAGGCCTTACCTCTTAGGATAAACTATTACTGGGTAATTGCACTTAGCGAATTTAATCTTGAGTTTGCCAACCAAAATTCTAAGTAGAAAGTTATTGTTGACCAACTAGTAGTTGTTCCCTTAGAAGCTATCCATCCCTTAGACTAGACTTTATTGATGAGTTAGTCTTCAAATTAGAAGTCAATAAACCTAATTCTTAGACCCTATACTTAATTTGATGTGTCAAAAAATTAGGGGAAGGATTCATCTTGGTCACTTCTTAGTAGCAACTTATCCCTTTGTTCTTTAATATTAAGTTTTACTATACCAAAAATACCATTTAGTACAAAGCTCCCACCTTATGGATTTATGTATACCTAGCCTTGTAGGTTAGAACCCTCTCCATTTTGGATATTCTTAACTTATTGTCAACCAACTCAATAGTTTTTATCAAAAAAAATACAAAATTCTTAAGCCATACAAAGACATCATTGCTAATCTAATGGATACTTTTAACAAAATAATAATTGAATAAATCCCTAGACCTAGTAACCAATATGCTAACACTATGGTCATGCTTTTTCATGAGCTAGATGATGAACAAGCCACAATCATAATTCAACAAATTATTAAGCCTTCAAACCTAGATCCCATCCAATTTCCTTTAGGAATATTTTCTAAAGAGGCATCTCCTTCTTTCGATCCTTGGTATAAGTATATATTTTCCTTCCTTAGGGATAGCACATTATCTTGCAGTTTAAATTATAATGAGCACAAGAACTTGAATAAATACACCTATAGGCATTTCATAATTGGTGATATCTTATATCCTTATTCCTTTTATGGTATTCTTCCTAGGTGCCTAACCTTAGTTTCCTATGGTCACTTTAGTGGTGTTGCCATAACCAAGAAACTTCTATGAATGTATTATTATTGGTCCTCCATAGAAAAATACTCTTGCAACTATGTTATAAGGTGTGATAAGTGTCAAAAATATGAGAACCTTATCCATGCTCCATATGAAACTCTTTAACTCTTAACTTTTTCTTGGACTTTATCCATTTGGGGAATAGACATCATTAGGAAGATCAACCCAATGTTATTTGATGGGCATAAGTCCATCATCATGACTATTGAGTATTTTACTAAATGGGTCAAAGTCATGTCTTTAGCCTCAACCACTAGTTTCCAAGTCTCCAATTTTATCCTTAATCTAATCCTTAGTTGCTAAAATATCCCTTCTATGCTAATCTTTGACAATGGAACACCCTTCGAGAATAAGGATGTTCATAAAATTTGTGCTAAATACAAGATTCAGTACAAATGGTCAATGTGTTACTATCCTTAAGGCAATGGCCTAGCTAAAACTTCTAATAAGACTCTTGTCAATATCCTTAATAAGTTTGTGAACAAAATTGGTTGAGATTGGCATCTTTAGTTGTATCTTGTCTTATGTTCCTATCACACTAGTGTTTGAACCCCCATTGGTGCAATGGTGTATGCTTTGGTTTATGGAACTAAAAATATCTTTCCTTTTGATCTTGAGGTGCCTTATATATTTTATTGTAGGACTCCTCTGTTATAGATTAATATTATCGTATCTATTTGAGCCAATTTAAACTACTTGAAAAAAGTAGATCCATGTCTTAGAGAACCTACAGGTCTACTAGCAAAGGCTTAAGCATACCTATGATAAAAATTTATGATCTAGCTCCTTTGAAGTTGGTAATTTCATTCTTAAATATAATTTAAAGAATACCAATGTCAAAACTTATCTCAAAGTAATTTTATCCTAATTGGTTAGTTCCATTCATCATAACCACTATTTTTTTTAAATGATTATTACCTTGCCACATTTGACAAAAAATAACTTAAATAACTAATGAACATAATGCATCTTAAAAGATATTACATTTCAGTCTATATTGGATGCTTGTTTCTTTTAGTTTCTTATCACTACTTGCTTGCATCTTTTCCAATTTCATATTTTCCTATATGCATGTGCTTGTTTATATCTAGAGTACTTGTTGCATCTCAAGTCACAAATCCATGATGACATCCAGATGATTCTAGTCAAGATAGTTTATTTTTCGTTTCACTGGGTGATTGATGCAAGCGGATCCTCCTAGTCCCAACTTTACAAATAAAATTAGGGTTCACACAACCATCTATCTCTATCATCAGTCTATCATTATCCTTAATTAGGTTTATCTCAAACCATATTTGTTAAGTCTTCTAAACTATAAATCTCCTATCATGTGATAAATAATATAAATTTTGTAGGTGCTAATGGCAAAATCAAATCAAACTCTTCTATCTCATTAATTGCTACATTATGAATATTGCAAGGTTCATAGGTTTTTATAGCCCTATCAATCTCATCATCTATTGTATTTTACATACCACCTTGCATGGGGGTGACTGGTCAGCAATAAACTTATCTTTCCAATAGGGGATATCATTCATTGTTATGTCAATCAACCATAAGTCTAATTGCCATTCAAGAAAGTCTAATTATCCTCTATGAGCTCATATAAGCCCATTTATCATTGATTTTCATTTTTTATCTATTTTATAGGTTAAGTGATAGTGACATTATCAAGAAATAGCACAAACGATGGTTCTACAAACTAGCAATGTTTTTTCCACAATGGTAGGAACAAGTTCTTGACTCTCAAAAGAAAATTTGTTATTTTCTTTCTCAAAAAAATCAAAAGAGCATTTAGTGTAGGCCTTGATTTTTGTATTTGTATGTGCATTAGGGCTAGATTAAATTTAATCTTAGAAAAATAAGTATATTAGAAGAAATGTAGATGTTCTTCAACTAATTCAACAAAAGTAGGCTTTAAACTTTCAAAGTTTTTCTATTTTCAAAGTGACATAGATAAAAGAGGAAGAGTATCACAAAGAGGTCCTCTGTGATACCTTTTCCCTTTTTCCCTTATCATATTTTGGTGAACCTAACATGAACACCACTATGGGTCCCAAGATTCTTCTTTGTTCAAGCTAAGCCTTAATCAAACTAAAATTTATCAAACCTTAATCAAGACCACCTAATCTTGTTTGTTTATTTTTTTTTGGTGGAAAACATCCCAGAAGGGATGCCACTTTCGGGTAAGATCCAAGGGGGCAGGGGTATCTCTTCCACCAAAATAACCCAGGGCTCTCACCTGGCCTACCACCTTTGACATACTCAAGAAGAAAACCTGAAACAACAAAAAATAAGAACACACAAACACAAACACACAAAAATATTAAAAATAAAATAACAAAAAAAAAACATCTTGAGTGTGTCAAAAAGATAAAGCACAACCAAACATGCACACAATAAGATTAAAAAAACACAACACAAACCACACAGAAAAAATACAAGAACAACATAACACAACACAAACATAACAAAAAACAACAAAACACTAAAAAGACACAACCAACAAAAACATGAAAAACAAAAACAACCAAAACCTAAAAAATAAAAAATAAAAATAAAATAAAATAATAAAATAAAAAAACAACCAACAACAGACAACAAAGAAAAATAAAAGCATAGAAAACACTCACACACCAAAACACAAAAACACTAATTAACACAAACATACAAAAACACAAGCACAAAAACAACAAAAACACAAGAACAACAAAAAAAATACAAAACAACAAAAACACAAGAACAATAAAAACCAACACAAAAAACACAAAAATAAAACAAAACAAAAAAAACACACACATAAATAGAAAAGAAAAAATAAAAAATAGAACACAATAATGACCTTTCTAGACCAAAAGACTCTTAAGGCAAGAATCAACAGAGGAAACAAAATAAATATTAGTTTGAGCTAGGGAACTAAAATACCCTGACCGAACCAAAGAGAAGCAAAAATAAAGCAAGAAGAAACTAGGTACCTTTAGAACTGGAGCCATCCAAAGAAATGATAGAAAGAAGAGCTTCCCTTATTTGTGAAGCCCACCATCTAGGAGGGTGGTCATAGCAAGTAAGATCACCTTTGTCCAAAGCCCAATTAGCTAAAGCATAAGCACTCTTGTTCTGATATTTGGCCACATGATTGTAATCAACTTTCAAAAATCCCATATGGATTAACTGAATCTTCTCAATAATTATTTTTATTCTCCAATTAACCTTATGATTCTTAGGAGTCTTCAAAAGATTAATCATGAGTTGAGAGTCAGACTCAACTAGTACATTTTCCCAACCAACCTTAGTAGCCTCTTGAATGCCTCTAAGGATACCATACCCCTCATCAAGGTTATTGGATAGAATACCCAAATTCTCAGCAAAAGTAAAAACTACGGAGCCATCTGAAAGTCTACCAATTTCTCCCGCACTAGCTTTTCCAAGTTTTCCTCTAGAGGCTCCATCAGTATTGACTTTTCCAAAATCCTTAGGATGAGGTTTCCAATTCCTTGTTCTATCTGTAGACACCAAAACAGCACCAATCCGATTATGTGACAACAAGCGCTGATCGCATTGACACACACAGCCCCTAGGGCAGCCCCCAGAGGTTAAACAGTGGTCCTAACCACTCCCAAAAGTAGTTTGGAGGTCAGAGGTCAATTTGGCACCTTTTTGGCACCTTGCTCTCTGCTCGTCCCACCCAGGGACGAATACAAACCGGCATTCGTCCCACCCGGGGACGAATATCAGCATTCGCCCTAGGGTGAGGCGAATAGCAAGTTTGACTGGCAAAAAGTCAAACCTCGACAAGTCCGCCAGTTAACTGAAGCTTCAGGCCATGCAATTGCGAGGAATGGCTCCAAATCAAGGAGAGAGACTTCAGTCATGCATGTCTTAGATTTTTGGAGGCCTCATGCAAGGAGACTCTAAATCAGGGAATAACCTATTTTCTCAAAATAGGACATGCAAACTCAAGTGGCGCCCTCGCATGCGCAATTCAAACAGAGAGACCCTAGGTCTATAAATTGGTGAGTTTTCTCACCCAAAGGATATAGAGAGAAGGAGCATTTGAGCAATGAAGTGCTGCCAATTTACATACCTACTTGCGATTTGTGCCTTTCACATCCTTAATCTCTCATTCGAAAGGGAGGTTATTGGGTGACTATTGGAAGCACGAATCAAGACCCAAAACCCAATTTTTGGCCACAATATCCCACAAAATTTGTCGACAACACCCCATAACAGGTTTTGGACCCATCCCAAGTGGATTGGTGCCGAAACAAAGTCCCAAACGGTGGGCGTCCTGCCCCCGGGCGCTCCCCAAGCTGTCGCAGTCCTAAACGCCCCACCCCGGGATGAATAGAAATATGTGATATATTTCTCTGATTTTTATTTTGCATCTTATTCTAGGTTATTTAAATAGGCTGTAGTTTAAATTTCATTTCATTCTCAGCAATTTTGACCAGGTTTTTGTCATTTCCCGCCTTTACTAACTTGCAGATGGCATCATCAAAATATGGGTGCTAGAGGCCAAATTGGAGAAATATGACCATCTGGGTCTTCCCAAAACACCCCCAATTAGCTAACCCCAACTTTGTAGGTCATTTGGAGCTTCCTAGGTAGGACATTGAAGAGGGTGCTTTCTGACAAATTATTGTAGGTTAATTCGTCCCACCCCGGAGCGAATACAAATCTGTGAGGAATTTCCCAACTGTTATTTTTGCAGTGGTCTCCTAATAACATATTCATGCTTCTATAAAATTTTTAGGTCATTCTGATGTTATTCGGTCATCGTTTTAATATTTTCATGCATACACTAACAATAGGCCTTGGGAAATACATGTTTTATTCTATCTACAGGTGCTACTAATATTTTCTATTTCCTTGAACATAGGTCTTCAACATCAGAGGAGCAGGAAGGAATCAAAAATCATATACACAAGTGGCGATGACATTTTGGTCCGCCCATCTTACATGTGGGCACGCGGAAGAAGGATTTGCTATCTATGGATGTGATAAAGAAACATATTTGATGCTCCTATCCCCTAAAAAGGAAGGAGACGTATTGTAACATGAATTTAAAAGCATATCAATAAAGAGGGCCATATTCTATATTGCTTTTATCTTGTGTCGATTCGTCTATGTTCTTTCTTTTCATGCATGTTGCAATATATAGGCTTTTAGCGTTAAGTTTGGTTTTAAAAGCATCATGCTTGGCATATTCCTTTTTGTTTCCGTATCCTCGTGCTTTCAGTGGTGATCACGGTGGGACCTCTATCCCTTGATTTTTAAGATTAAATTTCTGATCAAATTTGGTTGTTTTTGCTTACAGGTACCAAGTTTTCAAGCCTGGATCCTTTTTTTTCTCTACCCTGAATGAATACAGATCTATTATTCATCTCACCCCGGGATGAATAGCTCTCTGTGCAATTTCAGAACAAAAATTCAGAGACATCAGATTTGGGCAGAGAAAAGGTAGGGGTCTTAAACACCTTCTGTCAATTTTTTGCTTTCTATTCTCTATTCTCTGGTTATTTGCTTGCATAGGAGAGTTTAAATGCTTGCTTGTTTCATTTTTGTAACTTAAAAATAACCCCACACACCACGTGGTAATTTAAACCAAGGAGTTGGTCGTAAAACCCCAACCCTTGAGCAAGACCAACGGTGGATTTCATCATCACCTTGGCTTGAGATATTGCATCCATAACCCCGATCACGATTGTTGCTAGACGTAAATCCTGATGAAAGCTGACCAAGTGTAGCTTGGGGTGATTCCCAATGCATGAGGATAAGTCTTCTATGGTAGGTGTCATAAACAGAGTGATTCCCCTTTCGTACCGCCTATGTTCCACGTATCATCTGCTCTCACGTACCTATAGTCTCCCTCACGTAAGGGCGGGTATATAGAGAGGTTGGTATATCGGTCCGACAATGGTATATTGAAGGGGCGACCATTTTGGGAGTCATAAGAGCCATCATAATTGCATTTAAACGGTCTTCACAAAAAGCTTTCAAACAAAAAAAAAACAAAACACACTAAACCAGATTTAGGGCACACTTTTAATATTTAAAAGAGATAATCATTGCTTGTGTGTGTGATATTTTCTATTTAGTGTAGCATAAAAAATCATAAAAAAAAAAAAAAAAAATCTACGCATTTTTAGGTAAACATCACCATGGTGTACACCCGTAGCCGAGCCCGATCACGGGCAGAAGCTGCAGAGAGTGCACCAAGGGGGACAAGTCACCTCCGATATAGTCCTGAGGACTTGGTCATCCCGCCTTGGTGGCATGACACACAAGTTAGTCCACATCATGCCGTTACAAAACATGACTATAGAGGCACCTCCTTGAGGGGCACCCCCACTCAGCTTAGGTCCTTTCAAGAGGAGAACCTACACGTGGCACTCAACATAGACAGGAGACCTCCCTTAGACGCTCGTTATGAGTGGCCTAGTGATGAAGTGTTAGAGCAACAGAGGGTCCAGAAGGAGGGGCCACATGACTTCGTCATCCCTCCTTTACCTCGTATTACTGTTAGAAACACTAGGCAATATCCAGAGTATCAGGCTTTCCAGACAGGGCAAGACAATTCTGCCCGCACCTTTTATGCATACAACAGAGAGAACGAGGAAGACCACTATGTTCCTCAAGAGCAATACACATCACGGGAATGATGCACCTCCGCACCCGCTATGTATCAGGATCACCCATTGAGGCCAGAGCCTCAAGTGAATGCCGCTAACCTCGACAGAGGGAAGCAACCCATAGGGGTCTCGGATCACCATGACCGAGATAGACATGTAGGAGAGGCATCTAGGCTTCCTAAACAAGAGACGGCGGAACAAATTGACTTGGCATTTGCCAAACTAGCCGCCCGCCAAGCACAAATCACGCGGCTCAGGCAAGACCAACAACAATTAGAACATTTGTGTCGCCTTAACAAAGAGCGCATTCAGCGTCAGACAACCGAGTTGCTTCACAACAATGTGCCTGAGAAGGTCCCAACCCCTCGTGCACATAAATTAGAAGTGTATGAGAGGCACAACCCCTTGGTGCGAGACAGGTCTCCGCGACCTCATCAAGCACTGCCTCCAAGACCTCCTAGACCTGAGCGGGAAGCCACTCCTAGACACTATGATGGGCACCCTCCGTGGGCACCCATCAATGTTTACAGGCCTAGGCCAGACACTCCTCAAGAAGCCTATGAGGAGTATGAACAAGAAGAAGAGTGGGCTGAAATGCCCTATCAAGGCAGAAGGGGTGCTACCCAGCTACCCCTCCAAAGGCCTCAAATTCCTCGCAACCCACAGTGGGAGCAAACCAAGGAGGAGGAGATCAAATCCTTCGATGCATATAAAGCATTGCTAGAGCGCTTAGAGACTATGGAGCTCAAGACTTCTGGGCCCCAAAAGCCTACTTTACGCCAACTCCGTAGTCATCCTGTGCATCCGTCAGTGTCGGCACCTCCATACCCTGAACACTTTAAGCTGCCCCAGTTGGCACTCTTTAGAGGGGAGGAAGATGCCCAAGAGCATGTGACTCGATTCCTGAGCCAATGCTTTGGCATTCAGGACAACGATGCTTTGCTATTAAGAACATTTATAACCACATTCGTAGGCTCCGCCTCAGATTGGTTTACTCAATTACCAAAGCACAACATCTCATAACTTGGATCAGCTAGTGGACGCGTTCCTAGAATGCTTCACCTTCAACACCAAGAAAAAGGCGTCACTAAGTGATCTAGCTAGCCTCAAGCAATATGAGGAAGAATCTATGGTGGCATATGGGAACCGGTGGAGGACGTTGCTTTCAAAGCTGCCCTACCTCCCTCCTATGTCTGACTTGACTCAAATGTTCTCCAAGAGTTGTTTGAGATCGATCTCCGTGCTATTGCAACTGCAGCAATATGCCACTTTAGAGGAAGCTCTGGCGCAAGCCAAAATCATCGAGGAGATCAAGATACAGGATGGCAAAATTGCCAAGCCTAAGAAAAAAGAATGGAACAAGAACACCAAAATAGGGACTACGCAACAGAAACCCGTCGTGGTCAATCAGGTTGCTATAAATGTCCCTAAGCCTGCACAAGCAACATAGCCTCCAAAGGCTAACTATCAGGTGGTGCCTCCCAACAACTATGATAGAGAAAACCAAAGGCAGGAACAAAATCAGCAGCATCGCCCTAGGCGACAATTTACGCCTTACACAGAGTCCAGGGACTCCTTGTTTGACCGCTTGTCAGCGGCGAACTTGATCAATCTGCCAGAAATTCAAACCATAGACCCTAATGCGCCAAAGCCTAAGGGGTACAGGGAGGACTTGTACTGTAGGTTCCACAGATGAAAGGGACATGACCTTAACGCCTGTTGGAAGTTCAAAGGTTTGGTGCAAGACCTCATTGACAACAATACATTGGCAGTGGATAATCCCATAGCGCCCAACAACCAAAAAATGGGAGTTTTTAGAGACCCCTTGCCCGCACATGATGCACAAGAAAAACCCCTTCACGTCAATGAGGTGCAACAGAATTGCCCCATGGAGGGGTATGTAGGGATGATAAGCATAGTGACTAGGAACAAGAGATATCCCGGAGCTGCCCCCATGGCAGTCACAAGAGAAGTTCCATCGACGTCACAACCTCAACAGAACCCTACGCAGCTTCCCCCGCCTAGACCAGTGGCCACGATTCGGACTAGACTTACCCAAAGTCTAAGGACCACATCGGCTAGGCTCTCCATATACGAGCTTATTCAACAATCAGCACCCCATCGGGAGGCTCTCATGGAGATATTAAAGGCCATTGAGCTGCATCCCCATGAAGCAAATTCTTTCAACAACTTCATGGGCCATGTGAAACAATGTACAGAACCAGTCATCACCTTTAGAGAAGATGAATTGAAATCGATGGCTGGTGATGTGGCGGATCCACCCCTACACGTTATTGCATGGGTCAACGGGATTCCGTATAAGCGGGTGTTGGTGGACACTGGTTCATCCAGTAACATTATTACAACCGTAGCATTAAAACATTTGAAGTTGTCGGCCTCTCACATCGTACCTTCCACCTATACTCTTCGAGCATTCAATGATGCGATATGCTCGATAGTTGGCACAATTGTCCTACCCATCCAAGTGGGACAAAAGACCATTCATACATTGTGCCACATTTTAGAAGGTGAGATGGCTTATAATATCTTGCTGGGGCGACCTTGGATCCGAGACATGAAGTGTGTCCCTTCAATTGCTCATCAATGCTTAAAGTATACATTTGAAGGACAGGTGCATGTAGTCCCCGTAGACTTAGAGCCCTTCAAATACTGCAATTCGGTGCAACTAATGCCGCAGTCGACCCTTCCATCAACGCATTTGGATTTTTAGTTAAATCCATCTAAACAGGGTCCGATTACGCAAGAATCCCCATTTCCAAGTCCTTCAAATTCCCAGTCGGGTCCATCTTCCTCATCTGGTCCTTCAACAGTGATGCCACCTCTGGTGGCCACACCAAAGGACAAGGGAAAGAAACCCCTAGAAGAGGAACCACCCTTAGTCTCAACCATCTCGATAGAAGAGATGCCTAGTAGAATGGAAGTCGAGATGCCTAGTTCACCACACATGGAGTGGACTCAGGGAGAACTCCCATTCGCTCCTCCTCAAATGCCAACAATCATAGTTGAGATGACCAACACAAGATTGGGGGAGTATCTAGTGAGAAACATTGTAGCAACACCCACACTTGAGTCCATGCAGGACATGGGGAGACCTCGACTCCCCATCGGCTCTGTGGTTCCTCTAGGCTACCCACCCAATCAGACAAACTTTGTTTATGGGGGCCTGGATAATGGCGTTGAACCTTACTTGCAAGAAGAGGAAGATGAAGAGCCCTTTGCTGAGGATGTCAATTATTTGTCTAACCCAGACTTCGCATTGAGATATCTTGGCCAATGCAATTGGCATGGATATGGGTTGGGTAGGTATGAGCAAGGAGTGCGTGTTTTGTGCCAACCAAGATATCAAATGCCTTATGACAAGTCAGGAGTAGGGTTTAATCACCCCTTGCCCCTGGACATCTTGGTAGAAAACATGCAAGGCCTAGGGATAGGCAACAAGGATGGGTTGGCATTAGATCCATATGCCAATCCTAACACAACTTATACATTGGGGGATTATCTCCCATTACGAACAAACAACCTTGTTGACCTTAACAACCCTTTCCCTTCGGTCGAAAAGGGAGACAATTCAAGGACTCACCTCCAAGAAGGATATGGACAAGACCAAGAAGGGTCTTCGGATGATGAGTTGGAGTACGAGGTAGCACCTTGGGATCCTCTTGAGTCGGATAGCAATCATTCACAAGTACATCCCATGGATGATTATCAAGAGAGCTTCCTGACCATGTTCCCTTTGGATGTTCCAATGGAGCATATGCCAGCTCAAGAGAATCAGATGCGACAACAACAATATCCCTTGGACATAGATGACATGTTTGAACAATTACACATAGGGCCAAGGCATAGGTGGCACCTAAACCAAGCATAGTTATAGCAATTACTGCACCCGCCACTCTAGGTACACAGAGAACATCTTCCACCTAGAGACCCTATAGCACCATCAGTGCCTAGGGTAGATCCTATCCTCTTATACGCACATAGGGCTGATCCATTTGTACCAATGCCCATAGAGCCAGATCCAGAGCACCAAGAACATCTAGAATGTCAGAGTCATCACACCTACGGTAATGGAGACCACAATCATTTCATCAACATGATCTCCATTGACTTAACCACCCCCATTCATGATCCAGCCGACCCAACACAGTCATTGCATCTAGACATAGAGGCTATCGATTGGGATCATGCTGACACACCACCATCCCCATCAGAGTACTGGCCTTGCGGTGGGATGTTTCATTTCACTCCAGGATAGACTCAGGATGTCTTCCATGTTGAAGAGGAACCTGACGTTCCTAACGATGATCTTAATTCAGCAAATGATATCCACCTGATCCCAACTCCACACCAGTTGGAGGATGGATCCCACATGTCGGTCGAGGAGATGACTGACATAGACATCGGCTCAGATCCAATGAATCCATGGATTCTCAAGCTGGGGGTAAGTCTCTCCCCCAAAGAGCAAGCCGATTACATTGCCCTTCTCAAGGAGAAGAAGGAGGTTTTTGCATGGTCATACAAAGACATGTCGGGACTAGACCTGCAGCTAGTCATGCATAATTTAACGCTTGATCCGACAATCAAGCCAGTAAAGCAAAAACTATGCAAGATGCACCCAACAGTGGCCTTAATGGTCAAAGATGAATTGCAAAAGTTGTTGGATGCACAGTTTGTCATCTGCATGGATTATCCACCATGGTTGTCTAACATGGTGCCCATCAAGAAGCTCGATGGGAGGATTCGCATATGCACCGATTTTTGAGATCTAAACAAAGCGAGTCCTAAGGATGATTTCCCCTTGCCTAGCATCGATGCATTGGTAGACGCTACAGCGGGCCATGAAATGCTTTCCCTCATGGATGGTTTCTCGAGATACAATCAGATTCGTATCAATCCTGAGGACCAACTAAAAATGGTGTTCACAATGCCTTGGGGGACATTTTGTTATAAGGTCATGCCTTTTGGCCTTAAAAATGCTGGCGCCACCTACCAACGTGCCATGACATACATCTTCCATGATTACATGCACAAAACTTTGGAAGATTACATGGATGATTTGTTGGCCAAATCTCTTTTGCGCCCAAATCATCTCGATGACTTACGCAAGATCCTCGATCGCCTCATTGAGCATAAGGTCAGACTAAACCCCAAGAAGTGCGTATTTGGCATCACATCTGGAAAGCTTTTGGGTTTCATAGTCTCCAAGCGAGGAATCGAGGTGGATCCAAACAAAGTCAAGGCAATCCTTGAAATGCTTCCCCCAACTACCATCAAGCAGCTCAGAAGTCTGCAAGGAAAGGTTGCATCGATCAAACGCTTCATAGCGCAGTTATCTGACAAGTGCCGACCCATGAATAAATTATTGCACAAGGGGGTAGCATTCCACTGGGATGACGAGTGCCAGTCAGCCTTTGATGATATTAAATAGTACTTGGCTTCATCGCCAGTATTGGCACCACCTAGACCAGGAGTGTCATTCTACTTATACATCTCAGCTACTGAGGTGGCACTGGGCGCCATGCTGTCCCAGAACAATGAATTGCACAAAGAATAGGCTACTTACTATCTTAGCCGCACCCTGGTCAGTTATGAACTTAACTATGCATACGTCGAGAAGCTCTGCTTGGCAGTGGTGTTTGCTACCAAGAAGCTACGCCATTACATGCTGAGCAACAAGATGTATGTTGTGTCTAAGGAGAATCCATTGTGATACATGATGAGTCATACTTATCATAGTAGCCGCACGGAAAAATGGATCATGTTGTTGATGGAGTTTGACATAGAGTTCATTGGACAGAAATCCATAAAAGGTCAAGTCATCACCGATCAACTGGCAGAGGCTCCTCTTGAAGATGATCAGCCTCTAACCATAGAACTACCAGATGATGGGGTCTTCCATGTTTCAGAATCGCCAGATTCTGATGAGCCTGAGTCACAGGCTGACATAACCCTATTCTTCGATGGTTCTAAATGTGAGCAAGGAGGTGGTGCGGGAATTGTATTCTTCACACCACAAGGGGCTCCAATGCCTCTATCATTTAAATTAGACTTCCCGTGCACCAACAACAATGCAGAATACGAAGCCTTGCTCATAGGTCTTCAGACAGTAGTCACCATGAACATTAAACGTTTAAACATCTTTGGTGATTCATTGTTAATTGTCAATCAAGTAAAGGGGATATTCCAATGTAAATGTCCAGTTCTACAGGCCTACAAAGCCCTTGTGGACAAATTCTTGGCACAACTTGAATGGTATGACATCGAGGCACTCCCTCGATCATCGAATCATTTTGTGGATACTATGGCCTCCTTGGGGTCACTAATCCCGCAAGACCCTTCTGGTGAAATGACAACCATTCAGGTCAAAACATTATCGCAATCCATGATGGAGCGTGCAAGCTCTGACCTAACGCCAGGAATCCACCTGATCCAGATTGAACCATCTCAAGATAGGTTCTCTCGAATTCATGATTGTCTGACTCAAGCCAACTGGGGGTCCTTGTTCTCCTCGACCCCTCTTAATAGCAACACAACGCTATTTTTACAAGTTCTTTCCCGCTCAGCTTTTGCTAGGGATGAACTTCAGGAGGGATTGGTCATTCATACCATCGAGGTTTTTGATCAGCAGGATTGGTACACACCCATAAGGGATTACCTCAAGCTAGGTACTCTCCCACTTGGATTGACACAAGCCGCAAAAATATCATTCAAATAGAAAGCGGCAAAACATGTCTTGCTAGGAGACATTTTGTATCGTCGGAGCTATGAAGGAATCCTCCTCCATTGCTTGGACCAGCAAGAGTCCGCTTGGGCGATCACCCAAGCCCATGATGGTACGTGCGATGGCCACTTCAGCGGTATAGCCATCGCAAAGTGCATTCTCCGCATGGGTTATTATTGGCCATATTTAGAGCGAGATTGTTGTGCATATGTGAAGAAGTGCGTGAAGTGTCAACATCATGCCAATTTGACACATGTACCTTCTCAGGCCTTGCAACCGATCCAATCGGCTTGGCCTTTTTCGTAGTGGGGCTTTGATCTAATCGAAAAGATCTCCCCTACGTCGTCGGGTCATCACACATTTATCATAACGGCCACAGAGTATTTTACCAAGTGGGTGGAAGCAATTTCGTTAACCTCTACGACTGGACCTCGCATTGCGGAGTTTATTTTGCATAACATCATATGTCATTTTGGTATTCCATCCAAGATCCTCTCGGATAATGGGATGCCCTTCAAGAATAAATATGTGCATGCTTTGACCACAAAGTACAAAATTCAGCATAGTTTTTCAACACCCTATTATCCGCAGGCAAATGGGCAAGCAGAGGCGTCCAACAAAATGCTAGTCGCCATCCTCAAAAATATCATCATAGATAATCATAAGGATTGGCACATTCAGATCCCGCTTGCCCTATGGGCTTATCGCACTAGCATTCGGACGCCCACTGGGGCAACTCCATTTTTGCTGGTGTATGGCTCCGAGGTAGTCATGCCTCTTGAGTTGGAAATCCCTTCCCTACGCATTTCAATGCAAGAGTTCATCGATGATGACACTGCATGGTAGGCCCGGTTAGACCAACTTACGTTGCTCGATGAACGACGTGTCAATGCTCTCGAGCATTTGCGTATCTATCAAGAGCGACTTAAGAGAGCATATAACATGAAGGTTCACCTACGGGATTTTTAGGTTGGAGATTTGGTCTTAAAAGAGAATCAACAGAATTCTAATTTGCCGTCCCATCTAAGGGACAAGTTCATGGCAAACTGGTTAGGTCCTTATGTGATTGATAGTAAAATAGGACCTAGAACATACCAGCTCGCCTCTCTTGAAGGAATCAAGGAGCTAGAACCCTTGAACATCAGTCATTTGAGGCCATTCCACATTTAGAGAGCCATAGTCCACCCAAAAGCTCCAAGGATTCCCACAATCACTTGGTCAACCCAAAAGCTCCAAGGATTCCCGTAATCGCTTGGTCAACCCAAAATGCTCCAAAGGTGTCCATAAACCCTTTGGTCAAACCAAAAGCTCCAAGGATTCCCATAATCGCTTGGTCAACCCCATAAATGCCCCAAAGGTATCCATAAACCCTTTGGTCAAACCAAAAGCTCCAAGGGTTACCATAACCGCTTGGTCAAAATAAATATTCAAAAACAAACAAAAACAATAAAATCATCAAAAATAACAAAAAAATTGCATCTCAATTCCATGCATACTCATAAAACATCAAAATACAAAAATATAGGTTGCATTAGGCATCACATCCATACATTGCATATTTGTTGGTCATACAAGTCAAAAGCACCATAGACTGTCATTACTTGGCAATTCCATCATTTTCCACATCAAATCCATTTTATCAAATGCATACATCCCGCAATAACACCATCCCATTTTTAGCAAAGTCAGTTGTCTCCTAATGTATATAGGGTTTTCGTCATTCAACTATCTTTAAATTGCTAGCCAAAAACTGTACAAAGTTAAACGGATTTTACAAAGGGAAAGTTTTACTTGGGTCAAGCCTCGTTACGTAACATCCCTACACAAGTTAAAACACATAAAATAATTCCTAAGTTGTGTGAATGCAAGAGAAACCTACAAAGCAGTCTAAGGTACCATAGGTGAAAGATTAGCCTGTTCATCCCCCTGTGCGAATGGTTCAAGAGTGTTGAGAATTGACAAAAGGACGAGTTCTTCCCCATCAATTCCCCTAAATAAATAGTGGTTTTCACCACTACCAAAAATTCCAATCACCATTGGTCCCTAAGGTTGTAAGGATTCATACTACACGTCCTTGCCAAGGATGGGTAGTCATCCCCAAGGCCTAAAAGGATCAATGACCATTCAAAAACAAAATTCCCACAAGCCATCATCACAATCACCTTTGGTCTCCAAAGTCGTAAGGATTCATACTACATGTCCCTGCCAAGGATGGGTAGTCATCCCCAAGGCCTAAAATATCAATGCCCTTCCTTCATAAATCTCCATAATCCCCTTTGGTTCCCAAAGTCGTAAGGATTCGTACTACATGTCCCTACCAAGGATGGGTAGTCATCCCCAAGGCCAAAAGGATCAAGGTCATTCATAAGCCAAAAACACAAAAACAAAAAAAGAACAAAATAAACAGTGATTTTCATCACTTTGTATACGAGCAAATATCCTAAACCATTGAGCCAATAAAAATCCTGAACTTGAATCCCTGGAATTCTCAGCATTCGAAAAACCATCTAGGTGATCCTCATTACGGGTTTGGTGGACAACCTACCTGGCAATGGCGGTATCCTAAACGCATGATGATATGTCTATCACATTAGCTTTGCGTGTGAGCAGACCAATGTTTGCATGTGGATGAGCTAGCTTATGGTACCTTTAGGTTGTCTCATGGATTAATCTTACTAAATACAACAATGGAGTTAGTGGAGCTAATTAGGTGATCCTCAGTACAGGTTTGGTTGATAGCCTATCTGGCACTAGCGGTATCTTGACAAATACCACATAAACGAACTCAATTGCACACACAGGGATGTGAAATAACTGGGCAAAACTCAAGTCTGATTTATACCTTGTTCAAAAATCTTGCGAGATAAATGTACAGTTTTGGCTAGTTAGGTAAAATATCTGAGTCTCAGAAAAGCTTAATTACATTTTAAAAACAACTGGTACATTTCATTACGTCCATCATCATCAAAAAATATGTAAAATACAAAAACAAAGTTTTCACATGCAAAGTCATTCCACAAAGCCATCCCATAAGTACAACAAGCCAGTCAATCTTGTACAGTCTATGGTGCCATCGACAAGTCATTTCATTCATTCCATATGCATACATCATCTAATTAGACACATCGCATTCATAATCCCACATGCATACATCATCATAAATAACTGTGCATAAACAAAAACACACCATGAAAAGTTCATAAACACAAAAAAGAGTCATCTATATATATATCATCAAAAATGCCCATAGGCTACAATGAACCGGTCCTCTGACCTCACAACAAAATCCCAAAGTTCAAAAACCCCCAAGCCTAGGGCGTCGGCCACCATGATCACGCAGGATCGGTGCGACGGGAACTACCCCCCGTGTGGTGAGTCCTATGGGACCCCTCAGGGCGACTGCTGCTAGCCCCCGCATCACGCCCACTAGCGCCTCCCTCATCCAATCACCTGCGATGAGATGATGCTGACTGCTCAGTATCACTGCCCCTCGTCCGATGAAGAGCCACCTCTAGGGGGCTCAGGCAACTGCCCACCGAGGTGGATAATCTCTCCCTCCATATCCATAAACCACAAACCATCTCTTCCATCGACGATACATCCAAGTACTACATCATGCTATGCTAGCTACGTCCGTAGGAGATCCCTCTCCCAGTAGCATTCGGTATCCCCTCCTTCCGATGGGACATAGCCCATGCGTTCTCCTGCTTAGCTAGTCCATAGGAGATCCCTCTCCTGCAAAGCCTCTCCCAACTCCTCATCTCACATCCATAGTAGCTCCACCAATCATGCATTCTCAGCATGCAACCCTACCTCTGTGTCCTCCGCCACTGCCTGAGGCATTGCCATCTCTGGAATAGCAGCCTGCTCTGGCTCCCACTACTCCGAGACATCCTACATTTTTGGCTGGTCTAGAACCCCATAATCCATGCCCGCATCCTCAACCTCCACCATCTCTGCATCATCCAGCGGAGCACCCCAACCCTCATCTGGTGCCTCTGCACCCTCATCCCCTACTGCTCACCTCGCACCGCCTAGAGGCCCCTCGCCTCGCCACCATCGCAAGGTCCACCACTGCTCATACTCAGCCATCACCCCGACGTCATCCACATCTAGGACATCAATCATGACATCTGCATCCTCATCCAATGGTGCAATGACTGGCCAAGCTAGAGTCTTCTCGTCCCCTCGATGTCGATAGACCAAGGGCTCCCCAGGAAACCCCTGGCGTACCCCAAACTATCATGTCACCCGACTATAAGGGAAGAACTCCTGCTCTATCCCATGCCGCCCAATCAGCCACCGCCCTATGAACCCGCTAGAGCCACTCTCTAGCCTCAGGCCAGGCTGGACAGTCCCGATAGGGATGCCAGAACACATCCCCTAGAGTAAGCCGAGCGAAGGCATCCGCATAGTGCCCTACGACACCTGCCCATCATCGACTCTATCCCTACTCCTCAGACCGCCGCCATAGAGCCGCATACCCGATATCCCTATCCACCATCTCGGCTCGAGTCATCCATGGTAACCCCACCGGCCTCTCCACCGCTATGTGTTGCCATGCCCAACACTACAACAAGTAGCTGCAACTAATCCCCTTCCACCTCTGATAGCGGACCTCGTACAACTCATCATAGAGCTGTGCCAGCAAAGTCTATCCCCACCTCATGATCATCGATGCATCCGTCGGACACTCCACCAGCCTGAATACCACCTCCAGTAGGTTCCACGGGAACCTCACCCCCGAAGAGTCGGGTAGTAGCATGTTGGAAATGAGGCCCATCAGTAATGCATGCCTCACTCCCAACACTCCCTTCTCTAGCCACCATCGAACCAGAATGCCACCAATATGACAGTCGATCTCTGCCCTCTCCACTGGGCTATCCACACCCATCGCCTCTCCATGCCCGAAGCAGCGTGTCAGCACTATTGTCCGTTGATCCCACGACGTCGTCCTGATCGGTAATCCATCTATCGGAATCCGTAGAATCCGGTAGACGTCCTCCAAGGTCACCGTCATCTCCCCTATTGGGAGATGGAAGGTATTGGTCCATGGTTCCCATAAGTTGATCAAGGCCATCAGGTAGGCCCGATCCCCGACCATCGGCTCCAACCGAGTCACCTGCTTGAGCCCAAGGGCGTCAAGCCACTCCCAGTCCACCAAAGTCAGTGCCTCCCATGCTTCAGTGAAAACCGTGGGCACACGGTACCGGCTCTTCACAACCTACAAAAGCAAACAAAATAAAAACATTAAAAAAAAGGAAAAACTGTACAATAAGCATAAACATGTACACCAAAAACATAACAAATTCAAAATCAATTTTCAAGGTTTTTACTAAAAAAAAAACAAAAAACAAAAATTGTCATCTAGGGTTTTAACTCTCAACTAATAAATTAAAAACACACAAAAATTCAAAAATAATTTGTCAATCTAGGGTTTTAACTCTAACTGATAAATTCAAAACATAAAACATAAAAAAACAAAAAATCATTTGTCAGTCTAGGGTTTTTAACTCTCAACCTGATAAATTCAAAACACAAAAAACAAAAATTATTAAAATAATTTTCCAGGTTTTTTACTCGATAAATTAAACAAACAAAAAAAAAAAACAATTTTTCCTAGGGTTTTTCTCTAAAAAAAAAAAAAAAAAACAACAAATACCTAGGGTTGAGCTACATTTTATGCTTAGTTTTCCCTATGTTTCTAACCTAAGTTTCGATCTTTGTTAAATTCGGGTTAAGCGACAGTTTTAAAGTTATGTTTTCAACTCAGTTTTTTAAAGCTAAGTTTTAAACTAAACTTATATTTTGTTTAACTAGGGTTCAACTAAGTTTTAAACTAAGTGTTAATTTTGATAAACTAGGGTTTCTTTTATTTTTAAATTTGAAAACAAACAAACACAAAAAAACACATACTTGCGTTTTCCAAACTGTAACCAACAACCAATAAAGAGGAAGGGCACTCACTGGTCTCGCTTCGGCTCCATCGCTCGATCCGGTTCATGAACTCATGGTGGCAGAAATTTTGCAGCGCTTCGCTTCAGAATTGACCTCCTCCTCCTCAGAGCTCCAAATCACCAAGAAAAACAAATGCAAATGAGCCCAAAACCCAGTTTTGGCCTTTAAATAGGCTTTTGAGCCTGTACTCATTCCCCCTGGGATGAGCACTCTGGTTAGCACTCGTCCCACCCTAGGATGAATACTCAATAGGAATTCGTCCCACCCAGGGACGAATACAAAGCAAAAATTTCAAAAAGCTACCCAAAAATGCACCAAAACAAGCTATAAAATTGTCCAATGAGAGTGCTTTTGCACTTGACATTTCGGGCATGCAAAATAGATGTCGGGGTCACAAATCCTCACTATCCTACTCCCTAAGAAGGCTACCATAGCTGGACCGCTCCACGAGATGATGGATTTTCGAGAATTTCATCCCCAAACGACATCACAAAATGGGTCAAAACCCAACCAAAAATAGCAATAACATTGCCGAACGAAGGCGCTTTTTGCCTGACATTCTTGGCATCCAAAATAGACGTTGGGGTCACGAATTTTCACTATCCTACTCCCTAAGAAGGCTACCATAGCCGGACCGCTCCATGGGAAGATGGATTTTTGTCAATTTCAGCTCCAAATGGCATCGCAAAAAGGGTTTAAACCCACCAAAAATAGGTCAGAATGTTCAGAAACTGCTTGAGCATTCAAAGGTAAACAACTGAAGGCACCCTTACCTAAGTCATCTTGGGTCAAGTGACTCATCACTTTTCTCATGTCGGTCATTCCCTCATCGATTCGTCGCTTGAGGGGGTAGTCACACTTAGTCACCAATCAACAAAAACACACCCAATCAAGGAAATGACACGCATTCAAAGGATCATTGACAAAGACAATCACGCCCCTGCTTGGGGCAGCAAACAAGCAACAATCACAAGCTGATCAAACACTTGGCATTCGTGAATCATGAACTCAAGGTTCCCACAGACAAAAGGTTGCGCCCTTTGCCTATTCATGACTGATCAATGTCCAAGTTCAAGTAACACCTCACTGAACAAGGTTAACACTTGAATTAAGTTCCTTAGCTCGTCAGAAGCAAGGATTCAAGAATGCGTGCCCTTTCCATACTTGGGGCATCAAGAGTTGGTTAGGTTACTGAGAAACCCTAATCATTAGTGCTTTGGTTATCTATTTTTGCTCGACGTTGCGCCCTGCACAATGCTTCCCAAAAAGGGGCATCTATAGACACCAAAATAGCACCAATCCGATTATGTGACAACAAGCGCTGATCGCATTGACACACACAGCCCCTAGGGCAGCCCCCAGAGGTTAAACAATGGTCCTAACCACTCCCAAAAGTAGTTTGGAGGTCAGAGGTCAATTTGGCACCTTTTTGGCACCTTGCTCTCTGCTCGTCCCACCCAGGGATGAATACAAACTGGCATTCGTCCCACCCAGGGACGAATACCAGCATTCACCCTAGGGTGAGGCGAATAGAAACTTTGACTGGCAAAAATTCAAACCTCGACAAGTCCGCCAGTTAACTGAAGCTTCAGGCCATGCAATTGCGAGGAATGGCTCCAAATCAAAGAGAGAGACTTCAGTCATGCATGTCTTTATTTTAGAGGCCTCATGCAAGGAGACTCTAAATCAGGGAATAACCTATTTTCTCAAAATAGGACATGCAAACTCAAGTGGCGACCTCGCATGCACATTCAAACAAAGAGACCCTAGGTCTATAAATTGGTGAGTTTTCTCACCCAAAGGATATAGAGAGAAGGAGCATTTGAGCAACGAAGTGCTGCCAATTTACATACCTACTTGCGATTTGTGCCTTTCACATCCTTAATCTCTCATTCGAAAGGGAGGTTATTGGGTGACTATTGGAAGCACGAATCAAGACCCAAAACCTAATTTTTGGCCACAATATCCCACAAAATTTGTTGACAACACCCCATAATAGGTTTTGGACCCATCCCAAGTGGATTGGTGCCGAAACAAAGTCCCAAACGGTGGGCGTCCTGCCCCCGGGCGCTCCCCAAGCTGTCGCAGTCCTAAACGCCCCACCTCGGGATGAATAGAAATATGTGATAGATTTCTCTGATTTTTCTTTTGCATCTTATTCTAGGTTATTTAAATAGGCTGTAGTTTAAATTTCATTTCATTCTGAGCAATTTTGACCAGGTTTTTGTCATTTCCCGCCTTTACTAACTTGCAGATGGCATCATCAAAATCTGGGTGCTAGAGGCAAAATTGGAGAAATCTGACCATCTGGGTCTTCCCAAAACACCCCCAATTAGCTAACCCCAACTTTGCAGGTCATTTGGAGCTTCCTAGGTAGGACATTGAAGAGGGTGCTTTCTGACAAATTATTGCAGGTTAATTCGTCCCACCCCGGAGCGAATACAAATCTGTGAGGAATTTCCTGACTGTTCTTTTTGCAGTGGTCTCCTGGTAACATATTCATGCTTCTATCAAATTTTTAGGTCGTTCTGATGTTATTTGATCATCGTTTTAATATTTTCATGCATACACTAACAGTAGGCCTTGGGAAACACATGTTTTATTCTATCTACAGGTGCTACTAATATTTTCTGTTTCCTTGAACGTAGGTCTTCGACATCAGAGGAGTAGGAAGGAATCAACAATCATATACACAAGCGGCGGTGACGTTTTGGTCCGCCCATCTTACATGTGGGCACGCGGAAGAAGGATTTGCTATCTATGGATGTGATAAAGAAACATATTTGACGCTCCTATCCCCTAAAAAGGAAGGAGACGTATTGTAACATGAATATTAAAAGCATATCAATAAAGAGGGCCATATTCTATATTGCTTTTATCTTGTGTCAATTCATCTATGCTCTTTCTTTTTATGCATTTTGCAATACATAGGCTTTAAGCGTTAAGTTTGATTTTATAAGCATCATATTTGGCACTTTCCTTTTTGTTTCCGTATCCTCGTGCTTTCACTATCCAAATTGCAATTACTCACATTCTCCTTAAGTTGGTTTCTCTTAGAAGAGTTAATCTTCAATATTTGCATCACTTGATCCCATATTTTGTGGGAGTTTTGGGGGTGATTAAGGATTTGATGGACTGATTCAACTAAGTTGGCAATGGTCTTCTTCCAAATATAGTGAATATTCTTTCTTTCTTGATTAAAAAACTACTTGTTCCTTTCATTCCAGATATTCCAAAGAAGAATGGTAGAACCCATCCAAACTAACTGCCTAATAAAATGATCAACACCCTCTTGATTAGGCCAATCCCTCCAAATTTGTTTAAAAGTAAAAAATTGGACCACTATAAGCCAAGTAAAGTGGTCATTCTCCTCCATAACTCAGAGGCTAAAGTACACTCAATAAAAATATGGCTGAGAGTTTCCACATTCTCTCCACATATTTCACATCTAAAAGGCCCATGAAAATTGTGCTTCATAAGATGCTCCCTAATAAGCACCCTACGATACAATAAAACCCAAGTAAATAACCTCACCTTAGGCCAGATATTTTGATCCCACAACTGAAAAAAAATGTTAGATGATTGGTTGGGATTATTAGGACATAAGGTCAAATAACCTTGAGCAACTGAATACTCACCCTTAGTAGTGTTGTTCCATCCAAAACAATATTTATCATGGGACCAAGAGAGAGATCTCATATGAAGGATGCATTGGATATCTTGTCTTTGTCTTTCTAGGATTTGAATAGGCCAATCCTCAATAGGGATCCAATATCTACCAACCTCTGAATTACCAATATGGTACTGACAGTAATTAGCCACCTTTATCTAGTTAGCTTGGTGAAGCTCCTCCATCCAAGGCCTCCAATCAGGAAACTGAGTTATCAAAGATTGTGACCATCCTAAGAATCTATCCAAAAATTTACCTGTTGACCATTATGAATTATCCAAAATAATTTTTTCTTTATCAAATTCTCACCAGTATTAAGAACTGTTAAAATGGGAGAACCTTTGAAAGGTAATCGATAGCAAATAAGGTCTTCAAGACTTTTATTCTTAGCATATTTAGCACAAATATTTTTTGCCTAAATAGCATTGGGGTTATGCAAAATTCTCCAATATAATTTAGCAGCTAAAGCTTTGTTGTTATTAATAGCATACCGGAATCCTAACACCCCTTCATTCTTAGGAATACATAAAGTGTCCTATTTCACCAAGGCTTATTTTATTTTCTCCTTAGTACCACTCTAGAGAAACCGATGACTAATTTGATCAAGTTCTCAAAGAACAACCTTTGGGATATTCAACATGGTAGAAACATAAATAGGAATAGCCTAAAGGAATGATTTTACCAAGGTGATTCTACCCCCAGAAGAAAACCACCTATTAGTCCACTTTGCAATTTTCTTCTTGACTTTGTCCAACAACCAATTCCAATATTTTTTTTGTCTTCGAATATTGATGGGAATACCTAAATATGTGATTGGAAGTGAGGTCTTCTTATATCTTAATTTATCCAATACCATGGATTCCTGTCTGGCATAGTAGTGAAACAAAATGACTTTAGATTTGTCTTCATTGATTAATTTTCTGATAGCCTTAGAAAAACAGGTAATGATTTGCTTAATATTAGAAGCTTCCTTAACTATAGCTTTACCTAAAATATTAGATTCACCAACAAATTGAATATGAGAGATAGGTCTAGATCCATGAGCAAAGGTAACTCCCTTAAGGGTTTTTTTTTATCTCTTTTTGGTTATAGTCCTACCTAAGCATTCAGACATAATGATGAATAAATAAGGGGAAAGGGTATCACCTTGCCTAATACCTCTAGAAGCTAGGAATAACTGAGAAGGCCTACCATTGATAAGAACTAAGTAGGAAACTGAAGAGATACATCCCATAATCCAATCCATCCAATCCTGAGAGAAACCAAATTTCCTCAAAACTTTGATAAGGAACTGCCAATCCACTCTATCATAAGCTTTGGATAAGTCTAACCGAATGAACATGGAAGGAGATTTTTGCATATCCATGGAATGGATGGCTTCTTGAGCAAGAACTATCTCATCCACTGTTTAATACTCTTCCACATAACCCCCTTGTTCAGGGGAAATAATCCTATGCAAAAGAGGCTTCAACCTTTTTGCCATGATCTTAGTAATGATTTTGAGAAGAACATTACATAAAGTAATAGGTCTAAAATCTGAGATATGATCAGCCTCTTGAGCTTTTAGAACAAGAGTAATATAAGTTTTATTGATAACCTTCAAAATTTCTTTGGATTTCTTGGCTTCTTCCACCACCTTTAATAAATCAGCATGAAGGATATCCCAGAATTCTTGGTAGAACTCAATGGGAAAACCATCAGGACCTAGGGTTTTCCCTTTTTACATTTTAAAAACTACCTATTGAAGCTCATTGATAGTAACAGGAGAAGTCAAATTAGATTTCTCCTCAGAAGTGATAAGAGAAGGGATTGTTTGAAGAACATTTTGTTGAGAAGCTGAGTCAAGAGGAGTAGCAACAAAAATATTGGAAAAGTAATTGATAATAATAGAGTTCATGTTGTTGGCAATTTTGGGTTTGAGATCCTAGCTTCTTGTCTATGAGTTGTCATTGATGTCAAAAGGAACTGACATTAATGTCAAGAGGATTTATTGGCTTCAAAGGTTGAAGATTCCAAAGAATATTTTCTAGAAGATTTCGGAGAGATTCCATGTGGCAGATGAAAAGGTTTTTATCAAAACCATGGCAGGTTTAAGGGTTTTTATTAAAACCAGGTGGATGCATTAAGGGTTTTTCTCAAAACCACTTTCAGCTTAATGCAAAGGCTGGAGACACTTATTAATTAAATAACTTAATTAATAAAACCTTTTAAGGTTTTTTAATTATTTATTTATTTGATTTAAGTGATTAAATTATTTTAATAATTTAATGGGTTCTCCACCTAAGGTCTAAGGTCTAAAAGACCTTTGATTATTTTTTAAATAATCAAAAGGGTTTCATAAAGCCTAAAGTTGTTTCGAAGGCGCCAAAATAATATTAATTCAAAAATTTTGAATTGTCCTCCCGTCGACATCGTGCATAGCATGGAATTTTGGCTATATAAGCCATAACCTATAGTCCAAAGCAAATGTGTTAAAGGAATTTGAATTGCGCAAAGGTTGGGAAGTAAAATCTACGGCTATCATTTTTTTCGCCATGTTTATCCACCGCCAAAGGGTTAAGGAGAAGGAGACTCTTGCTAGCCTTCAAGCTAGCATCGTTGGCCTAGTGGCAATGACTGTTCTACGAATGCGCTTGAAGGGAGGTCAAGCATTCGACTCCTGCCATGGAGTGTGAGAAGAGTTTTTGCGCTCCGGTTTTTCGGAGGCACTGTTGACCCGCGATTTTCGAAAGCATTTTTTTGGTAAGGTTTTTTAAATAAAATCTGCATTTTGTTAAAGAAGAAGTGGTTGGGCAGATTTATTTAAAATTATTTTTGAGGTTAAATGCTTCTTTGGAGATATAAGGTTGATAGTGTGTGGTTGAGATTTTTGGCTTGATTGTTGAGTGAGATTTGCTTAGAAGCTATTATTCCTTGAGCATGGTTTAATTAATTTGGAGAAATAAGGTGTAAAAGGATATATTGCTTGTATGCTTTATATTTTTGGTAGTTGACTTCTAAGGATTGGAGTCATAAGGTGTTTTATGGAATAAATATTTTTGTGGTTACTTTTATGATCTAACCCTAACTTGGTGGCAAAGTTGAGGGTGGTGTTGGTAACAGGTTGAAGAACTATTCTCCTCTTCCTCAAACAAAGGTATGGGCAACTTCTTCCATGTATATTGTTGATGGTGTATTTTCTAAAATTGAGTTTGGAGTGAAAAGGTTGTCTACTAGGTATTCTTGTTGGTGTAAATCCCATTTTCTGGATATTGAAGATTGTTTATGCATTAAAATCATTGATGAGTTTTTTGGGTGAATGCATAATTCTGGTTGAGGAAGAGGAAGCATTTTTGCACTAGGGTTTATGTTAGTAAGTCTTGCTACTTGCTTTGAGTTGGTGAAACCCTTAGTTGGTTGTTTTGAGATTGATGGTTGAGTTGCTTCCATAGAGGTTGTTTTGATCAAGTTAATGCTTTACTTGATACATGATTTGGGCTTACTCCATTGAGATTGATTTGAGCAAGTTATTCTTTGCATTGGTGATTTATGTTGGTGGCTGTTTTGTTCAAATATATTTGGAGGGAAAAGGATGTCTACTAGTTTCCTTTTCATGTAGTGATTGGTTGAATGCTTCAAGGTTAATGTTGAGTTGAATGATGTTGGTTAAACCTTGTCTATAAGCATTGTTGTTAAAGCCCTAATTGGTTGAGAAAATATATTGGTTGTGGAAATAACATGAGTATCATTGTTATATGAGATATTGCATGGTTGGCAATTGTTGGGTTGTGTTTCATGTTCTTGAGAAAAGCATACTACATCTATCTTATTCTTTTGAGATTGAGATTGAGATTGGGATTTAAGTATAGAACATATTGAGTCTCTAACAATTCTCTTTATGTTTCTATGATATTTGAGATTGATATTGGGAGTTAAGTATAGAACATATTGAGTCTCTAACAATTCTCTTTATGCTTCTATGAGGTTGATGAATCACATTGGGTCTCTAACAATTCTCTTTGTGGGTTCATGCTAAGCAAGTTTTTCTTGATGAACTTGTGAGCTGATTTGGACAGGTTCTAGTGAGGACTTGTGAGCTGATTTGGACAGGTTCTAGTGAGGACTTGTGAGCTAATTTGGATAGGTTCTAGTGAGGACTTGTGAGCTAATTTGGACAGGTTCTAGTGAGGACTTGTGAGATGATTTGGACAAGTTCTAGGGAGGACTTGTGAGCTGATTTGGACAGGTCCTAGCAGAGGACTTGAGGATAGAGTTGAAGTGGTTATTTGAGAAGAACCTGAGGATAGTTTTGACAAGTCTTTGAGAATGCTTGTGTGCAGTAGAGATTGATTTGTTTAAGCTTTATGAGTTGAGCTTGGGATAGATCTGACAGAGTGAGTAAGACTTGTGCTGGACCGATTGACTATGTTTAGTACAGGTTGATGAGTTGTTGTGGAGGTGATCAGTGAGGACAGAGGTCTCTTGAGGCTGAGCATTGAGGACAAGAGGTCTTCTATGGAAAGGAGTTCCACGTGCTAGCGAAATAAGAGGTAGGTGATCTTCTGAAGTATCATTTCTAGAGCTGAGGGGAAGGATTCTCCTTTGGGCAGGAGGCTCATAAATTCATGCTGAGGGGAAGGATTCTCCTTTGGGCAGGAGGCTCATAAATTCATGCTGAGGGGAAGGATTCTCCTTTGGGTAGGAGGCTCATAAATTCGTGAGGAGGGGAAGGATTCTCCTTTGGGCAGGAGGCTCATAAATTTGTGAGGAGGGGAAGGATTCTCCTTTGGGCAGAGGCTCATAAATACTTGGGTAGGGGAAGGTTTCTCCTTTGGGCTGAGGCTCATAAATATTATAATTGGGAAGGATTCCCAAAGAACTTTGAGAAAGCTTTTTAGAGAAAAGTTTTGTGGATGTAGCCCATGTTGGGTGAACCACGTTAAAATTGGTGTCTCATTGTGTGTTGCTTTATGCATTGCTTTGATATTGCTATTGGTTCATTGCTTTGCGAAGTTGAAGTTAAATAGAGAAAGTAAAAAGAGGTCTTATACTGTTCACCCCCCCCTCTCAGTATAAGCTTATGTTCTTCACATGCCATCCCAAGTGTAGACAATATCTCCAAAATATGATTTCAAGGAAGAAATAAAGTTGTGAGATCTTCGAGCTAGAAGATATTTGTGGAAGAAATTTATGTTTTCATCACCTTATTTAAGCCATTGAATTCTAGATTTTTACTTCCATAAGAGTTCTTCTCTTTTTTCCCATTCCTCTAACTGAGCTATGAGTTTAATTTCATTTGCACTTGTACTCTCTGTGAGACCATCTAAATAGATTTTCTTATTCAAATTTTCAATATGAGCTATAACTTCATGTTTTATTTTTATGAACATCTCCAAACTCCTTCCAGTTCCAAGTCTTGATTTTGGATTTAATGTATTGAAATATTTTGGCAAAACAAAATATCTTAGTCCCATACATAGGTTTACCTTCTTTCCACCATTGTTGCACTTGAGGTTTAAAGGAACTGTCTCTAAGCCACATTAACTAAAATCGAAAAGGAGAGAAACTCACATTGGTTTTCCACATTTCCACCATGACTGGCCAATGATCCGAACCAGCATTGTTAAGAGTCCTCACTTTAGGAATGTGACCATGGATTAAGAAATTATCAAAGAGAAAGAACCTATCCAATATCTCCATTATACAATCTAAGCCTTGGCTTCTATTAGACCAAGTCATAAGGCCATTATCTGGTTGGATATCCACAAGATGGAGGTTTGCAATATATTTGCTCATGAGGTCAGTGCTCCTGTCCAAATTTCTATTTCCCCTCATTTTCTCATCTAGAGAGAGGATGGTATTGAAATATCCTTCGATCAAGATCCAAGCTTCAGGTTAATGAGAGATAATATAAATAATATTCTTCCACTATCTTCTTTTTTCCTCTAAATTAGTCAGAGCATAAATAGTAATGTAGAGCATAATTTGGTTGGAATGTCTGCTTTGAATAGCTATAGCCGAAAGACCCCAACTACCAACCATACGGTGAATAACTACCTCTTTTGGGTCCCAAAGGCAAGCAATGCCACCAGAATTCCCCTGGTAACTGAGGGAAACCACTTTTCTAGCTGGCCAAATTTTACTAGCCATTGATTCCATATCCTCTATTGACATCTTTTTTTCTTGAAGAAAAACAAGATGTGGATGATTTATCTGAATCATTCTTCTAATTTCAATTTGTTTTGAAAGACTCCCTTTAAGTCCTCTAATATTTCAAGTGATGATCTTCATTAATACCAAGTCTAAAAAATTTAGGAAGGGCATTAATCTTACCTTCCTCTACAAGCTTTTCACCTTATTTTAGCATATGATATTGATTAGTCTTGCGTCCTACCTTTTGATTAGAATCCATATTCAGTTTTTTTTTCATGTTTCTTGACTTACTCCAATTGAATCTAATATGGCTTCTAACCTTGAAGATTTCTTGTACAAAGTAAAAATATTACCATAAGGTTCAATAGAGTCTATATTGGGACCTGTATTATTTGAAGTTTTAACATTTAAAATTTTTTTTGTCTTGTGTATATTTTCTCTCTTTTTTCTATCGAAAACCTTTGATTTGTTGGTTTGTCTTTGAGTTCTTCCTTTTCTCTTTAAATTGTGTTTCTAATATTTTTGTTTCCATTATTTCCTCTTCCTCACTTAGGGCATCATTTGTAGAAATAATTTCAAACATATTAGCAGATAACTTTATTTTTGGTAGGCAAAATATTTATTTACAATTCGAGTTGAAGGGTCTCGTCCTTGTTACATTGGGCATCAACAGTGCCAGTGGTACAAAATTGACAAAATATGACACTAACAGTCTTGGGGTCCATCCCCTTACCGATAAGGTAAACCAAATACAAAGACACCATAAATAGTACCAAATTGAAATAAATACAAACAAAGATAGTCATATTCCTATAGTTACTTGCCTAGAGCTACTAGGGTTCCTCTTTACCTTCATGCTTGGCATCTCCATTCTGATCGAAGCCCATAAGGACCTTGAGTATAGTAGGGAGCTCATGGATTTAAATAATGGCACTGGAGAGAAAAGAACCCACCTCCCTGATGATATTGGTGATGCACTTTAGGTGTTCCATAGCTTTTTTGATGTGGTTGAGAGTGGCAGAGCGCAAGAGGTCTTCAACACTGCTAGTCTCCTCTTCATATTAATCGTTTATAACCTCGAGGGATTGGCATTGAACGTTTGAGTTATTTGTATTCAACTAATGAGATTTCATGCTCTTATGGGAGGGGTGGACTACTTTTCACTTCTCAATATCTTGCCCTGAGGGCGGCGGTTCGAAGGGATAAAGTCCTTGAGATTGGGGCTAGGGGACGCTTCCTTCTTATCATTATCTTATGCAGGGGTGGTATTGGATAGGGGAAATCGGTGAGCAAATCAATTAGTGGGGGGGACTCAACAGAAGCGAGGGAGGGCGGGGGGCTCACCTCAACCTTATGTTGGACACGGAGGAGGGCTCAGGGCTAGGGGAGCGATCAAGGAGACCACCAGACACTTGGTGCACCAATACATGCTTGTAAAGGATAGAGAACAATCCTTGGTGGCAAGGGGGTTTAGAAGAATTGTGTTCCCTAATGTTCGTAATGTTTATGCTAATGGACCAAAAGAGGAATTCAATAATATTAACAGGTTTAACATCATGGAGGTTTTTTATGAACACGAGGTGGTAAGCATGCAGGGGGCTGTTGGGATCATCAACGGTAATGTATTGGATGATAGGGACTACAGTGGTATCCCATGATCAGGGGAGGGATGAGCGAAGCACACCTTTTTTTTCCCAAACAAGTTCCTTCTCCTTGTCAAGGAAGTGGTCTATTTCATCTTTGAAATTGTTTCTATCCCTTCAGACAGCTCTGCCTACAGGTGGTAAACCAAAAATTTTGATAATAGTATGAATGCTTACATCAAAGCGAAGCCCTCGGACCTAAACTTCACCTTCGTTCTAGGATCTGACGAAGTCATTGCTCACTTGATAATCAATTCCAATGAATAGCTTGAAAAAGGAATGAATCTCTTGGCGTCAAGTAGGACTTCAATCATCAGATCAAGCTAGAGGTTCATTGGCTCAGCGATGGCCATCACGTTATGGACACTAAAACAAATAGTGTTGCTACAAAGACTTCTGTTGATATGGTTAAAGTGCATCAAGAAAAATCTCATAGAATGGATAGAGTGGGTATTATAAAGTCGAGACCAGAGCCAAGAGTGGTAATCAATCACCACAAAAAAAAATAAGACAGGGTTAGGAAATGGGGGCGCAGAGGTCGGTCTTATCAAGCTTCGAGGGGAGAGACGACTAAAAATAAAGGAGGTAAGGAGGCTGGTAAAGTCCCAAAGATCCATGGTGTTGAGAGTAAACACCGTTGGTGTTAAGGAAACACCCTCGTGGCAGCAAGAACTATTGTTTGTGACAATTTTCCATTTTTTGGTGTTGAAAGCAAACACCTTTGGTGTTGAAGAAACACCTTCATGGCAGTTAATATTGCTCTTTACGGCTGCACTTCGCATCACGATTGACTATCGTAGTAATGTCCTAGGGGAATACATCTTCCTAGATGATCAGATTAGTTTTATTGGCTACTCTGTTGGCCAGAAGGTCTACCACCATGTTCACCTCTCTAAAAACATGGTGAATCATGCTTTGAGGTTGTTGACAAAGGGAAGCTTGACAATATCGAATAACGCTGTGGATATTCCATCCTCCATTGTTGTTGTTATTAATGTGACTAACCACTATAGATGAATCACCTTAAAAAATGATAGGGTAAGACAAAGATCTGCTAACCTCAATGCATCTCCAAAGAGCTCAGGCTTTCACGTAGTTGTTGGTTTGAACCCCTAAGTTTTCAGCGAAGGCCAAAATGATGTTGCCATCATGGTCCCTAATGACACCGCTAGCCCCTGCATCCCCTGGATTTCCTTTGGAGGACCCATCAAAGTTGGCCTTAAGCCATCCTAGGGGTGGGGGATTCCATTTGGCATTACTCCTAGTGTTGGGGGGGTTCTGAGTTCTGGTGTACTCGATGGAGATCCCCAGTGTCTTGATAAAAATATATTCTATCCTAGAGGTAGGTAAGTCCATGCACCAGATGAGGCTAGTATTTTTTATAGCAAAGGACAAGGTCCTGTTGGCCACTATTTCTAGATTTATGGGACTGTCGTTGAAAATACGATTATTATGCTCCAACCAGATTTTCCAAATTGCATGATGTAAGAGGGCTTTCCAAAGGAACCTAAGCCTGGGATTTCTAAAAATAGTGGGCCACTGTGTGAATAAGTCAAGAATAGACTTGGGCCACACCCAATTGATGTGGAACCTACTGATCAAGAAAGAAAAAACATCAAATGCAAAGGGGCACTCAAGGAGGAAGTGTTGGGTGGACTCCCACACCTAATTTCAAATATAGCACCTATTGGGGACAATGACACCCCTCTTGATCAGGTTGTCAGTGGTCAAAATCCTGTTATCGACCGCGAGCGAGCAAAAGTGGGCCACCTTTGGGATAAGGTGATTGAGCCAAATGGCTTTGGCTATGGTAGGGCTATCAATGGTGTTGAACCACTTAGGAGGGTTTTTTGCCATCCAAGAAGTGGATTGCACTAAGAATATCCTCTTTTTGGTGCCTTTCCAGCAAATATTATCTATCATTTGGGTCTAGGGAATGAAATTTTCCCTAAGACTGCCTGAAGGGACACCATGACTTTTTTTGTGACTGTGTTTCTAACTTTGAACTGGATCTATTTCCACCTATGGCTATCTTGATTAACAATAATGAAATCGACAACTCTAGGACCGAATCTATTTTTGGTAAGATGTTTTATCATTACAATGTTAGGATCTTTGGCAAGGGGCTCATATCTAGCCCACGGGTCATGCCAAAAGTCAATATCCTTGTTGTCCCCCAGTTACCATCTGATCCCTTACTGAAGAAGGTGCTTGGTATGAATTATGGATTACCAAAAGTGGGATCCAATACTGGGAGTACCTTTTTCCTTGAAAGAGTGTTGTTGTAGGTACTTTATCTTAATAATATATACTCATTCCAAATTTGCATTGGTGACAACCTTCCATGCCTATTTGGCCAAAAGGGCTTGGTTCATGATACTGGTTCTGCGTAAATCGAGCCCGCCTCTATATTTAGGGGTGCACACTTTGTCCCAAGACACTAGGTGAAACTTCCATTGGTTGTCATTCCCTGCCCATAAGAAGTGTTTTCGAATATTTACTATAGCTTCTCCTATAGCTACGAGGATTTTGAAGACTAATAGAAATTACACCATGAATCTTTGGAGGACTACCTTGACCAAGGTGGATTTGTCTTCTTGGGTGATAAGGGTCCCTTTCCACCCTATTAGTTTCTTGTGAATACTCTCAATGACATTGTTCCACATGGTCTTGGTTGGTCTCCCTTGGAACATTGAGAGGCCAAGGTAGGTGGTTGGGAGATCAGCAATGGTACAGCCCAAGATGTCTACAAGTTTGACCTGCCTTCTTGTGGGGGTGTTGATGAAACAGAGCTTGCTCTTGGTGAAATTGATCTTCTGACCAGCAGCTTCCTCGTAGAGGTTGAGGATAGACTTGATGATTTTGGCTTCAAAAATAGAGGCTCTGGTGGCCAAAAGTGTATCATCCACAAACTACTGATGGGTTTAAGGTTGGAGATTAGAAGTAGACTTAATGCCAAATATAAACCCTCTAGTGCAGGTAGATTTTATTACCCTTCCCAGGCTCTCAGCCAAGATGATGAAAATGATGAGGAAGAGGGGATCCCCTTGTCTCAGCCCTCTAGTGCTGGGGAAATACCCTGCTACTCATCCATTGACAAGGATAGAAAACCAGGTAGAGGAGATACAATTTGAGATCAACTTGACCCAATTCTCATGGAATCCAAACTTGAGGAGGACTTTGACCAGAAACTCCCTATCCACTTTGTCAAACACCTTATTCATATCAAGATTCAAAAATAAAGTAGACTTGTTGGAGTTATGGGTTGAGTGGATAAGTTCATGAACAATGATGACAATGTCAATAATATTTTGACCCTTGACAGTACTTTCTTGGTAGGGATCGATGATGGAATGGATGATACCGATGATTCTAGTGGCCATGGCTTTGAATAGGATTTTATAAATGACATTACATATGCTGATGGGGTGATAATCAGATAGAGACTAGTATTTGGGACCCTTGGGAATGAGAGCGAGGAAGGTGAATTTGACATCCCTGGGAATGGATCTGGTAATATGCATTTCAAAAATAGCTAGGCAGAGGTCATGGCCAACTATGTCCTAGTAGGTTTGGAAGAACCTAGGGGAGAATATATTGAGACCTGGGGATTTGTTTGGTTGCATGGAGGACAAGGCTTGGTGGATTTCTTTAGGGGTTAGTAGGCTGAGGAGAAGGTTATTCATGGCCTCGATGATGGATCTGGGGATGTTCTTGAGAAGAGCATCCCTAGCTTGATCATAGGGGGAGAGGTGGGAGCTAAGGAGGGATTCAAAATGGTGGATCGCTTCAACCTGAATCTGGTGGATATCTGAGGTGAAAGACCCATCTTTCTTGGTGATACCTCTATGCCTGAGAGTGGAGATATAAAATAATTTGGAGTTGGAATCTCCTTCCTTGAGCCACAATTGTCTCTATTTTTAGTTCTAGAACATCTCTTCCTTCCACATGGTATTATGGTATTCTGAAAGCAAGATTCTCTCCTCAATTCTGAGATTGCCATCCCCCTACCCCTGTTGGAATCTATCCTTGATCTATTTGATTTTTCTTTTGATATTATTCTTATTTTCAAAAATATTCCCAAATGTCTCTTTGTTCCACATATTTAATTTGGCTTTAATATACCGGAGCTTCTGCGTTACCTGGTTTATGATAGTCCCAGGGAACCTTTCCCTCAACCATTTCACAATATGATTTTTGATATTTGGGTGTTGGGTCCACATTGATTCAAAATGGAAGGGGAATTTGAACTAAGATATGTTTACAGTTTCAAAAATCAAGGGGTTGTGATCAGACCCAATTTTTGGGAGTACCTGCAAAATGGCATCATCGAAGAGGGGGAGAACTTCTTGGGACAGTAGAAAATGGTCTAGGCATTCTTGAATGAGGTCTCCACCCAACCTTCTATTTATCCATGTGTACTGGAATCCTTTCAACAGGATGTACATTAGTTCATTTGAATCTATAAAATTTGTAAAGTCATTTGTGGCTTTGGGGGTTATGGCATTCCCACCTCTCTTCTCATACGGGTGCAAGGGGATGTTGAATTTCCCTACTAGGATCCAAGGGACATGGTTGAAATCTTACCTCATCTGAGTGAGATTGTTCCATAGAATTGATCTACTCTACATAGTGTTAGGGGCATACATGTTTGTCATGACCCAGGAGATCTGGATGTTGTGGTCATGGAAGTAGATGTTGGACAAGCGCCCTTCACATGAGATGACTCTACCTTTAATCTTGGTGGGGTCCCATAGATAGAGGAGACCGCCTGAGGTGCCATATGTCGGAGTGTAAGTGAACTCGCATTTTCTCCAAATGTTTTTGGCAATTGTCGATGACCAGTGCTCACCTAATTTGATTTCTTGAATAAGTAAAATGGTGGGATTAGACTCTTTCTGCATGGTAGCATCCAATATTTTTTTGGCTACCCCATTTAACCCTCTCGCATTCCAGGAGAGGACTTTCATTTGGAACTTTTGGAGGGTTTTTTTCCCTTTGCCTTGTTGCATTGGGGGTTTAGATCTCTTAGATTCTTCCCTGTTAGCTATTCCTAAGTCCTGGAATAGGGTTTTTTGGGTGTCATTGGCTATATATTAAGCTATATCATGACTTCTTAGGTCAGCGCTAGAGGGCCTACCCTTTTTTCTATTGCCTCCTACATAAATCTAGGATCTTTTGAAACTTCAGATTTGTTTTGGACTCCATGGTTCTAGGGAAACATGGGAGGAATCATCACTATCAATCTCAACATCATGGGATTTCAAAGGGGAGAGATCCTAGTCCCAATGGGATGGCAATATTTCGATGGGGAATAGGATACTATGGGGGATTGGGGGAAGGGTTCTTGGATCCGTGACCATTGTCATATGGGGAAGAATGGAACAAGGGGGGAGGAGGAAGCAGGGATTTCTAGGAAGAGCTAGCCTTGGGGTAAGGTTAGGTGGAAGGATTTTGGGTAGGGGCTTCCTCACAGGGAGGTTCCTCATCATATATTTTATCATTAAGATTATAATTGTTGAGTAAATTGAACTTATTAGAGATGGTGAACAGACCACTTGCCTTATTTGTATTATCACCTTAGGGAGGTAGGATTTGTTGCTTGCCCTTGTGGTTCTGGCTCTATCCCATTCTTGATTTCATATTCTGATTTTCTTTGTGAACTTGGTGGGCTGAAGTCTAGGAGTCAATTTGTGTGTCTTTATGATTTGGGCATTGGGATGAAATATGCCCTTGATTTTAGCACTTAAGGTAAAATAGGATTTTATTTTTGTATTCCATCGATTACCTTCGACAAAAGGATTCGTAAGTTATATTAATATGTTCAATGAGCTAAGTTTCCAGGTTAACATTAACGCAAATGCGGGCCTGTGTCAGTCGAGTTCGGGTGTGAGTAGTTGGGTCGATGACGACCAATTCCTTGATATCTTAGGATATCATTTGGAGCGCATATTTGTGGAAGAAATGCAAGGGTATATTTGGGAAGAAAATCCAAATGGGAGCATAGTTTATGCTCTTTAATTATAGGTTGAACTCTGCTCCCCACTTGCAGAGGAAGAGGCTTCTTCTTCCAAATAAACAAGGGCCTCCTAATAAAATGTGGTCAACATCTTCCTGAGTGTTGAGTTGAATCATGAAGAACCCCCTGGACATTGCAGACAGTTCCATGTATCCTCGAGTTTTCCATTTGATCATCACCCAACATCGAAGTGAATCCATGTCAAGTCTTCCACCAATAAATTTCCCTACCAGGGAAAATGAATCTAGAGTAGCATACTCCTCCATGACTTGCATTGAATATAATACATCACATCCCTGAGATACAAAGGTATTTAGTGCCACAAGCAGATATTTAGGTTTACCTTGGAGTACTTCCATGAATGAAACCTGGTTGATCCCCTTATCGCCCTCTACTATTTTATCCAATGGGTCTTTTTCTCTACGATCTCCATTCCCGTCATCTATCATACCTACGAAGGATTTATTTATTGTTTCACTCCTCATGGTATGGCCACTAGAATTTTTGCACGTGGGTGCAGCTTTTCCCAAATCAATATAAACTCAACTCAAATCAACTTCATAGAAGCATAAAGAGAATTGTTAGATACTCAATATGTTCTAATCTCATTCTCAACCTAAATAAATCTAAACTCAACTCAAATCAACTCATAGAAGCATAAAGAGAATTTTTAGAGACTTGATATGTTCTATGTTGAGCAAGGTGCAGCAACAATATTGTCATTTTTGTCAACACAGTCAGATAGATCTGTTGATGCAGTGGACAGAAAGTCCAAAAGCTATTTAGATGCAGAAGACAGGAGTTCAAAGGTTATTCAGAGTATGTACAATGATTTTCCAAGAAGACCAAAGTGGCCCATATGCAAAAGATCAAAGAAAAAGACAAGTAAGAAAAGTGTCGCGATATCGCGACATATACAGCAGGCAAGAAAAATTGTTGCGATTTCGCGACATGTTGGAAGAGAGAGAAAACGCAAGAAAAACTGTCACGATTTTGTGACACGTTGGAAGAGAGAGAAAAAGCAGGAAAAACTGTCGTGATTTTGTGACATGTTGGAAGAGAGATAAAAAGCAGGAAAAACTGTCACGATTTTGCGACATGTTGGAAGAGAAAAAGGCAAGTGAAAAATTGTCGCGATTTCGCGACATGTTGGAAGAGAAAGAGAAAGCAGGAAAAAGTGTCATGATTTCGTGACAAGTTCGAATAAAGAGAACAAGTAAGAAAAGTGTCACGATTTCATGACATGTCGCATTTTCGCGACTAAAATAGGAGAGAGAAAGTAAGTTGGAAAAGTGTCGCGATATCGCGACATGTCGCATTTTCACGACAAAAGAAATATAGGAAGCGTACAGAAGCAGAACTATCGCAATTTCGTGACAAAAGCAAAGAAGTAAAGTACGAAAGCAGAAGTGTCACGATTTCACGACAAAAGCATATAAGAAGACTTCGAAGGTAGAAGTGTCATGATTTTGCGACAAAAGAAAAGAAGCTAAGTATGAAAGCAGAAGTGTCGTGATTTCACGACAAAAGCTAAGTTGAAGACTACGGAAGTAGAAGTGTCACGATATCACGACAAAAGCAAAGTTGAAGTCTATGGAAGCAGAAGTGTCGCGATATCGTGACAAAAGCAAAGTCAAAGTATATGAAAGCGGAAATGTCATGATATCATGACAAAAGAAAATATGAAGTCTACGAAGGCAAAAATGGCACGATATCACGATAAAAGAATAGAGAAAGTATACAGAGGCGAAAGTGTCACGATATCGCGACATGTTATATTTTCGTGGCAACAGCAACAAAAGAAGCTACAGAGGTAGAAATGTCACGATTTCGTGATAGGTCGTAAATGCGTAAGTCAAGAAGGAGAACCCAACTAAAATGAGAAGTATGACAGTGGACCGACATCACTACGGCATTTACAGGGGCAGTTATAGAATGATTTCATACTGTTAAAATATGAAGAGTGATCAAAATTCAGTATGGCGGTTACAGGGTCTGTCCAGAATGAAATCATCATGCGATGGATAAATCGAACATCTTCTTGAGTTGAAGTCAACGAAGGTCGATGACAGCCGACTAAAATTAGGGTTTACAATTGTTATGAAAGTTGACTAATATTAGGATTTACAGTCGACTAAGATTAGGGTTCTCATCATAAAAAATATTATTATAAAAGGAGGGTTGTTTGGAGAATTGAAGTGTAGTCGGATGTGTGTGAGATACGGTCGTTGTGCACAGAGAGCAAGTCATTTTGAATTGTGCTAAGTGTGAAATTCACAAAGAGATTAGAGTGCACAAAAGGGAGAAGACGATCGTGAAGTTTGACTATAACGAAGTAGAGTGTGCGAAGTGATTGCACAGAGAGAGCAAAGTGCACTAAGAGAAAAAAGGTTAAAGTTCGACCAGGTGCTGCTGTGATTGCACAGAGAAAGCAGAGTGCGCAGAGAACACAAAGGTGAAGAAGACCAGTCAGGGTCTTGCAAAAGCAAAGGTATCTTACTGGCAATCTTCTAGTTTTAGAATTGAAGTCCAAGTTGGTGCTTGGCATCAGGGTTTGGTGCTCCTTCCAGTTGGTGCTGGTAAATCAGGGGTTGGTGCTCCTTCTAGTTAGTGCTAGTAAATCAGGGGTTGGTGCTCCTTCCAGTTGGTGCTGGTAAATCAGGGGTTGGTGCTCCTTCCAGTTGTTGCTGGTAAATCAGGGGTTGGTGCTCCTTCTAGTTGGTGCTAATAAATTGGGGGTTGGTGCTCCTTATAGTTGGTGCTGATAAATCAGGGGTTGGTGCTCCTTTCTGTTGGTGTAGATAAATCAGGGGTTGGTGCTCCTTTTTGTTGGTGTAGATAAATCATGGTTTGGTGCTCCTTTTTGTTGGTGCAGATAAATCAGGGGTCGATGCTCCTTCTAGTGTGTCTTTGGTAAATTGATTGTAAAGTTGTTGCTTTGCAAAGGCTGGATTTGGATGGTAGTCTAAGCAGTCAATTTTTGAGGAGTAGCCACATTGGTGAACCTCGTTAAATCTTGTGTTGTATGATGCTCTTTTGTTATATTTGTTGTATCTAGTAATAAGTTTTAATTGATGTGGTATTAAGAGCTGTAAATTCAAGTTTAAAGAGCTACACTGATTCACCCCACCTCTCAGTGTCATTGTAAGACTAACAATTGGTATCAGAGCTAAGTTCCTATACAAGCTTAACCGGCTAGGGTGATCTTGGAAGTAACACAATGGCATTTGAAGAAGTAAAATCAAAAAAGGAAGAAGAAGTGAACTCTAAAGTATGTGGTGAAAACCCTGAGGCTGAAGTAGATCTAGAAGGTGAGTTGATCTCTGCACTTGAAGAGTGAAAAATAGAGAAGAAAAAGAATAAGAAAATTTCAAAAAATCTTGAGGATGCAAACGAAATCATAACCAGTCTGAAAGTACAGACAGAAGAATACAAGAAAATATCTAAAGATATCGAAGTACAAATTACCATGAAAATAGATTATTGCTGCAAACTAGAAGAAGAGAATGTTGGTTTACGGATGCAGATAGAAGAGATGAATCACAAAATTAGTTGCTATCACAAACGCGAAGAAATTTCTATGAAGCTGGATAAGATTATAAATGACCAAAGTCCTACACGCATCAAATTTGGTATGGGTTTCGTCGAAGGAGAATCATCAAATGGGTCAAAGGCCAAAAATGTAGAATCCATAAAGAATGAATATAAGAAACAGGTTGATCAAGGAAAAACATATCATGCAAAAGAAAGCAATAATGCCAAGCACGAAAGGAGAATTGAAAATGATGGATTCACCAATGTCACACATCAAAGAAAAATAAGACCTATGGTTCCTACGGCAACATGGCAAAGACCATCACCCAGGTTCAATTATCTCTTTTCTGGTTTTTGTTTTAAATGCAATGGCTATGGACATAAAATCTCAAACTGCAAATATAATGTAAGACCAAGGAATTTCACCAGTAGAAATGCTTTTTCTCCTCTGATGAATTATACAGTAGAATGTTATAACTGTCATAATTTTGGGCACATTGCAAGAAACTATAGAAGTACATTTGCATCAAATCAGTTTCAAGGAAGAAAATTTCAACCAAATAGGATGAGACAAAATAGAAAACTTCCCGAAAAACATTCACAAGCTATTGATAAGGGAAAGGCAAAACAAGAGCCCAAAACTACTATCAAAATGAAGTGGAAAGAAAAAGAGCGACTTAAGGAAGAAAAGGAATCCTTAATCATACAAACAACATTTAAAGCACAAAATAAATATGTACCATGGATACTTGATAGTGGATGCTCCAGTCATATGATAGGTGACAAACAAAAATTTGAGAAGTTACAAAAATTTGAAGGTGGTTCAGTAAAGTTTGGAAATAATGATGGAGCTAAGATAGTTGGCAAAGGTTCAGTTAAAATTAGTGACAAAAAAATTAAGTCAGAAGAAGTCTTATTTGTGGATGGTTTGAAACATAACTTGTTGAGCGTAAGTCAGATTTGTGATAAAGGTCATGAAGTAGTTTTTAAGAAGCAGGGTTGTGAAGTCAGAAAAACAAATAGTGGAAAATTGATAGCAACTGGATCAAGGACATCTGGCAACCTGTACACGCTCTCAGAGACTTCAAAAGGAGCTTGTTTTATTGGACAAGAAGAAGAAAATTGGTTGTGGCACAAGAGACTCGGTCATATCAATTTTGATAATCAAGTAAAAATCAACTCAAAAAGTGCAGTGAGAGATATTCCCACCATCAGCAAACCTACAAACAACATTTGTTCTTCATGCCAAAAGGGGAAGCAAACTAGAGTCACATTCAAAACAAAAGAGTACTACACAAGCAAACCTTTGGAACTAATACACACTGATTTATGTGGACCCATGAGAACACAAAGCATAAATGGTGACAAATATTTTATGTTGTGCATTGATGACTATTCCAAAATGACATGGATATTTTTCTTGAAGCATAAATCATAAGCTTTTGAAATGTTCAAGACTTTCAAAAACCATGTTGAGAATGAAATAGGAAAGAGGATAAAATTTTTAAGATCAGATAGAGGAGGAGAATTCATTTCAGAGGAGTTTACAGAGTATTGTGAAAAATACGATATTAGGAGATAGTTTTCAGCAGCCAGGACACCTCAGCAGAATGGAGTGGTAGAAAGAAATAACAGGACAGTGTAGGAAATGGCATGGACTATGTTGGCTGAAAGTAGAGTAGCAGACAGATTTTGGAAAGAAGCAGTCCATACTGTGGTGTATATCCAAAATAGGTACATACTGAGAACACATGAAAGCAAAACTCCTTATGAGTTGTGGTTCGGTAAAAGGGCAACAGCAAAATACCTCAAAGTTTTTGGCAGCAAGTGCTACATCAAAAGAATTGAAGATAATCTTGGTAAGTTTGAAGATAGAGCGGATGAAGGTATTTTTGTTGGTTATTCGTCAAAAAGCAAAGCTTACAAATGCTACAACAAGAGGCTAAAGAAAATTGTGGATAGTGTCAATGTTAAATTTGATGAAGGTAGAGAACGAGTAATTAGCTATGAAAAGAACTACCCAATTTATGAAGAGGTTATTGAAGGAGATGAGGAAAATGAAACGAAAAAGATACAAAAAATTGACTCAAATGATTTAAGTTGTGATTCAGAAGTGGAAGAAAATAAGAAATTCAAAACAGACAATTGGCAAAAAAATCATCCTAGAGAGCAAATAATTGGAGACCCCAAAGTTGGTGTTCAGACAAGAAGAAGAGTAGTAAGTAACTACTCTCTATTATCTAGCATTGAGCCCAAAAATGTTGCTGACGCAAGCAAAGATGAAAGTTGGATGAAGGCAATAAATGAAGAATTAGATCAGATCGAGAAAAACGAAACTTAAGAGTTAGTACCTAGACCTGCAAATAAAAATATAATCGAGACTAAATGGATTTTTCGAAACAAATTGAATGAAGACGAACAAGTAGTCAGAAATAAAGCAAGATTGGTATGTAAGGGTTATGCACAAGTTGAAGGCATTGACTTTGAGGAAACTTTTGCACCAGTAGCTAGACTAGAGGCAATTAGAATGTTTCTGGATTTAGCAGTCTACAAGAATTTCAAAGTTTATCAAATGGATGTGAAATCAGCGTTTTTGAATGGGAAACTTGAAGAAGAGATTTATATTGAGCAACCAAATGGTTTCCAATTTGGTGATGATCCCAACTTGGTTTACAAGTTGAAGAAAGCATTATATGGCTTAAAACAGGCACCCCGAGCATGGTATGCAAGGCTAGACAACTAACTCACTCAACAAGGGTTTAAGAAAGATGATATCATATTTGGCAGCGCAAGATGAGTCGTGTAAAGATTTAGAAAATAAGATACAAAAATAATTTGAAATTTCAATGATTTGTGAACTTTCGTATTTCCTCGGGTTGCAAGTTAATCAAAATAAGAAGGGCATATTTATTTCTCAAGTTAAATATGTGAAAAATATGTTAAAAAAGTTCACAATGGAGGATTGTAAGCCAGTTAGCACTCCCATGACGATAGGTTGCAAGTTGAGCAAGGATGACAAATCTCCACCTGTTGATCAAACCATGTACGGATCTATGATTGGGAGCTTACTGTACCGACAACTACCGGACCGGATATTTTGTAGGCGATATGCATGGTAGCATGATTTCAGGCTAATTCCAAGGAGACTCATGTGACAACAGTGAAGAGGATTCTTCGGTACCTCAAGGGTACTATGGAGTATGGGTTATGGTATCCGAAAAGTAAAGACTTCACCCTTATTTTGTATTTAGATGTAGATTGGGTAGGATGTGTCGATGACAGAAAGAGTACCAGTGAAGGTGCATTCTATCTTGGAAACAGATTGGTCGTGTGGCACAGTAAGAAACAAGAGTCAATTTCTTTATCGACAGCAGAGGCAGAATATATTACAGGGACAACATGTTGTACGCAGGTATTGTGGATGAAACAAACCCTAAAATATCTTGGTATTAGCTTCAGTGAGCCAATATCAGTTAAATGTGATAACACCAGTGCCATTAACATCTCCAAGAATCTAGTTATGCATTCACGCATAAAACACATTGCTATCCGGTATCACTTTTTGAAGGAGAAAGTTGCAGAAGGTGAGGTTAAGTTGGATTTTGTTCCAACTACAGAGCAAGTAGCGGATATCTTCACAAAACCATTGCCCAAGGAATTTTTTGAGTACCTTCGCAATAAATTGGGAGTGGTCACACTTCCCAAGAATTGACTAGCTACAGGGATCACATTCTCAAGGGGAGCATTTAAGTATTTGATTATCTTTTTGCTCATGTTCATGATTTTTTCTAAGTGTAATAAATTTTGCCTGAGAATGTTGTGCATGGACTCAAGAGGAGTTTGCAGTAGCCCTTTGGTATTATTGTCAAAGGGGGAGAAGAGTTACAAGAATTTGCACATATGTTGCCAAAAATTCCAAAGGGGGAGATTGTTGAGCAAGGTGCAACAACAATATTGTCATTTTTGTCAACACAGTCAGATAGATCTGTTGATGCAGTGGAAAAGAAGTTCAAAAGCTATTCATATGTAGAAGACAAGAGTTCAAAGGTTATTCAGAGTATGTACAGTGATTTTCCAATAAGACCGAAGTGGCCCATATGCAAAAGATAAAAGAAAAATACAAGTAAGAAAAGTGTCACGATATCGCGACATATACAACAGGCAAGAAAATTGTCACGATTTCGCGACATGTTGGAAGAGAGAAAAAGCAGGAAAAATAGTCATGATTTCGTGACATGTTGGAAGAGAGAGAAAAAGCAGGAAAAACTGTCGCGATTTCGCGACATGTTGGAAGAGAGAGAAAAAGCAGGAAAAACTGTTGTGATTTCACGACATGTTGGAAGAGAGAGAAAAAGCAGGAAAAACTGTCACGATTTCACGACATGTTGGAAGAGAGAGAAAAAGGCAAGTGAAAAACTGTCGCGATTTCATGACATGTTGGAAGAGAAAGAGAAAGCAGGAAAAAGTGTCACGATTTCGCGACAAGTTCGAAGAAAGAGAACAAGAAAAGTGTCACGATTTCGTGACATGTCGCATTTTTGCGACTAAAATAGGAGAGAGAAAGTAAGTTGGAAAAGTGTCACGATTTTGCGACATGTCACATTTTCGCGACTAAAATAGGAGAGAGAAAGTAAGTTGGAAAAGTGTCGCGATTTCACGACATGTCGCATTTTCACGACTAAAATAGGAGAGAGAAAGTAAGTTTGAAAAGTGTCGCGATATCATGACATGTCGCATTTTTACGACAAAAGAAAGAGAGGAAGCGTACGGAAGCAAAACTATCACGATTTCGTGACAAAAGTAGAAAGCAAGACTTCGAAAGCAGAAGTGTCATGATTTTGTGACAAAAGCAAAGAAGTAAAGTACGAAAGTAGAAGTGTCACGATTTCACGAAAAAAGCAGAGAATAAGACTTCGAAGGCAGAAGTGTCGCGATTTCACGACAAAAGCAAAGAAGCTAAGTACAGAAGTAGAAGTGTCACAATTTTGTGATAAAAGCTAAGTTGAAGACTACGAAGGCAGAAGTGTCGCGATATCACGACAAAAGCAAAGTCGAAGTCAATGGAAGCATAAGTGTCGTGATATCGTGACAAAAGTAAAGACGAAGTATACGAATGCAAAAATGTCGTGATATCACGATAAAAGAAAGGACGAAGTTTGCAGAGGCAGAAATGTCACGATATCATGACAAAAGAATAGAGAAATCATACGAAGGCGAAAGTGTCACGATATCGTGACATGTATTTTTGTTGCAACAGCAACGAAAGAAGCTACAGAGGCAAAAATGTCATGATTTTGCGATAGGTCGTAAATACGCAAGTCAAGAAGGAGAATCCGATTGAAATGAGAAGTATGACAGTGGACCGACATCACTATGACATTTACAGGGGCAGTTACAGAGTGATTTCATACTGCTAAAATATGAAGAGTGATCAAAAGTTAGTATGGCGATTACGGAGGTCTATCCGAAATGAAATCATCAAGCGATGGATAAACTGAACATCTTCTGAGTTGAATCCGACGAAGACCGATGACAGTTGACTAAAATTAGGGTTTACAGTTGTTATGAAAGCCGACTAAGATTAGGATTTACAGCAGACTAATATTAGGGTTTTCATCATAAAATATATTGTTATAAAAGGAGGGTTGTTTGGAGAATTGAAGTGTAGTCGAATGTGTGTGAGATACGGTCGTTGTGTGTAGAGAGCAAGTCATGTCGAATCATGTTAAGTGCAAAATTTGCAAAGAGAGCAGAGTGCACAAAAGGGAGAAGATGATCGTGAAGTTTGACTGTAACGAAGTAGAGTGTGCAAAGTGATTGTGCAGAGAGAGCAGAGTGCACAGAGAGCAAAAAGGTTGAAGTTCAACCAGGTTTTGTTGTGATTGCGCAGAGAACGCAAAGGTGAAGAAGACCAGTCGGGGTCTTGCAAAAGAAAAGGTATCTTACTGTTAATATTCTAGTTTCAGAATTTAAGTCCAAGTTGGTGCTTGTCATCAGGGGTTGGTGCTCCTTCCAGTTGGTGCTGGTAAATCAGGGGTTGGTGCTCCTTCCAATTAGTGCTAGTAAATCAGGGGTTGGTGCTCCTTCCAGTTGGTGTTGGTAAATCAGGGGTTGGTGCTCCTTCTAGTTGGTGCTGGTAAATCAGGGGTTGGTGCTTCTTCTAATTGGTGCTTAATCAGGGGTTGGTGCTCCTTCCAGTTGGTGCTGGTAAATCATGGGTTGGTGCTCCTTTCTATTGGTGCAGATAAATCATGGGTTGGTGCTCCTTCTAGTTGGTGCTAGTAAATAAGGGGTTGGTGCTCCTTTCTATTGGTGTAGATAAATCAGGGGTTGGTGCTCCTTCTAGTTGGTGCTGGTAAATCAAGGATTGGTGCTCCTTTCTGTTGGTGCAAATAAATCAAGGGTTGGTGCTCCTTCTAGTGTGTGCTGGTAAATTGATTGTAAAGTTGGTGCTTTGCAAAGGCTGGATTTGGATGGTAGTCCAAGTAGTCAATTTTTGAGGAGTAGCCACATTGGTGAACCTCATTAAATCTTGTGTTGTGTGATGCTCTTTTGTTATACTTGTTGTATCTAGTAATAAGTTTTAATTGTTGCGATATTAAGAGCTATAAATTTAAGTTTAAAGAGCTACACTGATTCACCCCCCTCTCAGTGTCATTGTAAGACTAACAATTGGTATCAGGGCATAAAGAGAATTGTTAGATACTCACTCTCAACCCTAATCAATCTAATCTCACTCTCAACCCAAATCAATCTAAACTCAACTCAAATCAACTTCATAGAAGCATAAAGAGAATTGTTAGAGACTCAATATGTTCTAATCTCACTCTCAACCCAAATCAATCTAAACTCAACTCATAGAAGCATAAAGAGAATTGTTAGAGACTCAATATGTTCTAATCTCACTCTCAACTCAAATCAACCTCAACTCAATTCAAGTCAACCTCAACTCAACTCAAGTCTTATAGAACCATAAAGAGAATTGTTAGAGACTCAATATGTTCTAACCTCAATCTCAACTCAACATAGAATGATGGAATAGTTTGTTTCATAGAACTTGAACAATCACTTCACACATCACTTGACTAGGCTCAATCAACTCAACTCAACCAATCATCACAAGGGACAACTCTCTCTCACACAACCCTAGTCCAAGTATGTATCAACCAACTCAAATGTTTCCAACAATGCTCAACCACAAATCTCACATAACAATGATACTCATGTTCTTTTCTAACTCAAGTTCTTTCACAACCAATGGGCTTCAACCACTATGCTTATAACACAAGGTTTAAACACAACTCTCAATTCAGAAAACCTTGATGCATTCAACCAACCACTTTCGAAAAGGAAACCACAAACAATCCTTTTCCCTCCAATGATATTTCAGAAATCAACCACCATAAACAATCAATAGGAGAATGTGCCCATACCTTTTATGAAGTGAAGAAACCCCTTTGGAAATCTGCCACACTCAACACACTTTGAAAAAGAGCACAACAATCTTCACTTTTGAACCCCTTTACAAAAATAGAAATATCTCTCTACATACACCTTATTTCTCCTTCTAAATGAGTTAGTCAAATAGCCCTCGAAATAAGCTTTCCAACGATATATAATATGATATACTTTTATAAAAGGAAAATACCAGAAATATCTTCTTTTCTAAAAGTGCTTTTAAACTTGCCTTCCAATAAAAAATCAAATCAACCCTCATCACCTTATTCCTCCAACATTAGGCAATAATAAAAAATTTATTAATAAAAATGTTACTTGCCTCTTAGAGGGAATCAAACCCTCGTCTCTGCCCAAACAATCCTCAACCACGGTGCCAAAGACCACGCGAGCTACGCGCTCGCATAGGACGAAGAGCGCAGAATGCGCTTTTGTCCTTCTCCCCTTGCTCACGTCAACAAAAATGTGGGCCAATTCTCTTGCTCGAAACTCTAACCCATGGGAATCGAACCTCATCTCTTTCGCAAGCAAAAACCTTTGCACTCCCCTCGCTCGTCGTTGGACCACGCTACCACACGAAGATTTCGGCACTTTTCATCTTATCTCCTCTGCATTCGATTCCAAGGCTTTTGAAATAAAAGCCTTTGCATTTATATGCAACTTCCCTTTAATTTTGCAAACGTCGGTGGCACTTTTAAATTAATTTCTTTTTGATGATGACGTCGACGCTGAGGTAATTTTAATTTTAAAATTTAAAATTAAATTTTAAATATTAAAATTTAAACCAAATATTCAAAATTGAATATCTCCATCTTCGGGGCACCTTTTTCGACGAAACGAAAAGCCAACCTGGGTTTTAAGAAAAACCCATTTCAAATCTGCCATCCATGGTTTTAAATAAAACCTTTTATTTTACCTGCCTTGGTTTTCACAAAAACCCTGTATATATCCATGCTCTCCGAAATATGAATGCTTTGGTCATCAAAACTCAATGTTATCCATGTGACATCAATGTGACATCAATGAAAACATCAAATTAACTCAAATTTCCAACAATCTCCCCCTTTGTCATTGATGGCAACACCTCTAATGCAAACACCACAATCACTACAAAAACCATCTCTGAGAATCAAAGTTGCTCCCCTTGACTCAATACTCTCTATGGAGGCTGCTCCCCCTAACTCAATGCTCTCTTTGGAGGCTGCTCCCCCTAACTCAAATATCTCTTTGGAGGCTGCTCCCCCTAACTCAATGCTCTCCCCCTTACTCAAATCTCTCCCCCTTTGACATCAATGGCAAAAGGGACACCTATGGGGCTAAAATATGTGACTCTTAAGTTTAGCCCCCTCACCCCCTTCTCTTTTGAGGTGATTAATTTTGGGGTGGGAGTACTTTTACTCCCATATCACTTTGTTTCTTTCCTCTATCAATTTCCTTCCATGTTTTTCTGATATCCTTCTCTTGATGAATTACTTGATCTTCTTGTCTTGAACCTGTTTGACCTTCTTGCCTTGAACCTGTTTGACCTTATTGCCTTGAACCTGTTTGGAATTGAGTCCTACACCATTTTGCAATATGCCCAAAGTTATTGCAATTAAAACACTTGATATTGTAGCCTTTGGATGGTGCCCATATCCTGAAATCTTTCTTGAAGTAATTTCCATATCCATTCCTTTCCTGAACCCTGTATTGTGAAGCTCTGTTTTCATGACCATTATGACCATGACTTCTAAATTGTGTAGCTCTAAAACCAAAGCCATGTTGCTCATTTCCTTTGCACTGAGAAGATCTATGACCAATCCTGTTACATGAGAAGCAATGTCCCTAAAAATCATACCTTCTTCCTTTGAAGTTTCTTCTAGCAAAATCAAATTTCTTTGATCCATAGACCCTGCAATGTATAGCCCTGTGTCCAAATCCATTACAAGAAAAACAATGTCCTTGAAAAGCCCTTTGTTCATGCCTTGGTTCCTCATACCTTTCTTGACCATTATCCCTATGATCATCTTCAACTTGTGCATTGCATTCTTGAACCTTCTTTGTAGTATCTAAATCCTTTTCCTTAATTTCTTCCTTGCTTTCCTCTTCAAGTATTTCTCTTTCTTTTGAACTTGATTCACCTATCTCAAAACAAGATCCAAACTGAATAGTTGGAGCCATAGGAACTTTGGAACTTTCTTCATAACACTTAGGTGCTTCCTGTTTCCCTTGTTCTTCTTTAGAACTAAGTCCTGTTATGATGACTGATGACCTTTGTGCATTGATAGTCCTTTCCAAGGTCCTTGAATTTTCCTCAAACTTGTGTAGCTTTTCCTTAGAACCTTTTACTTCCATCCTTAGTGAAACTATCTCATGCTCTAATATTTCACACTCTAGATCTTTTGTTTTTAATTTTTTGGCCATACTTTCTTCAATTTTTCTTGTCTCTTCAACTTTGATTTTGAAGTTGGTGAGTTCCTGTAAAAACCTTGCTTTTGCTTTTTCATCTTCTTGAGCTTGAACCCTTAATCCTGAGTTCTCCCTTTTTAATTCTTCAAGAGTAACCATAAGCCTTTCACATTCTATCTCTTTTACCTTTGACTGTTCAACCATACCTTTTTCAACTCTTCTTGCCTTTTCAACCTTATCTCTCAAGTCAGATATATCTTGTAGAAGCTTTGTCTTACATTTCTCATCTTCTTGTATTTGATCCTTCAATTTTGAATTTTATCTTTTCAATTCAAAAAGTTCCTTAAGAGTGGCTTCCTCCTTTTCTTTATCTGAATCTTCCTCTTCTTCAACATCACTATCATTATAATCTTCTATAGCAAACAAACTCTCAAGATTTCTTTGACCATGCTTGTTTCCTTGATGTATCATTTCATCTTCACTATCATTGAAACCATTGCAATATCCTGATCTATGATCTCTTTGACCACACACAAAGCACTTTTCTCTTTCACCTTCTATTCCTAGGAATAGATGTTCTTCCTTTTCTTTCATAACCATAGGTGTTCTCTTCTTCTTGTGTCTCATGCTTCTACTCTTGCCTTTCTTTGTCATTTGTGTTCTTGTAGAATCTGCCCTCAAGCTGTTAGCCTTTTCGAAGGAACCCGCTCTGATACCAATTGAAGAACACAAGCTTATATTGAGAGGGGGGTGAATAGTATAAGACCACTTTTTACTTTTTCTTCCAATTCAATATTATGTTGTGTATAGATAGAAGTATCAATAGCAGTAATCAAAGCAATGCACAAAATACCATACACAATAGAGACACCACAATTTACGTGGTTCACCCAATGTGGGCTACTCCATGGAGAAAATATTTTACTAAAACTTTCTCAATCAATCTCTTTGGGAATCACTCCCAATTACAATGTTTATGGATCTCTATCCAAAGGAGATGTTGATCCCCTAATCTCAAGTTCATGGATCTCTTCCACAGGAGAACTCTTTCCCCTTCTGCTCTAGCTATGTGATCTTCTAGAAGACTCTGTCTCTCTGTTGCACTAACTGGTGGACCTCTCTCCACTTGAAGACTCCTCACTCAGATCTATCTTCAACTGTGCTAGCTATTGGATCTCTATCCACTGAGACTCTATCCTCTGTACTCTATCACCTCCAAAGCTCTGTCAATAGGCTCACTAAGAACCTACTCAATAGGCTCACACAGAACCTACTTAACAAGCTCACATAGAACTTGTCCAATGTTGAATAACAAGCTCACATAAAACTTGTCCAATGCTGAATAACAAGCTCACACAAAACCTGTCCAATGTTGAATAACAAGCTCACACAAAACTTGTCCAATGCTGAATAACAAGCTCACACAGAACTTGTCCAAATATGCTCCAACAAGCTCACTAAGAACTTGTCCAAATATGCTCTAGCAAGCTCACCAAGAACTTGCCCAAAACTATCCACAAATCTGTCCCAAAATTGTCCTCAAATATATCCCAAAGGCCTTCTCAAAGGCTCAATCAATCATGCTCAAGTAGTACTCAACAATGAATGGCAATCTCAACTCAAATCAACTTCATAGAAGCATAAAGAGAATTGTTAGAGACTCAATATGTTCTAATCTCACTCTCAACCCAAATAAATCTAAACTCAACTCAAATCAACTCATAGAAGCATAAAGAGAATTGTTAGAGACTCAATATGTTCTAATCTCACTCTCAACTCAAATCAACCTCAACTCAATTCAAGTCAACCTCAACTCAACTCAAGTCTTATAGAACCATAAAGAGAATTGTTAGAGACTCAATATGTTCTAACCTCAATCTCAACTCAACATAGAATTATGGAATAGTTTGTTTCATAGAACTTGAACAATCACTTCACACATCACTTGACTAGGCTCAATCAACTCAACTCAACCAATCATCACAAGGGACAACTCTCTCTCACACAACCCTAGTCCAAGTATGTATCAACCAACTCAAATGTTTCCAACAATGCTCAACCACAAATCTCACATAACAATGATACTCATGTTCTTTTCTAACTCAAGTTCTTTCACAACCAATGGGCTTCAACCACTATGCTTATAACACAAGGTTTAAACACAACTCTCAATTCAGAAAACCTTGATGCATTCAACCAACCACTTTCAAAAAGGAAACCACAAACAATCCTTTTCCCTCCAATGATATTTCAGAAATCAACCACCATAAACAATCAATAGGAGAATGTGCCCATACCTTTTATGAAGTGAAGAAACCCCTTTGGAAATCTGCCACACTCAACACACAACTTTCCTTCACCCCCCAAACTTTGAAAAAGAGCACAACAATATTCACTTTTGAAACCCTTTACAAAAATAGAAATATCTCTCTACATACACCTTATTTATCCTTCTAAATGAGTTAGTCAAATAGCCCTCGAAATAAGCTTTCCAACGATATATAATATGATATACTTTTATAAAAGGAAAATACCAGAAATATCTTCTTTTCTAAAAGTGCTTTTAAACTTGCCTTCCAATAAAAAATCAAATCAACCCTCATCACCTTATTCCTCCAACATTAGGCAATAATAAAAAATTTATTAATAAAAACATTACTTGCCTCTTAGAGGGAATCGAACCCTCGTCTCTGCCCAAACAATCCTCAACCGCGGCGCCAAAGACCACGCGAGCTACGTGCTCGCATAGGACGAAGAGCGCAAAATGCGCTTTTGTCCTTCTCCCCTTGCTCACATCAAAAAAAATGTGGGCCAATTCTCTTGCTCAAAACTCTAACCCATGGGAATCGAACCTCATCTCTTTCGCAAGAAAAAACCTTTGCACTCCCCTCGCTCGTCGTTGGACCACGCTACCACACGAAGATTTCGGCGCTTTTCGTCTTATCTCCTCTGCATTCGATTCCAAGGCTTTTGAAATAAAAGCCTTTGCATTTATATGCAACTTCCCTTTAATTTTGCAAACGTCGGTGGCACTTTTAAATTAATTTCTTTTTGATGATGATGTCGGTGCTGAGGTAATTTTAATTTTAAAATTTAAAATTAAATTTTAAATATTAAAATTTAAACCAAATATTCAAAATTGAATATCTCCATCTCCGGGGCACCTTTTTCGACGAAACGAAAAGCCAACCTAGGTTTTAAGAAAAACCCATTTCAAATCTGCCATCCATGGTTTTAAATAAAACCTTTTATTTTACCTGCCTTGGTTTTCACAAAAACCCTATATATATCCATGCTCTCCAAAATATGAATGCTTTGGTCATCAAAACTCAATGTTACCCATGTGACATTACATGTGACATCAATGACAACATAAAAGCAAATACCTCAAATTTCCAACAATCTCCCCCTTTGTCATTGATGGCAACACCTCTAAAGCAAACACCACAATCACTACAAAAACCATCTCTGAGAATCAAAGCTACTCCCCCTGACTCAATACTCTCTTTGGAGGCTGCTCCCCCTAACTCAATGCTCTCTTTGGAGGCTGCTCTCCCTAACTCAAATCTCTCTTTGGAGGTTGCTCCCCCTAACTCAAATCTCTCCCCCTTTGACATCAATGGCAAAAGGGACACCTATGGGGCTAAAAGATGTGACTCTTAAGTTTAGCCCCCTCACCCCCTTCTCTTTTGAGGTGATTAATTTTGGGGTGGGAGTACTTTTACTCCCATATCACTTTGTTTCTTTCCTCTATCAATTTCCTTCCATGTTTTTTTGATATCCTTCTCTTGATGAATTACTTGATCTTCTTGTCTAGAACCTGTTTGACCTTCTTGCCTTGAACCTGTTTGACCTTCTTGCCTTGAACCTGTTTGGAATTGAGTCCTACACCATTTTGCAATATGCCCAAAGTTATTGCAATTAAAACACTTGATATTGTAGCCTTTGGATGGTGCCCATATCCTGAAATCTTTCTTGAAATAATTTCCATATCCATTCCTTTCCTGAACCCTGTATTGTGAAGCTCTGTTTTCATGACCATTATGACCATGACTTCTGAATTGTGTAGCTCTAAAACCAAAGCCATGTTGCTCATTTCCTTTGCACTTGAAGCTCTATACCATTTCATGACAATGCGAAGCAATGTCCCTAAAAATCATACCTTCTTCCTTTGAATTTTCTTCTAGCAAAATCAAATTTCTTTGATCCATAGACCCTGCAATGTATAGCCCTGTGTCCAAATCCATTACAAGAAAAACAATGTCCTTGAAAAGCCCTTTGTTCATGCCTTGGTTCCTCATACCTTTCTTGACCATTATCCCTATGATCATCTTCAACTTGTGCATTGCATTCTTGAACCTTCTTTGTAGTATCTAAATCCTTTTCCTTAATTTCTTCCTTGCTTTCCTCTTCAAGTATTTCTCTTTCTTTTGAACTTGATTCACCTATCTCAAAAAAGATCCAAACTGAATATTTGGAGCCATAGGAACTTTGGAACTTTCTTCATAACACTTAGGTGCTTCCTGTTTCCCTTGTTCTTCTTTAGAACTAAGTCCTGTTATGATGACTGATGACCTTTGTGCATTGATAGTCCTTTCCAAGGTCCTTGAATTTTCCTCAAACTTGTGTAGCTTGTCCTTAGAACCTTTTACTTCCATCCTTAGTGAAACTATCTCATGCTCTAATATTTCACACTCTAGATATTTTGTTTTTAATTTTTTGGCCATACTTTCTTCAATTTTCCTTGTCTCTTCAACTTTGATTTTGAAGTTGGTGAGTTCCTGTAAAAACCTTGCTTTTATTTTTTCATCTTCTTGAGCTTGAACCCTTAATCCTGAGTTCTCCCTTTTTAATTCTTCAAGAGTAACCATAAGCCTTTCACATTCTATCTCTTTTACCTTTGACTGTTCAACCATACCTTTTTCAACTCTTCTTGCCTTTTTAACCTTATCTCTCAAGTCAGATATATCCTGTAGAAGCTTTGTCTTACATTTCTCATCTTCTTGTATTTGATCCTTCAATTCTAAATTTTCTCTTTTCAATTCAACAAGTTCCTTAAGAGTGGCTTCCTCCTTTTATTTATCTAAATCTTCCTCTTCTTCAACATCATTGTCATTATAATCTTCTATAGCAAACAAACTCTCAAGATTTCTTTGACCATGCTTGTTTCCTTGATGTATCATTTCATCTTCACTATCACTAAAACCATTGCAATATCTTGATTTGTGATCTCTTTGACCACACACAAAGCACTATTCTCTTTCACCTTCTATTCCTAGGAATAGATGTTCTTCCTTTTCTTTCATAACCATAGGTGTTCTTTTCTTCTTGTGTCTCATGCTTCTACTCTTGCCTTTCTTTGTCATTTGTGTTCTTGTAGAATCTGCCCTCAAGTTGTTAGCCTTTTCGAAGGAACCCGCTTTGATACCAATTGAAGAACACAAGCTTATACTGAGAGGGGGGTGAATAGTATAAGACCACTTTTTACTTTTTCTTCCAATTCAATATTATGTTGTGTATAGATAGCAGTATCAATAGCAATAATCAAAGCAATGCACAAAATACCATACACAATAGAGACACCACAATTTACGTGGTTCACCCAATGTGGGCTACTCCACGGAGAAAATATTTTACTAAAAATTTCTCAATCAATCTCTTTGGGAATCACTCCCAATTACAATGTTTATGGATCTCTGTCCAAAGGAGATGTTGATCCCCTAATCTCAAGTTCGTGGATCTCTTCCATAGGAGAACTCTTTCCCCTTCTACTCTGGCTATGTGATCTTCTAGAAGACTTTGTCTCTCTACTGCACTGATTGGTGGACCTCTCTCCACTTGAAGACTCCTCACTCAGATCTATCTTCAAATGTGTTGGCTACTGGATCTCTATCCACTGAGACTCTATCCTCTATACTCTGTCACCTCCAAAGCTCTATCAATAGGCTCACTAAGAACCTGCTCAATAGGCTCACTAAGAACCTACTTAACAAGCTCACACAGAACTTATCCAATGTTGAATAACAAGCTCACACAAAACCTGTCCAATGTTGAATAACAAGCTCACACAGAACCTGTCCAATGCTGAATAACAAGCTCACACAGAACTTATCCAAATCTGCTCCAACAAGCTCACTAAGAACTTGTCCAAATATGCTCTAGCAAGCTCACCAAGAACTTGCCCAAAACTATCCACAAATATGTCCCAACATTGTCCTCAAATATTTCCCAAAGGCCTTCTCAAAGGCTCAATCAATCATGCTCAAGTAGTACTCAAAATGAACTCAACAATGAATGGCAATCTCAACTCAAATCAACTTCATAGAAGCATAAAGAGAATTGTTAGAGACTCAATATGTTCTAATCTCACTCTCAACCCAAATCAATCAACTCAACTCAAATCAACTCATAGAAGCATAAAGAGAATTATTAGAGACTCAATATGTTCTAATCTCACTCTCAACTCAAATCAACCTCAACTCAATTCAAGTCAACCTCAACTCAACTCAAGTCTTATAGAACCATAAAGAGAATTGTTAGAGACTCAATATGTTCTAACCTCAATCTCAACTCAACATAGAATGATGGAATAGTTTATTTCATAGAACTTGAACAATCACTTCACACATCACTTGACTAGGCTCAATCAACTCAACTCAACCAATCATCACAAGGGACAACTCTCTCTCACACAACCCTAGTCCAAGTATGTATCAACCAACTCAAATGTTTCCAACAATGCTCAACCACAAATCTCACATAACAATGATACTCATGTTCTTTTCTAACTCAAGTTCTTTCACAAACAACCAATGGGCTTCAACCACTATGCTTATAACACAATGTTTAAACACAACTCTCAATTCAGAAAACCTTGATGCATTCAACCAACCACTTTCGAAAAGGAAACCACAAACAATCCTTTTCCCTCCAATGATATTTCAGAAATCAACCACCATAAAAAATCAATAGGAGAATGTGCCCATACCTTTTATGAAGTGAAGAAACCCCTTTGGAAATATGCCACACTCAACACACTTTGAAAAAGAGCACAACAATATTCACTTTTGAACCCCTTTAAAAAAATAGAAATATCTCTCTACATACACCTTATTTCTCCTTCTAAATTAGTTAGTCAAATAGCCCTCGAAATAAGATTTCCAACGATATATAATATGATATACTTTTATAAAAGGAAAATACCATAAATATCTTCTTTTCTAAAAGTGCTTTTAAACTTGCCTTCCAATAAAAAATCAAATCAACCCTCATCACCTTATTCCTCCAACATTAGGCAATAATAAAAAATTTATTAATAAAAATGTTACTTGCCTCTTGGAGGGAATCGAACCCTCGTCTCTGCCCAAACAATCCTCAACCACGGTGCCAAAGACCACGCGAGCTACGCGCTCGCATAGGACGAAGAGCGCAGAATGCGCTTTTGTCCTTCTCCCCTTGCTCACGTCAACAAAAACGTGGGCCAATTCTCTTGCTCGAAACTCTAACCCATGGGAATCAAACCTCATCTCTTTCGCAAGAAAAAACCTTTGCACTCCCCTCGCTCACCGTTGGACCACGCTACCACACGAAGATTTTGGCGCTTTTCGTCTTATCTCCTCTGCATTCGATTCCAAGGCTTTTGAAATAAAAGCCTTTGCATTTATATGCAACTTCCCTTTAATTTTGCAAACGTCGATGGCACTTTTAAATTAATTTATTTTTGATGATGACATCGGCGCTGAGGTAATTTTAATTTTAAAATTTAAAATTAAATTTTAAATATTAAAATTTAAACCAAATATTCAAAATTGAATATCTCCATCTCCGGGGCACCTTTTTCGATGAAACGAAAAGCCAACCTGGGTTTTAAGAAAAACCCATTTCAAATATGCCATCCATGGTTTTAAATAAAACCTTTTATTTTACCTGCCTTGGTTTTCACAAAAACCCTGTATATATCCATGCTCTCCGAAATATGAATGCTTTGGTCATCAAAACTCAATGTTACCTTGTGACATTAATGTGACATCAATGACAACATAAAACAACTCAAATTGCCAATAGGTTTGTCAAAATCCATTAAAACACAAATCTGAGCATAAATAATATGTTCAACTTTTTTAGTACAATCAACAGTCATCATAAATATTCCTAAGTTGAAGTAAAAATAGTCGAATTTCAGAATTCAATTGGGAGGCCAAAGAGTCTAACCCACATGGGATCTGTAAGAGGCATCTCTTCTTTGGATTTAAATATAGTATGCCAGGGCTTCATGAAAAGCCCTACCCTTACAAAGAACCAAGGACCCCCTTGAAAAGTTTTCTCTCTATCTTAATTATTAGCAAATAAAACAAGAAAATAACCATTTGGATAAATAGAGATTTGTAACACCTTTAGTTTTTCAGCTTTTTGCAGCCCAAACTTTGAAAGCATATAGGCTTGGACAAAAACCCAAAAAATAACAAATTAGTCCTCTTTTTTCTAGATCTTCAATACCAGTCTGAATGTTGTCCATATCAAGCTTAACAATAGGAGTTTCATTAGCTACTTTAAGACATCCTAACTCCATTTTCCTAAGATCAATATTAGGAATTCTTAGAGGTTTACAAGAAGCCCTAAGATTAATATTATCATTAGGCAGAGGTTGTCCACCACAAAGGGGATCCCTAAAATTCATTTTTGGGGCTGATTCTTCAAAATTCTTACCCTTGACAAGGGTTTCCATAGTAGATTTATTTAATGCATGCACCTTAGCACCAAATTCACTTGAGATCTGAGATATTTTTTAATTAGCTACTTGAAATGTGTTTCGTGATCTCTTTAATCCATGGCCTAGACGTCGTGGAAAGGTATGATTTTCACTTTTCTTTTGTGCAACAAATTGGAAGTCGTTGTCACTTAAGTTCATAGCATGAAGATCTATTGAAAGGCATATTTCTAACCCATATTGGATCCCCTGCAACATATCCTACTAAAATATTAAGCAAACACCACAAAAATATTGGCTGCTAGGGCCCGAAGGTCTCGAAAACCAACCTCTAGAGCTACTTGCACTTAACCCATATGAAACCCTCGCACAGTCACTTGCCAAAAATATCGTTCACACATAGGGATGCGCTAGGATTTGTGTTTCTCCAAATTATCTAAAAATTATTGGAGATGTTCTAGGTTTTGTCAAGCATCTACCCTCAAAATTTCAACTCAATCCAAGTTCGGATGAGTAAAATATGGTCAAAACAAGTTCAGCAATTTGGGCAGTCCTGCAAAAAACATCCCTCCCATCATCTTGTTTGTTTATATTAAATCATATTAAATATAGATAATAATAAAATAACCAATTGTTAGTACTACCAAGGGTCTTCACAATAATTTGAGTAATTTTTGTATGAGATACTAGGTTATATTGGGTATATAGCAAGCCTAGGCCACCAACCGTCCATATAGGGTCTCATGTGTACTTACACCTAGTAAGGATTATATTGTAGCGGGGTAGTGGAAGTCACAAGGAGGTATACTATTACCCCTCATATACCATCTTGGTCATGTATCCAAGTAGTCACTTCCATGTATCATCAACAGCCTACGTATCACCTTTCTCTCACATATCGATGGGTATATAGAGAGAAGTCAGATATATAGGGATATTTAGTATATAGGGAGGCCCTTGAGGTATAAGGTCAGATTTGGTACATTTATGAGGGAATATAAGGTTGCAAAAATATATTTTCTTTTATCTATAATCAACTTTATAAATTTTTTCTTAATTACTAGAGTCTTTTCCTTCTGACCCATGGCTGAGAGATGCTATCTAACCCTTCAATGGAAGGTCCCAAGTAGTAACTTTCATGTATCATCAACAACCTATGTATCACCTTTCTCTCACATACCGATGGGTATATAGAGAGAATTTAGGTATATAGGGATCTTTAGTATATAGGGAGGCCCTTGAGGTATAAGGTCGGATTTGGTACATTGATGAGGAAATATAAGGTTGCAAAAATATCTTCTCTTTTCTCTATAATTAACTTTATAAATGTTTTCTGAATTAATAGAGTCCTTTCCTTCCAATCCATGGTTGAGACATGCTATCTAACCCATTATGTCATCCATCAGTTGGGCATCAACCCTAACCCTTCAATGGATATTTTAGAACCCAAAATTTTAATAATAAGACAACTCTCCCCCTCGAGTTCTTTAACCCCCATCCACAATGATCAAGAAAGAGGGATTTTTCAATATGTTAATCACATGACTTTCTTCTTACATAAACATAGAAAAATTGTGGAGTCCTTTCTTAAAGAAGATCATGATGTCTTAGGTGTTTCTAAAGGGTAAGGTTCACTCTTAGACCATATCCAAAAATCTATCTCTAACCCTTTATCTTTTAATCAAGTGGATCCATCCTTTGGATATTTAAATTACAAACCTTAATGCATCAATGTCTAATCTCATCGATTCTAATATTATCACCACTTTTACAAATATTGAGACACAAAACTTCCCATTCTATTTGGGATATCATTCATCTTTTCCTTCTCTTGAAGAACTATTATAAGGCAACGTGAGTTGCACTCTATCTCAACAAGTGTGAATGAGTTACATTCCTAACCTGGATGTACCCTTAAGTGTTTTAATATTTAACCTCCATGTTAATAACCTTCATTCTAACCTCACAATCATGAGTATGGGTTTAAATCAAAACCCTACTTCACAATATCTCATCCTTTATCTTCTAATCCTTTCACTTCAAGTATGTTGGGGATGAGTCATACAATGCCAACGTTAACATCATATGCCCAAGTGTATCAATCATGTTCATATGTTAATTATCAAAGTTATCTTATCTCTTAGCACATGTATTTTGTGCAATCAAATACAGTTTCTTCTAAACTTCAAACTCTAACCTCTCAATTAGAGTTGTTGAAACAATAAATGGCTAAAACCCAAGGGTCTTCCTCTAGTAACAAGTACTCTTATGATGACTTGTGTAACTAGTCTCTAGATCCTTTTGTAGTTAGTCAAAATTTCCCTCCCAACTTCGAAACACCCAAGTTTCAAATGTATGAATGGAAGGAAGATCTTATTAATCATCTTAGACTATTTTATTAAGAACCTTATTCTCATAACCATAAAGCATTCGCTAATATGTTGAAATATCAAATATGCATCCACAAATAAATTCCACAATAAAAATACACACAATAAAATAGGAAATGATAATACTCTTGAGGTAGTGCAACATTGTACAATACTCCTTATTGGAAGGAATCCATTCCACAAGATCTCCAACTCCACGAGCCAAGACTTCGACAAGGATATTTCCTATATCCCCCTTTTACAATTGAGGTGCATCTCTCTTTATACAAGTGTGATGATTCACCTTCCATGAGCTACAATATCACCTATGTCGTAGTTCACCTTCCATGAGTTACAAAGTGCATAATAATATAACAATATTCCTTGACAATTACATATATGATTCTATGATATTATTCTCCTACCTATTTCTAATTTGACATGTGGTCTTCCTTACTCAATAGTTAATTTATGGCTCATACCATTATACAATATAATATTAAATTATTATCAAGTGGCATTAGATCAACCGATTAGATTCCTCAACATTTCAAGGAGAGCTAGGTTTGAATATTACCAAACGATACATGGATAATATCCAAGCTTTGTTGTAATACCACTATGTGGTAATGATGTAATACTAGTGGGCCCATTTTAATCCCATATAACTCGTTAAAAAAATACAATATTAAATTATAGTACCTATCTTGGATATCTAATATTCCATTCCCCTTATAAAATGTTTCATCCTCAAAATAGTAGAAGAGGCTAAATAATATGATCTTTTGAGCAATGCTAAGTACTAGTACCAATCACGATCATCCATCCATCCCAATGAAACTATGATTGGTGGTGGTCTTTTTTGATGCCAATGTCATGTATTGGAAGCATATCTTTCACTTTTTTCATCCTTACCTACTTGAACTTATGACTTGTAACATATCCAAAATTTGGGCTTATTTGGTTTCTTGTATGTTCCTCATAGCTCCTTTGTTGCTTTATGCCTTGTCTCCATGATTGTTTCCTCTCATGGTGGTGTGAATGGTGATATACTCCAACGTTAGCTTGATGTTTACCCTTTTGTGCCTCTAATCTTGGTTCATCCTTTACTTTTGCTTCTTCTTTAAAATCTACGACCTCCTCCTTAGACTCTATTTCAGGTTGTTTTTCGTGTTCTTCATTTTGCTCCCCTATAATTGCTTCATGTTTTTCCTTGCATTGAGAAGTATCATGTACTGTTATATTCCTCTTCTTGTACCATAACTTCATGAACTTATTTAGCACATTACTATTAATAGTACCCAAAGAATGCAACCAAGAATACCCAAGAACAATATCAACATCACTCATCTCAACAACATAAAAATTTGAATGTAAGACATTTATCCATGGTGATCTTCAAATCTTCAAAAATCTAAACATCCTCACCCTCAAGCTTTATGTTTTTTTTATTTTTGTTGTTGGAACCTGCAAACTGTTAGCTAAGTCCCTATTGATAAAGTTATACTTGCTACTAGGGTTTATGAAGACAATATTTTTTTTTATTTTGGATGCAACTATGAACTTGAAAAATAAAATGTGTCGATCCAAACAAATCTTGTTTAACATTTTTTGGCATCAAAGGTATAGTTTCCTTAGCCTGCACATTATTATCCTTTTCTTTTGATCCCCATTTGTTTAAAAATGCAACTTCAAATTCTTCCCATGTGTATGGAAGAGTATGGGCACTAAGCAAGTTCCTAAACCAAGATAAAGCTTCCCCTTGTAAATAAGCAAAAAGATCACGTCTCCATAAAAATTTAAAAGAGTTTAAAGACTTAAAATTTTTCCACCATTCCCAAGCATCAGCATCATCCTCTCTAGTGGATATTAGCAACTCCATGACTTCAATAAATATTTTCCCAAAGCAACTAGGGTTTTTAAATAATTGAAATTTCTAAAAAAAAAAAAAAATTGAGATGTATTCTATTTCTTTCTTCAAAAAAGTAAATATACAAATTTTATTCAAAATAAAACAAATAGCAACTAATTTGCTTACCCATATTGAGAGTTACTAATTTTTTTCTCTTTTCCGTGCAACCCAAAAACAACATGAAAAGCCCAACTTACAATAGTTATAACTCCCTCAATACTTAATACAATTTAATAAGTGAGTAGGATTTTTTGTAGTACTCAAAATAACTTACATGTTGATGCAAAAATATTATGAAAATAACTGGTAAAAAATTTAATGCAAGAAAAAATTCGCGTAGCCAAAAAATAACACAAATACGTCAACTTCAAATAACCATAACTTTCTCAATACTTATCAGGATTTAACAAATGAGCAGTTATTTTCGTAGTACTCAAAACAATCTACATGCTAGAACTAAAATTTTCTAAAAATGACTGCTAAAAAAAAAAAAAAATGGCCTCTGCAAAATGTAACATTTTTTTAAAAAATGTGCCCTAGCTCTACAAAAACAACCCCACATTGCCCAAATACTCTAATACCAAATTCTATGAACCTCTCTTCTCATAACCATAAATCATTCACCAATATGTAGAAATATTAAACATGCATCCACAAATAAATTCCACAATAACAATCCACACAATAAAATAGAGATTGATAATACCCTTGAGGTAGGGCAACACCGTACAATGCTCCTTATTGGAAGGAATCCATTCCACAAGATATCAAACTCCATGATCCAAGACTTCTACAAAGAATACTTCATATATGACCTTTTAAAGTGGAGGTACATCTCTCTTTATACAAGAGTGTGATGGTTCACCTTCAATGAGTTACAAGATCACCCATGTGGTGGTTCACCTTCCATGAGTTACAAAGTGCATAATAATATGACAATATTCCCTAATGGTTACATATATGATTCTATGACATTATTCTCCTACCTATTTCTAATTTGACATGTGGTCTTCCTTACTCAACAGATAATTTAAGGCTCTCATACAATATTAAATTACTAAGTACATATCTTGAGTACCTAACATATTTAAAACTCCTTGTAGTGATGTTGCTTATGATGAAACATTGCTACTCAAAATCTTTTCCAAGAGCCTTAGGGGCCTCCCCTTGAAATTGTATTATCAAATCCGAAGGCAATCCCTTAAGAGCTTTGTGGATCTTATTGAGATATTTGTCAAACAGTTATCTATCTATATTGAGGAGAAAGTTACGATCAATAACCTATATTAGCTCAAACAATCAAAATATGAGAACTATGCTAACTTCTTGGAAATATGATGAGCCCTGGTGGAGAGACTCTAATGTTTCCCCCATTAAGAGACCTCTTAGATATCTTCACAAGCAACCTTAGTGAGTAATTGGCCTTCTATTTAAAAATTTTCAATGTATCTTCTTTCAAAGATACCATTAACATGGCCAAGAGAGTAGAGACCATCCTCCTCAAAAAATGACAATTGAAATCCAAATTCCATAAGAAGAAAGATAAGTCTTACTCCCACCCAAAGGGATGGTAAAAAAATAAACACATTGTAGGCAATGGGGTTATGGATTCATGCCAAACCAATGATGTTAGTGCTACAACGAACCTTCAAAATATTGTCTTAAGTAAGCCATAACAATGGAAACCTAGGAGGAAGTTCTAACTGGATGAACCTCGTCAATCATCATAGACCAACTCTTGAAGATCAAAGTGGTGAAGCTTCCACTTCCCAATCCTTTATATCTTGAAAGGAAAAAAGCATCTTAGTTTTTTCCTAATGAGCAATGTGTATGTCATTGTGTTAACGATCATACGATCAATAAATGCATGAGCTTTAAAAACCTAAATTAAGACCTAATTGATAAAGACCAAGTGGCTCTCAATAGCTCTAAGTCTCAATCTTCTTTTGATCAAGATCTTAAAATTTTTTAGAATACATTGCTCAACAATAATCAAAATTGAAATGAAGCAAATAATATTCATTATAAGAATGTCCTACCTTCAAACCAAAGGATGGTGGGGATCATCTATTCTTTTGATTATCTTTATTCCATTTGTATTGTAACTAGACAACAACACAAATATCGTCCATCTAATCAACATTCTAGACCTCCTTTGGTCCTTTGTGTAAAAAAACTTCTCCCTCAAAGGACCTCCATAACTCAATCATTCAAGAACTGAGGTTAAAGGTACTTTTGATTTGCTCCATAAACTTGAAATTACCTCAGTCAAAATCTCTCTTCTTGAACTTATCGGGACCTCTCTGACTCATAGGGACATCTTGCTCAAAATTTTGAGTGAACAAGTTATTCCTCAAAACCTTAATCCAAATGACCTCACTTTTATTGTAGGATCCATTAGGGTTAATTGTACAACTATATCATTCTATGAGGATGATATCCCTCAATCCTCTATAGTTGGAGAGCTCTCATTATACATCATAGGCCACATCAATGATAGGTTCAACAAACAAATCCTAATCAATAATGGCTATGGTCTTAATGTTTGTAGCCTAAGATTCATTAGTCATTTTAAGCTAACCAAATATGATTTGGAGAAATCGGATCTTGTTATAAGGGCATTTGATAATAGAGAGCATAAGGCTAGATGTATTACAATCTTACCCCTCAAGTTTGAACCCTATATTCTAAACACTCTTTTATGTGTCATGTATTGTGACTTAGCTTACAAAAAAAATTTGGGAGGTCATATATCTATACAATGCAGGTCATACGTTCAACCCTTAATCAGTGCCTTAAATATGAATATAAGTATAAGACCTATTAAATTCTAACCAAACTGACGACACTTTTGCAAAACACCTTAGTTTTTATCTTTTTCCACTCATTTTTTACCTTCAATAGTCATGAGGCAAAAGTGCCAGTGCAATAGTGTTGTCGACACTATCGCCTTCTAATGATTTTGACTATCATGCTCTAAAATTATAAAATTTGACTTCCTAAATCATTCAAGTTTCCCACCATTAATGAGCCAAATCCATAAAATCTATTTTATAGCTCTTGCAAGAAATCCCAAGCCTAAGAATTTTCACTCATGTTCTTCCATTAATGGCTTTTTTTATCTCTTTTCAAATTCTTACTTTCCTCAATCTTGTCATATTCAATGCAATTCTTCTCCTAAGGAGTCATGGCTTCCTATAAAGCCAACACTTGGGAGAGTTCGATCCATGACCTTTTTAAGGTAGCAAAGCTCTACCAAAATATCATATATGGTATTTTGAAAGCAACAAAATTATGTCAAAGTATCTCTAGAATCATAGTAATCAAGCATTGTGCACGGCAATATTATACTTAAATATTTCCCTAATCTTGTGAAGGTCATCCTTGCAATAAATTAAGCTCTTGTTCTTGCGAGCATCCAACTCTCTATGCAAGTCTTCAATCAAGTGTACAAGCTCTCAAGAAATCATCAAGTATACAAGTGTCATCAACAAGCAAGCTTCCAGCAAGGGGAAAACAACCTTGTGTCTTAGGTTATGCTTTGTCTCCTTATTTATTTTTGGAACTTCCTTTTCTTTGTAGATTTATGCCTTTTATCTTATTGAACTTAGAGCTAATCTTGCATTTTGTATTTGTATTTAGTTAACCTTTCATTTTATCATTTGATCTTCATCTCAAGCAAGTAAATATGTATTTTTCTGTTGGGAAAGGCCTTTTTACTCCCAAGTTATAGCCCTTCATCATAGTCATTATAAACTTGGCATATCTTGCATTTAATCTTGTTGTTCTATTCTCAAAAATGAAAGCATCACCAAATTACAGGTTGATGGCATTATTGCTCTCTGGTTTACACAAAGCAAATTGTCAACACTAAGCAAAAGCATCAATGGTGCTACTGCAACCTAGTGGCACTTTTACCACCCATCATTTATTTTTTATATTTTATTATTTCTCTCATTTTTGGCTTATCTGAATAAGGGCATGATTGTTTTTCAAGAAATACTAACTATCCTTTGCTAGCTCAAAAATGTCCCTCTATCATTGATAATATTTTTTTAATCTATTTTGTAGGTTAAGCAATAGCACCATCATCGCTTCTATGAAATAACAGTGTTTTTGCCACAATGGTAAAAATAGGTTCTACCTCATAATCCTATCATTTAAGAATTAAGGATCTAATTTGTGTTTGTTGTCTACATAAACTAGGTTTTATTATGTATTGGTAAAATTGTAAGAGAAAAAGAAAGAACTAGTTAGTATTAATCATATAAAGGACCATCTTAATCATTAAGCTTTAGCATTTAATAAAAAGTGCATGTAGCTACACCTTAGGCTTTGTATGTTGATGCAACCCTTGACTCTCAAAAGAAAAAATTTTATTTCCTTCCTCATAAAAATCAAAAAAGCATTTAGTGTAGGCCTTGATTATTGAATTTTTATGTGTGTTAGGGCTATATTAAGGTTAAGCTTTGACACAAAAATATCTTAGGAGAAACCTAGGTGTTCTTCAACTAATCCAACAAAACTAGACTTTAAGCCCCCAAACTTCGCCTAGTCTTGAAGTGACATATAGGAAAGAGGAAGAGTGCACAAAGAGGTCATTTGTGATACCTTTCCCATTTTTCCCTTGTCACAAGTCTCAATTAAGGCTTTCAAATATGGTTTGCCTTCCATATTACCTAGCTTTTTCCTCATATGAATCCTTTATTTTTCTATTTTTCCAAAGATTTGAAGTAAGAAAAGGTAGGGTTCACTCACTTTCTTCGTATTCACACTCTTTCCCTACTCTTACCCAAAGATATAAAACAATAAAAGGCAAGGCTCACTCTTAGTTCACACTTGCTCTTGGCTCAAAGCTTAGTGGTTCTTTAAAACCATTAATTTTATTATAATTAATATTTATAGTTTTTAATATTTAACTACGCTTTAATATTTTTACAATAGATTTTGAAGGGTAAAATTCGAAGTCATCCTTTAAATGAAATGTTAAACTACTATTCTTATTTTAATATATATATTTTAACTAATTATTTGGAATTGAAACCATCTCCACTTGTATTTTTTTTAAAGGTTAAAAATTATGTTTAGGACAAGATTCAAATTACAATCATAGTTCTACCACTTTTGGCAAGCCCTAAAATCCTAATATCTTCAAAAATAACAAAAAAAACTAAGATCCCACTTCTACTTTATGTTGATCCTTTGCCTGATCCCACTTCTACTTTATGTTGATCTGTAGAAATCTAGCAAGCTTGACAAACCTGTAAACACGATCTCCACTTGTATTATATTGTATTGCGGTATTACAAGAACTTGATAATTTTGTATATATAATTATACAAAATTCAAACATGAGTCTATCCTTGAAAATCAAAGTATTTAATAAATTAAGCTCACCCTGATGTCTCATATTGAAAGGTGAAACATATAACTTTAATCCGCTCATGTAGAACCCCTCATCGTGGTCTCTTAAACCAAGGCAGCCCCGCAAGGATTTTTTCACTAAAAAAAATGTCTCTAGAGTCAGATTTGGAGGTATGAGCATCCATAATTGAGCTTCATTCGCTCCTTGAACATATTGATGTGGTTGCTTTCCTCAACAACAAAGTCATCTATGATATTTTTTTGTCACTCAATAAACATCAAACGCTAAACCTATATGAATTTAACTGCCTCATCTCACAAGTCATATCTTCATTGGTTGTGTCCCTCCAATTCGATGAGGCTCTAAATCAAACCAATGTGGTCCCATGTCCTTGAATCTCCTTCATGCTTCTTGAAAGTGAATATTGGCTCTGATACCATATAGATTTTGACACATGCCACACAAATTGCTATTTCACATTACAAATATATAGGAGACCCCTTACTCTTGTTATTTACAAATCCCCAATAAAATCACCAGCTCTTTACAAAATTAGTAAGAATAGATAAGACCATCTTAATCAAACGATCTTTATCTTAACAACACATTAAAACATATATCCCAAAGTTTGTTGCTCTTACAAGCTATACTACGAATGATTTTCATGATATTAATTAGTTTTATTTGTGGTATATATAAATAAATATTTCTATTTATTTATATATTTTATTGTTTTCTTGCAAACATCTTTCTTGTTATATTCATTTTCCATTTAATGTACGGATTTTTAAAGAGGTAGGTAGTTGCTTCTTATTTTATCACATAATTTTAAAGTATAACTTGTGTAGCCTCACAAGTTAATTTTAAAGCATAATTTGTTTAGCCTCACAAGCTAAGTTAGGGAGTTGTCTTCTATGCTACTATTTTGAACTTGTTAACTTGAATCATTGTTTGCATTATTGTTTAGTTGTTCAATAAAGGTAGCACAAAATCATTGTAGTGTCAAAGCATGGGTTACTAAGAAACCCCCCTTAAATTTAAATTTTCATTTTTAATGGTTTGCACATTTAAATATACCTTATGAAAAAATTTGGATCTAAAAGTATCAAATGTATTTTTATTAGGTAAGGCAAGTATTTAAATCGTATAGGATTTAAAATCCCTTGGATCATGAGATTGTAATTAGGAGGGATTATTTGTTTGATGAGTGTGATGAAGGGGTTTACCTATTGTAAATGCCAGGAACAAAGGTAAGCTAAATAATGTAAAGAGTTGAAGTGATAAAACTAGTGAATTGAATGAAGTTCAAAGTGAAGAGAGAAGTACAAATAAATCTTCTTTTTTATTTGTTTCTTCTCCTCCTCCAAGATAAAGCTTTCCAAATACTAGTTACAAACCATAAAAATACTATTGTTGATAAGGGCATTGACAATAGAAGTATACACAAGGTCAACTATGTCCAATACTTTAATTATAAACGGTCTGGTGTCATATAAGAAATTCCAAGATCATCCTTAATGGCTAGAAGCCATGAACAAAAAATTCAATTCCATCTTCAAAATGACACTTGGGATCTTGTTGAACTACCCTCAAGCAGAAATTCAATTGATTATCTATGTTTTTGTAGAGTTGAGTTTGAATCTAATGGTTCTATTGATAGGTTAAAAACACACTTGTGGGCAAAGGCTATGCTTAAGTTGAATGTTTGAACTTTGAAGAAATAATTTACATTGACAATAAATATGACAATAAGCAAGTTGACCCTTACAATACAAATTGCTTTAGAAGTAATCACATGGATGTAAAAAGTGTGTTTCTAAATAGCATTCTAAAAGAAAGCTTACATGCAACAACCTTAAGATTTTGTGCAAGTTGATAATGTTAGTCTTACAATGACACTGAGAGGGGGGGTGAATCAGTGTAGCTCTTTAAACTTGAATTTACAGCTCTTAATACAGTAGTAATTAAAACTAATTACTAGATACAACAAGTATAACACAAGAGCATCACACAACATAATATTTAACGAGGTTCACCAATGTGGCTACTCCTCAAAAATGACTGCTTGGACTACCATCCAAATCCAGCCTTTGCTAAGCACCAACTTTACAATCAATTTACCAGCACCCACTGGAAGGAGCACCAACACCTTATTTATCTGCACCAACATAAAGGAGCACCAACCCCTGATTTACCAGCACCTACTGGAAGGAGCACCTACCCCTGATGCCAAGCTACAACCTGGACTTCAATTTTGAATCTATAAGATTGACAGAAAGATACCTTTGTTTTTGGAAGATCCTAACTGGTCTTTCTTTGCCTTTGCACTCTCTACGCACTCTGCTTTCTCTGCATAATCACTTCACACACTCTGCTTCACGATCGTCTTCTCCCTTTCGTGCACTCTGCTCTCTTCGCACTACTATCGAACTTCGCACACTTCGATGACCTCATCAAATCTCCAAATAGCCCTCCTTTTATAACAGAATTCTTGTGATGAAAACCCTAATATTAGTCAGTTGTAAACCCTAATCTCAGTTGGCTTTCATGACAACGGTAAACCCTAATTTTAGTCGACTGTCATCGATCTTCGTCGGCTTCAACTTAACCGCAAAAATACAACATTTCACGATATCACGACACTTTCGCTTTCTCTCTCTTTCTCCTTTGCTTTGGCCCCGAAAATACATGTCACGATATCGCAACACTTTTTTCTTTCTCTCTTTTTCTCCTTGCTTTGGACCGCGAAAAAGCAACATGTCGCGATATCGTGACACTTTTTCTCCTTGCTCTTTCTCTTAGCTTTGGCTCGTGAAAATACATGTCGCGATATCACGACACTTTTTCCTCCGTACACTTTCTCTATTCTTTTGTCGTGAAAATGTGACATTGCGCGATATCGTGACACTTTTGTTATTTTGCCTGCCTGCCCTTCTTGAGTCGCAAAAATGCAACATGTCGTGATATCGCGACACTTCTGCTTCTCTGCCTTCCTGTCCTTTTTGAGTCGCAAAAATGTGACATGTCGCAAAATCACGACACTTCTGCTTTCGAAGTCTTGCTTTCTGCTTTTGTCGTGAAATCGTGACACTTCTGCCTTCGAATTCTTCTTCTCTGCTTTTGTCACAAAATCGTGACACTTGTGCTTCCGTACTTCACCTTTTTGTTTTTGTCGTGAAATCACGACACTTCTACCTTCGAAGTCTTCCTTTCTGCTTTTGTCGTGAAATCGTGACACTTCTGCCTTCGAAGTCTTCTTCTTTGCTTTTGTCACAAAATCGTGACACTTCTGCTTTCGTACTTCACTTCTTTGCTTTTGTCGTGAAATCGCGACACTTCTACCTTCGAAGTCTTGCTTTCTGCTTTTGTTGCAAAATCGTGACAGTTCTGCTTCCGTACGCTTCCTCTCTTTCTTTTGTCGCGACAATGTGACATGTCGCGAAATTGTGACACTTTTCAAACTTGCTTTCTCTCTCTTCGAACTTGTCGCGAAATCGTGACACTTCTTCCTGCTTTCTCTTTTTCTTCCAACATGTCGCGAAATCGTGACACTTTTCAAACTTGCTTTCTCTCTCTTCGAACTTGTCGCGAAATCGTGACACTTCTTCCTGCTTTCTCTTTTTCTTCCAACATGTCACGAAATTGCGATAGTTTTTCCACTTGCCTTTTTCTCTTCCAACATGTCATGAAATCGCGACAGTTTTTCCACTTGCCTTTTTCTCTTCCAACATGTCGCGAAATCGCGACAGTTTTTCCACTTGCCTTTTTCTCTTCCAACATGTCGCGAAATCGCGACAGTTTTTCCACTTGCCTTTTTCTCTTCAAACATGTCATGAAATCGCGACAGTTTTTCCACTTGCCTTTTTCTCTTCCAACATGTCACGAAATCGCGACAGCTTTTCCACTTGCCTTTTTCTCTTCCAACATGTCGCAAAATCGCGATAGTTTTTCTTGTTTTTTCTCTCTTCCAACATGTCACGAAATCGTGACAGTTTTTCTTGTTTTTTCTCTCTCTTCCAACATGTCGCAAAATCGTGACAGTTTTTCTTGCCTAGTGTATATGTCGCGATATAGCGACACTTTTCTTACTTGTCTTTTTCTTTGATCTTTTGCATATGGGCCACTTCGGTCTTCTTGGAAAAACATTATACATACTCTGAGTAACCTTTGAACTCCTGTCTTCTACATCTGAAAAGCTTTTGAACTTCTTGTCCACTACATCAACAGATCTATCTGACTATGTTGACAACAATGACAATATTGTTGCTGCACCTTGCTCAACAATCTCCCCCTTTGGAATTGTTGGCAACACGTGCAATTTCTTGTAACTCTTCTCCCCCTTTGACAATAATACCAAAGGGCTACTGCAGACTCCCCCTGAGTCAATGCACAACATTCTCAGGCACAATTTATTACACTTAGCAAAAATCATGACCACTCCCCCTGATAATGTGATCCCTATAGCTAGTCAATTCTTGGGAAGTGTGACCACTCCCAATTTATTGCAAAGGTACTCAAAAACTTCCTTGGGCAATGGTTTTGTGAAGATATCTGCTACTTGCTCTGTAGTTGGAACAAAATCCAACTTAACCTCACCTTTCGCAACTTTCTCTTTCAAAAAGTGATACCTGATAGTAATGTGTTTTGTGCGTGAATGCATCACCGGATTCTTGGAGATGTTAATGGCACTGGTGTTATCACAATTAACTAATATTGGCTCACTGAAGCTAATACCAAGATCTTTCAAGGTTTGTTTCATCCATAATACCTACGTACAACATGTTATCACTGCAATATATTCTGCCTCTACTGTCGATAGAGAAACTGACTCTTGTTTCTTACTGTACCACGTGACCAATTTGTCTCCAAGATAGAATGCACCTCCACTGGTACTCTTTCTATCATCTACACATCCTGCCCAATCTGCATCTGAATACAAAATAAGGGTGAAGTCTTTACCTTTCGAATACCATAACCCATACTCCATAGTACCCTTGAGGTATCGAAGAATCCTCTTCACTGCTGTCACATGAGTCTCCTTGGGATTAGCTTGAAATCGTGCTACTATGCATACTGCCTGCAAAATATCTGGTCCGGTAGTTGTCAGGTATAGTAAGCTTCCAATCATAGATCTGTACATGGTTTGATCAACAGGTGGAGATTTGTCATCCTTGCTCAACTTGCAACCTGTCGTCATGGGAGTGCTAATTGGCTTACAATCCTCCATTGTGAATTTTTTCAACATCTCTTTCACATATTTAACTTGAGAAATAAATATGTCCTTATTTTGATTAACTTGCAACCCGAGGAAATACGAAAGTTCACCAATCATTGACATTTCAAATTCTTTCTGCATCTTATTTGCTAAATCTTTACACGACTCATCTTTGTTGCTGCAAAATATGATATCATCTACGTATACAACAAGAACAATAAGATGCCCATTTTCTATTTTGACATACAAATTACTATCCACCATACCTTTCTTAAACCTTTGTTGGGTGAGATAGTTGTCTAGCCTTGCATACCATGCTCGGGGTGCCTGTTTTAAGCCATATAATGCTTTCTTTAACTTGCAAACAAAGTTGGGATCATCACCAAGTTGGAAACCATCTGGTTGCTCAATATAAACCTCTTCTTCAAGTTTTTCATTCAAAAACGTTGATTTCACATCCATTTGATAAACTTTGAAATTCTTGTAGACCGCTAAAGCCAGAAACATTCTAATTGCCTCTAGTCTCGCTACTGGTGCAAAAGTTTCCTCAAATTCAATGCCTTCAACTTGTGCATAACCCTTACATACCAATCTTGCTTTGTTTCTGACTACCTGTCCGTCTTCATTCAATTTTTTTTGAAAATCCATTTAGTCCTGATTATATTTTTATTAGCAGGTCTAGGTACTAACTCCCAAGTTTCATTTTTCTCGATTTGATCTAACTCTTCATTTATTGCCTTCATCCAACTTTCATCTTTACTTGCATCAGTAACATTTTTAGGCTCGATGCTGGATAATAGAGAGTAGTTACTTACTACTCTTCTTCTTGTCTGAACACCAACTTTGGGGTCTCCAATTATTTGCTCTCTAGGATGATTTTTCTCGCCACATTACTGTTTTGAATTTCATATTTTCTTCCACTTCGAATCACAACTTAAATCATCCGAGTCAATTTTCTCGTATCTTTTCTGTTTCGTTTTCCTCATCTCCTTTAATAACCTCTTCATAAATTGGGTAGTTCATTTCATAGCTAATTACTCGTTTCTCTACCTTCATCAAATTTAACATCGGCACTGTCCACAATTTTCTTTAGCTTCTTGTTGTAGCATTTGTAAGCTTTGCTTTTTGATGAATAACCAACAAAAATACCTTCATCCGCTCTATCTTCAAACTTACCAAGATTATCTTCAGTTCTTCAGGTATTTTGTTGTTGCCCTTTTACCGAACCACAACTCATAAGGAGTTTTGCTTTCATGTGTTCTTAGCATGTACCTATTTTGGATATACACCGCAGTATGGACTACTTCTTTCCAAAATATGTCTGCTAGTCTGCTTTCAGCCAGCATAGTCCGTGCCATTTCCTGCACTATCATGTTCTTTCTTTATACCACTCCATTCTTTATACCGTGCCATTCTGCTGCTGAAAACTGTCTCCTAATACCGTACTTTTCATAGTACTTTGTGAACTTCTCTGAAATGAATTATCCTCCTCTATCTGATCTTAAACATTTGATCCTCTTTTCTATTTCATTCTCAACTTGGTTTTTGAAAATCTTGAAAATATCAAAAGCTTCTGATTTATGCTTCAAGAAAAATATCAATGTCATTCTGGAATAGTCATCAATGCACAACATAAAATATTTGTCACCATTTATGCTTTGTGTTCTCATGGGTCCACATAAATCAGTGTGTATTAGTTCCAAAGGTTTGCTTGTGTAGTACTCTTTTGTTTTGAATGTGACTCTAGTTTGCTTTCCCTTTTGGCATGAAGCACAAATGTTGTTTGCAGGTTTTTTGATGGTGGGAATATCTCTCACTGCCCTTTTTGAGGTGATTTTTACTAGATTATCAAAACTGATATGATCGATTCCCTTGTGCCACAATGAGTTTTCTTCTTCCTGTCTAATAAAACAAGCTCCTTTTGAAGTCTCTAAGAGCGTGTACAGGTTTCCAGATGTCCTTGCTCCAGTTGCTATCAATTTTCCACTGTTTGTTTTTCTGACTTCACAACCCTGCTTCATAAAAACTACTTCATGACCTTTGTCACAAATATGACTTACTCTCAACAAATTATGTTTCAAACCATCCACAAACAAGACTTCCTCTGACTTAATTTTCCCCTCACTAATTTTAACTGAACCTTTGCCAACTATCTTAGCTCCATCATTATTCCCAAACTTTACTGAAGCACCTTTATATTTCTGTAACTTCTCAAATTTTTGTGTCACCTATCATATGACTGAAGCATCCACTATCAAGTATCCATGGTACATATTTATTCTGTGCTTTAAATGATGTTTGTACGATTAAGGATTCATTTTCTTCCTTAAGTCGCTCTTTTCCTTTCCACTCCATTTTGATGGTAGTTTTGGGTTCTTGTTTTGCCTTTCCTTTATCAACAGCTTGTGCATGTTTTTCAGGAAGTTTTCTATTTTGTCTCATCTTATTTGGTTGAAATTTTTTTCCCTGAAACTGATTTGATGCAAATGTACTTCTACAGTTTCTTGCAATGTGCCCAAAATCATGACAGTTATAACATTCTACTCGTATAATTCATCGGAGGAGAAAAAGCATTTCTACTGGTGAAATTCCTTGGTCTTCCATTATATTTGCAGTCTGATATTTTATGTCCATAGCCATTGCATTTAAAATAGAAACCAAAAAAGGGATAAGTGAACCTGGGTGAAGGTCTTTGCCATGTTGTCGTAGGAGCCATAGGTCTTCTTCTTCTTTGATGTGTGACATTGGTGAATCCATCATTGTCAATTATCCTTTCATGCCTGGTATTATAGCTTTCTCTTGCATGAGATGTTTTTCCTTGATCAACCTATTTCTTATCTTTGTTCTTTATGGATTCTACATTTATGGCCTTTGATCCATTTGATGATTCTCCTTCGACGAAACCTAGACCAAATTTGATGCCTGTAGGCCTTTGGTCATTTATGATCTTATCCGGCTTCATAGAACTTACTTCACGTTTGTGATAGCAACTGATTTTCTTATTCATCTCTTCTAGCTGCATTCTTAAACCAACAATCTCTTCTTCTAGCTTGTTGCAATAATCTATTTTCATGGTTATTTGCACTTCGAGATCTTCGAAGATTTTCTTGGATTCTTCCATCTGTACTTTCAAACTGGATATGATTTCATTTGCATCCTCAAGCCTTTTTGAAAGTTTCTTATTCTTTTTCTTCTCTATTCTCCACTCTTCAAGTGCAGAGATCAACTCACCTTCTAGATCTACTTCAGCCTCAAGGTTTTCACCACATACTTCAAAGTTCACTCCTTCATTTTGTGATCTTACTTCTTCAAATGCCATGAAAAGAGCTTCACCTATTTCCTCTTCAGAAACCTCACCGGAGTTGTCTTTTGATGAACTAGCATTCCTGGAGATGAAACTTTTCTTCTTGAAGTTGCCTTTTTTGAAATTCATTTTCTTCTTCCAGTCACTTCTTTCTTGGTATGATCCTTCATCATTTTTGTTCTTCTCTTTAAGTGGACATTTATTCACAAAATGCCCAAAGCCTCCACAGTTGAAACATTTAAGTGGTAGCTTTCCTCTGTATTTTCCTTTTCCCCTTTTTAGTTTTCTAACAAAGTTTGCTTCCATTTCATCTGACGTCTCTTCTTCCTCGGACTCTTGTTTTGTGTTTTTATCTTTAAGGGCTTTAAAAGTCACTTCTCTGTCTTTGGGTTTAGATCTTTCTATCCTCATCTCATATGCAATCAAAGAACCATACATCTCATCTATACTAAAATAGTTTATATTCTTAGCTTCTTCTATCGCTGAGACTTTAGAATCAAACCTTTGAGGAAGAGATCTTAATACCTTTTCACGACGGCAGAGTCTTTGATATCCTCGTCGAGTCCTCTGATCGCATTAATGATTCCATTAACTCTTAACATATATACCTCAATGTTTTCATTGTCATTCATCTTTAATGCTTTGAACTGAGCTTGATGTGTCTGTAACTTGGCCTCCTTGATCTTATCGTCTCCTTCATGAATACTTCTCAATTTGTCCCATATCTCTTTTGTCGTTTTATATCTCATGATCTTTACTAGTTCACCGTCTCGCTGATCCGCACATGATAGCATTCTTTGCTTTTGAGTTACTTTCAAACAGTTTCTTTTCGTCGACCTCTTTTGGAGGAGTGATGGGTATTGTGTATCCACTAACTATCGAATCCCAGATGTCGTATCCCAAAGCACAGAGATATGTCTGCATCTTGATTCTCCAGAACACGTAATTAGATCCGTCAAACAATGGTGCTTTGTTTGATGAGAAACCTTCACCACTTGTCGTTGTGTTACTTCCAAGATCACCCTAGCCGGTTAGGCTTGTACAAGAACTTAGCTTTGATACCAATTGTTAGTCTTACAATGACACTGAGAGGGGGGGTGAATCAGTGTAGCTCTTTAAACTTGAATTTATAGCTCTTAATACAATAGTAATTAAAACTAATTACTAGATACAACAAGTATAACACAAGAGCATCACACAACACAATATTTAACGAGGTTCACCAATGTGGCTACTCCTCAAAAATGACTGCTTGGACTACCATCTAAATCCAGCCTTTGCAAAGCACCAACTTTACAATCAATTTACCAGCACCCACTGGAAGGAGCACCAACCCCTTATTTATCTACACCAACATAAATGAGCACCAACCCCTGATTTACCAGCACCTACTGGAAGGAGCACCTACCCCTGATGCCAAGTTGCAACCTAGACTTCAATTTTGAATCTATAATATTGACAGAAAGATACCTTTGTTTTTGCAAGATCTTGACTGGTCTTTCTTCGCCTTTGCGCTCTCTACGCACTCTTCTTTCTCTGCACAATCACTTCGCACACTCTGCTTCACGATCGTCTTCTCCCTTTCGCGCACTCTACTCTCTTCGCACTACTACTGAAATTCGCACACTTCGACGACCTCATCAAATCTCCAAATAGCCCTCCTTTTATAACAAAATTCTTGTGATGAAAACCCTAATCTTAGTTGGCTGTAAACCCTAATCTCAGTTGGCTTTCATGAAAACGGTAAACCCTAATTTTAGTCGACTGTCATCGGTCTTCGTCGGCTTCAACTTAACCGCGAAAATACATGTCGCGATATCGCGACACTTTCGCTTTCTCTCTCTTTCTCCTTGCTTTGGCCCCGAAAATACATGTCGCGATATCGCGACACTTTTTCTTTCTCTCTTTCTCCTTGCTTTGGACCGCGAAAATGCAACATGTCGCGATATCGCGACACTTTTTCTCCTTGCTCTTTCTCTTAGCTTTGGCTCGCGAAAATACATGTCGCGATATCGCGACACTTTTTCCTCTGTACACTTTCTTTATTCTTTTGTCACGAAAATGCGACATTGCGCGATATCGTGACACTTTTGTTATTCTGCCTGCCTGCCCTTCTTGAGTCGCAAAAATGCAACATGTCGCGATATCGCGACACTTTTGCTTCTCTACCTTCCTGTCCTTTTCGAGTCGCAAAAATGCGACATGTCGCGAAATCACGACACTTCTACTTTCGATGTCTTGCTTTCTGCTTTTGTCGCGAAATCGCGACACTTCTGCCTTCGAAGTCTTCTTCTCTGCTTTTGTCGCGAAATCACGACACTTGTGCTTCCGTACTTCACTTTTTTGCTTTTGTCACAAAATCGCGACACTTCTGCCTTCGAAGTCTTCCTTTCTGCTTTTGTCGTGAAATCGCGACACTTCTGCCTTCGAAATCTTCTTCTTTGCTTTTGTCGCGAAATTGCGACACTTCTGCTTCCGTACTTCACTTCTTTGCTTTTGTCGCGAAATCGCGACACTTCTGCTTTCGAAGTCTTGCTTTCTGCTTTTGTTGCAAAATCGCGACACTTTTCAAACTTGCTTTCTCTCTCTTCGAACTTGTCGCGAAATCGCGACACTTCTTCCTGCTTTCTCTTTTTCTTCCAACATGTCGCGAAATTGCGATAGTTTTTCCACTTGCTTTTTTCTCTTCCAACATGTCGCAAAATCGCGACAGTTTTTCTTGTTTTTTCTCTCTTCCAACATGTCGCGAAATCGCGACAGTTTTCCTTGCTTTTTTTCTCTCTTCCAACATGTCGCGAAATCGCGACAGTTTTTCTTGTCTGTTGTATATGTCACGATATCGCGACACTTCTCTTACTTGTCTTTTTCTTTGATCTTTTGCATATGGGCCACTTCGGTCTTCTTGGAAAAACACTGTACATACTCTAAGTAAGCTTTGAACTCCTGTCTTCTGCATCTGAAAAGCTTTTGAACTTCCTGTCCACTGCATCAACAGATCTATCTGACTGTGTTGACAACAATGACAATACTGTTGCTGCACCTTGCTCAACAGATAAAGACCAGGTTATTTGTAGTCATAGAAAAATATTTATGTGGATCAAAGCCAACACTGAGCATTGGTTTTCTCATACTAATTACTTTTTTATTAATCGATTCACTAGATGCATATTAGATCAATCATTGTATGTAAAATATATATATTTAGATATTTTAATATTACTCTTGTAGCTCTCTATATTGTTGATCTTATTATCACAAGAAGTGACAATAGTAAGATTAACTCTCTTCAAAAGTGGCTTTTCAAAACTTTTGATATGTATGATATAGGGTCCTTTGCATTATTACTGGACATGCAAATATATAGTAGTGGCAATATATTAGTCTATTGTAGTACTTGCATATGAAGGATGTCAAATCCATGTCTATTTCTATTAAGTTTTGTGCAAAGCTTATCAGAGAGAGGTTTGATGAGACTAACATTGGTATTTTGTATAGGAAACTTATCACTAAAGTGAGACTAAAGTGTTATTTATTTGACTATCACAAGACTTGTTATTAACTATGATGTTGTCATGCCATAGAATATGAGTGTCCCATCCATCACAAATTGGAAACGTCATAAAGAAGATTTTATGATACACAAAAGGGACTCTTCGATTTATTCCCCTTATATTAGGATATCTATTTACCTTTGGATTGGATGTGATTTCTTGAAGTAGCAAGAAACAATATACTATTTTTCTACAATCAACAAAATTATAATACAAGGTAAAAGTTTAACTACCTCTTAAGCAATTCAGATTAAATAGATGCATAGCCATTTTGGACTTCTACAAATGATTCTACGACATTATTTTGTGATAATCAAAGTGCAAAGAAATTTTCATGGATCATCACATGATTTGAGAGCAAGTGCAAAGTAGAAAGCCCTAGTTGGTATACATTCCACCGAAGGATCAAGAAATTTAAGAAGTAAACATTATTAATTCAAATGTCCTTAATGTCTTATTATTTTTATATGGATCATTAAGGTGTATACCCTAGGAGGCCTCTCTCTCTCCTCTCTAGTCTACATACTAGGAGAGAGGAATACATTATCATAGTATTAAAAGTAATTATGACATGTCATAGATTCTTCATAAGGTCATAACTTATTATGGCCTATCATATATTCTTCTTAGTATATTATATAATCTTGTCATACTATTATAGGAATAAACAAATTTTAGATTGTTCTTTTTTGTATGGTGTGTCTTCTATGTGGAATCTTGTCATATAACATATATGCATAAGATTCTTTTAACTCGTATAAATAGATGGGTTATTTCCATCTATTGATGTTAAGTCATGGTGTCATCTTTGCTTTTCAAGGGATAAAAGAGTAAAAGTATGCAAGTATTCTCATTAATTTAAGATAACCTTTGTACTCTTAGATATTTATCATAATTTATTCTCGAGACATCTTTTAGTGGAATACATTATCATACGTTCTTCAAAATGGGTACTTCAAATTTGGATAAAAATAACTATGATCTTAAGTTGCTATTCAAGATAAAGTATGTTGAGGAGATCGTGGAATATCTTAAATGAGGAATCTAATAACAATAATGAGGACAATGATTAGACCTTTCAAAATGGAAATTAAACCTGAGAGTAAGTTTGCTTGAAAGATCACATTCTTATGCATGGTCTAATTGATGATTATGACAATATTGAGGATAGAGAGGATTATACATTTGTAAAGGATACTTCTATCAACATTTCTTCTAATCATCATGATTGTGTCTTGTTATGACAATTTACTAGCTTTTAGTAATGACAAAGGCATTACTCTCTTTTCTTCTAATGTTAATGCATCCCATTATAGTAATAATGGTACTTCTAGTACCTATATTGATGACGTTGTAATGCTTTCATGATCATGTTGTTATGGATCATGTTAAAGAACCTACAAATGACATTGGATTCAAACTATTGAGGAAGATGGGTTAAACAACTAAAGGTCTTCAAAAAACAAATAAGACATAATCCGCAATTAATTCTTCATAAAAGTTTGAGAGAAAATGTCTTGGTTATTCAAACAATGGGATAAATAGGTATGCCAAGAATTATGAACATGCTAAAACTCCCAAAGAACATCACAAAAGGATATTGGAGACAACTACCAAGAGACAGTATGATGTGGAAAGCTCTATAGTTAGGATCATCATGACATATAATGTTTAGAAATGCAAAAAGGTAAACATAACCTACAATTTATCCCATTACATAGGATGTCCTAATTATAAAAATGAGACTAAAACTGGAAAATACTCTATTTACCAGTCTACTTCATCATGCAAACGACAAATACATGCATCGTCACTATAATGGACCATATGATTAGATGGATGGACACCACACTAGTCTATGATTGCAATGCCCAACTTTTAGGTCATTTCATCAACCTTATGAATCCTAATGTAAGAGTTCACAATAAGTACACTTTGTATCATTCATAGGAAAACAAAATAGTTAATCTATTCAGTAGGGAGAAAACATTCCACATATGTAATGATTTGTGTATGTTATGGGCATATAAGATGACTTGCAACGAGGAGACATTTAAATCAACACACAAAAAAGAGATCATTATACAAATAGAATTCATAGTACCAAATAAGAGTTGCATAAGAGATCAAGTTAGGGGGCAGGCTTCAATGGAACCTAATTGATGGAGGTTATGTAATTGAGTTAGATTCATTTAACATGTCTAGATAGTTCAACCAAGTTGGGCACCATCATTAATCAAGTAGTAAAGGGTTATGTCAAAAGAACAGGACTGAAGCCCTATTTATGTGAAAAATAATAATCTATGCATTGGAGGAATGTCAACATCTATACATGACTATAAAAAGGGGATTTTATAATAGCAACATGATTGGGTATATCACAAATATTTCCAAAGACAACAATAAATCACCATGCCAAGGGCAGGTTGATATGGTGCAACAACCTCAATTGGATAGAATAAAAAGTTAACAAGTTATGTTGGATGTTATGTCTACAAAATAAATTGCATGAGTGGATATTTTAAAAAAGAAAACGTGATATGTTTGGACATTTAAGAATGGTGAGAGTAACTCAAAATAGAAAAACCAACAGGTTGCATGATGAGTTCTAATGAGCAAAGTCTTACAAGAGGATTGAAGTTTTGCATGTATCATCAAGTTATGAAGCGAGTGCAAGAAAGAAATAAGGCTCATGACCCAAGGAACAAATGAGAGAATAACAATGGAACAAGCGCAGGGGTGCAAGAAGGGCTTTGTTAAATCATTAAGACATAGAAGGAAAATGATTAGCAACCAACAAAGTTCCTGTTGTTCCTTGTGATGGTGGTCCACGAGTGCACAAACAAGGTCCTCCCATACACGTTTCAAAGTACAGAAGTCCAGTCCCTCTCAACAACCTAAAAGAAAAATCTCAAAATCAAAAGGATTCCTAAAATCAATCAAACAAATGCTTTTTTTTTACCATATTCACGCGCACACACCCTGCCGTGGGTTGATTCCTCATTATGAGAACAAAAGGCCATGCAGTAACAGACGCACACACATCATGGTTTGAACCTGGGTCTCCTGAAAGAGAGCCCAAAACCCAAACAAATGCAGTTTGCCTTTAGCCAAAACTGAAAGATATAAATGTTAAGCTTCACACATGATCAAAGTTCTACTCATGATAGTTCGCTGATAAACCCTTTTGCATAAGAACTCTTTACACTATAGTGACATGTAATTCTTCAAATATATAGAACTATCTCACTAACCATCCTTTTATCAAGATATTAAAACAATACCTACTTAACTGATTCTTCAAATTCTAAAGAATAGTTATGATAAGGCTTGCACAAGGTGCTAAAAAAACACTCATTTGAGAACAAACTACTGAAACATGCTGATACTTTGGGAATATCCTGTGATACATATCCATTTGTAAGTAATTTGTCATAAAACACAAATAATAAGACTTGTAATGATTTCTACAGATCAAACCTTTAGCCTTTACACAGATTTATTCAAAAAAGATATATTTTTAAGCAAGAAGCAAATGCACTTGAATGGGACGGAACAAAACATTTGCACTTTCTCAATGTACTTGGAAAAGGTAACCAACACGTTAATTCCCATACACAAAAAAAAACCATCTTAAATTTCGATAATGTACAATGGCCAGCCCATATATTCTAGAGTCACAGTGGAATTTACACCTTCTAAAGTCCACTAAGGATAAGATCTAGATAAATAGACCTCGCTGAAAATACTCTTTGAATCAAAACATTTCCAAGAAACTCCCTCCAAATTTTGGAAATCTTTTTCAAATCTTCAGATAATAAACATAGGCGCTACTAAACAACAGCTCATGAACACGCGGAGTGTGCTAACGATCATGACTCCTGAACGCCTGGGAAAGAGGAATTCCTGTTAAAACTTAAACAAAAATATTCCTCCAGCAAAATATACAAATCCCATGATCCTTTCAACAACGAAAAAAACATATATTATATTAGTACATCACCTTTTTATCAATGTAGTCTAGTCATTTCTTCCACCCTCTTGCATAGCTCCTCTACTGGAACAGCCATTAAGTTGGCAACATGCTCTTGGCGAGGCCTGCTGAGATCCAGAAATGATTCTATCAGATCACCATCCAGGAAATTTTTTGAATCAACGGTCTTTCTCTCGTTGCTAAATGAACGCCACTGCTCATGGATCAAACCCCCTACTCCTTTAATCACTTCAGTAAGTTTGCTTTGCAATTTCTCAAGGAATTGATATTGCTCTTGAGGTAGAGATGCAATAACACCAATAACCCCATTGACAGTTCCAAATATTACTGTACTGATCTGAGCAGAATCTGAATCAGGTAAACGCATGACAAGAGATCCATGTCTAAAGCGATTAACAAATTCTCCAAGGTGGTATTCACCTACAACTTCCAACCTCCCTCTTTCTTCATCAGTTGCAGCATCACTATTTTTTCTAACTGTAAAAAGGTTGAAATTGTTTTCTGCCCCAAGATAGATATCATCGTTGAGAATTTCAACAGCTGACATCCAATTTGCATTATAATCACGAGCTCTCTCTTCAATAGCTCCCTCCTCATGCTGAAGAAGATACACTTATAATCATTTTGACTGATAAAGAAAAACAATAAAGTAACATCCATACAGTAAAAGAATGAACAGAGCCTATCTTTAACATTCCATGGTAAGGAAATAAGAATGAAAGACCAAATCAGATATGAGATATCTCTAACAGGACCCATCCTCGTCTCTGATACCAATCTTAATTTGATTTATCCAATAAGCACCTCTGTCAGCATGCAAGATGAATGTGTCACATACTGTGACGTAACAAAGTTAAAAGGATGAAAATACCCTTACAGGAGATCTTACAGAAGCTAATACATGACAAACAACGTAACAATAATATTATTATTAAGATATCGCCCAAGAGCCCTGCAACACTAGTTAAAGGCTTTCCACACTAGAACCAGCTCTCTATGAACAAGTCTGTAGCAGTCAATTTAACTCGCACTCCTGGGAAGCTTTTCCAAAAGAACCTTCCACAGCCCATATCTTTTTCTCAACCTAACAAGCACAGCAATGAAGGAGCTTTATCACAAAGAGAGTGCATGGTTACAAAGTTCGCAAGCAAATCTACTTGAAACAGGGATAGCCCAAATCAAGTGAAGAATTTGTGAAGTATCCAAGTCATGGAAGAGGACACAGGGTGGACATATTGTCAAGTCAGATAGAGATCTCCCAAAATCCTATGAGATGGAACAGGAGACAACTGGACAACAAACAAAAGATGTCCAATTGATAACTCTCAGGTCACTAGATAAGCAAATCTCACAATGGTTTTATTGCACTGCTTTAATTCAATCTTTTCGTCAGAGATATAATAGCGAAAAATGGACAAAGCAAATTTCAAAACATTAAAAAGGAGAAGTCTTTATCAGCCTGAAGCAGAATACTAGAGACAAGACAAAAAAACCATAAGCCATTTGGATGAGTAATATATTGCATAAGTTGTATTCAATCCAAAATGAGAAGCAGTTGACACAGAATAGGTCACAACTCTAGAAAGAATGTACAAGCTATCATCTATGCTGCTAAGAAAAAAGATAAATCTTTTGGAACTGCAAATATTTTGTCACATAATTTTCTAATTAAATTTTGTATACCAAATTGTGAAAGGGAAACAATAAATTTGTCACTGATAATTCAATAACACTCTAGTGTATTAACCAACAAGTGTCCAAACCATACATCAAGAAATCCTTGTTGCAAAAAAATAGTATATGGCTTTCCTACTAAAATTTTCCTGATAGAGACATCTAAGAGAAAGTTAAGTTTTGGTTCTGCCTAAAGGGAATTGACAAAGTACATTCTAGTTAAATTATACTTGCTCATTCATACGCAAAAATCAGAAACTTATACCTTTAAGTAGTACAGGGAAGGAGGAATGCCCAGATCAACAATCATGAATGTAAGCTACAATCAAGTCGAACTCTCTAAACAAATTTCATAATGTTGTGTGTCATAATGAGCGAGAAAAATAAGTACCTTGTATATTAATAGGGAGATGGATTTCATCAGATCTCCAACAACAATAAAATCTCCACGTGACTGAACATACAGCGCCAGTATATGACCATGGTGTCCACATTCTAACTGCAGCTCACGTGAACCATCATCCCGAAGCATCCATTTGTACAGCTGAATTTTTTGGTTAATGCCTGCAAGCAATTTCCCATTAAATGCATTCAGATTGTATACAGCGCCCTTTGTTTCCTTCTCAGCAACCAGTTGCAGCTTCGAATCTTCAACCACAAAAACTAGAATTCGGCCCTGTTACCAGAAACACAAATATAAAAGCAAATCAATTGAGGAGAAACCGTACCTAAAACCAATGCTGTATTATGACTATTGTCTCTGAATATTACTAAAATCTTATGAATAAAGCAAAGAGTAACGAGGACAGAAATAAACTCTGAAGGAAATAATGAGTTTTCCAGCTTGCCTTATTAGGTTCACTATCTTCGGGCATAACATATGCTGTCCCAACACAATAATAAACATTGCTGTCATCTGTGAATGAACAACTTAGGATGGAACATCCATTTTCAAATTGGTCAAGAGGATATGATGACATAGTGTCAAAAGTCTGATCGTCCAATAGACGCACATGATGTGTTTCTGTCTCATCCATATTTGTATGTGCATACTTAATAGTACAAATAGCAAATGTGTGAGACTGCTCCTGATGGCAAATACGACGAGCATGTTCTCCTAGAGGAACTGCACGGATGTGAAGTTTCTGAATGTCATCAATTGTCCCAATAGTAAGCAGGTCTTCCTTTGCAATCGCAAGGCTGTTCCAACAAGACACATACATTATTTAACTTCGGAACTAGAAATATTTTTAGCCAATTCATAATGAACCAAGAGAAACAAATAAAAGATATGAAGCTTGAACAGAAGCCACAACCCAAAAGCAAATTATGAGGTAAAGACAGGTGAAAGTCTATTTGAAAACATATTTTAAAGAAATCCAGATCCAGATTGAGCAAGCTAAGATTGGCAATAATGAAAATGTCCATCAGAAAATATAGTAGCTATAAAACTATTCATGAAATCAAAAGGAGAAACTACATTCAAAAGAAACGGTAACACACCTGTCAGGAAATGAAACTGAATTGAAAGGACACATGTGATTGACTTCCTTAAGATTTACATTGCTATAAAGCAACTTCTTGTTGCTGCTGTAAATGACTGTTGGCCTGTCTGATGCAGCAAAAACATGTGTTGTGTTCTTAGAGGAAAATGTCCTGAGAGTAATGGGTTTTGTACCCAATGAAATCTTCTTTCTATCAAGCAAATCTCCAGTGCTCATATCCAACATATAATTAAATAGATGTCCATCTCCAAGTCCACATAATAAGTATGAAATCTGAAATACAAACAAATCAAAAGATGTAATTCTCATTTATAGTATTATTATCAAATAAGCAAATACGCTAGAACATAAGCAATGAGAACTAATACCAAAGACATAACCAAGACTTCAGAGCAAACAGACTTATTGAAGAAATGTATCCAAGACAATGAACATACCCCTTCAAACCTGCAGAGAAGAACAGATCGAGGTGGTACATCTTCCCCAAGATTTCTACTAGTAACTAATTCTAAATTAGGAAGAGAGAAAATCCTGATACTATGCTCTTTCCACAGTCCAACAACTGCCAGATCACTCCGCTTTGGATTATCACCAATAGGATTTATATCAAGGCAAGACACATCATACTCAATCTCCAAATGTTTGATCTCATTTAGAGTTCCTTCTCCAATTTCCAAGTAAACAAGGTTACCTCCTCCAGTAGCAAGAAAAACCTATATAAAAACAAAGAAATCAGTTCACACTAAAGAAAAAACACAATCAATGCAGAAAATGTGAAATCCTTCAGACTTTGGTGAAGAGCAATGATCAAGACTTTGAAAATATAACTATGGAAGATGAATACCGAATATGATACTTGACATAGGCGACAATCATCTGACCCTAACAGGCTACGGTAAATTAAATTTTAACATGGAAAAAAACAAGATTATGTTTTTTTTTTTAATTAAGATTACGGTAATAACTATTTCAAAATAATCATCCAGGATACTGACTAGTTTCAAGTGATTAGCATTCTTCACAAAAACCAAACAAGGGAAACTTTTATTATCAGACAAATGAGAAGAACTGCTAACAACACGAGATAGAGAAATTAAACAAAGCAGAGCTCTGATCATAGGAAGATCTTGAACAACTATTCTGTGTTTTCAATTATGATTTTAGTCTGACAATTTCTCATAACTAGAGCAGAACAATTAATGCAGCAGCATCGGATGAAATCCAAACTCACAAATTGAATCCAAAACATAACCGGCATTGTATACATTCCTCCACACTCTCTTAGAGCATTTGAAAAATATTTTCTTTTTATTATCTCTCTTTTGATGGTTATAGTTGATTGCAAAGATAATCAACTGAAAGGGAAAATGCTACCATAGCAAAATGTGTCTTGTGTCTATTTAGTTTTATCACTAGAAAAATTACTTGCAGGAAGCTTGTCTACCAATGGCCTACTTAGGCTCCATGCAGATCACCACTGTAGTATTCATTAAAAAAATCCAACATTTGCCATGCCAAGGAATGGCAGACATGAGGCATAGCAAATCACTTCGTAGCAAATATATTATCTACGAAATGACTGGGAAACAAGCTACAAAAGGGCATGTCATGTGTTTCTACTCTATGAACTAAGGACAAAGGTCATGAGCAAGCAAAAGACCAAAGAAGTAAAAGCATGAAGTGAAGGAACCAGTGACACAAACCTGGGTGGCATTAGCAGTGGCTACAATGATGGAATACCCAGATGGCACTCTCCATTCAGTCAATAATTTTCGAGATGCAGCACTTACTAACCTCACAGAATTGGCTGTTACCTGTCAAAAGCATGACAACAGTCAGACTGACAATTTCATAAGAACTAACACTTGTTAACCAGCAGCACTCGGGTAAATTTAATTAAATTTCAAAAAAAAATTAACCATGTATAAGTAGATCTACACTATTATATGAGAATACAAACATAAATGTTAAGTTCAACTCATAAAAATTTCAGTAAAATGATCCACTGACATGGCGGTTATTTGATATATCATCATCTTTTATCCACTAGAAGAGTCTTGTAAGTTCAACAATTTGTCTTCACAGGGCACTTTGTTGATAGAAAAGGACCAGAAAGTAAAAGTGCTCTTCTTTAAAAACAAAATCTCAATTCAATTACTAGGTGGTAGGAGAAAAGAAAAACATTAAGGCAGTGCTTTGAAGTGAATAAGGAAATAAAAAATATATATTATATAATTTTGCACTAAAGTTGACAAAATCTTTATCAGCAATTAATCAGGAAAAACAGCAACAAATGTGATTTTTTGCATGTTTTGAAATATTGGCAGTTTTTTAAATAAATAGCTACCATGAATAAATCAAGGGGCTGGAAAATTTTGTGATAATCACAATTTCTTTAAGTTCTTTTCAGGACTGTTTTCCACAAACAAAAGGTTAATCAGAATACAGACATAGTACATCAATTAGAAGTTAGTTATGTTCTAAAGATACTATCCAAGCCTGTATGAAATCACAAGACTATCATTTTAATTAACATCCAAATCCAGTTAACAGGGCACCACTCTTCGACTATCAGGAACTAGACTGGTCACTTTCCTTGCATAAAAACTTCCTTAAATGACCTTCCATAAAAAAATTTCTAGAAAATTATATAGCTATTTAAAAGATAACTTGTCCACCATGCTGTCAAAGACAAATCAAACTAAACAACTTCCACTCAAATTTTGTCTTTACCAAATAGTTTCTGCTGCTAGTTGACAAAGGCTAAACACAAATCTTCCACTTTATAATAACCATACCTGTACAAGCTGGTATAGTTTTCTGCTGTTAGTTGACAAAGGCTAAACCCATTTCTTCCACTTTATAATAACCATACCTGTACAAGCTGGTCATGAATGGCATCATGACAGAATAATGACTGGGCATCAGAGGCAAATCCTTCTATTTCTGTTTCTTCAAGCTCATCTTCTGAATTCATTGCAAGTATGCGAGTCTCACGAACAAAGCTCACAACCAGAAATGTATCATATATATCAGCAGTTGAAGATCGCAATGACCAAATTCCTTTTATGCCTGGAAGTTCCGCAGATGCCTACATAACAGGTAAAAACCACTAGTATCACTACCAGTAGCATTTTAAAACAATATGGTTACAAATTACAACATAAATATTAAGTGACAACTGCAAACATAAATCAGAACCTGCTCATTGATTCCAATTCCATTACGAACTATGCGCAGGGAACCATCCTTGAATGCTCCAGAACAAGTAACTACTTGTCCCTGCCCTTGCCTCTCAAGATCTACAACACAGAAATCTACTATAGGACCAAGGTTTACAAATCTTTGTAAGACATCTACATATGAACCTTTTGCATCAGGCTGTTGGTTCAGTCTTATAAGCTGCAAAGAAATGGGAAAATAACATTAGCATGTCATATCAAAATCAAAAAGTGCAAAACTAAAGTAATCTATCCTGCCAAATAAATTCAGATGCTACAATACTATCCTTCAAGACAGGAAAAAACAGCAATGCTAAAGTAATCTCTTCTCCATAATAGCAAAAATAATTTGTCAAATACATAAAATGAACATCTACAAAACTAGATGCCAAAAAGACAGTAACATTTCAATAGAATGAAATAGAAAGAGTTCTTTAGTGATACAATCCAAACATAAAAACACTGTTAGCATAACTTTTTAATGAAACAATTATAGAAATTAAAAGGAAGGAAAATAGCTGGCGAGCAAAATGTGAGCAAGAAGGAAAGACTTGTGAGCCAAGTGTGAGTGAGAAATCAGTGCATGCAAGCAATAAGTAAGCCGAGCACAAGCAAGAAGTGACCAGAGTGCAAGCAAGAAGTGACCAGAGTGCAAGCAAGGAGGAAGCCTCATATTTGGACTTTCAAGTTCTGCTCTAGTTCTTCAAAGAAATTCAAATAATGGAGGTCTCTTAGAGTCTCAGGTGGACAAGTTGGATATCAAAGGAAAATCATTTAAAAAATCCACAGTTCAAAATAAGGATGTCATGGTTGAAGAAAGTAATCATTTGTCAATCAAGGACAATGGGAAAAAAGGAATCTATAGTAAACCTCATTGAGGTAGCAGATGATTCACCAAGTGATTATCAAGGATGAGCAGGTTGTTTCGTCGATCAAGGACAACGGGAAAAAGGAATCTATAGTAAACCTCATTGAGGTAACAGATGATTCACCAAGTGATTATCAAGGATGAGAAGGTTGAGCATGGTATAATGATTCTTAAACGTAGAGGGGGTTAATCTATAAATTCAATGGTTACTGGCCAGACTTTTTACAGGTCTGTAAGTGGATTGAAAAGAAATGGAGATCGAATTTGCTCTATTATATGACTTCTCTTCCAGAAGGACTTCTCCTTATCATCTTTTTCTAGTTCAGTAGCCAAGGATAAAGTAATGGATGGTCCATAGTTTATGGGGGAGAGCTATATAGTATTTAAGACCATGGAATGAAAATTTCTGTAGAGATCGAAACTCTCAAAGGTTCTTATGTAGGTCAAGCTATTTGGACTTTCATATGAGCTTGTCAACATGAAGGTTTTGAAAAATATTTGTAATAACCTAAGAATGTTCACCCAGGTGGCACTGACCTATATGGAGTGGCATCCAGCTGTGTACACGTGGATATGCATTTGTCAAAATCAATCATTATCAAATCTGAATCAAGAAAGTGAAACCCGCAGGTGAACTACAAAAACATTGCACTTTGGTGTCACATAGGCTATGAGACGCAGAATGAGAATAATTGAGAAAGATATAAAAGGTTCATGTCACAGAACAAGCCAAAAGTTGAAAAAAGGAGATCATATTGCAACAAAAGATGGCTCAGAGCAAAGGGTTTTCTACTTCCAAAAATGTGGCAAAAGAAAGACCTTCAAACTCATCAAATGGCAAAGTGCATCACAACTTATTCAGGGTAAACTTTAGGAGGACCTAGAAAGATGCACTAGATGGAAAACTGCAATTTGAGAGGTGGGTTTAAAGCTACATAGGAAGGTTTGAAGTTGACTAACAAAGAGGAAAGGTGGAACAGGGTGACAGTCAGGTAAATCATCTCCATCCTGGTCAAACAAAAGAACCTCATTTCCTTGTAATAAAAGGTATTTAATCAAAAGGGAAGTAGTGTGGAGTTTGTCCCTTGCACTATAGATTCTCCAAGGAAGCAAAAATATAAAACGTCAAATAGAGAGCAACTCAAAAAAATAGAAGCAATTAAGGATGAATAAACTTAGTGGGATTGGCAAGAAAAGAGAAAAACCCTCAAAGGGAGATTGAAGCAAATGTTACAAATGTTAACCAAAAGTAGGGCTAAACACACAAATAAGAACAAACAGTGATAATGAAAATGGTATCTTGGAATACCCAAGCATAAATATGGCCCATTTATTTTAATACAGGAGATAAAAACGGTTAGTGGGAAATGTAGAGAGGAACCAAAAAGGATGGGGAAGTTATTGATGGATACAGCATATCTTGTCGCAGTGTCAACCTTTCACTTGATAAAATTCAGACACTAGGAGGTAATTGGACTATGGAGATTCTCGATATCAAAGAACTGACAGAAAAAATAGTGGCGCCAGAAGTAGGAAGAAAAGGGAGCCAGAGAAAACCATCAGGCCACAAAAGATTCATTGAAATTTTGCTTGGAAATGGTCTACTTGACCTAATAGCAAAGATGTTATGTTTTGTTTTTATATGACCTAATAGCAAAGATGTTATGTTTTGTTTTTATATGAGAGTGGCCCAATAAAGAAGAAAATATACCTTATCAAAAATAAATAGATGGAGAAAAATGGTTTAATAAAAGAAAATTGTTTCTTCAATAATGTTGTCAAAAGGTCCGAGGTGTAGACCAACTGGTTCGACTAAACCCCGTAAGGGGGGCGGAGATCCAAAGGTTCAAATCTCAGGCCTCGTCGGACTGAACGCTTGTCCCTTTCCAAGTGCTTTCAGCAGCGTAAAAGGTTTAAAATGATTGTGGCATGGTGGCTATAGGGGCGGATTGCACGAAGAACTGTGTAGCGGTTTCCAGGGCAGACAGCGCAGAATACTGTGGCATCCATAAAATCCGGACAGCCTGCCCGGATTCATGGTGGCTACCGATTCTACCATGTAAATTCAAAAAAAATATATATATATATATTTAAAGCAAGGCAATTTCTTACTGAAACTGTTTCATGAATTAACTGGCAAGGACCGAAAAGAACAAAACTACATGCAATTTTAGAAAAGGGATAAAATGATTTTCACAAAGAAGAATCCACTGCAACCCATTTACATTTTACATGGACCTTTCATATGAAGACAACAAAGGCTTGAAAAAATAAAAATTAACAATTAATAATCCTTTGATACATGAAAGGTACTTGATGCTTTCAAATTCAAAATTAACATATATAGATGGCAGAATATTCACAAGAAATCAAAAGAAATAAATTACCTGAGAATCTCCACAGCTAGATCCCACAAAAACATAACCATTGTCTAAATAAGAAATTGTTGAAGCCGCAGAAGTTTCTCCTAGACGTTCTACTTTAAGGCCGGTAACCCTGTAGAAAAAACTTTATGAGTCCGCAATAAAGAAAGACTTGCACATAGAGCTCATTCCTAAAAGCCATCTTCGGGATAACAAATGCATAACTCTTTGCGACAAATAGAAATGCAGAAAACTAATTAAACATTTCTGGCAGTACAATTGTGCTTTAATCACTAGTATACATTTTTCGATACTTAAAGAAAACAAAAATAAGTAAAAAATATAAGGATTGAATTAGGTAAAAAATACAAAAACATTAAATTTTATTATTCTTGCCATATATAAATATAACAATAAGCTTAGTACGTAAGCTAGAATATCTGAATCTTCATTTGTTTTCATGAGATTATAACCACTACCACTACTCTGCACTATGTTATATCGCTAACTAGAATAAACAGCTGAATCATCATTTATTCTCGTAAGATTACAACTAACTACTCTGCATTATATTATACTCTGGTCAAACAAAGCACACATAAAACAAATAAAAGAGAGGATAAAATTATCATTGAAGTGGCAAAAAGCGTAAAAACGAAAAAATATAATTAATTTTATTATTCTTGACCAATTGATAGGAAATCAATAAACTCAAAAAGTAAACAAACATGAGAATTAGTTGATCTTTTGTCATTACAAAATTAAGCAAACATTTTTCACGTCAAAAATGGTGAGAAATCTTTATTAATTAGAATATTGATTACAAAACTTCATAGATTTGTTTTTTATATATAAAAATGAATAATAAAAACTTCAAAAATGGTGCACTAAAAATGAATGAAGTCTCATAAATTAGCTAATTCTTTGTTTATTATATAATAAGACAATTTTAGGAAGACATGAAAATATTGCCAAGAAAAATCAATTGGGAATTTAAATATTGACTAGAAATCTTGCCTTTCTTTTTCATGTGTGATGACAAGCAAATGAAGAATGCCATTATTGTCACTCAACAGGTATCGAGAACCATCTGCATCAACTCTTCCATATGCCCTTGTAATAGACTGTATCACAATTTTCTAGACACTGGTATTAAGACGTGCCAAGTGCTACGCTAAAATCAAGAAAGTATTACAAATAAAAAAAAAATCAAGAAAGTATAAAATCTTAAAAATGAAACAATCAAAAACCCATAAAGAGAAATTTTGAATAGATATTTTCCTTGCAAAACGACTAGAAAAAGAGTAGAAGTCAAGTTAAAAGGATTTGTGATTCATACCGGTCTGATAGGAAGTGCTTTAAATATTGATGCGCTGCAATAAACAATTGTCTGCTCGCCAATAATAATAACACCTCCCAAAGGCATAGGAACAGGTATTAGCAGACCAGCACCATTATCTAGATTGTTCTGTGTCCAAGGCCCCTCAGTGAAGTCCTTATCTTTTAGAGCAACCTCATACGTCTTAAGATGCCGCGCATCTTTATTATCCTGCAATTACAAAGAGCCATGAAAATACAATACAAACCTATACAGAAATGCTTGAGTACCCAAACAATAAGTTTCCGATTTGTAGTCTTAAAAGACATAAGAAATGAATGTTAGCTTGTCTAAAAATTGATTGCTGCATTATGAAATCGTAGATTAGAAACTCTGAAACTTACTGCAATTATTGATTATCAGATGTTCTTTTCCATTCATAAAAGCATGCATCAAGCTAATTTCTAAAATATAGTATCAAGAATGATTGCATGCTGTTTGCTTAGCTAGATCATAAATTAGCACAAATAATTAAGTTTCATCAAGAAATCAGGTTTGCCTTTATAGCTTCATTCTGATGTTTATCCTGATTACACACTTGGTATTCAGATAAAATGCATCCATGGTTCCGAAGCACACATATCAAAAATAGCACCAGTTTTAAAAGGAGAAATGTTTCAAAAATACACATTTTCAAATTATCCAAATTAGATCAAAAATACACATTTTCAAATTATCCAAATTAGATATCTCGACACTAAAATATTAATGCAATTACATTAATAAAGCTTGAAATCCATATCAAATGTAAAATCAAAATAATATATGAATAACCCTATTTAAATTGGCTACAAAGTTCAAAATTACAAGTATGACTACCACCAGATTCACAGCACTGCAAATTGCAAACTTTTTACATGGAAAACTTAAGAACCTACATTCACTCTTGCTACCTGTCTATCTTTTAAGGGAGCCTAAGGTTAAAAATCATGAAAACTTAAGAACCTACATTCAAACTGCAAAATACAAATAACATCTAGGAGTTTCTATGTACAAAATTAAAAAATAGGCCCACTGTGTACTAAAACAACAATAGTACATCTTCACAAAAAGTACCTGGTATAGAACAGCAATTGTTGGTTTTGAACAACCATACAAGAATTTGATATCCAGAACCTGAAGTTCCTCAAGCCTGCAACAGAGAATTACTTCTATTAGAAAACACGAGAAAATTTCTTCTAAGCAAAATCTACCTGCCACTAAAAGAGTAATTCCATCTTTATGAAATCTTAAATGATACATTAGGAGGTTTTGAGAAGTCAGAAGGTCAACTTTAAGAAACAGACCTTCATGTAAATGTGCAAATGCTAAAGAGCATTCCTAATCTAAGAAAAGAAAAGGGGGCAATCATTAAAACACTTCTAATAACATGATTTTGAGACTCTGAGTGAATTTACTAGTACTTAATATTTAATATATAAACACTAGATGCATATTTAAAAGAGATTCAACAAAATCACAAAAATAAGCTGTCAAAAGTAAACTTTTCAAAATAACCTGCAAACAATGGAAAAGTGGTAATTTGACCAGTTGCACTTAGTATAAACCTATTTTACACAGGGACGTGTCCCTGGGGTTACCGGATGGGACCATCCCCCACGAAGGCGTCTAGGGGACATCTTCACCACATCCCCTCTTACCCTCATTTATGTGGGGATGCCTAGGAGACTGCTGGGGGGTGTCTCCACCATGTAACCCCTTACCCTGATTTATGCAGGGACAGCTATGTGTCCCCTTGAGAGACAGGGGAACATCTAGGTGTCCCCTATGCATTATATAGTGTTTCCCAGCTTAGATCTGGAAACTTGATATAGAGAGACAAGAATACAAATGGATCAGTGCTCGCATAACAGAAATATGGAAGGTCGTTTGCATAATATAGTTATCAGATTAGATAAACAGTTGAGATCTCAAAACTTAGGTCCCCCCATATTCCAAAACTTACAAACTTTTTAGTGAGACAAGAATGTAAATATATGGTTGCCTGCATATCGTCTGTTAAATGTTGAAACACGCAACTTTAGCATCTCTTATAAAGTTTGGAGATCTATATATGCACATACAGTGAACAAATGACATTGTCACATAATATTTTTGGATATTTTGAGACAACTACAGATGATCGAAAAAAGATTTGTCAGAAATAAGCTGAACAAGATACTTTAAAGAGCATCCTTGGCAGTCCGATGGCCTTATCACATTGAACCATTCACTATATTCTCCAAATAATACATCATTGTATTTTCATTTTGTCTATGATTGCTGATTAGTAATGAAAAAACCAATGATTAACTCAAATTTGTGTTTTTTAAAATGTTTTTCACTTGTTTTTTATAATGTTTTTATATAGCCATCCCATTTTCACGTCCCCTCGTTTCCCCATCCCCACCAAAAGGGTACTCTGAGTAACATAGGTATAAACCTTGTTCATGTATGTTCCTTAGGAATCTTAAATTAACATAATTTCCTACAAGGAATATTTCTATTAATAAACTTTAGAAATTAATTAATGGGTTAATATCAAGCAACAAGCTTACTGCAGTGGCAAGGGTTTTGGCCTCTCTTTGAGAGGTCCAAGGTTCCAACCCCACTCAGTATGAGGGGACCGGGACCCCTCATAAAAACCTGTGTAAACTCATTGAAAAAATTATCGGGTTAATATCTACAATTTCCCAAAATAAGTTTGAAAAATTGTGCATAATATTGAAAATTATGTAAGAAACACGATTATTTATTTCATAATTTTGTCATTTGCATTCTTGAAAAGCAAGGGTGACTCATGCCACTTCTGTATCAATGACTCATATCATTAAAAAGAAATCAAACCAAAAGGGAAATGGAGAACTTATTTTTAAATTCTCAATGACAGCAATCTTTGTGTCCATGGGTTCGGGGCAACTGATTGAAAGTGAAGAATTTCACACCATAAACCAAGTTTCCAAACCCATGGGTGAACTATAACATTTTTTTTATTTTCTAATCAAATGGCATGAGCTCAACCGGTTAAATACCCAGACTTTCAAGCAGAAGACCGAGGTTCAATACTATCAAGCAACACGTGCATAATTGCCAAAAATGTTGTTGTGATACCAGTACATGGTACGACGTAATATGGATGGGGTCCCTTTCAAGACGATATAACCAATTTAAAAAAAAAAAGCAAAGCAAACTTTGTAGCATACAAGTGCAAAATTTTCTTTTCAAGCAATAACTATATATTAGGATCGGTTTGAGCTGACACACTATAGAAAACATAAACTGGGTAGTTGAAGGTGCTCTTCTTGAACCTAACTGCCTGTAACTGAAATCTTCTATCCATTAAGCACCCAATGCAGTCCTACCTATTCAACACAGTATGAACTGCAATAACATAAAATTCAGCATATTTTCAACAAAATGCAGATCCTTTAGTATCACTTCAACTGAAAACCCTTCAAAAGGTTAGATGCCACAAAGGAAGATGCTAGAACTCGCAATGAATTTAGATTGTAATGTCCCCTTTCTAGTTAGCTAGCTTATCAGTTGAGATTAGCCTACTCACGGGTTCCCGTAGGCTAAGATGGTTGTGTGGGAACCTTTGGTAGTCTTCTTCAGGCGCCACCAGCTTTCAGTTGCCAGTTTTTGGTGACATTTCAGGCAGAGGATGGGGACTTACTATTTATAGTAAGTCAGTTCCTAGGGTTTCAGTCAGAGCGAATGGCACGATGTGATTGTTCGGCGAAATGGGTATCCAAATCTATGATCAGTTGGCGGTTTGGCTATGCAGAGCTCAAAGATTTTAATACCCGAAGTTAATTATATAAAATTAAATTAATAATTTAATTTTATATAAGTAGAGACTTTATTTTATAAATGAGTCACTTAAATTATCTAATATTTCACAAAGTGACTTTATAAAGGTGCAAAAAGGGTACGCCATACATGAAAGGGGAAAAGTAATGTTCTAGAAACAATTTTAAAATAACTTTTCCCTCCAAAAAGGGGTCGACCCTCTTGTAGCTCTTTAAAAAGGGATTTGGCTGCTCATTTTCAACATTCAGATTTTGATATTTGCTTTGGCATTTCTTGGAGAAGGCTTGTAGAGAAATTTGCAGGGTTTCGAGCTTATTGGGGACGGAAACCTCCAATAGGGACATCCTCTTCGGGTATGAGAGATTACCCCTGGTGGATTTTGTTGGCGATTTCATACGGAGATTGCACAAGGAGCTTCATTGCAGAGATATTCATAGAGATTGGGAAGATTATTCAAAGGGTTTATTCAGATTTCAGAAGTATTTTCAGTGCTGGTTTTAATTGCTGATCTCTACCACAGGGCCGTACCAATTTGCATTGTGAGTGGCGTTGGGTTTGCACATTGAGCAAGGGTTCTTTCCCATTTTGATTGTCACCATTCAATCATCTCTATCGGCCCAATTTGGAGACAAATTTCAGAGACACAAGGAGGTTTCAAAGTGATTTGCTTGCTAGCTGGTCGTACATCTGCACAGTCGTACAGTCATTGCTGGCGTGACAGTTAGAGAGCTGGGTGATTCATTTCAGGGCTCTCCATTGCACCATACCTTGGCGCCTAGGGCCGGAGGTGACAAAGCAATCAATTCCTTGCTGGAGATATTGGTATTTCTCAAGCTGTGTGACACATTCAATTGTTATGAATGCTGATGTACATTCTGAACAAGTAAATTCCATATCTGAATAAAATAGTGGTGTTTGCACTTCTCATCTTCTCCTCAAAAGGGTTTGTAATTCTTTACATCTAATATCTATATACCGAATTTCACTAGATTCTATTGAGTACTTTCCAAGTTCTGTTGATTGCAAGTTGGCTGTCTGGTTATTTCTGAGTTTTTATTTAAGTCTGAAAAATACAAAAAAAAATTACATATTTGCAAAAAAGACAAAAATATTAGTGCAAATCGGGAGGGGTTGTTACATAGATCTTGAGAAATCCAACTTTACACAGTTTCAAAACACTGTTTCAAGGTGTATTTTATATATTATAGTGACATATGTAACATGATTTTGTATTCAGAGAATATTTAGTAACATGCAGTTACACATACCATGTTAAGTCCCATGCTGGCTATTATTTGCCTGTTGTTTAGATAAAATGGCAATTTCAAACTTGAAAGAGTGCTATACGCCACACAAATCTAGATCTTTAGAAACGCATTTTCACACAATTCTCAAAGTCCCTCTTTACAAGAGAATTTTCTATATAGTGAGATTACCATGACTTCATTTTCTATACAGAAATCCATCATTTGTTGTTTAAATAATATGGCAATCCCACACACACAAACATAACTGGTGTGGCATGGAACCTATATATAACTGACAAAAAATCACATTAAAAAGGAAACATCCCAAGGGATCTACCATGAATGACAATAAAAAATGCCATACCTAATGTTGAAAGCTTCTTTGAGTTGTCCTTTGGCATCAAAGGGTATAACCTGTACATGAAATAAAATGACACAACACAATTATATTTTGATCCTAGATACTGCTTTACTCCAGATTCAAGAAAAGGCCTTCCCTCTTTTGGTTTTCCAATAACCAAACAATAACCTGGTTGTCATTAATAATTAACTAAATATACAACAAGAAGTGCACCATTGATGAATGAAAGGTTTAACCCAAAAAAACACCAATTTCAATAATCACAATTCGCTAAGGAAATCAATAATTCTCTTCATAACATGTAAAACATACCTTGAACAAACCATCATAGAGGTGCAGTCCTATAAGCCTACAATCTGGGTCAATGATGCCAATCTACCAAAAGAACAAAAAGAACAATTCACCATAAGAAAAACATACACTTTCAGGAATTATGTTTAAATTAAATTTACTTCCTCTTAAAATGGATGGGAAGAATTTTCAATAGAAACATCAAAACAGGGACTAATCAAATATTGTGTTGTTTTTTTCCTATGCTTAGCATGCACGACCAGTTTTGCAAAGAAGTACATGGAATGGACAAAAAATCATATCACAATATAGTCATTATTTTTTATCTTCTAAACACACCTGTCCATTGTCTGTAGGGCGGCCAATGCGATCTGAGACATCTCCATTTGCCCTGGAATATTTGAGCAATTAAGAGTTAGCCATTATTTAGACAATCAGATGCAACCATTATTTGACTACTATAATAAAATTATATATTAAGAATTACAATTAAGTTAACAAAGTTCCCAAAACATGTTGACACATTTTGCAAAGGAATGAATATCTTTTCCATCTATTGTAGAAAACAAAAAGGCTTACAAGACAACCTTAATATACCATGAAAAAAAGATGTGTCATGTAAATCATGAGCAGTTTTGATAAAATGACATTCATATTTTTACTCACATTGGAGCCACTAGTTTTATTTAATCACAGCCCCTTAATTTGATCAATTTAACAGCTGAAAAAACTAAAAAACAGCACTTGTTCTATAATAGAAGTATTTGTCTGCTGATTCTTTAATGCATTAAATGCCGAGTATGCTCACAACTGGAAAATGCATTTCTGCATGGATACTGTTTGGTTATTATAAACCTATTTATTGCATTTTGATTCTAAATTCCAGTGGGGTCTAACAGGGGGTCACAGAAAGGGGATTGTTGGAAGACACCGCCTAAATTTTGGAAAAACGGCTACATAAAATGTTTATAAGTAAGGTTCGAGGTGTAGACCAATTGGTTCATCCAAACCCCATAAGGGGCGGCGGAGGTCCAAGGTTCAAATCTCGGGCCTCGCCGGACTGAACGCTTGTCCCTTTCCTGGCGCTTTTAGCGGCGTAAAAGGTTTAAAACGATTGTGGCATGGCGGTTATAGGGGCGGACTGCGCGAAGATCTGTGTGGCGGCCATAGGGGCGGACTGCGCAGAATACTGTGGCGGCCATAAAAACTGGACAGCCTGCCCTGATTCGTGGCGGCTACCAATTCCACCATGTTAAATAAAATTAAAATAAAAATGTTTATAAGTAAACTTAAAAAATACATGTTTATTTCTTTGAAAAAAAAAAACAGATTAAATGGCATTAGCTCAATTGGTTAAAATCATGATCTTCCAATGCAGAGATCCAGTTTCAAATCTTGCCAAACGATATTGCAGTACCACTATGTGCTTTGTTGGACTGTAATAATGTGGTCATGATGTAATATGGATAGGACCCGATTAAGATTACAACTTTAGAGATTGGGGTTTGCCTAGAGCTTCGCGAAGGATTAGGGTTTTTTTCTAACATACAATAGATAATTGTGGAAATTCAAAATCTTGCTACAAAATTTGAAGAAATCATGTTTACACATATGTTAATAGAAGGAAACAAATGTGCAGATAGGCTAGCCAATAGAGGGGTTCTGATTGACGATCATGAAGTTAAATTCTCCTTCCATGGTTAGAGGAAGTAGTAGGTTTAGTTGAAACTGACAGAAAAATGTTGATTGCCTGTATCATTTAATGATTCAGATTTACTTTAATGTTTTCTATTGGTAATATATGCTTTATTTTGTAACAATAATGTGTTTTCATATAAACTATTTATTATAATTTTTGTGGTTGCACTTGTGTTTTAGAAAGGAAACTAGCAATCCAGATTTGGTAAAGTGGACTATGATAATGCAATGTTTTGGAAATATTACTCTACTAAGATGCAATGCATAGATAGTAGAGGTGAAGTTTTGCATTGTGAAGGCTGCTATAGGAAAATGTCAAGAAGGATACTAAATTCTAGAATATTTGTATTCATACAAAAAATTGAAATTATCCAGAAAATGAAAATCAAGAATTCAAGCAGTTTATGTAAAATGATGTAGGTTTCTAGCTATAGCAATCTCAATTGAGATGAGAAGTGTATCTATTTGTAAACTCTCAAGCTCTAAAGAAGAGAGTTGTAATTTGTCAAGGGTGGGGGACCCGAGGTCAACCCCTTATTATCCAACCAAAAAAAAATGAATAGGGCCCGTTTCAATATAAAACATTATTAAAAAAAACACAAATTAGAAAAAAAATTGAAATAACAAATTGAAGTAATTGTTTTTTATAAATGCTTATTAAAAAAACAATTGATTATTTTTTTTTTGCTCCATAGGGGAGTTGGTTACATCCACAGTCCTATTCTACTACCAAGCAGGGTTCAAATTCATTATTATTATTGATAAAAAAACAGAAATTAAAAAACGATGATCCAATAAATTGAAAAAGTTCTGTCATGCAAAAAAATTTAAAGCTCCAACTGAAATTGATTTGGATTAAAAATACAGATTGGAAAAAAAATCGAAATAACAAATTGAAGTAACAGTTTTTTTATTAATGCTTATTAAAAAAACAATTGATTATTTTTTTTTCTCCATAGGGGAGTTGGTTAATCCACAGTCCTTTTCTACTACCAAGAAGGGTTCAAATCCATTATTATTAATGATAAAAAAAAAAATTAAAAAACAATGATACAATAAATTGAAAAAGATTTGTCATGCAAAAAAATTTAAAGCTCCAACTGAAATTGATTTGGATTAAACGACATTGAAGAATCCACACCACTAGGCATTTTAACGTGGTTCAAAGTTGTGGAATTAAAAGATTAGGATTTACGAGGAAAAGTCAAGCTCATTTATGGTGTTTGCAGTCCGTTCGTTTGATTGTCTTCAATTGAAAAGCCCACTGTGGGGACGTACAGGTGCCCCACATGGGAGCAGGAAATGAGGAACGTAAGGGAACATTTCCTATCAAAGGGACAAGAAGGGGTACATCCCCACTGCATACCTCTGTCCCTGTCCCCTTTGTGACACGTCCCCATGGAACACATTACAGTTCACAACAAGAACCATAAGATGTTATATTAGTGGATTTACTGCCAAACAAGATGAAACTACCAACAACAGCAATAATATGCATTCAGATGATTCAAAATTCTGTCCATAAATTTTCAAGAGAATCGTTACTTAATATTAAAATCCAAGGAACAACATAAACCACTAGTCCCTATCAGGTAAGTCCTTTCACAGAGAATTTAGATTGCATTTCACAGCGTTACCTTGTATAAAGATCACCACCAGACCAATAAAGCACACAAAACTTGTATCTTTCTGTTGAAATAAACAGATAATCCTGTGGCTCCCCCTGATCACGAATAATTAAGCATCAGCTTCTCTAAGTTGCTGACCAACAAGCTTATTTAAATGCCACTGAAAGTCAATAGCTAATGTAACCAGGTGAACTTACATGAGGTCGGAAAAGCTCGAGTGTTGCAATGCGGCCATAGATTGGTACATCTAGCATTGGCTGTGCACAGACGAGAACACGTTAGCATTTCAACCTGTGGCATAAAACCCAAAAAACGTTCTTTTTGCTTATCAATAAACTACTTCAAAAATATCAAATGACATTAGCTCAACCGGTTATATTCCTCAACTTTCAGGGAGGGGAGAGCCACGTAATCTTGTCAGATGATACATACATAATTGCTAAGCTGTTGTAAAAAAACTATGTGGCCATAATGCAATACGGGTCGGACCCGTTTCAAGCCCATATAACCGATTAAAAATAAATAAACAACTTCAAAAAGCAGAGGAATGGAGCTCTTTTCATGCAACAATAAAACAAACCTCTGAGTATGCAGACTAAACAATGCTTGAGGGCATGTCACTTGTCAGTCTACATTGAAACAAAAGTACAAAATGTAATTGAAGTTGAGAAAGAAATTCCCCATTTATAATATTTAACCATATAATCTACACAAGGTTGAAAAAGACTTCAAAGGATAAAGCCAAGCAGATGGTTTGTCTCAAGTCTAAAAGAACTATTAAAAATAGCCCGGTCCATGGAAGAATCCAATGAAAACCCAATAAAAGGATTTGCAAGGGCTTTTTTTATATGTAGGAAAGATAGCTTATCTAAAGTTTATTGTATTCATCAAAAAGTGCTTCCTATACAACTTACCAGTCCTCTTTTTAAAGAAATCCCAAACAAAAAATAAAGATAGAAAATGATAAGGTCATTGGCTTGATATGCATTTCAAACAACCTGATGTGTATCAGGATATGTTTTGAAAGAAAATTAAGATGTTAATACAGAAAGATAAACAACCAAGAGGAAAAACCTATACCAGCTTATTTTTCTATGACATCAAACCACTTCAATTTTACCAGTTCAATTGTTAAAATTGGAACAATGAAAAACACAATTAACTCACTAAAACCTGGTGTGTATTCTAACGAAAATCAACATTGACACACCAAACCCTTTTATAGAACAAAACAAACACAAAAAAGCATAACTTATTAATGCTACAGAAAAAAAGAACGAAGATATCACTTAAATAAAGCATTGGTTTTGTTGTTACTATAAAGAAACCGAAAGAAACACGAAGAGAATCTTTAATTTTTCTCAATACAAAAAAATGGGAAACTATAAAAAATTTTGCTATTTTCTTTTGCACATGCTTTTTCATTATGTCAAGTCATTGAGCCCTTTTCCAAGGCATTTGTGGACGGAAACCCCAAGTGTTGAGTGCAGGCCATTGAGGACGGAAACCCTCATCTGGCTGGAATTGTATGAACATTCTGTGTTCTTTGCAAATTTGAAATTTGTAATCTTTATTATTTCTAGTTATTTCTGTGTTTTCTTTCCTAAATATAAAATACAAAAAAATCAGTTTGTTGCAGTCTACTTTTTGTGTGTTTTTATTCTGCATATTAGACAGGTTCATTACACACAAGCACAAGGAGGCAAATCACCCATTACACAGGATATTCCTAAGCAATTGAAAATAATGAATGTCTCAGCCAACAGCAACTATGCATTCTAGTGATGAATTTGTAACCTGCTATTTGGAATATAAAACTAACTGAAAAGCATCTTTGTCAATCACATGAGAATCAAGATATTTTTATAAGCAGTGCAAGAAAAAAAATCACATTCCAGTTTCATTTCTTAATTCTTATGTAAACCTCATGCAAAAGGACTAAGGCAAGGAAAGCTGCACACCTGTAGCCCCTGAGGAGTAAGAAGATGAATTTCGATTCTGGTGCATTTTCTGCAAAACCATTCAAAGGACAAAATTTCAAAAATAATACCTAAGCCAATAACATGTTCTAATAATGATACAAAGCATCGTTTAATTTCCATTGACCTTAAAATATTAGGACTGATGTTTGTTTTTGAAGCAATATCATTTTATAATGCAAGCTTCTGCCATAGTAACTGGCATAAGTAGGAAACTCAATCATTTTTGGCACTCCACTGTTAAGTCAAGATCAGACTTTTGCTGGGATATATTCAGCGACCACTGTTAAGTCAAGATCAGAGTTTGGTTGGGATATATTCAGCGATACACCATCATTGTTGTTTCTAGGTACATAAATTAGCACCAGGCCTTGAACCCTGGACCTATGCAGTTAAGATTCATGTAATTTTTTTTTCTTGAAATAAAATATAAAAGACTAACGCTTTAGCAAAAACAAAGAGCTGAAAATTATAGAAAGATTTTCCAGGAATGTCCATTAGAAAAACCCTAGAAATCATTTTCATTAAAACCCTGGACTTATAAAAATTGTTGTTTGGGGATTTGATTTTAGCAGATATATTGACTATAGCTAGTCCAATAAGATCAAAAGAAGAAGTTATACTAACAATAAAATAGCATAAAAATTGCCCTCATCCCTGTTGGTACCCGACATTTGTATAGATTTTTTTTGAGAAAAAAGTAAAAATTTTATTCAAAAAAAAACTGATCAGCTTATAAAAATCCATTTTGATATCCTGCCTTTCCTGGTAAGGCTCAAAATGCAGTTTTTCTGTTTTCTTTGATCTGCCCAGGATCTCTGAATCCCCTGTTCTTTAAACTTTGCCTCCTTCTTAACTGTATATGTCCTCTTCCAACAACGATTACTGAAGCCCTCTTTGTTCTTTTTTCTATACCTGATAGCTTCCATGTTGCCTTTGATTCCATAGTTGTGCCCAAATGTCTTGTTCTACCTCTGTCATCGGAGATTCTTCCTGTACTTTGGTTTGCACTGTTTCTAATAACTTCCTTAACATAATCCCCCAGGTCCTCTCTTCTGAACCAAATTCCTCTTTAAAAATTTTGTTGTTCCATTCCAACCATATTTGCCAGCAGATGAAGCCAATCCCTAAATTCCAAGCTGTGCTTAGTGTTTTGGATTTGAAGGTGTTATGTGACCAATAGTCCCAAAAATTACTACCATTAGGAGGATACCATTCTGTTTGGCTAAAGATGGAGTACCACCAATTCCAGATTGTGTAAGCATAGAAGCAATCAAAAAGGAGGTAGTTTATAGTTTCTACCTCTTGTAAACACATTACACATCTACTGGGTCCAATGAACCCTTTTCTCCTCATATTGTCCTGAGTCATAATCCTTTTGTGAGCAACCTGCCATATAAAACAATTAACCTTCGGCCAACCTTTTGGTTGTCATATTTCTTTCCAGGGATGTTGTTGGGGTTGGTGGCTCCATTGTGCCCCAGATGTATGTTTCGGCTGTTAAAATATGTTCAACAAAAAAAATACAAATATTAAAAAAAAAACAATTGCCCTCACCAAAATATAACTTCGCTAGAATCCTCATAATCCAACCAATACTATGGTGTTGGTTATATTTAAAGCCGGGGTTTATACTCCCTAACTACTCTGCAAAAGCCCTATGCAGCTATCATTCACAATTGCTTTTAAATGAAATACTGTGCCACTATCAAGAAACCAGGTTTCTCATTTCAACTCACTTTAAAGAAATCACATCCAATGCAATTTTATTTACAAGGAATGCTTTGTTGGGTGGTATGCTGTAATAGAAAGGTTTAGGAACCAGTATTGGGGTTGTGCCTTGAATGCCTTAAACTTGAAGACATCAAACGTTGAATTTCCTCGAACTCCAATGTAAGATTTTCATTACGCCAAATAAAAAGTCAGGGTTTATGCTCCCGAACAACCTAATTCACAAGAAGATTCTGGAAATGACATTAACCCAGAAAATATAAGGTACAAATACCTTAAATGCCTTTGCAATTTAACATAAGCATTTCATTTTAACAGAAGAGGTTGTCGTAACGAATAACTTAGTTCACAAACCCGGGACAACTTGCACAGAGAATTTGTAATTTTTTTCGAAAACTGAATGCAAGTTTTTCATTAAAACAAAAGAGAAAATGAAGAAAAAGATGAGCACGGGACTTTTTATTTTAACAAGAGAAAGGACAACAATGGTTATCAAATGGTATCAGTAACTTAAGTCTGTAAAAGTATATATGTATAATTGTCACTTTTATGTATAATTGTCACTGTTATAATATCAATATATAATTAAAATGTAATATGAGTAAACTATTTCAATCCACTATAACTTAAATTCTATAAAAAACAACAAGGGTTTATCTTGAAATCCAAAGTTCATGCATGTGTAGGGCTTACAATTTTGTTCGAGATGAACTCGAAAAATAAGTTAATAACTTCAAAAAAAAAAAGGGTACATTACGGTGCTGCAAAATACCGAAAGACATCTAAACCTAGGGTTTCATGTAAATCCTCGTTTTCTAAGAAATGCGACGAAATGTTGACCAAAATGAAGGGAGAATAGCATTGAGATTTTGAGCAAATGCATACGCGATGATGAGATTGATGTCGGAAGGACTGGTGAAGTTGCCCACGCAGGAATGAGTGACCGCCGTGGGCTTGTGTGCCGTCACAACATAGTTCCAGATGCTCATCTTCGCTTCCACTAACACTAAGGGTATCGTTCGATTCCACCTTACAGGGTTGTTGCTTGAAGAGTGAAGCAGGAAGGCGCGAACATCAATAGCGAATGTAAGATATTTCCATATTTACAGTGTTTTTGTATCGATATAATTTAAATAAATAATTGTGGTGCAATTGTGCCGCCTAGGTTTTGAGTTTTAAGAATGGGTTTTAAATTTTTTTTTTTTTAAATATTCATACAAACCTCAATCCTTGTTGTGATCGAAACTTAGGTTTTCGATCAAAACCAAACCATTAAAATGTTCGACATAAATATATTATATGAACTCTCTTATTAGAACCTCACAGTTTTTAAATCTCTACTATTAAACTATTTTTTTTAAATCAATTATTTAAAATTAGTTCTATCTATATTACATTACATCATAATCAAAACTTAAATATTATTTATTAAAATACAACTTAAATATATTATAAATTTTAATTAATTAAATTAAATAACATTAATTCTTTACAAAATATTCACTATTAAAGTTATTTGACTTTTAAAGCCTCTCCATTTCACCAAAATGTTGTCTCGAAATTATTTGATTATTTATTTTTTCTTTCAAAATTTGCATGCTTTGCATGTGCCCATAAAAGTTACAACCTTTTCAAATGTGAAAATAAAAGTATTTTTTTATAAAATAAGTTATAAAATTTAAAGAAGAGATTTTTGGTTAGAATCTTGTTAAGTTATACATAATTATTAAGTTTTTATATATGATCGCAATATAAGTGAAATTATTTTTATTTTAAATAATTTATTAAAAAAAATTTATATTAAACGGGCGTGAGGGGGTGGGCATGAGGTGCTTTTGTGTTAAATTCCCTATTGATAAGTATAGCTCTCAACTTTAGAAGGGGTTATGGTTGGGAGGAGATTGCTCAACCTTATATGTTGGTCACAAGGGTTTCTCACAATAACCAAATAAATAAATAAAAAATAAAAAGAATAATTTTGTAAACAAATTTAATTTTTATCGTTTAAAAGTTGATATATAATTTTTTATTAAAGTTAATATAAGATTTTTTTCCAAGGGATAGCACAACAGGTTTTGGCACTTCTTGGAGGTCCAAGGTTCAAACTGTGATGTGGATGAGTACGTGAGGAGATGTGTATGGTTATGTGTTTAGTCTTTATTGATAAGCTCAACTCTCCCTCTTATGAGTGGGATGGAGATGCCTAGCCCTAGCCCTAAGCATCGATCGCATGGGTTTCTCACGCTAATCTCTATATATATATATATATATATATATGATTTTTTTGAAAGGGCATGTATCTTTTCTCAAGTGCACATGGAGGCCATCTTTTCCATGATTGAACTTGGATCTCTTGCATTAAAGCTGAAAGACATACTAATATGGTGTCCTAACAAGAGAACTAATATATAATAGTAAAACAAAAAAAAGTTGACAAATATTAATAACTATAAATATTAATTTGATAAAACTAATGGTCTTCAATAACCATTCGAAAGTAATTTAACTTTTTATTTATAGGATAACTTTAATTTGCACCCTTTAAAAGCTAAGGTAGGCATGGGCAAGTGTGGGAGGGGTGGGTGTGTCTGGGTGTGTGTTTGGCCCCTATTGATAAGCTCAACTCTCACCCTTATCAGAGGTCGTGGTTGGGATGGGGATGCCCAGCCCTCAACGTTGGTCGTAGGGGTTCCTCACACTAACCTCAATCAAAAAAATATATTAAAAATGAGTTAATAAATAAATATTGATAATTACAAAAATTAATTTCATAAAATTAATGGTTTTTAAGAACCATTAATATTTGAGCCAAGAGTGAGTGCAAATTAAGAGTGATCTTTAAATCTTCTTGATCATTTTGTAAGAGTAAGGAGAGTGCAAATAAGAAACAAGTATAAGTTAGGAAGGAGTTGAAGGGAGCTTCATCTTTCTTGCTTCAAAACTTTGGTAAAATAAAGGCTTTATATAAGAAAAAGCTAGGTAACATGGAAGGGAAGCCATATTTGAAAGTCCTAATTAAGAGTAAGGATTCCCTAACTAGAAGTATAGATGTTCGAGTTGGAGACAAGATAAAAAATGAATATATAGCAAGTCTAATCAAGGCAATAGATGTTACATCGGAGGTGATTATCAAGGATGAGATGATCGAGCATGATATAATGGTTTTTAAAAGCAAAGGGTTAATATATAAGTTTCATAGATATTGGTCAAGGTTTTCTAGATTCAAAATTAGATCAAGTGGAAGTGAGGATTGAATTAAAATTATTTTGTGACTTTTCTTCCTGAAGGTTTTGTCCTCATCTTTTTTTAGTTTGAAAATTATGAACAAAATAAGGGGTGGTGGACTATGGTTCACAAGGAGAGATGTCCTATATTTAAGACCATGGAGTGAGAAAAAAAAATTTGATGAAAGGCCATTTTAATTATAAAAATAAAAGTCATTTACAGCCAAAAAAAAATGTGGGTGGAGAAAAAAAATCACACCCCGAATGTCACTAACTTATCCTAATAGCGGATAAAGAAAAACAAATTGCACCATACGGGCACCACGGCCATCAACAACAAACTAGAAACAATCTACATCCAGAAAGGTTTTTTAAAGAAGGGAGCATGTGGCAGACAGGGCCTTATCCATTTGAAGTGGGTGGTTTCTGCCACCCATCAAAGCGCTCCTCATCCCAACCTGAAGCATGAGTAATTGGAGAAGAAGGACGGGACCAGCCAAAAATATGCCTATGGCTATCTAAAGCCCTCCAACCATCATGAGGCACATGCGTAGATTGTGAAGTGATCACAGGTGCAGAATGTTGGGAGGTGTACATATCTAATTGCTACAATGGACCTCCATAGTCACGGGATCTGCTTCGAGGAGGCTTACACCGTGCACGATCAAGGCGTCGACATGAATGGGATCTGGCTGGGTGAGGAGACGAACGATCAGGGGCCTCTCTATTGACAACACAAGGGGCGTCACCCCAGTAATTCAATAAAGCCTACAAATGGTCCAGCTCCATAGCCACCTTTTTAGCCTGGTCACAAATCTGAAACCACACATCATGAAAAACTTCAAGCTTGTCAGCAAATGAAAAATCTTGAGATGGATCAACCTACTTGAAAAGAATCTTGTTTCTATATTTTCAAATATGAAATGGAAGGTTGAATCTAAATATTTACTGCACTTCCCTCAACGGGAGAGAAAACTGAATGAGATCACCCAGAAGGACATGATGCTAGGAAAGCTACAGGAGCATAAACGGGGTAAAGAAAGAACCCACCCAACTCCAAGCGATATTGGCCCATCTACATGCCTAGAAAAGATGCATACAAGACTTAGGTTCTTGATAAAATGGGCATCAGGGCTCAAGCACCCCCATATAAGAAAGTCTGTGACCAAGGGGCAAACCCTGATACAGTAAGCTCCAGGCAAAAAAAACTTTCTTTAGCTCCAGATAAGATGCCCAGGCTGAATGAAATTTGGTTTTCCACCTAGATGGTGATGAGAGAAGGTCCCATTTGACATTGAGTTTGGGCACCGTGGGTGCAATTGGCGTAAGCTAGTCATAACCCTGCCTAGCTTTGTAGTTGAGCAAGAAAGTGCTCTTATACCAGGCCTAATCTTTCCACCAGGGTTTATAGGATCTAACACCTAATTTTTACCATAAGGAGAAAGGTGTATGGTCCAGAACAACATCATACATAGCCCTGTCAACGTTGGAAAAGCGAAACATCCTTTTAAAATATTTCCAAGGAATCTAGTCTCTATTTTCCCTGGAGTAAAAATCTGCAATGGCGGCAATGCCCCGCTTAAAAAAAATTTGGGCATGGACCCAGGGAACTTGGCCCAATGGCTTACCCTAAAGTTTGAATACAGGGGACCACTTGATATTGATAATATTGATGGAAAGACCTTTATGTGAATGGACCTCGTTCCAAACAATCCAAGGGTTTAATTGTTGCCAGGCCTTCCATATGCTTTTGATGACAAAGGAGCCAAGGATTTTAATAAAAACTGGGGCCAGCACTAGAGAGGGCAAATCCATTCTTACCCAGGCTCAGTGGTTGAGGGTAAGCCCAGCTGAGATGCGATGTTTGATAAGAACTTTCCATGCTTCAAGTCCTTTGAGAGCCCGCACAATACATTTAGCATAGAGGGCTAACCCTTGATGCTTACAATCTAGCAAACCCATACCCTTTGCTTACCGTGGGAGACAAAAAATATCCCAAGCCACTCTATGAAAGCCCTTTCGCTCAGACCCACTAGACCATAGAAAATCTCGCAGTAATTTTTCAAGCCATTTGTAACAAGCCTGGGAAGGGACCTAACAAGACGAGTAATAAACATGCGTGGAAGCCAACACTTTTGAGCAAATTTGAAATTTGCCAGCAAGAGACAGGTTCTTAGCATTCCAATAGTGAGAATTTTTCTACCAAGACAAACTATTAAAAACTTTCAATGTGGGTTAAAAAAAATTGTAGTGTGGGTTAGATTTTTTTGGACTTTCATATTAGCTTAAAAATGAAGATATTTTAAAGAATATTGGTATACCCTAAGCGAGTTTATCCAAGAGGATCCAACTATTAAGGAGATATATGTTGCTATGTGTATTTCAATTTTTTTGCCATAATTCATTAATATCAAATCTTAAGATAATGGGATCAACAAGTGAATTATGAAAAATATTACATTCTAATGCCACAAATGCCATGAGACTAGACATGTGACAAGAGATTGCAAAGGGAGAAACATGGATAAAAAGAAAAAACTTTTATCATAAGATAAACTTCAAGATGGAGCAAGGAGGTCATGATATAGTAGAAGTTGGATTAGATCAAGGATATTCCATTCCCCAAAAGGTCAAAGAAAGTTTATCTATAGCATCAAATGACAAGGGCCGTCATAGTTCACTTAGATTAACCATTAAAAGAAATAAAGAAGGATACAAGGGATGAGGAAGTACATTTTGCAAGTTCAAATTTAAAGGGAATTATAGGTGCAAAGGAAGATAAGGAGGAAAATTCTAAAATGAAAGAGGCAAAAGAGGTCAAGTTTATTCCAGGTAAATCGTTTTCATTTTCCTTGAGTAGTATAAAATCCTCTCCTTGTAATAAAAATGAAAGCAGTGTAGAGGTTATCCCTTACACTTTAGGGTTTCAATAGTAACATAATAAAAAAATGAGGATGGATGATATTCATAGCAATTTAGAATTTTTAAGGTAGCATAAGAAGGTAATTACTATGGAGGCACTTTCAATTTTTCAAGACAACATAAAAAAAAAAGTGTTTTTTAACTTATTCCTTACACTTCATATTCTTTAAAGCAAGATAAACTTATATAAGTCTCGTTACAAATAGTGTGAAAAAATTGAAGATATTAATAAAGATTAAAATGTTAGTAGGAATGAAAGAGAAGAAGAGCCAAGAAGCAAAAACAAAGAGATAAGTACTTAGAAGGATATTGATATGAGAAAACAAAAGCAAATTATGCAATTGTTAACAAGAAGTAGAACTAAACCCACAAATAAAAACAAAATGTATTAATAAAAATGATATCTTGGAATATCAGGGGTATGAATAAGACCAATAAAGAAAGAGGTTTAGGGAAATTAGAGACAAGTTGTTATACCCAACATATTTATAAAGAAAGAAACTAGGAAGCAAATATTTTAGCCGTTTGTGACATTGATTTTCATCTTGGTAAAATTCAAGGCAAAATTAAAACTTTAAAAGGTAAATCATCGAGTGAAATTTTATCTCTTAATGAAAATGCTATCAAGTAATTGAATTCGAAAACATAACGGCTTGAGAAAGATCAAGAACATTTTTTTTTTGCTTGATAGGAGAGTTGGTTACAACCACTCTATTTTTAGTAGCTGGCAAGCGTAGGGTTCAAACCACAGGGGCTACATTCCACCGAACCTATTTTACCTCATTGTTTTATAGCCCGACATGAAATGGACCATCAGGTGCTCGAGATTCGTACCATCATCATCAATCTAGCATGCACTCAAAGGATTCGGATTAGACTACTACCTTTGCAATAGGCTTCCCTCAAGGTTTGAACCTGGGTCTCTTCTTGGTAAGTGCCCAACCAAACTAGCACTTACCAATCCACCCAGCCCTTGGGGGTGATCAAGAACATATTTGACAAAAAGGCAAATGAAAATTATATTTGCTAAAAGGGAATAATGAATATATTTTTAATAACCTTGTAGCAATGTAATGATAATAATAAAATATTTTTAAATGGAGTGGCCCCCAATAGATGCCACACATCGTTTTTATTTTATTTTAAATAAAACATAAAACTACAAAAACTAAAAAACACCAAATGAGTCCCCATGGAACATTCTAGTGGTTAGGGCTTTGGGCTCTCTTTCAAGAGACCTAGGTTCAAACCGCGGTGGGGTGTGGTGTATGTGTGTGTGAGAGGGCTTGTGTACAAAAAAACATAAAATGTCATAAGCTTAGTCTCTTAAATACCTCAACTTTTAATAAAGAAACCTAGGTTTAAATCTTACCAAGTCGTTGCAATGTTATATGGATGGGAACATTTCAATCCAATATAATCAATTTATTTTTTACTAACCAAACAATATTAAGGTTCATCCATTGGATTTGAAACAATCATGCCCATAAATATCTATATAACCAATAAAAAAACTATAAATGTTTTAAAAAAGGTTTATCATTTAGGTTTTTTTTTTAAATATGAAAGTATATTGGGTAATTTCATCCAAATGGAAAGAGTTGATGCAATATTAGATTAATTATTTCGAGGCTAAAATATTATGTATTTTGGGGTGGATTGATCTTTCCATTATTTGTTAGAATTAATTTTTAAAATAGAACTCAGAATCATTCCCAAGTTTACAATCATGTTATTGCCTCCCTTTATATAATATTGAAAGACACAATGCTCACCATAGGAAGTCTCAAGTATGGAAAAAGAAGTGCTAAACTTTTAGTTATAAGATTTGAATATACACGAAGGGATCATCTGCTATAATGGATTTGGCATAAAGGATTTGCTTCGATCTATGGTAAAATGGAAAGGTCCATAAATTGGGTTTATCAAAATTAATTTTACTGATGCTTCCAAATAAAATCTAGAAAATCAAATGGTATGAGCTCAATTGGTTGCGTTCCTCGATTTTCAAGGAGATTAGAGTTTGAATCATGCTAAATGAATAAATGCATAATTGTCAAGTTATTGTAATACCAGTGTGTGCTCACGATGTAATACAGATAGGCCCTTTTTCAATCTCATATAACCAATTACAAAATAAAAGAAACCTAGGAAAAATTGGTGGATGTAGTGTTTTTAGAAATAATGAAGGCAAAATTCTCCTCATGTACTATAAATCATATGGAACTTCAAGTAACAACTATGTATATGTGAGGGTACTTCTTACAAGGATCAAAATTACAATTGAAAAATGATGGAAGTATATTTCAATTGACAAAGATTCATAAATTATTGCTAATACTATCAATAAAAATAAAAGTGAGGATTAAAAAATAATGTTATTGTTAATGTTTCCACTTGTTAGCTTTCCCAAAACCCCAAAATAAGGATAGAGTCATGATTAAGGGACGTGTTAACACGTGTTCCCAAAACACGCATTCTAAAAAATGACAATGCCAAAAGTGCCACTTTAAGTAGGGATCATGGTCATCAATTAAATTTTAGGGTTTCTTTTATATACGGTTGCAATTCTAGCATGTTTTTATATCTAGGGTTACTACAACATATCACTTGGACTGATGGTTGTGATTTTATGGCTTCAAAAAGAGTGTAATTTAGTCGTTAGCTCCAAAAAGGAAAAGTTATTCTTTTATCCACTATAAATACTCATTTCATCTCCTTGTTTTCTCTCCAAACATCTACAAACATTTTGTTTCCATTGATTTGCTCTTGCTAATATTGCTTTCAACTCTTTATATTTATTGCTACTATGGCATGCAACTTCCTTGCTCTCTTTAGCTCTATTGTCCTTACAAGTACAACCAAAGTCATTAACCATTGGTTTACTCCCTTCCACAAAGGATGATGAGATGCTTCACTAGGATTTGCAGCCAAAGATCAAGAACTATCGCTTAAAGAGAATTCTTGAGGTATGTCATATCCTCTACATATAGTCCAGTTGTGATCCTTCATTTATTATTGTGGTGACATAACAAACAAGATGGAATAGAAGTGAGTGCTTTGTTATGTTTCATATTAGATGTTTTGGTCCTTGATACCCTAGGTGTCAATTAGTTTATTCTACTACATGATAATTTGCCCTAGCCTTCACTTTTTGTGGATGATCTTAGTGTAGTATGCCCACGAATACTCTCTCCTTTAATTTCAACTTAAATATGAATAAATTTCAATTATGATTGAATAATTATTGCTTGTCCATCTTGATTTAAGTATTTTTGTCGATTGCCTTCAAAAGTTATTTATTTTTTATTTTCAACCCTTAGGATTTAGTAGGTTTCTTGTCATTAGTTTTATGTCAATGATTGCTATTAGATAAAATCTAAATAATCCTATTATAGCTTTCCTCTTTCTCTTAGGATTGCCTTGAAAATATGATTTTGTTTTGTTGTGAAGGTTTTGTGTAGTTGGCTTGCTTAGGAATAGAAACTTTGAAAACCCCTAGTTACCCCCGGGTAGGTATTTTATTTGCCCTTATGGATCCTCTCACTTCTTCCAAGAGCTTAAAAATGACTACTAGATCTAAGAATAAGCAAATTTTAGAATTCTTAGAAGTAGAAGAGGATCTCACTCAATCCATTACTCATGAAAATTATATTATTCATTCTCTAGCACTTAATCGTGATCATGAACTCTAAATTAGATATTTGGACCAAAAGAGATTTTTATTATGAGGAAGAAAAATACCCTTATAAAGACTTTAACGAACCTTACAAATCTATTATAGGGTCCTAAGGGCTTTGGGAGCATTTATGTTGGGAAATGATAATGAATGATGCACTCAATTATGATCACCACTTAGTGTGATGATCATAGTAAAATAATTATAATGAATGCATAATGCACCTCCCTGAAGTCCCATACCCATTATGAGCCTCATGACATAAATTAATTGCATATAAGATGACCCTTAGGGAATTGTTGAGCGTGCAAATGACACATTATCAAGGGCATGTCAATGTACTTAGAATAGAGATTTGTTCCCTCTTGAAAAGGAAAATTCTTTCCTCCAAGGTTTGGGTATGCCACATCTTGGCCAGTGTGGATAGACTCAGAGGTCATTGATAACTGTTCCTTCAAGGGATCTTTGTTGGTTTTGTCTAAAAATATATAAATTTCTAGGAACAATGCTTGAAGAGAAAATGCTTGACTGTATGAAAGCCAAATTTGTTGAGCACTAAGGGCTTGGAGGACATAGAGAATGAGAAATTAATTGGTTTCTTTCTAGCGTCAGTTTTGGTGAGCGCTAAGGAGGGTAGAGATAAGAATGAAGCGCAAGATTTAAAGGACTTGCAGTAATTTAAACCTTTAATAATAGTGAAACAAACAATACCAGCCCTCCTTATATATCGTTCGTTGTAATTAAAATATGACACATATATATACCAACAATGATTCTACTGAAGCTATATAAAATTTTAGAATGTGTTAAAGAATATAGCTTCAATACTTGGACGAAAACTAATCTACTCATAATATAAATGAGTTTCCAATAAAAGTCAAAGGTTGAAGAGTTAGAGAAAATAAAATAAAACAAGTGATATTGCCTTGAACTCCAGCCCCGATCCGGTAAAGCAATAAACATAAATTCAAACCAATCTCAACCTGACCAGTATTTACATAGCCTAAGGTCCAAGATGGTACAATCTTCAAAGGAACAACATACTGTGAAACGAATTGAGTGCAACCACCATCAACATGTGTAGATTGAACACAACAAATTCCAGAGCCTTTTGTATTAAAAGATAGTCGTTAAATACATAGTTTCAGGTTTATGATTACAAAGAACCGAGCTAAAAAACAATAGCCACATGGTTCAAAATTACCATTTATCTACGAAGAGAAAGCAAAATAACTAAAAAGGGGGCTAGCTAATAAATGGTTTCTGACCTCTGTAACCGACTAGGGAGCCAATATTTATACAATTTTTGGGCCTCATCTAGCATTACAACTTTGCAATTGATTTCCCATCTGCCTACAAGACAAACTTTTTAAAATTAGGTTTCCCTCCATACCGCAACCAGACCTCAATTAAATGGGAAGTGCTCTGGCCATGCCTTGTAAAGTCCTCATATATGCAATGTACTTAAGAGCTCTAGGATGAGCATACTTCATTAAATTTTAACTTGTGTGATGCTCAAGAAATCTAAGATGACCACACCGCATTAATTCTTCCTTACTCTACAAAATCTAAGTGGATCAAATATTTCCCACTTCTTGCATCTCTCCACTATCATACTTTGTCTAGGTTCGCTAAAAAATTCCATGCTTATCCACCGACCAAAATTCTCCAAAAAATAAAAAATACGCAAAGTTAGAACATTAATAATATTAATTTGATTATTTTAATTTTCTAAGGCTTGATTTGTTTTTAATTTTTTTAATTTTTTTGAGTTGCAAGAGAATATTTTCCAGGCTCAAAGACAATGTTCTTGGCACTCCATGTTTTCTCTATGCTAGGGCATAAAACTGGGCAGCTTCCAATTGCCAAATGCACAACTTCATGGGAAAACATCATTCCTTGTTGTCGAATCTCAGTCTTTCCAACAATGTCCAATTTTACTGACCAAGAGCATGAGCGGCATTTCGAGACTCAACTTTCTTCGATAATGCATATGGGTGGCACTTTGGGATGCTTACTTCTTTGGTGGAGTCCAATTTTATTGCCCAAGAGCACGGGCGGAGGCAGGGTTTCGGGATTCTTGCTTTTTCGATAAAATCCCATTTTGCTGACCTAGCCTTTTCCTTAGTTGACTGGGCGGAACTTTGGGACTCCTCTTTTCTCAAAAATGCTCCATTTCTCTGCTCTAACACACTTAGATAAATTTCAATTTCCTTCAATGTTGGTAGACTTTATTTTCACCAATGGAATTTTAGGTTTTAATTTTGAAGTTGGGTTCCTCGAAAATCCGACATCCTTTAATACATAACACACTCTAATATTCCCAAAAATATGAATGGGCAGCATTTTGGGATGACGACTTCTTCAATGGAGTCCCATTTTTTCTCCCATGAGAGTGGGCAAGATTTCGGGTTACTTACTTTCTCCGCCAATGCCCATTTTTCTGCCCAAGCGTTTACTTAGCATTTTTGCACGTTGAGGGGCGAACTTTATTTCTTGTTAAGTGCGGGCAATATTTTGGGAGAGCTATTCCTTTTTCAATGTCCCATTTTTTCGCCCATGCTTCCAGACTTGGCCAATTTTTCCTTTTTATTTTCTTCAAGGTGGGCAAAACTTTGGGTTCCTATTGGGGTGCAGAGACATCTCATTTTTCCACCCTTCTTTAATAATTAGCAACATTTCTTCGAAATTATACTTTAGTTTCAAAGACACTCGTACTTATGTATTTTGCATTCTAAAGGCTTGCAAAGGATTTTCGCTGCCCATAAATGATTTTCAAAGCTCATAAATAAATTTGAAATGCCCCGAAGAGAAAAACGTGAGGAGCAAAATTACAAAAAAAAATAAAGTTTTCATAATTTAATAAAAATTTACAAAAATCTGAATGAGCCAAATGGGTACTAAGAACCACTAACATAACTCGAAAATCCATTATATATCTCGATATATTACACTTAGAAGTTCTAGGGCTGTAAATGGAAACTACCATTTTTGGAAAATATTTTAGGCCTAAAAATTTACAGCTTTAGTACTATTGCAAATATGAGATCAATACAGTCCTACCAGGATTTGAATCACTCAAAACGTATTTTCCATTCAAAAGATATGACAATTTCAAAATTACATAAAAAATAGGGCAAGATAGTGAAAATCCAAGAACCCTAAAAATTGAATTTAAATAATTTCAAACCTTAGGATAGACCTTTATAATTCAATCACCTAAAATATTAATCTGAAATAATGTCCTTGAAGAGCCAAAATTCAAAATTTTTGATGCAATCCACTTCAAAATGCTATATGAAAGCAATTTCAACACCTTGATGCAATCAACTTTAAAAAAGATGCAAGCAAAATTTAAAAATCCTAATGTAAATAAAAAAATTTGAGATTGAAACCAAAAGATTTCAATGGGTACCTAGTCCAGATTGGGGCGTGTTGTGCAAGCGCAACAACAAATAGTGACTCTACTGGAAAATTCTCCTGAGCATTCTGGGAATAGAATGAACCCTCTCTAAAAAATAATGAAACTTAAAAATCAGCAAAACCAGAATTTTGGTGTCCACCCAAGGCTGACGTTGGGCAATTTCACCTGAAAGCAATACTCCATTTTGTTTTAGCAAAGTGTGTGCATATGAATTCATTATATTCTAGAATCAGTTAAAATTTGCCATCATGGTTTGGAAAATGGTCTGGTTAACCTTTGAGTGAGCATTGGTCAACTTATGATGAGTTTTGTCATGTAGGTAGACATGTTACCAATTTGCCTAGACATTGCTTCATTGTCAGTTGGGCGTCTATAGCCCTGACGGAGTTATCTCTAATCCCACTCTAGACCTTGCCCTACTGCAAATCGAACGTTCATAGCCCTGGTAGAGGTTGTATGAATCACCCAAGCACTTGGACCTTTTCTTTTATTTTTGTTTGAACATAGATTCTCTCTCTCTCTTTTTCTTTTTCTTTTTCTTTCTTTTTTTGAACACTAGCAAATTTCAATAAGCACTCGGTATTGCTTTTGGGTTGGGGATTACCATGGAAAATAGGAGGGTAAACACTTGAATAGACTTCATAATAAAATACCAAACCATGATGGTTTCATTTCTTCTAACTTGGAACTTTCCTTAAAGTGTTTTCAATGTGAAGCTACAACATCATTTTGCATTACTTTCAGACTTATTTGCTTTTGTTCCAAACAATGAATAAACCCCAAATAGTTGATTAATCCAATTTCAGTTTCATTGAACTCACTTTGGGATATTTCACCCCTAAATTGCACAAAAAACTTTTCGGTTTAGAGTAGCCAAAAGCAAGTTGCACTTTGATGATTTCATCCAAACTAAAAAATGTACAGAACAAACCAACAATCGAAAGCAATGACAAAAAGAAACTAGCATAAAATAGGCCAACACTGAAAATAAAATTAAAAAACTAAAGTCGAAGAAAACTCAAAACAATAATTATGTACAAAATTATTTAAAAAAAAAACTTGAGATATATGATATTTGAAATGGTCCTGGGCCAAAGGGGTCAATTTTTTCATAATTAAAATTTTCAGGATCCCATTACGTGATTACCAGAATTTGAAATATGCTTAGCATAACAGGCATGCCAGACTTTATGGGCATCATTCCACAACAACATTAGTTCTAAAATCTTAAAGGCCTCCATTTTGCCTCTCTCATCCCACCAATTCAATTTAATCCCATCACTACCATGCTTGACCTTTGATCCATTAAACTTGAGGGTCCATAACTGGTCTTGAAATATTTTTTGTTTACTATGTGGGGTCTCCAATATCGAATAATTATCTTCAGTTATGATTTCCATCTCCATAGTGTAAACTCTCCATTCTAACTCAGTGCAAAAAAAACTCATTTGAATTATTGTGATCAATGATGAGCTCCTTAGTATTGGATCTATTTCTAAAAAATCAATCGTCATATAACCATTCAATGTTTTTGACCAATCATGATTAAGCAGCACCCCATGGGCATCTGAGATATCCACAACCAGAATATTAGTGTGTTCTTGCATCCTCATTTTAGCAACAAATTGTATGAGAGTTTGCCGTAATAAACCAACCATACTTACCTCCATCTTGTCCAGCGTAACAACCTTATTATTTGTGTGAGTAGAGGTCAATATTTAATATTTTATCAATAACACATGGCATCCCATTATCAAAAGCACCTAAACACACAAGAGAATTATGGAAACTTTTACCAGCAATTCCAACAGTAAGAAGGAAAGGTGGAGATTCCACCTCTTCCTTGTATAGAGCTACCTGGGAATCAACAACCCTTGTGGTTTTTTCTTTCTCAATCAAAAAATCATTGTAGTCAGTTAACTGAACTATCACAACCAAAGGACTATTTTCCTTGGTTTTCTTAGGGTCTTCAATAATGTCAAATCCTAGATTGCTTTGTTCTGGAGTTTCCTCTATTTGCGATAATGACATCTTAACTTCTAGTCACAGAGGTATTGCATGATCCTTATGTGGGATAAGGTTTTCAGTTTCTTGCACATCAAGTGAGAAGGAAGTTCCTTTGGGAGGTGCGAAAGAAGTGAGTATTTCCCCTTCTTTATCTTGAATAAAATAATCATTATCCTTCTGAAATATTTGTTGAGATTCTATTCCTTCTTCCATTTCATCTTCAGATTCCTCTTTAGATTCATCTTCCTCCACTTCTAAAGATTTATATGTTTCTAATACTAAACCTATCCCCACATTTTGATTGGTTTGATTCCTACAACCCTCATTGGCAGGAACTAACTTTGAAACTTTCACCTCATTTTGGATAATATCCAATGCAGTTTTAAACTCTAGTCAGTTAGTTTCACTGTGTTGAGCAGTGGGATGCAAGCAAGGTTCCACGAGCTTGGGGGACGGGGGGACGGGTTTTCGGGGACGACGGGGGACGGTAGGCCGATTTTAGGGGACGACTGGGGGGATGGCTAGTATAATACTATAAAAATTGAAATTTTTTAGAAATTTAGAATAATCTACACATTCAAAATTCTACACCCAACAAAAATGATATTTCATATTAGTAATCAATTATGTAAGCGTAGCCATTCATATTCATATTAGTTACTAACACATAAGTGGTATTAGGATATTCATATTAGTTACTAAGTGCAGCCATTTAATTGTTTCAAGTTCAACAACTATAACTTGAAGGTTCAACCAAGGATATCAAGTGCAAACAATGTTCAAACAAGTCATCATTTTAAGTAATAACAGATCATCATTTTTTCAGCCACCAATGTTCAAACAAAGACTGTCTCACCCCTTCCATTGTTTGAGGGACTAATCGCAAAGCTGGTGATGTATAATGCTGAATTAATCTCTGCTAGTTCTTGATGTGCCTACAATAAGCACTAGGCAGCGTACCAAGCTGAATTAATCTCTTATAATTATTGATTTGACCAGAATCCACTTTAAACAATAATAGTGGGTAATATGTTGAATTTTAGCATATGAATACTTCTGAGGAATGTCTTAAATATTTTCATACTTAAAAGCAACTGATCGTTTGATACAAATAGTTCAATCTACTACATAAAGCCAGATGGTGAAATTGAAAATAACAACTTACCATATAATTGGCCCTAAAAAGTGATTTACTGGAAACATCCACAATTAGGGTAAAGTTGCATGTACTTAAATTTATGTATTTCACTAACAGTTTCAAGAGGGGATAAAAGCAATGACCCCTTACATTTTTTTTTATTAATTTTTTTTTTTTTTTGGGTGAGGACACCCAGCTGTGGGGGACGGCTGGGTCCCATTGGGGACGCTCAGACCATCCCCGGGGACAACTGGGCGTCCTCGGGGACGGTTGGGCACCACTAAAAGATGCCCAACCGTCCCCGAGGACGGTCTGAGCGTCCCCAATGGGGCCCAGCCGTCCCCGGGGATGCCCCAAAAAAGGGGACGTCCCGAGGAAAAAGGGGGACGATTGGGAAACGTCCCGGGGAAAAAGGGGGCCATAGGCCTCAGACGTCCCAGGGACGTTTCCCAGTCGTCCCCCAAAAGGGGGACGGGGGAAACATCCCCCTTGCCGTCCCCCCGTGCTGGGGGACGCAGGAAATGGGGGGACGCGTCCCCGTGGAACACTGGATGGAAGTCAAGGTTCATTTTTTAAATATTATTTGTAGGATATTTTTGAGGAACTTGCCTTTGCAATTTAAGCATATCATTGCTCAGTTTTTGAACCATCTTTTCTAAGTTGTCCAACTCAATATTTATGCTATTAAGTTGACTTGCTCTCGATTGAGCTATTACATTATTTGTAGTTGTAAATATGTTAAAAAATGTAGATAAAATTGGTTGAACATTTGATGGAAGTGTATGACTGAGAATGTTGTTCATGGTCACCTGATTGTTCAAATGTGTTGGGATGGTCTATTGACTTCTCATATTAGGCATCATTTGATTAAAAGGTGCTAGATTTAAATGTTGTTACTGGTTGGGATACATAACTCTTAGAAAAGGGTACAACATTGGGAAGATGTTGTGCAAGAGATGGATTCATCTGTGGTATATGATTGTAAGCTCTGGATTGTCCAAGTGATGGTAATTGATCCATACCAAAACCTTGAGAAATCAATTGTTGTTCAAATATTATTGCCTCATTATATGATTTGGGTAAGGATGTAATTTGAGGAATTCTCCTCAAAAACATGGAAGTTAATGGGTCTAAGGCTCCAAAGTACATCTGGATGGTTGCTTCCTATGTGAGAGTGTAAGGTGTCATAGTCTAGTGTATAATTTATGGAACCTATCATTGAATAGTCTCAAGGATTCATTAGGTTCTCTTCAAAAAAAGGCAAAATGATAGTATATCATAGCTGGATCAACACGTTTTTTGAAATGGTTGAGAAATATTGCTTCTAGTTGATCCGAAGAAGTAATAAGGCTTGGAGGTAAGTTGATATACCAATCATATGCAAACTCATCCAATGTGTATGGAAATATTCTACAGGTAACATCCTCATGCATAATTTGTAAATGGACTATGGTGTCTTTGTATGCTTGAATATGTCCTTCAACTAGTCTCATTCCATCATGCCTATATTGGGAAAGATATCTTTCAAAGTCGTTACGTATATCATGTGTACGCCTAGGCATTTTTAAAGGGATTCTTCCTACCATCCATGGAGCAAGAGCTGTCATTAATGGACCTTTGGTGCTACCTCAAAAAATCAAGATGTGTAATGCAAACACTATTCCAAAACAAACTTAAGTCCTAAAATCTAGCCCTCCTTCTAGCACCAATTCTGTTGAGCCTGCAAACGAGACATCATCAAGGGTATGTCAATGTACTTGGAATAAATATTTATTCCCTCTTGATAAGAAAAATTCTTTCCTCCAAGGTTTGGGTATGCTAGGTCTTGGCCAGTGCGGATAGACTCAGAGGTCGTTGATAACTATTCCTTCAAGGGGCCTTTGCTGGTTTTGTCTAAAAAATATAAATTTCTAGGTACAATGCTTGAAGAGAAAATTCTTGACTATATGAAAGCCAGTTTTGTTGAGCGCTAAGGGCTTGGAGGACTTAGAGAATGAGCAATTAACTGGCTTCCTTCTAGCGTCAGTTTTGTTGAGCGCTAAGGAGGATAGATATAAGAATGAATCTTAAGATTTAAAGAACTTGCAACAATTTAAACCTTCAATAATAGTGAAACAAACAATACCGGACCTCCTTATATATCATTCATTGCAATTAAAATATGACACATATATATACCAACAACGATTCTACTGAAGCTATATAAAATTTTAGAATGCGTTAAAGAAAATAGCTTCAATACATTAGACAAAAACTAATCTACTCCTAATCTAAATGAGTTTCCAATAAAATTCAAAGGTTGAAGGGTTAGAGAAAATAAAAGAAAACAAGTGATACTGCCCTGAAATCCAACACCGATCTGACAAAGAAACAAACCCAAATTTAAACCAATCCTGGACCACCAGTATTCACATAACTTGAGGTCTGAGATGGTGCAATCTTCAAAGGAACAATAGACTGTGAAACAGACTGAGGACAACCACCATTGGCATGCGTAGACTGAACACAACAAATTCTAGAGCATTTATATTTAAAGATAGTCATTAAATACATGGTTTTAGGTTTGTCTACTCTGGTGGATTATAAAGAACCAATCTAAAAAATAGTAGCCACTTGTTTCAGAATTACCATCTATTTAAAAAAAGAAAGTAAAAAACTAAAAAGAAGACCAACTAATAGATGGTTTTCAATCTCTCCAACTGGCTAGGGAGCCAATATTTATACAAAATTTGGGCCTCATATAGCATTAAAACTTTGCAATTAATTTCCCATTTGCCTCCAAGATGGACTTTTTGAAATTGGGTTTCCGTCTATACCGCAGCCAGGCCTCAATTAAATAGGAAGTACTCTGGCCATGCCTTGTAAAGTCCTCATCTATGCAATGTACTTGAGAGCTCTAGGATGAGCATACTTCATTAAATTTTAACTTGTGTGACGCTCAGGAAATATGAGATGACCACACTGTATTAATTCTTCCTTACTCTGCAAAATCTAGGTGGATCAAAGATTTCCCGCTTCTTGCATCTCTGCCCTATCGTACTTTCCCCAAGTTCACTTTAAAATTCCATTCTCGCCATTCTGTCTACCATTAAATGTAGCCACCATCCAAAATTTTGCAAAAAATAAAAAATACGCAAAGTTAGAACATTAATAATAATATTAATTTGATTATTTTTATTTTCTAAGGCTTGATTTTTTTAATTTTTTAATTTTTCCAAAGTTTAGAAACCTTTGATTTTTTAAATTTTAAATTTTTAAGAAATTATTGAGTTGCAACAAAATATGTTATATGCTCAAAGACGATGTTCTTGACACTCCATCATTGCTCTATGCTAAGGCATAAAATCGGGCAACTTCCAATTGCCAAATGCACAACTTCATGGGCAAACATCATTCCTTGTTTTCGGATCTCAGTCTTTCCAAAAATGTCCAATTTTATCGACCAAGAGCATGGGCGGCTTTTCGGGACTCAACTTTCTTCAAATAATGCACATGGGCGACACTTGTTGGCAATTTTGGGTTTGAGATCCTAGCTTCTTGTCTATGAGTTGTCATTGATGTCAAAAGGAAGTGGCATTAATGTTAATAGGATGTGTTGGCTTCAAAGGTGGAAGATTCCAAGAGAATCCGAAGAGATTCCATTGGCAAGGGTTTTTCATTAAAACCAAGTTAAATGGTTTTTATTAAAACCAATGGAGGTTCTCTTTATTATTTATTTAATTATTAGTTAAAACCCTTCAAGGTTTTAATTAATTAATTATTTAATTAATTAAGGAAGAAATTATTTTTAATTTATTAAAAATACTTAAGGGTTTTTAAACCCTTTAGAAAGCAAATTTCGATTAAATTCGAAATTACTTTTCTTTACAGCCGACGTGTTCTAAAGTCCACGTATGGACTATAAATATGAGAAGGTTCCTAAGGTTAAACCGACTTGGAAAATCGAAGGCAATTAATTGGTTTGGCTGCGATCGAATGTTCTGTTTACGCTGTGAAAGAGGAGAGCTCGTGGTTTGAAAAGCTTTCGAAAAGCTTGACCGTTTATGTGGAAGGAAGTCCGTCTTGGACTTCGTAAGCCTCTTGTGGGCTAGTGGCAGCGAAGGCTGTGTTTGGGCTTTGCATAGGCGGAGGTCTGCGTTTCGATCCTCGCAGAGGGAGCCGTGCATGGATTAGTCATGTTTTTATTAAAACGTGTTTTGTCGTCGCGAATTTCGGATTCTTCAAGGGCAGCCATTATAAGGTGTGATTATTTTCTTGATATGATTTTTGGCATTGTTTAGCATTGTTTAAAAGACATAGGAGAAATAAGGGGATATTTCTTTGGTTGTATTTTTGAGATTAGTCTTTTGCTATGCTAAATTTAAAAATGGAGATATAAGGTGTAAGTTTTGGTGGTTGTGTTTTTGGCTTCTTTGGTGGTTGTTTTTAAAGAAGAGGAGCTAAAAGGTGTATTAAGGAAATTTTTTATATATGCTCATTTATCTTGGTTCTAACCCTAACTTGGTTGGAAGTTTGAGGGTTGTGTGTGGTGATAGCTTTAAGGATCAATTTTCTTCTACTCCAAAAGGTATGGGCACATTTTTTCTTATGAGTATGATTGGTGTATGTTTTTCTGAAATAAGGTTGGAGTGAAAAGGTTTTCAACTAGGTTTCCTTTGGTTGGGTGTAAATCCTATTTTCTGGTTTGTTGAAAACTACTTATGCATTGTTATCCTTAAGGAGAGTTTTTGGTGAATGCATAATTTCTGGTTTGAGATAGTGGAAGCTTTGTGCACTAGGGTTTATATTTGTGAGTCTAGCTACTTGCATTGAGTTGGTGGAACCCTTGGTTGGCTGTTTTGAGTTTGATGGTTGAGTTGCTTCCATAGAGATTGTTTGATCAAGTTATTGCTTTACTTGATTCATGATATTGGGCTTACTCCATTGAGTTGATTTGAGCAAGTTATTCTTTGCATTTGGTGATATTGTGTTGGTGGTCGTTTTGTTCAAATATCTTTGGAGGGAAAAGGATTTCTACTTGTTTCCTTTTCTTGTGATGATTGGTTGAATGCTTCAAGGTTGATGTTGAGTTGAATGGTGTTGGTTGACTAAACCTTGTTTGATGAGCATTGTTGTTGAAACCCTAATTGATGGTGAAAAGAACATGAGTATCATTGTTATGTGATTCTTTGCATAGTTGGCAATTGTTGGGGTTTCATGTTCTTGAAAGAAAACATTCTATCCTATCCATTTCGGATATTGAGTTGAGTTTTTAGATTTGAGATTGAGATTGAGTCGAGTTGATTTGAGTTGAGTTTTGAGATTGGGATTTGAGTATAGAACATATTGAGTCTCTAACAATTCTCTTTATGCTTCTATGAGTTTGACAAATCACATTGGGTCTCTAACAATTCACTTTGTGATTTCCTACTAAGAAAGTTTTTCTTGGTGAGCTTGCTGAGTTTTTGGATAGGTTCCAGTAGGGACTTGTGAGCAATTCTTGGACAGGTTCTAGTGGGGACTTGTGAGCAGTTTTGGACAGGTTCCGGTGGGGACTTGTGAGCAGATTTGGATAGGTCCTAGCGGAGGACTTGTGAGCTGAGAACTTGAGGACAGAGGTGCATTGGTTCTATGAGAAGAACCTGAGGACAGTTGGCAAGTCTTTGAGAAGGCTTGTATGCAGAGGATTGATTTGTTCAAGAGTTGGACAGATCCGACGGACAAAGGAAGACTTGTACTAGACCGACTGACCGTGTTTGGTACGGAGTTGTTGAGCTCGTCGTGGACGTGATTATAGAAGGTAGAGGTCTCTTAGGCTAAGCATTGAGGACAGGAGGTCTTCGATGGAAAGGAGTTCCACATGCTGGCAAGAGGTAGAGGCGATTGATCTTCTAAGGGATCATTTCCAGAGCAGAGGGGAAGGTATCTCCTTTGAGTAGAGGCTCATAAATTCAGATTGGGGGAAGGTATCTCCTTTGGGCCGAGGCTCATAAATATTGTAATTGGTAAGGATTCCCAAAGAACTTTGAGATAACTTTTAGAGAAAAGTTTTGTGGACGTAGCCTGACCATTCGGGTGAACCACGTTAAAATTGGTGTCACTTTATGGATGATATTGTGCATTGCTTTGATATTGCTTTAGGTATATTGCTTTACTGTTTTGAAGTATAAAGGAAAAAGTAAAAAGAGGTCTTATACTGTTCACCCCCCCTCTTAGTATAAGCTTGTGTTCTTCAACACTTTGGGATGCTTACTTCTTTGGTGGAGTCCAATTTTATTGCCCAAGAGCACGGGCGAGGGCGGGATTTCTGGATGCTTAATTTTTCAATAAAATCCCATTTTGCCGCCCTAGCCTTTTCCTTAGTTGAGAGTGGACAAAACTTTAGGACTCCACTTTCCCAATAATGCTCTATTTTTCCACTCTAACACACTTAGATAAATTTCAATTTCCTTCAATGTTGGTGGACTTTATTTTCACAAAAGAAATTTTAGGTTTTAATTTTGAAGTTGGCTTCCCCGAAAGTCTGACATCCTTTCATACATAGCACACTCTAATATTCCCAACAATATGCATGGATGATATTTTGGGATGGTGACTTCTTCAATGGAATCCCATTTTTCCACCCATGAGAGTGGGTGGGGTTTCGGGTTACTTACTTTCTCTACCAATGCCCATTTTCCGCCCAAGCTTTTACTTAGCATTTTTGCACGTTGAGGGGCAGACTTTATTTCTTGTTGAGTGCGAATGGGATTTTTGGAGAGCCATTCCTTTTTAAATGTCCCATTTCTCTGCCCATGCTTCCACACTTAGCCATTTTTCCTTTTTATTTTCTTCAATATGGGTATCCTATCGAGGTGCAAAGGATTTTTGCTGCCCAAAAATGATTTTCAAAGCTCATAAATAAATTCAAAATGCCCTAAAGAGAAAAAAGTGAGGAGCAAAATTACGACAAAAATGAAAGTTTCCATAATTTAATGAAAATTTGCAAAAATATAAATGAGCCAAATGGGTACTCATAACCATTGACAAAACTCAACAATTCATTATATATCTCAAGATATTGCACTTAAAGTTCCAGGGCTGCAAATAGAAACTGTCATTTTTGGAAAATATTTCAGGCCTAAAAATTTGTAACTTTGGTACTATTGTAAATATGAGATCAATACAATTCTACCAAGATTTGAATCACTCAAAATAGATTTTCCATTTAAAAGATATGACAATTTCAAAATTACATCAAAAATAGGGCAAGATGGTGAAAGTCCAAGAATCCTAAAAATTGAATTTAATTAATTTCAAACCTTAGGATAGACCTTTATAATTCAATCACCTAGAATATTAATCTGAAATAATGCCCTTGAAGAGCAAAAATTCAAAATTTGCGATGCAGTCCACTTCAAAATGCTATATGAAAATAATTTCAATACCTTGATGTAAGCAATTTTAAAAAAGACGCGAGCAAAATTTTAAAATCCTAATGGAAATAAAAAAATTTGAGATTGAAACCAAAATATTTCAGTGGGTCCCCAATCCAGACTAGGGCATGTTGTGCAAGTGCAACAACAAATGGTGACTCTGCTAGAAAATTCTCCTGAGCATTTTGGGAATAGAAATAACCCTCTCTAAAAAATAATGAAACTTCAAAACTAGCAAAACTAGAATTTTGGCATCCACCAAAGGTTGGGGTTGGGCAATTTCACCTGAAAGCAATACTCCATTTTTTTTTAGCAAAGTGTGTGCATATGAATTCATTATATTCTAGAATCAGTTAAAATTTGCCATCATGGTTTGGAAAATGGTCCGGTTAACCCTTGAGTGAACATTGGTCTACTTATGATGAGTTTTGTCATACAAGTAGACATGTTACCAATTTGCTTGGACATTGCTCCATTTCCAACTGGGCATTTATAGCCTCGATGAAGTTATCTCTAATCCTGCTCTAGACCTTGATCTACTGCTAGTCGGGCGTTCATAGCCCCGGTAGAGGTTGTCTAAATCACCCAAGCACTTGGACCTTTTCTTTTATTTTTGTTTGAACATAGATTCTCTCTTTTTTTTTTCTTTTTTTGAACACCAACAAATTTCAATAAGCACTCGGTCCTGATTTTGGTTTGGGAATTACCATGGAAAATAGGAGGGTAAACACTTGAATAGACTTCATAATAAAATACCAAACCATGACGGTTTCATTTCTTCTAATCTGGAACTTTCCTTAAAGTGTTTCCAGTGTGAAGTTGCAACATCATTTTGCATTACTTTCAGACTCATTTGCTTTTGTACCAAACAATGAATAAACCCCAAATAGCTGATTAAGCTAATTTTAGTTTCACTGAACTCAGTTTGGGATATTTCACCCCCAAATTACACATAACACTTTTTGGTTTAGATCAGCCAAAAGAAAGTTGCACTTTGATGATTTCATCCAAACTAAAAAATGTACAGAACAAACCAACAATCGAAAGCAACGACAAAAATAAAATAGCATAAAATAGGCCAACACTGAAAGTAAAATAAAAAACTAAAGTCGAAGAAAACTCAAAACAATAATTATGTACAAAATTATTTAAAAAAAAACTTGAGATTTATGATATTTGAAATGGTCCTGGGCCAAAGGGGTCAATTTTTTCATAATTAAATTTTTCAGGATCCCAAACGTGATTACCAGAATTTGAAAAATGCTTAGCATAACAGGCATGCCAGACTTTATGGGCATCATTCCACAACAACATTAGTTCTGAAATCTTAAAGGCCTTCATTTTGCCTCTCTCATCCCACTAATTCAATTTAATCCCATCACTACTATGCTTGAACTTTGATCCATTAAACTCAAGGGTCCATAACTGGTCTTGAAATATTTTTTGTTTACTATGTGGGGTCTCCAATATCAAATAATTATCTTCAGTTATGATTTCCATCCCCATAGTGTAAACTCTCCATTAGGACTCAGTGCAAAAAACATCATTGGAATTATTATGATCAATTATGAGCTCTATTTTTGAAAAATCAATTGCCATATAACCATTCAATGTTTTTGACCAATCATGATTGAGCAGTACCCCATGGGCATTTGAGATATCCAAAACTGGAATATCAGTGTGTTCTTGCATCCTCGGTTCAGAAACAAATTGTATGAGAGTTTGTTGTAATAAACCAACCATACTTACCTCCATCTTGTCCAACATAGCAACCTTATTATTTGTGTGAGTAGGGGTCAACCTTAATCTTTTGTCAATAACACATGGCATCACATTATCAAAAGCACCTAAATCCATAAGATAATTATGTAAACTTTTTCCAGCAATTCCAATAGTCAAAAGGAAAGGTGGAGATTCCACCTCTTCCTTGTATAGAGCTACCTGGGCATCAACAACCTTTGTGGTTTCTTCTTTCTCAATCAACAAATTCTTGTAGTCAGTTAACCGAACTGCCACAACCAAAGGACTATTTTCCTTAGTTTCCTTAGGGTCTTCAATAATGCCAAATCCTAGATTGCTTTGTTCTAGAGTTTCCTTTATTTGCGATAATGATATATTCCCTTCTAGTAGCATAGGCATTGTAGGATCCTTAGGTGGGACAAGGCTTTTAGTTTCTTGCACATCAAGTGGGATGGAAGTTCCTTTGGGAGGTGCAAAAGAAGTGAGTGATTCCCCTTCTTTATCTTGAATAATATAATCATTATCCTTCTAAAACATTTGGTGAGATTCCATCCCTTCTTCCATGCCATCTTTAGATTCCTCTTTAGATTCATCTTCCTCCACTTTTGAAGATTCATATGTTTCTAATAATAGACCTATCCCCACATTTTGATTGGTTTTATTCCTACAACCCTCACTGGAAGGTACTAAATTTGAAACTTTCACCTCATTTTGGATAATATCCAATGCAGTTTTAAACTCTAGGTAGTCAGTTTCACCGTGCTGAGCAGTGGGATGAAAGTTAAGGTTTCTTTTTTGAATGTTATTTGCAGGTGAGTTTTGAGGAACTTACCTTTGAAATTGAAGCATATCATTGCTTAGTTTGTGAACCATCTTTTCTAAGCTGTCCAACTCAGGATTTATGTTGTTAAGGTGACTTGGTCTCGATTGAGTTATTACATTATTTGTAGTTGCAAATGTGTTCAAAAATGTAGATAAACTTGGTTTAACATTTGCTGGAAGTGAATGACTAAGAATATTGTTCATGGTTACTTGATTGTCCAAATGTGTTGGGATGGTTTGTTGACTGCTCACATTAGGCATCATTTGATTCAAGGGTGCTAGATTGAAAGGTTGGTACTGGTTGAGATACATAAGTCCTGTAAAAGGGTGTAACATGGAAAGATGTTGTGCAAGAGCTGGATTCATTTATGGTATCTGATTGTAAGCTCTAGATTGTCCAAGTGATGGTAATTTACCCATACCTAAACCTTGAGAAATCAATTGTTATCCAAATATTATTGCCTCATTATATGCTTTGGGTAAGGATGTAATTTGAGGAACTCTCCTCAAAAATATGGAAGTTAATGGGTCTAAGGCTCCAAAGTACATTTAGATGGTTGCTTCCTCTATGAGGGTGTAAGGTGTCACCAGTATAGTGTATAATTTACAGAACCTATCACTGAATAGTCTCAAGGATTCATTAGGTTCTCTTCGGATAGAGGTAAAATGATAGTATATCATAGTTGGGTCAACAGGTAATCTGAAATGGCTAAGAAATGTTGCTTCTAGTCGAGCCCAATAACTAATAGGGCTTGGAGGTAAGTTGATATACCAATCATATGCAATCTCATCTAATGTGTATGGAAATATTCTATAGGCAACATCCTCATGCATGATTTATAAATGGACTATGGTGTCTTTGTATGCCTGAATATATCCTTTAGCTAGTATCATTCCATCATGCCTATATTGAGAAAGATATCTTTCAAAATCGTTAGGCATATCATGTGCAGGCTCAGGTATGTTCAAAGGGTTGCTTCCTACCATCCATGGAGCAAGAGCTGTCATTAATGGACCTTTGGTGCTACCTTAGACAATCAGAATGTGTAACACAAACATTATTCCAGGAAAAACTTAAGTCGCAAAATCTAGCCCTCCTTCTAGCGCCAGTTCTGTTGAGCGTGCAAATGAGACATTGTCAAGGGTATGTCAACGTACTTGGAACAAAGATATGTTCCCTTTTGAAAAAGAAAATTCTTTCCTCCAAGGTTTGGGTATGCCAGGTCTTAGCCAGTGCGAACAGACTCAAAGGTCATTGATAATTGTTCCTTCAAGGGGCCTTTGCTGGTTCTATCTAAAAAATATAAATTTCCAAGTACACTGCTTGAAGAGAAAATGCTTGACTATATGAAAGCTAGTTTTGTTGAGTGCTAAGGGTTCGAAGGACTTAGAGAATGAGCAATTAACTAGCTTCCTTCTAGCATCAGTTCTATTGAGTGCTAAGGAGGCTAGAGATAAGAATGAAGCTCAATATTTAAAGGACTTGCAACAATTTAAACCTTCAATAACAGTGAAACAAACAATACCAATCCTCCTTATATATCATTCATCACAATAAAAATATGATACATATATATATCAACAACGATTCTGTTGAAGCTATATAAAACTTTAGAATACATTAAAGAAGATAACTTCAATACTTCGGATGAAAACTAATATACTCCTAATCTAAATGAGTTTCCAATAAAAGTCAAAGGTTGAAGGGTTAGAGAAAATAAAAGAAAACAAGTGATACTACCCTGAAATTCAACACCGATTCGATAAAATAAACCCAAAATACTTGTTGGAACCTGTGTCTAAGTGGTTGCACCATAAACTTTTTTTAATTTTATTGGAGCAAAAAAACCACTTGGAAGATTTTGATTCAATTCTAAGTCTCATACAAGAAAAAAACTTCCCTCAGGTTTGCATCCTTTTTTCTTTTGATGTTAAAAGTTTATACCCAAGTATCCCTATTGCAACAGGTATCTTGGCCATTGAAGTTTTTATCAAGGACATATTTTCTACAGGTAAAATTCGGTTCATTTTGAAAATGGTGGACTTAGTGCTAAATTAACATTATTTAAAATTAGATGGTAAAATCTATAGACAACGAAGAGACACTACAATGGGTAGCAACTTTGCAGTTGTTTATGCTTGTCTTTTTCTCTATCATCTAGAAAATCAAATTCTAGAGAGAATACCACATGTTGCAGATAATTTATGTTTATACAAAAGGTATATTGATGATGCTTTCAGAGTGTGGCATGGAGATAGTTCTCTGCTCCTAAATTTTTTTAGATTGTTATGGAGCCATGTATGACAACATAAAAATCACTACCATAATTTCAGACTCTAAGGTAAACATTTTGGATATTGTCATTTACAAATCTATCGAGTTAACTGAATAGAAAAATTGTCCACAAGGTTGTTTTAAAAATCCATGATTGTATATCAATACATTACGTTTACCTCCTTTCACCCGCGACATCAGAAGAAATCATTCATCCTCAGTGAACTTCACAGGATCCTTGCCAGGGAAGAAAAAATAGAGGGTTTTAATGCCATGAAGCATAAATTCTTCCATAGACTCAGAGCCATAGATTGTCCTGTAGCCTTTCTCCTACCTTTATTTGCAGAATTCAATTTTTCACATAGGCATCCCTTATTGCAAAAAATTATGGAAAGGTTGCATAACAGACAAAGAACTAGACATCGTAACACCCCCATTGTGCTAAAGCTAGTCAACTGTGAGTTCACCAGAAAATTATGTATCAAAGAAATGGTTCTTAATCCTTTGTTTTATGCTTGTGAACAGATCAAGAATTATCACATTTTGACAAAGGAATTATATGTTGGAAAAATAGCAAGTCTTTGAGGGACTTACTTTACAGAAATAAAATATTTTAGTTTTCATCATGTTCAATCTTAGTCGTTCAAGCAAAAAAATGCTAGCCATTGGTGCAACTCTATGCTAACTATTAATGCAGTCAAAAACTTTGTTTAAAACATGGTAACCCATGCAAAATTATTTTTTTAAAATTATTTTTGCAATTTTAATTTTGGGGTTTTATGCAATTTTAATTATTGTAATAAATAACAAGTGGCTATCATTGTCCATATTTTGGACATATCCCACTTTGTTATATTTTTTACTCTTAGAAGGGTGTGTAGCCACCCATGCAATATTTAATTTTTAGAATTCTGTGTAATTTTAAATTTTAAAATTTTGTGCAATATTAGTTATTGTAATTAATAACTAGTGGCTATCACTGTCCATATTTTGGATATATCCCACTTTGTTATTCTTCATGATACTTAGAAGAAGGTTTAGCGTCTATTTTAGCAAATCTTGGCTATCACTGTCATTTATTATTGGCATATCCCTAGATCACGCTTCTATAGACATACTTGATTTCTGCCATGTGGCATGACTGTCGGTCTCCACATGTTACCGAAATCATTTTTATACACAAGTGTGGTTGTAAAAAAATTCATCAACCGTACTGATGAGAACATATGTGTGAAATGTGTTTATGGAACATTTCAAGTTTTTACAATCGTGCTTGTAAAGTTTTTTGTGTATGCCATTATGTTAAAATTTCTTTTTTGATAATTTTTTTTGTGCTAAGTTTCTCTCCTTTCATATAACAGTGTATTACTGTGATTTACCTTTTCATTTCTTTGCCTTTATGAGATCAATATAGTCCTACTAGGCTTCAAATCACTCAAAATGGATTTTCCATTCAAAAGATATGACAATTTCAAAATTACATCAAAAATAGGGCAAGATAGTGAAAACCCAAGAACCCTAAAAATTGAATTTAATTAGTTTCAAACCTTAGGATAGACATTTATAATTCAATCACTTGGAATATTAATCTAAAATAATACCCTTGAAGAGCCAAAGTTCAAATTTTTTGATGCAATCTACTTCAAAATGCTATATGAAAGCAATTTCAAGACCTTGATGCAAGCAACTTTAAAAAAGACGCAAGCAAAATTTAAAAATCCTAATGCAAATAAAAAAAAATTAGTGGATCCCCAGTCTATACTGGGGCATGTTGTGCAAGTGCAACAACAAGAATCTTTTGCCTATCAGCTAGATAGTCATAGGCATGTGTAGATACCTAAAATCATATTACCTAGTTATATCAATTTTGACATAAATGCATAAAACAAACAATACAACCATATTATCAGCCTCAAACCTAGATTTTATAGCCAAAACCCATAAGTAGAAAATTTTCCATCTCAAAGCAAATTCACCAGCCAACGAATATTCTTCTCGATCGATGAATTTGCACCTTGTTCAAATTTTTAACCTCCTCCATTGGATTTGAATTCTAACATTCAAATTTGTGAGCTCATCGACTAAGCAAATTCACTAGTAGTAGTTTTGTAGATGATGCATTTGTGTTTGATGTGCACCTAACATTCTAACTCTGCCTACAATAGCCAACCAAGGCATAATTTCCTCTGCCCATCATCTTTTTTGTGGTAGGAAATCAATAGGCAAGGATGAAGGTGACTAACTTTTCTCCACCTATCCAAATTAGCCCCAATTATGAGGCAACTAATTTTACTCAATATAATTAGCCTAATCAACCCCAAATCAACCTCTATCAATAGGATACCTCACCCCTATTATTTGGGAAACTCTTAGGAGGGTTAATTATATAACTTGGCCCTTTGGGATGGTATTTGCATCACACTTTGCTACTAAAATTTTATTTGGAAAAATCTTAGGAGGGCTAATTATATAAATTGGCCCCTTGGAATGGTATTTGCATCACACTTTACTCATAAGTAACAATTTTTTGCTAAAAATTTTTGAGGACATCACTCTCAAGCATCAGAACACTGTTGAATTTGTTTGAAACTTGCTGCTAAGTTGCAAGCATCAAAATTTTGTTATGTTTTATCTATCCTCAAGCTCTTTGATCATATAAACCTTTCTTTTGCTTCAGTCCTTAATCATCATTAATATCTTAGGATAGTTATAATTCATGCATATCCTTCTTGCTCCTTGTTGTCATCTCTGAATGCACATGCTCATTTAGGCGAAAGACCTAATGAGCCAAGGACACTCGTGCTTCATGTAGAGTGAAATAGCGAGAAGTATCACAAACGAAGGGCTACCAGTAGGGCAACCTTTGAGGATTTTAATCAAGGTTGGCTCCTCATCAAAATTAATCCTTGATGCATAGGGACATCCACAAATTAAGGCCAGGGGGTTTACGGGGAAATGAATTGCAATAAAAATAAAAAATAGGAAAAGTAAAAGCTTACAAAAAATTAAAACCTAAGCTATAAGGGCGATGTACCAAGAATTAAAATCCCTACTTTTGACTACAAGTGGCCATAAATTGATAAACCAGCGAACTAGAAAATGTATTATTGAGCAATGTTTAAATACATTTTACAATGCCGTGAATAGCACACCTGCTGAACGGCTCAACCAGAACTGTTACGAAGTTGTAACAGTCATCTAAATAATGAAATAGACAAAGTACGCTAACATCCCCCTTTATTACATTATTTGGGTAATGTAATAACTAATAGCTATACTAGACTACTAACATCCCCTTACATTATTTTGCAATACAAAGTGAGCTGCGAAACAATTCAAATTTGACACGTCCAAGTGCCTTAGTGAAAATGTCCGCAACTTGAGCATCGGTGGGAATGTGTTGAAGCTGAATTCGGTGCTTTGGAACTTCATCTCGAATGAAATGACATTGTGTGTCAATGTGCTTTGTTCTTTCATGATGGACTGGATTCTTGACGAGGTTCGGAACACCCTGATTGTCGCAAAACAAGTGTATTGGAGATTTTGATGGATGGCCCATACTTGTCAGAATGCGACGTAACCATATCACTTCGCACACAGCTTCACGTGCGGCGCGATACTCTGCCTCTGTTGATGAAATAGCAACCACCTATTGCTTCTTGCTGTGCCAAGAGACAGGACCGGATCCCAGATGAAAAATGTATCCAGAAGTTGACTTGCGATCATCAAATGATCCGGCATAGTCGGAGTCCGTGTATCCTTGCAAGAAGAATTTGTTGTTCCTCTTGTATTCTAGGCCATATTCCATAGTACCACGGACATAGTGAAGAACACGTTTTTTTGCTTTCCAATGAGTGGTCTTAGGCTCCTGCATGAACCTCGAAAGATAGTTGACAACAAATACGAGATCTGGCCTAGTATTGGTCAGATATATGAGACTCCCAATCAACTGTCGATAGAGAGTACCATCTACCTGAGGTGAATCATCATATCGCGATAACTGAAGTCCATTCTCCATCGGAGTTGCCATTGGCTTGCAATCAGTCATGCGATATTTTTCCGAGCAATGTCTTGGCATATTTTTTCTGAGACACTTTGATGGAGTGCTCCTTACGGCTGAATTCTAGGACCAAGACAAGTAATGGAGAAGTCCGAGATCTGTCATCTCAAAATATTTGCACAAGTTTCTTTTGACAATAGAGATCATAGTTTCTGAACTCCCTGTAATGAGCAGATCATCCACATAGAGTACAAGCAACACTATCTCAGAACCCTGTTTCTTGAAATAGAGGTTTGCATCTGACGGACATCTCTTAAATCCATGCTGCATAAGGTGATTGTCCATTTTTATATACCAAGCTCGAGGAGCTTGTTTCAGACCATATAAGGATTTGACCAATTTGCAAACCTTCTGCTCTTGGCCTTCCACTTCAAATCCTTCAGGTTGAGTCATGTAGACTTCTTCTTGGAGATCACCATTTAGAAAGGCACTTTTGACATCCATCTGGTGAACTTTCCACCCATATTGTGCTGCCATAGCACACATAACCCGAATTGTGGTCATCCGAGCAGTAGGTGCAAAAGTTTCCTCGTAGTCAATGCCTTCCTTTTGAGCATAGCCCTTTGCAACAAGACGGGCCTTATGCTTATCAATTGTTCCATCTGCCTTGTACTTGACTTTATATACCCATTTGCAGCCAATGGGTTTCTTTCCATGCGGCAGATCAACAAGCTTCCAAGTTTTATTTTTCATCAAAGACTCATACTCTGTATCCATAGCGGCCTTCCACTGAGGCTCACTAAGAGCATCTTGCATTGATGCGAGTTCAAGATCATCTATGGTAGACATGAACGCCCTGTCATCATCAATATCCATATCCTCTACTTCGTACTTGGAGTTACGGAAAGTTCCTCAAAATATTGACAAAGATCATCAACCTCACCGGTTTCTTTGGCTTCTTTTTCCTTTTGAGCCATACTTCGTGTACGAGGTCTATCCAAATTCAAATTGGGAGGAGTGGATAAATTTGCATCTCCGATTGTATTTGTACACCATTTAGGATTCTTCTTCGGTGGAGTTGAAGAAGATGTAGAAGGACCTCCTGTCTGTGTTGACGAAGGAATCTTCTCTTCCTTAGATTCCACAATATCTTGGTGTACTTTAGATGTGCTCTGTGATGTGAAAGCTTCATCAAAGACAACATCTCTGCTGATATGAATTTTCTTGGTCAAAGGATCTATCAAACGATATCCTTTAGAGTGCTCATCATAACCAAGAAAAATACATCTCAGTGTTTTCTCATCTAGCTTCTTCCTTTTCTCTTTCGGTATGTGCATGAAAGCGTGACATCCGAAAATACGTAGATGAGATATGGAGGGTTTTCGACCACTCCATGCTTCCTGTGGAGTCATTCCTTTTAGGGCCTTTGTGGGTGCCCTATTCAACAGATATACTGCAGTGGTGACAGCTTCTGCCCAATATTGTTGCCCAAGAGTAGCTCCTGTGAGCATACAACGAACCATTTCCATGATAGAACGGTTCCTTCTCTCAGCAACTCCATTTTTTTGAGGAGTATAGGCAGTTGTTAACTGTCTCTTGATTCCATGCTTATCTAAGAATGCAAAAAATTCATTAGAGGTAAACTCTCCCCCTCGATCTGAGCGGAGGGTTTTAATAGAAGCTCTTGACTCCTTCTCAACGGATTTCTTGAACTGCTGGAAGAATGCGAAAGCTTTAGATTTCAGTTGGAGAAAGAAAACCCACATCTTTCGTGAGTAGTCATCTACGAATAACTAAAAGTACCTCTTCCCTCCACAACTGTTGGGTGTGAAAGGACCGCACAGATCGGTGTGAATTAACTCCGAAGGTTTTCGTGCTCTTGTTGAGCTCTTCTCAAATGGTACTCTATGTTGCTTTCTTGCTAGCGGTCGGAGCACACTGGCAATGTGGCGGAAAGGGAAGGAAGACCCTTTACCATCTCATACTTACTGAGCTCAAGTAAGTAGCCAGAACTAAGATGCCCATATCTCTTGTGCCATAGGGAAGTTGCCTCCTTGGTAGAGACAGTCATGGCAACATGTGGAGTAGAGATAGCATCTAGTGCAAATAAGCCATGCTTATATGAAGCTATTGCAATCTGCTTACCCTTCCTGGTAATAGTACAACACTTCTTTCCATTCTCAACACGAAAGTTGACAACCATATTTCTATCCAGGATTTGTGTCACTGACAACAAATTGTTAGCCAATCCCGAAACATAGAGGACTTTGTCAATCTGACACTTGCCATCAGGAAGAGTGACTGAAACTATACCCTCTCCCTGAACCCTGTAGGTTTTATCATCAGCAATGGTGACAGGTTTGCCCTCTTTGGCCACAAATGATTCAAACCACGATCTGTCGCCGGTCATATGTTTGCTAGCTCCAGAATCGACATACCAAACGGGATCCCTCTGTGTGGAATCTGTGGTAGTCATGAGCACCTTGTGTGCCCATTCAGAATCTGAGTCAGATTCTTCAACAGCAACATTCACCTGGGGTTGCTTGTTTTTATTTTGTGGTTTGTTTTGGCCTTTCTGCTTGTTCTTATGCCAACACCTGTTGGTGTCATGGTTGTCTTTCTCACAGATCTTGCACCACCTCTTCTTTTGTTGAGGTTGTTTGCCTTTTCCTTTCGTATCTTGTTGAGAATTTCCTCCTTTCTGAAAGTTGCCTCCTTTTTGCCCATTACCTTTCTTCCTAGAACCCTGTCTGTTGGTGTATAGGGCTGTATTGGAAGAATCATCCTTGTGAAGTTGGCGTGCCTCCTGTTGTTGAAGCAGATTGACCAACTCGATGTAGGTAATTTGTCGTTGAGACACCTGGATGGAGGTTATCAACATATCAAATGAAGAAGGTAAAGCTCTCATCACAAGTGAAATGAGAAGCTTTTCGTCCACAGTATCTCCCAAAGAATTCAATTTCTCTTTCAATTCAGACACTCTGCACAGAAAGAGTTCAACTGTTTCACCCTGTCTCAAACTCGGGTTATGAAGTTGTTGTTGAAGATGAAGAATGGTTGAATCATTCTTTCCCTCATAGATGGTTCTAAGGGCATCCCATGCCTCTTTACCACTTGCTTTGTCGCTATATGAGGTTGCACTTCATCTGAAACAACAAACAAGATGAGCACCTTTTCTCGACTGTCTTTCTTGTCAAAAGCTATCTGATCTGCGGAAGGACTTGTGGATCCTGCTTTTGGTGAAGGCCTAGTTGCTACTCCAGTAACAATATCCCACAAATCTTCCATTTGGAGAATTGCCTTCATCTTATGTTTCCATGGTGTATAATTTGGACCTTTCAATAACTGATGCGGATCAGTCATCAACTTTGCAACAACGGCCATAGTGAAGGTTCCTTATATCACCAATTGGTCCCCCTTTCGATATACCTTTTGCTAGGCCGTTATACCGTACAAAATACCCGCCCTTACGTGAGGGAAACTATAGGTATTTAGAAAGATCAACAAAAATCACCCGCCCTTACGTGAGGGAGACTATAGGTGAGTTTTAGAGATCATACGATACGTGGAACATAAGCGGTACTGAAAGGGAATCGCCTTGTTGATGGCACCTACCATAGAAGATTCTTCTCATGCGTGGGGCGTAACTTCCCCTAAACACTATGAAGAATACTTCGTCGGGATTTACGCCTAAACACAAGTGCGATAAAGGGTAGTGGATGGAGTAAAAAAATGCAAAAATGGCTAACTTATCTCTCCCAGACGATTTATAGAGAACAAGCTCAGACGTCGTTGTAGCAGCTATATTAGGCGGCGGATACAGTAGCCAAATCACGACAGCTTTACCTGTAAGTGCTGGCCAGAGGTATCACAAATACCGAACGCTGCAGTGCAATAAATTGCACGGATGGGTTTTAATTATTTCGGGGACTTAGGGAGTGTTTTGATTTTAATTTTTAATGTTATAGTGCAAAAATGAAATATGCAACATACAACAAAAAAAATGCCCACAAGAATAACCCACAAGGTGTCGGTCACAGCCGAAAATGCACCTTTTACAATTCGCCAAATTGCTTTTTTAGAAAATTACTCACATTCCCCCTTTGATTTTTTGAAAAAAATATCCCCCCTTAAAAAAATTCTCTTTAACAAAGCATTTTAATAATTATTATATATTTAAAATTAAAATAAATAATTTTAATTTATATAGTTTTAAAACTTATAAAAAAATAAATTAAAATTAAATTTTAATTTATAAAGTTTAAAAACTATAAAAAAAAATTAAAATTAAAAATTTTAATTAAAAAATAATAATTAAAAAACAACTTTGAAAAAAAAATTATACCTTAGGGGGGAGTCGGCGGGATTTGAACCCCCGACCTGCAGGCTCCCTGAGCCTTACCGCACAGCTCACTGCCAAGTGAGCTAGCGGGCTGATCCGAAAGGATCTGTGGAGCCCCTCGTCTTTCAACCCCTCCTTCTGCCTCCTCCTCTGCAGCGGCCTCGGCTTGCGTGCTCCTCCGCTGCTTCCTCCTCCTCGGTCTCGCGTTCTCCCTTCTTCTTCTTTTCACCCCCGTGACACAGCGTGTTCAACGGGCGGGGGGGGGGGCCGATAATTTTTTTTTCTTTTTCAACAGGGGGGCGCGGCCGGACTGCATCCTCCTGCCTGTGCGACTACGTTCGTCGCAGCCCGCGCGGCTGGACTGCACTGCGCAGGTGCTCCGGCGATGCAGCGCGTCGAGCCGCCCTCAACAGCGGGGGCTGTGCAAATTGCGCTCGTCCCCTTCCTCCCACGGGGGGGTCCCTCTCGTCACGCAGGGCGCGCGCATCCCGAACGTCGCGTCTCTGCGTGGGGACAGACGTCGCGTCTGCGCGCGGGGGCAGACGTGCGTCCCTCCTGGGCGCGTCTACGTCTGCGTGCGGGGGCAGACATCGCGTCTGCGCGCGGGGGCAGACGTCGCGTCTGCGCGCGGGGGCAAACGTGCGTCCCTCCTGGACGCGCCTGCGTCTGCGCACGGATACGTCCGCTCGGCGGGGGGCGGAGTATTTTTTTTTATTAAAAATTCGCTGGAGGCCTCCTCAGCTGCAATCACACGGCGAAAAAAAAATTTAAAAAAAATTTCGCACTGCACGTCCGCCTCCAGCCTCGGCTTCTCACAGCTCCCTACAACTTGGCTCTGATGCCATGATAAACCAGCGAACTAGAAAATGTATTATTGAGCAATGTTTAAATACATTTTACAATGCCGTGAATAGCACACCTGCTGAACGGCTCAACCAGAACTGTTACGAAGTTGTAACAGTCATCTAAATAATGAAATAGACAAAGTACGCTAACATAAATAAACATGAAACCTATCATTAATAGCTAGAATGAACACAACTAAACAAACACACTTTCATTAATCGAAAACACATTAAAGAAATGAGGATAGAATGAAATTAGTCATGTCTTCCATTAACATGCTATAAATGAATATAATATAATGAGGCCCAAAGGGTTTTATACTCCTTAGATAGTGGTCCAAGATTTGAGCTTTGCTTATTACAATTAGAAAGAAGGGGGGTGAAAGGAAGATCCCACAAGGCTAGATACTAGGCACGAGTAAACAACTTCCAATGCCTTTACAATAAAATTTAAGCCTATTTATAAGCTAGGAGGAGGGTTCCTTCCCTTTGAAGTATTGTGTAGAAGGTCTTCAAGTTATCTTTTGTTCAACAACTGAAATCCTTCTACATTGTTGTTCTACACTCCTTAGATAGTGGTCCAAGGTTCGAGCTTCGCTTATTACAATTAGAAAAAGTGGGGTGAAAGGAATATCCCACAAGGCTAGATACTAGGCATGAGTAAACAACTTCCAATGCCTTTACAATAAAATTTAGACCTATTTATAATCCAAGAGGAGGGTTCCTTCCCTTTGAAGTACTACGTAGAAGGTCTTCAAGTTATATTTTGTTCTACAACTTAAAGTATTTAGATCCATATCCATTAATTCCTGAGGGCTTTCAAACCTTTGGATGGTTGAATGTCATAGTCATATCTTGTTGCTCATTGTGTTGGAATGGTTGTGCCATTAAGACTTTGCTAGATTTCTTTTGAGATTTTTTGTTGGTTGATGTTGTAGGTGTGGCCTCCCTGACTGTCATAGCTTGATAGGGTAGGCTCACGTGTATGATGGATGGTCATCACATTGACATGCATTTGGTTCTAACAGGTTTGGTCACAAATGTTAATCTTTGTGGCCAATGGTAGGTGGTTCTCTTAAATGCTCCTTTGCTTGCTTCCTTCCTTACAGGCATGGCTACCACATGTTCCTAGGTAAGGTGGAAAACTTCTTCAACCAATGGTAGGCCTTCATCATTTGAGCACTAACGCTTTCCTCCTTGGGATCCTAATTGGTTTCCATGTGTCCAACTCTAGGCTTTGTTAAAGCCTTCTCTTCTTTTTCATGCGCTCCTCTGTTAGAAAGACTATGTAAACTGTTGGATTAAAAAATAATGGCTCGCAAGCCTTAGCACCTTCAATGTGTTTGATTTGAGGTGGAAGATGAGTGTTAACTATAAATAGAAGATCTAATGGTTGATGTGGCTTATGAGCTTATATGCCTTACCTTTGAAGCTCTTTCCTTTAGATTGAAAGCAGGAAGGGCCTTTTGACTACCTTTCTTGGCTTGTCCTATATTCGATTGATTTTCCTTTTAAGTGAAGTGGTGTTGTAGGAAAAATTCGCTACACTTCCATTTGCACATAATTAGTCTCTTACATAATTCAAATTTAACAAGCTTTTTGTAAGTATTTTAGAAGATCTATGGGATAGTAGATCATCCCTAAGGCTCTCTGAGCATCTTTAGTAGTGCCGTGTAGCCCCTATGGGCCAACCCTTTTTGTTTTCTTCCACTGGAATTTAATTAGTTACCTATACTCCGTTCAGGCAACGTATTCGCTCCAAAAGATCAAAATCTTAAGATTTTGATCTAAAACCCTTTGGCTCACTTTTATCTAGAAGTAAATTTGCCACCCATAACAATGTTAGGTGATGGATTCATCACTTGTTTGCACAATCGTAGGTCGCATTAGCAGCTCAACCTCCAACCTGTCTAATTTACCCTTATGCACTTTATTGTCATTAATGATAACCCCTCTCTCTACCTTCGTCTCCTATCAAACTATATTTGTAACAATAATGAATTTGCCAACTATAAAATTTTTAGACGATCGATTTGTCACTGGTACTACTACATCCATTTCAAGGTTAAAATTTGATTTTCTTTATAGATAAAATGGGACCTAACTATGCCAATTAGGAAGCCTTACACTTCATGATGTTTGGCACGCTCCCAAAGTCTGATCCACCTTTTATCTTGTATATTTTGCATATTTTAGTGTATTTTCCAACTAAAAATATTCTAATGTTGGAATACATTACATCATTTGGTTCCTTACTAATGTACCTTCATGGGGTACATATTTAGATTAGGATTATATTAGGAGATAAATAATTTATTAGAGTGAATTAATAAATGCACAAGTGTTAGAATGTGCAATGATGTAAATGTGCATGTAGTCCACATGTACATGAGTCTTAGGGTTGAGTGAGAGGCAAGGAATCTATCTTTCTATATAAAGACCTCATTGTGAGTGACAATATATACAAGAAAGGAGTAGTGGAGTGCATAGAGTAGTGTAGTAGTAGTAGTCACAATGTAGCTCCATTTTGATATCATGGAGGAGTTGTAAACTCCATGATAGGAGCATTGTAATTTTTGTGAGCTTTTTTATATGAGTATTTCTAGAGCATTGTATCAAGTTTTCTATCATATTTTCATGCATGTTAAGTTTTATTTATCATAGTTATAATATTGCATGCTTATTTTTATACTTGTGATCATATTTTCTTTAAGGCTCCAAAAACTAACATCTAAGAGGCATATTCATCAAGTGGTAGATTCAAACACAAGTGATGTATTCGTGATAACCATTGAGACACGTAAGTATAACCTCTTACTCCTATTTTGGTTGATAGCATAAACTATTTGCTAATCTGACTTACACTTTTCTTTATTTTGTCTTTAGATACTCTCATGTAAAAAAGGAAAATAAAAAAGAATCTCTAGTTTAATTTTGCATTCGTATTTCTATTCCTTAGGTATTTAATCATAAAACTGTTGTAGTTTTTGCTTTAGGATAGTTTGTGTGTTTTACATATTTCTTACATCCTTGCCTTTTAAGATAAAGAAAAATAAAACTTTCATTTCTTATAACATCTATTTAAGTTGGCACTCATCAAATTGTAATTGAATATAGGATAACATCTTGTATTTTGCACTTTTGTCTTCACACTACATTGCATTTTCATCTTGCATATTAGACTCTAGGATAGAACAAAACCTAGGTGTTTATCAAAACTAAACACATCAAACTAGATTTAGGGAAATATTTAAGCCCTTGGTGAACCCAAACCCCTCGCCAAAGATAATAGCCTATAGCGTAATAATGACAAGTTGTTGGAAATTTGAGCATGTTTTGTTGTCATTGATGTCAAGAGGTTTGTTGATGGAATTAATGTCAAAAGGTTTTGATGTCCCTATGTGCAAGAAGGCAAGTGAAAAAGGATAATATTATAATATTTTAATATTATAATATGTTGGCCATCAGGGCCTCTAAAAGGAGATTGGATAATGCATTGGCCAAAGGGTTTATCAAAGTGTTAAGCATATTATTTAATTAATTAAATTTAACCATAAGGTTAAATAAATAATTAATTAATATTTAACCTAAGGTTAAATATTAATAAAAATAATATTTAATTTTAAAGTGCCAAAAATTAAATTGCATGAGCGCCGACGTCTAAAATAAAGGAGGAGAAATATATAAATAAGGCTAAGGTTTTAGCCTAAGTGATGGAAATGCATTCGAAGAGCCTCTGAATCAAAGCATAGCTCGTGCGACGCGATCGAAAGGAGAAGACAAGGCTTGTGCATTACGTGGGGTAGCATTTGGTCAAAGGGAAGAGGGGGTGTGTCCCCACTCATCCAAGGTGGCAGCCGAGCTGGCAAGCAAGGCTTGCATAGCGCGTAGCAAGGGAGAGGTCTTGTGTTTGAATCGCGTGGAGGAGCTTTTGAAAGTGGCGTGTGGTTTCTATTTTATCGCCGATGGTAGACATTAAGGAGGAAGACATGCGCATTATAGTCGTGTGGCTTGGCTAGCCCACGTGGTAGCCTTGCCAAGGCTAAGGCGCGGGGCCAAAAGGTGTCACGAGTTAGACTCCCGATGGTAGGCAACAACGACAAAAAGGGAGATTAATTTTTGTTGAAAAATTAACTTTGCCCTAAGGTCTAAGGTATGTGCTAGGGAGTTATAAGGTGTTTATAATTAATTTTATTTTTGCATTAAAAGGAGGTATAAGGTGATTTCCTTTTGAGATAGAAATTAAGGTTGATTTCTTTGTTAATGCATTAAGACAAAAATTAAAAGTGGAGGTTTTATTTTGGAAATGCATTAATACAAAGTTAGGAGATATAAGGTGTATGTGATTTATTTTGCTTATGTAATTGGTCAACTTTGTTGATGGAATTTGGCTTGCAAAGTTAGGAGAAATAAGGTGTAAAAGTGATTTGATATTTTATTTTTCTGTATGGTAAAATATCTTTTGAGAAGAGAGTTCATTGAGAAAGCATTTTGATAACTAACCTTGAAAAGTGGCACATAGAAAGGTGGTTGGTTATAAGACAGGTTTTGTGGATAATTCTTCATCAAGCAAATAAGAGGTATGGGCAAATCATATTTTGTCTTAAAGTGATTGGAATGAGTGTGTGAAACATAAGGTGGAGTGAAAAGGATTGTTTGATAAGCATTGTTGGAAATGTATGAGCAAGTTTTGTGTACCTCATTGTTGAATGGTTTTGGAAATCTTTGAGATAGGTTTTGAGTGATATTAAAGTGAATGTGCAAAAATTAGAAATCATATTTGTGAAAGTGACAGAATAATAATTGAGTAGAACATATTGAGCTTTTGATAGAGTACATCATTCTCTATATGTTCCAAAGGTTAAACGAATTTTGAATAGAATATGTCTAAACTGCTTCAAGTTAACGAAATTAATTTGAAGATTAGACAAAGCATTTGATAGCATTGTGTGCAAGATTTAATATTGATTGAGCATATCTTATGAGTTATTTTGAGGATGTATTTGAGAAGTTTGAGCAAGTCTTTGTGAAGGCTTGAGGACAGAGTTGAGCAAGTCTTTGTGAAGGCTTGAAGGTAGAGTTGAGCAAGTCTTTGTGAAGGCTTGAGGATAGAGTTGAGCAAGCTTTTGTGAAAGCTTGAGGATAGATTTGAGCAAGTCCTTGAGGGGACTTAAGGACAAATTTGAGCAAGTATTTGAGAAGGCTTGAAGGTAGATTTGAGCAAGTCTTTGAGAAGGCTTGAAGGCAGATTTGAGCAAGTCTTTGAGAAGGCTTGAAGGTAGATTTGAGCAAGTCTTGTGAAGACTTGGAATAACATTGAGAGCAGGTTTGATTACTGATTTGTTCAAGATTTGTGTTAAGGCTTGAGGCAGATTTGAGATAGAGGTTGGTGCAAATTTATGAGTAGATTTGTGCTAGACCTGATACAGATTTGAGAGTAGGATTTGGAGGTGATAGAGAAGAGGACAATAGTCTCTAGTGGATAGAGATCCATTAGCCAGGGTAGTGAGGATAAAGGTCTTCTATGGAGAGAGATCCATAAGCTAGAGTAGTGGGGGCAGAAGTCTTCTAGAAGATCATCAGCCAGAGCAGAGGAGAAAGAGTTCTCCTATGGATAGAGTTCCATGAACCAAAGCAAGGGGAAAGAGTTCTCCTATGGAGTGTGATCCATGAACCAGCTAGGAAGATAGAGTTCTTCTATGGAGAGAGATCCACAAACCAATTGAGGAGAAAGAGTTCTCCTAGATCAAGTTCCATGAACTAGAAAAGGGGAAAGAGTTCTCCTATGGAGAGAGATCCACAAAGTAAGAGCTTAGGGGATTGGTGTCTCCTTTGGATAGAGGTCCATAAACATTGTAATAGGGAAGTGATTCCCAAGATATTTGTTGAGAAAATTTTAGTAGAAATATTTTCTTCGTGGAGTAGCCCACATTGGGTGAACCACATTAAATTGGTGTCTCTATTGTGTGTGATGATTTGTGCATTGCTTTAATTACTATTGTTGATATTGCCATTGATAATATTGGATAATATTGTTTGGAAAGAAAAGTAAAAGTTGGTCTTATACTGTTCACCCCCTCTTAGTATAATCCTGTGTTCTTCAATTGGTATCAGAGTGGGTTCCTTCAAAAAGTTTAATAGCTTGAAGGAAGAGTGTACAAGAACACAGATGGCATCTCAAAGTGGATCATCAACAAATAAGGCACCATTGTTCGATGGGAACAATTATACCTTCTAGAGCGTAAGAATGAAGACTTACATGATGGCACAAGGATATGAGACATGGCAAGTAGTTGAGGATGGATACACACCTACAACTAGTCCTCCCACAGATAAATATGGTAAGCTCCTACATCTATATAATGCAAAAGCAATGAATGCAATCTTGGGTGGATTACGTGAAGCAAAATTTGTAAAAGTTATGCATTGCACATCAGCAAAAGAGATATGGGAAAATTTGAAGAAAGCATATGAGGGAGATAAAAAGGTCAAGATGGCAAAATTGCAAAATCACAAGAAAATATTTGAAGACTTGAAGATGAAATATGAGGAAGATATTGCAGCATACTTACTTCGTGTGGATGAGGTTGTTAACTCCATGTGGGGACTTGGTTTTAAAGTTGAAGAATCTGATGTTGTTCAAAAGGTTTTAAGGTCACTTCCTATGAGGTATGATGGAAAAGTTTCAGCCATAGAAGAAACAAGAGATCTTGAAAATCTGACTTTGGATGAGTTACATGGAACACTCACAACTTATGAGATGAGATTAGTAAAGGATCCTATCCTGAAGAAAGAGGTAACCTTCAAAGCAACAAAGAAAGCAAAGGATAAGAAACCTGATTCAAGTGATGAGTCAACCAGTGATGAGGAAGCTAACTATGGTAGAAGGAACAAGAAGGACTCAAGAAAGCACAAAGGTATGAAAATAGTAAAGTGTTTCAATTATGGTAAATATGGTCACTATGCATCTAACTGTACAGAAGCTGAAAGTAGTAGCAGTGAAGAGAAACAAGATCATAAGAAAAGGGAAGCAGGAAAATCCAGGTATGAGAAGAAAAATAGGGATAGACAAAGCAAGCATGGAAATAAGTTTTTCCAAAGGCATAAGAAGAGTTTCTATGTGGACAAGATAGGCAAGGTTTCAAGTGATAGTGATGGAAGATCCTCAGATAGTGAAGAAGAAGAAATTATCTTCTTGGCAATAGAGGAAGAAGGAAGTGCTCCTATTGAAGATAAATCTAAAAAGTATGAAGATGCTCTTGAAGACAAAGAAGTAGAGAAAGAATCATAAAATGAAGAGGAAGGAGTAGTAGATCTAGAAGTTGAGATTATTTCTACTCTTAAGGAATTAAGAAAGGTTAGAAAGCATAATTCAAGACTCAAGGCTCAATTTCAAGAATGTGATGAAGAAAAAGGAAAGCTTATACAAGATCTGACAAACTCAATAGCCAAGACAAGGAGATTTAAAGAAAAGTTAGAGGTAAAAATCTTAGAATGTGAAATATTAGAGCATGAGGTTGGTTCACTAAGGAAGGAAGTGAAAGAGTCTAAAGACAAGCTACACAGGTTTGGGAGAAGCTCAAAGACCTTGGATAAGATTATCAATGCACAAATACCTTCATCAAATAGAACAAGACTTGGTTTTGAAGAAGGACAAGGAAAGCAAGAAGAGGAGTCAAGCTCAAGCTCCAAAGAAGAAGAAGCTTCAGAAGAAGAAAGTGAAGGAGAAATTGAAACTTATGAGAATAAGTTGAAAAATAGAAGTTTCACCAAGAGAGGAAACAATGCACAAATAAGGAACAAGGAACATCACAAGGAAGAAAGGACTAAGAGACCAATGGGTCCAAGGCAAGATTTCTTCAAAGGATGTTGCTTCTCATGTAATAGGTTTGGTCACAAGGCTATGCAGTGCAGGACACATGGAAAGAGGGAATATGGTTTCACTAAGAGAAATTTTAGAAATGGGCATCTCTTTCAAGGGTATTGCTACTCTTGTAATCATTTTGGTCATAAAGCAATTCATTGCAGGGTTCATGATAGGAATGGGTATGGCTTCACCAGGAGGAACTTCAAGATATTTGCACCTTCTAGGAACCACAACATTAAGTGTTATAAGTGCAATAATGTTGGGCATAAGGCCAAGTGGTGTAGAACAGAATTTCCAGGGACAAGCAAGAACAGGGATACTCAAAAGAATCAAAGGATGAATATTGAGAAAGAAGGTGGACAAAGAAAAAGAGCATTGTATGCTGGGAGTAGAGATACTCCCACCCCAAAATTAATCACCTCAAGGAGAGGAGGTGGGGAGGGGGTTGAGCTAAGAGTCTTATCTTTAGCCCCAAAGGAGTCCCTTTGCCATTGATGTCAAAGGGGGAGAGATTTGAGTTAGGGGAGAGCATTCAGTTAGGGGGAGCAGTTTCTCAGGGGGAGCAGATTTGGAAAAAGGAAAAAGGATTGGTTAAAAAAAAAGGGTGTTGCCATCAATGACAAAGGGGGAGATTGTTGGAAATTTGAGCATGTTTTGTTGTCATTGATGTCAAGAGGTTTGTTGATGGAATTAATGTCAAAAGGTTTTGATGTCCCTATGTGCAAGAAGGCAAGTGAAAAAGGATAATATTATAATATGTTGGCCATCAGGGCCTCTAAAAGGAGATTGGATAATGCATTGGCCAAAGGGTTTATCAAAGTGTTAAGCATATTATTTAATTAATTAAATTTAACCATAAGGTTAAATAATTAATTAATTAATATTTAACCTAAGGTTAAATATTAATAAAAATAATATTAATTTTGAAGTGCCAAAAATTAAATTGCATGAGCACCAACATCGAAAATAAAGGAAGAGAAATATATAAATAAGGCTAAAGTTTTAGCCTAAGTGATTGTAATGCATTCGAAGTGCCTCCGAATCAAAGAATAGTTCATGCGACACGACAAGAAGGAGAAGACAACGCTTGCACATTTTATGGGGTAGAAGTTGGTCAAAGGGAAGAGAGGGTGTGTCCCCACTCATCCGAGGTGGAAGCCGAGCTAGAAAGCAAGGCTTGCACAGTACGTAGCAAGGGAGAGGTCTTGTGTTCGAATCGCATGGAGGAGTTTTTGAAGGCGACGCATGGTTTTTGTTTTATCATCGGTGGTAGACCTTAAGGAGGGAAACGTGCACTTTATAGTCATGTGGCTTGGCTAGCCCACGTGGTAGCCTAGCCAAGGCTAAGGCGTGGGGCTAGCAGGTACCACGAGTTCGACTCCCGGTGGTAGGCAAAAAAAAGGGGGATTAATTTTTGTTAAAAATTAATTTTGCCCTAAGGTCTAAGGTATGTGCTAGGGAGTTATAAGGTGTTTCAAATTAATTTTATTTTTGCATTAAAAGGAGGTATAAGGTGATTTCTTTTTGAAATAGAAATTAAGGTGGCTTGTTTTGTTAATGCATTAGGATAAAAATTAAAGTGGAGTTTTTATTTTGGAAATGCATTAATACAAAGTTAGGAGATATAAGGTGTATATGATTTATTTTGCTTATGTAATTGGTCAACTTTGTTGATGGAATTTGGCTTGCAAAGTTAGGAGAAATAAGGTGTAAAAGTGATTTGATATTTCATTATTCTGTATGGTAAAATATCTTTTGAGAAGAGAGTTCATTGAGAAAGCATTTTGATAACTAACCTTGAAAAGTGGCACATAGAAAGGTGGTTGGTTATAAGACAGGTTTTGAGGATAATTCTTCATCAAGCAAATAAAAGGTATGGGCACATCATCTTTTGTTTAAAGTGATTGGAATGAGTGTGTGAAACATAAGGTGGAGTGAAAAGGATTGTTTGATAAGCATTGTTGGAAATGTATGAGCAAGTTTTGTGTACCTCATTAATTGAATGATTGAGTAAAATTATTGAGCATTAGTTTTGATTGATATTTTAAATGAATGTGCAAACATTAGAAATCATATTTGTGAAAGCGATAAAATTAATGATTGAGTAGAACATATTGAGATTTTGATAGAGTACATCATTTTCTATATGTTTTAGAGGTTAAAGATTTTGAGAAGAATATGTCTAAAGTTCAAGTTAGAAATTAGTTTGAAGATTAGACAAAGCATTTCATAGCATTGTGTGCAAGATTTGAGATTGATTGATCATATCTTGTGAGCTATTTTGAGCATGTTTTTGAGAAGTTTTGAGCAAGTCTTTGAGAAGGCTTGAGAGCAGAATTGAGCAAGTCTTGGTGAAGGCTTGAAGGTAGAGTTGAGCAAGTCTTTGAGGAGACTTGAGGACAGAGTTGAGCAAGCTTTTGTGAAAGCTTGAGGACAGAGTTGAGCAAGCTTTTGTGAAAGCTTGAGGACAGAGTTGAGCAAGATTTTGTGAAATCTTGAGGATAGATTTGAGCAAGTCTTTGAGGGGACTTGAGGACAGAGTTGAGCAAGTCTTTGAGAAGGCTTGAAGGTAGATTTGAGCAAGTCTTTGAGAAGGCTTGAAGGTATATTTGAGCAAGTATTTGAGAAGGCTTGAAGGCATATTTGAGAAAGTCTTGTGAAGACTTGGAACAACATTAAGAGCAGGTTTGATTACTGATTTGTTCAAGCTTTGTGTTAAGGCTTGAGGTAGATTTGAGACAGAGGTTGGTGCAGATTTGTGAGTAGATTTGTGCTAGACCCGAGACAAACTTGAGAGTAGGATTTGGAGGTGATAGAGTAGAGGATAACAGTCTCTAGTGGATAGAGATCCATTAGCCAGGGTAGTGAGGACAAAGGTCTTCTATGGAGAGAGATCCACAAGCCAGTGCAGTGGGGGCAGAAGTCTTCTAGAAGATCACCAACCAGAGCTGGATAATATTGTTTGGAAATAAAAGTAAAAGTTGATCTTATACTGTTCACCCCCTCTCAGTATAATCTCGTGTTCTTCACAAGTTAGTAGTAAGGTTCTCTCATCCAAGTGTGGCTAGCCCTTGAAGGAAAACTTGAAGGCCAGTGCCTCCATGCACCTTTTGGTGATCAACATCTTTGGTGAACTTGATGTGAAATACCATGTAGGTCCAAAACCCTTTGACCTAGAACCTTATCTTTAATCAACATAAAATTTACTACACTTTAATTAAGATCATTTAATCTTGTTTGCATAGTGTAAATCACATTAAACAAAGATAACAAGAACATAATCAAATTGTTAGTCCTATTGGGGGAAGGTTAACAACCTCTTGAATAAACCGTCTTACAAGCCTTGAGGGTTATTTATCCTAATAAGTATACTAGGTGGGCTAACGAGAGTCATAAGGTGGGTTGTTCTCATTGGGGATATAAGGATTATAAAAATATCTTCTCTTTCTTCTCTAAGCAACTCTAAAAACAAAACATAATAAAAATGATATCCCCATTTCTTTGACCATGTCTAAACCTCCTTATATTACTTGGAATGTTGTGTGACAATTAGTGCAAAATCCAAGTGCTTCATATGAAATTCTAGAGAAGCAACCCATGATTGAAAACCCAACATTTGAGGAAGAAGAGGAATAAAATCCTCCTTTTGAAACCCTTTCTCCTATTCACAATGAACAAGGGGAAGTAGTTTTTAAATCCATGGACCATCTAGCTACTTTCCTACAAGGAAAATGGAAGCCATGCAATCCATCTTAAGGGTGGATGACATGCATACTTATACTCCAACAAAACCTCTATTAGAACTTTCATAGCAACATAGATTTAATTATAACAAACCACCAAATCAACCTGATATATATATATACACAAGTAGATTCACAAAGAGTCTCAATATTATTTTTAACATTCTCAAGGCTTCACCACATTTGATTTTATTATCATTGTAGACGATACTCAATGGATAAGAATGGTCAATATACCATATTTTTTAAGGTTCACCTTACTAAACCTCACTATTTAGAAGGATGCCAAAGTGGTCCTCCCACCTTTCCTATACCCTCATCAATATAGGACAATTTGACCACAATGTAGGGATTATCCTTTAAGGCCCATAACACTTAAAGGGAGATGCCAATTCCCTAACCTATCCATAAGCTCGTATATGTAGGTTATTCTAATATAAAGCCTTGGTGCTTAGTTACCACACCTCCGTGGGATAACTAAGATCATCACCATTCACCTGGTAATGAGCATGGTTACCTAAACCTTACTATTTAGTGTACCACCACAACTTTCTTGTAATTTATTCCATTAAATCAAAGTTGTAGAAAACCTATCCTCATCGTTCAAGGTGTATCAATCATGAGAATTTGACTATTGCATCACCACAAATCCTTCCATATTTATGAGTGTATAGCTATTACATCATCGTAACTCCTTTCAGGATTGGGTTCATTCTATGAATCAAGGTCCTAAAATAAGAGGTCTAGTTCAAAGCCCAAGAACCCCTCCCAAGATTCATCCTTAACATCTCTCTCACGATTAAGTAAATAAAGTGCTATAACAAAAATAATGAGCATAGTTATAACACAATGCTAAATCTAAAATGAAATAGCTCATACATAACCACATTAAGCTAGTGCAAAAGAAACATCTATCTAGATTTTAAAGCATGAGAAAAGTAATCATAATGTTAACTTCTAACATAATGCTAACATAAAGCATCCACTTAGTTTAAAGCAACCTCATTAGATCAAGCTAGCATATAGATTTCCATTGCTTTTCATAATGACAACTTCTTTTAAAGAGATCAATACTAATTCATTTCTTTATTCCATCATTGCACAAAATCCATATATCTTCTTGCACTTACAAATAGGCTCCAAGCCTTATTAGTAATGAAATAAAGATAACCAAGTTTTACATTCCAAACTTTACATTTACATAGCAACATTTCCTTCCCAAATATACTAGAGCAAGTCCACCCAAAAGTCCTCTACACCATATTCTTCTCACGATCTTCTTCATGAAGGAATCTCCTCGGACTTAAGAGAAACTAAGGGATCAAGACAACTCTTAATGCAATGCAACTACAATGCTCAATGCATAAAGGCAAGCAACCATGCAATTACAAATTAAACAACCAAGGAGAGAATCCCATACTTCTCTCCCTCTAATGATTTCCCTACCTACTCAAGTCTTAGGAAATCATTAGAATATTCTCCAAGAATCAAGGCTCCTTCCTTATTTTATAATCTTACATTATTTAGCCATTGGAAAATAAAAAGGTCCCTAACTTTCTCTACAAAATAAATAAGAACACTATTATTTTAATATAGACTAAAGTCTTATAATTAAAAATAAACCATTTAAAGCAAAGCTTATAATCACACTTTTATTCAATGCTATTCTATTGGAAGGAAATCCAAATTAATTCTTTAAGAAAAACAAACCATTATCTTCTCTATAAAGAACCTGAGCGCCACTCCAAAGAAGGTGAATCACATACACAAAACAATGGCTACTCCACAAGAAAGCATTCTAAAAGGTAGGCACTCCCTTAAGGAAAAACACAAGAGGCAATCAAACATGTGCTAAACTTCCTCTACACTACAGTCTACCATGGGTGCTAGCTCCCTATGTAGGAGACAACAACAAGGTAAAAGGCACTACCAAAGTCCCTTTGTACATAACATAGGCAACCACGTAGTCTAAGCTACTCACTGTCAACTTTTGATACCACATACAATGGGAGATACTAATCACAAGATGCAAAAATAAATAAAGTAAATATACGAGATGATTGAAATATGCTATAAATAGAAATCACCAAAAATATTACAATAGTATCTATGGAGGAAATGGACACTCCATAATATAAGTTGCTGCTCCATTAATGAGCTCTAATCTTATAGCTCAAACACACTACCCTACTACCTATCTACCACACATTGATTGTGATACTATGACTTCTATATATATCTTCTACATCTATGGCCATTATATAGGAAGATAAGTTTATTGGGCAACACTCTATCTAGTTGTACAAGTGGATACCTTGCACATTGCAACTTGCACATTGACACTTGTGCATTTATTACATTGCATAAAGTAACTAGATAACTTTCCCCTAAAGTAACCTAATGTCCTAAGTATGTACCAAGGAAGGTACATTTACATGACCCAAATAATGTAATATACTTTATTTCTAACACCCCCTGTATTACAATATTTGGGTATTGAAGACTTTAGTCTTCAATGTGGATCTTCTTCAATTCGATGGCTTTTAATTGGATCTTCATCTTCAAAATGATCTTTGGCTTATTTAGATTCACCATTGTTGTCTTCTATCCATCCACCTTCATTGGTCTCCTTGTACGTATCTTTGTTTGATTCTGAGTATTGATGGCTAAGTAGAGCATGGTGCACTCATCCTCCCATCTTCTTGATTTTGATTCTTCTATGCTTGGCTCTATGCTTACTGGTTCTTCATTTTTATCAACTTGTTCCTTTGGAAATATGTTAGTATCATTTTGCAATATCATAGTATCTTGTGAGATTTCCATTGAATCTAGGATGTATGTATTTCCATGGATTGACCCCGTTGCTTCAATTTCACCTTGATTCATGATGAGACATATATTGATTTCATCCATATATTCAAATTTGATCATATAATTATATTCTACCAACTTGCTTACCAAAATGAGATTGAATATTAATCCAGGAACACACAATACATTTTACAGTAGAATATTTGGAAATGATTTGCTAGCTGTTACACATCCATATCCACGTATAGGATAAGTTTGGCTATCCACAATGTTTAGTATGTAGCCATTGGTATCTTCTAGACAGTCTAACCATTGTAAATTTCCTATCATATTATGACTAGCTCCAGAGTCAATGTACCACATATTTTCATGTTTTATAGACTGGTTTATATTGGAGCAAATTCCACATTCATTATATGATATTCTTGAAGAAATGAGATAGGATTTTCTTATGACTTCCTATTAGGATATATGATCTCTAATAGAAGTATATAAGCTTGATTTGATAAAACCTATATTAATCCTTGATTCTTGTAGGCTTCCTCATGTCTCCCTAGTAATGAGAATGAGTACTTATAAGGATTTTTAAGTTATGTAGATATCTTATATATTGCTAATGGATTTGCAACTTGATAAACAATAGATTCTGATATTACCAAGTTTTGTAGAATACCTTATGACTCCCTCGTATGATTTTGGACAAGATATAAAGTGCTTTTGTAAGTTATAGTTCAATATTGGTTGATTTTGTAAAGTTTTATAAATGCTAAAATCAACTTCTACTGTCCTTATTGCTCCTATTGAACTAAACACGTTTTCTAGATTTCAAGAGGTTTTGATGCTAGATCTTTTGTCTCTATTTGAGAATATTTGAGACAAGTACATATTATAATTTCCAACCTTTATATGTTTTTGATAAACCTCTTATAATGGCACTTTGAGATATGATTTCAAATTTTCTAAGTTCCAATAAATCAATTTGTAGTAGTAGACCTTATGACTCCCAAATTTGAAAAATTAGAAAAGATAATAATATTTGCAAAGTATTAAATGATTCAACCTAAGTAGAAGACCTTATATCTCCTAGGTTAGTTTGCAAATAGTATTTTAATTTTTGGTAAGTTATCTCCTATGTCTTTTGTTTTCTCAACATTAAAATTAATCCTTAAAATTATAACCTTATATCTCCTATGTTTGAAAGCAATATTTATGAGATATTTTTCTTACCTTAGCCCCTTGACTTCACACTTGAATGGCGTTGGTTTTGATTGAAATAAAATAGTCCTTTACGTACCCTTTCTACGATGCTTGACTTGACAAGTCTGTATGACCAAGTGTGGTATGGCTATCGGGCTACCTCTTCGATGCTTGGAGAGTAGATACTGAATTTCTTCAATGGAGTCTTAAATGCTCCTATGCTCTCCTTCCATGCTGTGCTTAGAAAAATATTGATTGGACTACGCTTTTCTCTCCACTTCACACTACGAACATCGAATGTGAATTATATCCTTTATATAAGGGTAGTCATTGATGGACAAGTGATAGCTGCATTTCTTGGAAGCATTGTCACTTCTTCTTGTAACGCTACTGCATCAACTGTTACTTCTTTGTAACGTATTCACCTTGCTTTGGGCACTCACGTTCATATCTTGAGCGTTAGAGATATGATAGCCATTAGGGAATAATATGCCAAGTGGAACTCAACCCTCTTGCATGGGATTTTCTATGTAACACCTCCAATAAGGAGATTATAAATCCAATTATCTTCCTCCTTAGCTTACTTTGGTTTCTTGAATAACAAGCAACATATTTTCTTTTGCAAGTAATTTATGATCTACCTTGGAGCTTCAAAAAAGGATGAGGTAGCTCTCTTGCTTCCCTTTTTTGATGTTATTCCCAACGTAGCATCTAATTTCCTTCTTTGTGCTTATACATTCGTTGTGCTCCTTGTTCACATTGATAGAGGTGAAGCTTGATGCGTCTGAACATTGGATGTGCTCTATCCTTTTTTTTTACTTAGATAGCTTCTTCTCCTTGCTGTGGTTTACGTAAATGTTTGTGATAGATTTCCTTTGGCTTACGTAAATAAATTTGGTAGACTTACTGTTATTTATGTATAAGCTTCCTTTGTCTGCAGGTCTGATCTTGGAGATAATGCCCTTTTAGTGTTGGAGAATGCTTGATCCTTTGGCCCTTCTTTTGGCTACCTTTTTTCCTATACCTATTGTGCCTATTGTGGCACATTTAAATCTACTCCTTTTCTTGCGTTTGATGTATTGTAGAAGTGCAACACCATGTAACCTTAACATGTATATAGAACCTTTTTATTGCACCTTTTTCTTGCACTCTTTTGCAGGTTTGAAATTTTTATTTTTGTAGTAGATTAATGAGTGCAAAATTAGGGTTTTAAGGATGTTTCTTTGGCTAGACTCCTTACTCTTTTGCTTGGATGATTGATGGTGTATCCAAGCCTTGTAAATGTTGTAGAACATAAGCTTTCTTTTAGTTGCACTAATTCTAAGTGCTTTGAATTTGAGACTCACCAAGTTTCAATATTTGAAGCTTCTTTTTGGTTAGTTTTTCTTTGCTTGTACTAACCAATTTTGATGGCTTATATTGGCTACTATGAGTTGTAGGTTTTTGTGCTTTAAGAGTATCTTTAAACACTTGATTTAAACTAGATTTTGTAGCCTTTATTTCAAAGCACAAAAATAATTTATTTTGAGACTAATAATAGTGCAAATGAATCTAACAAATTCTACTTTTAATGCACTAACAGATTACACCTTATCGCTCCAATCTACTCTCAAGAAAATGCACTTGATCAATTCACTGCAACTAATCAAGAATAATCTGAAATGAACATTCAATATTTATTCTGTAAATTTCTTATAAGCAAGAGATTAGGAGATAGTCTTCTTTTTCTTTCTAAAGTAGATAATAGGCTAGTTGATAAATTATTAAAATTTTAAAATCTAATCAACTCCTAATGTGCAAATGAACCATTATTTTTGCACACTTGAAGACTGTAATACAAATATCCTTTTTGCAACTTTAATAAATATGAAGGTGCTTTAATAAATCTGATAAGTAATCCAATGAATGAATCTACTTGCACCGATAGTTTCTTACTTTTTTCTAAACACTTTTGTAGCTCCTTTTCTTATTCTGTAGAGGATGTAGATCATGGTGCCTAAGATCACCAAGTTGCTGCCTTGATTAGAATCTAACAACTCTTTGTAGAATGTTTTGAACAACTCCTTCACAAAATTGATGGTCTCAAACTTTATTTCACGAGCCTAGGGTTTGGTGACTTTGATCTCCTCTTGTAATATCCTCATTCTGCTGTAGATTTGGAGAAGTTGGTATCTTTGAAGCAGTAACCTCTTACTGTAGGAGGTAATATTCAAATATCCTGGATTTGATAAGCTTATTATGTCTTCAAGTCTTCTTGTTGAATTCTGACTTCAAGCAGGATCTTCTCAATATTCTAAATGTCTAGAGGTCTTCACTAGATTCTTCTTCTGCTTGTATTTGGCACTCCTTTCCAAATTCTCCTCCTCTTGGGCTTATTTTCGGATGGTGATAATTGTACCAAGTCCTTCACTATCAGGGGTTTCTCCTTGGTAGTGGATTTCTCTAGTGAGTTTTCCTTTTATGATTTATTTAGCAAGGCTCTCCTAGCCTTTTAATGGATGCTCATCGAGACGTTATCAAGGTCTTTGATATTGTAGCTTTTTTTGGTCTTCCTAGAGATCTTATCTTTAAGATTTTACTTCTAGAATTGTTGGCATTAAGATCTTCTTCTGGTTCTCTGATTCTACTGCTTCTAGATTCAAGCAGGACTCTCCTTGTCCTTCTTCTTCTTCCTATCCTAGAAGTTCTTCAATAAGATCTCCTACTGATCTCTTTTGCTTTGGATTCTGGATTGATTCTGAAGAGGCTTTTCTTCCTAACTTTTTTGTAGGAAGCTTTCTCGACTTACTGGATCTCCTTTACCTGTAATAAAAAATATTAGTACTGAAATCTACTTTTGAATTAGATCCTCTCCTTTGGAATCTTCTTCAAGATTAAAGGCATCTATGACCTATTTCCATATCAAGGCTTTTGTGGTATGTTCTTCAATATCAAGGCTTCTATGGTTTGTTATTCAATATCAAGGCTTCTATGGCTTGTTCTTCAATATCAAGGCTTCTATGGCTTGATATTCAATATCAAGGCTTCTATGACCTTTTCTTTTGGATCAAGGCTTCTATGGAATTTTATTCTAGATAAAGGCTTATATGGCCTTTTCTTCTATATCAAGGCTTCTATGGTATTTTATTCTTATGATCTTCAATATATAAATGGAGATCTCCTGTCTCCAGACTTCACCACGATTCTTTTCCAGAATATTCTTCTGAAGTATTCTCCTCTCTACAACAACTAATATATGCACTATGAAGACACTCCGACCTTTCAACAACGAAGTTGAGGTCTCCTATATTTATATTGTAGGAGATGTCTCAATCATATGAATATTAATTCCCTATAATAAAAGAAAATTTTAGGTAAGTATTTCGAGATCTATGAGCTTCACTAGTTGATTCATCAACCTAGTGGATCAAATGTTGAGTCTCAGTCTTCACGAGTTTTCCTTCAACTTTGTGGAAAGACTCTAGCCCTATGCAATCTTAGTATTTTTGAAATTGATATTTCAGTCCTCACTTGAAAATCTCTCTAGTTCTACCACCTAGACTCTTCTGAGAAAATTTGATAGTGACTGGTCCAATGACGTGTCAGGTTCTCAAAAAAATCATGATCAATAATAATGGTGGTTCCCCTATATACCTACTATGGCTTGATCTATCGTAGCTATGATACCATTGTTAATTTTTTGCGTCCTTACCCTCAGGCTATAGGATCCGCGCCCAGAAGGGGGATGCGAGAAGGATGGGACAATACCTCGGACTGAGAGGCCCTTTGAAGGTCCCGCCTCTCGGGGGAGGAGTATAAGGGTGAATTTTTGACGGATGGTGGGTTCACCAGGAAACTTTTGAGTGGCAGTTTCCACGCCTAGGTTGATAGTGGGTTTGATGTGTTCATTTTTATACTCAATCATTCAACTCCTAGGTTTGGCCAAGATGAATCTAAACTATTCTATCTACCAATGATAATTTAAATGGATACAAAAAATAGGAATGAGTGCTAATAACAGAGAATATGCTAATTAGAATGTGTCATACCTGATTCCGGATGTTTGATGAAGATTCTGAGTTTTGTAGCAGTCCAGATCGCCTTAGTTCATACGTAATCATCTGAGATCAGACAAGATCATTTGATATCTGACGAATTCGTCAGAAACCTGCAATCATAGAAATAGATGTGAAATACCAAATATGCAAGTGCAGAAGCAAAGGACAATGGTAGAAATAACAGCAAACATGCCTAAATAATGGATTCCAATAACAAATAAGGAAATGCAATAGATTTAATGATTGATTTTAACCTTACCATGCGATTATGCTAAATGAGGTGAACTCCAAGATGCAAAAAACATAATAATTCAAGACAATGCAGAAATACAATATGAAAAATGCAGAGAAAGCTAAGGGAATGCAAACTCTGGACTCGGATTGCCCCCAATCTGGACTACAGTCAGGATCGCCTCCAATCGTACGAGATCATCCGTAATCGTCCGAGATCATTTGCCGATCCGAGCTATCTTCGACTACAAAATAGTAGAGTTCCTGCAAGAAAATGCAAAATATAGAACACAGACGATGAGTGCGAGGGAATAAGGAGTTAAATCTGTCAGCTAAGGGGTTCAGGGAAATCAGAATCAAGGGGGTCATGTAGGGTCAGGGGGTAAACTAGAAAATCCTAGTTTATATAGGCTTAGGAAGAGGTTTAAGAGGTTGGGGATCATCCCAATCTGGGAGATCTCCAACAGGGCAATCTCCAACTAGCGAGGACGCGCTTCTGCCCAAGTTGGAGAGGCTATTGAAACAGAAGCTAATTATGAAAATTTGGTTTTGGGACAAAATCGTCTGGACGTTCTGTCCATGATGATTTCGTCAGATCTGGGATGATCTCGTCTAATCTGCGATGATATCATCCAACGGTCAAAACAAATCCTAAAAATGGCACGAAAAACGAGGAAATGGGTAGCAGGCGATTTTGGAGCGGTTTTGGGGTTAAAATTCAAATTTTTATCTTTTATCTTTTACTAAGGTTTTTAACCGTGCCAATTTTAGGGTGCTACATTTTGCCCCCTCTTTAGCGAATTTTCGAAGAAAATGCGTTAAAGACGAGTTTTTCCCATTTTACGAGAAAGCAAAAATGTACTCAATTTTTTAGACGACGATTCTTGGTCGAATCGTACAACTGCTGACTATGGTGCCCCCTCCGTGTTTTTACCCAAATCGAATGTTTGAGGTAAAAATGCGGAAAGGCAAAAATTAAAATGTTGACTTTTTAAATAAAATTAAGAAAATAGGGTAAAACCCTAATTCATTTTTACTGTTCATCTTTACTGTTCCAGAGTTCTGTAGAGAGAAAATGGTGGAGACAACGCACAGAGCGACAGAGGTCCGACGCGGGCTACGGGTAAGGATCTAAGCCTAGTAGATTAGTTTTGATTTTGCTTTGTGCAATTTGTGGATTTAAATTTTGATTATTTGGGACATCGCGGCCGTTTTTAGGCCGTCGACGATGTCTAGACGAAATCGTCCCTAGATCATCGATTTCGTCCGAGGGCGAAATCAACGAATTAGGGGCGATCCCGTTCAACAAGGGGTGATCCCCAAGTTTGTAAAATCGGAGATGAATTCATCCTACAAAGGATGATTTTGCCAAATTTAGGATGATATCATCCGATGGTGGATGATAACATCTTTAACTTGATTTTAAAATGTGTTTAATTTGATTTTACTGATTGGTTATTAATAAATTTTGTTGTTATTGTTTGTTTTGCAGAGGGGATTACTAAAGAGCCGAGAATGGAAATACGATGGACTAAGAGATGACATAGCCACGCTTGACCAGGCAGAGCATGACCGACTAGGACAGGTCGGGCTACAACATGTGGCAGAGATGCCACAAGTACCGACTGACATGGGGCTACTGACGACCCTAGCAGAGAGATGGTATCCGGGGTCGTCCTGCTTTCGGCTACCGATAGGGGAGATGGCTCCCACACTAGAGGACGTATGGAGGATCATGAGGATCCCCATACAAGGATGGCTCATGATGCCTATGGCCAATCAAGGCCAGGCGATGATGAGGCTGACTGGAGACCCGAGCTTCGCCCTGGAGAAGGGCGGGGTGAACATCGAGTCTCTACGGCAGATGCCTGGGGCATCTAGGCTGACTCAAGTTTTGGTAGGGGTGGTAGGTGGCTTACTGTTGTGCCACCAGAGCGGGTGCAGGCTACCATGGCTCCTCTCAGATATAGTCTACGACATGAGAGACCACGGGTACAGATTTGCATGGGGCAGCTTTGTACTCTGCCGCTTGTATAGGATCCTGCATGGGGTCGTATACAAGGGAGGTCGATGTCTGGTCTTGACATCATTGCTACAGGTTTGGTGCTGGGAGCACATTGTGGTACGGAGGCCGGTAGGGCTCCCACTGACAGGGGTTGACCGGGAGAGGCCCCGGGTTTTCTATTGGTGGCTACAGAGAGGGTCACAATGGCGGATAGATCTATCGATGTCTCGAAGGTTGCTAGATGACCTCATCCTAGACCAGATCACCTAGAGGCCATGGTGAGAGCACCCCAGGTGGGCAGAGGATGGGCAGGAGCTGGCTCGCATCAGGCGAGTCTACTGGCTGAGGATGGAGTGGGGAGAGGTAGAGCTCCACCGCTACGATTGGGTACTATGGTAGTTCGGTCTACAATAGGGGATCCCTTCTCTCAGGGATTACGAGTACTCTTAGACTATTCGAGATAGTACTACACTGAGCGGGGCTCCAGACATGCAATGATTCTGGAGTCAAGACGTGGATGATGCCCCCATCCAGCCAGTGGATGGTGATGACGTGGGGTTGCAGATGGCTATGATGCTTGGTACATAGGCATCCACCCTCCTCGGATGATGAGGGCATAGGGTCCGATGCATGTAGTTGTGCGATGGATGGGGAGGCGATGCCAGGCTGCCATTGAGGCAGCATGGGGTCATGATAGGAGAGAGCAACGATGGTCCCCATAGGAGAGATGCCAGCAGATGGGTCAGGCTCCATAGAGGCCATGGGAGACAGGGCGGAGGGAGGAGAGACTCCCTTCATAGCAGGGGGAGAGACCACCATCACCTGATAAGGGCAAGGGTGTTGAGGTAGGGGAGAGCAGCGAGACGATGGTTCTCCGAGCTGAGGTTGCCCACCTTCGGGCTCAAGTGCAGACACTACAAGATGAGGCTACATGGCTCAGAGCTCGGGGCGGAGGAGCGAGCACTCGAGATCTGGCATGGTCTATTGCTCAGACCGCATTTTACCAGGGGTTGTACTATCAGGCGGTCCCAGAGGGACAGAGGATATCATTGCCAACCCCCATTGCAGAGCCGATCATGATGGGATCATCGAGGACATCCTCACGATCGATGATGAGGACCCGAGATACGGCCTGGACCTCTATGGGACCACCTCCTCCACGTCAGGGTGGGGGAGGAGATGAGGCTGAGAGCTCGAGGGCTTCTCGAGGCTAGCTACTGTAGAGTGCAGATTTATGATATATTATATATATATATATATATTTTTTTTTTTGAGGGGATTGAGTATGCCAGGGTTTTGATTGTGGCATACCAATCTAGATGATGTAGATAATTGATTGATGATATATATAGATTGTATTTTTGATGATATGACTTGTGTATATGTTGTATTATGATGCTTGAATTGTTGATTCATGTAATTATGTCATTGGAAATAAATTATAATGTTATGTCATGCCATAAAATTTGTAAATGAAATAATCGATGTGCATAAATTGGTTGTTTTGGTGTGATTTTGATGAAAAATAAAAGGGACTTCTAACAATAATTTCAAAGGACATTGTCGTTGTTATAGACCATTTCATGGAGTCGTCGCTCGCTAGGTCGTCAAGCTAGTCCTAGTATAGAAATATTGCTAAAAGTAAAAGAGTGCTTAAGAGACTGTCTTAAGACTTTGTGTTGTGATGATGAAAATGATGATGGTGATAATTTGTTTTCAGATTTTTTTCCACAAAATTATGCATGAAATATATTTAAAAGTGATTTTTGCTAGGCATAAATTCCTAAGTGTGATAGATTTTTGAATAATTCCTTAGAAATTATACCATGGTTGCAAGATGGAATGTTTTGACATAATGACATGAAATAGAATAAGTGTTCGCTCGTTTTGAAGCACAATTGTGTAACATAATGATGTAAGCCATATGTGTTTTTAAAATGGATGGGAAAATAAAATTAGAACAATGGTTTGCGCTAGGCATAGAATTATAGGTATAGACTTATACCATCATCGCGAAATCCAAAGATAAAATAAATATTTTAGTTTTATTGCATGATTGATTTTTGATTTTTGATAGACAAAAAATAATAATATGATGAACATGTTGTTTGCAATCGTTTTGCAATTTTGTGACACAATGTATATAATTGTTTTTATACAAAACAAAATTCTGAAATAAGAGGATAAAATTATTTCGAAAAGAATTACAGAAATATTTTAAATTATCTCAAAAACAAATGTAGGTTTATAAGGGATCCTCATGTGCAAATGTGAGTTCATTACCGATCTTGATTTATCATAATGATACAAAATCTCTCAAATACAAATGTGTGTGCAATTGTATTGTTCATTTACCAATTTTGAGCAAGATAATTTGATACAAGCAATTTGCTTTAACCAAATGAATGTTCGTTAACCATGATTTATATGCATATAACCGTACCAGACTACTTGTGCAAGTTAGATTATCAAGAGCTAGCTAATCCATAAGCCGATATAGGTCTGTACAAAAGAAGGTCGCTAATGTGACAGACATATCACCATGCTAGGAATTACCCAAGGCCAAGCGGGTTGGGCACAAACCACCTGTTATGGGGCTTACCTCACGGTTTTCGAATAATTGAGAATTCCAAGGATTCAAGCTCATTCACCCTTCTTTTCTTTTCAAGGGGTAGGGAAAGGATTTTATTGCATTTTGCTTTTGCTTTTCTCTTTTGCTCTTTTTTCTTTTTCTTTCTTTTTTTGTATTTTTGCTTGATTTTTGAGATAATGCTGAAATATTGCTGTGATGATACAAAATAACATTTTTCTTTTTCTCTTTTTCTTGCATTTTTCTTTTCTTCCTATGCTAGGGATACTTGCTCAGATTAGCTGTAGAGCAAGGGATTTTTATTCTGGGTAGGGGTGAGCTTGTCCTTTTGTCAATTCTCAAAGATTCTAGACCATGTGCATGATAGGATAGCAAGGGAAACTTTTCGCTCAAGAAACCACGTCTACTATGTAGCATGATATTGAATTTGCAATGAAATCATTTTAATGTGAAAAGATATACTTGGTTCAAGTAAATAACAAGATCAGTTCTCTATGCTCAAAATGTTATTTAATGCCAATGTGGACTTTGATATAAGAGAGATTAATAATCATACCAAATAAAATCAAGATATTTATTCATGTGAGTGTGAAAGTGTGGGATTCCAAATAAATGCTCATTTATCCAAAATAATTAAAAATATAACTGCAAATTCCAAGAATTGACAAGTATGAAAAAGATGTTTTTGAAGATTTTGACAATTTTGATGTTTTTGTATTTGATTTTAATTGATGAATTGCAAGAAGAAATATTATTATTGTTCTTTGAAAAATATTTTGATAGAAATGGCTAAAAATGAAACAATATGCAAAATACAGTATATACAAATGATGAAATGATTCAATGTTTTATGCATAGTAGCGTTTGAGATGCATAATGTTCATAGGTTCTTTAAGTTCTTTACCATCTAAGGTAGATAATTTGTATGCTCCCGATCCAAATTTAGCAGTGATGATATACGGTCCAAGCCAGTTGGGCTCGAATTTACCTTTAAGGTCTTTAGTAGCATTAGTATTTTTTTGATTTTCTTTTAAGACAAGGTCGCCGATCTCAAAGGATCGAGGATGAACTTTCTTGAGATATGCTCTCTTAAGCTTGTTTTGGTAGGCACGAAGATGCTCCAAAGCATTGATGCACTTTTCATCTAAAAGTTCCAGCTGACTAAATCTGCCAGCACGATATTCATCCCCTACTTCAGTATCTTGAAGTAGTAGAGCCAAAGAAGGAACTTCTAATTCAAATGGAAAAACAGCTTCAACGCCATAAACCAAAACGAAAGGTGAAGTTCCAGTGGGGGTGCGAACACTAGTTCGATAGGCCCATAAAGCAGGATATAATTGGATGTGCCAATCTCGACCAGATTTATTGACCAGTCTTTTGAGAATTTTAAGTAATGTTTTATTAGATGCTTCTGCTTGGCCATTACCCTGAGGATAATAGGGAGTGGACCAACGATGTTGAATTTTATACTTTTGACATAATTTTTTGACATCTTTATTTTTGAAACAAGTTCCATTATCGGAAATGAGATTGGCAGGAATGCCAAACCTACAAATAATTTGATTAAAAATAAATTTGGAAACTTGCGTTCCAAGTACAAGAAGCTAAAGGCATAGCTTCAACCCATTTTGTGAAATACTCCAGTAGCGGTTATGATAAATTTGTGTCCATCAGATGACACAGGGTTGATTTTCCCAATGATGTCTAAGCCCCATTTTGAAAAGGGCCAAGGAGATGAAATAGCTCTGTAGCTCTTGTGCAGGCGCATGGACAAGGTCAGCATGTTTCTGGCACTTGTCGCAATGGCGCACATAATCATGTGCATCATTCTCCATGGTAGGCCAAAAATATCCTATCCGAAGGAGCTTCTTAGCAATGGCGTTACCACTAAAGTGTCCTCCACAAGATCCATCGTGGGCTTCGCTCAAAGCTGATCTAGATTCTTCTAGATTCAAACATCTTAATAATATGCCTTCAAAAGATCTCCTATACAAGGTATTACCAACAATTACGAAGCGACTTGCTCGTCTACGTAATAATCGGTGTTGGTTGCTAGTATAACCATCAGGGAAGGTTCCATTTTGCAAAAAATTAAATATATCAGTATACCATGGTTCAGGAGTAGTTTCATTGATTAGAAACACATCCAAAGGTTCTAAGCATGATTTGCTTGAAGTGGGTTCCTAGAGTCGATGAATAATGATGGTAGCATATTCATCGTCTAACTCCAAGGGTAAAAGAGATGCAGCTGCAGCCATAGCGTCAGCCGCACGATTGCTAGTTCGAGGAATAGCTTCCAAAGTAACTTGATCAAACAAGGATAATAACTGCAAAACATATGCTTTATATGGGCATAATTTATCATCTCGGGTCTGATAAACATCATTGATTTGATTTATGACAAGTTGGGAATCACCAAAAACTAACAAATTTTTAATTTTCAATGCCAAAGCTGCTCGTAATCCAAGGATTAGAGCCTCATATTCAGCAGTATTATTAGTGCAAGCAAACGTTAGTTTAAAGGACAGAGGGATAAGATGTTTTTGTGGAGATATTAAGATAATACCTGCACCAACCCCACTCATACATCGGGCTCCATCAAAGTATAGGGACCATTGTTCAGGATGGTCTGCCTCTAATTTAAGGCATTCATCGAGAAGCTCAATGATGAGGGGATGGGTAGACTCTAAGGGTGCAACAACTAATTGATCTGCTATGATTTGACCTTTAACAGACTTCTATCCTATAAACGTGAGTTCAAACTTGCTTAGCGCAAGAACCCACTTGGCTGTGCGACCAGATAAATACGGTCGACTCATAAGATATCGCAAAGGGTCGAATTTGGCAATAACATAGGTTTTCTGATTGAGCATATAATGTCATAGTTTTTGTGTAGAAAATATGACTGCAAGACATAACTTCTCTAATATGGTATAGCGAGTTTCATAACTGATTAGGGTTCTGCTGATGTAATAAGTAGCACGCTCTTTCTTCTCATCGTCAAGCTGAGCTAACATAGCTCCTAAGGCAAAATCAGAAGCAAAAATGTACAAAATAAATGGATGATCAGATCTAGGTGGGGAAAGCACCGGTGGTTGGAGGAGATATTGCTTAAGGAGTTCAAATGCTTCTTGGCATTCTTCGTCCCAATGGAAAGAGACATCTTTCTTAAGAAGTTTAAGAAAGGGTCCGGTTTTATCTGCCAACTTATCAATAAAGCGGTGAATAGCTTGAAGCTTACCTTGTAAACTTCGTAATTCTGATATATTGGTGGGTGCGGGCATATCAGTGATAGCCACGATCTTGAGAGGGTCAATTTCAATGCCACGTAAGGAAACTATAACCCCCAATAATTTATCGGACTTAACTCCGAAGATACATTTGGCTGGATTCAATCGGATAAGATACTCCCTTAACCGATCAAATACTTTTCTCAAGTCATTTAAATGATCATCTTCTTTGATAGAACGAGCTATAATATCATCTACATAATCATGTAGAATATCATGCATCATATCGTGAAAGATATAAGTCATAGCTCGTTGATAGGTTGCGCCTACGTTCTTTAAACCAAATGGCATTACTTTCCAACAAAAGGTTCCCCAAGGGGTAATAAAGGTTGTCTTAGCCTGATCTTCAGGAGCTATCCTGATCTGATTATAACCAAAAAATCCATCCATTAGGGATATCATTCCACTTCCAACAGTAAAATCAATGATTTGATCCATGTTAGGAAGAGGAAAATCATCTTTAGGGCGGGCAACATTAATGTCTCTGAAGTCTGTACAAACCCTAACTTTAGTGGCTTCTTTCTTAGTTACTTGGAACTACATTTGAGATCCATTCAAGCATAATCAATGGCTTGTATAAAAATGACCTTCAACGAGTTTTTCTAGTTCTGCTTTGACTAGTAAGGCCACTTTAGGATGCATTTTTCTAAGTTTTTGTTTAACAGGTTTAGCATCTGGATGGACTACTAGATGATGCATGACTACAGAAGGGTCCAGACCTGGCATGTCTTCATATGTCCAAGCAAAGACATCTTCATAGTCTTTAAGAAATGAAATGTATTTATCTTGTTTTTCTTGACTTAATTCTGATCCAATATTGATTATGTGAGGGTTATGTTCGGTTCCAATGTTAATTTTTATACCGTTTTCAACTTCCATATGTAAATCTCTCTCAAAATTAGGTGGGGTGGGTGAAACACCCAATTCTTGTAATTCTTCCAAGGTTAGCTTGGATAATTCGTCTTGAGGAGTCGAGGCCTCAAGCTGGGCTATACTAGGTATAGAGCCATCAAAATAAAATTCGTTATGCAATAAATCATCAACGGAGACATCATGGAAGATATCCCCTTCCAACTCATCATCGGATTCGGCAATCATCTCAGGGTAGGCGAGAGATAGCATATGACAGGTAAAGGGATTATTTTTTGAAAGTAAAGAATCTTGTTTATCGAGATAATCTTGATAACATGTAAGATGGTCATCCTCCTCAAATGGGAAGGGTTGACCTTTACTAGGAAATAGGCCCACACCGCATCGGGTAGGCCATGGTTCTACCTCAATAGGTTCCTTCATACCATTTTGGAAAGGTCCCAAACCTTTCCCTTTATAGCCCAATTTAAGCATTATGGGTTTAGCTTTAATATATTCATTAGCAAAATAGCATCGAGCATATCCATCACAATGTGTCTTGATGTTTCGGGGTATTCTTCCCCAATCATATCCCTTATAAATAAAAGCACAACTTCCGACTTGGTAGATACTTCCCATAGGTTGTGGGAGGCCCAAGGTACGAGGAGAAGGTGGGAGTTTATTTAAAACAAGGGAAGCTTGCACGGCAGTGTTGATCTCTTCGATATAAGAATTTTAGATAAATCGGGTAGGAGTTCATCAGTAAGAGCGTAAGAGGTAGAAGGAACATTTCTTAGATCTTCTGATGTGGAAAGGATGCCTGTAGGAGATGTTATAGGGATATCGATGGATGAGTCTATCGGTGTGGAAGTTATAGGGGTAAAACAAGAAGCATTGGTTGTAGTTCTGGGATCTTTTCGAGGTCCTAATGGGGTTTGTTCAGAAAGTGGTTGAGCTATATGTAGAGGTGTAGTTGATGGGGAAAAAGTAGGTGATGTTATGGGTGAGTGTTTCACATGTTTAGACGGTTGATGAGAATTAGGATGTGTGGATGACAAAGCAGGGCAAAATTGAACTCCAACCGGTTCTGCCAAAGCACACATATCAAAGGGTCTAGGGTCACCATGAATGGTAACCAATTGGTTTTTGAATTTGAATTTAACACACTGATGTAAAGTGGATGGAACTGCTCGCATCGCGTTGATCCAAGGGTGACCCAAAAGTATATTGTACGATGCAGGGCAATGTACAATAAACACGGTCGTATCTAGGGTTCTAGGACCAACTTGCAAGGGTATAGTAATGACTCCACACGTTTCTTGTGTCTCGTCATTGAAGGCTTTTATGATCATATCCGTTCTTTTCATTTCGTCACTCCTAAAGCCAAATCTTTGGTAGAAGTCAAAAGTGCATATGTTTAAAGATGAACCATTATCAATCAAGACGCGTTTAACGGCTACGTCCCCAATTAGGGCAGTAATATATAAAGGGTTATCCTTATGTAAACTATGTTGTGGTATATCTCTATCTCGAAAGTCAATACAGTCAACTTCTCGAGTTATGATAGTATTGGTCATGGCTTCAGGCTGAATATTTTGTGGTACCATCATTTGGCTTAATGTGAGCATTAATTCATCCCTATGGGTAGGAGAAGATCTTAAAAGGTCCAAAAGGGAAATTCTAGCTGTAGTATTGGATAATTGTTCATTAATATTATACGGAGGCTTAGGTTGAACATTAGACATATGATTCCCTTTATTGGGATTTTTCAAAACAAATGGAGCTGATCCATCATTCTGAGTTTGATCCTGTTGAGAGTTTTGAGCCTGTTGTCGGGTAACAACTCTGATGGTACCTACAATATTATTTTGAGGATGATGAATTGGTCTCGGTCTAGCATTTATGGCTTGTTCATTAGAAAGGAACTGATGAGAAGAGGGTCGAGTAGTAACTCTTCTAGGAAATGGTTCTTTCGAAACCATAGAATCTGTGATAGGTTGAATAGGATCTGATTCGTTTTCAGAACTATTCGATTGATTTGAGGTGATGTCCATGTCACTTTCAGTATCAGATTCTACATCACTAAAATCAGGTGTTTGAGTATTATATAGGGGTCTGGACGTAACCATGGATAAAGTTGTGTCAAATATTTCTAGATCGTGAATAGGTAAATGCCCACTAATGGCTCCTACATATCGGGTAGGAGGGGGAACATTATGATGTTCAATTTGATTAGCCACCTCTTTGCCATGTTTTGGTAAAGGATGTTGAAATATGTCCAATGATTGATTGGCATTCTGATTCTGACTTTGAAGGGTGTTCTTTTGAACATTACTAGTAGGATTTTGTTTAGGTTGAAAGGCTTGTACCTCCATCTCATTGTTATCAATTAAATCTTGTATTTTATGTTTTAATCATTTACAAGAGTTGGTAGCATGTCCGGGTCCTCTATGGAAATCACAATGCAAATCAGCTCTGTATCCGGGTATGGTTGGATCAGGTTCCCGGATAGTTGGTAATTGGATCAATCCTCGTGCTAGTAATTGTGGGAGAATGGTTGATAAAGGTTGATTTAACCTAGTAAATTCTTGAGGTGGTTTATCAAGAGGTTTCAATATGAACTTCTCTATTGTTTTTGCAGTATTAACATTGGCAATGTTTCTGCTATCAGTGACTCCATCACCCACAACTTGTTTATTTTTGTATTGATTTCTGGATGTTTTCTCATCATCTTTCTTTTTGAGCTGACCTCTTCTAATGAGAGCATCTTCCACTCTTCGGGCTAAGTCTATAGCTTGATCGAAGGTGGTCAAGGTAGCGATTGATAATTCATAGGATAGTTGTTCTTGTAAATTATTGATAAAAATATCCAACATTTCTCGATAAGGTAACACAAAGTGTAATCTTCCTATCAACTGCCTCCATCGAGCTAAGAAGTCAGCAAAACACTCATCTTTGTCTTGTTTTAGGTTGTACAAATCTTTAATAGTTACATGTCTTTCAATATAGGCACTAAATTGGTGCACAAAAGACTCGACGGTCTCTTCGAAATTTCTCAAAGAATGAGTGGGCAATTGATAATACCACTCCAATGCCATCCCTCCTAAACTTTTCGGGAACATTTTTAGTAATAACAAGTCATCATGTGATATATCATGACATGCTATCCTAAACATACGAAGATGCTCTATGGGATCTTCGGTTCCTTTGTATATAGGTAGGACAAGCATGGGAAAGCGTTTAGGATATGGTTGTGCTACAACTATAGGATCTAGAGGTTGACTACACATCTCTCGATAATTGTACGAGGGACGGTAGGGATCTATTTGGTCCATACGGGAGGTTAACTATTTCACCATGGCTTCCAGATTACCAGTTTGCCCACCATATTGGTTCGGTGGTACATGAGCATGGGATTTGTGAGCGTAGGAAGGCGGGACATAAGGATTAGATGCTATGTTGCTATTATGCAAATGATTGGTAGGAAGAGTATTATGAAGAAGATTTGTGGTAGCATTATGTTGTATCCCAGATTGTTGGAAATTAACATTTGGTTTTGTTTTAGGCTTTTGTTGATTTGAGGTATATTGATCGATAGCTTGGCGAAATAGAGCAGTGAATGAAGGTTTCTTTTGTGTAGGAATAACCCTTGGCTTAGTAACAGGCACTCTAGGTAGTTGGGTAACCTGTTGTTGTCGTGTGTTTTGGATTATAGTAGCCATGTCCAAATTGGACGGTCCAGCTAGATCACTCTCTTGATCAACGAAGGACAAAGGATTAGTGCGTGTGTGATATATATCTTCTAGGGTTGCTTGAGTGTCACTAATTTGATCTTTGTCCATATGAACTGCTCTATTAAGGGTGCCAATATTAGTATGGAGAAATTTCCAAAAATGTTCCATGTTTTCAAAAGTAATAGCTCCTTCCGGAGTTATTTTAGGAGATGAGGATCCTTCCTCTCTATCATTTTCCTTTTGTTCATTTGCATCAACATAATCTTCTTCTTGGTGGTCTAGAGTTCCTTCTTCCTGAATTGGGTCTTCAGGAAGGACATCTGGGTTATTTTCTGTTTTCCTTAACCAATCTTCTTCTACCTCAATTTGTTTTCCATTCCTGAGTCTAGTCATTATGTCTAAATCTTAGATTTTAGCAAATATATATATTGATATATTTGCAACAGATTTGGGAGGTATATATTTTAATTATATACCTACTATGATGCTTAAAAATAAAATGTTTTGATTTTTTTGTTATGATTTTGTTTTTTATTTTTATTTTATTTTTATTTTATGCTTATAAAGACAACAAATAGCACACTAAATGCAAGAAATAACAATAATAGAATAATAGCTTAGTTTTCTAAAAATAGTTTATGAATGTCATTGATAGGATCAAGTTCATCAGGAGTCATAAAATGCTCCTCTTCAAATTGGAAATGGTTTTTCAGGAACTTGATAAAGTGTGCTATAGTGATATTATCTACTTCTGACTCTGATTTGTAAAAATAGATTTCATGGCAATACTCTCGATATAACACAGCTCTGGGGACTCTATACCATCTTTGTCTATCCGTAAGAACGACCTCCTGATCCTCTATACGAGACAAAAATTTATGTACTATGGCTGCATTCTCAAGGTATTCCTCAAAGGTATACAACTCAGAAGACACAAGGGCTCTTTTATCTGCTAACCACCTATGGCAAGCTCTCTGAAGCTCATGATACAAAGTCACTTGATCGGGATCCAAGATTCTATCTAGGACAAACCTCTTGATTTGCCTAAGTTCGGTTGCTCTAGATGAAATGAGATTCAATCTCCTATTAAGTTCGTCCCACAAAGGTTGAACCCTATTTGTTTGAGGTACGCTAAGTACAGAATTAATCTCTATAGCTGCTAATTGATTTTCAACATTAATGGTGACAACTCGTCTTTTGTTATAATCTACCATCTAAATATGACATGCAATCTTTGATTCTAAATGCATTTATGTTTTTTTTTTTTTTGAATTAAATTATTTTCAAAAGGTTTTTAGTTTTCACGTCGGGTTCACCAAAATGTATCGCTCCAAAATTTTTCGCATCCTTACCCTCAAGCTATAGGATCCGTGCCCGAAAGGGGGATGCGAGAAGGATGGGACAATACCTCGGACTGAGAGGCCCTTTGAAGGTCCCGCCTCTTGGGGGAGGAGTATAAGGGTGAATTTTCGACGGATGGTGGGTTCACCAGGAAACTTTTGAGTGGCAGTTTCCATGCCTAGGTTGATAGTGGGTTTGATGTGTTCATTTTTATACTCAATCATTCAACTCCTAGGTTTGGCCAAGATGAATCTAAACTATTCTATCTACCAATGATAATTTAAATGGATACAAAAAATAGGAATGAGTGCTAATAATAGAGAATATGCTAATTAGAATGTGTCATACCTGATTCCGGATGTTTGATGAAGATTCTGAGTTTTGTAGCAGTCCAGATCGCCTCAGTTCATACGTAATCATCTGAGATCAGACAGGATCATCTGATATCTGATGAATTCATCAGACGAATTCGTCAGAAACCTGCAATCACAGAAATAGATGCGAAATACCAAATATGCAAGTGCAGAAGCAAAGGACAATGGTAGAAATAACAGCAAACATGCCTAAATAATGGATTCCAATAACAAATAAGGAAATGCAGTAGATTTAATGATTGATTTTAACCTTACCATGCGATTATGCTAAATGAGGTGAACTCCAAGATGCAAAAAACATAATAATTCAAGACAATGCAGAAATACAATATGAAAAATGCAGAGAAAGCTAAGGGAATGCAAACTCTAGACTCGGATTGCCCCCAATCTGGACTACAGTCAGGATCGCCTCCAATCGTACGAGATCGTCCGTAATCATCCGAGATCATTTGCACCGATCCGAGCTATCTTCGACTGCAAAACAGTAGAGTTCCTGCAAGAAAATGCAAAATATAGAACACAGACAGTAGTGCGAGGGAATAAGGAGTTAAATCTATCAGCTAAGGGGTTCAGGGAAATCAGAATCAAGGGGGTCATGTAGGGTCAGGGGGTAAACTAGAAAATCCTAGTTTATATAGGCTTAGGAAGAGGTTTAAGAGGTTGGGGATCATCCCAATCTGGGAGATCTCCAACAGGGCAATCTCCCAGCTACGCGACTTTTGCCCAAGTTGGAGAGGCTGTTGAAACAGAAGCTAATTATGAAAATTTGGTTTTGGGACAAAATCGTCTGGACGTTCTGTCCATGATGATTTCATCAGATCTGGGATGATCTCGTCTAATCTACGATGATATCATCCAACGGTCAAAACAAATCCTAAAAATGGTGCAAAAAATGAGGAAACGGGTAGCAGGCGGTTTTGGAGCGGTTTTGGGGTTAAAATTCAAATTTTTATCTTTTATCTTTTACTAAGGTTTTTAACCGTGCCAATTTTAGGGTGCTATAGTTAGCTTTTGATACCACATATAATGGGAGATACCAATCACAATATGTAGAAATAAATAAAGTAAATTTTTTTAGAATATATGTCAATATTTCTTTCATTAGTTAATTCAATCCTAACGATCTTATATTGTTAGAATTGATTAATTTAGGCTAGTTGTTATTTTGTTACAACTACGCCTATATTGGTCTCGGGTGGTTCCACAACCTCCGGACTAATCCTGGCCCTAATGTATTATTTATACTTCATCAAATAAATCAAATGTTGTTCTGCTTCTCACATGGTATCAGAGCTCGACCTCCGCCACTCTCATTTCTCTCGAAGTGATCTCGTAGTAGCGGAGCTCTAGACGAGCGAAGATTTTTTTTAATCTCGATTGGAAATAATTTTTTGAGTTTGAGAATTTTTTTTTCAAGATTAGATTTCTCGAAAAAATTGTTTTCTTAGATCGAAGTGATCGACGGACAACTAAAGGCGATCGACCATACGATCGAAAGGAGAAAATCGAGGCGGGCAAGGCGTAGAGACCAACACGTCGTGGGAGCCAACACCAAGGCTTACCCATGACCCTCTCGGGAGAGAGCCTCTCCCCGAGAGGCTATACTCCTTTGTGGAGTAAAAGTCTTTTTAAAACCCTTATATGCTGACTATCCCATCGATGTGGGATATACCTTCTATCTGCCTCGACATTGAAAAATCAACCACGCGCGTCACCTGGAGTTTTTTTTTGTCACCTAAAACTTTTGGCGTCAAAACTGTGACTCAGTTCAAAATTTTCCTTATCACTGTGTTCAGTGCTTTGGAATTCTGCATGATTTTCTGGAAGAAGGAAGCCAATCGGAGCAGATTGGCTGGATTAGAATTTGATTTAATCCTTTAAAAATCCTCCAAATCTAGTTTTTTCATCACGTAGGGCATCAATGGCTGATAGTTTTTAGGTGATTCTGCTTCGTTTTTGAAGTTTTTTAAGGTGCAAATCTGGTTGTATCTCATTGCAGTAGGGAAACGATCCGAAAGGATCCAGTTTGGGCATGTTTTGAGCAAGATTTGGCTGTCTGTGAGCCAACCACCCCGTCGTCACCTATGCGCTGCCTTTGCACCACCCACGCACCATCTGTGCTCCACTAGAGCAATGCCACCTACGCTCCACCCGAGTGGTGGACGAAGAGGGAGCGCCGCCGTGGGGGCCATTAGGCCCGTGGTAGCTCCTTAAGAACGTGTGGAGCCTGATCTATAACAGATCAGCCCACTGGCTCACCTGGCGGTGAGTCGAGTGGTTAAGGCTCCGGGAGCCTGAGGTCGCGGGTTCGAATCCCGTCGACCCCCCCCAACGCAAAGGTAAAAAAAAAAAATTATTAAGTTATTTTTTTTAATATTTTTTATCTAAAGTTAAAAATTAATTTTTTTATATTATTTCTTTTATATAGTTTAAAATTATTTTTTTTAAGATAATTTTTTGCTATAAGGAATAATTTTATTTTTTTTTAACTTTAGAATATAAAAATGTTTAAAAATGCTTTATAAAGAGAATTTTTTTTTAAGGGGGGGACTATTTTTTTTTCGAAAAATCAAGGGGGGATTGAGAGTAATTTTTTGAGAAAAAAAAGCAAATTTTGGCATTATTGTAAAGGTGCATTTTCGACTGCGCCCGACACCTAGTGGTTTATTTTTGTGGGCACTTTTATGTTGTATGTTGCATTTTTTCTTCTTTTTGCACTACATCATTAAAGTTAAAATCAAATTCACTCCCTAAGTCCCCGAAATAATTAAAACCCATCCGTGCAATTTATTGCACTACAGTGTTCGGTATTTGTGATACCTCTGGCCAACACTTACAGGTAAAGCTATCGTGATTGCGCTACTATATCCACCACCTAATATAGCTGCCACAATGACGTCTGAGCTTGTTCTCTATTAATCGTCGGGGAGAGATAAGTTTACCATTTTGCTATTTTTTTACTCCATCCACTACCCCAATCACTCTCATGTTTAGGCTTAAATCCAGATGAAAGTTTGGATATCCAAAGTGTATAGGGGAAGTTACGCCCCACACATGCGGATTGAAGGCTTTCTAAGGTCGGTGCCATCAATGAGGTGATTCCCTTTTAGTACCGCCTAAGTACCATGTATCGTATAATCATTAAAATTACCTATAGTCTCCCTCACGTAAGGGCGGGTAATTTTTCTAGTTTTTAAAAATACCTATAGTCTCCCTCACGTAAGGGCGGGTATTTTGTATGGTATAACGGCCTGGCATTAAGGTATATCGAAGGGGCGACCATTTGGTGTTATAAGGAACCTTCACAATGTCTGCAAAACTAATGACTGATGCTCATCGGTTATTGAAAGGTCCAAACTATACACCATGGAAAAACAAAATGAAGGCAATCCTAGAGATGGATGATCTTTGGGATATTGTGTCTGGAACAACAGTAAGACCTTCATCTTCAGCTGGAGCCACAACTCTAACTGCTGATCAGAAAGACTTTGACAAGAAAGATAGCAAAGCAAAAGTGCTCATTTTGCTTGTTGTTTTTGATGAAGTTCAACCTCATATTGCTGACTATCCAAATAGTAAAGCGGCATGGGATGCCCTTAAAACTATATATGAAGGAAAGAATGATTCCACCATTCTATTTCTTCAGTCTCAATTACACAGTCTTAGCATGAAACAAGGAGAGACAGTTGAACTCTTTCTATGTAGAGTGTCTGAGTTGAAAGGAAAATTGAATTCCTTGGCAACACCAGTTGATGATAAGCTCCTTACCTCAGTGGTAATGAGAGCTCTTCCAGATTATTTTAGAGTGTTGATCACCTCACTTCATGTATCACAGAGAAAAGTTACCTTTGTTGAGTTGGTAAATTTGCTTCAAGAAGAGGAGGCACGCCAACTACAACGAGATGATTCTTCTAACACTGCCCTATACACCAATAGGAAGGGGCAAAACAAGAAGAAGGGTAATTTTTAGAAGGGAGGGAGTTCTCAAAAGGATTCAAAAGGAAAACAAACTCAACAACCTCAAAAAAAAAAGAGATATTGCAAGATCTGTGACAAAGAAGGTCATGATACAAACAGATGTTGGCATAAGAATAAACAATCAAAATAGAAAGGCTAGAACAAACAAAAAAAGAATGAACAACAACAAGTGAATGTTGTTGTTGAGGAATCTGACATGGATTCTGAGAGAGCACACAAAGTGCTCATGACTACCACAGTATCCAAGCAGATGGATCCTATTTGGTATGTCGATTCTGGAGCCAGTAAGCACATGACTGGCGATAAATCATGGTTTGAGTCTTTTGAGGCCAAAGAGGGAAAACCTGTCACTATTGCCGATGATAAAACCTACAAGGTTTAGGGAGAAGGAACAATTTTTGTTACTCTTCCTGATGGCAAGTGCTAGATTGAGAAGGTTCTCTATGTTCCAAGATTGGCAAACAACTTGTTGTCAGTCACACAAATTTTGGACAAAGATATGGTTGTAAAATTTAGTGTTGAGGGGGGCAAGAAGTGTTGTTCTATCACCAGGAGGGGTAAGAACATTGCAACCGCTTCATATAAGCATGGCTTATTTGCCCTAGATACTATCTCTTCTCCAGATGTAGCCATGATTGTCTCTACAAAGGAGGCAACTTCCCTATGGCACAAGAGATATGGACATATGAGTTCTGGGTACTTACTTGAGTTAAGTAAGTATGAAATGGTAAAGGGTCTTCCTTCCCTTTCTACCACATTGCCAGTTTGCTCTAACTGCTTGGTAGGAAAGCAACATAGAGTACCTTTTGAAAGGAGCTCTACAAGAGCAAAGAAACCTCTAGAGTTGGTTCACACCGATCTATGCGGTCCTTTAACTCCCAAAAGTTGTGGGGGTAAGAGGTATTTTTAGTTATTCATGGATGATTACTCATGAAAGATGTGGGTATTCTTTCTTCAACTAAAATCTGAAGCATTTGGCTTCTTTCAACAATTCAAGAAATCTGTTGAAAAGGAGTCAGGGACTTCTATAAAGACCCTCCGCTCAGATCGAGGGGGGAGTTCACCTCTAAATAATTTTTTGAGTTCTTGACTGAAAATGGGATCACACGACAGTTGACTACTGCTTATACTCCTTAGCAAAATGGAGTTGCTGAAAGGAGGAACCGTTCCATCATGGAAATGGTTCATTGCATGCTCATAAGAGCTAGAATTGGGCAACAATATTGGGCAGAAGCTGTCACCACAACAGTATATATGTTGAATAGGGCACCCACTAAGGCCCTACAAGGAATGACTCCACAGGAAGCATGGAGTGGCAGGAAACCCTCCATCTCTCATCTACGCATTTTTGGTTGTAAAGCATTCATGCACATACCAAAAGAAAAGAGGAAGAAGCTAGATGAGAAAACATTGAAGTGCATTCTTCTTGGGTATGATGAGCACTCTAAGGGTTATCGATTGATTTATCCCTTAACCAAGAAGATACACATCAGTAGAGATGTAGTTTTTGATGAGGCTTTCACATCAAAAAACACATCAGATGTATACCTAGACCTTGTGGAAACTAAGGTTGAGAAGTCTCCTTCATCCAAGGTTGGAAGTCCTTCTTCATATTCTTCATCAACATAGAAGAAGAATCCAAAGTGGTATACAAGTACAATTAGAGACTCTAAACTATCCACTCCATCGGATTTGACATTGGATAGGCCTCGTACTCGCAACATGGCTCGACAGGAGAAAGCTGCAGCAGAGATTACTAGGGTTGATGATCTGTGTCAATATTTTGAGGAACTTTCTGTAGATCCAGAGAGAGATACAGAAGATATGGATATTGATGATGATAGGGTGTTTATGTCCTCAATAGATGAACTTGAACCTAAGTCAGTGCAAGATGCCCTTGGTGAGCCTCAGTGGAAGGCCGCTATGGATGCAGAGTATAAGTCTCTGATGAAAAACAAAACTTGGAAGCTTGTCGATCTGCCATACAAAAAGAAGCCCATAGGCTGCAAATGGGTATACAAATTCAAGTACAAGGTAGATGGGATGATAGATAAGCATAAGGCCCGACTTGTTGCAAAGGGCTATGCTCAAAGAGAAGGCATTGACTACGAGGAAAATTTTGCACCTACTGCTCGGATGACAACCATTCGAGTTCTTTGTGCTATGGCAGCATAGTATGGGTGGAAAGTGCACCAAATGGATGTCAAGAGTGCCTTTCTAAATGGTGATCTCCAAGAGGAAGTCTACATGACTCAACCGAAAGGATTTGAAGTGGAAGGCCAACAGCAGAAAGTTTGCAAATTGGTCAAATCCTTATATGGTTTGAAACAGGCCCCTCGGGCTTGGTATATAAAAATGGATAATCACCTACTGCAGCATGGATTCAAGAGATGTCCATCTAATGCAAACCTCTATTTCAAGAAGCAAGGCTCTAAAATAGTGTTGCTTGTACTCTATGTTGATGATTTGCTCATAACAGGGAGTTCAAAAACAATGATCTCTACTATCAAATAGGATTTGAGCAAATCTTTTGAAATGACAGATCTCGGACTTCTCCATTACTATCTTGGTCTGGAAGTGAACCAGAAGGAGCACTACATCAAAGTGTCCCAAAAAAAATATGCCAAGACACTACTAGAAAAATATTGCATGATTGATTGCAAGCCGATGGCAACACCAATGGAAATAGGACTTCAGTTATCGCGATATGACAAATCACCTCAGGTAGATGCTACTCTCTATCGTCAGCTGATTGGGAGTCTCATATATCTGACCAACACTAGGCCAGATATCGTATTTGTTGTCAACTATATTTCGAGGTTCATGCAGGAACCTAAGACTACACACTGGAAAGCAACAAAGCGAGTTCTTCACTATGTTCGTGGCACAATGGAATATGGCCTAGAATACAAGAAGAACAACAAATTCTTCTTATAGGGATACACGGACTCCGACTATGTCGGATCATATGATGATCGTAAATCAACTTCAGGATATTTGTTTCATCTTGGATCTGGTCCTGTCTCTTGGCACAACAAGAAGCAACAGGTGGTTGCTATCTCATCAACAGAGGTAGAATATCACGCTACACGTGAAGCTATGTGTGAAGTGATATGGTTGCGTCGCATCCTGACAAGTATGGGTCTTCCATCAAAATCTCCAATACACTTGTTCTGCGACAACATGGGTGTTTTGAATCTTGTTAAGAATCTAGTGCATCATGAGAAAACCAAGCACATTGATACACAATGCCACTTCATTCGAGATGAAGTACCAAAGCATCGAATCCAGCTTCAGTACATCTCCACCAATGCTCAAGTTGCAAACATATTCACTAAGGCACTTGCACGTGTCAAATTTGAATTGTTTCACAGCTCTCTATGTATTTCAAAATAATGGGGGGATGATAGTATAGCTAGTAGTTATATGTTTCCTAAAATATTGTAATATGGGGGGATGTTAGAATATATTTCAATATTTATTTCATTAGTTAATTCAATCCTAACGATCTTATATTGTTAGAATTGATTAATTTAGGCTAGTTGTTATTTTGTTACAACTGCGCCTATATTGGTCTTGGGTGGTTCCACAACCTCCGGACTAATCCTGGCCCTAATGTATTATTTATACTTCATCAAATAAATCAAATGTTGTTTCGCTTCTCACAAATTTATGAGATGACTGAAATATGCTATAAATAGAAATGACAAAAAAGATTACAATAGTAATTATGGAGGAAATGGACACTCCATAATATAATCTACTTCTCCATTAATGAGCTCTGAGCTTATAGCTCACACACACTACCCTACTACCTATCTACCACACACTGACTGTGATACTATGACTTCTACATATATCTTCTACATCTATGACCATTATATAGGAAGATAAGTTCCTTGGCCAACACTCTATCTAGTTTTACAAGTGGACACCTTGCACATTACAACTTGCACATTTATTATATTGCATGAAATAACTAGATAATTTCCCCCTAAAGTAACCTAATGTCCTAAGTATGTACCAAGAAAGGTACATTTACATGACCAAATAATGTACTATACTATATTTCTAACACTCACGTAAAGTAGAAAAGAGCTAAAGGAATGAAAATACACCAACTAAAGTTGGGCACAAATATGAGGAAGCAAAGGCCAAAAACACAAAAAATACCAATATAAATAGGTGATACTAAGAAACACTAGATAATAAAAGACATCAATATGTGGATAATAGGTTCACATTAGTTATTGGTTGCACAATAATCTAAAGAAAACACCACAATCAAGGGAAGCAAATGGATGCATCCCACTACGGGTGCAACTACAAACACCTAAGGTCAAATGAAGACATATAACATATCAGTTTGAACATATAGGAGAAAGCCTCCAAAGAAACTAAAGCATTGCCAAAAAGAACCAAAGCAACAAGCCATACAAAGCACCCAAGGAAATAAAAACTAATACTAAATTAATCAATCCTTATAACATTGATTTCGAAACTCTTTCTATAGAAAATACCTCTTCTTCCATGCTTGTCTAGAGATCCTCGTTTTCTTGAGTTCCTCTCTTTCACTTCAGTCGTTCTTTTCTCCCATAAACCACACTAAAGGATAAAATATCATCTCATATAAATTGAGGCCCATCACCTATGATCTCATGAAGGTGCCCATGCACATCCATCCATGGTGCATGAGGGTAACATATCCTACATTACCAATATGGCCAACTCACTCGAGCATCATCTTTCTCAAATTTAAAAAGCATTATCTCTAAAAGCCCTAATATTAATTTTTTTAAATAAATCATTTCCATCATTATATTTTAAGAAATATTAAAAGCTCTAATATTAATTTTTAAAGGCTAAGGTTGATTATATTTTCCTTTCTTTTAATTTAAAGCATAAAGCAAATACAAGCTTATAAAACCAATCACTCATTCAGAAAACCCCTTTTGCTCTTATTGCTAATTGCTAACAATAAAGTAATTAGGTTAATCACTCACCAATTAGCATAAATTATTAATATTAATTATTAACAATTGATACTAATATCTTGAGTACTAATATTACTAACCATATTAATACTTTAAAGGTTTTAATTAATCAAAACTATGCTTCCAAAATAAGCAAAACAAGGACTTAATCGAATTCATGATACATTATGTTGCTTTATCCTTGAGGAGTGGCTTTTTAAGATAACTAGCATGTTATCCCCAATCCTACTAAGGATGACTCCTTTGTCATAGCAATATCATGGCCCAACAATGTATCCAAACAACAAGCAAATGCAATGCATCTATATGATGGGTATACTTTACCCTTGAGCTATCGATGAATAAGTCATCAACCATCATTTTCCAAAATTTTCTCTCATATATGGGTGGTTGTTCCCTACCAATCCATGGATAAGAGTACCAGGTCTTGCAACCACATATCCATTAGTAGTACCATATTATAAACCAAACATAAAGTGCAATTACCAACACATAATGGTATCACAAACTGATATTATGTATTAGATATCCACACAACAATACATAAATCAATGTTAAGAATAAGTCTTTCCAAGGAGGGTTGTTACACTAATCCCATAAGTTATCAGTAGAGAGACTCTATCATTACAACAACTATAGAAGCAAGGCTACCAAATATCCCATCTTACTTTAGAAATTAAGGATCCATGGTTCCAAATATAGAGTCATTTAGGCTAAATCACCCAGTATCTCAGCTCATAAGCATTCCACAAGTTCAAAATATGGATATCTTTCCCAGTATGCCAAATGCTTTAAATGTGATTTCTTCTAATCCATTATTTAGCATACATGTTCCCACTAACATTCCCTCTACTAACCCTTTTCTTCCAAATAATATTGGATCTAATAATATGATATTTTTTGTATTAAACCATCAAAATTCCCAATATTATCCATTGGATAATTCACAATCTCAATTTGTAACACCGCAAGTTCATTATCCTGGATTCCATGATATAAATATTAAGATCAATTGGTTAAAGAAAACTTATAATTCAAGCAACAGTTGGCTTCTATCCAAGGATCCACATGAAAGAAGTATTCCTATAAGGATTATTGCAACCAACCCATAGATCCATATCTAGTTAGTCGACCTTATCCTTATAACTTTGTAGCACTAAAGTTTTGAATGTATAAGGGATAAGGTGACCCAACAGATCACCTTAGAGTTTTCCAAGCCACTTGCCATGACATTGCCTATGATGAGGCATTGTTATTAAATATTTTTCCTAAAATCCTTGGTGGTGAGGCCCTAGAATGGTATTTCCAAATACCTTACCACTCGATCAAGAGCTTTGGTGATTTGATAGAAATGTTCATCCAACATTTCTCTATCTACATCACATAAAAGTGCATAGTAGATGATTTATATAAACTTAAGTAGGGTAAAAATGAGTCTTTCATCAAGTTCTTAACCTAGTGGCATGATTTAGTTAGGAAACTCACTTTTACTCTTCCATAAAGAGGTCTATTATGTATATATGCAATTTATAAGAGTAACTTTCATACCCCTTAGAAATGATCCCCATCTCCTCCTTTGAAGATGTAGTAGACCTAGAAAAACAAGTAGAATTTGCCCTTAAACATAGGAGGCAATTGAAGTCTAAGAAGGATGAGGAAAAGTCCTCTTCATCCAACATTAAAGGACAATATAAGAACAAGCATGTCGTAGTCGATGACATAATCAACTATTGCCCTGTTAACAATCCTAAAGTAGGTAACAATAACACCACTAGTGCATTATAGAAACTAGTTCTAGCTAAGGCTCAAGAAAATCCTTAGAGGAAGTTTACCAAGTTAAACCAATCACTATCCTCAGTGCAAACGCAATTTTTAGCCACTAAGATGATAGAATTTACACCTATAAGATCTCCCAACCCTAACAAGAAAAAGCTTCCCTAGTTCAAGGCTAACCAATGGTGCACTTTCCATCACAAAACTGGGCACCATATAAATAAATGTATCACTCTTAACCATGTGGTATAAGATCTTATCGATGAAGGTCATCTAGGGGTCAGTGGTCCTAAACAAGCAATATACTCTAACCAAGACATGAGGATCTATTAGAAAACCTTACCTAAACACGAGAAAAATGGTACCTATCATGTTCAATATAGGAATGAACCTCCACCAGATCAAAAATTGATAGGGATGATTCAAGTTAACATCATTACTAGACAACAAGCTAGAGAAAGAGGTCAACCTTTAGAGTCACCCTCCAATCCTCCCTTTGTCTTGCAACCTTGATGCACAACTCCTCCTGAAGAACCACCTTTAGTTATAAAGCCCCAAGACGAAGGCATGAGGTCCTTCAACCTTAAACAACAATTGGAGGATACACCAACCAAAATATTTATACTTTAGTTGTTGAGAACCTTGTCGAGTTATAAGGAAAACTTGTTTAAGATTTTGAGTGAGCAAACCATACCCAAAAATGTTAGCCTTGATGATATAGCTAACATGGTAGGGTCCCTTAGTATGAACCATGTTACTATATCCTTCTTTAAGGATGACCTTCCACCCCCTTCTATGCTAGGAGAGCTCCCTTTGTACATCACATGTAACATCAATGAGCAATGCATTAAAAGGGTCCTTTTATATAATGGATCAACTATAAATGTATGTAGCCTTAAGTTCATCAATAGGATAGGGCTTAAAAAGGGAGATATAGAGAAATCCAATATCGTCATAAAATCCTATGACAATGAGGAATGTGAAGTTGTTGGAACCATAGTTCTTCCATTGAAAGTGGGGCTTCACATATTAAACACTTGTTTTATGTGTTGCCTTATGATCTAAACTACATCATCCTTTTAGGGCGATGTTGGATCCATGCGATGTAAGCCATCCCCTCAACTTACCAACAATGTTTGAAATTTGAATATTAGGGTGAGTTGTATAACATTATAGCATACCAAGATCCTTTTGCTTATTGTCAAGCCATCCAGTAAGAAAACCCAAGGGCTCATCTATACCCTTCATTGAATACTTCTCATACTTTTATAGATGATACCTTAAATATTATTCCTCCTAAGGGAATAAGTATCAATCAAGGAGAAAAAACTAGGAGCCAATCCACAACAAAGGATAAAGAAAAAGTTGAGGCTCAAGATATTAATCATATTAACCTCAATGATTGGCATAACAATTTGTTAGCTTTTTAGACCTAGTTATGCTACCCTCATCACCTCACACTTTAGGGTTGCCTTCTATAAAAGGAATAATCATGCAAATAGGAAGTTTTACCTTCATTTCTATAGGCACAACCAACAAGGAGAGAATCCATGGAAGCAATTCACAACCAATAGAGTGGAGGTATACCTCATGGTATCTATCCAATATTTGTTGGAGAATATTACATTATTTGGTACATGCCAATGTACCACCTTGGTACCATATTATATTAGGTGTGTGTCTTAGATTAGAGTGTGAGTTTATATTTCATGTAATGTAATAATGTGCAGGAAATACACAAGTGTCATGTAATTAAGTGTGTAAATGTTGTCAGTGTGGATGTGCACAAGTGTCCATTATGTAAGAGTGCACATGTGTCCTTAGAATAAGAAGGTGAAGAGTTTAAAATAAGAGTGAAGGTCAAGAGTGTTTCATATGAAAAATTACATACTATTATATATTTGTGACAAAGCATTGTAAATGGTATAAAAAATGCATAGCATATATCATGCATTAGTAGACCTTTATTCTATAATTTTTTCATAATTTTTGTGAGCATTTTTATGTGATTATTCTGTGAGTATTTCTGAGTTATTCTAGTTTCATTATCATCATTATTGAGTTATTTATATTACAAATTTATTTCGATCCTGTAATTACTTTCTTGTTAGATTTACTTTAAGTGTTAGGCTACAAAAGCTATCGGTCGTATCAGATCCACAAAAATTTTACTTGCACAATTTTTTTTTAAAGTTACAAATAGTCTAAGGACATTTCCATTGGCTAAGGAAAGACTAGTGAAGTTAAGGACATTACCACTAAATAAGAAAAAATAGTCAAGATAAGTATTTCCATTGAGTTGAAGAAAAATTAGTGAAGGCAAGAATTAATACCATTAGGTTGAAGGACAACCAATGAAGATTTAAGATACAATATTGAAAAGTTTCATATAGATTGAGTTTACCTACTCTAATAATAAATTTGGAATATAAGGCAATCTACAACATAGTTTCAAGTCTTGAAGATAGACCTTGAGATTGATAATATTTTAGAGACTCCAAAAGAGAAGTCCTATAGAAAGCAGATTAAAGAGACCTAAGTAGAAATGTCCAATTGAAAGATTGATAGAGTAAGAAAAAATTGAAGGTAGCAAGAAGACCTCAAGAAAACTTTAAGACAACAAAGAGTCTTGAGGATAGTCCTAGCTAAAGGACAACACATAACACATTAAAAGAAGCATACTAGTAGTCCAAATTGGGGAACAAATAAACCAAAGAATTTTGGATATCAAAGAGCAAAGTTGAAGAGAAATTAACAGCCCCAATAAACTTAAAACTAAAAAGTAGTAATAACAAAATCAAAAGAAGAAGATAACAAATTCACACATTACACAATATTTATCTTGGAAACCCTCAACCGAGAAAAACTAGCACAATATTATTATTGTATTAACTTCACCATCTCCAATACAATAATATTCTCTTTCTATCTTTCTATCTTATCAAACCCTTATGCAAGTGCAATATATATAACAAAAGCACATGCATGGATTTTTACAATATCATGGTATTATTTTATTATTGCATTAACTTGACCGTCTCCAATGCAATAATATTCTCCTTTTATCTCTCTTAAATCCTCATGCAAGTGCAATATATATAACAAAAGCACATTTATGGATTTTTACAATATCATGGTATTATTTTATTATTGCATTAACTTGACCGTTTCCAATGCAACAATATTCTCCTTTTATCTCTATTAAATCCTCATGCAAGTGTGATATATATAACAAAAGCACATGCATGGATTTTTACAATATCATGGGTGAATAATGCAAGGGTTCAAATATAGTAACCCTAAAAGCCCATATGGGTCTAAAAATAGCACAACTAAACTATCTAAAAATAGCTTAAACCCTAAAAACATTTGGAGTGTCCAGTACATGTCTATAAATAGCTTGTCTATAAATAACATGTCTATAAATAGCTTGTCTAAAAATAGCCCGAACCTGAATAACATGGAAAATATTCAACATATTTCCAACATTCTCCCACTTGTTGAATACTTTTCATAGGGGCCAAAAACTGCCATTGTCAACTATCAAGGGCAACCATGCCCATAGATCTTCTACACCAAGAAAATTTTTGAGCAGGTACAACCTTTGTTAATGAATCAACAATATTCTTCTCTGTGTCAACTTTCTCCAATATCACCCGGTTCTCTTCAACCATATCCCTCAAAAATGGTACTTGATATCAATATGTTTTGATCGATCATGAAAAAGGAATATTAAAAAAAATTTGCACTTTGAATGTCACTTTAATTCTCACCAATATGCCCCATGCGTTGAACACAACATTGTCTTTATTGTAGGAATACTTAGAGCCATTTTAGCCGTATTATTTTCCTATACAACTAAAGTGTTATTGCAATTAATACTTACAGTGCTAGCCTCAAGTCTGAACAAAGTTCCTATGTGAACTCCCCTTGCCAACACCAAAGATCCATGAACCATATTGCAACTATCCTTATTAAATACCACATTCACACCTGCATCATTCATATTACTCACAGATATCAGATTCCTTGCCAAACCCGGAATATGCAACACACCAGGAAGGGTTTTAATTCTTCCATATTTTAGCCTCAACTTGACTCTTCCTCGACCTATTATTTTATATGTCGAATTGTCTCCCAATAATACTTTACCTCCATCTATCTTTTCATATTCATTGAACCCCTCCCTATGAGGAGTCATATGAAAAGAAGCACCTGAGTCAATCAACCATGAGTCAAGGCATTCACTTGAGCATGCTGCAACCAAGAATAAGTCCCCTGAATCTTCATTTGTGGTCTTCATTTATGTAGAAGTTCCTTCATCAGATGATCGATCATTATCAACCTTTTTAGATCTACAGTCTCTTTTATAATGCCCTGCTTTACCACAATTCCAATATTTTCTCTTTTTCGGGGCAACAAATTTACCCCTTGATTTTGATTTATTTTTGCTTCTTTCTTGAGAACGACCTCTCACCATCAAGGCTTCCTTTTGATGATAATCCTCAAAAGATTTTTGTCTCATCTCCTCAGACATCAAAGTTCCTACTATATCCTCTACTTTCAATGTAGATGTAGTATTGGTGATAGCCATAACAAGGTTATCCCATGAATCAGGTAATGAACAAAGTAAAGTAATACATTTTTCCTCTTCATCCATTTTTACTTCTACAAAGGTTAATTGACTTACCACAGTATTAAAAGTATTCAGATGTTCAGCCACAGAGTCACCATCATTCATCCAAAGTGAATACAACTTCTTTTGAAGAAAGAGTTTATTTACTAGTGACTTTGTCTGATACAAATTTTCTAGCTTATCCCATAATAACTTTGTCATGGTATCTATAGATACATTCAACAATACCGAATTAGATAAGCACAATCTGATAGAGCTCCTTGCCTTCCTATCAATTTTTAGCCAATCCTCATTTGTCGTCACTTTTGGTTTTGATTTCGAGACCGCAATCCACTGATCTCTATCAACCAATAGATCCTCCATCTTGATTTTCCACAACTCAAAATTATTTCCATTAAATTTTTCAATCTCTATTCATGTGCTTCCCATATTTCTCTTTTTTTTGGATCTTGTCATGTACGTCTCCCACTCAAGAATTAATTTATCACAGGGTTGAAACCCTTACTCCTAGAACAAAGCTAAAACCTGGCTCTGATACCAAATGAAGAGAAATTAATAGCCCCAATAAACTTAAAATTGAAAAGCAGTAATAACATAATCAAAAGAAGAAGATAACAAATTCACACATTACACAATATTTATCTTGGAAACCCTCAATCGGGAAAAACCAACACAATATTATTATTGTATTAACTTCACCGTCTCCAATACAATAATATTCTCTTTCGTATTTCTATCTTATCAAACCCTTATGCAAGTGCAATATATATAACAAAAGCACATGCATGGATTTTTACAATATCATGGTATTATTTTATTATTGCATTAACTTGACCGTCTCCAATGCAATAATATTCTCCTTTTATCTCTATTAAATCCTCATGCAAGTGCGATATATATAACAAAAGCACATGCATGGATTTTTACAATATCATGGTATTATTTTATTATTGCATTAACTTGATCATTTCCAATGCAATAATATTCTCCTTTTATCTCTATTAAATCCTCATGCAAGTGCGATATATATAACAAAAGCACATGCATGGATTTTTACAATATCATGGGTGAATAATGCAAGGGTTCAAATATAGTAACCCTAAAAGCCCATATGGGTCTAAAAATATCACAACTAAAAATAGCTTGTCTAAAAATAGCTTATCTATAAATAGCATGTCTATAAATAGCTTGTCTAAAAATAGCCCAAACCTGAATAACATGGAAAATATTCAACATATTTCCAAAAAAAGTAGTATTTGGAAGGAAAAGAGTGAAGGCCGCAAGGACAATATTGAAAACAAGTGAATGCCACAAAGGTAGAATTTAAAGTATTTGAATGTCACAAGAACAACATTGAAGAGAATCACCAAGGGCAGTTTTAAAGAAAAGAAACAAAAAATTTAGAGAACACACGACAACATTCATAGTATTGCCATAAATAAGTGAAGTGTCACAAGAGCATCACAACAAGAAGAATTTAAGCTAGAAAATGCAACATATTCAGTAAAAAAAAAAATTGAAATCTAGAAGAACAACCTTGAAGACAAGAAGATATCTTCAAGAGAGAAAGAAGACAAAGACAAAAAAATTATAGAAAATGTGTTTACATAAGGTTTGGGATAATTGTCGCTATTCGATGACAAGCCCATAAGATACCTAAAAGACCCATTGAAGGAGGTCACAGTGAAGATTAATGCTTAGAATTAAACTGAGCATAGGGGGAAGTAATCAAAGTGCAAAGGTCTATTGCAGTCAAAGGTTGATAGAGGTCACATTTGGATAGTAGAATAGAAAGCAATATTTCAAGATAAAGGTAACATACATAGCACTTCTAAGCAAGGAAGAAGACAACATTAAAAGAGCATAAGTGTGGTAAACATTTCAAGGCGTTAAGAAGATTATATTAAGGGGAATATTGGACAAGCAAAGAACGTTGTAATAATCATGGCATTTACATATAAGGAGTTTTCAAGTTTGAAGCTTGCAATAATGTTATGTACCTACAATATTAAATAAAAATATTATAGCAACAAGAGTAGCAAATTTAAGAGTTAAAGCTCTTGTATTTAGAAGCAGTAAGTTTAAATGTTAAAGCCAACAACACAACCTTTAATGGGGATAACATAGACATTGAGTTTTATCTTTGAGCATCTTGCATAAGTGTAACCTACACCAAAGGGACAAAGGAGATTAAGAGGAATATAACAATAAGATGATAACAAGCATTAGAAGACCATAGTCAACACATGGAAGAAGATTAAAGGGAGAAAACAATACCTCAAGAGAGGCATTAGAAGGCCAAAGAAGAAGATAGTAAGACAAAAAGCTTTAATATTCAAGGCAACATCATAGAATAAAGAGAATAGAACACAACAATTAAAAGGAACAACAAAGAAGCATCTAGTGTTGTTTAGGAGGAGCACTATAGTTTAAGAGGATCACCATACAAAGCAATAAGGAAGATTGGATAGTAGTCTGGAAAACATTGCAACCAAGGAAAGGTTTGTAAGGATTAAGCTAATATTTTAAATTTATAAGAATGTTCTATATCAGGGCCAAAGCATTCAAATTTGCATCTGCAAAAAGAGCAATGACAATATTAAAGTACTCAAGGCAATAGTGAAGGGTGAAGAGTTCACCATACAAAATTGAGCAGCCAAAGAGTGCTAAGTCAAAAGCTGATAGCACCATAAAAGGCAACAAAGCTCCAAAAAGGAGTGTAATAAAACTTAACCCAAGGAAGACAACAACACTAAGGCAACCAAATCCATCAAGGAAACTAATGCAAACATTTAGTCCAACGCCATCAAGGCAACATACATTATCAAGGGGTATACATAGCATCAAGAACTAAATAAAAAATATTTTACCTCATGAAATAACTATTGAGTAGCAAGAATATTTGAGAAAGATGCTAAGAACCAATGCCAACAAAGTTACATAGGCACCATCCAAGATACATCAGACAAGGATTGCAAAAAACATAGTGAAAGCACCATCCAAAGATACATGAGCCAAGGTGTATAGAGGACACAATAGACACCAACCAAGGAACACAGGACTGAGCAACATGCACAAAAGTTCAAGCAATGTAGGAGGAAAAATATTGAGCAACAATTTTTTTTCGCAAGAATCAAAGTGTCAAGGAAGTCAAAAAAGGGAAAGAGAAGAGCTAAAGCCATGGAAGATCAAAAGCCAAGCGTCTAGCAAAAGATATCAAACGCAGAACAAGCATAGAAGCGAGTATTCAAATGTCATTTTTTGAGGAGCATTGGAAGGTAACATGTTAGTGGCCAAAGGGAAGTGCAAGAGATAGATTCATTGAAGCCAAGTGTTACTATGATCTAAGAACTCAAGAAATTGAAATGCTTGAATATTACAAGCATAAGAAAGAGCGTCTACCATTCTAGCATGCATTTTGCCATGTGATAAGAAAGAAACAAATATGCAAAATTTGAAAAGATTTGGAGAAGTCTTTAGTATTGTTTCATGCAAAGAATCTTGATGCATTGAAGCCTCACACGATTGTAGTCTAGCAGTCATTCTTTCAAAGTCAAGGGAAGCACATAACACAATGTCAGAGATCATTCACCAAGCTACATGTCTAAAGGAGGTAAATTAGGGTTTTTAAAGATTATTAATTTTCCCTAAGGTTAAAAGGAGAAATAAGGAGGTTCGAGGTGTAGACCAATTGGTTTGACCAAACCCCGTAAGGGGGTGGAGGTCTAAGGTTCAAATCTTGGGTCTTCATTGGATTGAACGATTGTCCCTTTCATGGTGCTTTCAGTAGCGTAAAAGGTTTAAAATGATTGTGGTATGGTGGTTATAGGGGCGGACTGTGCAAAGATCTATGTGGTGACTTCTAGGACGAACAACGCAGAATACTGTGGTGGCCATAAAAGCTGGACAACTTGCCCATATTCATGGCGGCTACCAATTCTACCATGTAAATTAAAAAAACAAAGGAGAAATAAGGAGTATATAGTTCTAGTTATTATTTATTTTCTAAGGTTAAATAAGTCTAAAGGAGAGTTAAGTAGTTTAATAGAGAATTCAATGCCTTCTTTACTTTTTGGGGTGATAAGTAGGCTTTATTATTTCTAAATTCTTATTTTTCAAAGGGTTAAATAGTAGCTTTATTGATTTATTATTCCTTGAAATTCAAAAACCATAGAATATTTAAAATAATTTAACTATGGAGAGACAAGGAATTCTACTTAAAATTTGGGATTTCATAAGTTTACGAACATTTTAGTTTCTATTAAATTAGGGAGCCATAAGGTATTCAACTACATAGGTTCTTGCCAAACTTGAAAAAACTTGGAATTTGTTATTTAAAAACTAGGGAAGTATAAAGTAAAGGATATAATGGAAGAAGTCATTAATGACTTTTATGATGAAGATATAGAAAATAAGCTTAGACACTATTTTCAAAACTTGATAGAAAGTTTTGATAAAAGAACAATAACAAGTGTTCAAAAATATCAAGATGATAAATCAGTGAATCTTGTTAATATTCCAGATTCAAAATCTAGAACTCTTGAAGATCTCTATGAAAGAGGTAAAGCCAAAATAGCTTTAATTGTACATGAATGGTTATATTATTTTATCAGGAAAATAAATGAACTTGAAATTCCCAAGACAACAATTTTTTTCAAGATGTATTCATTGCAATAGAGTTGGACATGAAGAAGCAAATTGTTGGCTTCTACATCCTTGTAAATACTATGGAAGAAAATCTCACTCATCCATTTTCTATTATTACAAAAAGGAGTATTACAGTAAATTTGAAAATACTCTTACACTCATATTAGATTTTCTGTTTCAATAACTTAGTTTTGAAGTATTTACTAACAATGGATGCAAACATGAAAATGTTGAAGATCAATCCAAAAATTCATTCAAAGAGGAAGAAAAATAAAGGAAATGGACTTGTGAAGTAATAAGGTCTCTTGTCCAACAAGGCTATCTAGCAAATCTTGAAGACTCAAGATCAATACATACATCAAAGATGAATACTATCAAGAAGAAGCAAGATCTAGTAAAAACTAAATCTATTGAAGACAAAGATCATGTTGAAGATATTTACATAAAGGATAAAGACTGTATTGAAGACAAAGGTCTTCAATAACCAAATAATGTAATACAAGGGGGTGTTGGAGAATATTACATTATGGCATGTACCACCTTGGTACTATATTAGATTAGATGTGTGTCTTAGATTAAAGTGTGAAATTATATTTCATGTAATGTAATAATGTGCAAGAAATGCACAAGTATCATGTAATTAAGTGTGCAAGTGTTGTGAGTGTGGATGTGCACAAGTGTCCATTTTGTAAGAGTGCATGTGTCCTTAGAATAGGAAAGTGAAGAGTTTCAAAGAAGAGTGAAGGTCAAGAGTGCTTCATATGAAGAGTCACATACTATTATATATTTATGATAAAGCATTGTAATTGGTATAAAAAATGCATAGCACATAGCATGCATTAGTAGACCTTTATTCTATAACATTTTTAGTATTTTCGTGAGCATTTTTCATGTGATTATTCTATGAGTATTTTTGAGTTATTCTAGTTTCATTATCATCATTATTGAGTTCTTTATATTGCAACTTTATTTTGATCCTGTAATTACTTTCTTGTTAGATTTAATTTAAGTGTTAGGCTACAAAAGCTATCAACCTTTACCCTATCTCAAAGCAGATTCTTTGTGACTTTGGTTATCAAGGAAAATGTTATGGAACTTTTTTTTCATTAACATAATTCATTCACCATTATGCAGAAATATCTAATCATTCATCCATAAATAATTATCCACAATAACAATCCACAAATAAAAGAGATATAGATAATACCCTTGAGGTAGGGAAACGCCACTAATAATCCTTAAGAAAGGAATAACTCCATAAGATCTCCCAAGATGGGAGAGCCACTTAAGGAGGGAAAAGTCCTATAAGCCACTTTGTGGGTAAAGACGATTACATATGATTGATCTCCATGATGATTACAATGATAAATATCTCTTCTTTATATACCCATATTCTAATTCTACTTTGGGGAGCCTACTACTAATATAATATAATATTATAATACAATCAACCTTGGGTTATGTGTGACCCATGCCAACCCTTATACAATATAATAATATATCCCCAAATATCTATTCCTAGGTACCCTAACATGCCACCCTCCTTACAAATGTTTTGTCCTCGAAACATATGAAGAAACAAGATAATATGCTTTGCCAAACAATGTTAGCAACTGGTACCAATATTGATCATCCATCCATCCTAGTGAAACAAGTTGATGTTGGTATACCCTTTTACCAATTGAGTATCCAAATATGCTTCGTTGGATCCATGCTTTTGCTGTTGTATTTGATAATTTGAATGATGAGTCCACTTGCTCCTTGATACTAATGCACCACTATGAAAACCAAGATTACTATGCTTTGTTTTCCAAAAACTGCCATACTTGGTGCCTTTCTGATTTCATGTAGAACCATAATATTGTTGCTTGATCCATACCTCCAATATAGTTTTCGCTTATGGTGGTGTGGATGACGATAAGATACAACCTTAATTTGATGTTCTACCTTATTTGACTCCTCAGCATTTGGATCCACTATTTTAAATTCTTCTACACATTGTTCTTCATGTTCCCTTTGTTTGCTATGCCCTTGTGCTCTTCCAACAAAGTTTCCTTAGACTTTGCTATTGTTATTTCCATGGACTTTGGTGCTACTGCTTCTTCCATGGACTCTGTTGTTGCTACTTCCTTCTTGGATTTTGTTTCAGGTTCTTCTATTTGTTCTTCAATTTTTTTCTCTACAACCACTTCTTGGTCTTCCTTGGATCCTTGCTCCTTAAGTTGAGAAATATCCTGCAATGTTATCTTCTTTTTCTTGTACCATAACTTCATAAACTTATTTTGCACATTAATGTTAACAATACCCAAAGAATCTAACCAAGGATAACAAAAAACAATATCCTCATAATCCATCTCAATAACATAAAAATTTGAATGTAAAACATATTTATCCATGGTGATCTTCAAATATTCAAAAATTTGAACATTCTCACCCTCCAATTGTATGTCCTTAATTTTTATTGCTTGAACCTCCAACCTCTTAGCCAAAGCAATATTAATAAAATTAAATATGCTACTAGGGTTAATGGAAATAATAACTTGTTCCTTTTGAATGCTTCTATGAACCTATAAAATAGACTTTTTGGATTCAAACAAATCCCTTTGTCCACTTTTTAATTTATCTTCTACCAAAGGTATGGTTTCATTTATCTGCATACTAACATATTTTTTTATCTTCTACCACTTCTTTGAAATTTTCTAGCTCTCTTTTTATTTTCTTTTGTTCTTTTTGAAGCATGTTTATTTCTTCTTCATAACCCTTGATGGTGACCTTTAAACTAGCTATCTTTTTATATGGGTCCCATTTACTCAAGAATGCATGCTCCATTTCATCCCAAGTGAAGTTATAGTTACAGACACTATGAAAACTATAAAACCAAGAGAGAGCTTCTCCTCCAAGAAAAAAATTAAGCATACTTCTCCAAATAAGATCACTATGATACATAAATTTAAAACTTTTTCACCAATCCCTAACATCAATACCATATTCTCTAGAAAAATTTTGTATCTCCGTAAGTTTACATACCAAGATAATGCAAACTAAGGATTCATGAAAATATATATCATGTTCCAATGCAAACTAGGGTTTTATAAAAATAAATATCTTCCCACTGAGTTGAAGCTAAAAATCTACATAGACAACTAGATCTGCAATTTTTCTTCCAAATAAAATAAATTGCGACTGATTTGCTTACCTGAACTAACAAATTTGTCTTGTGAAAAATAATGATTTGAAAATTCGCCACTACCCTTGTTCTAGATGGATGACTTAAAAAGGTTGTATTTACCTCAATACTGGTTGGATTCCTTCATACTCATTTTAAATATCTTCAAATTACGCACAAAATGATCCAAGAATAATCTAAATCGAATAAAATTTCACAAAGATATGGCTCCTAAAAGATATATTTTTCCAAAAAAAGAAGAGCTGCCAGTCCATCCAGTAAAAGGTAGAAATAAGGTGAATCTAAAACACTTGCAATCCTTCATCTACAAAGTTTGTTAAGGTAAGAAAATTTGGTGTTGTTGGGATCCAAATTGACATCGAGCAAAACTCGAAACTGTGACTGTCTATCTTCCAGATTTTCTGATTAGGCGTGCACCTGCTAATCATAGTTCAAACCTCAACATTGGATGGATTAAAGATTGCTCTAATCCAACCTCCAGAGTAGGTTGGTTCCTTGTCAACTGATAAGGTGTTGACTCATATAAGCTCAGTTAAAATTTTAAGAGATAGGGATAGAAAGAGGTTTAGGGTTAAGGAATTATAATCAAAATAGTGGTTGGATAGAGCTAACAACATAGGCATCCATAGGGAAAACCTTTCTAACAAACAATTTCTAGTGTCCCACACTTGAGATTAACAACATTCAAGAAATAGATAATCTTCATCAAGAAACACAGAACAGAGACATACTCCAAGAAGCTATTTCAACATCTATAATACTAATAATCCAATTTAGCAGAATAAGATCAGTATCAAGATTTAATAGAAAAGAACTTCTTGCAAGCATAGATTCAATTATGAAAATATTTCAATTGCTCTAAGCTAGTAATCCAATATCAGAAGAATAGACTAACCATAACAACATTAGCAGAAAAGCAATTCACAGCTTGAATCTCTCGATAGAATTATTGAAGACACCAGTTTTGAGGTAAACATCCAAGTAATGTTCCTTCTATTGTCTTGCAGAAAAATATTACATAGCAGGGCAAGCAAACACTCTAGAGCTAACCCTAAAAATCGAGGGTTCGACCTCTATTAATAGTTTTTCATTGAAGGAAGAAAATGGAACATTACAAGGAGAAAGAAATGCCAGATCGATAGAATGTTGAGGTGGCATCATTTCATTCATCTTTGAGACCCAAAGAAAATGTGAGATCTTGCTCTCCTTCGTAGCTCGACTTCTGCAACTTGCTGATCTTTCATGACAGTTTGGCTCTAGGATATTGAAACTAAGATCTAGGTTGTTTATCATTCTTACAAACTTTAACTAGCCATAGATCTATAACTAACTGTGTTCTTGATTCTTAGCCTTATGGACGCTTCACCTTCTAGCTTGCTTCAATCAACTGGCTCATGTTTGCAAAGACTCTACTTTTGTATGCCTGGGATATCGTCAACATAAACCAACCATTGATCTGCTCATGAATAGCTAAGATCAATACTTCAAAAATTCTTGGGAGCACATGGTGTAGAACATGTTGTAGTCCACTCTTTAGAAAAGCTTATGGCTTAAGTTGACCACTTTGACCATGGGCTGGAGCATATTAAAAAATACACTTCAATATACATGGGATGGAACATCTCGCTAGACCACTGCCCTTGCTCTTAAATTTATCTAAGTAATTTTTACATTCATGGCATAGAACAAAGTGTTCATAGCCCACTCCTTGAAATTTATTCCATCAAACTTTGACCATTATTGACCATGGGGTAGAACATCTTGCTCTAGTCCACTCAAAATGTAGTGTAAAAAATGTACTTTATGAAACTTGGTGCTAGCCCACTACATTGTAACTTCATTTGATGCATGTTGACTACTTTGACCATAGTATGGAACATGTGTTCTAATCCACTCTAAAATACACTTGAACCTCAATAGGATAGAACAATGCTTAAAGTTAATCTTTTCCTCACATGGGCTAGAACAAAATGTGTTGTGCCACTATTTGAAAAGTAATGACATCATCTTTGACCAAGGTTGATAGTGGGGTAGAACATCCTGTGTTGTACCATTGATAAATACACTGAAGCACATGTGGGCTAGGACATCTCCCCTTTGCCTTAGAAAATATGTTGTATCTCGCTCTTTGAAAGTAACCAAAATATAACTTTGATTACTCTAATCATGGCGTAGAACATCTTGCATTGCACCATTATAAAATACACTGAAGCATGCACATACTAGGACATCTCTCTACCTTAGAAAATATTTTCAAAATTTTTCTAAGGATGTGGCCATTTTGGGCCTACATTTTGGTACCTCCTGGGGGGATTTGCTCGCAAAGCCTTCGAACTCAGAATCTTATCCATTGGGCATCAAGAGTCAAAAATATGAAATCTATAAGCTATGCTTCATAGAATAACTTCTATATGACCATCACCCTCTAGAACCTTTGTGAAGTCATTCAGAGGATAATGGTTCATATGGAAATCATGCTAGAAATAATGATACCTGCAACTCCTCCTATTGAAAATTGCTTCATGTCAAGCAATATGGAACTATGCTCTCCTTTATAACCCTGACCAACATGATCAAAATATATTCATGAATTTCTCATTTTCTGCTCTTATACTTCATGCTTTTATGATTTTTTCTAACATGTCAGAATCAAAACAATATACAACACTTTCCACATGAATACAAAAAGTGACTAAGCTATAGGGCTTTCTACTCCTGCTCATTCTTTCGTTGAATCTTGACCATTGAGCTATTCTTTCTATGTATCTTCAGAGTCTTCAACAACCTTATCTGATTGTTCTTCCTCCTACTGAGTTCCTTCTTCATCATTGCCTTCCTGTTCTTGATCAACTTCTTCTTCTTGGGAAGCTTCTTGCTTATCTTTGGGCTCTGTATCATTCCCAAACAACTGGATCATCAATTTTAGAGTCTGCAAAGCTTGACTCCAAATGGCCTCAGAAGGATTGGAAGTTTCTTTAAGCTATTTATGGATATATTCCAACTTAGAGGTCTCTTCATAATTTGCAGAGCTACCTTTATTCACCAGTTCCTCCATCAGATCCCTAAGCCTAGTTAAATCTTTAATCATTTGGGAGACCTACTCTTGATCGATCAGATCTTCCTAGGCATCTATCTCAGATTCATCCTAGATGATCAAGGCTATGTTCTTCTTGATCTTATTTTCTGATAATAAAGTATTATTTTTGATCCAGAGTCCTCCAAAACCATATTGAGTCATTTCTTGGTTGATATCTACTACATCTCGAATTGTACCTTCAATATTATCTGATAACAACCAACCTTTTTAGAGCAATCTATTCTTCTTAACCACAACTCTAGAAGCTAGTCTAGAAATACTCCATGCCTTATTGGGGATAGGCTTAGCAGTTTTACTAAACCTACAATCAGATAACTTGTATATTTGTTCAACTAGTATCACCATAGGCTATAGCTCCTGAGTGAATTTATCCAAATATTCTTTGGTATTTTGGAGAAAATGGTTGGCATCATCCATATAATCAATGATGGGTTGTATTTTAGAGCATTTCTCAAGGACTTCAGACCATAGCTCTTTTCTAACCTTCTTTACTCCTTTTGAAAAGCCTGAGGTCTTAGCTTTCTCAATATGAAGTTGGTGCTTCAAATCCTGTATTTCTTTAGCTTGATCTTCATTCTTTCTCTTCTACTCTTCAACTTGATCTTTGAGTTTTACAACCTCCTGATATCGGTTCTGCCAGCTCTTGACTTCATTTATGATAGCCTTTTCTACCTACTTTTGATTGCTAACTATCTTCTCTAGCCTCTCTATATTTTCCTCTAACTTTCCAACCTTCTCCCTGTAGATGTCAATCTTGACATAAAAAGTCTCAAGATGAGCTTTTGCTATGACCAACTCATCCTCTTCTGGTAGCTGCTCAATATCTTTAGTATACTCCTCCAGACGATAATCTTGTGTAGTCATCTCTTCTTCAGGTTTTCTCACCAGAGGGATAATATTTCTAGTTATTCTTTGCCTTATGACTTGGATCAACAGTCATTGTCTTTCTCTTCATAGCCATCTTCTTTGAAGGCTTAGAGAGTTTCTCCACCCAAAAATATTGAATCTTCTATGAAACTTCTTTTCCTTTCTATAGAGAAGCCAAGGTGGGATGACTTGTAGGGGGAGGGGAAGTTATAAAATAAGGGAGGATAGACTCAGAGGCTGATGATAGTGGAGTAGTGGTGACAATAGTTGAATCTATGCTTATTGTTGGAGTTGCAATTGAGAAGGACATAGGAATGGAAGTAAAACTCATGGAATGAGTTGAAGGGGATGAAACAACTTGTCCTTCTGATGACATTGGAGGTTTTGAGGGTGGAGACAAAATGATAGGAGATGATGTGATTGGGATTTTAGATGAATGTGGAGGGGATGGATTGGTTTGACCCTCTATATCAGCTGATGAAATGGGTGGTGAGTTATGAAGGGGAGAGGGCACCTTTTGTTCAAAATTTTCTTGAGAATGGGAAGGGGATTTCTTTGGGGAAGAAGAAGGAGAAGAAGGGATAGAAATAATACCTTCACCTACAGAAGTAGGGTGTTCAAGAATCTCCTCTACACTTTGGTGTTGCACTTGTTGTACTGACAGCTCTACAACTGAAATAGGGACTTGTTCAACACTCTACCCCTTATCCACTTTCAATTTCTTATAGACCTCCTTCTAGGTTTCCCCAGTGTGTCTTTAGCCTTTATCTTAAAAACTTGAAACACTACAGGCTTATCACTCTTTGTATCCTCTCTTCAGATTGATCTTCCTACAACACATCTTCAATGGTAGGATTTGACTTAGTTGTAGCCATAGTAGTGAAACTCACAAGCATGAATACAAAGTCTTCATCCTTTTTCTTCCAATTTATCTTAGCCCTAGGAGGCTCTCCACCCAAGGCTAGATGTTTGGGCCTATTTTCTATCTAAATGACTTCTATATTTACTACCCTATCATCAAAGTAATGCATTTTACTCATAATCTAGGCCCCTACAAAATATTTCTTTAGTTGCTCTTATGAGGGCTCAAATATTTTAGGGACCTCTTCTTTAGTAATTAGTGGAGCATTAATCTCTACTTCTTGCATTTCTTCCTATGAAGGTGGGGAAGGAGAATATGATGCTACTTGAGTTTTCTTCTTTTCCTGCATTTCAGCTTTCTTATAACTCAATACCAAATTCTTAGTATCCTTAGCTTTCCAGGTCTTAATATGTTTGTCATATCGCTCAAAAAATTCATCATCTGATGATCGATCTAGTCTGGCTTTTTTTGTACCTATTTCTACTCTCATCTTCCACCAATCTACAATTTTACCTTCATCCCATCCCTTTTTCTTTTCAACATCCTTAATTTTAGACTCCTTTAAACAATGGTCTTTATTTTTTGTAGGATCAAAATCGACTATCTATTCATAAAAGTCTCTCCATGGGGGTAATTGTTCCATTTTGGTGACATTCCATTCCAACGGAGCACTTTCTTTATTATTCCTCCCCTTTTCAAAGTGAGGCCTCAAAGTTTTCTCAAACTTGAGAGCTTTTTCTCTATTAAGAGTGATATTCCTCTTTGTGAACTTGTCATCAGGGTCATACCTCCATCTCTATGGGATATACAAAAGGCCTAACCTCTCCAAATATTGGGTGATTTGTTCACCTTGACCCCTTCTAACTATTTTTATATCATCAATATTATAGGAGTAAGTCAACAAACATTTCCTCCCTTTACCAGAGCCGTAATTCATGTTGATGAAGTCTGCCTACCTCAAGTACTCCAAGGCCAACAACCTATTAGTCACAAAATGTGGTAGTAGAAAAGGTTTACCAGTGAAACCATAGAGTCTGATGATAGTGCCCTCTATGAGGATATACCAATCTCCCTCTTTGACATCTATTACTCTTAGCAATTTTTTAGCCAAAGATGACAATCTAGGGCATTTCCCATACATGATTTTCAATGCTAGCCCTAGAAATTCTAAATTGAACCTATAGAATGATTTTGTGCTCCTCAGATGAGTGGTCCAATAATAGATAGGAATAGGGTCTCCTTTGTCATTCTTATCTTTCACTAGAATCCAGGGCATCATGTGCCTTACAATAGCATAAAACATCCATAACAAATTACAAAAGAAGGGGTTCTAAACCTCTTTTCATTCTAACCAACTGCTCATGCATTCACTTAGCGAGGAAGGTTGGCCAATCAAAGTAAATTACCTTGATACCTTCTTCTTCTACTTTAGGCTTATACATTCTCTCATTTGAAATGCAATATACAGTAGCTATTTTCCAATCTCTCACATACTGGTCAGAGTCTAAACCTTCTAAGCAGGCCAACATGGAGAAGAGCTTTGGGTTAGCGAATTGCTCAATAGGAATTGGGGTTTTGGGTAGCCCATATTCATTTTTTATACACTTAAATTGGAAGTGAATCCATTTTTTAAAATATCCTCCCTCATCAGCATCCAATTGTAAAGAATAATATCTGGCTTGTTCTACTATATCGAATGGTTTAGGTTCTACAGGTGGGTCTACCCCTATAGCAAACAAATCATGACAAGCTTTGGCTGTGATACTAAATAGGGTTTTGCCATCAGTTATTCTTACTACTTTTGTCTTAGGATCATAAAACTTGATGATTGCATAAATTAACTTTGGGTAATGATGAACTGAATCACAGATATAAAAGGATAAGAAAGAATTTATAGCGATGATACCTTGGGGAGAAATTGGTCACCCTTTGAAGTACCTATACTCAAAATTCTTTTTGAGCTTGGTTCTCCTTATTTGCATCATTATAGTGTATGCTAACACTCTTGTTTGCTCCACATAGCTTTCCAACTCTACAGTTTCTAGTCGCAGATCCTTTTGGGCTACTTTGGGAGCCATCTTCTATGGAAATTCTCAAAATGTTCTCTCCTTTCTTATTTGTGAGCTTCATCTCTCTACTCCTTTGGCTCTTTCTACTAAGTGAGTGCTACTTCACAAAATGAATGGGCTTTGCATTTCAAGTTTTTAAATGCTCTCACATGCATACCTTCTACCATTAATGCGGTCGATGCAAAAACTATCTATTGCATACTTTTCAATTCAAAGGTATGAATCTTGGTGGTAGGAATCATCATGTCCATTATTGATTGGTTATGGCATGAAGCACTCACTAAACTCATGATGCTTATCATCACTTTCCTTTTCTTGGAGTGGTAGAGATTAGATGTTGTAGTCCATGACTCCTTTTATTCATTGGAGGGCGATGTGGAACACATGTTGTATCCCGCTACCATATTCACTTATTGGAGAGTGGCATGGAACACATGTTGTAGTCCACTGCTACCCTTAGTTTATTTTACAACCTTACATTTTAGCCAACAACTTATTTTCAACCATTGAACTACTTTGAAGCAAAATTTTCTCTTTTTTTTTACTTTACAAAACAAAAATTTTAGCAAAGGAAAAACAATATAATACAATATATGTACATATGTTACAATAAATGTATATCTTAATCAAAGTAGAGTTTCAGATGAAAACCATTGATCGGGATAGGCTGCATGTTTCCTTCTAGATCTTCAAGCTAGAAAACATTACTTTCTTTAACCTCAACTACTTTGAAAGGACCATCCCAGAAAGAATCAAACTTTTGATGGTGCCCTAGCTTGGCTCTTTCCACATTCCACCTTAGAACAGAGTCTCCTACTTTGAAATTTTTGAATCTGGATTTCTTGTCAAACCATCCCTTAATATCAAATGAGTGCTTCTAGAAGTCTTCATATGCTTGAGTCCTTCTTTCTTCTAGCTAAAGTAAATGTGTTAACCTGGTTTCAATTGGATTCTGCTCAGACTCTTCCTCTTTGTCTATCAACTTGAGAGCTGGAATTTCCAAGTGAATAGGTAATACTGCTTCTTTGCCATACACCAAGGCATAAGGAGAGGTCTTAATGGATTTTTTTATGGTGATCCTATCTACCCACAGAGCTTGTTCTAATAGTAGGTGCCAACTTCTCTTGTTATCCTTCTAATGATCTCCTCAAGATTCTAAGTAGATTTTTGTTAGTTGACTCTGCTAATCCATTCCCCTAGGGATAGTAGTTGGAGGTATTTTTTTATAGTAATGCCATACTTTCTAGAAAACTCAATGTACTTAGCTCCTATAAAGGTTGGGCCATTATCACTTACTATAGCTTCTAGGATACCAAACCTTGTGATCAAACTCTCCATGAAGTCGATTACCACCTCTTGATCTGATTTCTTTGTGGGGATGGCCTCTACCCATATGGTGAGGTAATCTATGGTAGTCAAAATGTATTTATGTCCTACTGAGGAATTTGGATTGATTATCCCAATGAATTCTAGCCCCCATTGTTGAAAAGGCTCTTCAACCTGAATTGGCTTGAGGGGAAATGATGCATTTTTGGTTCTCCCCACATACCATTGGCATTCATCACAAGCTCTTGTAACCTTGAAGGTATCAAAAAAAATAGTAGGCCAGTAATAACCTACCCTAATGATCTTTAAAGTTGTGACCCTTCCTAAAAAATGTCCTCCAGATAATCCTCCATGGAACTCTTCGATGACCTTTTGTTTCTGATCGTCTTTAAAACATCTTAAGAGGACTCCATCAAGATTTTTCTTATATAATCCTTCTGGTAGTAAGACATATTTCAAGGCTTGAAGCCTATATCTTCTCCTTTGTGATGGGTTAATATTATGAGGACAAACTCCTATCTAGAAGTATTTGGTCATCTGATCAACCTAGTTTGATTCTCTTGATTGTAGCTCTTCAGTCTGATCTTCTATGATGATTGACAAGTTATCACTTCTACTATAACTACTCTTTCTATTAAACCTTGGCATAATGCTCTACCTCTGACTAGCTTAGTAGGATGTATTTCCATATCATACTCCTAGATCTTAGTAATCCAACTAACTCTTTTATCTCCTAGTTCACCTTGTAAAATGAAACTTCTAACATCTGGGTGAACTACATAGACTAGGGTTTTACTCTGAACCAAGTATTGCCTGAATTTCTTCAATGACTTCATCACTGTAAATACTTGTTTCTCAATAAAATTGTACTTGACCTGATACTCATGGAGAGTTTGACTCCAAAATAATATGGGGTGTTCTTCTCCCTCATCATTTTTTTGAGTGAGCATAGATGCATAGCTCTCTTCAGCTCCATAAGCATACAAAATGAAATCTTTGCTGAAGTTAGGGTTCACTAGAACTGGAGCAGTGGCAATGGACTATTTGATGATCTCGAAAGCTTGTTTTCTCACTTCAGTCCATTTGAAATCTACATTCTTCTTCAGCAATTCTGAGATAGGTTTCACCTTTTGAGAAAAATTAGAGATGAATTTTTTGATAAAATTGATCTGGTTGAAGAAATACTGCAAAGCTTTCTTGTTCATAGGCAATGGGAGAGCAAGAATTGACTTGAATCTATCTAGATCGATAGCCATACCTTCTTTAGAGACCACATGGCCTAACAAATTTCCCTCATGGACTACAAAAAATGACTTCTTTGGGTTGAGAGAGATACCAAATTCCTTGCACTTTTTAAATACTTTCTCTAAATGTGCCAGGTGATCTTGCTTCTTATGTGAGAATATAGTCATGTCATCCAAGTAGATTAGAATGACTTTGTTGATCAGCTCTCCAAAGGCATAATCCATTGCTCTTTGGAATGTGGCTCCTGCATTGGATAGACCAAAAGGCATTCTCTGATAGGCAAAAGTACCCCATTTGGTGGTAAATATTATTTTGAACTGATCCTCATCTTTCACCCAAATCTGGTTGTAACTAGAGAAGCCATCTAATAGTGAGAACCTCTCTGCTCCTACAACAATCTACAAGATCTGATCGATATGAGGGAGTGGATAGTGGTCTTTTAATGATGCTTGGTTGAGATTCCTAAAATCCACACACAAGCGGATGTCTCCATTCTTATTTCTTACTAGAACCAAGTTAGCTACCCAGGTGGAGTGTTTGATTGGATATATAATCTTAGCTTTCAGTAGCTTTAATAGTTCCTCTCTCATTATGGATTCAATTCTGGGGTTCACAGCTCTCTACTTATACCTGAAAGGTTTTGCATTTGGTTCTAGCTCAATTGTATGTTGGATCACCTTTTTATCATATACCTTAAGATCTTCATATGACCAAGCCATAATGTCTTGGTATTTCAGGCATAGGACTTTGATATCCTCCTCTTCTTCTAGAGAACATCTGACTCCAACTTTGAGCTTCTTTTCCTTTTTGATCTCAATTTCCTTGTAGATATTTTCATTGATCTCCATGGATTTGATCTTCTTCCTATCTTCGTTATCAAACAAGCTTTCCAAAGTGACCAACCCCCTAGGGATATGATTATTTTTTAGTTGGATGACATCTTGTTGGTCTATCTCATCTAGAATTTCCTCTTGAATGGTTGATAGATAGGCTTCCCTTACTAGGAAATCAATGATATGTTCATCACTTTCAAAAACTTACCAGAAGATCTACTTGTCTGGTACTATAGGCCTAAAAATCATTTTGATCCCTTTATCTTTTGTAACTCCTATATCTGTAGAAGGGTTGAAATTAGCTCCCCTCACTACCAAGGAATCAACCAAAGTGTTCTATCTTCTAGGAATAAAATTAATATTTAGGGCATCAAAGGATTCCATCAAATCCCATACCCTATTCCTGTATACCTTCAGGTAATGGTGCTTACTACTGCACCTCTCTCTTACCTGATTAACAATTAGTTTAGAATCACCATATATATTTAGTATCTTGATGCCCATGCTCTCAGCCTACATTAGTTTGAGGTACAAAGCCTCATACTCTATAGCATTGTTGGTACAGGACCATGTCAGTCTATATGCAAAACTCTTTGCACCTTTTGACTGAGATTGCAACAATACACCAACACTAGCCCTATTTCTGCATCTTGCACCATCAAAGTGCATGGTCCAAGTCTCTATCTCCCTTAATGACTGATTGGATATGGTAGGGACCCTTTTCTCTATTTCTAAGGAAATGCTATATGTACCCATGCCTGTTCCAAACTGACTGTAATCTTCTTTGAACGACAATTCATCCTCAACCTCTAGTTCTTCAAAACTTTCCACCAGTTCGAACTCATCCAGAGGAGTGAGGTTGCACATGTCTTCTTTGATTTTTTCAATATGATAGGACATGGGCTTCTCGGGTGTAATCCTTATTCTCTTTCCCTTAAAGGGAATCACCATACTAGAGTAATCCATGTACATACATCCTCCCAATTTGGTAGTGAATTCCCTTGAAAGACACAAGCCGAAATAAGGCTCTAGGTCTACCACCACTATTTCTTGCACAATGGTTACCTCTGGAGCTCTATGCAACCTCATTAGAACATCCTTTATTACCCCTACTATCTTTACTGGGGTCCCATCCAACTACAAAACTCTAGGATAGGACCTGGTATATTCCATTCCCATATCCTCGTAGACTACCTTGGGCATAACTATGGTGGAAGCCCCTGAATCAATCATGCAGTTGCGGATAATCCAACCCTCCATCCTCAGAGAAATGTAAAAGGGAGGGGGTTTGTTCTTTAGGGTAGTAGGGGACATCTTGTATTTCCTAGAGGGCATGTTGAGGATTGTAGTAGCCTACTTTTCTTGGGGATATTTGCTTAGAGAAGCCTTCAACAGGTCTATTTGGCTAGGGATAAAGAGAGTATCATAAAGGCTAGCCTTTGAGGGTATTCTTTTCATCTCCTCTACAATGTTATACTCTGATTTCACTGAAGAGGAATTCTCAGACTTTCTCTCTGGTTCACCATACTTCCTTTTGTATTGTTGTGTGGCCTCAATCCTTTACCTCTTGGTTATGGAGGGAAATCTAAGTTTTTCTTGTGCTTCACTCTTGGATCTCATCCCTTCTTTGTCATTTTCTTTGTCATATCTTCTAGGGAAGCTGACCTCCTTTTCTTGGCCTTTTGGGACCATATCCCTCTTTTCCTTTTCTTGGGGAATAGGGAAAATATCATTACCTTGAGGGAGAGCATCTTTCTTCTTTTGGGAAGGGACTTGAAACTGACCCATCTTTTGTGGATCAACCTGCAAGGTCTTCTTCCCTGATCTTGTCATAACTAAAATTGACCCTTCTTCATCTGGGTCCTATCCAACCATGATCTGGTCTAGTTGCCAAAGCATATTGACCCTACCCTTATGATTCCTCTCTACCATTTCCATGGCCTGCTGCACATGATGTTGGTACATGACACATGATTCTGAATCATGGGGATCATTGCATACAAGACACCACACATTTACCAGGCTTGTTTCAGAGGAACATCCTGGATCTTCTTGCATTGTATTTACTCTGATTCCTGTGCTATTGTTGGTACCAGGTTTTTGGTCCCTATTGACATAGGGAAATATTCTTTGCTGAGATCTCTCTATCTCTCTTTTTTCCATTGAGCTCATCTTGTTACTGAGCATTTTAAGGGTATTATGTATATCAAGAAGCACAGTGGATTCCTGGGATGTTTGAGTAGGAAGTGGTGGGAAAGGAACTATAGCAGATGACACTTTGGGGGGAGGTAATGGGGTCATATGAGGAAGTGGGGATGATAAAGAAGGAGGATCCATATAAGAAGATGTAGCTGCCTAGTTTTGAACATTGGAAATTTTTGAACAATAGGGTATGATAACTTTAGGGGGTGTAATCTTCCAATTGTAAGATTTCCTTGTATTTTCAGCTTGGATAGTTGCATTGTAGACTTGGGGGAAGGTACATATTCTTGAATATTGGGTTTGTAGACCCAATTCATATCCAAGGGCTCTAATGTAGTACATGAAAGCAAGGGTTGCAACTAGCCTAGCTTCAGGTGGAATTCTTTTCCAGGACCTACTAAATCTCAGGTTAAAATCTAAAATGGACTCCTACTGATACTTTTGCATGGATGTAAATTGGTTGAGGAGGGAAAAGGGATCAATAGACTCATTGAAATCTTCTACAAAGGGTTCTTCTAATGCTACCCATGATGTAATGGTATTATCCTCTAAAGTCTTAAACCAGTGCAAAATTTTCCCTCTGAAGGACAGGGCCAGGATTCTGATGATGACATCTTCATTCTTTATGTTATGGATGGTTGCTAAATTTAGAATATCTTGATAATGTTCATATGTGGTCTTTCCTGATCCATCATATGTAGGAATGGCTTTAGATACAACCTAAGGAATATCATGCATATGAGCTAGTCTTAGGGGACCAGTTGTATTCCAGCTAGGATATTTTTAAAGGGACTAATTAAGGGGTACATTTTGAGCTATATTTACTGGTGTAGTTCTTGTTGGAGGTGGCCTTGGGGGCCCTGTAGGAGGTGGCTCAGGAGGAGTTTCATCTGAATGAAAATCTTGGTTCAAATCTCTTATGATGGTAGATCCTCTAAAAGGGAGCTCATAGTAGATGAAATAACCTGGGTTATTCTTTGCAGATGACCTAGTATTCATGAAAAACTACAAGCTATAGGGATGGATTTCTGGTTTCTTGCATTCAAGGAGTCACCAGGTGAATTTACTACTCATCACTTAACAAGGTCAAGACAATTCACCAAATCTTGATTCCTTCGAGAAAAGATATAAAATAAAGAAAGGGTGGGTTAACTAATGTTTCTTGTAAATAGGTCCCACCGAGTGTGCCAAAACTATTGGGATCCAAATTGACATCGAGCAAAACTCGAAACTATGACTGTCTATCTTCTAATTTTTTTATTAGGCTTGCACCCACTAATCATAGTTCAGACCTCAACATTGGATGGACTAAATATTACTCTAATCCAACCTCCAGAGTAGGTTGGTTCCTTGTCAACTGATAAGGTGTTGACTCATATAAGCTCAGTTAAAATTTTAAGAGATAGGGATAGAAAGAGGTTTAGGGTTAAGAAATTATAATCAAAATAGTGGTTGGATAGAGCTAACAACATAGGCATCCATAGGGAAAACCTTTCTAACAAACAATTTCTAGTGTCCCACACTTGAGATTAACAACATTCAAGAAACAGATAATCTTCATCAAGATACATAGAATAGAGACATACTCCAAGAAGCTATTTCAACATCTATAATACTAATAATCCAATTTAGCAGAATAAGATCAGTATCAAGATTTAACAAAAAATAACTTCTTGCAAGCATAGATTCAATTATGAAAAGATTTCAATTGCTCTAAGCTAGTAATCCAATATCAATAGAATAGACTAACCATAACAACATTAGCAGAAAAGCAATTCACAACTTGAATCTCTCGATAGAAATATTGAAGACACCAGTTCTGAGGTAAACATCCAAGTAATGTTCCTTCTATTGACTTGCAAAAAAATATTACACAACAGGGCAAGCAAACACTCTAGAGCCGACCCTGAAAATCGAGGGTTCGACCTCTATTAATAGTTTTTCATTGAAGGAAGAAAATGGAACATTACAAGGAGAAAGAAATGCCATATCGACAGAATGTTGAGGTGGCATCGTTTCATTCATCTTTGAGACCCAAAGAAACTATGTGATCTTGCGCTCCTTCATAGCTCAGCTCTACAACTTGCTGATCTTTCATGATGGTTCGGCTCCAGGCTATCAAAACTGAGATCTAGGCCATTTATCATTCTTGTAGACTTTAACTAGTTGTAGATCTATAACTAACTATGTTCTTGATTCTTGGCCTTATGGATGCTTCACCTTCTAGCTTGCTTCAATCAACTGGTTCATGTTTGCAAAGACTCTACTTTTGTATGCCTAGGATATCATCAGCATAAACCAACCATTGATCTGCTTTTGAATGACCAAGATCAATACTTCAAAAATGCTTGGGAGTATGCACCATAGAACATGTTGTAGTCTACTCTTTAGAAAAGCTTATGGCTTAAGTTGACCACTTTGACCATGGGCTGGAGCATATTAGAAAATACACTTCAATCTACATAGGATGGAACATCTCGCTAGATTGTCCTTGCTCTTAAATTTATTTAAATCCTTTTCATCCATAGCATAGAACAAAGTGTTCATAGCCCACTCCTTGAAATTCATTCCATCGAGATTTGACCATCGCTAACTGTATCACTCCAATTTTTTTGCATCCCTACCTTCAGGCTATAGGATCCGCGCCCGGAAGGAGGATGGGAAAAGGATGGTGCGGTACCTCGGACTGAGAGGACTTTGCGAAGGTCCCGCCTCTCAAGGGAGGTGTATTTTGGTGATTTTTCGACGGATGGTGGGTTCACCAGGAAACATTTAGCGGCAGTTTCCATGCCTAGGTTTTGGAATGTGTTTAGATGAGTTCGTTTTAATCTTAAGCATTCATATCCTAGGTTTGGCCGAATGAATCTAAATTAAACTACATGAAAATGCAACTTTCATGAATACAACAAACAGATTTGAAAGCAGAAAACAGAGAATTTATAGGAGGAAAATGGGGAATACCTGATCCGGATGTCTGAAGAAGATTCTGACGTTTGAAGCGACCTGGATCGTCTGGAATTCGACATAATCGCCTGCAATCTGACAGATCGTCTGAGACTGATGGAATCGTCTGAGATCTGATAGAATTGTCCGAGATCTGACGAATTCGTCAGACGAATTCGTCAGAGACCTGCAAGACAGAAAATAGATGCAAAATACAAGAAATTCTACTGTGCTAACAGAGGCAAATTACACCAAATAATAAAATGAATACTGAGCAATAGTTTAAAACAACAATCCTAGCAAATTTCTGTATTTTAACAACAAATCATGAACTTAATGTGCAATCTAAGCTAAATGGGTGAACTCCAAATGCAAAATAATATAAACACTGAGTAAATGATCTAATTTGCAGCATAAAATGACAAAGAAAAGGTTGAGAAAAGCAAACTCCAGGCACTGATTGCCTCGATGTGGACTGCAGTCGAGATCGTCTCGCATCAGTACGAAATCGTCTCGCATTTGACGGGATCGCCTCCGATCTGAACAGGTTCATCGGCGACGATGGGTGCCGGCTCCGGCTGAAAATTAGTGATGTACCTGCAACAAAATTGCTATGGGACTAGTGCAAAAGCAAGATTAGGATGTTTTGACGCGAGAGGGAATCAGTTTGCAGATAATTTCAGCCAGGGGTTGGGGAGGGAAAATTCTAGAGATTAAATAGGCTTAGGGGGAGTAGTTAGGAGGTTGGAGATCATCCCAATTTGGGAGATCTCCAACGGGGGAGGGTCCCAACGGCGCAGACACGCTTCTGCCCAGATTGGAGACCCGTTGGAACAGATTCCAACTATGCACATTCAGTTTTGCGACAAGATCGTCTGGACGTCCTAGTCCAGACGAAATCGTCAAATCTGGGGCGATATCGTCTGATCGGCGACGATATCGTCAAACGGTCAAAACAACCTCTAAAAATGGCACGGAAAAGGGGGAAACGGATTTCCCGACGGTTAACGAGCGGTTTGGGAGGTTAAATTTGAATTTAAAATTATTTACTAAGGTGAATGTAAATTTTATAATTTTATCGCGCCAATTTTAGGGTGCTACATTTTGCCCCCTCTTTAGCGAATTTTCCGAAGAAAATGCGTTAAAGATGAGTTCTTCTCGATCTACGAGAAAGCAAAAAATTATACCCATTTTTAGGCGACGATTCTTGGTCGAATCGTACGACAGATTACTATGGTGCCCCCTCCGTGTTTTTACCCAAATCGAACGTTTGAGGTAAAAACGCGAAAAAGCAAAAAATTATTGTTGAATAAAATTAAGAAAAATAGGGTAAAACCCTAATTCATTTTTACCGTTCATTTTCTCGTTTTTAGAGCTCAAGCGTAAATGGTGGAGACAACGCATAGATCGACAGAGGTCCGGCGCGGTCTACGGGTAAGAGCCTAGACTTAACTAGAACTGATTTAATTTGATTTTACATGCTTTTTAGGTAGATTTTAGATGAATTTGGAGCATCGCGGCCGTTTTTGGGCCGTCGACGTCGTCGGGACGAAATCGTCCCTTCGATTTTCGACATCTCCATTTCTTTTGCCCGAGGGCGAAATCGTCGAAAGGGGGACGATTTCGTCAAATTAGAGACGATTTCGAACTACGAAATCGGAGACGATTATGCTCAAATTTGGGACGATATCGTCCAATAGTGGGCGATATCATCAATTACATGAAATTGATCTTTAAGTTGCATTATTAATTACTGGAATTGTTATTAATGATTGCTTGTTGTTTATGTTGTTTATGTTTGCAGAGAGGTTTACTAAAGAGCAGGGAGTGGAAATATGGAGGATTGAGAGATGACTTGGCCGCTCTGACACAGGCAGAGCGAGATCTACTGGCACAGGCCGACTTGCAGCATGTGGCAGAGATGCCACAAGTATCTACAGATATGGGGCTTCTAACATCCCTAGCAGAGAGATGGTATCCGGGGTCTTCCTATTTTCGGTTACCGACAGGGGAGATGGCTCCCACACTAGAGGACGTATGGAGGATTCTGAGAATCCCCATACAAGGACGGATGATCACTCCTACGGCCAATCAGGGCCACGCTATGGGACGACTGTGTGGTGACCCGAGCTTCGCCCTGGAGAAGGGCAGAGTTAATATCGAGGCACTACGCCAGATGCCTGGGGCATCCAGACTCACACGAGTTCTAGCTGGAGTGGTTGGTGGACTTCTGCTGTGCCACCAGAGCGGATGCAGGGTACCATGGATGCTCGTAGATGTGATCTATGATATGCGGGACCATGGGTACAGGTTTTGCTGGGGCAATTTTGTACTATGTCGATTGTACAGGATCCTATATGGGGTCGTGTACAAGGGCGGCCGATGTCTGGTGATGACATCGCTCCTACAGGTTTGGTGCTGGGAGCACATTGCGATGCGGAGGCCGGTAGGGCTTCCACTGATAGGGATTGACGGGGAGAGGCCCCGAGTCTTCTACTGGTGGCTCCGGAGAGGGTCACAGTGGTGGATCGACCTACCGATGTCCCGGAGACTACTGGATGATTTGGTCCCAGACCAGATCACCTGGAGACCATGGAGAGAGCATCCAGGGTGGCCAGAGGACGGACAGGAGCTGGCTCGCATCAGGCGAGTCTACTGGTTGAGGATGGAGAGAGGAGAGGTGGAGCTCCACCGCTATGACCGAGTTTTGAGGCAGTTCGGTCTACAACAGGGGATCCCATCTCTCAGGGATTACGAGTTTTCCTGGACTGTCCGGGATAACACTACAGTTAGCGGGGCTCCGGACATGCAGCGCTTCTGGAGCCAGGATGTAGATGATGCCCCCATCCAGCCAGTGGATGGGGATGATGCAGGAGTAGCCGATGGCTACGATGCCTGGTACGTAGGCATCCGCCCTCCTCGGATGACGAGGGCATAGGGTCCGATCCACGCGGTTGTGCGTCGGATAGGGAGGCAATGCCAGGCAACGATAGAGGCAGCCCAGGGTCACGACGGGAGGGAGCAGAGGAGGCCACAGGCATAGGAGAGGCCATGACAGTGGGAGAGGAGGGAGGAGAGACCCCCATCTCCATAGAGGGATAGGCCACCATCGCCCGATAAGGGCAAGGGTGTAGACACTGGGGAGAGCAGCGAGACAACGACTCTCCGAGCTGAGGTTGCCCGCTTGCGGGCTCAAGTGCAGACACTGCAGGATGAGGCTACACGGCTCAGAGCTCGGGGCGGAGGAGCGAGCACTCAGGATTTAGCATGTGCTATCACCCAGATCACTTTCTATCAGGCTCTATACTACCAGGCGGTGCCAACGGAGCAGAGGGTGCCATTACCAGCACACATTGCAGAGCCTGTCGTGATGGGGTCATCTAGGACATCATCACGATCGGCATCCAGGACTCACGACACCACATGGACTACGATGGGGCCACCTCCTCCACCTCAGGGGGGGAGGAGATGAGGCTGAGAGCTCGAGGGGCTCTCGAGACACTACATAGAGGGTATTTGATTGAGTATGCCAAGATATGGATTGTGGCATACCAATCTAGCTGATATGATGTACATATTTTTTTGAGATATATAAGATGATATATTTTTGATCATATGACTTGTATTGTGTTATGTATTTTGTGATGCTTATGATGCTTTTATGTTTGATTGATTGATTTGATAATTGGATGTAATTATGTCGTTGGAAATATGATTTGAATGTCATGCTATAACATTGTAAATGAAATAATCTGATGTAACAAAGTGTTTGTTTGTGATGCAATAATTTGATAAAAATAAAAGGGGACTTTTAACAATAATTTCAAAGGACATTGTCGCTATTATAGACCATTTCATGGAGTCGCCGCTCACTCGGTCGTCAAGCTAATCCCAAGTATAGAAATATTGTGAAAAGTAAAAGAGTGCTTAAGAGACTGTCTTAAGACTTTGGTGCAATAGTGCAAATGATGATGATGATGATGATGGTTTGTTTTCAGATTTTCATGAAAAATATTATGCATGAAATATTTTAAAATGATTTTTGCTAGGCATAAATTCCTAAGTGTGATAAAATTTGTGAATAATTCCTTAGGAATTATACCATCATTGCAAAGTTGAAGGTTGACATAATGACATAAAAATAGTGAAAATATGGGTTTGCTTTTGAAAAGCATAATTTGTGTAAAATGAAGTCATATGGTTTTTATGATTTTTGATAAATGGGGGAATAAAAATTGTTACAATGGTTTGCGCTAGGCATAGAATATGTAGGTATAGACTTATACCATCATCGCGAAAATCCAAAAAGATAGTTTTATTGCATGGTTGATTTTTGATGAACAGAAAAGATGAAAATGAGGACTTGCGCTAGGCATAAAATTCCAATTTTGGTTTTGAAACTATACCATCGTCGCGAAAGTCAACCAGATATATAGGATTTGATTTGTGTAATTTGAAAGAAATTTTTGATTTTTCTATTTGTATAGTTGTCTTTGTAGTAAACAATTGTACTTGATTTATTCCAAACAAGTTGCAAAAATAATATTTCAAAGTATTTTGAAGACAAAAGTAAGATTTATAAGGAATCCCATGTGCATATGTGAATTCATTTCCGATCTTGATTTATCATAATGATAGACAAAATCTCTCAAATACAAATGTGTGTGCAATTGCATTGTTCATTTACCAGTTGTGAGCAAGATACTATGATACAAGTGATTTGAAGAAACCAAATAAGTGTTCATTAACCATGATGTAGATGCATATAACCATACTAGGCTACTATGTAGACCGGATTATCAAGAGCTAGCTAATCCATAAGCAGACATAGGTCTGTACAAAAGAAGGTCGCTAATGTGACAGACATATCGCCACGCTAGGAGTTACCCAAGGCCAAGCAAATTGGGCACAAACCACCTGTTATGGGGCTTACCTCACAATTTTCGAATAATTGAGAATTCCAGGGATTCAAGCTCATCAACCCTTCTTTTCTTTTCAAAGGGTAGGGAAAGGGATTTTATTGCTTTCTTGCCTTCTTTTGAATTTTGCTTATTTTTCTTTTGTATTTCTTTTGCTTGATAATACTTGGAACATTGCTGAAATAACATTTTTCTTTTCTCTTCTTTCTTGAATTTTTCTTCTCTTTTTCTTTGCTAGGGATACTTGCTCGGATTAGTTGTAGAGCAAGGGATTTTTATTCTGGGTAGGGGTGAGCTTGTCCTTTTGCCAATTCTCAAAGATTCTAGACCATGTGCATGATAGGATAGCAGGGGAAACTTTTCACTCAAGAAATCAGTTCTACTATGTAGCAAAACATGGAAATTACAAATATAATCATTTTATTGTGGAAAGATGTGCTTGGTTTAAGTAAATAACAAGATCAATTCTCTATGCTCAAACTTTATTTAATTGAATTTTGTGAACTTTGATATAAGAGAGATTAGTAATCATGCCAGATAAAATCAAGATATTTATTGTTGTGAGTGTGCAAGTGAGGGATTCAAAATAAATGCTAATTTATCCAAAATAAGTTGAAACATATAACTGCAATAATTGTAAGAAAAATATAGATATAAATGATTTGTGAGAAAGTTTTTGAGAATGTTGACTCTCTCTTTCTTCTGTATATTGTTTTGGTTTCGAAAGAGTCAAGAATATTGTTGTTTTTATATTTTTGAGCAAAAAATTTAACAACTGCCTTAAACAAATGCAATAGATAGTTTTTGAAGATTTTTGGAGATTTATGAATGTTTTTGGTGTTTTTGAATTTTTTATAAATTGAAAGAAATATAAGATAGTAATTTTGAACAAATATATACATGGATGAAATGACCAAGTTTATGCATAGTAACGTTTAAGATGCAAAATATTCATGGGTTCTTTAAGTTCTTTACCATCTAAGGTAGATAATTTATATGCTCCCGATTCAAATTTTGCAAGTAATAATGTATGGTCCAAGCCGCTTGGGCTCAAATTTACCTTTAAGTTCTTTGGTTGCATTTGTATTTTTTTGATTTTCTTTTAAAACAAGGTCGCCGATCTCAAAGGATCGATGACGAACTTTCTTAGCATATGATCTTTTAAGCTTGTTTTGGTAAGCACGGAGATGCTCCAAAGCATTGATGCATTTTTCATCTAGGAGTTCCAGCTGACTGAGTCTGCCAACACGATATTCATCTCCTACTTCGGTATCTTGAAGTAGCAGAGCCAAAGAAGGAACTTCCAATTCAAATGGAAAACCGCTTCAAGCACCATATACCAAAACAAATGGTGAAGTGCCCGTCGGGGTTCGAACACTAGTTCGATAAGCCCACAAGGCTGGATATAATTGAATATGCCAGTCACGACCAGTTTTATTGACTAATATTTTGAGAATTTTGATTAAAGTTTTGTTAGATGCTTCTGCTTGACCATTACCCTGAGGATAATAGGGGGTGGACCAGCGATGTTGAATCTTGTATTTTTGGCATAATTTTTTAACATCTTTATTTTTGAAAGGAGTTCCATTGTCAGAGATGAGGTTGGCAGGAATTCCGAACCTGCAAATGATTTGATTAAAAATAAATTTAGAAACTTGTGTGCCAGTGCAAGAAGCTAAAGGCATAGCTTCGACCCACTTCGTGAAATACTCAGATGGCGCTTATGATGAACTTGTGTCCATCGATGACACAGGATTGATTTTGCCAATAATATCCAAGCCCCATTTAGAAAAGGGCCAAGGAGATGAAATAGCCTGCAGCTCTTGTGCAGGCGCATGGACAAGGTCAGCATGTTTTTGACACTTGTCGCAATGGCGCACATACTCATGTGCATCCGTTTCCATGGTAGGCCAAAAGTATCCTATCCGAAGGAGCTTTTTAGCAATGGCACTACCACTAAAGTGTCCTCCACAAGATCCATCGTGGGCTTCACTCAAGGCTGATTTAGACTCTTCTAAATTTAAACATCTTAATAGGATACCTTCAAAAGATCTCCTATATAAAGTATTGCCAATTATTACAAAGCGACTTGCTCGTCGACGTAATAACCGACGCTGGTTTCTATTAGAATTAGCAGGGAAAGTCCCATTTTGGAGAAAATCAAATATGTCTCTATACCAAGGTTCAGGAGTAGTTTCATTGATTAGAAACACATCCAAAGGCTCTAAGCATGACTTATTTGAAGCGGGTTCCTGGAGTCGACGAATAATGATAGTGGCATATTCGTCATCTAACTCCAAGGGCAGGAGAGATGCAGCTGCGGCCATAGCATCAGCTGCACGGTTGCTAGTTCGAGGAATAGCTTCCAAGGTGACTTGATCAAACAAAGACATTAGTTGTAAAACATAGGCCTTATATGGGCACAGTTTATCATCTCGAGTTTGATAGACTTCATTAATTTGGTTTATAACCAATTGGGAATCACCAAAAACTAAAAGGTGTTTAATTTTTAGTGCTAAAGCAGCTCGTAATCCAAGGATTAGAGCCTCATACTCAGCAGTATTGTTGGTGCAAGCAAAGGTCAGTTTGAAGGACAGAGGAATAAGATGTTTTTGTGGAGATATTAAAATAATACCCGCACTCAGCCCCACTCATACATCGGGCTCCATCAAAGTATAAGGACCATTGTTCAGGATGGTCTGCCTCTAATTGAAGGCATTCATCCGGAAACTCGATGATGAGGGGATGAGTAGACTCTAAGGGTGCAGCAACTAATTGATCTGCTATGATTTGACCCTTAACAGACTTTTGTCCTATGAATGTGAGATCAAACTCGCTTAAAGCAAGAACCCACTTGGCTGTGCGACCCGATAAATAAGGTCGACTCATGAGATATCTTAAGGGATCATATTTAGCAATGACATAAGTTTTTTGGCTAAGCATATAATGTCGTAATTTTTGCGTAGCAAAAATGACTGCTAGACATAGCTTCTCTAACGTTGTATAGCGGGTTTCATAATTGATGAAGGTTCGGCTAATATAATAATTAGCACGTTCTCATTTTTCATCATCAAGTTGAGCTAACATAGCTCCTAAGGCAGAATCTGAAGCTGAAATATATAGGAGAAATGGGCGATCAGATTTAGGCGGTGAAAGCACCGACGGATTAAGGAGGTATTGTTTGAGAAGCTCAAAAGCTTCTCTACATTCTGTGTCCCAATTGAAAGGGACATCCTTCTTAAGAAGTTTAAGAAAGGGACTAGTTTTATCCGCCAGCCTATCAATGAAGCGACGGATAGCTTGAAGTTTACCTTGTAAACTTCGTAATTCAGATATATTAGTAGGTGCGGGCATATCAGTGATAGCCGCAATCTTGAGAGGGTCAATTTCGATACCACGTAAAGAAACTAAAACCCCTAATAGTTTGCCGGATTTAACTCCGAATATGCATTTTGCTGGATTTAATCGAATGAGATATTCTCGTAATCGATTAAAAACTTTTCTTAAATCATCCAAATGATGATCTTCAATAAGAGAGCGAGCTATAATATCATCCACATAATCATGTAGGATATCATGCATCAGATCATGAAAAATGTAGGTCATAGCTCGTTGATAAGTTGCACCGACGTTCTTTAAGCCAAATGGCATCACTTTCCAGCAAAAGGTACCCCAGGGGGTAATAAAGGTTGTTTTAGCCTGGTCTTCAGGAGCTATCCTGATCTGATTATAACCGGAGAATCCGTCCATTAAGGACATCATCCCACTTTCGGTAGTGAAGTCAATAATTTGATCCATGTTTGGAAGAGGAAAGTCATCTTTAGGGCATGCAGCGTTGATATCTCTAAAATCGGTGCAAACCCTAACTTTGGTAGCTTCTTTCTTGGTGACTGGAACTACATTTGAGATCCATTCAAGCATAATCAATAGCTTGTATAAAGATAACATTCAGGAGTTTTTCTAACTCCCCTTTGACTAGCAGAGCCACTTTGGGATGCATTTTTCTAAGTTTTTGTTTAACCGGTTTAGCATCCGGATGGACCACTAGATGATGCATGACTACGGAAGGGTCTAGACCTGGCATATCTTCGTATGTCCAAGCGAAGACATCTTCATACTCTTTAAGGAATGCGATGTATTGTTCTTGTTTTTCTTGACGTAGTTCTGCTCCAATATTGATTATGTGAGGATTGTCCTCGGCTCCAATGTTAATTTTAATGACATTTTCTACCTCCATGTGTAGATCTCTTTCAAAATTAGGTGGGGCGGGTGAAACGCCCAATTCTTGTAATTCTTGTAAGGTTAATTTAGATAATTCATTCTGAGGATCAGTGGCCTCAAGTTGGGCTATAGTTGGTATAGAACCATCAAAATAAAACCCATTGTGTAACATCTCTTCAACAGAGACATCATGGAAGATATCTCCTTCCAACTCTTCATCGGGGTCAACAATCATTTCAGGGTATGCTATGGATAGCATGTTGCATGAAAACGACTGATTATTAAGAGGCAAATCAACATGCCTATCCAAATAATCTTGATAGCATATGAGATGATCATCATCCTCAAAAGGAAAGGGTTGACCCTTACTAGGAAATAGGCCCACACCACAACAGGCAGTGCCACGGTTCTACCTCGAAAGGTTCTTTCATGCCATTTTGGAAAGGTCCCAAGCCTTTCCCTTTATATCCCATTTTAAGCATCATGGGTTTAGCTTTAATATAATCATTGGTAAAATAACACCGAGCGTATCCCTCATGATGAGTTTTGATATTCCGAGGGATTCTTCCCCTACCATATCCTTTATAAATGAAGGCACAACTCCCGACTTGGTAAGTACTTCCCATAGGTTGTGGGAGGCCCAAAGTACGAGGAGATGGCGGCAATTTATTTAAAAGGTTTGAATCTTGCATGAAAGCATTCATTTTTTCTGATATTAAGGTTGTAGATAAATCTGGTAAAAGTTCATCAGAAAGGGCATAAGATGTAGAAGGTTTATTACCTATGTCTTGAGATGTGGAAGGTATGATAGATGTGTCTAGAGGTTTTGAATTTGCAGGGATAATAGTTGAAGGATTGGTTGTAAAATCTTTTTGAGGTTCTAGAAGAATTTGTTTAGAGGGTTGTTGATCTATATAGGAGGATGAAACAAATGGAGGGGAACTAGGTGAAGTTATGGGTTTATGTTTCATAGTTTTAGATGAAAAAGAAGAACTAGGATGTGTGGATGACAGAGCTGGGCAAAATTGCACTCCAACTGGTTCTGCCAAAGCACACATATCAAAAGGTCTAGGGTCACCATGAATAGTGACCAACTGATTTTTAAACTCAAATTTAACACATTGGTGTAAAGTTGATGGGACTGCTCGCATGGCGTTGATCCAAGGGCGACCCAAAAGTATATTGTACGATGCTGGGCAATGTACAATAAACACGGTTGTTTCTAGGGTTCTAGGACCAACTTGCAATGGGAGGGTAATAACTCCACATGTTTCTTGTGTTTCGTCATTAAAAGCTTTGATGATCATATCGGTTTTCTTCATTTCATCACTTCTAAAGCCAAATCGTTGGTAGAAGTCAAAGGTGCAAATGTTTAGAGATGAGCCATTATCAATCAAAACTCTTTTGACAACTACATCTCCAATTAAAGCAAGTAATGTATAAGGGATTGTCCTTATGTAAACTGTGTTGTGGGATATCTTTATCCCGGAAGTCAATACAATCAATCTCTCGAGTGATGATAGTATTGGCCATAGCTTCAAGTTGAATGTTTTGAGGTACCATCATTTGGCTCAATGTAAGCATCAACTCATCCCTATGGGTGGGAGAGGATCTTAATAAATCTAAGAGGGAAATTATGGCCGTAGTATTAGACAATTGCTCATTAATGTCGTAAGGGGGTTTAGATTGGATATTAGGAGCATGATTCCCTTTATTAGGGTTTTTCAGAACGAATGGAGCCGATCCATCATTCTGGTTTGGTTCTTGTTGAGAGTTTTGAGCTTGTTGTCGAGTAACGACTCCAATGGTACCTACGATGTTATAGTGAAGACGTTGAACTGGTCTCGGTTGAGAATTTATGGCTTGTTCATAAGGAAGGACTATATTAGAAGAAGGTCGAGTAGTGACTCTTCTAGGAAATGGTTCTTCTGGAACCATAGCATCTGTGATAGGTTGAATAGGATCTGATTCATTTTCAGAACTATTCGATTGGTTTGAAGTAATGTCTAGTTCACTTTCACTATCTGATTCTATATCACTAGAATCGAAGTTTGAAAATTATGTAAGGGCCTGGTTGTAACCAGGGATAAGGTCGTGTCAAATATTTGAGGATCCTGAACAGGTAATTGTCCGCTAATGGTTCCTACATATCGGGTAGGAGGGGGAACATTATGATGTTCGATTTGATTGGCTACCTCTTTACCATGTCTTGGTAAAGGGTGTTGAAATATGTCTAAAGTTTGATTGGCATTTTGATTTTGATTTTGGGGAATGGTCTTTTGAGTATTATTAGGAGGGTTTTGTTTAGGTTGGAAGGCTTGCACTTCCATTTCATTATTGTCAATCAAATCTTGTATTTTATGTTTCAACCTCTTACAAGCGTTGGTAGAATGTCCAGGTCCTCTATGGAAATCACAGTGCAAATCAGCTCTATATCCGGGTATAGTTGGGTCAGGTTCCTGGATAGCTGGTAATTGGATTAAACCTCTTTCGAGTAATTGAGGTAAAATAGTTGACAAAGGTTGGTTTAATCTAGTGAATTCTCGAGGAGGCTTGTCAAGAGGTTTCAATATGAATTTTTTCGTTGTCTTCGTTGCATTGATATTAGCAACATTTCTCGCTGTCAGTGACTCCGTCACCGACAACCTGTTTGTTTTTATATTGATTTCTAGATGTTTTCTCATCATCCTTCTTCCTAAGTTGGCCTCTCCTAATGAGGGCATCTTCTACTCTTCGAGCTAAATCTATAGCTTGATCGAAGGTAGTTAGGGTAGCAGTTGATAGCTCATAAGATAGTTGTTCTTGTAAATTGTTGATGAAAATGTCTAACATTTCCCTATAGGGTAGCACAAAGTGCAGTTTTCCTGTCAATTGCCTCCATCTAGCTAAGAAATCGGCAAAGCATTCATCCTTATCTTGTTTTAAATTGTATAGGTCTTTAATAGTTACATGCCTCTCGATGTAGGCACTAAATTGATGGACAAATGATTCAATTGCTTTCTTCGAAGTTTCTTAAAGAATGAGTGGGCAATTGATAGTACCACTCTAATGCCATTCCACCTAAACTTTTGGGGAACATTTTTAGTAATAGCAAGTCGTCATGCGATATGTCGTGACATGCTATCCTAAACATGCGAAGATGCTCTATGGGATCTTCGGTTCCTTTATATATAGGCAGAACATGCATGGGAAAATGTTTAGGGTATGGTTGAGCTACAACTATGGGATCCAAAGGTTGACTACAGATCTCTCGATAATTATACGAGGGACGGTAGGGATCTATCTCGGTCCATACGTGAAGCTAATTGTTTCACCATGGCTTCCAGATTACTAGTTTGCCCCCCATATTGGTTTGGTAGGGCATTGACATAAGTGTTATGGGCATATGATGGAGGAACATGCAGATTAGATGCCATGTTACTGTTGTGTAAATTATTGGTAGGAAAAGTATTATGGAGGAATTTTGAAGTTGTATTATGTTGTATTCCGGATTGTTGAAAGTTTGTATTTGGCTTTGTTTTAGGTTTCTGTTTATTTAAAGCATTTTGCTCAATAGTTTGGCGGAATAAAGTAGTGAAGGGAATTTTCTTTTGTGCGGGAGTGATTTTAGGTTGAGTAACAGGTTCCTTAGGAGGTTGGGTAACCTGTTGTTTTGACATGCTTTGGGCTATAGTGACCATATCCGTATTGGATGGTCCACCCTTGTCACTTTCTTGATCAATGAAAGACAAGGGATTAGTCTGCATATTGCACATATATTCCATGGTTGCTTGAGTTTTACTAATTTGCCCTTTATCAAGGCGAATGGCCACATTAAGGTCATCAATGTTTTCCATGAGAAATCTCTTGAAATGCTTTGCATTGTCAAAGGCAATAGCTCCATTTGGAGCTACTCTAGGGGATGAGGATCCATCCTCTTTAACATTTGCTTCTTGTTCCTTATCTTCACCTAAGTCTTCATCTCGATTGACCTAGAGTTTCTCCTTCCGGATTTGTTTCTCCAAGAAGGACATTTGGGTTTTCAGTTGTATCTTGTAACCAATCTTCTCCTTCCCCTAAAGTTTCTTTACCATTCCTAAGTTTAGGCATGGTGCTAAGTTTTGATTTCAGCAAATATATATATATATATATATATATATATATATATATGCAACAAATTAAGAGGTATATATTTACTATATACCTACTACAATATTTGAAAATGAAATGTTTAAGTTTTTGCTAAGTTTTTTGATTTTTAATTTTTTCTTTAATTTTTTTTTTTTGAAATGATATAATAAAGACAGCAAATAACACAATAAATGCACAAAATAATAAGACTGAAAGTAAATGAGCTAGTTTTCTATGAATAACTTATGAATATCATTAATAGGTTCAAGTTGTTCAGGGGTCATGAAATGTTCTTCTTCAAATTGAAAGTTTTCTTTTAGAAATTTGATGAAAAGGGCTATGGTAATATTATCTGTCTCAGATGCTGGTTGATAAAAGTAAAGCTCATGGCAATACTCTCGATATAACACAGCACGAGGAACTCTATTCCATCTTTCCCTATCTGTAAGAACAACCTCTTGGTCTTCTACACAACCTAGGAACTGGTGCACAATAGCTGCGTTCTCGAGGTATTCCTCGAAGGTGAACAATTCTGAAGATACTAAAGCCCTCCTATAGGCTAACCATCTATGGCAGGCTCTCTGAAGTTCATGATAAAAAACTAGTTGGTGAGGATCCAAGATTCTATCCAAGACTAGCCTCTTAATTTGCTTAAGTTGTGTGGACCTAGATGAGATGATACTAAGTCTCCTGTCAAGTTCGTCCCACAAGGATTGATTTCTACTCGTTTCAGGGATACTAAGGACAGAATTAACTTCTATAGCTGCCAATTGATTTTCTACGTTTATAGTAACTGCTAACCTCTTTTTAGGAGCTACCATCTAAACATGACTTTAAACCTTAAATGTTTTAAAATGCATCTAAGTTTTAGTTGTTCTAATTTTTTTGTTTTTGTTTTTGTTTTTGTTTTCAAAAGGTTATGATGCATTCACGTCGGGTTCACCAAAATGTATCGCTCCAAATTTTTCGCATCCCTACCTTCAAGCTATAGGATCCGCGCCTGGAAGGAGGATGGGAAAAGGATGGTGCGGTACCTCAGACCGAGAGGACTTTGCGAAGGTCCCGCCTCTCAAGGGAGGTGTATTTTGGTGATTTTTCGACGGATGGTGGGTTCACCAGGAAACATTTAGCGGCGTTTCCACGCCTAGGTTTTGGAATGTGTTTAGATGAGTTCGTTTTAATCTTAAGCATTCATATCCTAGGTTTGGCCGAATGAATCTAAATTAAACTACATGAAAATGCAACTTTCATGAATACAACAAACAGATTTGAAAGCAAAAAATAGAGAATTTACAGGAGGAAAATGGGGAATACCTGATCCGGATGTCTGAAGAAGATTCTGACGTTTGAAGCGACCTGGATCGCCCGGAATTCTACATAATCGCCCGCAATCCGACAGATCGTCCGAAACCGACATAATCGTCTGAGATCTGACAGAATCATCCGAGATCTGACGAATTCGTCAAAGACCTGCAAGATAGAAAATAGATGCAAAATACAAGAAATTCTACTGTGCTAACAAAGGCAAATTACACCAAATAATAAAATGAATACTGAGCAATAGTTTAAAACAACAATCCTAGCAAATTTTTGTATTTTAACAACAAATCATGAACTTAATGTGCAATCTAAGCTAAATGGGTGAACTCCAAATGCAAAATAATATAAACACTGAGTAAATGATCTAATTTGCAGCATAAAATGACAAAGAAAAGGTTGAGAAAAGCAAACTCCAGGCACTGATTGCCTCGATGTGGACTGCAGTCGAGATCGTCTCGCATCAGTACGAAATCGTCTCGCATTTGACGGGATCGCCTCCGATCTGAACAGGTTCGTCGACGACGATGGGTGCTGGCTCCGGCTGAAAAATAGTGATGTACCTGCAACAAAATTGCTATGGGACTAGTGCAAAAGCAAGATTAGGATGTTTTGACGCAGAGGGAATCACTTTGCAGATAATTTCAGCCAGGGGTTGGGGAGGGAAAATTCTAGAGATTAAATAGGCTTAGGGGGAGTAGTTAGGAGGTTGGAGATCATCCCAATTTGGGAGATCTCCAACGGGGGAGGGTCCCAATGGCGCAGACACGCTTCTGCCCGTATTGGAGACCCGTTGGAACAGATTCCAACTATGCACATTCAGTTTTGCGACAAGATCGTCTGGACGTCCTAGTCCAGACGAAATCGTCAAATCTGGGGCGATATCGTCTGATCGGCGACGATATCGTCAAACGGTCAAAACAACCTCTAAAAATGGCACGAAAAAGGGGGAAACGGATTTCTCGACGGTTAACGGGCGGTTTGGGAGGTTAAATTTGAATTTAAAATTATTTACTAAGGTGAATGTAAATTTTATAATTTTACTGTGCCAATTTTAGGGTGCTACACTAACCGTAGGGTAGAACATCTTGCTCTTGTCTAAAATACACTTGAATCTCAGTGAGACATAAAAATGTTTAAAGTTAGTCTTTTCCTCTAGCGAGCTGGAACAAAATGCATTGTGCCACTGTTAAAAAAGTAATGATGTCATCTTTAACCAAGATTGACAATGGAGTAGAACACGCTGTGCTGCTTCGGTGATAAATACACTAAAGTGTGCATGGGATGGGATATCTCCTCTTTGCCTTAGAAAATATATTGTATCTTGCTCTTCGAAAGTAACCAAAATGTAACTTTGACCGCTCTTACCATGGTGTAAGACATCTTGCGCTGCACCACTACAAAATACATTGAAGTGTGCATGGAATAGGACATCTCTCTACCTTAGAAAATATTTTCAAAATTTTTCTAAGGATGTGGCCATTTTGGACCTACGAGCGCAAAAGATTCATTAGTTGAACTTTAGATTTTTGATTCATTGTTAAGATTCATTAAGCACCATATTAGAGTTAAAAGTTTCAAAGAGAAGGTTGCATATTATAGTATTCAAGGGAGTGTAGAAGATATTTTATTTTAAGGTTAATACCTGCACATAAAAATATGAGTTAGATATATTTCAACAGAAAGGAAAATATCATCTTCCTATTTTTTAAGTTGAAACAAAGAAGACTACATTAAGTTTGCATAGTTTATAGTGCATATTTCAAGTTACTTTGAGAGTTCTTTTATAGGAGTGATAAGGTGAGATCAATATTCCACTATACTAATTGTTCTTAAGAGTTTTTAACATGCACTAAGTATTTTAGTTGCAGTGAAAATTAGTACAAAGTTAAACCCCTAAAATAGCATATTAGTTGCATGATTAAGAGCTCATATTCATTGTTACTAAGTTATCCAAGAAAAGAAGTTAGAGGTTAGTGTTCTCTAGTAAGGAAGGCAACAATACATTACTATTTGATCTCAAGGATTAGAGAAGAGAACCACCATATCTAATAAGCAAGGAATAGCTTGAAAATGAGACGTATAACTTCGATGCAAAATAAGGGACTTAATCCTATCTATTGCAAAGGTATTTGCATTACATTGGCATTGATTTTGTCCTTTCAAATACAATAAATAAGGACAAAATATAAAGTGTCTTAAAGATACTATAATAGGTAGCAAAGTGCAATCTCCAAGCGACCACATCACTAAAGTTTGAGGAGCAAACTTTGAGCAGAGTAGAGATCCAAAAAAGGGCTCACAAGGTTAGGTTTTCAAGTGTTTTTATCACTACATCTAGTGCTTATAATAGGATCAACCTACAACACAAGATTTCTATATATAGGAGATATCATACCACAAGATATATACATCTATAGGTCATTATATTACAAAGTATCCACGTATGATATAGAATAAAATATCTATGTGAAGAGGCTATCGACATCTACGTAAAATATAAAGCCAAGGAAAATATATAACAAACATAAAAGAATAAGGTGTAAGAGAGAAAACAGAGGTGCAGTACCCAAGATACACCAGTCAAGTGGATACACCAAAATATACTATTGAAGCACCATAGAATCTCCATTCCAATGCCGTAGGATCATCATAGCTGGAGCCAACCTTGAAAGACATCATCATTGATAGAATAGCTTGCAAGAAGGAGAAATATTTACTATCGAAGGAGCCAAGCAAGCTTGCAATTGGTTGGCAAGAATAGGCATTGAGAAAACTTTGAGGTTATTTTTTGGTATGTTGGAGAGAGTGTGCATGCAAGGGAGACATCTACATTTGTCCTAAATGTGGTAGGAATATTGTGCCACTTGGCACAAAGGGTATCTTCACCCTTTTCTCTCCAATGCTCAAGATAATAGTGCTTAACTTTTTAATACCTTCTATCATAGCCATAATGCTAGCACTCAGAGATAAACACTCATCAGAGTAATGCTCATCCAAGAGAGCACCAACCATTAGAGTAACACTCATCCAAGAGAGCACCAACCATTAGAGTAATGCTCATCCAAGAGAGCACCAATCATTAGAGTAATTATTGTCCAAGAGATGAGAGCACCTAAGATTGGAGTAACATATCATTTAACTAAGTTCTTCACACTAAACTTGCACCACTTGCCTCAACACGATTATAGCTTGTAATGCTTTAGATTTGCGTAACTTACATTCCAAAGAAAGACATACACCATTTGTCACACATACCAAAGAAAGACATGAAGAATTAAAGATACAAAAGAGAAGGGGAAGCACATATTTAGCCAACATAAAAGCGCTTATACACAAGGAGGTCAAAGTCCACTAAAAGAGGAGCATTGAATGCTCACCATTGTTCAAAAAATATAGTTCTTGAAGGATCCATTGGAAGAGAAAATATAGAGGTATACTGCATGCAACATTATAAAGGTATTATAAAATTAACTACTTGCTTTTATTAAGGTTAAAAGGAGTTATAAGGTGAAGCTTATAAGGTTAAATTTAAAACTACATTGGAGCAATACAAATTAATCAAGCATTAGTGAATTATAAAGCAAGTTTATATCTTCAAGTGATATTTCAAGGTACATTAGTTGAAGTACATATATATTATAATATTTGCAAATATTCATAGTAGGAGATATAAGGTTTTCAATATTGGATAATTAAAATATTAGTTTGCAAATATTTTATATTCTAATTTTCTACATTAGGGAGTTATAAGGAATACTACACCAAACTTTAGAAAATTGAACTATTGAAAACTAAAAGTTGAAAAGAAGCAAGAATATTGTTTGCTTGAAAGAGTTGGAATTAATTGCTTATACTTGTATCATAGACACATTAAAGAGATAAAAGAAATCCAACCATAGATAACTCCATCAAATTGATAAGTGCATAGTTCAATAGAAGAAATAAGGTGAAATAGGAGTTGATTATTCCCAAAACATTGCCAAATCAACTCAAAAGGTGAACTATTACCAATATTAGAGTATATTCTAATCACTAGAGAGACATAAGGATCCTATAAAACCTATGTCTTAGAAAGGTTTTATCAAAATAATCCATATACTCTAAACTAGGGAGTCATAAGGTAGTCTACTACAAAGGATCTATTCAAAGTGTTCTTAAAATACTAAAAAGCTAAAGGAATCCTATCATATACTATAATGGAAAAAATAACAAGAGGGGCATTTCATCACAATGCACACTACAAGAGAAATCAAGATAAAAATACATCCAATATACCATATCAAAGATGCAAAATCACATCAAACTCAAACAAATTCATAGGTCAAAATGAAAAGGACATTTGATATATCGATTCTGGTGCAAGTCGTCACATGATAGGAAATATACAATGGTTTGATTGTCTTGAAGTCACTAATAATTATAGGTTAAAAATTGTAGATGGAAAATTCTATCACATACATGGATATGGGTGTGTAACACCTAGTAAATAATTTCCAAATTTTCTACTACATAATGTAATATATGTCACTGGATTATTATCTAATATTATTTCAGTAGCAAAAATATTAGAGAGAAAAAGTATAATTGGTTTTAGACACATAAATGGAGTTAATATATGTCACATTATAAATCAAAATGAGATTGCAGCCATTGGATAAATCCATAAAAATATATATGTTCTAGATTCTATTGAAACTTCACGATATATTGTTGTATTTCAAAACAATACTAATGCTTCACCTGAAGAACAAATTTATGAGAATGAAGAACCTATATATCATATATGTAGAAGAATAAATATAAGGTTAAAAATTAAAAGAATGAGAGGGCAACAAAACTATGCACTACTTGGCCATCTACAAACTAAAGAAGAAGAAGAACCAAAACAAGATACTCATTCAAATTCAGATAAAGAAGACAATGAAGGAAGCAAGAGAGAAGAGCTCAAATTCCAAAACCAAGATGAAGATCCATATTAAAGACTAAAGTCTTCAATACCCAAATAATGTAATACAAGGGGGTGTTAGAGAATATATTACATTATTGGGTACATATCAATGTACCACCTTTGGTACATTACTAGAGTAGGAGTTTACTTTAGAGTAAAGTTAAGTAGTTACTTCAACATGTAATAAATACACAAGTGTTAGAATGTGCAATGATGTAAATGTGCATGTAGTCCACATGTACATGATTCATAGGATGGAGTAAAAGGTAGAGTAAGAACCAAGGAACTTATCTTCCTATATAAAGGCCTTATAGTTAGTGAAATATAGAGAGGAGATAATATAGAGAGTGCATAGTATAGATTGGTAGTGTGGTACAATGTAGTTCCTTTAAAATAGTTTTGAGTGTTCATGTCCTCCATTATACTACAATGTACTATTTTTGTGAGCTTTCATTAATGGCATATTTTTGAGTTATTGCAGAAGTCTATCTCTTTGTTTTCTTACATATTATAGTGCCATTATAATATATATATCATAGCTTTCTTATCTTGCATCTTGTGGTTGCATTTCCTATATCATATACTTATCAAAATCTAACGATTGGTTCCATTCTTGATCACCCATCCACCCAAGTGGAATCTTGATTGATGGTGGTTTTTATTGATGCCAATATTTTGTTGTGCCACTCTAATATCCATAAGTAATATTTTGATTCCATGTGTTGGCTACACTAATTTAATCTTTATGTCGACCATAAATATTACTCCTTTTTATCCAAACTTGCTTGCAATTGCCACTAGTAGTATATCCATAGTTTTTGCTCCTATGGTTCCATGTATGTCCATTGTAGTTCTTTTGTTGCTCTATGTCATGTCTCCATGATTGTAGCCTCTCATGATGGTGTGGATGGAAATATGCTACAATATTAACTTACTGTTCTACTTTCTTTGACTCTTCAATATTTTGTACCTCTATTTTATGCTCTTCTCTCTTGCTCCCATATTTTGGTTCGTCCTTTCTACCACCTCTTTCTTAGACTCTATTTCAGGTTCTTTTGCTTGTTCTATATTTTGTTTCCCTTCAATAGCTTCCTATTTTTCCTCGTATTCTTACCTCTTATTTTGAAAAATATCTTGTACATTATCTTCTTTTTTATGAACTTCTTTTACACATTAATATGAACAATACCCAATGAATCTACCCAAGGATAACCAAGGAAAATATCCACATCATCTACCTCAATAGCATACAAATATAAGTGTAAATATATTTTTCCATAGTAATCTTAAAATATTTAAAAATTTGAACATTCTTACCTTCAAGTTTTATGTCTTTAATTTATACTGCTTTAACCTGCAACCTCTTAGCCAAAGACATTAATAAAATCATATCTGCTACTAGGGTTAGTAAAAATAATAATATTTTCTCTCTCAATACAACCATGAACCTACAAATATTTTTTCTATATTCAAATAAATCCTTGTGAACACTATTTGACCTCTTTGTCACCAAAGCTATGGTTCATTCAACCTGCACACTATCACCCTTATCTTTAAATTCCACTAATTTCTTAAAATTTTCCAACTCTCTTTTTAATTCCTTTTGTTCATACTAGAGCCTAGCTATCTTTCTGTCATTTTTTTCCAATTTTCATTTGCTTAAAAATGCAACTTTAAATTATTCATATGTGTATGCAAAATGATGGGCACACTCATAGTTTATAAACCAATGCAAAGCTTCCCCTCTAAAAGAAGCACAAAGAAGCTTAATTTTCCATATATAATTAGTAGGATTTAATGATTTAAAAGGTTTCCACCATTCCAAAGCATCAATATAATTTTTTTCTAGTGAATATTAACAACTCCATAACCTCAACCTGCCCCCCCCCCCCAAAAAAAAAAAATCGCCCAAAAGCAGCTAGGGTTTAATGAACTAGGATTTCTTCAAAAATAAAATTTCTCAATCTCATCTATTCCTTGCTATAAACAATTAGATCTATAGTTTTTGTAAAAAATAAAATAAATTGTAACTGATTTGCTTACCTTATAATTTGAAAAATATTACTTCCTTTATTCTAGATGGATGACTTCATAGGGTTGTATCTCCCTTAATATTGCTTAGATTTCTTTACATGACCACTCATTTTAAAGCTCTTAAAATTTTGAGCAAAATGACATAGGAATCCTATGAGTTAGACCATCAAATTGAGAGATGAATTTTTATTCTTAATAAATTTCTACACAACCAAAAAAAATCAATATCCCAACTTTAAACAACCATAACTCATTCAATACTGATCAAAATTTAATATATTGTAGACATCTAAAAATTCCACATTATCCATTGTGAAATGCTAATGGTTAGTCAATTTGCAAAATCCCCCAAATTTTGCTTAATTTGCATAAAATCATTAGTCATCCACTTTAGCCTCTTTAGCCACCTAAGCCCCCTCCTATGCCTAGCCCTTAGTCACCATTTGACCACCCCTCTAACCTAGCCTAGGGCCACCTCACTCTACTCTACCCTTTGAATAAGCCTAGGCTCCACCTCATACTAGCCTACTCTACCCCCTCCTCTCCACATCCCCATGACCATTTAATGCCTTAAATGTCATGAAGACTTTCTCCACTTGATGCATTTATGATATAGATCTATTTGCATCCACATGCTATAAAGAGGGTGTGGACTTTATTCACCCCATGCATTTATAAGGTATGGTTCACCTATACCCATTTAATTCATGAGGGTGGATGAGGACTTTCCTACACCCAAGAGCATTGATGAGGCATGATGCACTCATGCCACCTCTCAGGACACCTCACTCTCCCAACCTTGGCCAAATTATATAAATAGGAGGCCGTTTATTTTATTTTCAAGGGATCCCATTATTTCTTATCAAAAATCTACCAAAATCACTCTATCCCTCATTACATTCAAACCCTCTTTGGTGATAACCCCCATTGATGCTTTTGTATGCCTTTTTTTGTCCCTTTTTGTTTTGTAAACTACTCACAAGTGTGGACTCAGATGACCATCAGATTTGAACTAGAGCCTCTAAAGAACCAAAATAATATTATCTTCAAAGGAAATCTCCAATAGGTCAAGCAAGAGCCAATCATAGGGTGGGGTGCCATCGATAGTTAGAACCACCCCTCAAGGTGCGGTTCCCACTAGGAACCTATTTCACTTGTAGACTAGAGAATCAAAAATCAAGGTGAGTAAAGATGTTTTTGCATGTTTTTAGCTTAGTTAAGCTCTATTTTAATGTTGTAATTCAATTTCCTTTATCTTGCACTCTTTTATTAAAATAGGTCTAATCAAGATAGGCCCATAGGTGCTACTAATTCAGTGTTTTGATTGTGTGTAGGTGCTAGAGGCTCTACTCAATCAAGTGGTGGTACACAAGCAATAAACCCACCCCCATTTTGAGGTGGTCAAAAGAAGATAGAGTGCCATAAATATTTACTAAAGAAAATGACTTCTTCATTGGAAGACCCCATTTGTAGCCCAAGGGGAAAAATTTGTGAGAAGGATTTTATTTGTAACATCTTTTATTTATCAATAAAATGACATGTATTTTTTAACACATTTTGGAAATCATAATGGGATTTATAAATTATCTTGCTTAATTTTATTAGCTTTTTAGCTATCTTACTCATGATTTTTTGCTTCTAACTATGTCTTTAGGTTCAAACTATAGCTCAAACCCTCTACACCTTGACCCATCGAGTTAGGTCCAAGGCAAAAGCCTTTTCTAGTCTACAAGCTAGAACCACATAGAGGGTTGTTGTTGACACCCAAAATTGCATGGACCCTTGTGATTTTTGAAGAGCTCCAAAAATTGGATCCAACTGGGTAGGTACCAATTTTTAAACAACTATCATAGTAACCATAGCAGTTGTAGGTAAGTATGAGATAGGATTTCTCTGCTTAACCATGAGATTGCTATAACACCCATCAAATTACCTTCTTAGGCCAATTGCTTTACAAAAAGATATTTAAAGCTGTAATCATTCACCTAACAACTTCTCAAAATCAAAATTTTTAGTTTACCATTACGTATTTCTTGTTCAACAATTGCACTTTTGTTTTTTATAGAATAGTTGTCTTGTATTGCGTAATTACTTTCAATGTATTTTTCATAGATTTTCTAACTTTTTGTTCTCTGTTCTTGCAATTTTTTATATAAAATCAATCATTTCTATCAGCCTCAACCACATAGACTCATGTTATTGCCTTTGTGAACCACATGGACCCTTCTAGTTACTTCCAAATAACAAAATTAGTCATCCAAATCCTATGCAACACTTTCAAGTAGAATCCAAATATCATAGGACCTTAGGTAAGCACTTTTATCACCTATTTTGAGTCGAACTTGAAATTTCTTATTTTAAAAATCAAATTCCCTTAAATTTTTGCTTCAAAAACATCTAGTCTTCTTTAGTTTGTTTCAAAAATCAATTTTCCATTTAGTTTTGATTCAAAAGCATAAAATATCTTTTGTTTTATTTCAAAAGCTTCAAATCTCATTTTTCTTTGGCTTCAAAAGCATTTTTGTGTTAAAAGCCAATCCCATTTTTAAGTTCTTTGCTTTCATGCTTGCATCCTTATCTTTTTAGTAGCATAGGATAATCATATGCATAAGGCTTGAAGAAATCCATAAATTTCTTCATCTCCATGAGTTGAGACAGATCTCGATCTATCTCATACATAAAATTATAAAGAAAAAATTGATAACACCAAGATAAAAATATAGAAAATAACACAATAGATATTGCACAATAAAGAGATAAATTTGTATTAATATGGTGGAAGCCTTGATATCCAATGTTGCAATATAATGTGTAATGATACAATGGTTACAATCGAAGGGCTTTGAAAACACTCGTTCACAATAAATATTAGGTGTTTTCTGCATTGTCTTTTATTCCAAACAAGTTGTAGGTGGGCTTGAGTATCCCTATAGGACCACCTATGCTACAACAACCGTAAAGAATGTAGTTATTGTACCTAAAAAATAGATCAATAATACCAAATAGATCAGTAGCATATGCAAAGGCTCCATTGTGTGAGGCCCTCAATAAAACACACATCTACAAACCCTAGTGTTGTAAATAATAAAATGCAAGTGATGCAGGAGCCTATCTTCTAGAGGGCATAACTTTTGATCCGACCGTTGGATTGACTTGAAATTTTACGAGTTAGATAAAGAGGTGGACATACCATGGGCTAGACCACTCTAGTTATCTAGTTGTTTTTTAAGCTTTTTTCAAGTTCTAATTCCTTCATCTAGTGCCCCGAAAATGGGATTTAGTGTTTTTTTGAAAATTTGAAAGAAAACATATATGGAATATCTTCTTATTTAGGCATGGGTAGGTGTTGATATTTTCTAGGAGGCTTAATATAGATGATACAAAGGTGCATATTTAATTTTGAGGGTTTTTTGAGTTTTTTTTGGGTGATTTAGGTTTTGGAACTAAAGATGAAATAGCCTAAAAAATAAAATAAAAAAATAAATAAAAAAATAAGAAAAGTAAATTTTCTATTATTAGGGCTTATGATTTAGGGTTTTGTTTTAGGGTTTCTTTTGGGATATATATTACCTTGGTATCGCATTGTAAATGGTGAAATATAGGAATGAGAAAGAAAGCATTTATCAGATTATTCCATCTATTGTAACTTTTGTGTGATTGGGAATTTTATCTTTTACTTTGTTTCTTTTTGTCATAATTTCATGTGATTGGAGGTTTTTTTTTTTTTGGTAATTAAGAAGCATCTTCACTAATACCGGGTTTTACAGGTGAACCCAAAACCTGTTACAAATATCAACATTATGCTGTACAGAAACCAAACCTTGCTAGGGACAGTTTGTCCACTAATACTACTGTCCTTCAGAAACCCCACACCCAGACCTGATACAAAGATCAGCATTATGTTGTACAAAAACCAAACCTTGCTAGGGATAGTCTATCCACTAATACTACTGTCCTTCAAAAACCCCACACCCCAAGACACCTCGGACTTAGTTGCATTTATGATCATTTTGAATAATGATATCCACATCACTTGGGACCCCCTATTCCCATGTGACCAATCTGTCAGCCTCCACCCCTATGTTAGCCAATTTATCAGTTGCTCTATTGGCTTATTGAAATACGTGTTGGACCATATGATCATTCTTTTGCTTGATAGAAGATCTTGGCCTCTTTGATGACATTATTCACTTGCCATGGAGGATTTTTCTTGTTGCCTAGGAGGTTTATGATATGCATTGAATCTCCTTTGACAATTAATTTACCTTCAAACTTCTAAGAAATATGAAGACCCCTCCATACTGCCCTTGCTTCTGCCTCATTATTTGTTCTTGTGCCTAGCTACTCAGATAAGGCCACTACCAGCTTACCTTGGTGGTCTCTCACTACTCCTTCAGCCCCTGCTCTACCAGGATTCTCTTTAAAGGCCCCATAAAAACTAAGATTTAACCACCAAATCGGGGGTGGATTCCACTTGGCTTCTAGTCTAGGATTGGTATTGATGAGCACAAGATTCTCAACCAAGATTAAATTTAAGGACTAGGCAATCTACCTCTCCCCAAGGGGAAGGTTTCGAGCTTCTTAAGGGATAAGGAAAACATTTTCATGGGCGAAGGTCAAGATCCTAGTGGTAATGGATGTGACATCATGACTTGACTCATGGAAATCTATATGGTTTATTTCTAACCACACCTACCACAAAAGTGGTGAAGATAGATCCTCCACATAAACCTAAGCCTAAGGCTCACAAAGGGATTTGGCCATTGGTAGAAAAGTTCCAAAATGGTATCCGGTCTGACCCAAGAAATACTAAAAGCTTGGAATAATCCATCAAGGATACCCATAGAGACCAAGCATTCTAGGAAAATATGGAGAATGGACTCCCAATTGGCCCTGCATAAATAAAAGTGGTTAGCAACAATCATACCTTTTCGTATCATATTGTCAATGGTGAGGATCCTTCCTTGAATCACCAGCCATGAAAACACTACTATTTTTGGAATAAGTTTTTTGACCCACACCAATTGGGTCTGAAGAATGGGGTCTTCAGGGTCTAGCATTAGCTTGTATGCATATTTTACTGAGAACTGGCCATTTTCTGTAGCTGCCCATACAACCTGATCTTGCTCTAGTTTCATAGGTATAAATTGTTGATGCAGGATACTTTGGATTTCTTCTGACTCCGCTTCAAGACCCTGAATCCTTATATGTTTCCATGTGAGTCTTCCTCTGTCCTATCTCACGAAGTCATATAATCTCCTCCCTATGGAGTCCTCTGTGATTATTTTGATCCTGGTTAGGTGGGGAGCCTAAGATAGCGCTTCTTCCTTGGCCCACCTGTCATCCCAAAACCTGATTCTTTGGCCATTCCCTAAGACCCATCTCAAAACTTTTTTGATGACCTCTTTACTGGCTAATATTGCCTTCCAAAATGCTAACTCTCTTTTGGGAATGTCTTCACTCAAGAAATCCAAACCCTGAAGATATTTTCTTTTGATGATGGTTGTCCACTCATTCTCCTCATTGTTAATGAGATACCAGACATGTTTTCCCAGTAAGGCTACATTTTGGTGGGCAATTCTTTGCAATCCTAGACCCCCATTTTCTTTCAGCCTACACACCTTGATCCAACCCACCAAGTGGATTCTCTGTTTTTCCTCTGATCCCGACCAGAGAAAATTATTTTGGAGTTGCTTGATTTTTTGATAAACCTTGATTGGAACTTTGAAAATAGATAGAAAATACACTAGGATACTCTGCAAGGTAACCATTGTGAGGGTGAGTTTCCCTGCCTAAGACAAGAAGTGTCTTTTCCATCCAACCATTTTTTTTGGATTCTTTCTACCACTCCATCCCACATAGATTTCTTGGGAGAACTAGTGAAAATGGGAAGGCCTAAATACGAAGTGGGAAGAGTCGCTATCGAACATCCCAAAATCACTGTAATTCTGGTTTACCTTTGAATAGGGGTGTTAAGGAAGTAAAGCTTACTCTTGTCAAAATTTACCTTCTGTCCTGCCACCTCCTCGTAGAGTTGGAGAATATGCTTGATCCTTCTGGCTTCCACCACTGAATATTGAGTCAGCATTAGAGTGTCATCAACAAATTATTGGTGAGTAACTAGATTGGTGAGAGAGGTGGCTTTAATCCCTATAATTAGACCTGCATTGCATTCTGCTTTAATCATCCTACCCAATGCCTCTACTGTTATGATAAAAAAAATCGAGCTGATTGGGTCTCCTTGCCTAAGCCCCCTATGGCTTTGAAAATACCTAGCTATCGTGTCGTTGACCAAAATTGAGAACCAAGGATTTGATATGCATTCTTTTATGAGCCTCACCCATTGGGGATGAAATCCAAATTTCAAAAGAATAGCTGTCAAGAATTCCTAGTTAACGTGATCAAAGGCTTTGCTCATATCAAGTTTTAGGGCAAAGGCTACCTTGTTAGTTTGCCTAGCCAAATGTAGGGCTTCATGGACCGTGATTACCCCGTCCAAGATTGATCTCCCTTGTACCGAACTTCCTTGACACTGATCAATGATAAAAGACAAGATTTATTTCATCCTATTAGCCATTGTCTTAGTTAAAATCTTGTAGGACACATTGCACAAGCTAATAGGTCTAAAATATGCCATAGTCTCAGGGGTTAACCCCTTGGGAATCAAGGTAATAAATGTGGAGTTGAACCCTCTCAGAATATGTCTTGTTGCCTAAAACTCCTTAATCACAGCTACCACATCCTCTCCCACAATATCCCAAAAATCCTGATAGAATTGAGGGGGGAATTCGTCAGGACCAGGAGCCTTATCCGGTTCCATACTAAACAAATACTTCTCGATTTCCTCGTCAGTGAAAGGGGCAAGGAGTTTATCATTAATGGTTTTGTCAACCAAATTAGGAATGAACTGGAGAAGAGAATCCTTAGCTGCATCTAAACACTGGACATCCTCCCTGAGGAGGGAGCTAAAATAACCAATTACTTCTTCTATGATCTCGGTCAAGTCCGAGGTTTTGGATCCATCAGCCTTGGTCAACTGTCTAATCTAGTTGTAGCTCCTATTCCTCAAGGTCGTGACATGGAAAAACTTTGAATTTGAGTCACCATCCTTTAACCATAAAGTTCTGGAATTATGACGCTAGTAAGTCTCTTCACAAGCCAAAATATTATGGTATTCTAAAAGCTTGATATGCTTCTCCTTCCTAGTAGCTTAATCACCGCTACTATTCTGTATCATACTGTCAATGTGCTTGAACCTTTCTCCCACTTGTTTCTTATTCTCAAACAGGTTCCCAAAGACTTCCCTGTTCCAAGTTTTTAGGTTCTCCTTCACTAGTTTTAGCTTTTGAGCAAGATTGAAGGCAGAGCTTCCCTGGTAAGGCTGTTGCCACCATCTCAAAATATTTTCCTTCAAGTCTAGATGCTTAGTCCACATTGACTAAAAACAAAAAGTTTTCTTGAAGGAGTTCGCTTCCAAAACCTCCAATAGGATGGGGTTGTGGTCTAAGGTAATTTTGAGAAGGGTTTGCAGTGTAGAATCTCCAAATACAACAATTGCCTCCTTGGATAGAAAAATCTATCAAGTCTTTCTTGAATAAGTTGGTTTCCTATACGCCTATTGCTCCACGTATACTTGGCCCCTTGAAGTATCACATCCATTAGTTGGTTTGAGTTCACAAAATCATTGAAATCTTCCATACTCCTAGATGGGAGTCCTGATCCACCCTTTTTATATAAGGGGTATAAGAGGGTATTGAAGTTTCCTGCTACCACCCACGGTATACACATTTGAGAAAATCCATAATCTATTATTGTCAATGTTATGGAAAAAACACTCAGAACCCTATCATCATCCTGAATAAGGCTTCCTTACACCACTTGAGGATCCCACAACACCATGATACCATTTGAGGCTCCTTTAGTTGGATTGCATACCATGTCCCCTTGAATCCAAATCTTTTTTGCTACTATTTTTGACTGGGCTTCATCTAATTTTGTTTGTTGCAACATCAAAATTGTTGGATTGTATTGCTTTCTTATTGAACTAACCACCCATTGAGTGGGTAGTCCGTTGAGGCCTCTCATGTTCCATGAGAGAAAATTCATTTATATTGTTTAGAATTTTTTCCCCTCCCCCTCCCTTGTGGAGGTTTTCCTGATTTGTCATCTTCTTGCCCTGGGATAACTTGTTGTATCAACATCTTCTGCTTGCCACTGGCTATTTCATTTTTGGTTCTCAACTTATCATGATCTACATTTGACATCCTCCCCCTATTTTTCTCACTACCATAGTCAATAGGCGACTTGGTGGTACTCTTGGCCTGCTTGGGACTAAAATATGGGTGGGTGATCTGCTCAAGGACATAGTCTTCCTTGACCCTATTCATTCCTACCACCTCAATCCTCGATTCTAACTCATCCATATTTCTCTTGTACTCTCTTGGTTTTTGCATTGAACCTTCGACATGGTTTGTCAGGCTGCTTATGTTGATGTTGGGAAGGACTATTTTTGATATTCCTATTTCCTCCAACTGTTTCCTATAATCTGCAGGGTTGAAATTCACACCCTCCTAACCATTTAAAGGACTCTTCATCCTAAGGTTTGAGGGAACTATCCTTGATGGGGATTCTAGGGTTTTCGATAGTTCAACTTGCAAGTTTTCTTCTTCAAAATCCTTAGCCTCCCCTTCTTCCCCTAAATTAGCTATAATTTCAAACTTATTCAAGCTCAAATTTTTGGGGCTTACCTGGTTCTCCCATTCTCCAGTGACTTGTTGCTTGTCTTTGTTCTAAGGTTGCCCTGCTCCATCCTTTGGCTTTTCCTGATAAATGTAGTTTCTTTTAGCTGGCCTAAAGCCTCCTCTACCAAATGGGCCTCCTCTTGGAGGAAAATCCTTGGGAAAACTTTTGTCATTTGCACATTTGTCTTCCATCCTCTGATTTTCTTTGTTGACTGCTAGATTAGGGCACTGGTTCCTCAGGTATCCTTGAGTTTTATATTCTGAGCAGAATGCTGGCCTATTTTCATACTACACCACTTGCTTTCTTAGGTAATCACCGTACCCTAGTTCAACAAATTTTGGTAGCTCCAAATATAAATCAGCATTGACACATATTCTTGCATGCGTCATCCTCATCCTTGCCAAGGTTGCATGGTCTATGGCTACCATTTCTCCTATGGCTTTGGCAATACCTTGTAGCCAGTACTCATTGAAAAATTGGGCTGGAAGGTTTGGAAGGTGGACCCAAATAGGGGCTATGTTGATGCTCTACTTTTCAGGGTCAAAATCCTCCCTGCCACTGTTTGATGAACATACTCTACTTTCCCAAGAACCATGGTCCTCCAGTTAGAACGTGATTCACATCTTCTTTGTTTTTAAACCTTATTATGAAAAATCTTCTGGAAAGGGCAATAATATCCATGCTCCCCGTTGTTCTCCACCTAGATAGATCCCAAGACCAAATGGTCTCTATGTCAGGCCTTCCTCCTAAAAACTTGCCCATAAGCGAGAACTCTTCCATGGACAAAAATGGACCCATAGTATTTATAAGTGCCATTATCCTATTATTCACCGGTATAAGGGGAGGAAGAGAAAGAAATTCCTTCCTTCTACCCTTTAACTTCTTCGCAAAATACCAACCCCTACTGGGGCCCTCAATGCCCTTTTGGGTCCCTTTGTCTGGATCTTTTTGAGGAGGGTCGAACCCTCTTTGGACTACTCCTCCTCTTGTAGAGGCCCTATCTTCCTTTGGGTCCTCATCTGCATCCTGATCGAGGTTCTTGAATGAAACCTCTGTACATGCTCTACTGCCTTGTTCGAGGTTCCCGCCTAAAATGTTCGAAATCCCTCCATCGCATTAACTGCTTCTGCTCATTCTCTCCTCCATTGCGCTTACCCCATGATCCCCTGTGATTGGAGGTTATTGTTCTAACCTCTTGCAGTTAGATTTACACCATTTGGCATTAGAGCAAGTTGGATCTTTCTAAGGGAGAGAAGGTAATCTTGTTGATTACAATTATTTTACTATTCATATATATATTTTTAGAATAACACTAATCAGATTAGCATGAGGAGAGGAAGAGGAGGTTATGCCCAGCTCAATAGGAATATGCAAGAGCTATAGGTACAAGTTACTCAATTGACTGGAATGATGGCTCGCATGAGGAAAATATATCCCTCTAAATTTACAAATATGGATTCTGATAGTGAGATTGTGAAAAGAGATAACAAGATAGAGGTTCATGATGAGGAAGAACTAGAGAACAAGCCAGAGGTTAATGACGAGGAAGAACTAGAGAGGGAGCCATAGGAGCATCAATTTGAGAATAGGCTGATTAGGGCCTTGGAAGGAAATAAATATGGAATCAAGATTGATGTCCTTGAGTATGTAGGAGGGTTGAAACTAGAGGAGTTGATAGACTAGTTGAATAGCATGGAGAAGTTCTTTGAGTGGAAAAGCCTTTCAGAGGAAAAAAGTGAAGCTTGTATGCACAAAGTTGAAAGGGCATGCATTGATTTGGTGGGATCATCTACAAAATGAGAGGCAAAAAAAAGGAAGGGAAAAGATAAGGGTCTGGTGTAAAATGGAAAAAAAATTGAAGGATAAATTATTACCCAGAGATTATTCCCAAACATTATTTCATAGACTCCAAAATCTTAGACAAAAGGAGCAAAGCATCGAGGACTACACCAATGAATTCTACAAGTTATCAATTTGGGTGGGTCTTGAAGAGTCAGAATAACAGAAGGTTGTAAGGTATGTGAATGGATTAAGTTATGCCATACAAGATGAATTAAGTATGCTTCGGATCCATAGTGTAGAGGATGCATATTAGTTAGCATTAAAATTAGAAGAGAAACATAAGAGTAATTTTAGAAAAGAGTGAAGAAAGGACCATCATCACCTTCAGTTAGAGGGTATCCCTCAAAGGGAGAATATTCTAGTATAAAGAAACAAGAAGAGTCTGGGAAGAATCAAGTTAACCGCTAGAGAGGTGGAGGATATCAAAGAGGAAGGGGTTATGGTTGAGGATGAAATTGGGATGGCCCATGAAGACCATACACGTCTTATAGATGCAATAAGGGCACAAAGCTTATGAGTGTCCACATTATCCTGCATAAGAAAGAAGATAGGGAGAAGAATCTAGAGTCAATCTGGTTGAGGTAGAAGAACAAACTGAGGTAGAAGTTACTGAAGACATGGGAGAAAATCTCATGATAAGGAGGACAATGATTGTACCAAGGAAGGAGAAAGTGGAAAACAATGATGGTGGTGATTCTTGGTTGCGTACGAATATCTTTTGAACTAGGTGCACATCTGGAGGAAAGGTATGTAAGATGATAATTGATAGTGGTAGTTGTAAAAATATAGTTTCAGATGAAATGGTCAAGAAACTTAACTTGAAGTGTGAGAAGAACTTGTATCCCTACCGCATATCGTGGTTCAAGAAAGGGAAAAAGGTAACTATAGATAAGAGATGTTTGGTTAAGTTTTCAATTGGGGCTACCTACAAGGATGAAGTATGGTGTGATGTAATTCCAATGGATGCATACCACTTGTTATTGGAGAGGCCTTGGCAATATGATTAGAAGGTGATCCACGATGGAGGCAGGAATACTTACACATTCTGGAAGGATGAAGTAAAAGTGGTCCTATTACCACATAAGGAAGAAGGGCAAAGAAAAATTCTATTAACGACTAAGAAATTTATCACAGGGATGAAAGAAGCTAGGGTTTATTACATGTTGATAGCAAAGAAGGTGGATACCGAAGATGTTGATATACCACCTACAATAATGAAGTTATTGAAAGAGTATGCATATGTCATGCCAGAAGAGTTACCAGATGGATCACCCCCAAAAATGGATATCAAACATCATAGTGATATAATTCCAATATCAGCTCTTTCAAATTAGGTGGTCTATATGATAAGTCCCATGAAGAAGGAGGAGTTGAATAGCAAGTGATAAAACTGATAAAGAAGGAAGTTGTTAGAGAAAGTATGAGTCCTTGTGCAACTCCTACACTATTGACACCAAAGAAAGATGATATATGGTGGATGTGTGTGGATAGTAGGGCAATCAATAAAATTACAATCAAGTATCGATTCCCAATTTCAAGACTTGATGATATTATGGATGTGCTATCCAAAGCATGATGCTTTAGCAAAATTGACCTATGTAGTGGATACTATCAGATTCAAATCTGGAAAGGAGATGAATGGAATATTGCTTTCAAGACAAAAAATAGGATATATGAATAAATGGTGATGTTGTTTGGGTTATCCAATGCACCTAGTACATTTATGAGGATGATGAACCAAGTATTGCAAGAATATATTGGTAAGTTTGTAGTTGTGTATTTTGATGATATTCTGATATTCAGTAGGAATGAATAAGAACACTTGTTGCATTTGAAATTAATGTTAAAGTTGTTAAGAAAAGAGAAGTTGTATGTCAATTTGAAGAAGTGTAGCTTCCTTCAGAAGAGTCTAATGTTCTTGGGATTTGTAATCTTAGAGGATGGAGTGAGGATGGAAAAAGAGAAGGTGAAGGCAATTTTGGAATGGCCCATTACAAGAAATGTGATAGAGGTGAGAAGTTTCCATGGCATGGTAATTTTTTACAAGAAGTTCATTAGGAATTTTAGTAGCATTGTTGCACCTATAATGGAGTGTACGAAGGGTAGATAATTTGTATGGAAAAATGCAACAATAGAGGGTTTTTAACTATTAAAGAATAAGGTGATAGAAGCACCTGTTTTGATATTGCCATATTGTAGCAACCTGTTTGAGGTTGATTGTGATGCCTCCAATGTGAGAATTGGAGCTATATTGAGTCAAGAAGGGCGAACTATAGCATTCTTTAGTGAGAAGGTGAATGAGTTAAGGAAGAAGTATTCTACTTATGATGTGGAATTCTATGCTATTGTGCAAGCATTGAGACACTAGAGGCATTATTTAGTGTCTAAAGAGTTTGTGTTATTTACTAATCATGAAGCATTGAGGTATGTAAATACCCAAAAGAAATTAAATAATAGGTATGCAAAGTGGGTATCATTCTTGCAAGAGTACATGTTTATTTTGAAGCATAAGTTAGGTAAAAAAAATCAAATTGCTGATGCTTTGAGTAGATGTTTAGTGTTATTGACTAGAATGGAGCATGAAGTAGTCAGATTTGAGGTAATTAAGAAAATATATGAAAATGAATCAGATTTCGGTGATATTGCGAAGCATTGTAAAAATACAATGTTGGGAGAAGTTGATAGTGGTGTTTGTGATTATATAATACAAAATGGTTATTTTTTCAAAGGGAAGTAGTTGTGCATTCCCGTTGGTTCAATGAGGGAGAATATTATTTGAGAACTGCACAACAGAGGTTTGGCTGGGCACTTTGGAGTGAGCAAGATGACTGCTCTTGTAGAGGAGAAGTATCATTGGCCAAAGTTAAAGAAGGATATAATCAAGTTTGTATTAAGATGTGGAGTGTGCCAAATGACTAAGAGCCATGTGTAGAATACATGACTTTTTATGCCTTTGCCCATCCCTACAAGACCATGGATAGATTTGAGCATGGATTTTGTGTTGGGGTTGCCTAACACATAACAGAGTAAGGATTCAATTTTTGTTGTGGTAGATAGATTTTCCAGGATGGCACATTTTATTGCTTGCCAAAAAACCAATGATGATACTAAAGTTGCAGATTTATTCGTTACAGAAGTTGTTAGACTACATGGTGTCCCAAAAACAATCACTTTAGATCATAATACAAGGTTTCTAAGTCACTTTTTGAGGAATCTATGGGGGAATATGGGAAAAAAGCTACAATTTAGTTTTGCATATCACCCCAGACTGATGGGAAAACAAAAGTAGTAAATTGTAGTTTGGGAAAACTTCTAAGGTGTATTGTTGGAGAAAAACCAAAGCAGTGGAACTTAGTCTTACCACAAGCTGAGTTTGCATATAATAGTTCAGTCAACATATCAACAGGAAAATCTCATTTTTAGATTGTTTAAGGTAAGAATCCCAATGGTGTGTTAGATCTGATTAATCTACCAATTTTGAGTAAAATCAGTGATGATTCAGAGGCATTTGCAGAGCACATACAAGAATTGCAGGAAGGTGTCAGAAAAAAGTTACAAGATAGTAATAAAAAGTATAAGGTAGCAACAAATGCAAGTAGGAGACTAAAAGTCTTTCAGGTGGGAGACATGGTGATGGTTCACCTCAAGAAGGAGTGATTTCCAAAGGGTACATATAACAAATTGAAGTATAAGAAGATTGGACCTTGTAGAATTTTGAAGAAGATGAATGATAATGCCTATAAAGTGGAGTTACTTGATAATTTTGATATCTCATCAGTTTTTAATGTTATGGATTTGTATGAATTTCATTGGACTGGAGATGAATTTGAAGAAGAATAAAACATAATTTGGGAGCAACAAATACCTAAGAAGAAGAAAGAAAAAGTTATGCAAGTACTTGATAAGAAGACAATTAGTACCAGGAAGGGAAACTATAGCAAAAACTTGGTACAATGGGAAGGTTTAAAATAGGAAGATAATACTTGGATTTCAAAGGGAGAACTAAAAATTATGGACAACTAAAATTTGTAGGAGTTTGATCAAAGGAACTTGCAAGAGCAGAGTTCTTTTCAACTAGAGGAGAATGATGCAGGAGCCTATCTTTCGGAGGGCATAACTTTTGATCCAACCATTGGATCGACTTGAAATTTTATGAGTTAGATAAAGAGGTGGACATACCATGGGATAGACCACTCTAGTAATCTAGTTGTTTTTTTTAGGCTTTTTTCAAGTTCTAATTCCTTCATCTAGTGCCCCAAAAATGGGATTTAGTGTTTTTTTGAAAATTTGGAAGAAAACATATATGGAATAACTTCTTATTTAGGCATGGATAGGTGTTGATATTTTCTAGGAGGCTTAATATATATGATACAAAGGTATAGTTTTGAGGGCTGTTCGAGTTTTTTTGTGTGATTTAGGTTTTGGCACTAAATATGAAATAGCCTAGAAAATAAAATAATAAAACCAATAAAAAAATAAAAAAGGTATTTTTTTATTTTTAGGGCTTAAGATTTAGGTTTTGTTTTACGGTCTTTTTTAGGATATATATTCCCTTGGTATCACATTGTAAAGGGGTGAAATACAGGAATGAGAAAGAAAGCATTTATCAGATTATTTCCATCTATTGTAAGTTTTGTGTGATTGGGAATTTTATCTTTTACTTTGTTTTTTTATCACAATTTCATGTGATTGGAGGTTCTTGTTCTAACCTCTTACAACTAGATTTACACCAAAAAGATAAGTTAAAAAAATATAATATTAAAACAATAAAACCTTTTAACTTGTTGAATATACCTGATGTATTTGATCCATGCTTTTACTTCTGAGATCTGATGGCATATGAACATCCACAAGTGTTCGAGGGTTTAGCAACAACAAATTGAAAGTCTCAAAAATACCCTAGAGTGTTTTGGAAGGATTGTGAATGCACTATAGTGTTTTTAAAATGTGCAACAACATTCAAGGAATTCTTAACAACAATCAAGGGTTTTTGAGGAGAGAACTACAGAACCAGATCTAGTTCATAGAAGATGTGGGTGATAGAAACGAGGGATACCAAGGTGATGAGGGGAGGTAATGATAGTGAGATGCTAGGGTTTTAGAGGGGGATGGATGAAAGGGATCTCAACCCTAATTACTTGACCAATGACCTTATTCTTAAACCCTTCAACAAATCAATTAATCACTTAACCTCATTCACAAAAGTGAATGCTCTTTTATAACTTACCTTCAACATGTTAGGGTTTCGATGACACCAATGGGTGGCCAAGATTAAATCATGATGAATGGCTAAGATTATAACTTTGATATGTGACATGGATCAAGTTAGATGGATGGTTGAGATTAAGTTGTGATGAGTGGTTGTGATTTATTCATATATATAAATATAAATATATAAAATATTTATATTTAAATATAAATATAAATATATAAATAAATAATGAATGGATGTGATTGGATGATGTGTGGAAGACAAGTGGCTAGGATTTGGTGTCTACAGATACCCCTTTTTGTATCGCGTTGCATGAAACACAATGTGGTGCAAAAATAAGAGACACCTGGTTTGGTGAAGCAACTTTCTTTCCTTGGAGTGCAAGAAGATCCTGAAGACAAAAAGAATGTGGGTGTAGCTTACCCCCTCAATTGGTGAATGAGTGAAGAATGAATCTCATGAGCCAATTGATAGAATTGTGGGGTGGTAATGTGGGTGTAAATGATGTATTTTATTTTTGCCCCAATAGATGCAAGGGTGTTTTTGCCAATTGTGTGTGATGTAAATGTGAGTGAATGGTGTATTCTATTTTTACCCCAATATATGCAAAGGGGTTTTTAGAAATGTGGATGATTTGAATGATGTAAATGTCATGGAAGTGACATAGATGATGATGCAATGATCAATTTTGTTTCTTTGACCCAATAGAAAAGGGTTTTATTTCAATTATGGGTGATAATGTGTGATGTAAATGAGTGTATCCCAATATGAGAAATCAAAATCAAATTTGGTTACCCCAATTTTAGGGTGATCTTGTGTTGTTGAAGAATATGCCTTTTGGCATCATTGAAATGCAAAGTGATGAAAATGCAAGATAAAGATCAACCTATGGGGGGTTAGGGTCATCTAGTGACTATAGTGAAATTCCTTCAATCAGAACCAATCATCCTATAGGCATGTATCCTCAATGATTGTAGATGTAAAAGAGATGATGTAGTAAAAATTATTCATGTTTCAAGCCCCACGAACAAGGCCATCAATGATAACATTTGAGAAAATTAATTTGAGCATAGTCTCACTCAAAAAATGAGGGACCAAATAGATTTTGATTTCAAACAAGAGGATGATGATATGGACAAGTGTCCTTATGGTGATTTACCCATCCTATCGAATTACATGGATAGCCAATCCAGCAATAGGGTAAGGGGAATAAACCACTAGATACGAGGTTCACTTGAAAATTGTGAGTGGAATTGGAAAATGTTGAATGGAAATGCAATGATAAATATAATTGGAAAAGTGGAATGATGATGTATGATGTAAAATGGAGATGGAGATGCATTGATGAATGAATTGGATGATTTTGTGAAATTTGGAATTGTTTTTGGAATGTGTTTGGAGCAATTTTGGACAATTTCATGACTTTTGGTCGCAAGCAAAATTTAACCACCCAAATCAATCCATGTTATCACAAAATGTGATGAAATGGTGTGATGAATGATTAAGATGATGAATGTGGTCATTTTGTGAGATTTGGACCATTTTGAGGCATTTTGAAGATTATTGAGCATTTTCATGACTTGTGGTCGCAAATGAAAATTAAGCTCCCAAATCAGCTTTTGCTTTCACAAAACATGATGTGATGATGAAATGGATGTATGGATGAAATTTGAGGTGATTATATGGGGGTAAGCTATATTTTTGAGCACTTTTGATCTTTTTGCAATATTCTAGAGCCAGACATCGACCAACATCCACATCAGACATAGATGTAGGAGAGCATCTGCCATGTGGTAGATGTAGGGCAACATTTGAATGCACTCTACAGATGCCCATGGGCATTTGAAGTATGCAAAAATAAGCTATAAAAGGTCTATAGAGGTGAATTTGGATTCATTCTTGCATTCATGAGTTCTAGAAGTAATGTCTGAGGAGTGGAGTGAGTGTGAAGGAGTGTGAAAATGGTGATGGAGGGAGTGGATGTGGCAATAAGTATGGAGGCATAGGTGGTTGAGGTAAGTGCCCTTGGCACTCTTGTTTGGATTTTTGCAATGTTTTTTTATGCAATGAATGTGATGGTAATGTATTTGCAATTGTGTTGTGCTATAATTGATGATCTTGGAGGCTCGACATCGATTCTCACCGATTATACCAAGGGTGAGAAAGGCCTTGTAGAAGGTCAAGTAGGATAAGTTGGAGGATATGGGGTTGGTTGGGGTGGCACAGGTTGAGGTGGTGAGGGTAGATGAGGGGTATCTCTCAACCTTGGTTGAGATATGGGATCCAGATAGGGGGACTTTCTAGCTCTCAACAAGGGAGATGATTGTGACACTGGAAGATGTATACCACATCTTTTGAGTGCCGATGGAGGGGTTGTATGTCCAAGTTGGGCACGATAAGGAGCATGAGATGAGATGGATTTTTGGATATGGATGGAGGGATGCAAATATCTGAGGTGGAGGGATAAGGTATTTGGCCATGTATGTGAGGTAGGAGTTGGAGGCATTGCCTACCCTAATCATGTTTCTATTGGCCAACATATTGGTGCCTAACAACATCGAGTATCGATTTCCATGGAACATGATTAGGTTGGTGTATGATATGATTGATGAGCCTCGGGTATATGCATGGGCACTTATACTACTGACATAAATGTATATGGAGTTATATGAGGTGAAGAGGCAAGGGTAGAAGGGGTTGGGTTGTAGTATATTACTATAGTGTTGGAGATGGAAGCACTTCAATGTGGCTCATCCCATGGGGCTACATTGTAAGAAGTGGGATAGGGATCAACCTTATGCTCTAAGATGGTAGGTGATTAAGGAGGTGCAACCAAGTCATCCTAGTTATAGTGGCTAGGATTGCAAGGATATATGGGTAGGGGATGATGAGGAGGCAACAACAGATGTAGATGAGGCTCCCCATCATCAAAGATATTGTCAATCTAGTAAGGTGAGGAGTGAGGGATGTAATAGAGCAACCTCTAGATATTGGAGGTGATGATGGTGATAGGGATGATATGGAGGAGGTTCTAGAGAGACCTCTAGGTCAAAGTGAGGAGGAGTGGATGAGGCTAGAGGTAGAGTAGGACCAACTTCGATAGATGGTGGTGGAGCGAGATGCAGAGATATCTTGGTTGCAAACAAAGCTGGATGCACGGGCGATGACAGGTGAAGGAGTAGATACTATAGCGAGGCTCTAGGTAGAGCTAGCATAGAGGGACTCTCATAAGAGGTATGATGTACTACGCCTTTGATCTCGGGAGGCATATATCCAAGATTTAGAGGATCTTCTCATGCAACACCATATTGGGCTGCCAGATCGACCCTCTTCCTCCATAGTGGGTTCTATTAGGCGTAGTGACTCTAGGTATAGTGTCTCTAGGTCTAGGGCTCCTTTAGGGTCATAAGGGTCTACCTATGGGCATTAGCTAGTGCTTAGATGCACTTTTTGTATATGAGCCTTGGTGCTCCATTGTATATAGCCTTTGGGCATTCATTGTACATGTGATTATATATATATATACATGGCTTTTACTTTTGTGTTATGAATTTGTGTGGATGTTTGTGTGAATGCATATGTGTATGTGATGGATGATAATGTAATGATGATGTGGATGAATGCAAATGAACTAATGCACTAATGATCATTTATAGTTTAGATTTTACTTGACCATTATTTATCATTGTTGTTTAATCAGGGGCACCAAAATGGTGGTATGTGAAATGGAAGACTCATGTAATGATAGGATAATGATATGGATGATGTTGTGGCTTATGGATGGTTGATTTGGAATTGTTTTGTAGAGACTCAAACATACTAGTGATATCTAACAAACTCACTAAGTTCTATCTAATTTCTCTAAGACCAAATGTGTGTGCAGTGAAATGTTCAATTACCAAATCATGAGCATGGTAATGACTCAAGGCAATCAAGAACCAATGTGTGTGCAAGTGAGTTCATTAACCCATATTGAGTAAATTGAGATGAAAACCTATCATGGAGGAGACCAAGAAGCTAGCTTGTCCTTATGTGTGGTCAGAGGTCTCTTCAAGAGAGACGTGTCACCACGCATGAGCGTACTCCACTGCCAGTCAAGCATCTATAGCCCCGATGGAGATTAGCTCCATAGTCCAATGATCTGATCTCTAAGCTTTGGGGATTCAGACTACCTAACCATCTGGATGGAAATGTAGTTCTATCCTTACAACTTGAGGATCTATGGTGTGTGATGTGTAAAAGAGTTAGAGCTTTGGGGAATCAGATTCTCAACCAAAGTATGATGAGAATTTTACCCTATCCTTACTACTCATTATTTTATTTTGGAAATGTGAGTAGTGGTGAAGACCACTATTTTTTATTTTGGACTATGTGCATAATGGGACAAGCAAAGATGACCTTTTTCACTTCGAGGTTCAACCCAATCATGGTATTATCCCTCTTTGACACAAGATGTTTTTAATATGTGTGAAATGTGGTTGGTTCAAGAGTGTTAGAGTCAATCCCAGAACTCAATATTTTCTTAGTGAAAATGTGCCTTGGTCCTAGAGAAAACTCGACATGTATTGGAGTTTGCTTGAAACACTAGGAGTGGCTGAGTGACCGAAAACACCTAGGGGTAATGAAGTGATAGTGCAAATGGTAAATTGACTTGTGAAATGGTGTAATGAAATGGATGTGAACTTGGGGATGCCCCTGATTAAGGCAACAAGATTTATTGGATCAATTATTATCTAAACTTAACAAATGACCCCTAGTATGGTGGATGAAATGCATTGAAATGACAATGAATGTGATTGTGAAATGCAATGTGTATGGATGCAATGTTTTTGTGTATTAGCCATGTATATATACATATATGTAAATCACATTAAGCATGAAAATTCTCTCAAATGGATGATATTAAGTGGTTCAGGCTCTTCTACTCCCTCTAGACTGGCAAGTCTATATGTTCCTTGACCCACTTTTTGGGTGATAATGTATGGACCTAACCAATTAGCCATGAATTTATCATGAAGATGTGGTAATGCATTGGTGTTTTGTTGATTTTATTTGAGGACAAGATCTCCTACTTGGAATTCACGTAGATGGACTTTGGCATTGTAAGCATGCTTGAGATGATCTTGATATACTCATAAATGTTCTAAGGTATTAATCCACCTTTCATCAAGGAGTGTAAGTTGGTCAAGATGTGCTTGTCTAGCAGTATCATCATCTATGAATTCTTATAATGAAATTTGTAATGAGGGGATCTCGAGCTCAAGAGGTATGATGGCTTCAACACCATAGACCAATGAGAATGGTGTTGCCCTAATAGGCATGTAGATGCTTGTTCGATAAGCCCATAATGCCAAGGGGATCTGAGTGTGCCAATCTCGATGATTTTATTTGACTAGTTTCTTGAGAATAGCAATCAAGGTCTTATTGGTTGCCTCAGCTTATCCATTTATCTATGGGTAATAAGGAGTCGAGAAACTATGTTGGATATTATATTTCTTGCAAAGTGCTCAAACATCCTTGTTCTTGAAAGACTTGCCATTGTCAGAAATAATTTTTGAGGGGATACCAAAATGATAGATGATATGTTGAAGTATAAACTCCATAATTCTAGGTCTTGTCATACTAGTTAGAGGAATTACCTCGACCCACTTTGTGAAGTATTCAATGGTTGTGATGATGAATGTATGTTATCCCGAGGAAGGAGGTGAGATTTTACCAATCAAGTCCAAACCCCATTGTGAAAATGGCCAAAGACTTTGAATAGGTTGCAATGCTTGTGATGGTACATGAGTTAAATTAGCATGTTGCTGACATTGTTGACATTTCTTGACATAAGTGCAACAGTCACGTTCCATGGTGGGCCAATAATAACCCATGCATAAAATATGCTTTGCAATGGCCATTCCACTAAAATGACCACCACAAGTACCATCATGAGCTTCTGATATTGCTCTTTGGGCCTCTATAGGCTCGAGACAATGAAGGAGGACTCCATCATAACCATGTCTATACAACACATCCCCCAAGAGAGTGAAATGAGCTACCTTTTGCTTGAAAGTGTATTTAGTAGTCCATGACATGTCAGATGGGAGTGTTCCAAACTTGAGGAAGGATTTTATTTGGCTAGACCAAGGCTCATATGATTTTATATGGATAAAGCAAACATCCTTCTCATATTTAGACTCAACATGAGAAATTGTAGATTTAGAGATCATTGTGATAATTAATGGTTGTACCTCTCCTTCAGAGTTCTTTGGAATCAATGATCCTAGAGAGGCCATCACATCTACAAATCTATTAGTCGATCTAGGCAAGCTATCAATTTCATACCAGTCAAATTTTGCAAGCAATTTCATTGCTACTTCATGATAAAGTTTTAAGACTAGTTCTTTGCATTGGTATTCTCCATTTACTTGATGAACGACAAGTTGAGAATCACCAAATATCCTGATATGCTTTATGCTCATAGCTAAGGCTGCTTGAAGTCCTAATATTAAGGCTTCATACTCTACATTATTGTTTGTGCATGGGAAATCAAGTTTGAATGATAATGGAATTGGTACCCCCTAGGGTGTATGAAACACGATTCCTGCACCTTGTCCTTTTTTGCACTTAGAACCATCAAAGAATAATGTGATATCGACATCTTCCTCTAGAATGACATCTTCTTCTTGTTCAGTGATAGTAAATACCGAATCATCTAGGAGCTCAATAATCAAGGGTTGATCACTAGGAAGTGGAGCTTCTGCAAGCTGATCGGCTATTACCTGACCTTTGATGGATTTTTGGCTAATGAACTCAAGATCGAATTTAGTTAGAAGCATTATCCATTTTGTGGTGTGGGTGTTATTGTAAGTGCGAGACATCATGTAACATAGAGGATTTTCATGAGCTATGACATATGTAGTGTGGCTTAGCATGTAATATCTGAGTTTCTTAGTGGTAAAAACCATTACTAAGCATAATTTTTCTACATAAGTGTATCTGGTTTCATAGCTTACCAATGTTCGACTAATGTAGTAGACAACTTGCTCTCAGTTGTTTTCATTCTTTTGAGCAAGCATTGTCCCTAAAGCAAAGTCCATTGTTGAAACATAAATATGGAAGGGGACCCCCAGATGAGGAGGAGTTAAGACTGGTGGAGAAGCCAAGTATTGCTTGATATCATCAAAATATTTTTGACATTCATCTATCCATGAAAATGTCACCCCCTTTTGTAGTAGGTGATTGAATGGCCTACATTTGTCTGAGAGTTGTGCAATGAAATGATGGATCGATTGGATATTTCCTTGTAAACTATGCAACTCTTTCAAGTTTTTTGGGGGAGGCATCTCCATGATGGCCTTGACCTTGTTTGGGTCCACTTCAATGCCTCTTTTGGAGATAATGAATCCTAGTAGTTTTCCTGAGGTGACACCAAAGACACACTTTTTGGGGTTCAACCTTACATTATGCTCTAGAAGTCGATCAAAGACTTTTTCCAAGACACCAATGTGCTCTTGTCGAGTTTTAGATTTTTCCAAGAGATCATCCACATAATCTTCAATGATCTTATGCATGTAGTCATGGAAGATGTATGTCATGGCACGTTGATAAGTGGCACCTACATTTTTGAGGCCGAAGGGCATCACCTTGTAACAAAAAGTCCCCCAAGGTGTAGTGAATGTTGTTTTGTGTTGGTCATCAGGATTGATTCAAATCTGATTGTATCCTAAAAAACCATCCATTAAAGAAAGCATTTCATGGCCAGCGCAAGTGTCGACAAGAGTATCGATGTTTGGTAGAGGAAAGTCATCCTTAGGACACGCTTTGTTAAGGTCTCGAAAGTTAGTGCAAATGTGTATCACCCCATTAGGCTTATGAATGGGTACCATGTTTGAAAGCCACTCAAGATAGTCAATGGGTACAATGAAACCCACATCTAATAGCTTTTGAAGCTCTTCTTTGACCATGAGGGCAATGGTAGGATGCATCTTTCTCAATTTTTGTTTGATCGACTTAGCATCAGGATGCAAGGTTAAATTATGGACAACCAAGTTAGGGTCAAGGCCAGGCATGTCTTTGTAGGACCATGCAAATATGCCCTTCTTCCTCTTGAGGAGAGCTATCAATTGCTCTTGTTCATCAATGGATAAAATTTTTCCAAGTTTAACGATTTATGGATTGTCCATGTCTAAACTAAGGTTCACATCAATGGTATCTTCAATGGACATGTGAGAACCTTCCTCAAGCTGATGGGGTATTGGGATCAGATGAATGTCATCAATGACATTATCAAACTCTTCTGACTCAGTCTCTTCTATGTCTACCTGGAAAACCTCAGGATCTGAGGGTGAAGGCGAAGGTGAAGGCGGAGGTGAAGGTGAGGGTGATGGAGGAATGTAAGTGGTGGAAGCTCTTAACAATTCCTCGAAAAGGAAAAATTTGGAAAAGGATGGTGGTGATGAAATCTATTCCATATCAATGAGGCTAATGTCAATTGGAATTGGTTTTGCCAAATCATATGGATTATGGAGTGGGGTGAATAAGTCAACAGGATTCATATTGACTTAGTGGGGAGTGGTGGTTGGCAATGTGAAGGGTGGGTTGGTTCTATCTACTAGAATCGGTGAAGGAACCTTGGGAACCTGAATAGCAACAAGCAACACTTGTAAATGCAAATGACAAAAGCCATGCACATGCAATGCAAATATTTTTTTTTTTTGATTTTTTTTTAATTATGTACATATGTTACAAAATATTTTGGTGAGGTGGATCAATGAAGTGGAGGTGGTGGTTCACCGGTTGGTTCAGCTCGCTCCCTTAGGAGGAGCAAATGAAAAATGGGTTGGTGGATGGGGAACATTCTGAGGTAATGCTCATCCTATTTGGTGAATGGAGTGATTGGGATTGATTCCTCTTTAGATTCATCTGAATCTATCGACATGATGTCGTATTCATCATCAAATTCCTCAAAGTCATCATTGTGAGTGGTTTCCTCTTCTAAATTCAAATGAAGATTTTGAAAAGCTTGTTCAAGAGAGGAAGTGGAAGAATGAGAGTGGTAGCCCAAACCTGAATGGTCATGCACTTCTCGATATGGAGTGTCAATGATTTCGTGCATGCCTTATTCATGTCATCCTAGGTCATATCCTTACCAATTGACTCGATGAAAGTATCATGAAGGAAAACCTATCATGCACTCTATGTTGGCAAGGATTGGTTGTGTAGGTTCATCTAGGGAAGGTGGATCGGATGATGAATCAACCCCTCCATATATGAAATTGATTCGATTAGGCATTGAACCCATATTGTACATCACTCCTATGGATAAGGGTGGGTCACATGGATGACCATAATCCCTAATAGTTTGGATGTTTAGCGGTGTAATAGTGATATCTTGGACCACATATTCACCAATGCTAGGATTGGTGAGGTGGACTACAACTTGTGAGGATGTGGATGAGGTGGATGGAGTGGATGTGGAAGTGGAAGGCTCATGGATGGCTTGTGGCTCAGATAATGGGAGGGATGTGTGGTGAAATGGCATCTCACAATCTATTAGATCAACTTGTGAGACATCTACTGGTGTGGATGAAGATGGATTTGGTTGAAGGGTTTGATGGATGGTTGATGATGTTGAGGTAGTGGATGTTGATGTTGATGATGTGGATGGAATGGTAGTGGATGTTGATGTTGATGATGTGGATGGTGTGGATTGGGTTTGACCACATGTACATGTAGTCGACTATGATGAGGGTGGGGGTGTAGAAGTGGAAGCTTGATGTGGGGTAGTGATGGGAAGCTCCTCAAGAATGGGAGCTTTAGATGAAGAAGTGGTGGATGATATGGTTGATGGTGTTAGGAATAGGTGGGTTGATGGAAGTGTGGATTCATAGGGATTTGAGATGAAATTGCAATACTTAAATGGTTTGATGTTCGTTGGTATGCAATGGACCTATCCCTCATGTACATATTTTAAGCATTGATGTAGTATGGAAGGGACACATCTCATCTCCCTAATCCAGGGATATCCAAGGAGTACATTGTAAGCCATGGACCCCTCCAATATGAGAACATGGTATGCAATATTTTTACCCCCACTTCTATGGGTAAAACGATAGTGCCAACTATGGAACAAAGAGCATCATTGAATGCTCTTAAGGTGAATGTGGATTTGGTTATGTGTGATGGTGGAAGGTTGAGATGTTGAAGGGCGGATGTGGTGATGATGTTGATGGAGGAGCCAATGTCAATTAATACTCATTTAAATGGCTTCCTATCAACTTGAGCCATAATATGTAATGGAGGGTCCACCGCTTCTGATGAAATTGATTTAATTTCAAAATCATAGAATGTGATGGAAGGCTCCATGCATGTTCGAATACTCCCCATGAAATTGTTGAAGGCATTAGTGTCTTGGGATTGGAGTTCAATGGATTTTAGAATTTCCATTAATGCCTCATGATGTGGGGGAGATTGTTGAATTAGCTCATAGATAGATAGTTTGGCTGAAGCCATTTTGAGGCTAGTTGTTAGTCGGCTACTTAGTGAGATGATGGGTCTTTGTGAATGATTTGGAGGATGAATTGGTTGTGATGGATGACTTGGAAGATGGATTGGTTGGGATGAGTTGGTGGAAAAATGGATGGGTGATGATGAATTGGTAGGTTGTGGAGACACACTTGCTTGAGGTGCTGTAGGAGGTTGAACTACCTGTTGTTGTTCATTTTGTCTATTGGTGCTTCTTTGTCCTTGGGTAACTACATGAATAGCCCCCATAAAACCTTGATACTATTGCACATGGTTGACTTGATTAGGAGGAGTCATAATGTTTGATCCCCCTATTGTTTATTGTTGTTCCTCATGATGAGGAAGTGGTGTTTGGTATATACCAAAGTTTTGGTTTTGTTGGGCCAAAGGACTATCAAACTTGATGGCCCCTAGCTCTATCAAATCTTGCACCATGTGTTTAAATGACCAATAGTTGTTAATGTCATGTCCTTTATGTCGATGAAAAGGATAAAACAAGTGCTCCTTATAGCCCTTGCCTCATTTAACTTGATCTTCTGGTATGATTTTGGGTAAGGCAATAGCATTGGTGTCATACAACCTACAAAAGAGGGAGGCGTATGATTCAAGCAAAGGTGTGAAGATGCAGTCTTGTCAAGTGGATTGTTGATGTTGGTGATTTTCCATAGTTGGCACTATGTTATGAAGTTGTTGAGGTGGGGGAACCACTTGATAGGACACTTGTTGCGATTGTTGTTGCATTGGTTGTTGTTGTTGTTGAGTCATTGTCGGTTGACTTAGGACCACTTGATTTACTTGATTTGGTTTTGACTGGCCAAAATAATTTCCTTTTGATTGGCCCTTATTTTTCCATTCTTTCTTCTTTGGTTTTATCTTACCCTCTTGGATTTTTATCTCTTCAATGACATGAGCTTGAGTGAGAGCTTCATCGAATGTTCTGTATTGTTGTAGTTGTAATAACAAAGAGATGGGTTTTAAGCAACTCCTTGTGAACATTCAAGTCAATTCTTCCATTGGTAGGGAGAATGACAACTTAGTGATAACTACCCTCCAATGGTTTCCAAAATCATAGACTGACTCTTCTTCAAATTGTCTAAGGTTGTACAAGTCAGTCAATGTGGTTTTCTTGTGAACATTGAGGGAAAACCTCTCCAAAAATTGATCTACCAATTGTTCAAATGTGTAAATGTTGTGGTGAGGTAGATGATTATACCAGTCTTGAGCATCTCCTCCCAATGTTGAAGAACACAATCTTATATTGAGAGGGGGGGTGAACAGTATAAGACCTCTTTTTACTTTTTCCTTTATACTTCAAAACTGTAAAGCAATATACCCAAATCAATATCAAAGCAATGCACAATATCATCCACAAAGTGACACCAATTTTAACGTGGTTCACCCAGAATGGTTGGGCTATGTCCACAAAAATTTTCTCTAAAAGTTATCTCAAAGTTCTTTGAGAATCCTTCCCAATTACAATATTTATGAGCCTCACCCAAAGGAGATACCTTCCCCCAATCGAATTTATGAGCCTCTGCTCAAAGGAGATACCTTCCCCTAATCGGAATTTATGAGCCTCTACTCAAAGGAGATACCTTCCCCTCTCGCTTTGGAAATGATCCCTCGAGAAGATCAATCGCCTCTACCTCTTGCCAGCATGTGGAACTCCTTTCCACCGAAGACCTCCTATCCTCAATGCTTAGCCTAAGAGACCTCTGCCTTCTATGATCACATCCACAACAGCTCAGCAACCTATACCAAACACAGTCAGTCGATATAGTACAAGTCTTCCTTTGTCTCGTCGGATCTGTCCAACTCTTGAAAAAATCAATCCTCTGCATACAAGCCTTCTCAAAGACTTGCCAACTCTGTCCTCAGGTTCTTCTCATAGAACCAATGCGCCTCTATCCTCAAGTTCTTTGCTAGAACTATCAAACTCAGCTCACAAGTCCTCTGCTAGGACCTGTCCAAATCTGCTCACAAGTCCCCATCGAAACCTATCCAAAAACTGCTCACAAGTTCCCACTGGAACTTGTCCAAAAACTGCTCACAAGTCCCCACTGGAACCTGTCCAAAAACTCAGCAAGCTCACAAAGAAAAAATTTCTTAGTAGAAAATCACAAAGTGAATTGTTAGAGACCCAATGTGATTTGTCAAACTCATAGAAGCATAAAGAAAATTGTTAGAGACTCAATATGTTCTATACTCAAATACCAATCTCAAAACTCAACTCAAATCAACTCAGCTCAATCTCAATCTCAAATCTGAAAACTCAACTCAATATCTGAAATGGATAGGATAGAATGCTTTCTTTCAAGAACATGAAACCCCAACAATTTCCAACTATGCAAAGAATCACATAACAACGATACTCATGTTCTTTTCACCATCAATTAGGGTTTCAACAACAATGCTCATCAAACAAGGTTTAGTCAACCAACACCATTCAACTCAACATCAACCTTGAAGCATTCAACCAATCATCACAAGAAAAGGAAACAAGTAGAAATCCTTTTCCCTCCAAATATATTTGAACAAAACAACCACCAACACAATATCACCAAATGCAAAGAATAACTTGCTCAAATCAACTCAATGGAGTAAGCCCAATATCATGAATCAAGTAAAGGAATAACTTGATCAAACAACCTCTATGGAAGCAACTCAACCATCAAACTCAAAACAGCCAACCAAGGGTTCCACCAACTCAATGCAAGTAGCTAGACTCAAAAATATAAACCCTAGTGCACAATGCTTTCACTATCTCAAACCAGAAATTATGCATTCACCAAAAACTCTCCTTAAGGATAACAATGCATAAGTAGTCTTCAACAAACCAGAAAATAAGATTTACACCTAGCCAAAGGATACCTAGTAGAATACCTTTTCACTCCAACCTTATTTCAGAAAACATACACCAATCATACTCATAAGAAGAATGTGCCCATACCTTATTGGAGTAGAAGATAATTGAACCTTCAAGATGTCACCACAAACAACTCTCAAACTTCCAACCAAGTTAGGGTTAGAATAAAAAGAAATGAGCAATAATATAAACTTCCTTTATTACACCTTTTAGCTCCACTTCTTTAAACACAACCACCATAACATGCCAATAAATCAACAATCACGGACTCACACCTTATACCTCCATTTTAAATTTTAGCATAGCAAAGAATAATCTTAAAAATACATCCAAAGAAATATGCCCTTATTTCTCCTAAGCTTTTATTCAATGCTAATCACAAAAGCCAAAAGTCATAAAATTTAATCACACCTTATAAATCGCTGTCCAAGAAACTCTGAATTTTGTAGCATAAAGACATTTTAATAAAAACGTGTGTTATTATAGCAAAGCACCCCCGCGAGACTTGAAACGGTGAACTCCGCCAATGCAGTGCCCAATAGTAGCCTTCGCTGCCACTAGCCCATGCGGGTTACGAAGTTCACAAGTGAACTTCCCTCCTCTTCACCCTCAAAAAAATCCCAAGGACTTTTCAACCACACGTGCTTCTAAGTCTTCCTTCGATCGCAACGAATACAGAGCACAAACATCGCAAATTACATTCGAGGAATTTTGAATTAATTAGCCTTCCAACCTTAGGAGTTGGAGAATAAATAGTCTCTTCAAAGGCACCTTGACGTCGGCAGAAATAAAAACCATTTCGAAATTAATTAAAAGTCTTTTAAAAAAAGGTTTAAAAACCCTTAAATGATTTTAATAAATTAAGAATAAAAAAAGGTTTAAAAACCTTTAAGTATTTTTAATAAATTAAAAATAATTTCTCCCTTAATTAATTAAATAAATAATTAATTAAAACCTTGAAGGGTTTTAAATAATAATTAAATAAATAATAAAGAGAACCTCCATTGGTTTTAAAAAAAACCATTGCCAATGGAATCTCTCCGGATTCTCTTAAAAAGATTCTCTTCGAATCTTCCACCTTTGAAGCCAACACATCCTCTTAACATTAATGCCATTTCCTTTTGACATCAATGACAACTCATAGACAAGAAGCTAGGATCTCAAACCCAAAATTGCCAATAAATGTTTGAGGAAAAGTTCTGAGCAACCGTCCTACCTAGAGAAAATAAATCTTTCGATTTTTAATAGCGTATTCATGACTATCCCTAGGTCATATGACCTCTATTTTTGGATGTCCTAATCCCAAAAAACCCCTATTTTTGACCACCCTTGTGTCAGATAGCCTAATGCAGACCGTACTACACATAGATGACCTATATATGCTTAATATGTGGATTATGTGCTTGTTACCTGTGCAAAGGTTGATATCATATTAGGGTTTTGTATTTTTAGATTTCTAAAACTGAAACATTTTTTCTACTTAGGAATCTAAAAAATTAAACATCATTTTATGCATTAGCAAAAAGATATTGAATGCTCTATGCTTGCATTTATTTTTACATATAATAAAATGAACCCAAACACACTGTGCACTATCCTAAACATTGGTGAGTTGGATTTCATCATAAACCGTCGATCAAGACTAGCAACAATGGGTTCCATATCCACCTCATTGGCTTGTTTATGGTTATTTCATACCCTACTTTGGTCGAGGCCAGTCTAAGAACTATCATAGTGAGGAATGGTAGAACCTGGGCTCCTTCATCGGGTTTGGAATTCATCACCAAAATTTGGTGGGTTTCATAGCTTGGATTTCATCACCAAGTCAGTGTGTGAGAGCATATAGGTGAAAACCCTCAACTAAGACAAAATCATCAACAAAATCAAAATAATCAAGCAAAAGAGCAATAAAAAAAATAAATCAAACACACCAAATAGTTTAAGGCTCACAATAAAATTTTTAAATGAGATAATCATTTTGTATACTTTGTTTCCTTTATTGTTTGCTTAATCAACATATAATGGTCACTACATGTAGTCATGCTTAGTCACAAGTTGATGCTACAAAGACTTTACAAGAAGGTCCAAAATGCCTTCGCTACAGTCCAATAGAATTTATCATGCCTGAACGGTGGCCTAACAACCATCATGATAATAATTCCACTCATGGGGTATCCGACCATTGAGGTACACCTACCAAAAGGACACCTATGGAACCTCCATGTGATCAATAAGATGATCTTCTTAGACCACACCTGTATCATACTGTCTCTAGACATGATCTACCCATTGAGGGGCCAAGCAAGGGTGTAGCACTAATCCATGTTCCCAATTGATCTACACACCCATATGAGCATGGGATGGGATATATGCCTCTACCTAGCTTAGATGAGTGGGCTACTCCACCCGATCATCCTTGGATGAGTAGGAAGTTTAACCACATATATATATATATATATATATATATATATATATGGTGATCGTGTTACTCATAGACAACATCTTCTGTTCATACCCATTTTGAGGATGAGTAAGACGAAGACCTAGTGCACCCTATACTCATGCATAGAGAGTGTTCCATGTGAATATGCCATATTATTGCACCATTTTTGCACAAAGGTGACACTCTTAGGGTCAAACATCGAGTAAATATGGCTTCCCTAGATTATGAAAAAAGGATAGCTACTCCTGCACTCATAGAAAGGGCTAAATCCCCTCGTGTTGATATAAGAACCCATAGACCCCAAATAGTTGATCGAATAGATCAGTTACCTAGACCTAATACTAGTCAATGAGAGCAACTAGTCCAAATATAGTTGGGTGATTTGTGAAAAAAAGAGCACCTAGACCAAGAACATACAAAACAACAAATATTACATTGACAGAGGTTATATGAACATAGATTACATGAAATACCTATGCCTAGTACATATATGAAATAAGCTAACCCAAGGTGCACTACGTAACACCATGAGTTTCCTCCTAGGATGATGGAAAACCATCCTTCTCTTGCATCTATTCAATATTCTTGGTTGCAACAATGTTAATTGCTAGATCATCCAAACTATGAGACATATGAAGAGCCAAAACCTGAGTATTAGGATAAAGGATATCCTGAGTCACTTTATGAAAACTTGGTTGATGATTACATTTAGCCACCTTGGTCTACCATAAATATTCCACGTCCACCTCCTAGGAGACCGATTCAAGAGAATGAGATCATATCATCTCATGCGTATAAGGTCATTACGGGGCAAATTAAATCACTATAAAAATAAGGGATGGGCTATCAAAACCAACATTACATTAACTATGCAATCAACCCCTTCATCTATCAATTTATTGTCCTCTTTATCCAATTTTTTTTAAGCAAGAAACCCCTAATGGGACCGCCTTCATATGAGAGACCACGACCAGGGGGTTATACACCATTAAAGTCACCCAAGAGTCATGCCCGGCCCTACCTGCACCAACAATATCAATTGGAGTTTGGGTACCCAATTAAAATTTTTGGTAGGGTGGATATTCAAACCTGGGACATTCCTTGGAGTATTTCCCTCTCCTCTCCAAATCACCTAAAATACCTGGGTAAAATAAAAACCACCATGCCACAATCATTTTAAACCTTTTACACCATTGAAAGCATCAGGAAAGGGACAAGCATTTAGTCCAACGAGGCCCGAGATTTGAACCTTGGACCTCCGCCCCCTTACGGGGTTTGGTCAAACCAATTGGTTTACACCTCAAACCTCTATTTTATCCAGAATATTTTGAAATGCCAAAACTAGATAAATTTAAAAGAGACAACGATGCATAGGAACATGTAACAAGTTTCATGAATATTTGCTCCCAACTGCAAGACGATGATGCCTTCTTGTTGAGAATTTTCTTAATATCACTCTCTGGCATAGCCTTAGAGTGGTATTATAAATTGCCAAGACATATAATCTCTAGCTTCGAAAAACTAGCTAATGCCTTTTTAGAACTCTTTTCATTCAACTCAAAAAGAAGGCCAACCTAATTGACTTATCAAACCTTCATCAATTTGATGATGAACCAATTATGGATTATAGATAAATGTGGAGAAAGGTAATGTCTAAATTTCCTTTCACTATATTGGTTGCATAACTTACTCAATTTTTACCAAAATTTGATCGAAACACATCTTGCTTCTTCAGTTGCAACAATACCAAACATTTGAGGAGGCTTTGGTGTAAGCCAAAGTTATCAAGGACATAAAGGTCCAAGAGGGGGATATAAAACTTTAGAAAAAGGAGTGGAACAAAAACCCTCCAAACAACTACACTCAACAAAAGCTGAATTCGGTCAATAAAATTGTTCTAAATATTCCCAAAATAAAGAAATCACCCTAGCAACCTAACTATTAGGCTCAACCCCTTCCAATGCAATATAATAATTGGTGCCAAGAGAACCAAGTGAAAGATCAACCACATCACACTACTCATACTTATACGTCACTGCCTAAGTCTTTGGCATCCCTTTTCAATCAATTATGTGAGGCAAAGGCCATTACCTTACTTGAGATCTACTTGTTAGATCCTATCCATCCAAAATCTAATGGGTATAAAGAGGATTTGTATTGTGTTTATCATCGACAAAAAGGTCACGATATTCAAGTGTGGTATACATTTAAGAACCTAATACAAGATATGCTAGACAAGAACCAATTACAAATCGATTATCCTCTTGCCTCTAACAATCAACAAATAGGTATTTTTAAAGATCCCTTTCCCACTCATGAGGTCAAGGATGATCAGACTAGGTAAGTCAATGAAATTCATATGAATCCATCCACTTAGGGATTCGTAGGTATGATCAACATTATGAAAATAAACAGAAGGTATGATCAAGTCGTGCCACCTAAAGCACCTATTTGAATCCCTTCTATGCCCCAACGCTTGTTGGCTCAAAATCCTATTCAAGGTCCACCATCCTAACCAATGATAACAATAAAGAAAAGGCTTATGCAAAGCTTACAAATGACATCGGTAAAGCTTTCCATATACGAGCTTATCTAACAATCACATAGATATAGGAAAGCTATCATGGAAATCTTAAAACCCATCAAGCTTCAGTCCCAAGACCCTAACACGTTTATGAGCTTTGTAGGGCATGTGCAAAAATTTAAGAAGCCTTTGGTAACCTTTTATGATCATGAAATAAAAAGGTACCTATAAATATAGCAGATACCCCATTACACATTATCGCTTGTATTGATAGGATCCCATACAAGCGAGTACTTATTGGTACAGGTTCATCAATAAATATAATAATAACAACCACTTTAGAGCACTTGAGCCTTCCATCATCACATATTGTAGTGTCTACCTTCACATTTAGAGCATTCAATGATTCTTTATGCTCAATAATAGGCACAATAGTCCTGCCTATCTAGGTGGGACTAAAGATAATTTTCATATTGTACCATGTACTAGAAGAAGCAATGCAATATAATATATTGTTTGGTCACCCTTGGATCCAGGATATGAAATGTGTTCCTTCAATACTACATCAATGTATCAAGTACATACATGAAGGAAAATTTCATGTGGTACCTTTGGATGACAAGCCATTTACGTATGTAAATCATGATAGTAATCCAAGGGATTTTGTTCTACCCTCCATACATATGGATATCTAACCAAGCTTCCCTATCAAGCATCCAGAGTACCCACAAAAATCAACACCTTTTGATCTACCTACTTCATTACTGCCACCTCCACCTACACCATTGGCTTCTTCAAATATTTCTTCTTCGTCATCGAGTCCCCTGATCGAATAGAATTTGAAGGCACCTATGGAGGACATTCCAATAGTCATCCCTAATGTTTCCATAGCAAAATTATGATTGCTACGAAAGAGGAAGAATCACTTGCCATAAAGGATGACTTACCTCACTCCACATCCCTCGCATCATCATCGACATCATCATCATTGCAAGTGATAATTCACTTGGTCAACCTAGGTCTCATAGAATATTTGGTGCAAAATGTTACATTTACACCAATTATTGAGTTTGCGTAAGATATGGTAAGACCTCGTGTCCCATCCTTGCCAATCAAAACTATCGTGCCCCTAGGTATACCACCTAATAAAACAAATTCATCTATGGGGGTTTCAACCAATCCATAAATTAGTCTCCTGTGATTAGCCATGATAACAAACCATTCGCAGGAAACATATATTACATGTCAAATCTAAAATTTGCTCTAAGATATTTCTACCATTCCCATTGGCACAAAAATGACTTAGGTCGTTATGAGTAGGGTCTCAGAATATCCTATTTATCACAATACCAATTACCCATAGACAAATTTGGTTTAGGGTATTCCATCCGTATGCGAGATGAGCTCCTGGCTGACTCCTTACAATGCCTAAGCTTAGGTTTTGGGGAAGATATTGATGGAAATAAATATGCCAACCTCGATCATTCTCATATGCTGGAAGATCATCTCCCAATTAAAATGATATTTATGGAGCCTCTTGATTCTATCAGTGAATCATCTGAAGAGACTAACCAATCAGAGGAGTTCGAACTCGATGATAATCCTAAGAATGACTAGATTGAAGAAGATGATGAATACGAGGATGAAATAGAAGTAGCATACCTAGGTCCTCGCTACCTTCATCTCATTAACAACTATAGAGGAGATGTTGATCCTATTAGGTCCCTTAGTAACCTAGATGATATCTTTAATAGGGTGTTTCCTCCCCCACCTAACTAGAGTTAGCTGCAACTGCTAGAATACCCAATCATCTGATCTACTCCTAGAGCAGATCCAATAACCCCATTTCCCCTAAGCCACATCTAGTACATGCAGAGACATATATAATCGATAGGTTCTCCCCAAACAATAATAGAAATTGCTAGTCATCCATAAACATGGTTTCTATTGACCTAAATGCACCTCTCTGTAACCCCAGTGACCCTTCAAAGCCTTTGCATCTCAATCATGAGGTAATTGATTTTGATCGTGTCGCATCACCACCATCACCCGAGGAGCTCTTATTGTGTGAAGAGATGCTACAACTGTTCCATTTTTCTTCGGGGCCAACTGAAGATGTTTGTCACGTTGAGGTTGAATTTGACATGATGGATCCTCCAAAACACAACAAAACAACAAAAACTTAAATTTACTACAGTGAAAGTTATGCTACAATTAATACAGGTGCACAAATGCAGATGTTGAAAATTTTGAGTGATTATGTTGACATTGATGTCAAGAGTTAGTTCAACTCAGTACAAGGGAATTGATAAAAAGAGGGTTAAAATATTTATATTTTAAGCTCAAGAGATTTGGTACAAAGCTCCACATGGTTGACCAAAATATTGTCTAAATATCCTGAAGGAAGAAAATACCTAGGTCCAAAGGAAATAATATTATAATATTTATTATTATAATATTAAAGTTGCAAAGATAAAGCCTAAGGTCAATTATAAAATAATTATAATATTTATATTATAATTTTTTATAACCCTAAGTGGGTTTGGTGCCAAAAATAATTTTAAATTATTAAACTCCACCGATGTCCTAGCATGGAGATAAATTCGTATTTATATGACAAAGTTTGGAGGCCAAAAAGTTAAGTTTTGATGCAAGCGTCGAGTGATTAATGTTAATGGTTGATGTGAATTTTGTGAGCAAGGTGGACTATAGCACCCTAAAATTGGCGTAGTTAAACCCTTAGTAAAAAAATAAAAATTTGAATTTTAACCCCAAAACCGCCCGTTAACCACTCACCCCGTTTTACATGCCATTTTTAGGAGTTGTTTTGATCATTGGACGATATATTCGACGATCAGAAGAAATCATCCCATATCGAACGAATTCGTCTGGAACAGAATGTCCAGACGATTTCGTCCCAAAACTAAATTTTCATAATTAACTTCTGTTTCAACAGCCTCTCCAACTTGGGTAGAAGCGTGTCTACGCAGTTGGAGATTCCTCCGTTGGAGATCTCCTAGATTGGGATGATCCCCAACCTCCTAACCTCCCCCTAATCCTATATAAACTGGGATTTTCTCAGTTTATCCCCATGACCCCCTGGATCCCCTACCTGACTCTCCTCCTAACTCTTTCCCTGGTTGATTTTCCCTACCATTTAAGCTTTACACTCATAGTTCTAAGTTTTCATTGCAGGTTTTCATTGTGCTTCAGCTGGAGGAAGCTCGGATCGTCACAGGCGATTCCAGACGATTTCGAACGATCCTGTCCCAGATCGGCGATGATCTCGTACGATTGGAGGCGATCTCGACTGCAGTCCAGATTGGGGGCAATCAGAGCCCTAAGTTTGCATTTCTCATCTTCCTTCTTTATTTTATTATGCATTAGCTTGATTATTTTCATTTTGCATCTTGGAGTTCACCTCATTTTAACATAAATGCATGATAAAGTTAAAAAAAGTTATTAAAACAATGCATTTCCTTTAATTTGCTATCAAGATTTATCAGTTAGGCATTTATACTATCATTTCTATCATTTTGCATTATTCTTGCAGTAGTATTTTTGGTTTTTGGTGTCTGTTTCTGTGATTGTAGGTTTCTGACGAATTCGGCTGACGAATTCGTCAGATCGACGATGATCCTATCTAATTTTAGATGATCGCCTATAATCTGGGATGATTCTATACAATTGTAGATGATCCTATCATATTTGAGATGATCTGGACTCCTACAAGGTTTAGAATCTTCATCAGACATCCGAAATTAGGTGCATTCTTTCTTATTTAGTATATTCTTGGTATTTAGGATTCATTCACGCTTTTTGTATTCATATAAATTAGAATTTCATACAGAATAGCTTAGATTCATTCTGGCCAACCTAGGAATATGAATGATTGAGTATAAAATGAACACATCAAGACCATTCTCAACCTAGGCGTGGAAACTGCCACTCAAAGTTTCATGGTGAACCCCACCATCCGTCAAAAATTCACCCTTACACCCCTCCCCCGAGAGGTGCGACCTTCAAAGGGCCTCTCAGTCCGAGGTATTGTTCCATCCTTCTCGCATCCCCCTTCCGGGCATAGATCCTTTAGCCTGAAGGTAAGGGTGCGAAAAATTTGGGTCAGTACATTTTGGTGAACCCAACGTGAAACTAAAAACCTTTTGAAAACAATCCAAAAAAAAAAATTATTATTAAAAACATCTAGAATCATTAGACAAATAGTTAAATTTGCATATCATGTTTAGATGGTAGATTATAATAAAAGACGAGCTGTCACCATAAATGTTGAAAATCAATTAATGACCATAGAGATTACTTCTGTACTTAGAGTACCTCAAACAAATAGGGTCCAACATTTGTGGGACGAACTTGATAGGAGATTGGGTATCATTGAATCTAGATCAACAAAACTTAGGAAAATTAAGAGGTTTGTCCTAGATAGAATCCTAGATCCTGATTAGGTAACTTTGTACCATGAACTTCAGAGAGTTTGCCATAGGTGGTTAGCCGATAAAAGAGCACTTGTGTCTTCTGAATTGTACACCTTTGAAGAATACCTTGAGAATGCAGTTGTAGTACATACATTTCTATCTTTTATAGAGGATCAAGAAGTCATTCTTATGGATAGAAAAATATGGAATAGAGTTCCTAGAGTTGTGTTGTATCGTGAGTATTGCCATGAAATTTATTTCTACAGGTCAAAATTCGAGACAGATCATATTACTATAGCACACTTTGTCAAATTTTTGAAAAATCATTTCCAATTTGAAGAGGAGCATTTCATGACTCCTGATGAACTTGATCCCATCAACGATTCCATAAACTATTTATAGAAAATTAAGTCATTCTTTTGCACTATTGTTATTGTTTTGCAACTAGAATACTATTTGTTATCTTTATAATAATATTATAAAAAACAAAACAAAACAAAAAAAAAACAAAAATCAAAACATTTCCTTTTTATAGTAGGTATATAATTAAAATATATACCTCTCAAACCCATCGTGCATATATATATATATATATATATATATATATATATATATATATATATATATATATATATATTTATATTTATATTTTCTGAAATCTAAGTTTAAGCACAATGCCTAGACTTAGGAATGGAAAACAAAATGAAGAAGAAGAAGATTGGTTAGGAAAACCATTAAATAACCCAGATGTCCTTCCTAAAGACCAAGTCTAGGAAGAAGAAATCCTAGATCAGCAAGAAGAAGAGCTTGTTGTAAGAAATGAATAAGAAGAAAATGTTAGAGGAAGGATCCTCATCCCCTAAAATGTCTCCGGGAGGAGTCGTCACTTTTGAAAACATGGAACAATTATGGAAGTTCATTAATACTAATATTGGTGTTCTTAATAGAGCAGTCCATATGGACAAGGATCGAATTAGTGACACTCAAGCAACTCTAGAAGACGTATTTCACACACGCACTAATCCCTTGTCCTTTATTGATCAAGAGAGTGGTAAGACCCCCAAGGTCTTACTATAAAATTATTAACAAATTAATGTAAATGTAATCGTAGGCCAATCAAAGAGGGCTCCCTTGTAATCGCTTTGCCACTATAGGGGGCTCCCTCCTTAGAATCTATGTTTATTATTCTTCTTCTTGGATGATTTGATATGGATGGCCAACCTAATATATATATCTACCCTAAAGCTACGTTGGTGAAGAGACATGATGGTTCACGTATGAAGAGACATGATGGTTCACGTATGAAGAGATGTGATGGTTCACTTTATGAAGGGTTGTGATGGTTCACTTTATAAGTTAATAATATAATAATTAAATGATTAATAATACTAACTAATACTAACTAATAATGTTAGGATTGAGGATCCTAACATGCCACCCTCCTTAAAAAGAGCTTTGTCCTCAAAGCTCAAAGTGAGAAGCTTTGTCCTTTGTTTTCCAAGAAGGATTTGTGTAAGTTCTTGGAATCTTTTAATGGCATCCTTTCGTAGGTAGGGATATCGAGAAGGATGAAGCATTAGCGAGGGGTTGCCAAGAACAATAGTAGAATCTCCCTTAGGAAAATCATGATGACGATGGGAGGGCAACCCTTGGGGTTCCTCAAATACTTCAGAATGATGCATCAAAAGTGATGGTAATGATTTCATATCCTTTTTTGTTCCTTGGTAGAGCCAACAGAGGAGTGTGTAATCACTCTGCGTTGGTTATGAATAGGTTTGGTCATATGGCAAGAACTCACTATTGGTGAGGAAGGTATGTGTATGTCTTGTAGAGTGCATGTTTGGCTAGCATTTATCACTTTGGGTATATCTACTTCATCCTTGCTTGGTACATCAATCATTTCTTACACATCGACCTCATTGTCTTCATTACAATGAGTAGGTTCACTGGTCGCTTCAGACACAACTACCTCATATGCTTGCTCTATGGAGAGACAGGGATCAGCTTCCTTCAATAAATACAATGTTAGTGTAGCACATTTATGGTGGGGTCCAAATTGTTCATCACAATTATCACAGAGTCCTTTTGCTCGTCGTTCCTTCATCTCCTCAAAGCTAAGATGTTTAATTTGTAAAGTTTGATTAGATTTGGGGGTTGTGTAAGTGCTTTGTGCCCTTCCATTATACATAGGTTTGGGAGTGATGTAAGTGGTCGACGAGTTTTTCATAAGTGGTTTCCCTAATTGTTGTTGTGCATTGATTTTATCTTCAGCTAATTTTGCCAATCCATAGGTCTGCATCATGGTATAGGTATTGAACCTTGTCACCTCCATTCTAATTTTCTCTTTTAATCCCCTAATGAAGCCATTGATGAGAATTGATTCATATAATATTGTGTTGTGTTTGGTGATATCCTCAAACCGAGTTTGATACTCACGCACAAAAGTGATTTGATGAAGATATTTGAGCAATTACCACATGACTGGGTCCCACATGGCTCTGATACCAAATGGTAAGATCCCCAAGGTCTTACTATAAAATTATTAAAAAATTAATGTAAATGTAATCGTAGGCCACTCAAAGGGGGCTCCCTTGTAATCGATTTGCCACTATAGAGGGCTCCCTCCTTAGAATCTATGCTTATTATTCTTCTTCTTGGATGATTTGATATGGATGGCCAACCTAATATATATATCTACCCTAAAGCTACGTTGGTGAAGAGACATGATGGTTCACGTATGAAGAGACATGATGGTTCACGTTATGAAGGGTTGTGATGGTTCACTTTATAAGTTAATAATATAATAATTAAATGATTAATAATACTAACTAATAATGTTAGGATTGAGGATCCTAACAGAGAGTGATCAAGCTGGACCATCCAATTTGGATATGACCTCTATAATCTAGAACATGCAACAAAAAAATGTTACCCAACCATCTAAAGTGCCTGTTAACAAGCCTAGGGTCATTCCCGCACAAAATAAACCATCATTTACTGATCTATTTCGCCAAGCTATTGAGCAATATACCTCAAATCAGCAAAAACCCAAAACAAAACCAAACACCAATTACCAAAAATTTGGGATACAACATAATACTATTACAAATCCTCTTCATAATACTCTTCCTACCAACGCTTTGCATAATAGCAATATAGCGTCTAATCCTTATGTCACACCGTCATACACTCATAAATACCATGTTTATGTCCCACTGAACCAACATGGTGGACAAACTAGTAATCTTGAAACTGTGGTGAAACAGTTAGTTTCCCGCATGGACCATATAGATCCCTACCATCCCTCGTACAATTATCGAGAGATGTGTAGTCAGTCTTTAGATCCTATAGTTGTAGCACAACCATATCCTAAACATTTTCCTATGCCTGTCTTGCCCATATATAAAGGAACCAAAGATCCCATAGAGCATCTTCGTATGTTTAGGATAGCATTTCATGATATATCACATGATGACTTGTTATTACTAAAACTGTTCCAAAAAAGTTTAGGAGGAATGGCATTAGAGTGGTATTATCAATTGCCCACTAATTCTTTGAGGAATTTCGAAGAAACTACTGAGTCTTTTGTGCATAAATTTAGTGCCTACATCGAAAGACATGTGACCATTAAAGACTTGTACAACTTGAAACAAGATAAAGATGAATGCTTTGCTAATTTCCTAGCTAGGTGGAGACAGTTGATAGGAAAATTGCACTTTGTGTTACCTTATAGGGAGATGTTGGACATCTTTATTAATAATTTACAAGACCAACTATCCTACGAATTATCAACTATAGACTTAGCCCGAAGAGTGGAAGATGCTCTCATTAGGAGAGGACAACTTAAAAAGAAAGACGATGAGAAAACATCCAGAAATAAATATAAAAATAAACAAGTTGTGGGTGATGGAGTCACTGATAGTAGAAATATCACTAATGTTAATGCTGTGAAGAAAACATATAAGTTTATACTGAAATCTCCTAATAAACCTCCTAGAGAATTTACTAGGTTAAATAAACCTTTATCAACCATTCTCCTGCAATTATTAGAATGAGGTTTGATTCAATTACCAACTATCCGAGAACCTGATCCAACTATACCTGGATATAGAGCCGATTTACACTGTGACTTCTATAAAGGACCTGGACACACTACCAACTCTTGTAAAATATTAAAACATAAAATACAGGACTTGATTGATAACAATGAGATGGAGGTACAAGCCTTTAAACCTAAGCAAAATCCTCCTAATAATGCTCAAAAGAACATCCCCCAAAACCAGAATATGAATGCCAATCAATCATTGGATATATTTCAACATCCTTTACCAAAATATGGCAAGGAAGTGGCTAATAAAATTGATCATAATGTTCCCCCTCCTACCCAATATGTAGGAACTATTAGTGGGCATTTACCTATTCACAATTTAGAAATATTCGAAACAACCTTATCCATGGTTACAACTAGGCCTCTATACAATATCCAGACAACTGATCTTAGTGATACAGAATACGAGACTGAGAGTGATATGGAAATCACATCAAATCAATCGAATAGCTCTAAAGATGAATCAGATCCTATTCTCCCTATCACAAGTTATATGGTCCCAGAAGAACAATTTCCAAGAAGAGTCACTACTAGACCATCGTCTCACCAATTACTTTCTAATGAGCAAGCCATAAATGCTAGACCAAGACCCATTCATCATCCATAGAATAATATTGTGGGTACCATCGGAGTCATTACTAGACAACGAGCTCAAAAATCTCAACAAGATCAAATGCAGAACGATGGATCAACTCCATTTGTTTTGAGAGTTCCTAATAAAGGGAATCAAGCACCTAATGTTCAACCTAAACCTCCTTATAATATTAATGAGCAACTATCAAATATTACAGCTAGAATTTCTCTTTTGGACCTTTTAAGATCTTCTCCTACCCTTAGAGATGAATTAATGCTCACATTTAGCCAGATGATGGTACCACAAGACATTCAACCTGAAGCCATGGCTAATACTATAATAACTCGTGAAGTTGATTGTATTGAATTTCAGGATAGAGAGATATTAATGTTGCATGCCCTAAAGACGATTTTCCTCTTCCCAATATGGATCAGATCATTGATTTTACTACTGGGAGTGGAATGATATCCTTAATGGATGGATTTTTTGGTTATAATCAGATCAGGATAGCTCTTGAAGATCAGGCTAAAATAACCTTTATTACCCCTTGGGGAACCTTTTGTTGGAAAGTAATGCCATTTGGTTTGAAGAATGCAAGTGCAACATATCAACGAGCCATGACTTATATTTTTCATGATATGATGCATGATATACTACATGATTATGTAGATGACATTATAGCTCGTTCTACTAAAGAAGATGACCATTTAGATGATTTGAGAAAAGTATTTAATCGGTTAAGGGAATATCTTATCCGATTGAATCCAGCTAAATGTATATTTGGAGTTAAGTTCGATAAATTATTGGGGGTTATAGTTTCTTTACGTGGCATCAAAATTGACCCTCTCAAGATTGTGGCTATCACTGATATGCCCGCACCCACAAATATATCTGAATTACGGAGTTTACAAGGTAAGCTTCAAGCTATCCGTCGCTTCATCGATAAGCTGGAGGATAAAACCGGACCCTTTCTTAAGCTTCTTAAGAAGGATGTCTTTTTCCATTGGGACAATGAATGTCAGGAAGCATTTGAACTCCTCAAACAATATCTTCTTAACCCACCTATGCTTTCGCCACCTCGACCTGATCACCCATTTATCTTGTATATTTTTGCTTCAGATTTTGCTTTAGGAGCTATGTTAGCTCAACTTGATGATGAGAAGAGAGAGCATGCTAATTATTACATTAGCAGAACATTAATTAGTTATGAAACCCGCTACACAACATTAGAGAAGTTATGTCTAGCGGTCATATTTTCTACACAGAAATTATGCCATTATATGCTCAATCAAAAAACGTATGTTATTGCTAAATCCGATCCTTTGCGGTATCTCATGAGTCGACCTTATTTATCTGGTCACACAACAAAGTGGGTTCTTGCTCTAAGTGAGTTTGAACTCACGTTTATAGGACAAAAGTCTGTTAAGGGTCAAATCATAGCAGATCAATTAGCTGCTGCACCCTTAGAGTCTACCCATCCCCTCATCATTGAGTTTCCTGATGAATGCCTTAAACTAGAGGCAGACCATCCAGAGCAATGGTCCTTATACTTTGATGGAGCCCGATGCATGAGTGGGGCTAGTGTAGGTATTATTTTAATATCTCCATAGAAACATCTTATCCCTCTATCCTTTAAATTAACGTTTGCTTGTACTAATAATACTGCTGAATATGAAGCTCTAATCCTTGGCTTACGAGTTGCCTTGGCACTAAAAATTAAAAATTTATTAGTTTTCGATGATTCTCAACTTGTTATAAATCAAATTAATGATGTTTATCAGACCAGAGATGATAAATTGCGTCCATATAAAGCATATGTATTACAATTATTATCTTTATTTGATCAAGTTATCTTGGAAGCTATTCCTCGAACTAGCAATCGTGCGGCTGACGCTATGGTTGCAGCTGCATCTCTTTTACCCTTGGAGTTAGATGACGAATATGCTACCATCATTATTCATCGACTCTAGGAACCCGCTTCAAATAAATCATGCTTAGAACCTTTGGATGTGTTTCTAATCAATGAAACTACTCCTGAACTTTGGTACACTGATATATTCAATTTTCTTCAAAATGGGACCTTCCCTGAAGGTTTTAATAGAAACTAGCATCGGTTATTACGTAGACGAGCAAGTCGCTTCGTAATAATTGGCAATACATTATATAGGAGATATTTTGAAGGTATCCTACTGAGATGTTTGAATCTAGAAGAATCTAGATCAGCTTTGAGTGAAGCCCACGATGGATCTTGTGGGGGACACTTTAGTGGTAGCGCCATTGCTAAGAAGCTCCTTAGGATAGGATATTTTTGGCCTACCATGGAGAATGATGCACATGATTACGTGCGCCATTGCGACAAGTGCCAGAAACATGCTGACCTTGTCCATGTGCCTGCACAAGAACCTGGAGGCTATTTCATCTCCTTGGCCCTTTTCAAAATGGGGCTTAGACATCATTGGAAAAATCAATCCTGTGTCATCTGATGGACACAAATTCATCATAACCACCACCGAGTATTTCACGAAGTGGGTTGAAGCTATGCCCTTAGCTTCTTGCACTGGAACCCAAGTTTCCAAATTTATTTTTAATCAAATTATTTGTAGGTTCGGAATTCCTGCAAATCTCATCTCAGATAATGGAACTTGTTTCAAAAATAAATATGTCAAGAAATTATGTCAAAAATATAAAATTCAACATCGTTGGTCCACTCCCTATTATCCTCAGGGTAATGGCCAAGCAGAAGCATCTAATAAAACATTAATTAAAATCCTCAAAATACTGGTCAATAAATCTGGCCGAGATTGGCACATTCAATTATATCCTGCTTTGTGGGCTTATCGTACTAGCGTTCGTACTCCCACGGGCACTTCACCTTTTGTTTTGGTTTATGGCGTTGAAGCTGTTTTTCCCTTTGAATTAGAAGTTCCTTCTTTGGCTCTACTACTTCAAGATACTGAAGTAGGAGATGAATATCATGCTGGCAGATTTAGTCAGCTAGAACTCCTAGATGAGAAGCGCATCAATGCTTTGGAGCATCTTCGAGCCTATCAGAACAAGCTTAAACGAGCATACCTCAAGAAAGTTCATCATCGATCCTTTGAGATCGACGACCTTGTCTTAAAAGAAAATAAAAAAAATACTAATGCAACTAAAGATCTTAAAGGTAAATTTGAGCCCAATTGGCTTGGACCATATATTATCACTGCTAAATTTGGATCGGGAGCATACAGATTAGCTACCTTAGATGGTAAAGATCTTAAAGAACCTATGAACATTATGCATCTTAAACGCTATTATGCATAAATCTGGTCATTTCATCATTGTATATATTGTTATTTTGCATATTGTTTCATTTTAGTCATCCATATAAAAATTTCAAAAAAATAGTAATATTATTTATTCTTTCAATTCATAAATTAAAACCAAAATATAAAACACATCCAAAACATCAAAATCATCAAAATATTCAAAAACATTTTCTATTTTTGCACCCGTCAATTCTTGAAGTATTGCAGTCATATTTTCAATTATTTTGGATAAATTAGCATTTATTTGGAATCCCACACTTTCACACTCACATGAATAAATATCTTGATTTTATTTGGTATGATTATTAATCTCTCTTATATCAAAGTCCACAGTTGAATTAAATAAAGTTTTGAGCATAGAGAATTGATCTTGTTATTTATTTGAACCAAGTATATCTCTTCACATTAAAATGATTTCATTGCAAATTCAATATGATGCTACATAGTAGAAGTGGTTTCTTGAGCGAAAAGTTTCCCCTGCTATCCTATCATGCACATGGTCTAGAATCTTTGAGAATTGACAAAAGGACAAGCTCACCCCTACCCGAAATAAAAATCCCTTGCTCTACAACCAATCCGAGCAAGTATCCCTAGTATAGGAAGAAAAAGAAAAGTCAAAGAAAATGAGAAAAAGAAAAATATCATTTTGTACCATCGCAGCAATATTTCAGCATTAATACAAAAAAAAAAAGAGAAAAGAAGAGAAAGAGAAAAGAAAAAGCAAAATGCAATAAAATCCCTTTCCCTACCCCTTGAAAAGAAAAGAAGGGTGAATGAGCTTGAATCCCTGGAATTCTCAATTATTCGAAAACCGTGAGGTAAGCCCCATAACAGGTGGTTTGTGCCCAACCCGCTTGGCCTTGGGTAACTCCTAGCGTGGTGATATGTCTGTCACATTAGCGACCTTCTTTTGTACAGACCTATGTCCGCTTATGGATCAGCTAGCTCTTGATGACCCGACTTACATAGTAGTCTGGTACGGTTACATGCATATAAATCATGGTCAACGAACACTTATTTGGTTAATTCAAATTACTTGTATCAAATTATCTTGCTCAAAATTGGTAAATGAACAATACAATTGCACACACATTTGTATTTGAGAGATTTTGTATCATTATGATAAATCAAGATCGACAATGAACTCACATATGCACATGAGGGTTCCTTATAAATCTACATTTTGTCTTTGAGATAATTTAAAATATTTTTGCAAATATTTTGGAATAATTTCATCTTCTTATTTGAGAACATCTGTTTAGTATAAAAACAATTACATACATTTTTTTCAAAAAATCCAAAATTTCTTTCAACAACATATTCAAAAATCTAGCAATAAAGTCACGTTTATATATACTTTCAACTTTCGCAATGATGGTATAGTTCCTAAAACCTAAACTGGAATTTTATGCCTAGCGCAAGTCCTCATCTTATATATTTTCTGTTTATCTCAAAATCAAAAATCAATTATGCAATAAAATTATTTTTGGATTTCGCGATGATGGTATAAGTCTATACCTATAATTCTATGCCTAGCGCAAACCATTGTTCTAATTTTATTTCCCATTCATTTTAATTCATAAAAACATATGGCTTACATCATTATGTTACACAATTGTGCTTTAAAAAGAACGAACACTTTTTTTCTATTTTCATTTCATTATGTCAACATTCAATTTTGCAACGATGGTATAATTCCTAAGGAATTGTTCAAAATATTATCACACTTAGGAATTTTATGCCTAGCAAAAATCATATTTTTTAATATTTCATGCATCATATTTTCATGAAAATCTGAAAACAAATCATCACCATCATCATTTTTCATCATCACAACACAAAGTCTTAAGACAGTCTCTTAAGCACTCTTTTACTTTTAGCAATATTTCTATACTGGGATTAGCTTGACGACCTAGCGAGCGACGACTCCATGAAATGGTCATATAACAACGACAATGTCCTTTGAAATTATTGTTAGAAGTCCCTTTATTTTTCATCAAATCATACCACAAACAACCAATTTGTTTACATCAGATTATTTCATTTAAATTTTATGGCATGACATAAAATTATACTATTTCCAAATGACATAATTACATGAATAATCAATCAACAATTCAAAACTTAAAGCATCATAAAACATATGGACAAGTCATATCACAAAAAGATCATATATATATATCAAAAATATATGTACATCATATCACAACTGGATTGGTATGCCACAATCTATACCCCGGCATACTCAATCCTCTCAAAATATACAGTCCAGCCAAAGAGCAGCTAGTCTCGAGAAGCCCTCGAGCTCTCAGCCTCATCTCCTCTCCCACCCTGGCATGGAGGAGGTGGTCCCATCGAGGTCCATGCTGTATCGTGGGTCCTCGACATCGATCGTGAGGATGTCCTCGATGATCCCATCATGATCGGCTCCGCAATGCTAGCTGGCAGTGGTATCCTCTGCCCCTCTGGAACCACATGATAGTATAATCCCTGGTAGAACGTGGTCTGAGCAATAGACCACGCCAGATCTCGAGTGCTCGCCCCTTCGCTCCGAGCCCTGAGTCGTGTAGCCTCATCCTGTAGCGTCTGCACCTGAGCCCGGAGGCGGGCATTCTCAGCCCGAAGAGCCGCCATCTCGCTGCTCTCCCCCACCTCGATACCCTTGCCCTTATCGGGCGATGGTGGCCTCTCCCTCTACTGAGAAGGGAGCCCCTCCTCCCTCCTCTCTGGCTGCTATGGTCTCTTCGGAGCCTGTGGCACTCTTCGACATCTCTCCTGAGGAGACCATCATTGCTCCCTCCCTCCATGACCCCTCGCTGCATCGATAGCAGCCTGGCACCGCCTCCCCATCCGTCGCACCATGGCATGCATCGGACCCTATGCCCTCATCATTCGAGGAGGGCGGATGCCTACGTACCAGGCATCATATCCATCTGTGACCCTAGCATCATCCCCATCCACTGGCTGAATGGGGGCATCATCCACATCCTGACTCCAGAATCGCTGCATATCTGGAGCCCCGCTTAGTGTAGTACTATCCCGGATAGTCCGGGAGTACTCGTAGTCTCTAAGAGAAGGGATCCCCTATTGTAGACCGAACTGCCTCAAAACTTGGTCATAGCGGTGGAGCTCTACCTCTCCCTGCTCCATCCTCAGCCAGAAGACTCGCTTGATGCGAGCCAACTCCTGTCCATCCTCTCCCCACCCTGGATGCTCTCTCCATGGCCTCCAGGTGATCTGGTCAGGGATGAGGTCGTCTAGCAACCTCCGGGACATCGGTAGATCTATCCACCATTGTGACCCTCTCTGGAGCCACCAATAGAAAACCCGGGGTCTCTCCCGGTCAACCCCTGTCAGTGGAAGCCCTACCGGCCTCCGCATCGCAATGTGCTCCCAGCACCAAACCTGTAGTAGCGATGTCAAAACCAGACATCGACCTCCCTTGTATACGACCCCGTGTAGGATCCTATACAAGCGGCATAGCACAAAACTGCCCCAAGAAAATCTGTAGTCGTGGTCTCTCATATCGTAGACCACATCTGAGAGCAGCCATGGTAACCTGCATCCGCTCTGGTGGCATAGCAGTAAGCCACCCACTACCCCTGCCAAAACCTGAGTCAATCGAGATGCCCTAGGCATCTGCCTCAATGTCTCGATGTTCACTCCGCCCTTCTCCAGGGTGAAGCTAGGGTCTCTGCATAGTCGCATCATGGCATGGCCCTGATTGGCCGTAGGAGTCATCAATCGTCCATGTATGGGGATCCTCAAAATCCTCCATACATCCTCTAGAGTGGGAGCCATCTCCCCTGTCGGTAGCCGGAAGCAGGACGACCCCGGATACCACCTCTCTGCTAGGGTTGTCAGTAGCCCCATGTCTGTAGGTATTTGTGGCATCTCTGCCACATGTTGTAGCCCAACCTCCGATAGTCGGTCTCGCTCCGCCTGATCGAGCGTGGCTACATCGTCTCTTAGCCCCCGTATTTCCACTCCTAACTTTTTAGTAATCCCCTCTGCAAAATAAACAATCAAACAACAAAAATCATTAATAGATAATCATTAAAATCAGTTAAATCAATTTCATCTTATAAAAAAATGATATCATCCACTATTGGATGATATCGTACTAAATTGAGTCAAATCGTCCTTGGTAGGACGAAATCGTCTCCGATTTCTCAACTTGGGGATCGCCCCTTGTTGGACGGGATCGCCCCTATTTCGCAGATTTCGCCCCTAGACGAAATCGACGATCTAGGGACGATTTCGACGAAATTGGGACGATTTCATCCCGACGTCGTCGACGGCCTAAAAACGGCCGCGATGCCCCAAAAATAGTCAAAATTTAAATTAAAAATCACACAAATCAAATTAAAAACATAATTCATCAAGTTTAGATCCTTACCCGCAATCCGCGTCGGACCTCTGTCGATCTGTGTGTTGTTTCCACCATTTTGCCTGTAGAGCTCTAAAACAACAAAAATGAACAGTAACAATGAATTAGGGTTTTACCCTATTTTTTTAATTTTATTTAAAAACAACTTTTTTTTTAAATTTTGCTTTTTCGTGCTTTTACCTCAAACGTTCGATTTGGGTAAAAACACGGAGGGGGCACCATAGTAAGCAGTCGTACGATTCGACCTAGAATCGTCGTCTAAAAAATGGAATAAATTTTTGCTTTCTCGTAAAGCATGAAGAACTCGTCTTTAACGCATTTTCTTTAGAAAATTCGCTAAAGAGGGGGCAAAATGTAGCACCCTAAAATTGGCACAGTTAAACCCTTAGTAAAAAGATAAAAATTTGAATTTTAACCCCGAAACCGCCCGTTAACCGCTCACCCCATTTTTCATGCCATTTTTAGGAGTTGTTTTGACCGTTGGACGATATCGTCGCCGATCAGACGAAATCATCCCAGATCGGACGAATTCGTCTGGAACAGAACGTCCAGACGATTTCGTCCCAAAACCAAATTTTCATAATTAGCTTATGTTTCAATAGCCTCTCCAACTTGGGCAGAAGCGTGTCTGCGTAGTTGGAGATTCCTCCGTTGGAGATCTCCCAGATTGGGATGATCCCCAACCTCCTAACCTCCCCCTAATCCTATATAAACTAGGATTTTCTTAGTTTATCCCCTTGACTCCCTGGATCCCCTGCCTGGCTCTCCTCCTAACTCTTTCCCTGGTTGATTTTCCCTACCATTTAAGCTTTGCACTCGTAGTTCTAAGTTTTCATTGCAGGTTTTCACTGTGCTTCAGCTGGAGGAAGCTCGGATCATCGTAGGCGATTCCAGATGATTTCGGATGATCCTGTCATAGATCGGCGATGATCTCGTACGATTGGAGGTGATCTCGACTGCAGTCCATATTGGGGGCAATCAGAGCCCTGAGTTTGCATTTCTCATCTTCCTTCTTTATTTTATTATGCATTAGCTTGATTATTTTCATTCTGCATCCTGGAGTTCACCTCATTTTAACATAAATGCATGATAAAGTTAAAATAAGTTATTAAAACAATGCATTTCCTTTAATTTGCTATCCAGATTTATCAGTTAGGCATTTATACTATCATTTCTATCATTTTGCATTATTCTTGCAGTAGCATTTTTGGTTTTTGGTGTCTATTTCTGTGATTGCAGGTTTTTGACGAATTCGGTTGATGAATTCGTCAGATCGACGATGATCCTGTCTGATTTCAGATGATCGCCTATAATCTGGGATGATTCTGTACAATTGCAGATGATCCTGTCATATTCGGGATGATCTGGACTCCTACAAGCTTCAGAATCTTCATCAGACATCCGAAATCAGGTGCATTCTTTCTTATTTAGTATATTCCTGGTATTTAGGATTCATTCATGCTTTCTGTATTCATATAAATCGGCATTTTCATATAGAATAGCTTAGATTCATTCTGGCCAACCTAGGAATATGAATGATTGAGTATAAAATGAACACATCAAGACCATTCTCAACCTAGGCGTGGAAACTGCCACTCAAAGTTTCCTGGTGAACCCCACCATCCATCAAAAATTCACCCTTATACCCCTCCCCCGAGAGGCGCGACCTTCAAAGGGCCTCTCAGTCCGAGGTATTGTTCCATCCTTCTCGCATCCCCCTTTCGGGCACGGATCCTTTAGCCTGAAGGTAAGGGCGCAAAAAATTTGGGTCAAGTACAGGTGGACAAAGGTTTTTATTTTTAAAAACAAAATAAAGAGCATGGACGAATAAAGTGATAAGGTCATATACCTCTATCACCAGCCAAGCGGTTGGCCTAGTAGTAGGCTTGACTGGGTTAAGGCACTGGTGGATGACAGATTTTGCATTCGAATCCTGGTGGCAACATTTTGTTTATTTTTCTAGCACGAAGAGTAAGCAGTGGTTACAGAGTGCATTATGGTATTTGGTCCTTGTGTGGGCAGTTGGCCTAGTGGCAACCCAAGGAGCGCTAATGTGCTGGCCGATGATAAGCGCTATGTTCGAATCTTCGCGGTAGTGTTTTTGGTAAGTGCTATTAAATTTATCAATTGTTAAGGTTGAGGGTTAGGCACATGAAGTTAATTAATTATTATGAGTGCTATTGACTTTGGGAGATATAAGGGAAATATTTTTATTATTCTTAGCATTTATTTTTGAAGAAAATTATAATGAAATATTCTGAAAGTGATTTTATGGAGTAATAAGGGTTTTTGATAAATCTGTTATGAATGTGTTTAGAAGTTAAGAGGGAGTTAAAAGGTGTATGAGGTATTTTAATTGTTTATATTTTTGCTTCATTATGAAGGGTTTGATTTTATGAGTTAATGCTATAGTTGAGAAACCAAAAGGTTGGTTTGGAATTGTGCACACTTTTTGAAGGGTTTGATTTTATGATTTGATGCTATAGTTTGAGAAACCAAGAGTATTGGTCTAGAATTTAATTGGGCACACATATTGAAGGATTGCTAACTCATAAAGAGGTGTTGTGCTAACCTTTTATAGTTGCAAAATATATTGTGTGTGAGACACATTTTTTAAGACATATCTCCATAAGAGCAAGAAAAAAGTTATAGGCATATCTTTACTTATTTAAGGTGTTTTGTTGAATGAATAAAACTGAACACAAGGTGGAGTGAAAAGGATTGTTTGATAAGCATTGTTGGAAATGTTTGAGTGAGGATTGTGTGCTTCATTGTTGAATGTTTTGAGAGCATTTGAGATAGATATTATGAACTATTTGAGTTAGGGTTTGAGACCTACATTGTGCTCTTTTTTGGAAGAAGTGTGAAAACATTTGTTTAGGGTTTGTGAGCAAATTGTGCTTTATTGGTTGAATGTATGAGTGAAGTTTTTGAGCATTGGTTTTGAGTGATACTGAAAGTGATTGTGCAAACATTAGAAATCAGATTTGTGAAAGCAAGAGTGTAGATGAGGTTGATAGATGTCATGTGGTAGACTAGATCTATATTTAAAAAGAGCAATAAAAATGAGACATGTAAAAGTGACAGACTTAATGATTGAGTAAAATATATTGAGCTATTTGCAAGTGCATATTATTCTCTATATGTTCCAGAGGTTAAATAGATTTTGGATAGAATATGTCTAAACTGCTTCAAGTTAAAGGAATTAATTTGAATATTAGACAAAGCATTTGATAGCATTGTGTGTAAGATTTGAGATTGATTAAGAATATTTTGTGATATGTTTTGAGCATAGAAAAGAGTAGGTTTGAGCATGTGCTAGAGTAGATTTGAGCAAGTCTTTTGAGAAGACTTGAAGGTAAATTTGAGCAAGTCTTTGAGAAGACTTGAAGGTAGATTTGAGCAAGTCTTTGAGAAGACTTGAAGACAGATTTGAGCAGAGATAAAGAGCAAGTTTTATTGGTGATTTATTCAAGCTTTGTGTTAAGGCTTGGGGTAGATCTAAGCAGAGTTGATTGGTGATTTATTCAAGATTTGTGTTAAGGCTTGGGGTAGATCTAAGAAGAGTTGATTGATGATTTTTTCAAGCTTTATGTTAAGGCTTGGGGCAGATCTAAGCAGAGTTGATTGGTGATTTGATAAAGCTTTGTGTTAAGGCTTGGAGATATATTTGAGATAAAGTTTAGTGCAGATTTATGAGTAGAGTTAGAGCAGATTTGTACTTGACTTGGGAAGAGTTTGGTGCAGATTTGAGATAGATTTGAGAGAATGCTTTGGAGGTGACAGAGTAAAGAGGAAATCAGTCTATAGTGGATAGAAATCCATTAGCCAGTGCAGTGGGAACAGAGGTCTCTTATGGAGAGATATCCACAAGCCAAAGCAGTGGGGGCAAAAGTCTTCTAGAAGATCACCAACCAGAGTGAGGGGAAAGAGTCTTCTAGAAGATCACCAACTAGAGTGAGGGTAGAAGTATTCTAGAAGATCCATAATCCAGAGCTATTTGCAAGTGCATATTATTCTCTATATGTTCCAAAGGTTAAACTAATTCTATATAGAATATGTCTAAACTGCTTCAAGTTAAAGGAATTACTTGGAATGATAGCATTGTGTGCAAGATTTGAGATTGATTGAGCATATCTTGTGAGCTATTATGAGCACATGTTAGAGCATGTTTGATCATGTACTAGAGCATATATGAGCAAGTATTTTGAGAAGAATTGAAGGTATATTTGAGCAAGTCTTTGAGAAGACTTGAAGGTAGATTGGAGCAAGTATTTGAGAAGAGTTGAAGACATATTTGAGTAAAGATAAAGAGCAATTTTTATTCATGATTTGTTCAAGCTTTGTGTTAAGGATTGGGGCAGATCTAAGTAGAGTTGAGTGGTGATTTTTTCAAGCTTTTTGTTAAGGCTTGGGGTATATATAAGCAGAGTTGATTGGTGATTTGATTAAGCTTTGTGTTAAGGCTTGGAGATAGATTTGAGATAGATTTTGGTGCATATTTATGAGAAAATTTAGAGCAGATTTGTAATTGACTTGGAAAAGAGTTTTGTGCAGATTTGAGATAGAGTTGAGAGCACGCTTTGGAGGTGATAGAGTAAAGAGGACAAAGTCTACAATGGATAGAGATCCATTAGCCAGTGCAGTGGGAATAGAGTTCTCCTGTGGAGAGATATCCACAAGCCAGAGCAATGGGGGTAGAAGTATTCTAGAAGATCACCAACCAGAGTGAGAGGAAAGAGTCTTCTAGAAGATCACAAACTAGAGTGAGGGTAGAAGTCTTCTAGAAGATCCACAAGCCAGAGCTATTTGCAAGTGCATAATATTATCTATATGTTCCAGAGGTTAAAAAAATTCTAGATAGAATATGTCTAGACTACTTCAAGTTAAAGGAATTACTTTGAATGATAGCATTATGTGCAAGATTTGAGATTGATTGAGCATATCTTGTGAGCTATTTTGAGCATGTGTTAGAGTAGGTTTGAGCATGTGCTAGATCAAATTTGAGCAAGTATTTTGAGAAGACTTGAAGGTATATTTGAGCAAGTAGTTGAGAAGAATTGAAGGCATATTTTATTAAGTCTTTGAGAAGACTTGAAGATAGATTTGAGTAGAGATAGAGAGCAGGTTTGATTGATGATTTGTTCAAGCTTTGTGTTAAGGCTTGGGGTAGATCTAAGCAGATTTGATTGGTGATTTGTTCAAGCTTTGTGTTAAGTCTTGGGGTAGATCTAAGTAGATTTGATTGGTTATTTGTTAAGGCTTGGGGTAAATATAAGTAGAGTTGATTGGTGATTTGATCAAGCTTTGTGTTAAGGATTGGGGATAAATTTGAGACAGAGTTTGATGTAGATTTATGAGCAGATTTAGAGTAGATTTGTACTTGACTTGGGATAGAGTTTGAAGTATATTTGAGATATATTTGAGAGAATTATTTGGAGGTGATAGAGTATAGAGGACAACAGTCTCTAGTGGATAGATATCCATTATCTTGTGTAGTGGGGACAAAGGTCTCCTGTGGAGAGAGATTCACAAGCCAGAGTAGTTGGGGTAGAAGTATTCTAGAAGATCACCAACCAAAGTGAGGGGAAAGAGTTCTCTCATGGAGAGAGATCCATGAACCAGAGTAGAGGGAAAAGAGTTCTCTTGTGGATAGGGATCCACAAACCAAAGCAAGGAGAAAGAGCTCTTCTATGGAGAGATATCAACAAACTAGAGCAAGGGGAAAGAGTTCTCTTGTGGAGTGTGATATGTGAACCAATTGGGATGATAGAGTTATTCTATGGAGAGAGATCCACGAACTAGTTGAGGAGATAGAGTTCTCCTGGATCAAGTTCCAGGAACTAGATAAAATGGGAAAGAGTTCTCCTGTGGATAGAGATACACAAATCAAAGCATAGGGGATTGGTATCTCCTTTGGAAAAAGGTCCATAAGCATTGTAATAGGGAATTGATTCCCAAGATATTTGTTGATGAAATTTAGAAGAAATATTTTCTCCATAGAGTAGCCCATATTTGGTGAACCACGTTAAATTGGTGTCTCTATTGTATGTGATGATTTATGAATTGATTTTATTATTGCTATTAATATTTCCATTGTAAAAGTTGGTCTTATACTATTCACCCTCCCTCTTAGTATAAGCCTATGTTCTTCAATTGGTATCAGAGCGGGTTCCTTCGGAAGAGTTTAACAACTTGAAGGAAGAGGTTACAGGAACACAAATGACATCTTAGAGTGGATATTCATCAAACAAGGCACCGTTGTTAAATGGGAACAATTATACTTTCTAGAGCATACGAATGAAGACTTACTTGATATCATAAGGATATGAGATATGGTAAGCAGTTGAGGATGGGTTCCAACCTACAACTAATCCTCCTACAGATAAATGTGGTAAGCTCTTACATGTGAATAATTCCAAGGCTATGCATGCAATTCTAAGTGGATTACATGAAGTAGAATTTATGAAGATTATGCATTACAAATCATCAAAAGAGATTTGGGAAAAATTGAAGCAAGCCTATGAGGGAAATAAAAAGGTCAAAATGGTAAAACTACAAAATCACAAGAAAATGTTTGAAGATTTGAATATGGAAGATAAGGAAGACATTACTCAATACGTACTTCATGTGGATGATATTGTTAATACCATGCACATAATTGGATTTGAAGTTGAAGAATTTGATGTTGCTCAGAAAGTTTTAAGGTCACTTTCTATAAGGTATGATGGAAATGTTTCAGCTATAGAAGAGAAAGATATTGATCAGTTGACTATGGATGAGTTACATAGAATTCTCACAGCCTATTAGATGAGAATGGTAAAGGATCCCAAAACCAAGAAAGAGGTAACCTTCAAAGCATAAAATAAGACAAAGGATAAAAAACCAAAATCAAGTGGTGAATCAACCAGTGATGAAGAAGCTAATTATGGCAGAAGAAACAAGGACTTAAGAAAGAACAAAGGTATGAAAATATAAAGTTTTTCAATTGTAGAAATTTTGGTCATTATGCATCTAATTGTCCAGAAGCTGGAAGTAGTAGAAGTGAAGAGAAACATCATCATAAGAAAAAGGAAGCAAGAAAATCTAGGTATGAAAAGAAAAACAGGTATGGATAAAATAGGCATGAAAATAAGTTCTTTCAAAGGCACAAGAAGAGTTTCTATGTTGATAAGGGAAGCAAGACTTCAAGTGAAAATGATGAAAGACATTTAGATAGTGAAGAAGAAGAGATTCTATTTCTGATAATAGAAGAGGAATGAAGTGCTCCTATTGAAGATAAATCTAAAAAGTATGAAGATGCTCTTGAAGACCAATAAGTAGAAAAGGATTTAGAAAATGAAGAGGAAGGCATAGTAGATCTAGAAGTAGGACTTATTGCTGCTCTCAAATAATTGAAAAATATTAGAAAGTAGAATTCAAAATTCAAGGCTCAAGTTCAATAATGTGATGAAGAAAAAGGAAAGCTTATACAAGATCTGAAAAACTCAATAGCTAAGATAAGGAGATTTAAAGAAAAGTTAGAGGTAAAAGTCTTAGAATTTGAAATATTAGAACATGAGGAAGGTTCACTAAGGATGGAAGTAAAAGAGTCTAAAGACAAGCTACACAGGTATGGGAAATATTCAAAGACCTTGGATAAGATTATCAATGTACAAAGACCCTCATACATCAAAACATGACTTGGTTTTGGAGAAGGACAAGGGAAACAAGAAGAAGGGTCAAGCTCAAGATCAAAAGAGGAATACGTTTCAAAGGAAGAGAGTGAGGGATAAAGTGAGACTTATGTGAATGGAAGCTTCACCAAGGAAGGAAACAATGCACAAAAAAGGAACAAGGATCATCACAAAAAATAAAGGACTAAGAGACAAGTGGGCTCAAGACAAGAATTATTCAAAGGATGTTGTTTTTCATGTAATCGGTTTGGTCACAAGGTTATGCATTCCAAGACTCATGGAAAGGAGTACGGTGTTACCAAGAGGAACTTCAAAGACGAACATTTCTTTCAAGGGTATTTCTACTCTTGTAATCAATTTGAGCATAAAGCAATTCACTGCAGGATTCATGAAAAAAATGAGTATGGCTTCACCAGGAGGAATTTCAAGATAATTTCACCTTATATGAACTACAAAATTAAGTGTTAAAAGTGTAATAATGTTGGACATAAGGCCAAGTGGTGTAGAACATAGTTTCCAGAGATAAGTAGAAATAGGGACACTCAAAAGAATCAAAAGGGCGTGTTGAGAAAGAAGGTTGACAAAGGAAAGGAGCATTGTATGCTGGGAGTAGTTTTACTCCCACCCCAAAATTAATCACCTCAAGGAGATGAGGTAGGGAGGGGGCTGAGCTAAGAGTCTTATATTTAGACCCAAACGAGTCCCTTTGCCATTGATTTCAAATGGGGAGACATTTGAGTAAGGGGGAGAGCATTTAGTCAGGACGAGTAGTTTTTGAGGGGGAGCAGATTTGGAATCAAATGGTTTGAAAAATAATTCTTAGAAAAGGGTTGCCATAAATAACAAAGGGGGAGATTGTTGGAAATTTTGAGTAATTATGTTGTCATTGATGTCAAGAGTTAGTTCAATTCAGTGCAAGGGAAATTAATAAAAAGAGGGTTAAAATATTTATATTTTAAGCTCAAGAAAATTGGTACAAAGCTCCACATGGTTGGCCAAAAAATTCCCTAAATATCCTAAAGGAAGAAAATACCTAGGTCCAAAGGAAATAATATTATAATATTTATTATTATAATATTAAAGTTGCAAAGATAAAGCCTAAGGTAAATTATAAAAGAATTATAATATTTATATTATAATATTTTATAACCCTAAGTGGGTTTGGTGCCAAAAATAATTTTAAATTATTGAACTCCATCGACGTCCTAGCATGGAGATAAATTCATATTTATATGATAAATTTTGGAGGCGAAAAGTTAAGTTTTGATGCAAGTACCGAGTGATTAATGTTAATGGTTGATACAAATTTTGTGAGCAAAGTGGACAAAGGTTTTTATTTTTAAAAACAAAATAAAGAGCATGGATGAATAAAGGGATAAGGTCATATACCTCTATCACCAACCAAGCGGTTGGTCTAGCGGCAGGCTTGGCAGGGTTAAGGCATTGGCAGACGACAGATCCTACGTATGAATCCTGACGGTAGCATTTTGTTCATTTTTCTAGTAATAAGGGTAAGCATATTAGGTTTAGGAAAACCATGAATCATTTCATAAATAAAAATGAATATATGTACATAGCACTAATGCTGATAATAGCGATAAAATAATATCCTAAACATAGCCCACTAATAAAGCTAACAACTAACAAAAAAATATGCTAACTATGCTAACAATATAATATTCACTGACAATATGAATATATATAACCTAGGTAGATAAATAAATAACTAATCTAACCAAGGGAATCTACCTATTACCCAATAAGGTAATAGTACTCTAACATCCCCCCTTATTACATTATTTGGGTAATACATATAACTATCCCAATACAGTGAAGAAGAAGAGAAATGAAAGATGTTGTCTCGGGTTCTAGCTCTGGCTCAAGGCTATGGCTCTGGCTTGGGCTCTAAGGTTACCACTGGATTAGTACCTCTGGGTCTATCAATGGATCTTCCTATGAATCTGCCTCTAGATCATTACCCCTGTATCTTCCTGTAGATCTACCTCTAGAACTATCTTTGGTCTGTATTTAGGTCTGTCTCTAGGTCATTGCCTCTAGGACTGCCACACGGTTTATCTCTAGATCTACCTCTAGGTTTACCATAGGTTTTATCTTTTTTGTAGAAGCCATACAAAATTGCTTTCATCATGGTCCATTCTTTGTGATTTGTCCACCCACAATCTATATGAACCTTGTTGGCCATTTTTAGTTTGTACCAACAACTTGAAGAAGAGTGATTTGTACATCCACATGAGTCACAAGGATGTAATTTCCAACACCTAGCTGCTACATGTCCTATTCTACCATAATGACTGCAACAATGTTTTTTAGCAGTTGTAGGAGATTTAGGGTTTACAAACATGGTTTTACTGGTACTTGCTTGTCTAGAATAGCCAAGGCCTTCATTCTTTGCCCTAAAATTTATCATTATTGGACTTTTAATGCCTTGTTCTTGTTTACCTAATCTCTCACCATTGAATCCCATTTTCTTCATTAGTTTGGATCCAAATACTTTGGTGTGTTTTTTAAAACACCCAATTTCATCATCTTCATCAATGCTTTTAACAATATGGCATTTGTCACTATTGATGAGATTATGGAGCTCATTTTTAGGAGGTTCAATTTTTAAGTCACTAGTGTCACAAGCAAAATCTGCTATTGTGATGATATCACCTGTGCTACAAATGATATCTACCATTGAAGGTATGAGGTTGCTTGTATCACAACAAGCATTTTCCACAATGGGTTGAAGGTCACTCGTGTCACAACAAGCATTCACCACAATGGGCTGAAGATCACTTGTGTCACAACAAGCGTTGACCATTAGGACCTCTTTTTCCTCACTTATGTCCAATTTCACTTTATGTTGAGAAATTTCAAGTACAACCAATGACATGTATATGCCCTTTATAACGCCAATAGTGAATCGAGCACCATTTGTTTGAAGGTCTTTAAAAGACTCAGAATCTTTGAGTAGGGCTACTAAAGCATTGTTTAGTGTGAGAATGTGTCCTCCTCATAAAAATCCAGCCCATCCATCTCTAGTGGAAAGTAAGGATTTTTAACTGATTTTTCAACACCATTAGTTTATTTTGGTGCTTGCTTTTTCTTTGATCTGCCCATTTTTAAGGTGTCGGTCGCTATAAAAAATGCACCTTTTAAAATGAAATTTTGCAAAATAATTTGACTAATGTGTCGATCACTGCCGAAAATGCACCCTTATAAGTCTTTCCCCCTTTTGTTTGCAAAATTATAATGTATCCCCCTTGGTTGCAAAATATGCTTTGATATAATGTTGCAAGAAGTTTGACTAAGGTGTCGGTCACTGCCGAAAATGCACCCTTTTTAAGCCTTCCTCCCTTTTTAGCAAAAAAAAATTGTGAGGAGAAATTAATGATTATCCCCCCCTTTGTTGCAAAATGATAGTGGAGAAAAAAATGTTATCCCCCTTGAATGCAAAAAATTACAACAATAAAGCCTCTTGGGCCTTTTATTTTACAAATCTGGCTACTTAGGTAAGGGCTAAAATTTGCCCCCCTTAGTGCAAAAAAAATGGTAATGTTTAAGCCTTAAAGGATTGTTAAAAAATTTGCCTCTTAGGCACTTTGCAATGTCTCCAATGGAAAACAAATGGTAAAATTTTGCAAAATATGAAGCCCCTTAGACTTGTTATACAACATTTCAGCAAAAAATTAGGGAAAATAAGCAAAATTTAGCAAAATGATGAGCAATTTGTGGAGCAAAAAATTGCACAATATTGAAGCATCTTGGCAAAATTGTGTTACATGGAGGCGATTGGGTTTGAACCCGTGACCTGCCAATTGGCAACGTCTTTGCTGTTGGCTCCCAACCACCTTGGCTATTGGGTTGGCTGAAATGTAAGGGAGAATCCCCTTATTTAGCTCCTTCCATCCGCTTGAGGATGAGTGACAACTCTCCACCTTGGTGGCGCTACTAGTGGTGCTCACCTGCACATGGGCAATGCAACTTCCTGGTGTTGCAATCACTAGCATGTTGGTGCGCCTCTAAGGATAAACGATCCCTATCATTTCACCTTTGTCGCACGACATCAAAACACTTGCACTTCACATTGGAACCAATTTTTTTTTGCAAATTTTGTAATGGCCGAAACAACTCTACTAGCGATATTCTCCTTCGACGAGAACGCTCTCTACAAGCATTTTCTCCTACGAGCAATTTGCCAATGGTGGAAAATGTTTTGTTCCTTTGTCCAATGAGGAAAATAATGCTTGATTGGTATCATTAAATCATATGGAGATCACTGAGAAAAATATGAAACAACTGCTATGTTGGCATCCGTTCTTGGATCTGCAAACAATTTGCAATAACCGTTAGGTCTAAATCTCTGATCGTATTGTATCAGTAGCGTCAATGATGATGTTATGAGTTGGGTGTACTCCATGAACAATATTGCTATCAAAAGTGATGCAACTGGGGTAATCAACCATGCACAATATCAACTTGGCACAATGAAGATCAATCAGGTGTTCTACAAGAACCCGATCACGAGAAAAGCGGCATCCAAATATCACAAATTGAGATCTATTTTTGTACCTACATGTTGTGCACGTCTTCTTCTCACTGTATCAACATCTGAGTAGTCTACAACAACCGTGTCATAGCCATGGCTTACTGGAGCGATCGATGCACTCAATCGTACAAACGTAATTGGGCAATATAGGTGATATGGTTTTATCAGCGATCTGTACAGTAAATTTACACTAATCCTAAGTCTGCAACTATTTTCTCCTTTTTGCTATGTTGCATGCTAAATCCTACAAGGGATGATTATTGTCTACAATGGTTGTCTGCTTTTGTTTCACGTATTATTTCACCATAAATGGATTAAAAAATCCAATTGCTGTTGTATCTCCTTTGCGGGTATCTCGCAGATCACAAATCCAGGCTTTAATGGGCAATTTGCAAATTGTGGAGCAATGCACAAGTGAAAACTATTAGGAGCGCTTCGCCAAATATCTGGCCTGCAACATCAAAAATGAAATGGCACAGGGACGATATGTCCCACATGCAGGGTGCAAAAGAGAATTATATGTTTAAAAAGAAAAAATGCACATAAGTTTACATCCATCTTAGGGTGGATGATCCCTCCATTAGCCTTTTGTCTCCCGCCATGGCTGTTAGGTTTGAATTGGTCCTCTGTTGTCCATGTGTCTCAAGACCACCTCCATGTTAGAACATCCATGTCCTCATCCTGTGTCTTCTACGTAGCATCTAGTCCACTAGCCAATGTAATCCTAGGTCCATTAGGGGTGTCTGTTGTGCGTTAGTCCACCAAATCACCTAGGGGTCAGCATTACGACATGTCAGCTTCGTGTCTTGATCTAAGTCACCTAGTCTTCTTCAAGTTACGTAGGTTATCTAGCAGTTTTGTAGGCTATCTAGTGGTCAGGTTGTGTTGGATATTAGTCCACCCTAGGCAGGTTTGGTCATCGCCAAGTCAGGTGTAGAGTCTAGGTATAAGGTTGACTGCGTTCAGTTAGGATCCAAGATTTCCAATTAAATCTGGAGCATCTATGAGTTAGTCACATCCAGTGTGTCCGTACCCTATCCAGATGTGGTGTTAATTCATCGATGTGAAATCCTTACGGGAATCTACCAATTGCACCAGTGGTGATGTGGCTGGTGTGATTTCCCTGATATCGAGATTTGTGTTCCTTCGAGTTTTGTCCACTGTACAAAATTCCTTCCTTTACAATGTTAGATTGAATAACAGGTGCTTGATCAGATCTCAAACCTAGCACTAAATTAGCACCCATCCTAGGTTATATCCTATTCACCTTAGGAAACGTTCTCGAGTTTCAAATTCTATTCAGCCTTCCTAGTTACCTCAAGAATTGGGCTAGAGATGTCCAGGTCGACCAATTCACTCAGTCATCAAGCTACAAGAGCTGTGACTATAGTGGCTCTGATACCATATCAGGTTTAGGAAAACCATGAATCATTTCATAAATCAAAATGAATATATGTACATAGTGCTAAGGATAATAATAGTGATAAAATAATATCCTAAACAAAGCCCACTAATAACGCTAACAACTAACAAAAAAGATGCTAACTATGCTAACAATATAATATTCGCTAACAATGCGAATATATATAACCTACGTAGATAAAAAAATAACTAACCTAACCAAGGGAATCTACCTATTACCCAATAAGGTAATAGTACTGTAACAAAGCAGTGGTTAAAGAGTGCATTGTAGTATTTGGTCCTTGTGTGGGCGATTGGCCTAGCGGCGGTCCAAGGAGTGCTAGTGCACTGGCAGACGACAAGCACTGTGTTCGAATATCTACGATAGTATTTTTGGTAAGCGCTATTAAATTTATCAATTGCTAAGGTTGAGGGTTAGGATCATGTAGTTAATTAATTATTGTGAGCGCTATTGACTCTGGGAGATATAAGGGAGATATTTTTATTATTCTTAGCATTTATTTTTGAAGAAAATTATAATGAAATCTTCTGAAAGTGATTTTATGGAGTAATAAGGGTTTTTGATAAATCTGTTATGAATGTGTTTAGAAGTTAAGATGGAGTTAAAAGGTGTATGAGATATTTTAATTGTTTGTTTTTTTGCTTCATGTGAAAGGTTTGATTTTATGAGTTAATGCTATAGTTGAGAAACCAAAAGGTTGGTTTGGAATTGTGCACACTTTTTGAAGGGTTTGATTTTATAATTTTACGCTATAGTTTGAGAAACCAAGAGTGTTGGTCTGGAATTTAATTGGGCACACATGTTGAAGGATTTCTAACTCATAAAGAGGTGTTGTGCTAACCTTTCATAGTTGCAAAAGATATTGTGTGAGATAGATTTTTGAAGATATATCTCCATAAGAGCAAACAAAAATGTATGGGCATAAGAGTGAGGATTGTGTGCTTCATTGTTGAATATTTTGAGAGCATTTGAGATAGAGATTATGAACTATTTGAGTTAGGGTTTGAGACCTACATTGTGCTCTTTGTTGGAAGAAGTGTGAAAACACTTGTTAAGGGTTTGTGAGCAAATTGTGCTTTATTGGTTGAATGTATGAATGAAGTTTTTGAGCATTGGTTTTGACTGATATTGAAAGTAAATGTGTAAACATTAGAAATTAGTTTTGTGAAATCAAGAGTGTAGATCGGGAAGATAGGTGTCATGTGGTAGACTAGATCTATCTTTAAAAAGAGCAATAAAAGTGAGACATGTGAAAGCGATAGACTTAATGATTGAGTAGAACATATTGAGCTATTTGAAAGTGCATATTATTCTCTATATGTTCTAGAGGTTAAATGAATTCTAGATAGAATATGTCTAAACTGCTTCAAGTTAAAGGAATTACTTTGAAGATTACACAAAGTATTTGATAGCATTGTGTGTAAGATTTGAGATTGATTGAGTATATTTTGTGAGTTGTTTTGAGCATGCGTTAGAGTAGGTTTGAGCATGTGCTAGAGCAGATTTGAGCAAGTATTTTGAGAAGAATTGAAGGCAAATTTAAGCAAATATTTGAGAAGACTTAAAGGCAGATTTGAGAAAGTCTTTAAGAAGATTTGAAGATAAATTTGAGCAAAGATAGAGAGCAGGTTTGATTTGTGATTTGTTCAAGCTTTGTGTTAAGGCTTGGGGTAGATCTAAGCAGAGTTGATTGGTGATTTGTTCAAGCTTTGTGTTAAGGCTTGGGGCAGATCTAAGCAGAGTTGATTGGTTATTTGTTCAAGCTTTGTGTTAAGGCTTGGGGTAGATCTAAGTAGAGTTGATTGGTAATTTGATCAAGCTTTGTGTTAAGGCCTGGGAACAAATTTGATATAGAGTTTGGTGCATATTATGAGTAGAGTTAGAGCATATTTATACTTGATTTGGGACAGAGTTTGGTGTAGATTTGAGATAGAGTTGAGAGCACGCTTTGGAGTGTTGGAAATTTTGAGTAAATAAGTTGTCATTGATGTCAAAAGAAAGCTAAACTCTTTATGTTTAAGCAAGAAAAAGAAAGGCATCCTCCATGGATGTGTGAAAAATATAATAGACAAATATCACCATGTTTGTGGGCATAAAGTTAAAGATTTAAATCCTTTAAATATTTAAATTAATATTTAAATAATTTAAAATTTAATATTTAAATACTTTAAATTAAAGAGGGGCAAGTTTCGTATAGTGAGGAGTCAACCGACTCCAACTCATTGAAGTGTTTTAAAATATGGGCATGAAGAAAAGGGCATTTATTAAGTCACCCACCGATTCACCGATGTCGTATCTAACCGTCGATCCATCGATGTCATATCTAATAGGGCAACCATATATTTATAAGCTTTATAAGGTTGTGAAATGAAGTATGGAAGAAAGTGATCTGTGTTGAGATAGTCGAACGTCGAAAAAGATATACGCAGTAGGAGTGACCTGTGTTGAAATAAACGATCACCGAAAAGATATACGTAATAGGAGTTATCTGTATTGAAACCATCGATCATCGGAGAGGAGTTCTCGATGTTGAAACAATCGTTGGAGAAATATATGCAGCAGGAATTCTAAAAAAGGGCGTTGAAATGACTATCAAAAAGATATACACATTAGGCATTCGAGAAGTGTGTTTGAAGTTCGAAAAGGGATACAGTCTATTTGGAAATAAAGAGATCCACATCATCAAGAAGTGAACAAACAGTGCCTGATCATGCGGTAAGGCCTGCAAGGAAATCGTTGTCGGTTCGAATCTCAGTAAGGATAGTGGAGGAAAGTTTTTTTTTTTTGGTGTTGATAGTACAAAATCCAACGTGGATAGGGTTTTGCTGACATCAACTCCATGAGAGGTATAAATTGAAATTGTACATCTTTCATTCCAATCAACTCAGTAGCAGAGTTGGTTAAGGCGCTAGTGCTAGCGCTGTGGCATCAGAGGTCTACGGGTCAAATATCGATGGCTACATTATTTTGGTTGGAAAGCTCTGACCTTAGGAAAGCACTCGAGTTTGGTAAGGTAACAATATTTTTCTTTGTGTGTGAAATTAAGTGAAATAAAGGATCTATAAGGAAATCGTTTGATTGTTTATTAAAGTATCGTGTGTAGAATATAAAAAGTAAAGAAAAAAAAAGAAAGAAAGAAAAGGGGATTTTGGGAGCTATAAGGTAGAGTGTCTAATATTGAATTGCTTGGTTAAATGTTGTAAGGGATATATAAGGAATTGAAGAAAATTTTCTTTAATAAAGTTTTATAGTTTTGATTAAAGTAAGAGGAGCAATAAGGTTTTTGAAATTGAAATTATTATAGATATCTTAAAGTTAAAGGGGTTTTTATGATAGGAGTTATAAGGTGCATTTGTGAATGTTATCATTATTGTGATTATTGTTTTAAACTCTAACCTCTTTAAGCTTGGCAAAGAAAATTTATGAGAGTGGTAGATTTGTGAGAACAACTCCTTGGCATAAAAAAGGCATGGGCAAATATTCTTCCTAAATTGATTTGAGTGGTTGGTTGATTTCTAAAAAACATCTTTGGAGTGAAAAGGAATTGTTGTGGTTTCCTTTCGAAAGTTGTTGAAGATTGTTTGATGCATGAGGATTTCTGGAAAGAGATTTTTTCCATATTACCTAGTGAGTGTGAGTTATTGATTCAAGGTTTCCTGGAATTGAGAAGTGACTTCAAAACCTTGTTTGATTAACATTGTTGTTGAGATTGATTTGAGAGTGACTGCCAAAGCATTGATTTGAGAACCTTGAGCTAGAGATTGAAAAGATCATGAGTATCATTGTTATGTGAAACTAGTTGTAAAGGATTGTTGGTTCAAACAAGTACATGAAAAGATCATGAGTATCATTGTTATGTGAAACTTGTTTGATGAGCATTGTTGGTAAAACTGTTTTTAGAACTTGAACAAGTGTGTGCAAAAGGTCATGAGTATCATTGTTACATGAAATTTGATATTGAGCATTGTTGGAACATTTTGAGAGAGTGCTTGTACTATAAAGTGTTAATCAAAGTACATGCTTGGTGAAAGTGAGTTGATTGGTTAAGTTGTTCAAGTTCCCTAACACAAAACTATCTTATATTCCAAACTTAGTTGAGAGAATTTGAAGCTGAAGTATATTTGAGTCTCTAACAATTCTCCTTATGTTTATGAGCTATTGATTGAGTTTGTTGAGAATATTTCGGATAAGTTCTTGGTGAGCTTGTTGAACATAGATTGAGCAAGTTCAATGTGAGCTTGTTGAGCAGATTGAGCAAGTTCTGTGTGAGCTTGTTGAAGCAGATTGAGCAAGTTCTATGTGAGCTTTGATGAGTGTCGTTGAGTCTCATAATTTAATCTCAATTATTTATCAATCCGGGGTGGTGTCCAAGGCTGTCTACGATAGAAGGCTAGGGCGGAGTACAATTTAGGCATTCAGATTTCAAGCATTTATTGGTGAAGCAGATTTTGGTTTAGCCTTTTGGTGTCACACTAAACCTAGTATGAAGAATGGAAACTGAAATAAATTACAAGAATTGAAAACTAAATCTAAATTGCAGAATTTAACAATTAACTACAATTGCATGAATTGAAATTGCTAAATTGAAATCTAATCTACTTTTACAGAATTGAAATGACAGAATTGAAATTGCTAAATTGAAATGTTGCTAAAATGAAATCCTAAATTACACATGCAAAATTGAAACCTATTTTACTCTTATAGAATGGAAGTGATGCTTGGAAATGAAACACCTGTCAATGCCCTGCCACAAAAGGTCGTCAAGCTTCTGCTACAGGAATTGACAGCAAAATGAAATATGCTGAAAATGGAAAGTTGCTAAAATAGAAAGCAGGGAAAACATGGAAAGCAAAGGAAAAATGCTTAATATAATTTATCAACTGACATACACACAAATGTTGTACACAAACATAATAGAAACACATAAATAACTTAATACAAAATAAAAATAAGAAAATGAAATCTGGCAAACAATCTATTAATTCTGTTGCAACAAAATTATAGATTAAAACCTGCCATAAAATCCCTCCTTATGGATCTGAAATTGGGCCCATACTTCTTGATCTAGAAGGAGGTGAAAAGCACTCCTTAACTAATTAACACTCAGAACAAAAAATGATAAAATAGCTGCACTTTTATTGATGACAGAACATGCTGAAAACTGTTACAAAAAATTATTGTACGAGTCCTAATTGTTGCAATTGAAAACTCTCCTTTCTTATAATTACTAACTAGCTCAACCAAAGAGGGAGTCGTGTTATTTATATAAATATTTATAACATATCCCATGCTCAAATCAGCCTATGTGTCGCTTACGGTGATTTGCCAATAATTCCGGATCCGAAATAAATGCAAATCTGGACAGTTTGTGTTGCAGTAGTAGTCATTGGCCCTTAGAAAGCATCTTCAGTGGTGGGAGTACGTGAGATGAGTCTAGAAATATCTCACACATCTTTCTCCACTTCATAATATACCATTTCTATCTTGCAAACAACTTTCTATTACAGTTTTTCTGGGTTTATCCTAGAAGAGAATCAAAATTGATCTTTTTCATGAATGGTGGCTTTGGACGGCAAGACGACAAAATCAGATGGGAGATATTTTTCCTTAACCTTATCAACCTTCTTTCCCTTTTTCCACTATAAAAAATAGTCAAAAAGTCAAAAAGCACCTTTCTATTCTTATTCCGAAGATAAGTGGCTCATTTCGAAGAGACTGTATTTCTCATTTCGAAGATGTCTTGTTCATTCCAAAGATCTTCGGAATGAACAACTATGTGCTCTTCAAATTATTTTAGCTATATTTATCAAGTGTATTAACCCTCAGGATCAGATTGCAATAGCCTTCATTTCTCTCCATGTGTGAATTCCATGCCTTGCCATTCATTGGTAGCTTGCTGGAATTTACATGGTAAATTATTGCATTTTTCAGTTCTGCTGCACAGTTGTAAAATATTGGCATTTCTTACAAATTCAAACAAATTAGAACATGGAAAAATTATTCAAATATCAACATGAAGGAGTACATAAAGTTGCTACTGAATTTATACACTTCATTCACCAAGTAACCATGCTGAAATAGTGCAACAATGCTGCAGAATTGCCTCTGCTCTGTTATACCCTGTTGTTGCCTATTTAGACCATGTGAAAATGCTTCTAAATAGGTCAGATGTCTTATTTAGTCCTTCTAAACTCATTCCATCCATATCCTCATGCTTTTCTTGACAACTTCAAGGTGTTCCTATAAAGTAACAGCTTGCTGATTTTTATATGGCTGTTTTTTCAGATTTTTAGATTTATGACAGTCCTAAAATTTTGGCTTCAATGTGGATTTGAAACAAGTTGAAGGGCAAGAAAAAATTTAAAAACCATTGAGAAGTTAATGTATATCAGCATACCACATTTGGTTAGTTGAAATGCATGTTCTTACTTGCTACTTAATCAAGCAAAATCAGTCACAAAATGCTGAAAATAGTCAAAAACAGAGATATAGTATTCCTAACATAAAATCATGTAAAAACTTAACAAATAGTATATTTTAGTCAACTATTTGGCAATTAATTTATCAAATGGTAGTCAAACATTGTACAATAATGAGGCACTTTTGGGCCTCATCAAGCTTGTTGAAGCAGATTGAGCAAGTTCTGTGTGAGTTTGTTGATCAGTTGGACAGAGATTGAGCAAGTTCTATATGGACTTGTTGAGCAGAGTTTGAGTAAGTTCTATCTGGACTTACTAAGTAGACTGGTGCAAGTTCTTGAAAGGACTTGTGAACAAATTTGTGCTAGATCTACTGTACCGAGTTTAGTGTAAATTTGAGAGCAAAAGTTGGTGCAAACTTGAGGACAAGTTTTTTAACAGAATAAAGATTGATTTGTGCTAGATCGAATGTATTGCGTTTAGTGCAAATAAAGAGAATTGTGCTAGACCAAATGTACAAATTTTAGTGTAGTAAGAGACATATATTTGGAGGTGATAGAGTATAGAGGACAAAGTCTCCAGTGGATAGAGATTCATTAGCCAGGATATTAAGGATAGGTCTTTTGTGTGAGGATAAGAGTCTACAAGTGGAGAGAGATCCACAAATCAATGCAGTGGAGGCAGAGTCTTCTCGAATATAACCAACAAGAGCATAGGGGAAGGAGTTCTCCCATGGATAGATATCCACGAAATTGATTTAGGGGATTTCTATCTCCTGTGGACAGAGGTCCATAAATATTATAATTGGGAAGGATTCCCAAAGAGATTAATTGATAAAGTTTTAGTAAAATATTTTCTTCATGGAGTAGCCCGAGTTGGGTGAACCACGTAAATTGTGGTGTCTCTATTGTGTGTGGTGATGTGGACATTGCTTTGATTACTGCTATTGATATTGCTATATTTACATTGCATATATTGGTTTGAAAGAAAAATTAAAAGTGGTCTATTGTGTGTGGTGCTCTTAGTATAAGCTTGTGTTCTTCAATTTGTATCAGAGTGGGTTCTTTCAGAAGGGCTTAACAGCTTGAAGGAATATTTTACAAGAATACAAATGGCAAAGAAAAGCAAAGGCAAAACCATGAGATACAAGAAGAAAAGAACACACATGGTCATGAAAGAAAAGCAAGATGAATTTGATATTTTTGTGTTGGGAGGACAAATGAAAATATATTCAAGAAATGAATCAAGCAATGAAGAAATATCAAGACTGATATAGTTCTGTACCAAATGTGGGAAGATAGGTCATCTTGTAGCTTATTGTTCACAAAAAGGTGAAAAATGTTTTATCTGTGGTCAACTCGGTCATGATGCAGGTTATTATAATGGTATTGATAGTAGTGAAGATGAATATGATTCTCTTAATATTGAAGTCCAAAAAGGTGATTTAGAAAAGGATGTCAGGGAAAGTCGAAGCAGGTATCAAGAAGAAACTCCACTTTGGACAATAGAAAAATTTGAAGATCAAAGCAAAGAAGAAGAGGAAGCTACTCTCAAGGAACTTGATGAGGTGAGAAGAGAGAACTTACAATTAAAGGCTCAAATACAAGAGGATGAGAAATGTAAGGCAAAGTTTCTACAAGATCTCTCTGACTTGAGAGATAAGGTTGAAAAGGCAAAGAGAGTTGAAGAAGATATGGTTGAATAGTCAAAGGTAAAAGAGATAGAATATGAAAGACTTATGGTTACCCTTGAAGAATTAAAAGGGGAGAACTCAGGATTAAAGGTTAAAACTCAAGAATATGAGAAAGTAAAAGAAAAACTTCTACAAGAACTCACCAACTTCAAAATCAAGGTCAAAGAGGCAAGAAAAATTGAAGAAGGGATGATGGAAAAATTAAAGACAAAAGATCTAGAGTGTGAAATATTAGAGCATGAGATAGTTTCACTAAGGATGAAAGTAAAAGGCTCTAAGGATAAGTTACACAGGTTTGAGGAGAATCCAAAGACCTTGGACAAGATCATCAATGCACAAAGGTCATCAGTCACCAAAATGGGACTCAATTTTGAAGAATAACAAGGGAAATAAGAAGTAGAAAAAAGAGAGTCAAGCTCAAGCACCAAATAAGGAGCGTCAAAAGAAGTAAGTAAAAATAAGAGTAAGATTTCTAAGGTTAATTTGGATAATGAAAGGTTCAACATGAACAATGCACAAGTAAGGAACAAATGGAACACGAAACATGTAGAAGATACTAAGAGACCAATAAGGTCCAGGCAAGGTTTCTTCAATGGATGATGCTTCTAATGTCATAGGTTTGGACACATGGCCTCATAGTGCAGGACAAAAGAAATACAAGATTATGGAAATGGACAATATTTTCATGGGTATTGCTACTCGTGTAATCAGTTTGGTCACACGACAATGGATTACAGAGTTCATGACAGAAGTGGATATGGCTTCACTAGGAGAGGTCCTAAGACTTTTGTACCTCCAAGAAATAATAGTTGTGTTCAATGTTACAAATGCAATGATTATGGTCACACAACGAAGTGGTGTAGGGCAGACATGCTAGAATCAAGCAGGAACATGAAAATGTACAGGAACAAGAACATGGATATGAACAGGAACAGGAACAGGAACAGGAACATGGATTTAAATAGGAACATGAACATGAACATGAATATGGATATAGAGAGGAGTATTCAAAGGAATCAGAAGGATCAGATAAGAAGAGTTTCTAATATTGAATTTCTTAGTTAAATGTTGTAAGGGAGATATAAGAAATTGAAGAAAGTTTTCTTTAATAAAGTTTTATAGCTTTAAGGGTCAGGAATGAGTGAGCTGAGGTTTAGCGGGTGCGGCGGGAGTGAGGGTTTGAATTTTTTGGGCAGGAATCTCAACCAAGGTGGCAGAGGTAGAGCAGGTATGAAAGGGGCAGGTGGGAACCTCAAGCATGGATCAAGCAAGGATCTAGAGGAAGGCGGTCAGGCTACGATAGATTTGGATGAGGGCATCACGCGGGGGCCCAACCCTCCTCAGAAATACCCTAACAAAATAGATACGAAGGAAAATGCGGGGCCCAAGAAGTGGCTATCTTTTGCTAAGACTCTTAGAGGAAAAATAAAGGAGGTTCTCTCTCTTCCACCCCTAGTTCCAGTAAATAATAAAATTTTTGCCCTTACAAGTTCCATGAGCCCTTTTATTTCAATGGAAGAATTCTCCCTCGTAGGCAAGTTTTTGGGAGGTAGGTCGGACATGGAGACTATCAGGGCTTGGGCGACGGGTAAATGGCAACCGATAGGTAGCTTGGAGTTGGTATCTCTAACTCGAGGGTTATTCATTATTTTTTTTAACAATATGGAGGATGCTAACAACATTTTAATAGGAGGTCCTTGGTTTTTGGGCAAAAGGAGCCTTTTTCTCAGACGATGGGGTGAAGATTTTGACCCTGAAAAGTAAAATATTAACATTGCCCCTATTTGGGTTCGTCTCCTGGGTCTACCTGCCTAGTTATTTAATGAATATTGGTTGTAGGGCATAGCCAGAACTATAAGGGACATGATATCCATTGACCATGCGACCTTGGCCAGGACAAGGATGACTCATGCACGAATCTATGTAAATGCTAATTTGGATATGAATTGCCAAGGTTTGTGGAGTTAGAGTATGGAGAATACTATCGAAAATAGTCGGTATAATATGATAAAAGACTGACATTCTGTGCATAATGTAAAAATCAATGACATCTATGCAATCAGTGCCCTAACTTGACAATGAATAGAGAAAAGCAAAAGTAGGGAATGCTAGACAAAGGAAATTTGAGGAGTTTCCCTAGTAGAGGCGATTTCAATCAAGAAAAATATGTCTACCAAAAAAAGAAAAGAGAGGGTACAGGGTCCCAAAAAGATAAAGAAAAACAACAGGTTGTTGGCAACCAAAATACTTAGGTAAGTTCCAATCCTCTAGTTTCAAATAAATTTTCAATTCTATCCAATATGGGAGTAGGAGGATTATTGAAAGACATGGAAGCCCAAAACCTTCAAGCTAACCTTTATGACTCTCTAGAATCCCCATCCAAGTAAGGATCCTCAAACCCTAATGCTGAAATTATTGTAATCCCCGTGGGCATCACAAAGCCAAACCCTAATACCCGATCTCTAGAATCCCCATCCAATTCGGGATCCTTAAACCCCAATGTTGAAAATACTTCAAGCCCAATGGGAATCCCAAAGCCAAACCCTAATGTTGAAGAACTTAGGAAGAAATTTGAGGCATTAGAAAATAAAAAATCTCATATCCCTAACATCATCACTATGAGCCAGGTGAATCCTACTAAGGGGACGTCCCACAGACCAAGGGAATATAGGAAAAAAGGAGAATATTTGGATGTAGGGGTGGAGATATGTGAAACTCTCTAGACTAAGGAATATGACAGTTCAGTTCTGCAATAAATTGCCTCCCCACAGTTTAGTCCTAAACAAACCAGGAGCATTGTGAAGTCAACTATAGATTTTGGTAGTGAAAAAAGAAGAGGGAGAATATCAAATGCTGAGCATAAAAAAATTAAAACTGATAATGACATTTCCAATGGAAAACATAGAACCTTGTTTCAACAGGTTATTTTGGGTTTTGAAGACAACAAATTAGGAAAACCCCCTCAAGGGATGGGGAGAGGAAGAAATCTCAAACAATCTAAATGAAGTTCTTCTCATGGAACGTGAGAGGCCTCAATGGCCTGACCAAACACAGGGAAGTCAGTGAAATAATAAATCAAGTGAATCATTATCATGTTGCAAGAAACAAAAACTGATAAGATTCAATAAAAAAAAGTAGCAAAAAAAATCTAGAATCAAGGGGAGATGGTTTGCAAATCATCCAGAGGAGTGTTTGGAGACCTTATGACTTTGTGGGATCCCCGGATGGTAGAAGGCACTATTATTTAGAAAGATGATAGGGTTCTTAGTGTTTTATTTAAAGAAATAAACAACAACAAGTCATGGATCCTTTCAAATATTTATGCCCTGACTTCAATTCAAGGGAGAGCTCTAGTGTGGGAGTACTTAGGCAATCTGAGTGAAATATTCCATAATGTCCCTTGGATTCTGGTTGGGGATTTTAACACTTTTCTTTACCCTTCAGACAAAATGGGTGGAAATGGATCACCTATCAGGAGCATGGATGAGTTCAATGACTTTGTGAACTCCAACATGTTGATGGATGTAAAACTTAGGGGATCAAATTATACCTGGAGCAATTGACGGATAGGGTGTCATATCATTCAAGAAAGGCTTGATAGATTTTTTCTATCAAAGGAGGCTACAACTCTGTTCGGTGATTCTACCCTGCAAGCCCTTCCTAAAATTGCCTCTGATCATAATCCCATTTTGTTGGAGATCCCTAACTCTCTGTCCTTCAAGAAACCTTTTAGATTTCAATCTATGTGGATCAAACATTCCAGTTTCAGATATAACTTAATTCAGTGGTGGCAACAGCCTATTAGGGGTAGTGCAACTTTTAAACTTGTTAGAAAATTAAAGTTTGTTAAGGAAAAGCTTCAAAATTGGAACAAAGAGGCCTTTGGGAACCTCTTTGAAAATAAAAAATAGGTTGTTCAAATTTTGAAGATAATTGATCAGAGGATTCAGCATGGTGATGCTGATGAAACTACTAGGCAGGAGGAACGAACAAAACTAGCAGAGTTTCATAACATTTTGGCCTGTGAGGAAATATATTGGAGGTAAAAATCAAGAGCTCTTTGGTTGAAAGATGGATATTCACATTCCAAGTTTTTTCACATAACCACGCTTAGAAACAAAAGCAATAACAAGATAATTTTTTTTAAAAAAGCAGATGGTTCTATTGCTCAAGACTTAATAGAAATTAGAAAGGAGGCAATAACTTATTTCAATTCTATCCTTGGTCAAGAATCACAGTGCAATAAGGAGGCCAAACATATTCTCTTGCAATCCATTCCTAGCATAATAAATGAGGATATAAACCTTAAGCTTCTAGCTCCCTTTTTTTTATGAGGAAATTAAGGAAGCATTGTTTAGCATGGAGCCAGAAAAAGCCCTGGGACCCGATGGCTTTCCCCCTCATTTCTATCAAGATTTTTGGGACATCGTAAGTGAGGATGTAATTTTTGTTGTAAAATAATTCCAAGAAAGCAATCATATCCCAAAAGGTCTCAACTCTACTTTTATTTCTCTAATTCCTAAAAAGCAAACCCCCGAATCTATGGCTGACTTCAGGCCAATCAGTCTGTGCAATGTTTCTTAAAAGATCCTAACTAAAGCCATTGCAAATAGAATGAGAGATGTTCTACCCCGCATCATAGATCTATGCTAGGAAAGCTCTATCCAAGGTAGGTCAATCTTGGATGGAGTTATCACAGTTCATGAAGCTCTACACTTTGCTCATAAGACTAACAGGTCTATTTTTGCCCTCAAGCTTGATATGAACAAAGCATTTGATAGGCTAAATTGGGACTTTCTGATTGCTATCCTCCTTAAGTTTGGTTTTCACCACCAATGGGTTAATTTGATCAAAGAATGCATTTCTAAATCATGGTTCTCAATTTTGGTTAATGGAACAACTGTTGGTTACTTTCAAAGTCGTAGAGGAATTCGGTAGGGGGACCTTATCAGCTCCATGTTATTCATCATTATGGCTGAAGATTTAGGCAAAACCATCAAAAATGCTTGCAGTTCAAGTCTAATATCAAGAATCTAGGTGACATATCTCACTATGGCTGTTTCTCACCAAAAATTCGTCGATGATACCCTTCTATTGACTAAGGCATCGATGGTTGAGGCCAAAATAATTAAATACATCCTACAACTCTACAAGGACACTGCTGGTCACAAAGTTAATTTCAGTAAAAATAGTTATATTTCTTGAACACCCCCATTCTGAGACAAGGAAGAATTGCAAAAATTTTAGGGTGTGATATAGCAAACCTCCCCACTTCGTATCTTGGTCTCCATCTTTTCATTGATTCTCCGAGAGAGTCAATGTGGGACAGGGTTATTGAAAGAATTCAAAAAAAACTTACTAGATGGAAAGGTCATCTTCTATCTCAAGAAAGAAAGCTGACCCTCACTAAGGCCTCTTTTTAGAGCATTCCAGTCTATTTCCTCTCTGTTTTCAAATACCCTATGAAGGTTTTCCAAAAAATTGAGAAACTCTAAAAAGAATTTTTATGGACTGGATCAGAGGAGAAAAAAAGGATACACCTTGCAGGATGGACCAAAGTGTGCAGACCAAGGGAAAATGGGGGGTTAGGTCTGAGGAGAATTGCTCATATGAATTTAGATTTACTAGCTAAGTAGGTGTGGCACCTCATTTATGGTGAAGAAAATGAATGGACAACTATCATCAACCGAAAGTATCTTCAAAATATGGAATTTCTATTCCAATCAGAGGTTCTGCTTTTTGGAAAGCAATTCTAAATTGTAAGGAAATCATAAAAAAAGGTTTAATATGGGTTTTAGGCAATGGTGAGAGGATAAATTATTGGAATGAAAGGTGGGCTAAGGATGAACCACTGATGCAATATCCTAACTTAGCCCGAATCAGAGATATCACATAAGAACTCATTGATAGAAAAGTCTCTGATTATATGGTTGAGGACAGAGGCAGAATAAAGTGAAAAAAATAAGGATTCAGGGATTTCAAGAGAAACCAAATGATCTTTGTAATATTCTCGGGCAACAGTTTATCCCATGAGACCCAAGGAAGATCAAGTGACCTGGGCTCCTACAAAAAATGGGTAGTTCACTGTTAAATCAACTTACAAGCTTCTGCTTGATGACGAGGATTTTTTCCTCCAAAAGGACTTAGTTTGGATACAAAATTTAATTCCAAAAATTGTAGTATTTTCATGGCTGGTTACCTAAGGAAGAATTCTAACCATTGATAATATAATGCGTAAAGGTATTTGTATCACTAATCGTTGTTATCTGTGAAGGGTCTAATTGGGAGACCATTTATCACATTTTCCTTGAATGCCCTTTTTCCTTGACTGTCCTAAGTGGGATTTTTAAGGCCTTCAATATTTTTTAGGTTAAACCAACCATCGTACTTGATTTGTTCATCTAGTGGCCTTGCCCTTTTTCAAGCCAATGACTTAGATACGTTTGGAAAATTTGTCTCAATCACTATCTTTGGCAAGTGTGGTTAGAAAGGAACCATATAGTCTTTAATGAGTCTATCCATGATCATCAAACTATCATTTCTAGGATCCTATCCTTTGCCAATGAGAATGTGAACCTTATCCCTTTTGATAGTCATAAACCTCATTTTTAGGAGACCATGATTTCTCAATATTAGCTTGACCTTGTTAGATGAGTCTGTGCCTAGGGTAGTCAACCCTAGAGCTAATGTTAAGTGGTCCCCACCTCCTACGGGTTGGTTTAAGCTTAATTTTGATGGAGAGACTAAGGACAATCCTAGAAGAGCAGGCTCTGGTGGCATTGTGTGAGATCATAATGGGAATATGATGCTTGCATTTTTTGAATATTTGGGAACAAGGACGAACAAGGAAGTTGAAGCTAGAGCTATGTGGAGAGGCCTTCAAATGACTCAAGACTTAGAAGGCAATTTGATCGTAGAAGGATACTCTATGCATGCTATAAATCTCCTCAATAATTGGAAAACACCTCCTTGGAGGATTAAAACAATTGTTTTAGAGGCTAGGATCCTTTTCCAGGGAAGGAAGGATAGAAAAGACCAACATGTCTTTCGGGAAGCTAACAAAGTTATTGATAAGCTGGCCAATTTGGGTGTTAATGGTGACAAACTTTTAAAATGGAAAAATGGTGTCCCAAGTGAAGTAAAGGAGCTTATTCAACAAGAATGCCAAGAATGATAGTCGAATTTACCAACAAGGAAGGCATTATAAGTTTGAAGGCTATGAGTATTCCCGTCTATTTTTTGAAATGGACTCACAATAAAAATTATCCGAGCTCTCAGCCTTGGTGGATGTTGCTTGGAAATACCACAAAGACTAATGGGGATAGTCACATGTCAGATAACATGGCTCCTAGTCGTCTTAGTAATTTGAGGTTGGTTGATAATCACAGGGCAGGAAAGAAACGACAATATAAGACTTTGAACTAGAGCCACATGGACCAATTAAAGCATGGTGTGTAGAATATAAAAAGTAGAAAAAAAAGGGGTTTTGGGAGCTATAAGGTAAAGTTTCTAATATTGAATTTCTTAGTTAAATGTTGTAAGGGATATATAAGGAATTGAATAAAGTTTTCTTTAATAAAGTTTTATAGCTTTGATTAAAGTAAGAGGAGCAATAAGGTTTTTGAAATTGAAATTATTATAGATATCTTAAAGTTAAAGGGGTTTTTATGATAGGAGTTATAAGGTGCATTTGTGAATGTTATCATTATTGTGATTCTTTAAGAAAGATTGTTTTAAACTCTAACCTCTTTAAGCTTGGCAAAGAAAATTTATGAGAGTGGTAGATTTGTGAGAACAACTCCTTGGCATAAAAAAGGTATGGGCAAATATTCTTCCTAAATTGATTTGAGTGGTTGGTTGATTTATAAAAAACATCTTTGGAGTGAAAAATAATTGGTTCCTTTCGAAATTTGTTGAATATTGTTTGATGCATGAGGTGTTTTGGAAAGATATTTTTTCCATATTACCTAGTGAGTGTGAGTTATTGATTCAAGGTTTTCTAGAATTGAGAAGTGACTTCAAACCTTGTTTGATTAACATTGTTGTTGAGATTTATTTGAGAGTGACTGCCAAAGCATTGACTTGAGAACCTTGAGCTAGATATTGAAAATATCATGAGTATCATTGTTATGTGAAACTAGTAAAGGATTGTTGGTTCAAACAAGTACTTGAAAAGATCATGAGTATCATTGTTATGTGAAACTTGTTTGATGAGCATTGTTGGCAAAACTATTTCGAGAACTTGAACAAGTGTGTGCAAAAGGTCATGAGTATCATTGTTACATGAAATTTGGTATTGAGCATTTTTGAAACATTTTGAGAGAGTGCTTGTATTGGAAAGTGTTAAAAAAAGTACATGCTTGGTGAAAGTGAGTTGATTGGTTAAGTTGTTCAAGTTACCTAATACAAAACTATCTTATATTCCAAACTGAGTTGAGAGAATTTGAAGCTGAAGCATATTTGAGTCTCTAACAATTCTCCTTATGTTTATGAGCTATTGATTGAGTTTTTTGAGCATATTTTGGATAAGTTCTTGGTGAGCTTGTAGAAAAGAGATTGAGCAAGTTCTATGTGAGCTTGTTGAGCAGATTGAGCAAGTTCTGTGTGAGCTTGTTGAAGCATATTGAGCAAGTTCTATGTGAGCTTGTTGAAGTAGATTGAGCAAGTTCTATGTGAGTTTGTTGATCAGTTGGATAGAGATTGAGCAAGTTCTGTGTGAGTTTGTTGATCAGTTGGACAGAGATTGAGCAAGTTCTGTGTGAGTTTGTTGATCTGTTGGATAGAGATTGAGCAAGTTATGTGTGGACTTGTTGAGCAGAGTTTGAGAAAGTTCTATGTGGACTTACTAAGCATATTGGTGCAAGTTCTTGAAAGTACTTGTGAAAAAATTTGTGCTAGATCTATTGTACTGAGTTTAGTGCAAATTTGAGAGCAAAAGTTGGTGCAACCTTGAGGACAAGTTTTTTACCAGAACAAATATTGATTTGTGCTAAGGTCGAATGTATTGAGTTTAGTGCAAATAAAGAGAACTGTGCTAGACCGAATGTACAGAGTTTAGTGTAGTAAGAGACAGATATTTGGAGGTGATAGAGTATAGAGGACAAAGTCTCCAGTGGATAGATATCCATTAGCCAGGACATTAAGGACAGGTCTTTTGTGTGAGGATAAGAGTCTTCAAGTGGAGAGAGATTCACCAGTCAATGCAGCGAAGGCCGAGTCTTCTCTAATATAACTAGCAAGAGCATAGGGGAAGGAGTTCTCCTATGGATAGAGATCCATAGACTTGATTTAAGGGATTTCTATATCCTGTGGATAGAGGTCCATAAATATTATAATTGGGAAGGATTCCCAAAGAGATTAATTGATAAAGTTTTAGTAAAATATTTTCTCTGTGGAGTAGCTCGAGTTGGGTGAACCACGTAAATTGTGGTGTCTCTATTATGTGTGGTTATGTGTACATTGCTTTGATTACTGCTATTGATATTGCTATATTTACATTGTATATATTGGTTTGAAAGAAAAATTAAAAAGTGGTCTATTGTGTGTGGTGCTCTTAGTATAAGCTTGTGTTCTTCAATTGGTATCAAAGTGGGTTCCTTCAGAAGGGCTTACTAGCTTGAAGGAATATTTTACAAGAATACAAATGGCAAAGAAAGGCAAAGGCAAAACCATAAGATAGAAGAAGAAAAGAACACACATGGTCATGAAAGAAAAGGAATATGAATTTGATATTGTTGTGTTGGGAGGAAAAATGGAAATAGATTCAAGAGATGAATCAAGCAATGAAGAAATATCAATACTGATATAGTTTTGTACCAGATATGGGAATATAGGTCATATTATAGCTTATTGTTCACAAGAAGGTGAAGAATGTTTTGTCTGTGGTCAAATCGGTCATGATGCAGGTTATTGTAATGGTATTGATAGCAGTGAAGATGAAGATGATTCTCTCAATATTGAAGTCCAAAAATGTGATTCAAAAAATGATGTCAGGGAAAGCCGAAGCAGGTATCAAGAAGAAACTCCACTTTGGACAATAGAAAAATTTGAAGATCAAAGCGAAGAAGAAGAGGAAGCTACTCTCAAGGGACTTGATGAGGTGAGAAGAGAGAACTTACAATTAAAAGCTCAAATACAAGAGGATGATAAATGTAAGGCAAAGTTTCTACAAGATCTCTTTGACTTGAGAGATATGGTTGAAAAGGCAAAGAGAGTAGAAGAAGATTGGTTGAACAATCAAAGGTAAAAGAGATAAAATATGAAAGACTTATGACTACCCTTGAAGAATTAAAAGGGGATAACTCTGGATTAAAGGTTCAAACTCAATAATATGAGAAAGTAAAAGAAAATCTTCTACAAGAACTCACCAACTTCAAAATCAAGGTCAAAGAGGCAAGAAAAATTGAAGAAGGGATGACGGAAAAATTAAAGACAAAAGATCTAGAGTGTGAAATATTAGAGCATGAGATAGTTTCACTAAGGATGAAAGTAAAAGGCTCTAAGGATAAGTTACACAGGTTTGAGGAGAATCCAAAGACCTTGGATAAGATCATCAATGCACAAAGGTCATCAGTCACCAAAATGGGACTCAATTTTGAAGAAGAAGAAGGGAAATAAGAAGAAGAAAAAGGAGAGTCAAGCTCAAGCACCAAATAAGGAGCATCAAAAGAAGTAAGTAAAAACAAGAGTAAGATTTCTAAGGTTAAGTTGGATAATGAAAGGTTCAACATGAAAAATGCACAAGTAAGAAACAGATGGAACAAGAAACATGTAGAAGATACTAAGAGACCAATAAGGTCTAGGCAGGGTTTCTTCAATGGATGATGCTTCTCATGTCACAGGTTTGGACACATGGCTTCACAGTGCAGGACACAAGAAATATGGGATTAAGGAAATGGATAACATTTTCATGGGTATTGCTACTCATGTAATCAGTTTGGTCACAAGGCAATGGATTACAGAGTTCATGATAGAAGAGGATATGGCTTCACTAGGAGAGGTCCTAAGACTTCCATACCTCCAAAAAATAATAGCAGTGTTCAGTGTTACAAATGCAATAATTATGGTCACACAGCGAAGTGGTGCAGGGCAGACATGCCAGAATCAAGGAGGAACATGAACATGTACAGGAACAAGAACATGGATATGAACAGGAACAAGAACATGGATTTAAATAGGAACATGAACATGAACAAGAATGTGGATATAGAGAGGAGTATTCAAAGGAATCAGAAGGATTAGATAAGAAGAAAAGAACCCAAAAAGGTTCATAAAGATATGAATTCAAAAGTATGGAAAAATAAAGTTGTAAAAGAAAAGGAATATTGCATGATGGGAGTAGAGATACTCCCACTCCGAAATTAACCACCTCATGAAGAGGTGGGGGAGGGGCTAAGCTAAGAGGCTCATTCTTAGTCCCAAGCCCAAATGTGACCCTTTTCCATTGATGTCAAAGGGGGAGATATTTGATTCAGAGGGAGAAATTTGATGTGTCTAAGTAAAGGGGACAGACTTGGCATTTGAGAGAGCTTTAAGCCAGGGGGAGCATTGACCCAGGGGGAGTAGCATAGAGATATTATTTTTAGCAAAATGATTTTGGGTTGACATCAATGACAAAGGGGGAGATTGTTGGACATTTTGAGTAAATTGATGTCAAAATAAAGCTAAACTCTTCATGTTTAAGCAAGAAAAAGAAAGGCATCCTCCATGGTTGTGTGAAAAATATAATAGACAAAGATCGCCATGTTTGTGGGCATAAAGTTAAAGATTTAAATCATTTAAATATTTAAATAATTTAAATTAAGATTTAAATAATTTAAAATTTAAAATTTAAAATTTAAATACTTTAAATTAAGCTTTCGGGTGATAAGTTTTAAAGAGGGGCAAGTTTGGTATAGTGAGGAGTCAACCGACTCCAACACATCGAAGTGTTATAAAACATGGGTATGAAGAAAAGGGCCTTTATTAAGTCCCCCATCGATTCATCGATGTCGTATCTAACCGTTGATCCAACGACGTCATATATAACAGGGAAAACCATATATTTATAAGGTTGTAAATGAAGTATGGAAGAAAGTGATCTGTGTTGAGACAATCGAACACTAGAAAAGATATACACAACAAGAGTGCTCTATGTTGAAATAATCGATCGTCAAAAAGATATACGTAGTAGGAGTTATCTGTATTGAAACCATTGATCATCGGAGAGGAGTTCTCGGTGCTGAAACAATCATCGAAGAGATATGTGCAGCAGGAATTCTAAAAAAGGGTGTTGAAACGACTATCGAAAATATATACATAGCAGGCGTTCGAGAAGTGTGTTTGAAGTTTGAAAAGGGATACAATATTTTTGGAAAGAAATAGATCCACATCATTAAGAAGTAAACCCATCCGTCAGATAGAACAAACAGTGCTTGGTCATGCGGTAAGGCTTGCAAGGAAATTGTTGCCGGTTTGAATCTGAGTAAGGATAGCGGAGGAAAGTTTTTTTTGGTGTTGAGAGCACGAAATCCAACGTGGACAAGGTTTTGTTGACATCAACTCCAGGATAGGTATAAATGTAAGCTATGCATATTTCGTTCCAAGCAACTCAGTAGCAGAGCTGGTTAAGGTGCTAGTGGCAGCAAAGGTTTGCGGATCAAATACCGTTGGGTACATCCTTTTGGTTGGAAAGCTCTGACCTTAGGAAAGAACTCGAGTTTGGCAAGGTAACAATATTTTTTTATGTGTGAAATTAAGTGACATAAAGGATCTATAAGGAAATAGTTTGATTGTTTATTAAAGTATGGTGTGTAGAATATAAAAAGTAAAAAAAAAAAGGTTTTGGGAGCTATAAGGTAGAGTGTCTAATATTGAATTTCTTAGTTAAATGTTGTAAGGGAGATATAAGAAATTGAAGAAAGTTTTCTTTAATAAAGTTTTATAGCTTTAAGGGTCAAGAATGAGTGAGCTGAGGTTTAGCGGGTGCGGCGGGAGTGAGGGTTTGAATTTTTTGGGCAGGAATCTCAACCAAGGAGACATAGGTAGAGCAGGTATGGAAGGGGCAGGTGGGAACCTCAAGCATGGATCAAGCAAGGATCCAGAAGAAGGTGGTCAGTTTGTGGCAGATTTGGAGGTAGGCATCACGCGGGGGCCCAACCCTCCTCAAAAATACCTCGACAAAAAAAATACAAAGGACAATGTGGGACCCAAGAAGTGGTTGTCTTTTGCTGAGACTCTTAGAGGAAAAATAAAGGAGGTTCTCTCTCTTCAGCCCCTAGTTCTAGTAAATAATAAAATTTCGGCCTCAAAAAGTTCCATGAGCCCTTTTCTTTCAATGGAAGAATTCTCCCTTGTAGGCAAGTTTTTGGGAGGTAGGTCGGACATGGAGACTTATAGGGCTTGGGCGACGAGTAAATGGTGACCAATAGGCAGGTTGGAGTTGGTAGCTCTAACTCGAGGGTTCTTCATTATTTGTTTTAACAATTGGAGGATGCTAACCACATTTTAATAGGAGGTCTTTGGTTTTCAGGCAAAAGGATCCTTTTTATCAGACGATGGGGTGAAGATTTCGACCCTAAAAAGCAAAATATTAACATTGCCCCTATTTGGGTTCGTCTCCCGAGTCTACCTGCCCAGTTCTTTAATGAATATTAGTTGCAGGGCATATCCAGAACTATAGGGGACCTCATCTCCAATGACCATGCGACCTTGACCAGGACAAGGATGACTCATGCACGAATCTATGTAAATGCTAATTTGGATATGAATTGCCAAGGTTTGTGGAGCTAGAGTATGGAGAATACTATCAAAAACAACCAGTATAATACGATAATAGATTGAAATTCTATGTAGAATGTAAAAATCAAGGACATCTATGCAATCAATGCCCTAACCTGGCAATGAATAGAGAAAAGCAGAAGCAGGGAATGCTAAACAGAGGAAATTTGAGGAGTTTCCCTGGCATAGGTGATTTCAATCAGGAAAAATATGTCTACCAAAAAAATAAAAGAGAGGGTGCAGGGTCCCAACAAGATAAATGAAAACAACAGGTTGTTGGCAACCAAAAAACTCAGGTAAGTTCCAATCCTCTAGTTTCAAATAAATTTTCAATTCTATCCAATATGGTAGTAGGAGGATTATCAAAAGACATGGAAGACCAAAAACTTTAGGCTAACCTTTATGACTCCAGAGAATCCCCATCCAAGTAAGGATCCTCAAACCCTAATGTTGAAATTATTGTAAGCCCCGTGGGCATCACAAAGCCAAACCCTAATGCTCGATCTCTAGAATCCCCATCCAAGTCGGGATCCTTAAACCCCAATGCTGAAAATACTTCAAGCCCAGTGGGCATCCCAAAGCCAAACCCTAATGTTGAAGAACTTAGGAAGAAAGTTGAGGCATTAGAAAATAAAAAATCTCATCTCCCTAACATCATCACTAGGAGCCAGGTGAATCCTACTGAGGGGACGTCTCGTAGACTAGGGGAATATAGGAAAAAAGGAGAAGATTTAGATGTAGGGGTGGAGATATGTGAAACTCTTCAGACTGAGGAATATGGCAATCTGGTTCTACAATAAATTGCCTCCCCCCAGTTTAGTCCTAAACAAACCAGGAGCATTGTGAAGTCTCCTATAGATTTTGGCAGTGAAAAAAAGAGAGGGAGAATATCAAATGCTGAGCATAAAAAAATTAAAACTGATAATGACTTTGCCAATGGAAAACATAGAACCTTGTTTCAACAGGTTATTTCGGGTTTTGAAGACAAAAAATTAGGAAAACCCCCTCAAGGGAGGGGGGAAGGAAGAAATCCCAAACAATCTAAATGAAGTTCCTCTCATCGAATGTGAGAGACCTCAATGGCCTGCCCAAACATAGGGAAGTTAGTGAAATAAGAATCAAGTGAATCCAACTAATATCATGTTTTTTTTTTGAATTTACATGGTGGAATCAGTAGCCGCCACAAATCCGGGCAAGCTGTCCAACTTTTTATGGCCGCCATAGTATTCTGCGCATTGTTCGCACTAGAAGCCACCACATAGATCTTCACGTAGTCCGCCCCTATAACCACCATGCCATAATCATTTTAAACCTTTTACGCCGCTAAAAGCACCAGGAAAGGGACAAGCATTCAGTTCGACGAGGCCCGAGATTTGAACCTTGGACCTCCACCCCCTTATGGGGTTTGGATGAACCAATTGGTCTATACCTCGAACCTCCAACTAATATCATGTTGCAAGAAACAAAAATTGATAAGATTCAGTAAAAAAAAATAGCAAAAAAAATTTGGAATCAAGGGGAGATGGTTTACAAATCATCCAGAGGAGCGTTTGGAGACCTTATGACTTTATGGGATCCCCAGATGGTAGAAGGCACTATTATTCAGAAAGATGACAGGGTTCTTAGTGTTTTATTTAAGGAAATAAACAACAACATGTCATGGATCCTTTCAAATATTTATGCCCTGAATTCAATTCAAGGGAGAGCTCTAGTGTGGGAGTACTTAGGCAATCTGAGTGAAATATTCCATAATATCCCCTGGATTTTGGCTGGGGATTTTAACACTCCTCTTTACCCTTCAGACAAAATGGGTGGAAATGGACCACCTATCAGGAGCATGGATGAGTTAAATGACTTTGTGAACTCCAACATGTTGATGGATGTAAAACTTAGAGGAGTGAATTATACCTGGAGAAATCGACGGATAGGGTGTTATCTCATTCAAGAAAGGCTTGATAGGTTTTTTCTATCAAAGGAGGTTACAAATCTGTTCGGTGATTCTACCCTGCAAGCCCCTCCTAAAATTGCCTCTAATCATAATCCCATTTTTTGGAGATCCCTAACTCTCTATCCTTCAAGAAACCTTTTAGATTTCAATCTATGTGGATCAAACATTCCAGTTTCAGAGATAACTTAATTCAGTGGTGGCAGTAGCCTATCAGAGGTAGTGCAGCTTTTAAATTTGCTAGCAAATTAAAGTTTGTTAAGTAAAATCTTCAAAATTGGAACAAAGAGGTCTTTGGGAACCTATTTGAAAACAAAAAATAGGTTGTTGAAAGTTTGAAGATAATTTATCAGAGGATTCAACATGGTGATGCTGATGAAACTACTAGGCAGGAGGAACGAATAAAACTAGCAGAGTTTCATAACATTTTGGCCTGTGAGGAAATCTATTGGAGGCAAAAATCAAGGGCTATTTGGTTGAAATATGGAGATTCAAATTCAAATTTTTTTCACGTCACCACGCTTAGAAACAAAAGCAATAACAAGATAAAAATTTAAAAAAAGCAGATGGTTCTATTACTCAGGACTTAATAGAAATCAGAAAGGAGGCAGTAAAGTATTTCAATTCTATCCTTGGTTAGGAATCATAGTGCAATTAGGAGGCCAAATATATTCTCTTGCAATCCATTCCTAGCATAATAAATGAGGATATAAACCTTAAGCTTCTAGCTCCCTTTTCTAATGAGGAAATTAAGGAAGCCTTGTTTAGCATGGAGCCAAACAAATCCCCGGGACCCGATGGCTTTCCCCCTCGTTTCTATAAAGATTTTTGGGACATCATAAGTGAGGATGTAATTTTTGTTGTTAGAGAATTCCAAGCAAGCAATAATATCCCAAAAGGTCTATTTCTCTAATTCCTAAAAAGCAAACCCCTGAATCTATGGTTAACTTCAGGCCAATCAGTCTATGTAATGTTTCTTACAAGATCCTAACTAAAGCCATTGCAAATAGAATGAGAGATGTTCTACCCCGCATCATAGATCCATGCCAAGGAAGCTCTATCCAGGGTAGGTCAATCTTGGATGGAGTTATCATAGTTCATGAAGCTCTACACTCTACTCATAAGACTAACAGGTCTGTTTTTGCCCTCAAGCTTGATATGAACAAAGCATTTGATAGGCTAAATTGGGACTTTATGATTGCTATCCTCCTTAAGTTTGGTTTTCATCACCAATGGGTTAATTTGATAAAAGAATGCATTCCTAAAGCATGGCTCTCAATTCTGGTTAATGGAACAACTCTGGTTACTTTCAAAGTTGCAAAGGAATTCGGCAGGGGGACCCTATCAGCCCCATGTTATTCATCATTGTGGCTAAAGATTTAGGGAAAACCATAAAAAATACTTGCAGTTCAATGCTAATATCGGGAATCAAGGCAACATCTCTCACTAGGGTTGTTTCTCACCAACAATTCATCGATGATACCCTTCTATTGACTAAGGCATCGGTGGTTAAGGCCAAAAGAATTAAATACATCCTGCAACTCTACAAGGACGTTGTTGGTCAAAAAGTTAATTTCAGTAAAAGCAAGTTATATTTCTTGAACACCCCCATTCAGAGGTAATGAAGGATTGCAAAAAATTTAGGGTGTGATATAGCAAACCTCCCCACTTCATATCTTGGTCTCCATATTTTCATTGGTTCTTCGAGAGAGTCAATGTGGGATAGGGTTATTGAAAGAATTCAAAAAAAACTTGCTAGATGGAAAGGTCATATTCTATCTCAAGTAGGAAAGCTGACCCTCACTAAGGCCTCTCTTCAGAGCATCCCAGTCTATTTCCTCCCCATTTTCAAATCCCCTGTGAAGGTTTTCCAAAAAATTGAGAAACTCCAAAAATAATTTTTATGGACTAGATCAGAGGAGAAAAAAAGGATACACCTTGTAGGATGGACCAAAGTGTGCAGACCCAGAGAAAATGGGGGCTTAGGTCTAAGGAAAATTGCTCATATGATTTTAGCTTTACTAGATAAGCAGGCGTGACACCTCATTTATGGTGAAGAAAATGAATGGACAACTATCATCAAACGAAAGTATCTTCAAAATATGGAATTTCTAAATGACTCAGTTCCAATAAGAGGTTCTGCTTTTTGGAAAAAAAATCTCAATTGTAAGGAAATCATCAAAAAAGGTTTAAGATGGGTTTTAAGCAATGGTGAGAGGATAAATTGTTGGAATGACAGGTGGGCTAAGGACGAACCACTGACGCAATATCCTAACTTAGCCTAAATCATAGATATCATGGAAGAACTCATTGGTAGAAAAGTCTTCGATTATATGGTAGAAGACAGAGGCAGAATGAAGTGAAAAAAATAAGGATTCAGGGATTTCAAGCGAAATCAAATGATCTTTGTAATATTCTCGTGCAACAGTTTATCCCCATGAGACCCAAGGAAGATCAAGTGACCTGGGCTCCTACAAAAAATGGGCAGTTCACTGTTAAATCAGCTTACAAGCTTATGCTTGATGACGAGGATTTTGTCCTCCAAAAGGACTTAGTTTGGATAAAAAATTTAATTCCAAAAATTGCAGTCTTTTCATGGCTAGTTATCCAAGGAAGAATTCTAACCATTGATAATATGACGCGTAAAGGTATTTGTATCACTAATCGATGTTATCTGTGTAGGGTTAATTGGGAGACCATTTATCACATTTTCCTTGAGTGCCCTTTTTCCTTGACTGTCCTAAGTGGGATTTTTCAGGCCTTCAATATTTCTTGGGTTAAACCAGCCATCGTACTTGATTTTTTCATCCAGTGGCCTTACCCCTTTTCAATCCAAAGACTTAGATACATGTGGAAAATTTGTGTCAATCACTATCTTTGGCAGGTGTGGTTAGAAAGGAACCATAGAGTCTTTAATGAGTCTATCCATGATCATCAAACTATCATTGCCAAGATCCTATCCTTTGCCAATGAGAATGTGAACATTATCTCTTTTGATAGCCGTAAACCTCATTTGTAGGAGACCACAATTTTTCAATCTTAGCTTAACCTTGTTAGATGAGTTTGTGCCTAGGGTAGTCAACCCCATGTTAAGTGGTCCCCACCTCCTACGAGTTGGCTTAAGCTTAATTTTTATGGAGCGACTAAGGACAATCCTGGCAGAGTAGGTGTTGGCGGTATTGTGCGAGATCATAATGGGAACATGATGCTTGCATTTTCTGAATATTTGGGAATGAGGACGAACAAGGAAGATGAAGCTAGAGCTATGTGGAGAGGCCTTCAAATGACTCAAGACTTAGAAGGCAATTTAATCGTAGGAGACTCTATGCATGTTATAAATATCATCAATAATTGGAAAACACCTCCTTGGAGGATTAAAAAAATTGTTGAAGAGGCTAGGATCCTTTTCCAAGGAAGACAGGACATAAAATCCCAACATGTCTTTCGGGAAGCTAACAAAGTTACTAATAAGCTGGCCAATTTGGGTGCTAATGGTGACGAACTTTTCAAATGGGAAAATAGTGTCCCAAGCAAAGTAGAGGAGCTTATTCAACAAGAATGCCAAGAATGATAGTCAAATTTACCAACAAGGAAGGCACTGTAAGTTCGAAGGCTATGAGTATTCCTGTCTCTTTTTGAAATGGACTCACAATAAAAATTATTTGAGCTCTCAGTCTTGGTGGATGTTGCTTGGAAATACCACAAAGACTAATGGGGATAGTCACATGTCAGATAACATGGCTCCTAGTCATCTTAGTAATTTGAGGTTGGTTGATAATCACAGGGCAAGAAAGAAACGACAATATAAGACTTCAAACCAGAGCCATGTGGACCACCAGATAGCCATTGCCATAAATCTAGCCAATAGGTTCACTTCTCCAAGGCTGATTGGCCAAGACGAGATGTGGTACCACAACATGTCATATACGGAAGAAAGCAATTACCAAATAATTATTAAGAGTAACTGTCAATATAGAGCTTGTGGGAGTTTTTTAGTACTCTGCTATGTGTGTCTACAACTTTTTGTTTCTCCACTATTTCAAGGAAGGGATTTGTGTCTGTTTATTTTTTTGTAATTATGATGCAGGTGTGTTTTCTCGGGGTATACCCAAAATGTTGTATGGGAAGTTTATTTTTTATAACAAGCTATGTGCCTTACTGGATGTAATGGCTTTGGCGACATGTAGATTTTACATATATAGGATCCTTAGTAAGGAAATGTTCATCAACAACCCTGGGCTAATTTTTGTAAAAGGTTTTAGGTCAACCTGTAAAACCCGGTATTAATGCTATAGTATCTTATCTACCAAAAAAAAAAGTTTTATAGCTTTAATTAAAATAAGAGGAGAAATAAGGTTTTTGAAATTGAAATTATTATAGATGTCTTAAAGTTAAAGGGGTTTTTATGATAGGATTTATAAGGTGCATTTGTGAATGTTATCATTATTGTGACTCTTTAAGAATATTGTTTTAACCTCTAACCTCTTTAAGCTTGGAAAATAAAATTTATGAGAGTGGCAGATTTATGAGAACAACTCCTTGGCATCAAAAAGGTATGGGCAAATATTCTTTCTAAATTGATTTGAGTGGTTGGTTGATTTCTGAAAAACATATTTGGAGTGAAAAGGAATTGTTGTGGTTTCCTTTCGAAAGTTGTTGAATATTGTTTGATGCATGAGGTGTTCTGGAAAGAGATTTTTTCCATATTACCTAGTGAGTGTGAGTTATTGATTCAAGGTTTTCTGGAATTCAAAAGTGACTTAAAAACCTTGTTTGATTAACATTGTTGTTGAGATTGATTTGAGAGTGACTGCCAAAGCATTGATTTGAGAACCTTGAGCTAGATATTGAAAAGATCATGAGTATCATTGTTATGTGAAACTAGTTGTAAAGGATTGTTGGTTCAAACAAGTACTTGAAATGATCATGAGTATCATTGTTATGTGAAACTTGTTTGATGAGCATTTTTGGCAAAACTATTTTGAGAACTTGAACAAGTGTGTGCAAGGTCATGAGTATCATTGTGATGTGAAATTTGATATTGAGCATTGTCAAAAAAAATTGAGAGAGTGTTTGTATTGGAAAGTGTTAGTCAAAGTACATGCTTGGTGAAAGTGAGTTGATTGGTTAAGTTGAAGTTCCCTAACACAAAACTATCTTATATTCTGAACTGAGTTGAGAGAATTTGAAGCTGAAGCATATTTGAGTCTCTAACAATTCTCCTTATGTTTCTGAGCTATTGATTAAGTTTTTTGAGCATATTTTGTACAAGTTCTTGGTGAGCTTGTTGAACAGATATTGAGAAAGTTCTGTGTGAGCTTGTTGAAAATATTGAGAAAGTTCTATGTGAGCTTGTTGAAGCAGATTGAACAAGTTTTGTGTGATCTTGTTGAAGTAGATTGAGCAAGTTCTATGTGATCTTGTTGAGCAGTTGGACAAAGATTGAGCAAGTTCTGTGTGGACTTGTTGATAGGAGTTTGAGTAAGTTCTATGTGGACTTACTAAGTAGATTGGTGCAAGTTCTTGAAAGGAATTATGAACATATTTGTGCTAGACCGACTGTACGGAGTTTAGTGTAGATTTGAGAGCAAAAGTTGGTGTAGACTTGAGGATAGATTTTTTACCAGAACAAATATTAATTTGTGCTAGATCGAATGTACTAAGTTTAGTACAAATAAAGAGAACTGTGCTAGACCAAATGTACAAAGTTTAGTGCAGTAAGAGACAGAGCTTTGGAGGTGATAGAGTATAGAGGACAAAGTCTCCAGTGGATAGAGATCCATCAGCCAGGATATTGAGGACATGTCTTTTGTGTGAGGAGAAGAGTCTTCAAGTGGAGAGAGATCCACTAGTCAATGCAATAGAGGCAGAGTCTTCTTGAAGATCACAAACCAGAGCATTGGATAAGGAGTTCTCCTATTGATAGAGATCCATGAACTTGATTTAGGGGGTTGATATCTCCTATGGACAAAGGTCCATAAACATTGTAATTGGGAAGGATTCCCAAAGAGATTGATTGAAATTTTTTTAGTAAAATATTTTCTTCGTGGAGTAGCCCAAGTTGGATGAACCATGTAAATTATGGTGTCTCTATTGTGTGTGGTGTTGTGTACATTACTTTGATTACTATTGTTGATATTGCTATCTTTACATTGCATATATTGGTTTGAAAGAAAAAGTAAAAAGTGGTATTATACTGTTCACCCCCCTCTCAGTATAAGCTTATGTTCTTCATGGAGGTGATAGAGTAAAGAGGATAACAGTATCCAATGGATATATATCCATTAGCTAGTGTAGTGGGGATAGAGGTCTCCTGTGGAGAGAGATCCATAAGCCAGAGCAGTGGGGACAAAATTCTTCTAGAATATCACTAGCCAGAGTGAAGGGAAAGAGTTCTCCTATGGAGAGAGATCCACAAACCAAAGTAGAGGGGAAAGAGTTCACCTATGGAGAGAGATCCATGAACCAGAGCAAGGGGAAAGAGTTCTCCTGTGAAGAGAGATCCACAAACCAGAGCAAGGGGAAAGAGTTCCTTTATGGAGTGTGATTCATGAACCAGATGGAAAGATAGAGTTCTTCTGTGGAGAGAGATCCACGAACCAGTTGAGGAGATAGAGTTATTTTGGATCAAGTTCCACGAACTAGAGAAAAGGAGAAAGAGTTATCCTATGGAGAGAGATCCACAAATTAGAGCATAGGGGATTGACATCTCCTTTGGATAGAGGTCCATAAATATTATAATAGGGAATTGATTCCCAAGATATTTGTTAAGAAAATTTAGAAGAAAGATTTTCTCCATGGAGTAGCCCACATTGGGTGAACCACATTAAATTGGTGTCTCTTTTGTGTGTGATGATTTGTGCATTGATTTGATTACTACTATTTATATTGCCATTGATAATATTACATAATATTGTTTTGGAAAAAAAAGTAAAAGTTGATCTTATACTATTCACCCCCCTCTCAGTATAAGCCTGTGTTCTTCAATTGGTATTAGAGCGGGTTCCTTCGAAAGAGTTTAACAACTTGAAGGAAGAGGTTACATGAACGCAGATGGCATATCAAAGTGGATCTTCATCAAACAAGGCACCGTTATTCTATAGAAACTGCTGAGTGGTATTTTCACCCAATTGTGAAAGTACACTCTCCCTTAGGATTTGGGTTCCAAATCCCCTCTTGCAAAGAAGTCAAACAAACAACTTCTCCAAGGTCTTCGCTATATTAGCATTTGCATATGTGTATTAGTAATCTCAAATAAAGATATTCAATTTAAATGCTTGGAACACCTTAGTGATTGCAAGTAACTGTAAACAAGGGGCAATGTTGGTTTATTTTACCATGAAACTTTAGTGATTGTTCATTGAACCAAAATAAAGCAAATGTGAGTTGGCCCTCATATGACCACGATGTAGTACCTTAATTCTTTTTATCTTGAGGGTTTTAAAATAGATTTTATCTTGCATTAAATCCAAATATGGCTTCTTATCATGAAGATGAAGATAGCTTTCAATGTGATCGATAAACTATCCCTCTTTGGTGAAATAGGTTTTTCACAAAGAGGCAATAATTTATGGCCTTAAATTAAGGGCTTTAAATGTCACTTTAACTTATCCCTCTTAAATGAAATCAAATTTTCATTAAGATGAACAATTAAGTGCTTTGAAGAAATGACCTTCAATGTAATACTCAAATTACCCCTCTTTCGTAAAATTAGAATTTTTTATGAAGAGAGGGCAATTTTAGGCTCCAAAAATGGAAATTTGTGAAATGCCATAAAACATAAATCCTTCAATGAAATTGAAATTTTCATGAATGGAATGTCATCATAGGCTCATGAGTGCAAAACATGAAACTGAAAAAATGAAATTCGGCCCAAAAATGGAAATTTTCTATTTTCGAAATTTTTAAAATTTGTAATAAAATAGCAACTTCGATGAATTTTTAAAAATACTAAACAACTCCAAAAATGAAATTTTAAAGTGCGTATTGGAATTATGAAGTATAACCTACGCAATGGTGAAATTATTTTTGGATTTTGAAATTTTTTAAATGTTTATTTTAATGCCTGAAAATTAAAAAAAATTAAAATTTCTGGAAAATAAAATGCAGAAAAATGAAAGTTGAAGTGCAGAAAAATGAAAACAACATGATACATTTAGTTTGATGCTATCCTATTCCGACAAAACCGAAGATGTGAGGTTTCCATGCATGCAACCTAACCTATTGGACTTGCAAAACAAGCACAATCCGGATAAGCTAAGTGTTGGCTTCTAGGGTTTTAAATGAGGTTTTCAGATTTAAACATTAGCATGAAGCAACCAAGAAACTTGCATAAACTCCATTTACAAGCCTAAAATCTGAAAAAGAAAAAGAAATAAACATTTAATCTTGCATGCAGAAAATGACTCCTTTCTTGCCCATAAGATGCAACTTTATGAAATTTTTTGTATTAAAAATATGTGCTTGTACATGACAGAAATCTGGTTTTCTCAAAGAACCAGTCCAATGTGGAAGGAAAAATATCCGCAAACAGGTCCGAAGGGCCCCTTGCCCTCAGCTCTGCAATCTTCTCTGAAAAGTTTCCAACCCCCCTTCATTTCCTTCGCACGCATTCCATTTACATATTTTTCTCTTCCTTTTCGTTTCCCTGCTTTTTCAACGTTTCATTTCATCCCTCCTGCTTCGAGGCGTTTTCTTTTTAGCCGGTTGGTTTCCATTTTATTTTCGATCTTCTCTCCATTTTACATTCTCTTCATAATACTGAAAACTTTCATATTTCCTTCATTTTAAAGTACTTGGAATGTATGCATAGCTTTTATCACAATTATCAAATAATATTTGTGTCCTTTTGCTAAATTAATTTAGGTTTAACTTTTAATCCAACCCACTTAGCTTTAATCAAAATATCCCCCTTATTATGCTTTGAACGAGGGTTTATGTTCCTTCACTTCTCTTTGCCATATGCCCAAAATAGGCTTGGCCATGCGTCGTATAGCATGTGGCACATAACGCTCTCCGTTAAAACGACTTTCCTTTGCTCATTTAGTGTTGGCCACTGTAACACTTGGTCCTGCCATAAATGTCCCATTCATTAAAAAAAATGATTATTGGGCTTTATAATGTAACTGTTGGAGTTTATAATATAGCCTTCACATTTGCATCACTCCCTTTTTTCTTTTTTTTGGGGGCCCCCGCCTTTAAAACAAAATGCCCTCGTAGATTGCCACGATACCTCGGTAGGTTTGATAGTTCATGATGATTGGACACGTTTGATGCCCAGGTATGATGTTGCATTTCGAATCTCAGCGAGACTCGCTCAGTCTACCGTCGTGACGTTGGTTACCGAATTCCTTCACTTTTTGGTTGTCGTTGTCAGGACTCTATCCACTTGCATTCTGTGATTGTTTTCCCCACTGACGGCTACGTAGACCACATGACAAGGTCTAGGAAATTACAACTTGTATAAACAATTACTAAGACTTGAGCATGGCCCTGCGTTACAATCCCAACAATGGTGCTCTCGATGAATGTTGCATCAAATGGTCATCGACCAATATCCGCGACAACAATAAACTCTGCCTGGTCCAAACTGTATTAACCCTGCGCTCGACATAACTCTCTGTCGTCTTGCTACGTCAAAGTACCATCCATTCTACCTGTGCATCCATCGGTAATCCCTACGAATCTCTTCTCGCTGTCAAACTTTAGGACTGTCACAGTTGAAGTGCTCCCAAACTCTCCTAATATCCTCACTGCTTTCGGGCAATTTTTTAGTGCTGTCGTCGAGGATAAATAACCCCTTTATCTTGTTGCGGGCGTCCATGATACTAACTTGCAGTGGAAGGTTTAGCCTCCATACCAGGATGATTGAACTCTATAATCTGGAGCAGACTTCCTCGCTGGTCATCATGTCCTGGCGGTGTTATCTTACATGAAAACCGGTCCACTGCTTTCCTCTTCACTGAATAGAAGCATGGGTCAAATAAGAGTTGCCCATATGAAGATACTGTCATGGTGTTCATTGTTGTCGGGTCCTCTTTTTTTCATCTATGCCGCAACTACCTAGCACTTTGTTTGCGTATTCTTCCTTCAATCGCGTGCCCGAAAGACATGTTTCGTTTGGCCCATCCATTTTGGAACCTACACATTCAAAACAACCTTTCATTAACTACAACAAATGATAATAAAACATATAACAACCTAAAACCAACACCCATGTATATGATATAACACGCATAACATAAGACACTTAACATTAAACCCATCTAACATAGACTAACAAGTCACCATACTAACACCCATTATCACATTAACATAAAAAAAAGAACATAACATAATAAAAATAACAAACAACATTAATAACAAAATAACAAACACTAAATACCACTTTAAACACCATATATATATATATATATAACAAAAATTAATATACAAAATTATAGCAACAATAACATAAAAATAAAATACACTAACAACAATACTTTCGAAAAACTTACCAACATGACCACGACAAAAATCGTCAACCACAAGATGACAGAAAAAGAAACGTCGACAAGAAAATATTGTCGACAAGAAAAAGTTGGACAAGAAAATGACGTCGACAAGAAAAGTCGTCGACAAGAAAATATCATCGACAAGAAAAAGTCATCGACAATAAAATATCGTCGACAAGAAAAAGTCGTCGACAATAAAATATCATCGACAAGAAAAAGTCATCGACAATAAAATATCGTCGACAAGAAAAAGTCATCGACAATAAAATATTATTGACAAAAACTAATGATAAATGCAAATTCAAAACAAACCGAGCATTAGACACTCGAAACCAACATGCAAACACCCAAATACCAAAAACAAAAAGGTGGGTCCCCAATTTTGGGGTACGTTGTGGAGCAGCCACAACAAATGGTGACTCTGCTGGGAAATGCTCCTGAGCATTTCGGTGAGAACCCAACCTGAAAACCTACAAAACTCAAACACAAGCGTCAACAAATATCCAAAGAATGAAACTAGACGAGAAATACATGAAGCATTAGAATTATTCAGCGTCAGCTCAATGTGTGCGGTGTGATTCATTCCTTATCATTTGAAATTGATCAACATTCCATCATCTGTTTCACTTATGATTCGTGCATATGAGAAGTTATAGATGATTCCTGTAGGATTTAATGCATGGTGAAGATGCTAGAGATATAACAACCTATTTTGCAAAGGCTCAAACTTTCTAGTACCCTGAACAAACATATTAAAACTGTCACACCCTCTTAGGACCAAATATGTGTATATTGAATTAATTTACTAGATCCCAAAGTTGGTTATGTGTCACTACCATATTGAACCCATGTGCAAGTGTAAGTGAAATCAGAGCTTTGGGGAATAGGATTCCCAACCTAAGCGAGATGGGAATTTAACCCTATCCTTACTACTCTGATCTGGAGTTCATTACCTCATCTTGAACAAAATGATTTAACTTGTTATGGATGAAATTGTCAGGCTAGCCTGTCCGTTTGAGCAGTCAGTGGTCTTGCTTTTAAACAAGACATGTTGCCACGCATGAGCATACTCCACTGCCAGTCAGGCGTCTATAGCCCCGATGGAGATTAACCCCATAATCCATGATTTGGCTTTACTTTTGATTTCTTGGACCTTGGGGATGACTACCCATCCTTGCAAGGGACATGTAGTACGATCCTTCCAATCCAATATTAATGATGAAATGAAAATAAAATGAAAAATATTTGCTTTGGAATTTCAAGTTCTTGAGTGTAGATCGTGCTTTTAATTTCTTAAAGCGTGATGGAGGAAAAATAGAAGCTTTGGGGAATCGGATTCTCAACCTAAGCGAGATGAGAATTAGACCCTATCCTTACTACTCCATGAAGGTCAAATCAGAGCTTTGGGGAGTTGGATCCTCAACCTAAGTTCGATGGGGATTTAACCCTATCCTTACTACTCTGATTTTAGGCTTTAAGCACTATGGGAGTGGTAAAAAAACATTGTTCTAAGGATTATGTTGCATGATAGGACAGACACGAAATACTCCTTTTGCCTCACCTTTTCTTCCAAGTATGGTTTTGACCATTTTTCTCAAGATCCTCTTTAATATGTGTAGAACGTGCTTGGTTCAAGATAGTTCGGGCATCAGTTCCCAACCTTAGGATCCTTTTAATATATGTTATGTAATAACCCTAAGAGGATTCGACACCTTTTCAATGATTGTATTTGAAATGTAGATGCAATTGAGATGAAATGTATATGCAATGTGGAATGTAACATGAGATATGGATGAATGCATTGCTCTTTTTGAAATGCGGATGGAGTATACCACCTACTTTGCCATAATTTGTAAAATTGACAACTTCATGCATCACAAGTTCCAAATGATATTCTTTAATGTTTTTGCGATACTCGTGGAGCTTTCTGCAATACAATTCCGATGTTTCATATTCTCTTAGTCTTAGTCAACATTCATAAGGACATAAGTTGACATCTCGCTTTTTTTTCTTTTTTTCAAGACAAACCAAAAGTGTCCAAAGGACCAACACACAAAACTTAAAACCAAAATGAGATCCAACCCAAAACCAAAACACGAAAACCAAAAGTATATACAAATGTACAATATAATACAAGATGGTGCAAATTTTGGATTATCATTTTCCCGGATCCCAAACCTGATTTGAGCATTCCAACAGACATATAATGTGATACACATGCCAAATGTGGAAGGAATCAAACAAAAACAAGACTAGACCAAACAATGCAACCAACTTCAACTTTCCTCTCTCACCCCACCAATTAGATTTAGTTCCATTAGTATTCTCATAGGTGAGATTCAAATTACCAAATTGATTAGACAATGGTTGATTTTCAATTCTTTCTTGTCTATTCTTTAAGGTGTAAATTTCATAATTCCATTCATGATTTAGAACTAGGCTTTCTTTATTCAAAATGAAATTTTGTAAGCAAGAGCCTATTTCTAAAAATTTCAAAGCTAATTCATTTTCCATGTTCTTAGGCCAATCAAAATTGTGCAACAATTTACAAGCATCTAGGATATTTACTAAATGGGGATCATTAGGAGTTTTTATCCTAGGTTCAAGAATTAATTGTTGATGAATTTGATTTAGCAATTTAAGTGCATCAAGCTCCTTTTCATTCATTAAAGTAATGTTATCAAAGGTGTGGTTAGAAATTAATTCTTGTTCTTCATTCACCTTCAATGGCATTTCATCATAAATATCATTTGAATTATACAAATCTTCACCTAAATCTTGGATGTTTGGACACAAAGGTTTAGATTTTACCTTTTTCACATTTTCATTTACCAAAACTTGGTGAGGATTTGCAATTCCCTCTTTTACCTCATGGTCTTCATATTCTTCATTGATTACTTGTTCATCAAACATACCAAAATTGGGCACCCAATTGAAAACATGCCCATCCTTTTCAACCCTCAAATATTTTTGGTCAAAGTGTATGTCAAGTAACTCATCTTCATGATCAATCACTTGTGTTGCTTCTAATAGATCAACCACTTTGTCATTTAATTCCAACTATTTGTTCACTATCCATGGTATCTCTTCATTTGAATCCTCAAAATAATCATGCAAACTTGTATCCGAATCTTCAATGAATTTATATTCAACATGATCAAATTTTGTAACCTTCTCAAATCTTGTGAATGTGAGATCTTCATATGAAGTAGAAGTTTCAATGTCCTGCATATAAATTGGAATAGAGGCTTCATCAATAGGGGTGTGAGGAAATAACACATCTTCATATCTTCCCCAACCATTGTAAAAATTATCTTCCAAATTTGTGGGATGAAACTCCATGGTATTTGTGACATGATATTTTGATTCATTTGTCAATTCTTTTTCTTCTTTGTCCTTGGTAATAGGATCATTATAATCTTCCAAAATTTGATGAGATTTGAAACCCTCTTCCAAAACATCCTCAAATTGTACAGGAGTTGTAATATCTTCCTTTGAGTAGGCGATTATGTTGTCCTGTATATCAATTGGCACACAAGTTTCATTAGCAGTTTTGGAGTGAGTGTAGTCTTCCCACTTCTTCCAAGCATCATAATAATCATCTTCCAAAGTCAAGTGGTGACGTTCAACTACTTATTCAACATCTTCCAATTCATCAATGTGTTTCTCATCAAATTCACCTTCACCTTCTTTAGATGGTTCAATAACTTTCAAAAGTGGGTTATTTCTTGAATTCAAATTTGTAAGGCTATCATCATCCAAATTAGTAACCCATGATTCGATTTTATCACAATTTGGAGGGTGAAGAATTTTTTGATCATTAGTTCCAAGATTCTCATCGAGAATGTCTTCCAAGAACAAGTGGTGAAATTCTATCATATCTTCAAATTCATTTATTGGTTTTCTTCCAATTTCACTTTCAACCACTTCATCCAATTCTATGGTAGGTTCCATCCTATCACATATTTCAAACATTGTTGAATTTAGAACCCCTTCATCTAAATAATCATGTATCTCTATGAATGAGATCATATCTGCATAATCCTCACTGGTGGATGTCGACTTAGCAATTTGCACCTCCTCTTGGACTACATCTAAGGTGGTTGTAACATTTGGACCTTCAAATTCATCCCCTTGATCATTTACCTTAGGTATCATTGGAATGGAGGGTGCTATATTTGATGGTTGGTGCAGGTTGGCATCACTAACTCCAAAAGAACAATCTCTCATGTGAACATGTTGTGCCTTTTCTTCTTCCAAAACTTGTTGTTCTACCTTTTCCAAGATCTCATAGATTGTCTCTAGAGACAGGTCATCCAAGTTTTTCTTTAAATATGTAACAAGTCTAGGGTGTATGGCTTCCATGTATACTTGAATAGCTTCCTCTTCTGATGTGTTAAAATTTTCCCACATTTGGGAGTGCAACTCATGAAATATTCCATTGAATTGACTCAAGGACTCATTAGGCTCATTACGTATGGAGGTAAACTGATTTTTCAACATCTCTAAGTCAACCTGATTACCAAAATGGTAAATATAGGTTGCTTCTAGTTGTATCCAAGAAGTCCTAACCTCCATGGGTAGTTGGCCATACCAAAAGAATGGTCTATCATCCAAAATGTATGCAAATAACTTACAAGCCACCTCCTCATAGAAAATTTGGAATTGACATAATGTATTCTTGTAGACATACAATTTTTGCAAATATCCTAGTGGCACCTCTTGATTAAAATGTCGTAGAAACTCCAATAACATTTTAGGAATTTGATAGGGTATCCCATGTATAGACAAACCCTTATAATGATCCTCCATCGTAGATACCATTCTTTCTCTTAGAGATGCTACTTCAGCTCTTATATCGTATGTCGTCATTAGCAAAACTCAAAATATAACTTCAAAACCAATTTGTTAGTCATGAATAAAAGAAGGAACCATGACAAAGCAATATTCTAAAAATGTAAATTAGTTTTTGATTCACCAGATCGCATATGCGCAAGTGAAGAGCATACTCCTAGTGTTGTAGGCTTTCCGATTCACAAGATCGCATTACACGCAAGTGAAGAGCATAATACCGACAACAAATACATTTTAGAAGAAATAATTCCTTACAAATAAGCATGAAATTACTAGCAAATATTAAACATGTAACGTATGTAAAGTGGATCTTCATCAAACAAGGCATCGTTATTCAATGGAAACAATAATGCTTTCTGTAAGAATGAAGACTTACTTGATATCACAAGGATATGAGACATGGCAAGCAGTTGAGGATGGGTTCACACCTGCAGTTAATCCTGCCATAGATAAATATGGTAAGCTCTTACATGTGAATAATACCAAGGCTATGCATGCAATCCTAAGTGGATTACATGAAGCATAATTTGTGAAATTTATGCATTGCAAATCATAAAAAGAGATTTGGGAAAAATTGAAACAAGCCTATGAGGGAAATAAAGAGGTCAAAATGGTAAAACTACAAAATCACAAGAAAATGTTTGAATATTTGAAGATGGAATATGAGGAAGAAATTGCTAAATACTTAATGCATGTGGATGATATTGTTAATACCATGCGCAGACTTGGATTTGAAGTTGAAGAATATGATGTTGCTAAGAAATTTTTAAGGTCACTTCCTACGAGGTATGATGGAAACATTTCAACTATAGAAGAGATGAAAGATATTGATTAGTTGACTATGGATGACTTACATGGAATTCTCATAGCCTATGAGATGAGAATGGTAAAGGATCCCAACACTAAGAAAGAGGTAACCTTAAAAGCATCAAAAAAGACAAAGGATAAGAAACCAAAATCAAGTGGTGAATCAACCAGTTATGAAGAAGCTAATTATGGTAGAAAAAACAAGGACTCAAGAAAGCAAAAAGGTATGAAAAAATTAAAATGTTTCTATTGTGGAAATTTTGGTTACTATGCATCTAATTGTCCAGAATCTGGAAGCAGTAGCAGTGAAGAGAAATAGGATCATAAAAAAAGAAAGCAGGAAAATACAGGTATAAAAAGAAAATAGGTATGAACAAAACAAACATGAAAATAAGTTCTTTCAAAGGCATAAGAAGAGTTTCTATGTTGATAAAGGAAGCAAGATTTCAAGTGACAATGATGAAATACCTTCAGATAGTTAAGAAGAAGAGATATTATTTTTGACAATAGAAGAGGAAGGATGTGATGCTATTGAATATAAATATGAAAAGTATGAAGATGCTCTTGAAGACCAAGAACTAGAAAAGGATTCCAAAAATGAAGAGGAATGCGTAGTAGATCTAGAAGCAGAACTTATTGCTACTCTCAAAGAATTGAAAAAAGTTAGAAAGTAGAATTCAAAATTCAAGGCTCAAGTTCAAGAATGTGAGGAAGAAAAAGGAAAGTTAATACAAGATCTGACAAACTCAATAGCTAAGACAAAGAAATTTAAAGAAAAGTTTGAGGTAAAAGTATTAGAATTTGAAAGATTAGAACATGAGGTAGGTTCACTAAGGATGGAAGTAAAAGAGTCTAAATACAAGCTACACAGTTATGGGAAAAGTTCAAAGACCTTGGATAAGATTATCAATGCACAAAGACCCTAATCCATCAAAACGGGACTTGATTTTGGATAAGGACAAGGGAAACAAGAAGTGTCAATATCAAGCTAAAAAGAGAGTGAGGGAGAAAGTGAGACTTATGTGAATGGAAGATTCACCAAGGAAGGAAACAATGCACAAACAAGGAACATGGATCATCACAGAAAAGAATGAACTAAGAGACAAGTGGGCTCAAGACAAGAATTATTCAAATGATGTTGTTTTTCATGTAATCGATTTTGTCATAAGGCTATGCATTGCAGGACTCATGGAAAGGAGTATGATGTTACCAAGAGGAAATTCAAATAGGGATATTTATTTCAAGGGTATCGCTACTCTTGTAATCAAATTGGGCATAAAGCAATTCAATGCAGGATTCATAACAAAAATGAGTATGGCTTCACCAAGAGAAATTTCAAGATATTTTCACCTTCTTTGAACTACAATATTAAGTGTTACAAGTGTAATAATGTTGGACATATGACCAAGTGGTGTAGAATAGAGTTTCTAGAGAAAAGTAGAAACATGGACACTCAAAAGGATCAAAAGGGCATGTTGAGAAAGAAGGTTGACAAAGGAAAGGAACATTGTATGCTGGGAGTAGTTTTACTCCCACCCCAAAATTAATCACCTCAAGGAGAGGAGGTGGGGAGGGGGTTGATCTAAGAGTCTTATATTTAGCCCCAAAGGAGTCCCTTTGCAATTGATGTCAAAGGGGGAGAGCATTCAGTCAGGGGGAGCAATTTCAGAGGGGGAGCAGATTTGGAATCAAATGATTTGAAAAAGGAATTTTTAGAAAAGGATTGCCATCAATGACAGAGGGAGAGATTTTTGGAAATTTTGAGTAATTATGTTGTCATTGATGTCAAGAGTTAGTTCAACTCAGTGCAAGGGAATTGATAAAAATAGGGTTAAAATATTTATATTTTAAGATCAAGAGAATTGGTACAAAGCTCCACATGGTTGGCCAAAAGATTGTCTAAATATCCCAAAGGAAGAAAATACCTAGTCCCAAAGGAAATAATATTATAATATTTATTATCATAATATTAAAGTTGCAAATATAAATCCTAAGGTCAATTATAAAATAATTATAATATTTTATAACCCTAAGTGGGTTTGGCGCCAAAAATAATTTTAAATTATTGAACTCTACCGACGTCCTAGCATGGAGATAAATTGGTATTTATATGATAAAGTTTGGAGGCCAAAATTTAATATTCGATGCAAGTGCCGAGTGATTAATGTTAATGGTTGATGTGAATTTCGTGAGCAAGGTGGACGAAGGTTTTTATTTTTAAAAACAAAAGAAAGAGCATGGATGAATAAAGTGATAAGATCATATACCTATATCACCAACCAAGCGATTGGCCTAGCGACAGGCTTGGAAGGGTTAAGGCGCTGGCGAACGACAAATCCTATGTTTGAATATCGACGATAGTATTTTGTTCATTTTTCTAGCAAGAAGGGTAAGCAGTGGTTAAAGAGTGCATTGTGGTATTTGGTCCTTGTGTGGGCGGTTGGCCTAGTGGAGGCCCAAGTAGCACTAGTGCGCTGACAGACAGTAAGCACTATGTTCAAATATTTGCGGTGGTGTTTTTGGTAAGTGCTATTAAATTTTTCAATTGCTAAGGTTGAGGGTTAGGCGCATGTGGTTAATTAATTATTGTGAGCGCTATTGACTTTGGGATATATAAGGGAAATATTTTTATTATTCTTAGCATTTATTTTTGAATAAAATTATAATGAAATATTTTGAAAGTGATTTTATGGAGTAATAAGGGTTTTTGATAAATCTGTTATGAATGTGTTTAGAAGTTAAGAGGGAGTTAAAAGGTGTATGAGGTATTTTAATTGTTTGTATTTTTGATTCATTGTGAAGGGTTTGATTTTATGAGTTAATGCTATAGTTGAGAAACCAAATGGTTGGTTTGGAATTGTGCACACTTTTTGAAGGGTTTGATTTTATGATTTGATGCTATAGTTTGAGAAACCAAGAGTGTTGGTTTGGAATTTAATTGGGCACACATGTTGAAGGATTGCTAACTCATAAAGAGGTGTTGTGCTAACGTTTTATAGGTGCAAAAGATATCGTGTGTGAGATAGATTTTTGAAGACATCTCCATAAGAGCAAGCAAAAAGGTATGGGCATATCACTTCTTATTTAAGGTGTTATGTTGAATGAATATTTTTGAACACAAGGTGGAGTGAAAAGGATTGTTTGATAAGCATTGTTGGAAATGTTTGAGCGAGGATTGTGTGCTTCATTGTTAAATATTTTGAGAGTGTTTGAGATAGATATTATGAACTATTTGAGTTAGGGTTTGAGACCTACATTGTACTCTTTGTTGTAAGAAGTGTGAAAACACTTGTTTAGGGTTTGTGAGAAAATTGTGCTTTATTGGTTGAATGTATGAGTGAATTTTTTGAGCATTTGTTTTGAGTGATATTGAAAGTAAATGTGCAAATATTAGAAATAAGATTTGTGAAAGCAAGAGTGTATATCAAGAATATAGGTTTCATGTGGTAGACTAGATCTATCTTTAAAAAGGGCAATAAAAGTGAAACATGTGAAAGCAATAAACTTAATGATTGAGTAGAACATATTGAGCTATTTGCAAGTGCATATTATTCTCTATATGTTCCAAAGGTTAAACGAATTCTAGATAGAATATGTCTAAACTGCTTCAAGTTAAAGGAATTACTGTGAATGATAGCATTATGTGCAAGATTTACGATTGATTGAGCATATATTATGAGCTATTTTGAGCATGTGTTAGAGCAGGTTTGAGCATGTGCTAGAGTAGATTTGAGCAAGTATTTTGAGAAGAATTGAAGGTAGATTTGAGAAAGTATTTGAGAAGACTTGAAGGTAGATTTGAGCAAGTATTTGAGAAGACTTGAAGACATATTTGAGCAGATATAGAAAGCAGGTTTGATTGATGATTTGTTCATGCTTTGTGTTAAGGCTTGGGGAAGATCTAAGCACAGTTGATTGGTGATTTGTCCAAGCTTTGTGTTAAGGCTTGGGGTAGATCTAAGCAGAGTTGATTAGTGATTTGTTAAAAAATTGTGTTAAGGCTTGGGAGCAGATCTAAGTAGAGTTGATTGGTGATTTGATAAAGCTTTGTGTTAAGGCTTGGAAACATATTTGAGATAGTGTTTGGTACAAATTTATGAGTAGAGTTAGAGCAGATTTGTACTTGAATTGGGATAGAGTTTGGTGTAAATTTGAGATAGAGTTGAGAACACGCTTTGGAGGTGACAGAGTAAATAGGACAATAGTATCTAATGGATAGAGATCCATTAGCCAGTGTAGTGGGAACAGAGGTCTCCTATGGAGAGAGATCCACAAGGCAGAGCAGTGGGGGCAAAAGCATTCTAGAAGATCACTAGCCAAAGTGAGGGGAAAGAGTTCTACTATGGAGAGGGATCCATGAAACAGAGTAGAGGTAAAAGAGTTCTCTTATGGAGAGAGATCCACGAACCACAACAAGGGGAAAGAGTTATCTTGTGGAGAGATATCCATAAAATAGAGCAAGGGGAAAGAGTTCTCCTATGGAGTGTGATCCATGAACCAGCTAGGAAGATAGAGTTCTTCTATAGAGAGATATCCATGAACCAGTCGAGGGGATAGAGTTCTCCTGGATCAAGTTCCACAAACTAGAGAAAATGAGAAAGAGTTCTCCTATGGAGAGAGATACACAAATAAGAGCATAGGGGATTGGTATCTTCTTTGGATAGAGGTCCATAAACATTGTAATAGAGAATTGATTCCCAAAATATTTATTGAGAAAATTTAGAAGAAATATTTTCTTCATGGAGTAGCCCACATTGGGTGAACCATGTTAAATTAGTGTCTCTCTTGTGTGTGATGATTTGTGCATTGCTTTGATTATTGCTATTGATATTGCCATTGATAATATTATTTTGGAAAGAAAAGTAAAAGTTGATCTTATACTCTTTACCCCCCTCTCAGTATAATCCTGTGTTCTTCAATAGATCTATATTATGTGCAAACTATATGAAAAATATTTGTAAATGCCTAGGATGCAGAATGAGTTGATTTTTTAACAGAAAATATATATCTTCTTTTTTAATCTCTTTAAAAAGCAAACCCCTTTTTTGAACAAAAGGGGTTTGATTCATAATTACCAAGAAGCCTACGTGTTTTCTTCCCAACCCTTATGGACATGATGCAGAGTCTCCTAAATGTAGTGAGGCATATCTAGGATACAATGGGGCATCCCTCGAATGTGGTAGGGCATTCGTTCAACCATAGTTCAAATCTTGTTGCTCCTATAAACCCTAGTTTCATGATTTTTCTATGATTGAATCTCTGAAAACCTGCAATAGAAACAAAAAACATAGATCAAATTGGCAAGGTATTTAAAATAAGAAACCCTTTTGGGGTCCCACCATGATCGTCATTTTGTAAAGCAAAAATCAACAACACCAAGATAACAATACAAAAAACAACACAACATATATTACACAATAAAGAGATAAAGTTGTATTAATATGTTGGGAGCCTTGATATCCAATGTTGTAATATAATGTGTATATATACAATGGTTACAATCAAAGGGCTTTTAAAACACTCATTCACAATAAATATTAGGTATATTTTGTGTCATATTTTACTCCAAACAAGTTGTAGGTGGGCTTGAGTATCCCTATGAGACCACCTGAGCTACAAAAATCATAAAGAATGTAGTTCCTATACCTAAAAAATATATCAAAAACACCAAATAGGTTAGTAGCATATGCAAGGGCTCCACTATGTGAGGTCGTCTATAAAAGACAAGTCTATAAATCCTAGTGTTGTAAATTATGAAATGCAAGCTAAGTACAAAAAACGTAATATGTAAAACAATAAAACATTTTAACTTATCAAAGATACCTAATTTGTCTGATCCACAGTTCTGCTTTTGAAATTTGATGATGTACAAACACCCAAAATCATTCTAGGGTTTGTCAATGGTAAACTGAAAGGCTGAGAAACACCCTGGAGCATTTTGGAAGGACTACAAACACCATGCAATATTCCTAGAATGCTTAGCAGTATTCAGGGAACCCTTGATAGTGTTTAGGGATTTTAGAGGAGAGTACTATAGAACCAGATCTGGTTCACAGGGGATGTCGATGATAAAAAGCGGGGATATGAAGGCAGTGAGGTAAGGGAATGATAGAGAGATTCTAGGGTTTAAGAGGAGGATGAATGCAAGGTCTCTCAACCTTAATTGTTTGACCAACATATTAAACCCTTCAACAAATCAAATAATCGCTTAACCTCATTCACAAAAGTGAATTCTCTTTTGTAACTTGCCTTCAACATGTTAGAGTTTTGACGATACCAACCAACAATCGAGATTAAATCATGATGAATGGATAAGATTATGTCTTTGATATGTGACAGATTAATTCAAATGGATGGTTGATATTAAGTCATGATGAATGGCTGTGATTTATTCATATATAAATAAATATATATTTACATAAATATATAAATATAATATATAAAATATTTATATTTAAATATAAATATAAATAAATATACATATATAAATAAATAATGAACGAATGTGATTGGATGATGTGTGGAGGACAAGTGACTAGGATTTGATGTCTACAAAAGCTATAGGTAGATAACTGGTCATAACCTTAATCAATATCTCTTGACCAGTGTAGATAAATTTACAACCAAGTAAATCTTAAGGGTAAATCAAGCTTGCAGAAGTAGTCAAACTTCTTGCATATTCCTTTATGTAGGATTCCTCTTGCTTCAAAAGTGTTAAAATTCTTGCTTCTTACTTTGTTTAAGGACTAATCTTGCTTTCAAATTCATGTAAATTTCTATTTTACAATCTCATTTCTTAGAAATAGTCTTTACTTCAAAATAATTTCTTTCTTATATCACATTTCCTTTTTCTAGATATATTTGAGTTCAAGCATTATTGCCTTTTATAAATTAGATTTTCATTTCATAACATAGAATTTACTCTCTCACTTTCTAGATAGAAAAATTGTAGTTCTTTGTATAAAATTTACTATTTCACAAATTAGTATAGAAAAAAATCTGCATTTTGCTTTAATAAAATATTTTTTGTATATGTATTTAAAATTAAACAAGCAAAATCTCACACATGTGCACATACTAGTCACATTAACGATTTTGAATTTCATCACCAACTATCAATCAAGATCGATGATGTTGGGATTCATTTGCAACCGTCGACTCACCCCATAGAATTTACTCTCTCACTTTCTAGATAGAAAAATTGTCATTCTTTGTATAAAATTTACTATTTCACAAATTAGTATAGAAAAAACCATCTACATTTTGCTTTAATAAAATAGTTTTTGTATATGTATTTAAAATTAAACAAGAAAAATATGACACATGTGCACATACTAGTCACATTAACAATTTTGAATTTCATCACCAACTATCAATCAAGATCGATGATATTGGGATTCATTTGCAACCGTCGACTCACCCCCTAGACACCATAGTAGCCATTTGTGTAGTTTTCTGGACTTCATCACTAGGAAATTCGCTACCCTTGGGAGTATCTTGAGGTAGTTTAGGATAGAAGACCCTATTCATGGGGCTATATAATTCATGAATGTGTAGTTGTTGTTATTGACCAAGACCGCCTAAGGATGATGCAAAAGTTGACTAGGATGTCGTATGTTTTAGACAACTCTACCTCTTGTATAAGAGGTTTCTTTTTCTCCTTTTGGATACCCCAAGCCATTCCCACCTTAGGAATCATTTTCCTATTTATGCATTTGTCTCTATTTACATACCTTTAGGTATATTGGGAAGAGTGCATCGACATAACCTAGTAGATTTCATCCATATACTCCTTTTGTTTATTTTTTAGAGGTTTTCAATATTGAATACACACTAAAAACATCTAAAAATCACACAAAAATCATAAAAAGAGTAAATATCTAAGAAATTTCAAACACAATATAACACAATCAAGCTCAAAATGCATTCATTAAATTTTTTTTGTTGTGTAGACATGTAAAACACATCATTTTGAGGAGACTACCTATATGGACACCTTTTCAGGCCATATGACCCACCTTGGGCAGCTTTAGGGCTTAACAGTGTTTTTTCACCACTCAAATAGGGGTAAATTTCCTTTTACAGCCTAGGCCACCCTACCAAGGGACGGCCTCCAAAGGCCACCCTACCCTAAGGTGGCCAGCAGTCACTATCGCCCTACCATGGGATGACTGCACCTGTAACAAACTTTGACTCTCGAGCCAAGGGAAAACCATTACATGAGATAGCCAAGCATGCATTACTAGTTACAGGAAGGTTCTAGAATGGGTGCTTGGTCTTCCTAGACCCTAGCAGTTTATTGGATTCCCTTATAAGTCAAGATTCCCATTTGGGAAATCTATAAGAAGACACCTTGCCTTCATGAAAAATATAGCAATTGGATGATAATGAAGTGTTGTCAAATTGAATACCAAAGAGATTCTACTCTCATAAGCAACGAAGTGTTGCTAGATTTTAGTCATGGAGCTTTCAAGTGCAACAATGGAGTGTCTCAAAGCTTGAATACCAAATTCAACACTCTTTCATCATCAACATCCTTATTTCATGCTAATTTCCACAATTAAATCATGCTTCAAGAGTGCAACCCTTCAACATTAATTATGTAGATCAATCCCAGTGTCTCCCACATCGATCATAAAGAAAATCTTCCATAGTTCAGCAACTATCTCACCCTGAGACAGTTCGCAGGCATCATGTATCAACCTAGGGATGGTCAACAGGCCATATCATCCTGCCTCAAGATGGCCTCTCGGTGATATCTATTTTAATATTTTTCTTGATTGTAGTAGGTTTAGCAACATTTAATTTGCTTTCTAACATAGTTTAATTTAGTTTATTATGCATTTGTTTATCGAATTTCAACATTTCTTTTTAGTTTCTTTATCATGAAGAAGGCCTCATCATGAAAGGCTCTACAAATGTTACCAATATCTTTTGAGTGTTCTTGTGTGTAGATTTTAGGTCTTGGTAGGAGCTATCAACATAAATATTCATCACATTTACATCATACCTTGCAGAGGTCACAAGAAAATCCTCCCCAAATCAGTTTTGAGGGTGCAAATATTCTACGTGTTACACCTACCATATTTTTTTATTGTAAAATTGTATCAAATTGGTATCAAATCCCTCAAAGGGATATTATTCTATCCTCATTTTCAAGGACATGATTCAATAATAATGATAAGGGCACCATTTATTTATTTATTGTCTTTATCTTGATGGTTACATTATTTTTTTATTCAATTTGATTTCATATAATTTTACTAGGTATGCAATTTTTGCATACTATAGTGGCGATAACGATGGTGGACTCTTTCCACATCTCACAATATCATTGCTAATTACCTATTTTCTTGATTTTATTGAATTGCAGTTACCATAATCCTTAGCTGAGATGGTTAGTAGGTGCAACCGTCTCATCCTGAGATGACCCACAATCGCAACCGTCCTACCTAGAGATGACCCTAAAGTAGAATTTAGAAAGGTTAGAAACAACACCTTCATCGGACATAGGCTTCACCTGTAAGTTTCTTTGTCCCTATTTTCCCTACTATTTAGTAAATAAATGTAAAAATTTCACACTTCAGTAGAGAAAATACATAAATATTTCAATTTTTAATAGCCTATTCATGACTGTCCTTGGGTCATACAACCCCTGTTTCTGGCTGTCCTAATCCTAGACAACCCCTTTTTTGACTGCCCCTATGTCAGATAAACTCTACTACAGATAGTATTGCACATAGATAACCTATATCTATTTATTGTGTGGATTGTGTGCTTGTTACCTATGCAAATGTTGATATCATATTAGGGTTCTGTATTTTTAGATTTCTAAAATTGAAACATTTTTTTTACTTAGGAATCTAAAAAATTAAACATCATTTTATGCATTAGCAAAAATATATTGAATGCTCTATGCTTGCATTTATTTTTGCATATAATAAAATGAACCCACACATGTGCACTATCCTCAACATTGGTGAGGTGGATTTCATCACCAACCGCCGATCAAGACTAGCGATGGTGGATTTCATCTCCACCTCATTAGCTTGTTTGTGGTTATTTTTTACCCTATTTTGGTTGAGGCCAATCCAAGAACTATCATTGTGAGGACTGGTAGGACTTGGGCTCCCTCATCGGGTTTGGACTTCATCACTAAAATTTGGTGGGTTTCATGGCTTGGACTTCATCATTAAGTCTGTGTGTGAGAGCATATAGACAAAAACCCTAAACTAAGACAAAATAATCAACAAAAGCAAAACAATCAAGCCAAAGAGCAATATAAACAACAAATCAAACATACCAAATAGTTTAGGACTCAATAAAATTTTTAAATGAGATAATAATTTTGTATACTTTATTTATTTCCTTTATTTTTTGCTTAATCAACACATAATCGTCACCACACGTATCCATGCTTAGTCATAAGCTGATGCTACAACAACTTTACAAGGAGGCCCATAATGCCTTCACTACAGTCCAATAGACTTGATCATTCTTGAACGGTGGACTAACAACCATCATGATGATAATTCCACTCATTGGATATCCAACCATCGAGATACCCCTACCAGGAGGACACCTATGGGACCTCCACATGATCGAGAAGATGATATTCTCTGACCATACCCATATCATGCTGTCTCTAGACATGATCTACCCATTGAGGGGCCAATCAAGGGTGTGACATGAATCCATATTTCCAATTGATCTGCACACCCATATGAGCATGGGGTGGGATATATACCTCTACCTAGATTATATGAGCGGGATACTCCACCCGATCATCCCTGGATGAGTAGGAAGTTTAACCACATAGATATATATGGTGATCATGCTACTCATAGAGCAACCTCTTCCATTCATACCCATTTTAAGTATGAGCAAGAAGAATATCTAGTGCACCCTATTCACACATGCACATAGTGTTTCACGTGAACATGTCATATTATCGCACCATATTTGCACAAAGGTGACACTCCTAGGGTTAAACATCAAGTAAACATGACTTCCCTAGATCATGGTAAAAGTATAGCTACTCCTATTGCACTCATAGAAGGGGCTAAATCCCCTCATTTTGATATAAGAACCCATAGACCCCATATAGTTGATCGAATAGATAAGTTACCTAAGCCAAATACTAGTCAACGAGAGAAATTAATCCAAATACAGTTGGATGATTTACAAAAAGATAAAGAGCACCTAGAAAAGAACATATAGAACAACAAATATTGTATCATCAGAGGTTATATGAACATAGATTGCATGAAGAAAGGATTCACAAACAAAAATTGCAGAAGAAGCAATCGCATAGGGTAGCTTACAATGAAATCCCTATGCATAGTACATATAGGCAACAAGCTAACCCAAGGTGAACTATGCAACACCATGAGTTTTATCCTAGGCTGACGGAAAACCATTCTCTTATTGCATTTATTCAAAATTCTCAACCACAACAACATCAATTTCTAGATCATACAAACTATGAGATATATGAAGAGCCAAAACCTGAGTACCAGGATCAAGGGTATCTTGAGTCACTTTGTGAAGATGTGGCTGATGATTACATTTAGCCACCTCGATCGAACATAAGTCTTCCACCTCCACCTTCTAGGAGATCGATTCCAGAGAATGAGATTATCTCATCTCATGCATATAAGGTCCTTACGGGGTGAATTAAATCGTTGGAAAAGCAAGGGATGTGCTATCAAAAACCAACATTACGTAAACTATGCAATCAACCTCTTCACCCATTAGTTCCTTGTCCTCCTTATCCATAATATTTTGAAATACCAAAACTAGATAAATTTAAAGGAGACGGCGATGCATAGGAACATGTAATAATTTTCATGAATATTTGCTCCCAATTGCAAGACAATGATGCCTTGTTGTTGAGAATTTTCTTAATAACACTCTTTGACACAACCTTAGAGTGGTATAATCAATTACCAAGACATAGCATATTTATCTTCTAACATCTAGCTAAAACCTTTTTAGAATGCTTTTCATTCAATATAAAAAAGAAGGCCAACCTAACTGAATTATCAAACCTTCATCAATTCGATGATGAGCTAGTTATAGATTACATAAATGAATGGAGAAAGGTAATGTCTAAATTGCCTTTCACTATATCGATTGCAGAACTCACTTGAATGTTTACCAGAAGTTGCTCGAAACACATATTGTTTCTTCTTTAGTTGCAACAATACCAAACATTTGAGAAGGCTTTGGCGCAAGCCAAATTTATTGAGGACATAAATGTCCAAGAAGGAGATATAAAACTTTGAAAAAAGGAGTGGAAAAAAAACCATCCAAACAACTACACTCAACAAAAACTAGCTTTGGTCAATAAAATTGTTTTGAATATTCCCAAAATAGAGAAAGCACCCCAACAACCTAACTATCAGGCTCAACCCCCTCCAACGTAATATAATAATTAGCACAAATAGAACCAAGTGCAATATCAGTCGTGTTGCACTACTCGTACTTATACACCACTTCCTAAGTCTATGGCATCTCTTTTCAATCAATTATGCGAGGCAAAGGTCATTAACTTGCCTAAGATATTCTTGTTAGATCCTACCCACCCAAAATATAATGGGTATAAAGAGGATTTGTATTGTGTTTATCACCGAAAAAAATCTCAGGATATTCAAGCGCGCTATGCATTTAAGAAGTTAATACAAGATATGCTATACAAGAACCAATTACAAATCGACAACCCTCTTGCCTCTAACAATCAACAAATGAAAATTTTTAAAGATCCCTTGCCTATTCATGAGGTCAAGGATAATAAGACTAGGCAAGTCAATGAAATCCATACGAATCCATTTACTTAGGGATTTGTAGGCATGATAAACATCATGACAAGAAATAGAAGGTATGATCAAGTTATGCCACCTACAATGCCTATCTGAATCCCTTCTATTCCCTAGCTCTTGCTAGCTCAAAATCCTATTCAAGGTCCACCACCTGAACTGGTGATAACAATCAAGAATAGGCTTATGCAAAACTTACAAATGGCATCAGTAAAGCTTTCCATATATGAGCTTAACCAATAATCACTCGAATATAGGGAAGCTCTCATAGAAATCTTAAAATCCATTGAGCTTTAGCCCCAAGATCCTAACACATTTATGAGCTTTGTAGGGCATGCACAAAAATTTAAGGAGACTTTGGTAACCTTTTATGATCACAAAATAAAATAGGTACCTACAAATATAGTGGATCCCCCGTTACACATTATCGATTGTATCAATAGGATCCTATACAAGAGAGTATTGATTGATACCGGTTCATAAATCAATATAATAACAACAACCACTCTAGAGAACTTCAGTATTCCAATGTCACATATTGTAACACTACCTTCACACTACGAGCGTTCAACGATGCTTTATGATCAACAATAGGCACAATAGTCCTACCTATCTAGGTGGGACTACAGATAATTTTTGTATTGTACCATGTACTAGGAGCAATGCAATATAATATATTGCTCGATCGCCCTTGGATCCAGGATATGAAATGCGTTCCTTCAATACTACATCAATATATCATGTACATATACGAAGGATAAGTTCATGTGGTCCCTTCGGATGATAAGCCATTTAAGTATGTAAATCATGTCAGTAATCTAAGGGAGTTTGTTCTACTCTCCATGCATTTGGATATCTAACCAAGATCCTCTATCAAAGCATCTCGAGTACCCACCAAAATCAGTACCTATTTATCCACCTACTTCATTACCACCACCTTTGCCTACACCATTGGCTTATTCAGATATTCCTTCTTCATCATCGGGTCCCCTGATCGAATGGAATTTGAAGGCACCTATGGAGGACATTCCAATAATCATCCCCAATGTTTCCATAACAAAAATTTTGATTGCTATGGAAGAGGAATAATCACTTGCCATAAAGGATGACTTACCTCACCCCACATCCTTCACATAATCATTGATATCATCCTCATTGCAAGTGAAAATTCACTTGGCCAACCTAGGTCTCATAGAATATTTGGTGCAAACTGTTACATTTACATCAGTTATCGAGTTTGCATAGGACATGGGAAGACCTCGTGTCCCCTCCTTGTCAATCAAAATTTTTGTACCCCTAGGTATACCACATAATCAAAAAAACTTCATCTATGGGGGTTTCAACCAATCCACAAATCAGTCTCCTGCGATTAGCCATGATAACAAACCATTCATATGAAACATATATTACATGTCAAATCTAAATTTTTCTCTGAGATATTTCTACCGTTTCCATTGGTATAAAAATGACTTAGGTTGTTATGAGTAGGGTCTCAGAACACCCTATTTACCACAATACCAATTACCCATAGACAAATTTGGTTAAGGTTATTCCATATGTATGCTAGATGAGCTCCTGGATGACTTCTTACAATGCCTAAGCTTAGGTTTTGGGGAAGACATTGATGAAAATGAATATGCAAACCCTAGTCATTCTCATCTACTTGGAGATCATCTCCCAATTAAAATGGTCTCTGTTGAGCCTCCTGATTCTATCAGTGAATAATCCAAAGAGACCAACCAATAAGTGGAGTCCAAACTCTACGATAATACTAAGAATGACCGGATTGAAGAAGATGATGAATACAAGGATGAAATAGATGTAGCATACCTAGATCTTCGCTACATTCATCTCCTTAACAACTATAGAGGATATGTCAATCATGTTAGGTCCCTTATTAACCTAGATGATATCTATCATAGGGTGTTTCCTCCCCCACCTAACTAGAGGTAACTACACCTTCCAGAGGACCTAATCATATTATCTACTCCTAGAGTAGATCCAATAATCCCATTTCCCCTAAGCCACATCTAGCACATGTAGAGCCATCTATAATTGATAGGTTCTCATTGCACGATAATGGAAATTACTAGTCATCTATAAACATGGTTTCCATTGACCTAATTGCACCTCTCTGTAACCCCAGTGACCCTTCAAAGCCTTTATATCTCAATCATGAGGCAATTTATTTTGATCGAGCCACATCACCGCCATCGCTCGAGGAGTTCTTCCTATGTGAAGAGATGCTACAACCATTCCATTTTTCTCCCGAGCCAACTCAAGATGTCTATCATGTTGAGGTTGAATCTGACATGATGGATCCTCCAAATCTAGTGGATGACATTGACTTGATCCCCAGACCTCATCAGCTGGAGGAGGGATCTCATATGTCAATTAAGGAAACTTTTTATGTAGATATTGGCAATGATCCTGATAATCCTAAGAAAGTAAAATTGGGATAGAGTCTATCTCTTGAAGAACGTGTCATCATCGTAGCTCTATTGATAAAAAAACAACATATTTTCTTGGTCGTATAAGGACATGCTAGGTCTTGATCCAAATATAATAACGCATAACCTTACACTAGACCAAATATTAAGCTGATCAAGCAAAAGCTTCAAAAAATGCATCCAACAATCACTTTAATGGTGAAAGATGAATTAGAAAAAAATTTGGATGTGGAATTCATCCAACCGATTGATTATCCTGAATGGTTATCTAACATGGTACCCATAGGAAAACTTGATGGTGGATTCGTATTTGTACAGATTTTAGAGATCTTAATAAAGTGATTCCCAAGGATTCATTCCTCTTGCCTAATATTGACACTCTAGTAGACGCAATTATTGGTCCCAAAATATTGTCTCTTATGGATTATTTATCAAGCTATAATAAAATTTGTTGGCAATTTTGGGTACCTTGGGTACATTGCCTTTGCTCTAAGTGTAGATGTTGTCATTAATGTCAAGAAGGTCTTGAAGCATTTTGGTTTGATGTCAAATAATGTGTTTTGATGAAGGTCTCAGTTTGGACAGTGAGTTTCCAAGTAGATCAGAGTAGCCCAGTTGCAAAAGATCAAGAAAAAGACAAGAAAAAGTATGCAGGCGGTTGGAAAAACTGTCGTGATTTCGTGACATGTTTTAGGAGAGAGAAAGTGCTAGAAAAACTGTCATGATTTCGTGACATGTTTCAGGATATAGAAAGTGATGGAAAAACTATCGTGATTTCGTGACATGTTTGAGGAGAGAGAAAGTTCGAGCAAAACTATCACGATTTCACGACATTCTGGAAGGTAGAGACGAAGCAGGCAAAACTGTCATGATTTCACGACATGTTGGTCGAGAAGGAGGAGAGCAAGATGGAATGTGTCACGATTTCACGACATGTCACATTTTTGTGACTTGAAAAGTGTAGGAAGGCAGAGAAGGAAAAGTGTCACGATTTCGCGACATTTTGCAAAGTAAGTTGTACGGACAAAAAAGTGTCGCGATTTCGCGACATGATGCTGAAGAGAGAGTCCGCACAAATAACTGTCACAATTTCACGACAAGTTTGAAGAGAGAGAAAGTTACATGTAAAATGTCACGATTTCGTGACATGTTGTAGAGGTCAAGTTGAGGACTGTCACGATTTTGCGGCATACTGAAAAGCTCAAAGTGAGAACTGTCACGATTTTGCAACATGCAGCAAAAGGGAAGAGTCTGAAAGGAGAAGCATCATGATTTCACGATAGGTTGCAAGGAAAGCTTTCGAAAGTTGAAAGCGTCTCGATTTCACGATAGGCTACAAAGAAGTTGTACGAATGCAGAAAGTGTCACGATTTCACGACAGGTTGAGATGGTAGCTTGCATTTGGAGAAGGTGTCATGATTTTGCGACAGAAATAGTTAGCAAGTCTTAAACAGAAGAAGCGTTGTGATTTTGCAATGAATTGAAGAAGGAAGAGCTCGAAGGCGAAAGCATTGTGATTTCATGACATGTTCCAGTTTCGTGAGCATATGACAGAAAAGAGCTTAAGGCAGCGAAAGCGTCACAATTTCGTGATAGAGTTGCAGATGACGTCAGTAGAAGCAGATGTGTCATGATTTCATGACAAAAGCTAAGAGGAAGGCCATGAAGACTAAAGTGTCATGATTTCATGACAGAAGTGAGATGACGTTAGCAAGAGGCAAAGGTGTCACGATTTCACGACAGAAGCACAAAGGAAGTTGACAAAGGCCAAGGTGTCATGATTTCGCAACAACAGGCTATAAAAGGTGTACAACTATAAAAGTGTCACGATATTGCGACATGTTGTAGTTTCATGAGAAAAGCTACAGAATAGCAAAGGCGATTGAAGCCGACAGAGTTAACCTTGAGCCGACGAAGTGTAGGGTTGTGCAGCCGACGTTGTTTTAGGGATATACAGCCGACTAAGATCAAGAATCTAATCTTGATATTGTTAGTATAAAAGGAGGGTTGTTCGAAGAGGTTGATCATCGATCGAAGTGTGCGTTCAAAGTGTGACTTTCACAGAAGTAGAGTGTGGGGAGAAGTTCGATCGTCGAGGAGCAGAGTGTGTGAAAACAATGCTGATGTGTTTGCGCAGAGGTGCAAATTTTGAGGACATAAGTGCCAGACTAAAGGACTACATTTGGTGTAGATAAGAGGACTAGATTTGGAGGTGAAAAAGTTGAGGACAGAGGTCTCCAGCCAGAGCAGGGAAGACAAGTGTCTTCTGTGGATAGAGTTCCACTTGCTAAGGGCTGCAGAGGCAGAGGTCTTCTAGAGGATCACCAGATTGAGCGGAGCAAGGGGAAGGTATCTCCTTTGGGTTGGTGCCCATAAACTTTGTAATCGGGACATGTTTCCCAAAATTTGAGGTGATAAAATTTAGTGAAAATTTTATCCGTGGAGTAGCCCGTGTTGGGTGAACCACGTAAATTGTTGTGTCTCTATTGTGGATGATATTCTGTGCATTGCTTTGATTTCTATTTTTGATTCTGTTATATATTCACTGCATAATATTGAACTGCAAGTTGAATCGAAAGAAAAAGAAAAAGCGGTCTTATACTGTTCACCCCCCCTCTCAGTATAAGCTTGTGTTCTTCAAAATTTGGGTCAAGCCTAAATATCAACATAAAACAACCTTTACCACACCATGGGGAACATTTTGTTATAAATTCATGCTATTTGACCTTAAAAATTCTAGTGCAACCTATCAATGGGCCATGACATACATATTTCATGACTACAAGCACAAGATCTTAGAATATTATATATGATTTGCTTGCCAAATCTCTCTTGCATGAAGATCATGCAAATGTTTTACGAAAGGTCTTCGATCGCTTGATAGAGCATAACATTAGGCTAAATCCCAAAAATTTTATTTTCAGAGTCACGTCAGGAAATTTTTTGGGATTTATAGTATTCAAGAAAGGGATCAAAGTAGAATCCATAAAGGTCAATGCAATTTTAGAAATGCTTCCCTCCACTAACCTTAAAGAGCTTCGTAGCTTGAAAGGAAAAGTCGCATCTATACAATGCTTCATAGAGAAATTATCAAATAAATGTTGATCCATGAATCAATTATTGCAAAAGGAGGTCCCATTAAATTGAGATGAATTCCAGAAGGCCTTTGACAAGATAAAATAGTACCTGGCATCATCGCTAGTATTAGCTCCACCTCAACTAGATGTGTCATTCTTATTTTATATTTCAGCCACCGATTTTGCTTTAGGGACCATGTTGGCCCAAAAGAACACAAAAAATAAGGAATAAGATATTTACTATATTAGTTGCACCTTGGTAATTTATGAGCTCAAATACACATACGTTGAAAAGCTCTACCTATAAGTGGTATTCACCACAAAAAAGCTTCTCCACTACATGTTAAATCATACAACGTATATCATATCAAAAGAAAACCCTTTGCGGTATATGATGAGTCACACATATCATAATACACGAACCGCAAAGTGGATCATGCCATTGATAGAATTAGATCTTAAATTCACCAGTTAGAAATCAATCAAAGGTTAAGTCATAGCTGATTAGTTAGCAGAGGTTCCTCTTCAATATGATAAGCCTTTTGTAATTGAGCTACCCGATGATGCAATGTTCACATTATCAAAATCACCCGAACCCAAAGAACTAGAAAGCAAAGCGAATATGACTTTGTTCTTTGATGGTTCAAAATGCGAGCAAGGGGGTGGTGTAGGAATTGTATTTTTCACACCGTAAGTATCTCCTATGCCCTTGTCTTTCACACTTAACTTCCCATGCACAAAAAATAATTCTGAATACAAGGCTCTCATATTAGGTATCCAAACAACTATGATCATGAAGATTAAAAAGATTAATATCTTTGGTGACTCCTTGCTCATCATTAACCAAGTCAAAGGTATTTATCAATGTAGATGTCCTATCTTGAAAGGTTATAAATATCTTGTGGAGAAGTTACTAGCCAAATTGGAATGGTATGATATTGAGGCGATCCCTCGTATGTCTAATAGCTTTGTAGATACAATGACTTCTTTGGGATCCCTAATCCCACAAAACCCTTCCTATGATATTACAACCATCCATGTTAAAACACTCTAACATTCAATGATATTGCATGAGGCTTCTAATAATAACAAATCAGTCCATATGATTTATATTAAACTGAATCAATATCGGTTCTCCAAGGCACAAGACTTTCTAAAACAAGCATCCTGGGGATCCTTGATCTCATAGGATCTTTTAGACAATGACACGACCATTCACCTTAAGGTTGTTTCCCAATCATCATTTGTGCGTGATGAGTCACAATGGGAAGAAGCTATTCAGTTAGTTGAAGCCCAAGCTTATAAAGATTGGCTCATCCAATTAAAATATTATCTTTCAAATCCTACTATTTTTAATTTGCATTAATAGTAAGTTGTTCAGATGGTGGGGAAAATCGTATGGCATGGCTAATTTTTGAATCAAATGCATCTACGTCTTTTTTGGTATTCATATGCAACTTTTATAATTGAGAGATTTTTCTTTTCCTTATGAACAAGATATTTTTGGCAAAGGAGCTATTGTCAGGTACTTATTTTCATCCATTCGAGTATTTATGTGATGGGTTGCTTATGGTTTCTTAGCTTTTTGGCTTCAAGATTCACATTATCTTAGATTTTTCAAAGACCCATCAACCTTGCTTTCATGTTTCTACATCTGTTTCATTTCTTTTAGTTGGAATTTCCAAATCCTACTATTTTTAATCTACATTAAAAATAAGTTGTTTAGATGGTGGGGAAAATCGTATGGCATGGCTAATTTATGAATCAAATGCATCTACATATTTTTTGGTATTCATACGCAACTTTTATAATTGAGAGATTTTTCTTTTCCTTATGAACAAGATATTGTTGGCAAAGGGGGTTGTTGTCAGGTACTTATTTTCATCCATTCGAGTATTTATGTGATGGGTTGCTTATGGTTTCTTAGCTTTTTGGCTTCAAGATTCACATTATCTTAGGTTTTTTCAAAGACCCATCAACCTTGCTTTCATGTTTCTACATTTGTTTCATTTATTTTTGTTGGAATTTCCAAATCCTACTATTTTTAATCTACATTAATAGTAAGTTGTTCAGATGGTGGGGAAAATTGTATGGCATGGCTAATTTCTGAATCAAATGCATCTACATATTTTTTGGCATTCATACGCAACTTTTATAATTGAGAGATTTTTCTTTTCCTTATGAATTATCAAATACTTATTTTCATCCATTCGAGTATTTATGTGATGGGTTGCTTATGGTTTCTTAGCTTTTTGGCTTTTAGATTCACATTATCTTAGGTTTTTTCAAAGACCCATCAACCTTGCTTTCATGTTTCTACATCTGTTTCATTTATTTTTGTTGGAATTTCCAAATCCTACTATTTTTAATTTGCATTAACAATAAGTTGTTCAGATGGTGGGGAAAATCATATGGCATGGCTAATTTTTGAATCAAATGCATCTACGTCTTTTTTGGCATTCATACACAACTTTTATAATTGAGAGATTTTTATTTTCCTTATGAACAAGATATTGTTGGCAAAGGTGCTACTGTCAGGTACTTATTTTCATCCATTCGAGTATTTATGTGATGGGTTGCTTATGGTTTCTTAGCTTTTTGGCTTCAAGATTCACATTATCTTAGGTTTTTTCAAAGAACCATCAACCTTGCTTTCATGTTTCTATATGTTTCATTTTTTTCATTGGAATTTCCAAATCCTATTATTTTTAATCTTCAATCTGCACAAACAAGTTTATAAGGAGATCACTAGAAGACTGACTAAAATTATTAAGCACAAATAATTTTAGTAAAATATCATTAAAATATTGACTAAAATAGTAAAATGTGCAAAAAATCTTAAAATTGCATAAATCAAAGTAAAAATTTGGATGCCCTTCAAAATTTTGTCGTGTAGGTAAGTAGGTGAAACAAAGGTATGGCAAAAAAGAAATTTAGGATTTGTTTAAGCTATATATAAAAGAAGACTCATAGATCTACAAAAATATTGCATTATGCAACTCTATATGGGAAAAGTAATTTGTTTAGAGGGAATTTTGAATTACTATGGAATATAACTCTTCTATGATATTCTTTATGGATTCACTTTTGTAAAACATTTTTTATTGGGTTACTTTTATTAAAATATTACATTTGTTATAGTGTTAATTAAACTATATCTTACTTTTATTTTTAGCAAGGTAAGTCTTTTTTTATATTTATTTTTGTCAATAGAATTAATGATAATTTGTGAATCATATATATATATATATATATATTATATATTTTTTTCAATTGTAATTTTGACTATTTTTAAAAAGTGCTATGGCCTTTGCATAGTTCCATATAAAGTTGTTAATTAAAGTTCCATATAAAGGGAAGAGAATTTTGTATTTGAGAAACACCACCTCTAACAACTTTTCCTAGATTTCTTTTGAAACACCATCAATTTTAATTTTGATAAACCCAATTTCTAAATATTTTTATTTAACAAAGATCAAAGCAAATCCTTTGTTTTAATTTCATTGTCGTAGATCACCCTTCCATGTATATTCAAATATTGTATACAAGGGGCTAGCACCTCTTTTTCAGCACTTGAAACTCCTCATGATGAACGACATGTCTCTAAACATTTTGTATGAGAAGCAATAATACGGTTCCAAAGTTAGGCATGATTTTGAGATTTATTTTTAAAAATAATATTATATTTTTCAATTCCAACAAATAATGGTAGGACCAATCCTCCATAGAATGCATAATACTTTAGCTTTGAAATATTTAATCCAACATTTTATCCTTTGTTTTAATGTTGATGGAGCTACCTAATATATTCGAGTATTTTTTAAAAAGCAACCCAAATGGTGTGAGCAAAGAGACAATGAAAAAGTAAATAGTTTGATATTTCTAAATCCTTCTCACATAAGGCACATGTGAAAGGTCCATAATATCCTCTTGTTTGGAGACTCTCTCTTATAAGAATCTTATTTTGGATTGATAATAAAAGGAATGTTGAGGCCTTAGGAAGAGCATGTAGTGACCAAACATTCTTCCAAGTGAAATCTTTGGGAGTAGGAAATTTTGATTGCTCAAAATCTTCATATCCCAACTTGATTGAGTATTCACCATATTTTGATAGATTTTAAACCAACTCATCCTTTCTTGTAAAATTAGGCAAATAAAACTCTTGTAGCATTTTTTAGAACTCATTACTATTTGTTTGAGTTCCTCTTCTTCAACTAGATTAATAATAGAAATCCATGATCTAGAGTTGTTGCTCACATTAATATAATATTTGGCCATTGAACCTTTGCAAGCTAGATATGCCCAAGCCAATGGTTGCTATTTTGAATTAGAGATAAGAGGATAAGGTTTCAACCACACATCAAACCAAAAAATTGCATAATCCCCCTCATTAAATGACTATCTAATATGTTTCTCGATCAATTGCAAACTATCTAATATGAAGTTTCATGTTGGTGATCCTTTCGGTATGATTCATTTCTTAAATAATTTCATTACATTAAAATAAACTATATATTTTAAAATAATATTTTTTCCCAACTCTTTCCTTGATCTTTGAATAATCCCCAACCAAGTTTTGTTCCTATGACCAAGCTCATAAGATTAAAATTTTGCAAGCCTACCCCTCCAATATTCTTTCCTTTCCAATCCCTCTACCACTCACAAAGAGGAAACCTAAGTTTTTACTCACATCCTTTCCAGTGAAATTCTCTTTGAATTTTATCAATTTTTGATGATATACCTATTGCATCTAAAAAAGATAGTCTTGTAGTCTTTATGAGTTGTAGCCTTCTTATCATGGTTAAGAACTTACCTTTCCAACTTGGCAAACAAGCATTCATTTTATCGAAACATGAGTTCCAAAGCTCCATTTTCTTTCCATTATGAGATATAGGAATACAAGCAGGCTGATGGAAATTTTTTCAATTTTAAACCCTAAAATGTCCATAATAATTTGTTGTAAATCTAGGGGAATGTTAATAATAAAAATTTATAATTTTGTAGTATTAAAAAATTGTTCAATAGCCTTCTCATAGCATGATAATATTGATTTAAACTCCATGATATCACTAACTAAGATATGAGTAGAAAGAATGTTTTTCAATGTGTTTATCGTAATTTTTGAAATGATCTTATAAATCATATTACAAAGGATTATTGCACAAAAATTATCAAAAATATTGTCTCTCCTTTCATAGGAACCAATATAATGAAGGTGACATTTTATCTCGCTTATTATGGTCTTCCTTTTTCCAAGCATCTTCAACCATAGCCAACATATCACTCTTTAATAAAACACAAAAGTTTGAATGAAAATTGCAAGAAATCTATTGAGGTCATGTTCCTTGTTAAGATGGAAAAAGAAAAATGCCTCATGTAGCTCTTCCATATATGTGTTCCTCATCATGCTTTCATTTTTTCCTTTTGTGATGATTGATGGAATATTTTGTAAAAGCTTACCTTGTTCCTTCTTATCTTGTCCAACATCTAACAAAATATTTTTTAAATAATTAATTGCTTCCTTCATGATATCTTTTTCTTCCTCAATGTTTCTTCCATCTAGAGTTAAAATATTTTTTAATGTGATTAAAAGAAACAAAAATATTTTTGCCATAGCATGAAATAATTTGGTTTTTCTATCTCCTTCCTTGATCTATTTGTCCCTAGATTTTTGGAACCAATATGACTCTTTTTTCAATGCATTATGATAATAAAAAATAATTGTTTTTCTTACACATAAGAATCTTGGTTCATTCCATTGATTTCTAATATCTCTTGTAATGTTTTGAGCTTGGATTCAATTTTCTTATTTTCTTTAAATATATTACAAAAATATTTAGCATTCCAAATCTTCATTTACCCCTTAAGATATTTCATCTTTTGAATAAACATGTACATACATGATCATTCAAAATTTGCTTCATCCCAACATAACATAACCATATTTGACCATTATTGGGTAAACCACAAGTTAAAAGAATGGGTTTATGATCTAATCCTAATCACAATAAAATATATGAAAAGATTGTATATTCTATTTGCAACCATGTTGGATAACAAAAATCTATCCAATATTTCTACTATATGAGTTTTTCCAAGGCATTTATTATCCCATGTATATTGAAAACTAGAAGGAATGGCATCCCAACGACCATTTGAATTATCAAATGAATCAAAATCTTGTATTGATTTAGACCATCCAAGAGTACCACATTTATTTTCTAAAGGAGATAGAGCTATGTTGAAGTCACCCCCAAGAATACATAGGTCACAATTATGAATCATCATTATATTTGATGAAAATATGTTGAGGTCCTTCCACATCTTTCATAAGGAGTAACTATAGTTGGAGCATAAATATTTATTATCCCAACTTTTATGTTTTCTTCTTTCATACAAAATAGTCTAACAATCCAATTACTTTTTGCTTCTAGCAATTGTCCTTTCCATTTGAGTTGGTCCCATATTGTTGGAATACCCCCTTGAAGCTCCTATGGAAGAAACTTCCACACAAACCCCCATCTTCCAAATATTTTCTAATACACTTTGTACTACTTTCATTTTTATTGTAAGGAGAGAATTTTATGCTACTTAAGGAAAATGAAAATTTACCTTGTTTATCCTTGACCTCTTTCAAGGAAACTTGATCTCTTTCATGTCATTTGCTTTAAAATTTGCCTTACCATCTTCCTTTACACCTTTAAATCCTTTTAAATTTGAACTTACGCATTTCTACTTCCTCATCCCTTGTATCATTTTTTCATCAAACGGTTCAATCGAGTAACCTATAATGACCTATGTCATTTGATGATGTAGAGGTATTTTTTGCCACTTCATTAGGAGTGGAAAATACTTGATTTGATTGAGCTTCTACTATGATATGATCTTCTTGTTTCATATTGAAGTTTATCTCATGCCTAATATTTTCCATTTCTCTCTCCATCATTTTCACTTTGCAATCTCTTGCCATGTGTCTTGTCTCATAACATTTGTGACATCATAATGCAATGTTCTCATGATCTAGTTGTTGATCCCATTCTCTTGATTTAGAATTAATTCTAATGGACTATAGTAAAGGTTTTCAAATATCTATGGCAACACATATTTGAGTGTATACAACATGCCTTCTCTCCTTAGTAGTTGGTCCCTTCTAGATTAACTCCCTTAGAGTAGTGCTAATATTTTTTAATACCTCCTTATTGATAAGCTAATAAGGAGGCTAATCCATAGTAGAAGCCTTTAAATAGTCCATCTCCATAGAAAAATCCTCACTCCATGGTCTTAAATATAATGTATCTTTACCCCTAAACCAATGGCCACCATCCATTATTTTATCCTTGATTTCTAAACTAGAGAAGATGATGGGGAAAAATCATTTTGGAAGAAAATTCAAGGAGAAATTTGCATGGAGTAATTTGAATCACTCCTCACTTCCACTTGGTCCAATTTTGAATATGTGAAAGACCTTGTCAATATCTATGGAACTTAATATTAACCCTTTACTTTGAATAACTATTATATCATCCTCTATCATCTCATCCTTGAAAATCACTTATATTTTTTGGATATGGTAAAAGAGGAAGGTATGTGACAATTCCATAACTATTTCTAAGGTGTAACAAATGGAGGAACTGGCATGGAGTATAAATGAGATACTCATGACTAAAGTTGCCTAACATCTTGTGCCAAGTATAGTCTTCCTTACAAGGAGATTGTTATGTAAACATGATTTACTTTGATTTTGTATGATTGTTTTTCATGTTGCAATGAACCTTTATGACACATTTATTTAAAATGTCTTTCCTGTAGGTTGTAAGAATATTATGAAAAAGGGTATATGAGACATTTAAAATTATTTTTCTTGTAGATGGATGTGTTACTTATTGGTCATGGAAGTAGACTTAGCTGAACTGGATGAATGTTTCTTTGTTTGTTGTTCAAACAAGAGCTTTCTTTAATGTGTGGGATCACCTTATTGATGAATTAAGTTGAATGTCTAATTAACAGAGATATCATAGGATTGGGGTAGACCCCTTTTGCATGAAACATAGTGCCAATTTAAATTTTTTAATTTTTGTAATTTTTATTATTATTATTATTATTATTATTATTATTATTATAAGGGATAAATTCAAATGATTTCTAGTGATTGATTATAATGTTGTAGTATAGATTTTATTCCCAACAATAGAGCAAACAAATCAAACAAAACAAGCCACAAGGAAATGACAACAATGACAATTTAGGAAAAGAACCATTTCATTATGTGCAATCTGATATGTACATTACTTACAATAGTAGGTTTTTTGTACTCAACAACACCACAAAGATGATCTCAGTAATGGTACCATTCCATTACCATCCAATGGAGTATATAAAATTTGAAAAGGGGGTGGATGGTTACAACCTAACCATCACCCTCTCAAGTTAGAGCTCAAACCACTAATTTTTGTTATGCTCATAAAGACTTGATAGTTCAATGGAGTCAAACATGCTCAATGGATATACATTGATAAAATGGTAAAACTACCAAGGGATATTAAAAATTGATTCAAATTATTTTTGGCAAAATGGTAAGTTTTGAAAAGGGGTTATTATTTATTATATAGGGGTTTACCACCAAGGGTTTAATAAATTAAAAGGGGAGGTGGTAAATTTTAAAAATAGGGTTTTTTAAGAAGCCCGTGAATGCACGTGTTTTGAAGGCTTTCAACTAAGTGATCCTATCATGATGTTATCCTAGATATTATAGAGTGCAAATCATACCCCTACAAAATATTTCTTCTTTATGTTTTCTTGGGAACCCTAAAGTCCAAGGCAAATCCTCCATAGTAAATACTTTTTATGCTTCCTTAGAAACATAAATTTTCATGGATGTCCTCCATACTCATTTCTTTATCATGTTAGTCTTAAAACCCTAAAGTGTAATCATAATAAGACTTTAGTTTATGCTTTTTTGGAGAGTTTGAAGTGCAAGAAATAACATCATAAATAATTTCTTCTTTTTGTGATTCTAGAAACACTTTCTTCTTGAATACCTAAATTATAAGGATTATCCTCCATAGTAATTGCTTTATTATGTTCTCCTAAAAACCCTAAATTTCCATGTATATCCTTCATCCCCATTTCTTTATTATGATGCTCTTGAAACTCTAAAGTACAAGGGATAAGCTCTATGTGCTACCTTAATTCTTACTGCAAGGTGAGAATTTTATACTGCTTGAGGAAAATGAAGATGATTTATTTGGATTAAGCTTGACCTCTTTACCCTCCTTTGCTTTATAATTTGCCTTTGCACCTTTAATTTTGTTTGAATTTGAACTTGTGTATTGTAACTCCTCATCTCTTATGTTCTTTGTTTCATATAATGGTTGATTCAAGTAAAGTGTGACGATCTTCCCTATTTGATGAAATTTGGAAATTTCTTTGTCACTTTATTGAGAATGTAAAATCCTTAATCTAATACAACTTCTACTTCAACATGATCTCCTTGCTTCATCTTGAAGTTTATCTCATGCCCGAAAGTTTTTATTTCCTTTTTATTTACCATCAATTCACAATCTCTTGCCATGTGTCTAGTCTCATAATATTTGTGGTATTCAAATGCAATATTTTCATAATCCACTTGTACATCCATTCTGCTAATTCAAATTTAATCTTAATATATTATGGTAAACATTTTGAAATATTCATGGCAATACATACCTAGGTATATAAAACATGCCTTCTCTCATTAGTAATTGGTCCCTTCTTAATGAACTCCCCTAAATTATTTTAATATTATTTAAAACCTCCTTATATAATATGATATGTAATTACAAAAACCTAACTTGCACTAGAATCCTTTTAATAGCTTTTATACTCATAAAATAATTCTATGCTTCATGGTCTTAAATATAATGCATCTTTTCCCTTAAACCATGGGCTCTTACCCATTATATTATCCCTAATTTTTGAACTAAATATTATGATGAATAAGAACCATTGAAAATAAAATTCATAGAGTAATTTGAATTCAATACCGACTTCCACTTGATCCAATTTTTAATCTTCAAAAAAACTTGGCTAGTGTCCATTGAACTTACATATTAATTAATCGTTTTGATTTAAGAAGCATTATATCATACTCAAACATTTCATCCTTGATAATCACTTTTGGTGTAACATCTACTACTTGGATAGGATTTTCCATAGGTCTATTCTTCCTCTTGTCCTTACTACAACATGCATACTTCTAACTCGGGTATTCTTACTTCTAGTTAGGACTTTTAAAAATGAATTTTTAGCCATGGTACCTAGCTTTGTCCTCATAAAAAGACTAAACATTTAGAATTTCCTCAAATATATAAATAAAAATAATAATGCTTACTTCCTACTCTACTTGCACTTGGACTACTCATTTCCAACTCTTCCCCAAAAATGTAGAACAAGAAAAGATGAGTCTCACTATCAGATTACACTTGCTTTTGGCTAAAACTTGCTCTCTAAACTTGGACCATCAATTCTATTAATTAATTTATTTTTAGTTAATAAGTTATGTGTGACTTCTATTGGGGGCCACTTCCATAAAAATACCAAAGTACTACATTTGTTGTTAGGTTAATTAAACAATATCTAGCTTACCTTTTATCAAAGATATTTTTTGTTTTATTTTCTATAAAATATTTTCTTCATCATACTCAAAATGCTAAATTATGTACAACTAAAATTTGAATTTCACCTAGATGAAGTTCAACACCACGATTGGCTAAATTATGTACTACTTGATTTCCATATCTATATATATGCTCATATTTTTAATATATCACCTTCAATAATAGATGATGAACATTAGCAATAATATTATCTTTTATCCAATCTGGACATCAATTGTTGTTAATAGCATTAATGATAATTTGTGAATCTCTTTTAATTAAAATATCTTTACATCCATTTCCAATTATAATTTTAATACTTATAGGAAGTGTCATAGCCTTTGCATAGTTGTTAGTTGAAGTTCTATATAATTCTAAGTGGAGAGAATTTTACCTTCACTATTTTGGAGAAAACACCACCTCCATTGAATTTTCCTAGATTTCCTTAGAAAGCACCATCAAAACTAATTTTGATAAGCCCGATTTATGTACATTTCCATTTCACCATGGATCAAAGCAAATCATTTTTTTATTGCAATTGTTGTAGATAAATCTTTCATGTATATAGAAGAAATTAGGGTCTTAGAGCCATATAGATTAAAATTGAAATGGCTCTCGATGGCCATTATTGAGTAGATCACATCTTAAGAGAATGGGTTTATAATTTTATCATACACAAAAAAATATCTAAATAGGTTGTACACTATGTTTGCATCCATATATTAGATAACAAAAAAATTTCCAATCATTTTATTATACGAGTTTTTACAATGTGTATATTATTAGGTGCATATTGAATTATTGAAAGAATAACATCTTAAAGGTCATTTTATTTAAAAAATGAAGCAAAATATAACATTAATTTAAACCATTTAGGAGTATCACCCTTCTTTTTCAATGAAAATAAAACTATGTTGACATCCTTCCCAAGAATTTATAGATCACAATTATGAATCATAAAATTTGACTAGAATAAAGTGAGGTTTTTTCAACATATTTCACAAGAAGTAACTATAGTTAGAGAATTATATATATATATATATATATATATATATATATATATATATATATATATATATAGATAGATAAAATCCCAACATTGATATTTATCACTTTCCTGCAACAAAAACCAACAACCCAATTTATTTTTGCTTCTTGTAACTATCCATCCAATTTGTATTTATCCCAGATTCTCACAATACATCTTGAATCTCATGTAGCTAAAACTACTAGATAATATTATACCTTCCAAATATTTTTGAATGCATCCTTACATGTCTCATTACTTATTTATGATTCTTGTAATAATATAATTTTTGTTTATTAGATAACAAACAAAGTTTTGAGAGGGACCCCACATTTTTTTACAAAATAAAGCTGTCAAAGAAAAGGAAACCTTTGAATATCTGGTGAGAACCATAGATCCAAATATAAAACAACAAAAAGGGGCAACACAGCCAACACATAGAAGAAAATAGAAACGAGACTAAGACCAAATCCAAGACCTAGAGTTAAACAAAGAACTTAATGAAAAAATTGTAAAACCTATGACACTAAGGGTACTCTTCATCACATTACTTAAGCACCAAACCACGTATATCATGGATAAAGAAAATATCCACCTCAAGATAGCCCATGAGGGATTGATGTTTCAAGTTCAAATTGTCTAGGAAAGAAAAAGAGATTAGAGGCTTAGAATATATTGCTAGGGGAGTACCGTAACCACCCAAGGACCAACAAGGGGAGGTGGGTCCCAAGATAGAAAATAAAGTCTAGTCATACAAATAGAGGGACACCCAAACAAAATGTTACTAAAAAGGGTTTGAAAAATACCAAAGCCTAGAATCCAACCCCTCGAACCCACAACCCAAGAATTCATCCAAAGACTCAAAAGGAGCAAAACCACTACATGAGCAACCTCATTAGTGCAATTTCTAGCTCCTAAAATTTGTAAAAAGAGTCTGATATCAACCATTTTCATCGTAAACCAATCTTTGGAGACTTAGGGGGAAATATGCAACCCAAATATTCAAGTTTTGTTGATGAATTCCAAGGTTAGCCATCAAGTCTATCGCATAATTACCTTAAAAAAAATGTTGAGTTCACACCTCCTCTCTAGAAGCAAGAATTATTTTTTCTTCAAAAATAATATTATCTATTGATGAGCTGAGAGAAGAGGCAAAATCCAATAGGAAAATTGTGTTTAATGAATCTCCTTCAACAACCACTTTTTAATAGCCCATCCTTTCAACCATAATTAGTCCTTGTAATACGGCTCTAGCTTCAACAAATTATGAAGTTTGAGATAATAAATTCTCTACATATGCACCTACAAGAATCCCCCTCTCATTTCTAATGACCCCACTAGCACCTATCGGGCCTAAATTCCCTTTCAAGGATCCATCAAAATTGAGTTTGATCCACCTTGGTGGGGATGGGGACCATTTCACAGAGGCTCTCTGCCTCATCTTAGAGACTTTCCCAAACACCTGTTGATTAGGGAAACCAAACCAAGTTCCAATTTAGCTTCACTTCCCTTGCCTACCTCTAATCCCAGAACACCAAAGATAATATTCTCAATCGTGCTGTCAACAATTATCGAACACACTGATTTTGAATCTCTCTTTGAATTTCTAAAGACCCTCTAATTTTGTTCTCACCAAATGCCCTAGAAGGTGTGTAGGAGTAAAAATTTCCAAATCCAAGTTATTCTAGAGGACCTGAATGGAGAAACCCATTATGAACAAATATCCAAAATAGACCAGGGAAAAACCCATTTAATATCCATTGCATGAGAAATCAGATACAACATTGACTTAAAAAATTGACATTGAGAAAACAAGTATGCTACCAATTCCTCAGCCACACCACAAAGATAACATATTTTGATAATGATCATGCCTATCTTACGTAATTTTTCTATGGTAAGAAATTTTTTTAATATCCAACCAAAATAAAATGTTTACCTTTAGCATTAAAAATATTGAACCAAACCTTGAAGGGAGGAAGCTAGAGAGGAGAGTGGGCATAAAGGATGTTGTACATAAAATTTATCGAAAAGAACTACTGCTCTCCTTTTTACAAATGATACGATCCCCCACATCTTGAGATTTTAGAACCTATAATCTCAACAAATTTTGGAATGCACCCCAAGCCACCAATTCATCTCTACTAAGGTTGGATGTCAAGATTTACTTCCAAGATCTTTGCCCTTGATCTCCATGGATGAAATCTACCACTAGGGACCACCCCATCCTCCTAGTTATGTTTTCGATTGGAGAAAGGTGAGGATTCTATTGTAAAGGATAGTCAAGGAGCCACAAACACCTCCAAAAGCTAATAGATCTCCCATTGCCCATAATCCACCTAGATCCTTTCACAAGAGTGTCTCTAGAACTATGGATTCTATACTAGAATATCTAACCTCTCTTAGGAATGGCATCCATATGAAAGCACCCAGATTGTGAAATGTATTTTGCAAGCACAATGTTAACCCATTCTAAGTCCTCCTTTATCAAAAGCTTCCATCCTTCTTTCATGATTAATGATTCATTCATCAATCACAAATTCCTAAGACTTAAACCTCCATATTCCTTCCTTGAACAGGCTTGATTCCAAGACACTAGATGAAACTTCCTATGATCATCAGCACTAGCCCAAATAAAATTCTTTTGGATTCTCTCTAACTTTGTAAGAATTTTCACCGAAAGCTTAAATATTGACATAAAATAGATCGAAATACTTTGAATGACTGAATTTACCAACATCATCTTGTATATTTGACTTAATAAGATACCTTTCCAGCTAGCCAATTTTCTCGGTAATCTTTCTACCATCGGGTCCCATAACTTATCCTGCATTCAGCCCACAAATAGAGGTAAGCCCAAATAAATTGCTAGGAAGTCTGCCACACCATAACCAATAATATTTGCTATATTTATCTATCAAGAGGATGGAGTGTTAAGAAAATATAACAAGCTTTTTTTGTTGCTAATACTTTGCCTGAACGCTTTCTCGAATAGAAAGAGAATATTTTTAATATTTTTGGTTTAAATCATCGATGCGTTAAGGGAAAGGAGAGTGTGATCCACAAATTTATGGTGGGTTATTGGATTTATTGGGATAGCAGGTGTGAGACCCACAAGGGACTGAACTACTTGGATAGATCTACCAAGTGCTTGCACCAACAAAACAAAAAGGAAGGGAGACAATGGGTCTCCTTGACGCAAACCTCTAGAGCTTAGAAAGTATCTTTTTAGAGAGCCATTTATAAGCATCTAAAACTTGGAAATTGAAAAGTCGGATTTTATGAGGTTCATCTAGATCTCATTGAATCCAAATTTCAACAAGACATCTACTAGGAACTCCTAAAAAACTCTATGATAGACCTTGTTCGTATTTAGCTTGAGGAGGAGACCAGGGTTACTGTTATCCTGAATGGAGAGAATAATTTTATGAACTGCTAGAAAACCATCTACAATCTGCCTACTAGTAACAAAATCGCTTTGGGATTTTTCAATGAGAAAGGGTAAAAATGACTTCAATATGTTAATTAAAACCTTTAGTAGGATTTTATAGATAGTGTTACATAGGTTTATTGGTCAAAAATCATTGAAAGAGGAGGCACCCATAGAATTTGGGTTCAACGCAATAAAGATAGAATTCACCCCATATGGCACCCAAATAGTGCTTTGAACCCTCCTCACTACCTCACAAACATCAGTCCCAACAATATGCTAATTTTTTTGAAAGTACAAAGGCAGGAAACCATTGGACCAGGAGCCTTCAATGCTCCCATACCAAAGGCGAAAGTCTTGATTTCATCATTTTAAAAGGGGCTTCTAGGTTTTGATTCATCTTCCCTAAAACCAATGTGGGTATGAACCTTAGAAGAGAGCTCTCTATCTCTCCATATCTGACATTTTTGAAACCTAAAAAATAATTGAATAAAATAACTACTTCAACTTTAATATCATTGATATCCTCTGATTTTGAACCATCCATCCTGGTAATTTCACAAATTCTATTAACACTTATGTATTTTAATGTTGAGGAGTGAAAAACTTAGTATTTTGATCGCCTTCTTTCAACCATAGAACCTATATTTTTTGTTTCCATAGAACCTGCTCTCTAGCTAACGTATTGTGAAAACTGGAAATAAGTTCTTTCTCCTTGATGCCTCTGAAATATCAAATACTTCAATGTCTGAATCTATCTCTTTCAACTTACTGGTAATTGTTGCTTTAGCTTTGAAAGTATCATCAAAGACTTCTTTATTCTATATCTTCAGCCTATTCTTAAATAGTTTAAGTTTGTTCACCACTTTTACTATTCCTCGACCTGGAACCTGCTTAGACCACCATTTAGCAATTCTCTCCTCCAATATAGGATGGGAGCGCCACATTGCTTTAAACTAAAAAGACCTAGGGAAAAAATTAGTTTGGTGATGAGACTCAAACAACAAAGGACTATGATAAGATCATGCCTTGGATAACGAACTCAGAGTGGTATCACCAAAGAAGGAGAGACCTTATTTTGAGAAAAAAACTTTGTCTAGTCTAGAAAGAATGAGATTCCCTCCAATCTGCTTGTTGCTCCAGGTAAACCTCGATCCTTTTACATACATATCCATTAGTTCACAATGGTTAACAAAATTGACAAAATAATCCATGCTTTTGGAGCATAAGGAAGAACCATCAATTTTATCAAAAGGGTATAGGGGGCAATTGAAGTCCCCATATAATAAAAAAATATCATCCTTGAAGACCTATCTCATATCCATAAGAGAAGACCAAAATAGATTCCTTATAGGACCTAAATTCAAAGCATAAATGTTAGACATTACCCATATTCAAGTGGAGGATTTACAAAAAAATAGCAGGTTAATAACTCTTTATGAAGAAGAGATAACAAAACCATCAACTTTCAATAGATCCCAAAATAGAGGAGACCTTCTACGGATCTAATCACTAGGCCGGCTGCAAAACCTATATTAATCCAAATAGAAGACTTGACCGGTTACATATTACCTGTCTTCACTTTAGACTCTTGAATAAAAATAATATCTAGCCTATACTCTTTTCTAATAGAGGAGATAATACGATGCTTAGAGGAGCCATTAAGTCCTTTGATATTCCATGAAATGAATTTAATTTATAGATATTAGAGTTATCATACTTGCTGCCAGCTAGTCGTTGCCAGAGGACCTGAAGGAATCGAGCTTTAGTTGCTTGCTCCCAATTTCTTTAGATTTATCCACATTCAAAAGATATTGGACTCCATTAGTTGTATCCACTTCTACTTCCTTTTTCCTACAAGAGGCATTTGAAAACTATTATTCATTATATTGTATAAGATTACCACATGTTACATTTATAGTGCTTGATCAGGATAGAACATAGTACAATGCAATTGTCTTACACTTATTCTCATAACCAAATTTGCTTAACATAGCTTAATGACTAACATAGACCAAATGCTAACATATCTCCTATATGCTCTCTCAATGCTAACTAAATAATAGCTACGTAGAAACAACAATCATTTAAAGTCCAACATTCTCCTCCTTAAAGTTGAGAGAGTTGACAAGACAGTATCTCAGCTTTAAATACTGAGCTTTAGCAACTCCTTTGGTGAATATATCTGCTATGTTTTCCAAAGTGCTGCAATGGTTTAGCTCAACCGCATTTTTCTCCACCATGTCTCTTATGAAATGATACTTCATGTCAAAATGCTTTGACCTACTATGGTGGATAAGATTATGTGCCAACTGTATGACACTCATATTGTCACAATACAATATGTTAGGACCACTTTGTCTCTCACCTATTTCTTCAATAACTTTTTTCAACCATAAATATTGGGTACTAGCATTTGCTATGTACTCATCTTCAGTAGATGATAATGCTACAACAATCTGCTTTTTGGAACTCCATGTAATTGGTCCTAACCCAAGACTAAAAAAATTCCCTAAAGTAGATTTCCTATCATCTATATTGCTTCCCTAATCACTATCACTAAATCCAACTAATTTTACATCATCATTTTTGTGGTAATGGATTCCATATTCCATTGTACCCTTTACATATCTTAAAATTATTTTAGTTGCTTGTAGATGAAGTTCAAATGGATTAGGCATATACCTTGAAACTAGAGAAACAACATATTGAATATCCGATCTTGTGTTGGTGAGGAACATTAGACTCCCAACCATGCTCCTGTAAGTGGTCTTGTCAACTTTTGGTGCTCCATATTCTTTGCATAATTGTATCCCATGACCTGTTGGAGTTGCAACAGACTTGCATTGCTCCATAGAAAATTTATTTATCATGTCATGAACATATTTATGTTGACATATGAAGATCCCATTTCCTGTTTGATGCACCTCCATTCCTAGGAAGTAATGCATCAAACATAGATCCTTAATTTCAAACTCTTTCATCATGGAGTTTTTGAACTCCTCATTCATTTTATCACTACTACCCATGAATATTAGATCATCCACATATAAGCACACAATGAGGATATCTTTACCTTGTTTCATGTAGTAGAGAGTAGGTTCACTTTTTCTCCTAGTGAATCCATACTTTTGAAAGTAGCCATCAATGTGTGAGTACCATGCCCTTGGTGATTGCTTTAGTCCATACAATGATTTATGCAATTTTTAGACAAGGTGCTCCTTACCTTGTTCTTCAAATCCTTGAGGTTGTTGCACAAAAACCTCTTCTTTCAAGTACTCATTGAGAAATGTAACCTTAACATCCATGTGTTGAATGTTCCACCCTTTGTGAGAAGCCAAGGAAAGTACTAGTCTAATGGTCTCTTGTCTAGCAACAGGAGAAAAAGGTCTCCTCATAGTCAATCCCATACTTTTGAGTAAACCCTTTTGCTACTAGCATTTCCTTGTGTCTCTCAATGCTCACATCAGTATTGAACTTGGTCTTGTAGACCCATTTACATCCAATACATTTCTTACCTTTAGGAAGCTCCACTAGCTCCCATGTGTCATTCTTTTTTATAGAGGTTATTTTCTCTTTCATGGCTTGTTGCCATACATCATGAGTACATGCTTTTTCATAACTATATGGTTCTATCTCTACACTAGTCATTAAAGAATAGTTTACAACATCTCCCTTAGGCTCTTGAGAGTCTTCATCACCATACATGTGCAAATTTTCAAGTATTTTCAAGACTTCATTCATTTCACTAGCTTGGCTTCTAGTGTATCTTCTTTGAAAATTATTGTCCATCATTTGGTAGGAGGGATGGTACTGAAGTGTTCTCTTACCTCTTGATGGTGAATCTACTTCCATTGGCATTGGAGAAGAACTTTCTAATATTTGTGGAGAAAAACTTGGAGTAGCACTTGTTGTACTTGGAGTAGAACTCTTCTTTGGACTTGGAGGAGGATTTCCAGGGCTGATTTTATTAATGGGCTGCACTTGAGAGGAGCTTGCATCTTGAGATCCATCATCAAAAAAAAGTTTTTGATGACCCCATACTCCCCCTTCATAAAAATTACATCTCTGGATATGATAAATTTATGTGTTTTTGGATTGTAGAGCCTATATGACTTTGAAGACTCACAATACCCAATGAAAATACATGCTTGACTTTTGGGATCAAGTTTCTTTCTTGTCTCATCAGGAATGTGTGCATATGCAAGACAACCAAAATTTTTGAAGTGCTTTACATTTGGCTTCTTTCCATGCCATCCCTCATATGGAGTTATCCCATATAAAATAGAAGTGGGACTCCTATTCAAAATGTAAACACTTGTCCTAACAACATCAGCCCAATACATGTTACTGAGTTTCTTTGTTTGAAGCATTTATCTAGCCATTTCTACAATAGTGCAATTATTTCTTTCAGCCACACCATTTTGTTGTTGGGTGTAGGCAGTAGTTAATTACCTTTTGATCCCATAATATTTACGTTATTTGAGAAATGCATTTGAACAAAACTCCCATCCTCTATCAATCCTTAATATTTTTACAACATACTCACTTTGATTCTCTACATTATTTTTGAAATCCTTGAAACATTCAAAAGATTCATTTTTAGTTTTCAAAAAATAAATCCAACACATTCTAGAGAAATCATCAATGAAAGTGAGAAATTAAGAATTTTTACCCAAGCTTTTGGTATGCATTGGACCACAAATGTTCGAATGTACCAATTGTAGTGGATGGCTTTCTCTCCATGCTTGACCTCTTGGAAACTTTGTTCTTGAGTGCTTTCCCAAAACACATACTTCACACACCTCCTTTTGCTCTTCAACTTTTGGTAATCCACACACCATAGCTTGAGAAGTCAACAACTTCAAGCTTACAAAATTAAGATGACAATATCTCAAGTGCCAAAGCACACTTGTATTTTCTATGGCTACACTAGCAAGTTGTTCACCAAACTTAAGAGGAAATAACCTATTCTTTGTCATAGGTACCTATGTAACAATTCTATTACAATTTGTTTTGTCAAAAATTACACATTTTCCATCTTCAAAAACAAGCCTATAGTTCTTTTCCATGATTTTTCCAACACTAAGCAAATTGTGTTGGAGTTTGGGGGTGTAATATATGTTGTTTACCTTCTTTTTGCCTTCTTTTGTTGGAACCTCCATGGCTTCCAAGCCTTCAACTTGTAGTGCCTTGTCATCTCCCAATTTGATCTTTGACTTGTAGGTGGAATCCATTGTAGCAAATAACTCTTCTTTGCCACTCATATGATTTGAGCAACCAGTATCCAAAATCCAAGTTTCATTGAGATTTTGATCTGATTTTCCATAGGTGAGGAACAAATTTGAAGTTCCTTCATATTCTCCATAGTTTCCATATTGACCTCTCCCTTCTTGAGAAGTCTTGGACCAACAATATTTAGCAAAGTGACCAAGCTTACCATAATTGTAACAAGCTTTCTTTGATTTATCACCTCCTCTTCCTCTTCCTTGGTTGCCACCTCTTGATCTACCTCTTCCTCTTCCTTTACCTCTCCTTTGGCCTCTTCCTTGTCCTCTTCCTTGTGCATTGCCATGAGTCTCACCTTCCTTAGATGAGAATACTTTTTCATCACCTCCAAAGCTTGATGATGTAGAACCTTGGAGTCTCTCTTCATGGGACATCAAAGAACCAATTAGTGCATCAAATGTTAGAGTAGACAAATATTTAGATTCTTCAATAATAATAGCAATATGATTCCACTTATGAAGAAGTTTTCTCAAAACTTTCTTCACAACCACTTCAATTTTTATATCTTCTCCAAGTGTTTGCATTTTGTTTACAATTTCTTTAACTCTCACACAATAATCTCCCACTCTTTCATCATATTGCATTTTGAGATTTTTAAAATCTCTCTTCAAAGTTTGAAATCTCACTTGCTTCACTTGATTTTTCCCTTGATAGCTATCTTTCAAGGCACCCATGTGTCTTGAGATGATGAACAAGAATCAATCCTTCGAAAGATGCTTTTCTCCAGAGCTTCCTAGAGATGGTAGAGAGCAAAAGAGTTCTTATTTTGGGTATCCTTCTTAGTAGTCCTATTAGCTGCACTCAAGGTTTTCCAATCAGCAGGTTCAGTGTAGCCTTATTCTACAATGTCCCACAACCCTTTGCCAATGAGTAAGGTCTTCATCTTGATAGACCAATACTCATAATCTAACCCATTGAACTCAGGAATAGGCAGATTATTGTTAGTAGCCATTGCTTTCTAATTAACCAACAAGATATTTGAAAAATAACAAACCACCTCTCTCTGTCTATCTTGCACCAAATAATAGTAAGTCAGCAGTAAGAAGAACAATTCACCAAATTTCACAATACCTCTATCTCCACTCTAAGCTAGCTGTAGGTCCCTCATCTCAAGCTCACACAAGGTTTAAGATTTGAATAACACTTAGTTGGCAACAATGCAACATCCTCCACGTCCTTCATTTTGACGTAATTATCGTGCTCACACTAGTGGTTTCACCTTCTCTCATTTGGCAATAGCAGGATGTTCTCCTCACACTGTCTCTAATTTTGGCCTGCACAACTACACTTCATCACCATTCAATGTCGCAATTCCTCCCAGGGTGTCACAATGACTCACAAAATTTAATCATGAAACTCACAAATGATATGCGACTTTTGCTGGTCCTTCCTACGAATCGGATCAGATTAAGTGATGCCTATGAATCTATTGGAACATCAACTACCATACATAAAATTACCACCTACACACAAATTTCTCTCACACAGCATAGTACAGTAATCTACAATTTTTTCCTTTGATCACTTTACTTTTCATAGACTCCACCATGGTTGACCCTTCATATCATCACTGGTCTAATCACCTTCCTTATGCAGTGCGAATTTCTCCCAATGGCAGCTACAAAATGCTTGATCAAACACTGTTGTGAATATGTGATATTACATCCATGACCTGAGCATATAACAGTCCACAACGTGTAGGTGTTAATTAATCACAATTCATCATAGTCTTGTAGTGAATTCGTGATGTCTTTAAGCATGATCGCCTTTGCACATTGTAACAAACTTTGTCAAAAATGTCATGTCAAACATTGTCTCAACAACATCTATTTTCATGATTCCTATAATGCTAGCCACCATGAGTCTTTATATGTCTCCTCCTAGCGATTTCTATGTCTGCTAGGAGTCATAATGAGGTACAAATCACAACTCATAGAAAGCCACGCCTCCTCCTAACAGTGAAAAATCATAGCCAAGCTTCAATCTGCTACACACAGTGATTCATTCAGCGATTCTCTCAATGCATGCATGCGGTCTTCACGAATATTAACAGATCCTTCAATGATGTAATGCGTATTATCAAAATCCAACCAAACAATCATGTAATCCTTTGTGCAACCTTTTTGATCACGTATTATAAGAGAACTTGATGATCTCTATCCACGTAATCCTTTATGCGACCTTTGCATGTGCTATGGAATACTTCTCCACATTACAAATTTTGAATTTAGTCTCGTTCGCTACAAGAGATGTCATCAGTGTGCAGTCATAGATCTGATGCAAATCAACATGCCACTCCGCTTTCTAACACAGTCAAATGTCAATTGTTGTCACAACACTCATTTTGAATCACATTTTTTTTAAACGCTCATATAATGTCTAAATTTGTGGCCGAAATAATACATCTATAGGACGTCTACAACAAATTTCAATACATCGTAGGAGCCTTCGATGAATCAAATCGTAGACTTTCAATACGTTTGTGCTCTTCTCAGTGCATCGCAACTTGCATAGGATCCTCCAATGTAGATTTCAGCATAGTCTTCAATCATGTAGTAGCTCCTTCTCCTAGCAGACTGAACTCACCAATGCAAATTTGATGATGGGAAATCCATAGATTGGGCTCTCCTTCTTAGGATCTGATACCACAATGAAAAATATTATTTATTATATTGTATAAGCTTACCACAAGTTACATTTATAGTGCTTGATCAAGATATAACATAGCACAATGCAGTTGGCTTACACTTATTCTTGTAACCAAATCTGCTTAACATAGCTTAATGACTAACATAGACCAAGGCTAACATATCTCCTATATGCTCTCTCAATGCTAACTAAATAATAGCTACGTAGAAACAACAATCATTCAAAGTCCAACAACATTCAAGGGTCTTCCAACTTTCCTCTTGAACCCAGTGTCAATATGGTTCTTTCTGAAGCTCCTTATTTTAGGACCCGAAGAGCCTTTCTATAATGATATAATGATATATCAATTATTTAATAACTATTTTTTAACACTTTTTTTATCTGTGTACTTAGTCCCATTCCTTATTAACACGTACAATATTTTTACTTTTCCTGTATCAATATCCCTTTGAGTTTTTTCTATTTCTTCTTGCTTTAAGGGTCTTCCTCTCTTTTCTCCATTCCCACCAATGTTTTCATATTCATCAATCTCTTCAATTTTTCATACTATTCATAGCAAGATTTTGGTTTATGCTATTATCAAGAATTTGGAATGCAAGGAATAACCTCAAATACACTTTTACCTTTAAGTTACCTCAAAACCCTTAAAACAAAAGGATAATCCTCCATACTAATTACTTTCTTATGCTTCCTTAGAAACCCTAAATTTCTATGGATGTCCTCCATACTTATTTCTTTATCATGTTGATATTAAAACCCTAAAGTATAATTATAATGAAACTTAGGTTTATGCTTCTTTGGAGAATTTAAAGTGCAAATATGATCCTCCATAGTAATTACTTTCTTATGTTGCCCTAAAAACCCTAAATTTTCATGACATCCTTCATATTTTATTTCCTTTGATGATGCTCTTGAAAATACTAAAGTACAAGGGATAAGCTCTACACTAACTTCATTCTTATTAGAAGACAATAATTTTATACTACTTGAGAAAAATGAATATTATTTACCTAGATTAAACTTAATCTCTTTAGCCTCCTTTGATTTAAAATTTACCTCCATATCTTCCTTCACACCTTTAGTTCCTTTTAATTTGAACTTGTACATTGTATTGCCTCATCCCTCATGTCCTTTATTCGTTCTGATGGTTGAATTGAGTAAACTATTATGGTCTTATCGATATGAAGATGTAGAGGGGATTTGTTTTCCACTTTCTTAGTAGTTGAAAATCCTTGATCTACTCCAGTTTCTATTTTATTATGATCTCACTGCCTCATCTTCAAGCTTCTCTCATGCTCAGTTTTTTTTCTATTTTTCCATTATTTTCACTTTGCAAACTCTTGACACGTGTCTACTATTATAACATTTGTGATATTAAATGCAATATTTTTATAATCTACTTGTTGATAACATTATTTTGATTCATATGTAGTCTTAATATTTTATTAGTAAAAGTTTTAAAATATATTTGCAACACATATTCAAGTATTTAAAACATGTCTTTATCCTTAGTAATTGGTTTTCTCCCAGATGAATTACCTTAGAGTATTGCCAACATTTTAAAAACCTTCTTATTGACAAGATAATATGGAATTCTAAAATCTGACCTACACTAGAAGTCTTAAAAATATTTATCTCCGTATAAAAGTTATATATTTCCTTGTCTTAGATATAATTCATCTCTTCCCCTAAAGCATGGGACACCACCCACTATTTTATCTTTAATTTCTAAATTGGAGAATATGAGGAGGAATTATCCTTTAAAAAGAAAATTCAAAGTAATTTGAATTCAGCTTTATTTCACAGGTGAAGCTACTAAGAATATTGAAAATAATTAGATACACCTCTCTTGTTAACATATACCCACTCTCTTCTTTCTAGCTTGAGAGTTTACAAATAGATACACCTCTCATATCAATTGAGATGCTATAGCTATAAACCTCCATTATTTTACATAAAATGTTTGAATTCTTGATTTTCATATATATATATATATATATATATATATATATATATATATATATATATATATATATATTATCTTTTTAATTTATGTATAAATACAATTATTCTAGAATTTAGCATCCTTCTTCACATTTTCCTATGACAACCTTCACAATACAAAAACTTCACCTCTAATAATGATTCTATTTATTATTACTTATTTAGTGGTTTATATGAAATTTAAATAAGCCCACTTGTATTACATCATGATGACATAGTGGTATTGGAATAGCTCAATAATTATGGATGTATTGCTTAACAAAAGTTGAATGCATTTCTCTTTCTCCTCCTCGAAAGTCGAGGAATTTAACTAGTTAAGCTCCATTTGCTAATGATTTTAATTATTTTTTGTTTGGGTTATATGGAATTGAAATGGTCCCATATATTTTAAATTATGGCCATAGCGGTATTACAACTTGACAAATATATATGCTTTATATGGCACATTTCCAACCTCCATTATTTCCTTAAAAGTTGAAAAAATATCAAATTAAATTAATGCCATTTGTTTGTGATTTTATTTCAATTATTAACATAATTTATTTATTGAGTATAATTATATAATAAAATAAACATACCTAATAATAATTTATAATATTTAATAATAGTTATTAACTTGTGCATAATATCCTTTATACAATAAAGAAGATAATATAGATAATTTTTTAATCAATAAAATCATTAAAAATATAAAACTTAATTATTATTATAATACTTTTCATTTGATTCCATATAACTAATTAAAAATACAAAATATAATTAAAAAATAATACATTTTTAATATTAAAAAATAATTGATCAATAAATATAATTGCAAATGATCAATGAACATAAATTGCAAATCATATATATAATTGGAAAAAAGTTCTCACTCCTGGTTTTCCTTTTACATGCTTATTGAAGTCCCAATACAGTTAATTTCCTCCTTTATTTCATATAGATTGAGTCTTAATATAGGATGAAAATTGCCAAAATATTTTGTGTCACTTTAATAATGCAATAAAGGTGGAATTGATCTCACTTATTCTTTTTCGTAGCCTTTCCAATGGCATTCAACTTGTCATTATTCAACAAATCCAAAATAAATTGAAAGAAAATTATAGGAAATCCATCAGGGCTAGGTGACTTATTAGTATGAAATGAGTAAACTACCACCTATAGATCCTCTATGGATATATACCCCATAAATATTTCATTGTATCCTTTTGTGACATATCTATTTTGGTTGTAGCATGAAAATATTTGGTATTCTTATCCCCTTAAGCCATCCCTCCTTGGATTTTTTATTTGATTGGTGAAAAAGGGTTTTGAAAGGGTGCCATAACCTTTTACATTTCTAGCCAAAGCCCAAAAGATATCTGGAGTCTAGCTAGCCCCCATGAGATGATCCTACCGAGTAAAAGGAGAAGCTACATCTGAGACACATAAATCTTAACAAACCAAACTATGTACAAATCATGATAAGCCCTAACAGGGCCAACCCAGCTACATACAAACGCCCACGCAGGGGCAGAAAAAGAAACAACACAAACAAACCACCCTCGTAGGGGTAACCAAAGACCAAAAAATACCATCCAAACCCTGAAGCCTAACTGACGTAGGAGGCACCCTCCCAAGCTGGTTCACACATTAAGCCCATTGCCATTATCCGTAGGATACTCTCTGACCAGGCTCTTGAATTTCTAAATAATCTCGAACTAGTTTTTGTACTCCTCTAGGAGAGCATCCACCTACATCAATAAATATGAAATGGTTCTGGCTACCCATCCTAATGCTTGCAAGATGTCTTGAATCTCCTGAATGTGCCCATGGTTGGAGAGGCTTAAGAAGTGTGTTATGCACGAGATCAAGAGGGGAGCCTGCATCGACGTTCCTTTGTTATGGGCCATAAATAGTTTTCACTTCTCCTTTTTCATCTAGAATTATAGAGAGTCATTTGATGCATTGTCAATGACCATCAGATCCTTCCTTTTGTTTCTTCCTCCCTTCATGCAGATAGGATAACAGTGGGCCTCTATCTTTTGAGGAACTGGAGAATCATCAAATTTTGCGGTTCCACTCGAGATTCCGGTGGGCGAGGGCAAAAAATTAGCCCCGATATCATCTCCAGGATTGCTTGGCCCTCCAGTAAGGAGGGCAGGCCCAACTGGACCTCTGGCCAGGGGAGACCCAATCGAATCTCCAACAAGGAGAAGCCCAACCGATGGTGATATTACCTAATTCTGCTCTGCCACCACGAACCTGAACAAAACTTGATGTAGACCCTGATGGAGGGGGGAGGAAGAGGCCCCCATTTTCATGCTAAGAACTGAATGCTCCACTGACATGAATATATATTCAATGATATTTATGGTTTTATTTCCCCTGAGGTGGTTTAAAAATGCAAGGTGGAAGCTCCGTAGAATAGCTGAGGGATTATCGAGCGTGAAGTATTGGAGGATAATTATCATCACAATGTACTAGGATTTCGGGAATGTCTCCCTGATAATCCCACCCTTCTATTTCTCCAAGGATTTTCCTTTATCCCTAAATAGTTCTAGTTCACCCTGGAGAGAGTGCTTCTCCCGATTAATAGTTTCACCTTCATTTGGGAGACCAATAACCACCGCGAGAAGATCAACTGTAACAGTGAAACTCATTCCTCGAACGACCACATGGACCCCATTCAATGAATGGAAAAATTCCATGGATAAATTTGGTTTGGCCCCTTGAAACTGTTGCAAAAAAATTAGGAGGCCATGGTCCCTAAAAATTTCCTCTACTAGGGAAGTTAATTGAAGGGAAGCGGGTTCAATTTTGGCCAAGATGTCAATATTCAGATAAATCCAAGGATAGGATATCAGACAGAAATCACGAGGATTGCAAACATGGTGATGGATAAATGTTGTGGGAATAAATAATAGATGATACACAAGTAGGTTCCCCCACTCAAAGTTCCTTGTACGAAAAATATTTTGGATCGATCAAATAGCCGATGGCACGGGTGGACGAGCACACCAATCAACTAAGAGGGCTAGGTGGATACTCCAAGAAATGACACTACGAATAACAAACATGCCAAGTGAGCATAATTTATGATTATAGGGATTACCTTCCATGGTGGCACGATGAGCATGGTGGAAAGGAGTAACAACAGTGATGTGGGTAATTGCTACAAGGCAGATAGATCGAAAACCCACTTTTATACTTATGTTGCCAGTACATCTTGCTAAAATGGTGTTGAATGAAGAGCGGGAAGTCATTGGATGATGAAAAATAATAGGGAAGCACATATAACACCTTGAGATTATGGGAAATGCTGCAATGACCTAATCGAGGGCTAGGGTATCAGGGGCCAACAATCCCCATATCCAATCATCCAAAAAACTATCGAAGATGACGTTGGTCTTGATACGAAGGTGACATCTTCTAACGTGGTAGAGGTTCTAGTTATAATAGAGCCTAATATCATAGATGGACCTCCAATTCCAATGGGATAAGTGGTTGTGGAGGCAAAAAAGCCCTCTCGTGGACCAAATGGGAAGAATCACATGTTGAAACTTTGACCAGATGGGAGCTGCACATGAGGAAAAAATAGTGGTCAGTCTCGATGTGGTGCTATGAGAGTACACCACATTAGATCTTGTTTTATGAATCATGATTCAAAAGTGAGGACCATCATGGAGGTTATGATTCTCTACATTGGACCATTTCGCATCATTGGTTGGCCAGGTCAGCAACATTTTCATCGATGATCGCTTGGGAGGAGTAAGTCCACACCCAAAGACCTAATTCTGAGATGCTGATGTTGGCTAGCCAGTTAGCCATGTAATTACCTTCTCTAAGAGAATGGGTTGCCTTATATTTAGAGAAGGAATGGAGTAACTATTTGGCTTCGTCGATCATGGTGCAGATGTTCCATGATAGAGAAAGGGAGCCATGGGATAGGCTAGCATTAATATTCTTGGAGTCACCTTTGATCACAATGCTGGATACATGAACCTTGTGGCTCAGGACAACTCCTTGGTAGAGGGCTTGAGATTTAGCAAAGTGGCTGGAATTGAACCCTAAGTTCTTTGTATAAGCCAAGATGATGCATCCTTTGTGGTCTCGAAAAACACCCCCAGAACCAACAACTCTAGGATTACCTTTCACTGCTCCATAAAAGTTGAGCTTGAGGATACTTGGAGGCAGAGGGATCCACTTGATATGGGAACGGTCAGCCTTGGGGGGGTCTAAAAATATATGCCTTACGAGATACCAAGAGAAGAAGCTAGAATATCTTTAGAGAGAGGCTCCTGGCCTATCTCTAGGGGGTGACCGACACATTTTCTACTATTGCCGCCAAGATCCTTGCTAGGACATGAATTTCCTTATGGGATGAATCTCTAAATGCCTGGGCGTTATGTTCTCTTCAAATTTTCCACATGAAATGCGATAGACAAAGGGACCAAAAGGTTCTGAGCCGTTGTCCTCTAAACGAGTTTGGCCACTACAGACAGATTATTGATCTAGAGGAGCAGGACCCAGGAGATGTTGATCGAGAAAAAAAAGGAGGAAAGGATGGAATGGACAAGGGACACAAAGAGAATATATGCTAGGTAGACTCAAAATACACACAACACAGCTAGCACCGATTGGGGAGGGATAGGCCATGGTGGTGAATGTTAGGAATGGTAAGGATCTTATCTTGGATGACCAACTATAGGAAAAAAATTACTTTGGGGGTGAGGTGAGGCCTCTAGATGAGTTTGGATGGGAACTAGGGGGGTCAAGGTCCACAGAAAAGGTGTAGGTTAACTTAATGATGAAGGAGCTAGATGGGGAAGGAGCCCAAAGGATATAATCCTCTACAGAGAATGAGGAAAAGATACAGATGTGAAGGAGATTAGACAGGGCGGTAGAGGCATTTAACTGATCGACTAAGAGACCATCGATTGGGAAGGGCTTCCAGGAGGAAGACCCTAGGAGGAGAAAGTCACTTACTTTGGGTCCAAAGAGGGTGTCCGTCATTGATCGAAGGCACACCAAATCATCTTTATCCTGAAGAGGGTCATTTCCAAACCAATGGTTGATCCAAATGTTGATTTTTGCTCTATCATTGAGTTTCCATTTGATGCCCTTTCAGATAACCTATATGATTTTGGATATGAAGCTTCATACTATCAATCCTTTGATTGGTTTGGGATCCTCTAAAAAATTTGGGTTGGTCCAAAGGTACTTTTCTTTGATGATAGAAGCCCACAAATATTATTTGTTGATAAGGACTCAACATCCTTGTTTGGTGATGAGTGCCAGATTCATGTTGCGAACCTTATGTAACCCAATGCCCTCATGATCCTTTCTTGCATAAGCCTAGTTCCAAGCTACAAATGAATCCTTATTTTATCTTTTAATCCAGACCATAGGAAGTTTCTTTGGAGATGTTCAATGTAGTTGCAGACTTCAATAGGAATCTGGAATATGAACATGAAGAAGACATGAATACTCTATAGAGTGGCTTTGATAAGGGTGACATTCCCAGATTGCCTGAGCAGGTTGCCTTTACATCTTACCAATTTATTCTGCATACGCTCGATGATGGGGTCCTAAAGGGATTTCTTAGACTGTCCACTAAAGAGGGCGAATCCCAGATACGTTGATGGGAGGGTGATGATGGAGCAACCAAGAGTAGCAAAAATATGGGCTTGATGCCTCATCGGGGTGTTGAAGAAGTAGAGCTTACTTTTTTTGAAGTTCACCTTCTAGCCTACTGCCTCCTCAAAGGAGAGAAGGATGAACTTGATGCACTGGGCTTGGGGGACTAAATCTCAGGTAGCCAAGATAGTGTCATCAATGAAATGTTGGTGGGACACAACCTAGAGATATGACATCGATTTGATACCATAGATGGACCCTTCAAGGTAGGCATGGGTAATGGATCTGCCAAGAGATTCAACAAAAATGATGAAAAGGAAAGAGGATATAGTGTATCCTTGCCTGAGGCCTTTGAAATTCTTGAAGTAGCCTATAGGGGAACCATTGATCAAGACGAAGAAGTTCGCCAAGGTAATGCAACCTTTGATCAACTTGACCCAATCTAGGTGGAAACCAAACCTGTGGAGGACCACTAAGAGGAAGTCCTAGGAGATCTTGTAGAAGGTCTTATTCATGTCGAGCTTGAGGAGAAGTCCTGCTTGACCGCTCGAGGAGATAGAGTGGATGAGTTCATGGATGACAATGATACTATTAGTGATTTGTCTTCCATGGATGGAACTCCCTTGATTAGGGAAAATGTTGGAGTGGAGGATGATCTTGAGCCAAGTGGCTAGGGCTTTGGTGAGAATTTTGTATAAGACATTGCATAGGTTGATGGGGTAGAAGTTTGAGAGGGTGTAGGCCTGGTTAACTTTGGGGATAAGGGCAAGGAATGTGGAGTTGATGTCTTTGGGGATAACCTTATATTATTGCATCTATTGGATTACTGAGACTACATCCAAACCTAAAATATACCAAAAGTGCTAAAAAAATATGGGGGGAACCCATACAGACCCATGGCTTTCCCACCTTGCAAGGAGAACATGGTAGACCTAATATCCTCAAAAGATAGGGAAGCACAAAGCATACAATTTTGGTCATTAGATACTAACCTTGGAATATTTTGAAGGAGGCTTTTAGAAGTATGGTGATTGCATCTAGGAGAGGACCCAAGAAGCTCTTCAAAGAAGGAAACCGCCTTAGCTCTGATTCCCTAGATGTCAAAAACAACCTGGCCATCCTCCTATACTAGCTCCCTAATTTGGTTGTTGTCTCAGTGTCGTACCACTATGGTGTGAAAGAACTTGGTGTTCAAGTTACCTTCTTTGAGTTAAGTTACACGGGATTTTTGCTTTCAAAACACCTCCTCATCCCTTAGAGTACTGTGGTAATCAACGAGGATGACTCTCTCAATGGCTTGGAGGGTAGGCCCTAGGTCGTTATCCTGGATAGTGAACTCAATGTTCTTGAACTGAGATTGGATATTTTATTTTTTTCTGGAATATGTTCCCAAACACTTCCTTATTCCACCTTTTGAGATTGAATTTTAGGTGCCGAAGTTTGCTGCTAATTTGGAAAATTTTGGGCCCCTGGAAAGGTTTTGTCCACCACTGAGTAATGAGAGATCTTAATTTTGGGTCATGGAGCCACATGGATTCAAACCTGAAAGGAGATTTGAAGGATGAAGCGTGCAGATGTCTCTCTCGAGGAGGGGATTGTGATTAGATCCAATCCTTGGGAAAGATCTCATGATTGCATCATCAAACATGGGAATGGAGTTGACCAAAATGAGGATACGATCTAGACGTATTTGGATCAACTGATATCCCTTTCTATGGTTGATCCAGGTGAATATCAGCCCCTAGAGGTTCACATATATCAATTTGTTACTGTCTACAAAATTGGATATTTCAGTAATGGGGGTTCCATATTTCTTATCAAATGGAAAAAGAGGAGAATTGAAGTCCCCCTTCAAAATCCAAGCCTATGAGGAAAACACATCTCATAGGTGGCTGAGGAAGTTCCACAAAGAGGATCTTCAAGTGGGAGAATTTGGGGCATATACGTTTGACAGGACCCAACAAATCTCATCTTATTTGTTGTAGAACAAGATATTGATGTAGCTTTCTGCCATTGAAAGTATTGTGCCTTCAATATTAGCTAGGTCCCATAGACACAGAAGGCCTCCTGAGGTTCCATTTGTTGAACTAAACATGAGGCAGAGTCCCTCCATATGTAGTTGGATATAGATGAAACACTGTGGGAGTCGAGTTTCATTTCTTCGAGAAGAAGAATTGTAGGTCGGTGTTATTTCCTCATGGAATTGACCAAACATTGCTTATTTCACCCATTGAGGACCCTCACATTCCATGAGAGGATCTTTACTTGGATAGTCTGGTTGAGATGTGCTTCCCTCTCCCTGCTAGAGGGGAATATTAGTTATATTTTGGTCCTAACTCTCTGAGATTTTGGAGGACTCCTTGAGAGTGAGTTGGGTGCCATTTACGATGTCGTTGATAGCTTCCCTATTTTTGATTTCCTGGGAGGAGTTACCCTTCTTCTTAAGGGATCCTACATCCACCGAGGCTTTATTTAGGGTTTGATTAAATAGAGGGTTGGGGGGTAGGATCTCAAGGAGGGGGGAAATTCGAGGCCTAGGAATGAGGGAGAGAACTAGGGGGAAGGACACAAAGGGAATTTGAAGGCTGGCTTAGAGGATTCAACGGGGGGTTCATCAGAGGACAATGAGGAGAAGTGATTGGAGATAGGGATGGTTGGGCTGCTAGGGGAGGAGGGGATTGATAGAGGGGGGGCCAAAGGGGCCTCCTCACTACTAGGTTTTGGGGTAGGGTTGGATCCCTAGGAGGGAGGTTTTTGGAACTCGATAATTTCTTTAGGGAGGAGCAACAGGGCCTTGGGAAGGGCACTGGGAGGGTAGATGAGCCTGGATGGAACAAAGATTACAAAATATAGGTTTATTCTCATATTCAATGGATTGGGTAAAGGAACATACCTTGGATATGATATTTATTGACTTCGAAGGCTCAGCGTCCAAGATGGCATTCACACACATGCAAACTTGAGTCATCTAAGTCCTAGTGCAAGTTGGAGGGTTGAAATAAATGAACTCTTCAATGATCCTTGTTATTCCATGAAGGATGTCCTCATGCCAGAATTGGATAGGAAGACCTGGGAGGCAAACCTAGATTGGAGAAGTGTTAATGCTCTGGGTTGTTGGGTGAAAATTGAATTTCCATTTGCAGAGAAATAGGCCTCTACGACCATAGAACCAGGGTCCTCTAGAGAGGATTCATTGGGAATTAGTAGGGTCGCTTAAATGAATTAGAAAAACCCTCTCATAAGTACCATAAGCTCCATGGATCCCTTCAGGTGCCAAGAGATATTAGCCCACCTACGGATGGATTTCATATCGGGCTGGGACTCGAGAAACTTCCCAACCAATGCATTTGAGTTCTTGTTAAGCATGCTGGACATGACCTCACAGGAGATCTTGAGGTTGCCATTGGCAGAAAGCAACTCCACTTTGGGCCTAGTCATCTGACTAGGGTTAGGGTTTACTATTTCCATATAGGATCAAGATGGGCTCTTCTGCCCGTCGCTCGCATCCAAAATATTCTCCTCCTGACCAGGCAACTCTACATGGTCGGAGCTCAATTTTTGCTCTAAAGATCAAAAATTCGAGAGTGGTTGGGATGGTGGGCTGAGGTTGCCTAGTTGTTCCACGTTGGTGTTGGACCAACTGATATAGGAGGACTTTGTAGATAGTTGTTCACTTCTTCCCTTGTTGTGCGATCGATCTCTACTTGCATTGGAGGCTATCCCCTTGCTTATGCTCAGGATGCTATGAATCTCATTGGCTCATTCAGGGGAGGCTTAGTGTTATTCACAAGTTTTCCCTGTGTTGGGGTCCTGGTTTTCATCTGCCACTAGTATCTTCCCTTTGGATGTTGTGGTGTCTGCCGCCTTCCTACTGGATTTTGTTGTAGTCTTCAGGTGTGGATGCTCCTCAATCGCCATATCCACAATTTAGTCTCATCTCTCCTTGTATTTTTGGGATAAATATTACTCTTCCCTTTTCATTATATTATATAATCAAAAAGTAATTTCTTTCTTGCATATAAGTAGTCTAGTCCATCCCATTAATGTCTACTATCTCTTGTAAATTGTTAAGCTTGATTAAATTCCTCTTTTATTTTAAATACTTTACCAAAATATTTGGCATTCCAAATATTCAGTTATCCTTTTAAACATTTCATTTTTTAACAAACCCATACATATATTATCCTTAAAATATTTCTTCATCCCACCATAGTATAACCATCTAGAAGATATTAGAGTCTTAGAGACATGAACTAAAATTGAAATGGATTTGAATGACCATTATTGAGTAGATCACATCTTAAGAGTATGGGTTTATGATATGATCCTACAAAAAAAAATATCTAAAAAGGTTGTATACTATGGTTACATCCTATATTAGATAACAAAAATTTGTCCAGTCTTTTTATCATGAGTTTTTTGAATGTGTCTGTTATTGTATGTATAATGAAAAATTGAAGGAATAGCATCCTAAAGGCCATTTGAATTGAAAAATGAAGCAAAATACTACATTGATTTAGACCATTTAGGAGTATCACCCTTATTTTCCAAATAAAATAAAATTATGTTGAAGTCCTTCCCAAGAATCCATAGATCACAATTATGAATCATCAATAAATTTGATAAGAATAAAATGAGATCCCTCTTTCAACATATTTCACAAGGAGTAACTATAGTTGGAGCATACGTACATACATACATATATATATATACATACATACATATATATATATATATATATATATATATATATATATATATATATATATATATACACACACACACACACACACACACACACACATATATATATATATATATATATAGATAGATAGATAAAAAAATTACTTTGATATTTGTAATGACCCTCCTCACATACCTATTTGATAGAAAATTAATTGATGATTTAAGACTTGTCTTTTTCTTCGGAATGTGGTACTGCTAAATATTTTATGTATGTAGGACCAGGAGCATTCCTTCATCAAACAAATGAAGTCATTGGAAAAAGGTAAGTGGGGAGGTGATGATTTGGCTCGTGAACACATGGAAGTTCACATTGAGATATTTCATGTAGGACTGCATTTGGCATGTGTTTTGTGTTAATGTTTGCATATTCTTTGTATTGGCTTATTATGATATTTTTCTTCTTTTATGTGGCAATGAAGATGTTGTGTCATGGGAGCCACATTTTATTTAGTTGTGTTGAATTAAAAATATAATATGAAAATTACTTGGATATGATAAATATTATGATGAAGGAGTATGTTATAAAAATAAATAATAAAAAAGATGGGAAAGAAATGCTATTGGTTTGGGAAATTAAAATATTGAATATATTACATGCTTTCTTTCTATGGTGGTTACTCTCTGATAAGGTATATGAAGGAATAAAGTAAAATTTGAGAAAACATTTCCCTTCTCAATGCCTTGTCATGATGGAAGTGAACGTGTGATAATAAATATCTAAAAATTCCTTTCTATTGGATGTTATGCATGCCTTTGTTTGTTATGTTAACTCAAATCTTTTGGGAATTGTGGGGTAGAAGATAAGAAGTAGGTATTCTTTAAAAAAAAGGAAAAAATGGTCTTCTTCTTTTGGTTCATATCTTGGGTGACGAACGATAGAAGAGGAGCTGTGCTGGCCAATTTGGAGAACATGATAGATAGAATATTGCATGTCTCATACCAGGTTGAACTTTATCTTCTTATGTTTGAATTGTTGAAAAAAAAGAAGTGATTTGTTTTTGGTGATTGCCCATTTTTGGAACTAGTTTGTAGCTTGTTAATATAAGAAGGAAATGGTAATATTTCTATGAAAATGTGTATGAAAACTGGAAAGTGAATTCAAGATACATGTCTTGCTAATTTTAGTTTGGCTTAAACCTTGCTTGTGAAAACAAAAGAAAATATGGATGTTATTTATAAAGTATTGAGCTTGAGATTGCTTGTGAAATGAAGCAAGGAGGTGCATTACTTTATGATGAATGTAAAAGTGGAATATAAGAACTTTTATATTAGTTTTGAGGTTGAAATGGAAAAATGAAATCATGCATGTGTTTTGTCTTGTTGCATAATTTTGTTTACCCAAATCTATGAATTCAAGTTGTGTGGTATGCTAATCATTTGCATGGATAGAATGCATTCATATAGAGCTGACTCTGATCCCAAATCTCCATCAATTCTATTTTGGTGATGAGGAGAACTATTTTAACTAAGTTCGAAGCTCTGAGAATGTTTATCGACTATAGATACCAGATGATTGAGGTTTGAAGAAATATGACAATGAATCTGTTCTCCAAAATCAGTCATTGTTGCCAATATATCATTGCCATGGAAAACCAAGTTGCTATGTCAGTTGAATATCTTAAAAGGAATGATTATTTATAATCTAAAACCAGTTAGTATCCAGTTGGTAGTATGGGCTTGTGGTGGAAGTTGGTTGTTGTGAAACCAACTCTGAATGCAACGTGATTGTGGGGATGACTGAACATATTCTTTCAGAAGAACTTGTAACGAACAATCAATGTAAACTATTGAGACATTTTGTAAAAATATTTACAAATCCTTGTGTTGAAGTTTATTTCCTGTGTGAAATATATATATTGGTAGCATTTGCATTTACTTTGGCAAAATTATTGGATTGTAATAATTAAGTTACTGAGTTACATTACACTCTTTAAGGAATTGAGGATTTTCATGAAATAAAGTGCTATTGTTTGGAACATTTTCTCTTAATAAAATTACTGCACAAGCTTTACATTTGTTTTTAATAATGTTAGAATATTAAAGTATTTGTTTTTATTTTGTGTAATTTAGCTATAAATGTTCTATCTGAAGTATTGAACCAGTGAAAGATGTTTTTTTGAGTTTTCAAATTGAACCTGTTGGACATTTGAGTCCCTAAGCTAAAATATTGTCATTGATGTCAAAAGGATCTATGATGGCATGCACTATGTTTTGTGAAAGTGCAAGGAAGGGTTTTTGTGAAAACCAAGGCAGGAAAAATAAAAGGTTTTATTTAAAATTATGGATGGTAGATTTGAAATGGGTTTTTATTAAAACCCAAGTTGGATTTTCATTTCATCGAAAAATGTGCCCCGGTGATGGAGATATTTAATTTTAAAGATTTAGTTTAAATTTTAATTTATTTAAAATTAAAATTTAAAAATTAAATTAAAAGAATTTTCGCCGACGTCATAAAGGAATGTTCAAAAGCGTCGATGTTTCCAAGCTAAGGGAAGGCATATATATATGCCATTAAATTTTTTGAAGAAGATCATCCTTGCTCGATTGAGATTTACGATTTGCTTTTGCAAAGGAAGAGCTTGTGTTATTTTTGTTTTGTGAAGCAACGAATATTGAAAGTGAACTGCACCCATTTTCCAAAGCGTTTTGGGTAGTGTGGCCTAGTGGCAGCTTGTTTTGTGCAAAGGTGTTGGTGGCAGGAAGGTTAAGCGTTCGATTCCTGCTAGCATCGTTTTGGCTTTGTTGAGGCGCTCAAGACACATTTCTTTTTTGCTTGGTAGAAGGAGAGAAGAACAAGAAGCAAGTGATGCTTCTTTCTTCACAACGAGTCCGTAGCTTGTGTGGAAGCTTGGCCATGGCTAGGGTGTTCGCATTGGACATGACAGGGGTTCGATTCCCCTCGAGGCAGGTATTGAGGTTTTTATTTATTTTGTTATTGCCTAAGGTGGAGTGATAAGGAGTAAAGGTGATTTGATATTTAATGTATTGAATAACCTTAGGAATAAGGTTATAATAGTTGTTTGAGTTGTGGAGTTAAATTTTTAATTGTCATTTTTGAAATTATTAGGAGTAATAAGGGTTATTGATAAAGTTCTTTTAGTGAAAGTTATTTTTGAGTAAGAGTTTTTTTTAAAAAGAACTTTGGTGGATGTTAAAATAAAGTAGGAGTAATAAGGTGTTATTTGGATATTATTTTATTGTTGTGTTATTACTCAAGATCTCTAACCCTTGTTGAGATTGGAAAAATAAAAAGTGTTGAGTGTGGCAGATTTAGTGGACAACTCATAAGGCATCAAAAAGATATGAGTAACATTCTCCATTGATTTTATTTGAGTGTTTGATTTCTTAAATATCATTAGAGTGAAAAGGATTGATTGCGGTTTCCTATTTGAAAATAGTTGGTTTAATGCTTCAAGGTTTTTTTGGTTTGAAATTTGTGATTAAAAACCTTGTTTATAAGAATTTTTGTTGGAGTGAGTTGTTATGTAAAGTAAAGTGGTTGTTGAGTATTGTTGAAGACATTTTGAGTTGGTTGATTCATGCTTGGACTAGGGTTTGTGAGAAAGAGTTGTTCCTTGTGGTTATTGGTTGAGTAGAGTTGTTTGAGCCTAGTCAAGTGATTGTGTGAAGTGGTTGTTCAAGTTCCATAAAACAAACTATTCTATATTCTGATTTGAATTGAGTTGAGAAAGAAATTGGATTTGAGTTTAGAACATATTGAGTCTAACAATTCTCTTTATGCTTCTATGATATTGTTGAGTTGAGATTGATTTGATTTGAGATTGGGAGTTGAGTATATAACATATTGAGTCTTTAACAATTCTCTTTATGCTTCTATGAGATTGTTGAGTTGAGATTGATTTGAGTTGAGATTGGGATTTGAGTATAGAACATATTGAGTCTCTAACAATTATCTTTATGCTTCTATGATATTGTTGAGTTGAGATTGGGATTTGAGTATAGAACATATTGAGTCTCTAACAATTCTCTTTATGCTTCTATGAGATTGAGTTGAGATTTTGTTGAGCTGATTTGAGGCAAGTCTTTGAGAAGTCTTATAGACTGATTTTGAGTAAGCTTTTGTGAAAGCTTGCTATGCAAATTTGAGCAAGTCCTAGAGAGGACTTATTGAGCAGATTTCGATAAGTTCTATGTGAGCTTGTTGAGCAGAATTGAGCAAGTTCTAAGTGAGCCTATTAAGCAGATTTGAGCAGGTTCTGAGTGAGTCTATTGAGCATATTTGAGGATGTTCTGAGTGAACCTATTGATAGAGATTTGGAGGTGACATAGTACAGAGGACAAATTTTCAGTGGATATATATCCAATAGACAGAACAATTGAAGACAGATCTAAGTGAGGAGTCTTCATGTGGAGAGAGATCCACTAGTCAGTGCAGCAGAGGGACAAAGTCTTCTAGAAGATCACTAGCTAGAGCAGAAGGGGAAAGAGTTCTCCTATGGAAGAGATCCATGAACTTGAGATTTAGGGGATCAACATCTCCTTTGGATAGAGGTCCATAAACATTATAATTGGGAAGGATTCCCAAGAGATTGATTGAGAAATTTTTAGCAAAATATTTTCTTCGTGGAGTAGCCCGCATTGGGTGAACCACGTAAATTATTGTGTCACTTTTGTGGATGGTGTTTTGTGCATTGCTTTGATTACTACTATTGATATTGCTATCTATACACTGCATAATATTTAATTGAAAATAAAAGTAAAAATTGGTCTTACACTGTTCCTCCCCTCTCAGTATAAGCCTGTGTTCTTTAATTGGTATCAAAGCGGGTTTATTTAGAATATTTTGATAGCTTGAAGTAAAAGTAGTCTAAGAACACAATAGATCAAAAGGATCAAAGAGACGGGCCCTTCAATAATGCAGTACCAATCTTTGATAGAAGTGACTTCTTATATTGGTGTATGCTGATGAGATTTTACTTGATGGCACTTGGAAATGAAGTTTGGGATGCAGTGGAACTTAGATACGATTAAATAATCAATCCTCCTACATATAAAGAAGGTAAGCTTCTAATACATGCAAATTCAAGAGCTATGAATGCAATTATAAAAGTTTTGCATAGAGCACAATCTATGAAGGTTATGAAATTTAAAACAACAAAAGAAATGTAGGAACTTCTGCATGAAATATATGAAGGAGATAAATGAGTCATAACGTCTAAGATCAGAAATCTCAAAGGAGAATTTAAGAACCTAAGAATGAGGGATGATGAAAATATTCGTGACTATCTCAACAAGGTTGATGAACTTGTATATGAAATGAAAGGTCTTGGAATGAAGGTTGATGAATCTGATGCTTGTGACAATATCTTGAGGACTCTTCCAAAACGGTATAGTGAAAAGGTTTCTGCTATAGAAACATCAATTGATAGTGATTCTTTGACAAGGAATTCTTTGCTTGGAATGCTTACTACTTTTGAGATAAGAACAAAAGATCATATTCCTCCAAAATAAGTTGCTTTTAAAGTAGATAAAAAGAAAAAGGGAAAGAAGATAGAATCAAGCAGTGAGTCATCTAGTTATGAAGAAGCTAACTATGGTAGAAGAGATAAAGGTTCCAAAATATCCATAGATATAATATATATTAAGTGCTTCAATTGTGGAAAGTATGGACATTATGCAACAGAGTGCAAAGAGCCAAAGTACAGTAATGATGAAGAAAAATAGGATCACAGGTACAGGGAATAAGAAAGACACAGGTACCAGAAGATAAGCAAGGATGGACAAAGCAGACAAGGAAAGAAGTTCTTCCAAAGATAAAAGAGAAGATACTATGCGGAAAATGCAAGTACTCAATTGATAGTGATGCTAGTTTTTCAGACAATGATAGAGATGAAGTCCTATTTATGGTTAAAGAGAAAAATCCAGTTAAGAAAAGGACTCCAGTTATTCTCAAGTGTTTTAGATGTGGTAAATTTGGACATCTTGAAGATGATTGCACTAGGGATGGTTATAGTTTTAGTGATGATGATTTTGAAGATGCACTTGAAAGACCATATGATAATCTTCTAATGGCTTTGGAAGATAAAGAATATGATCCTATAGAAGACAAGCCAAAAGAAAGAAATAATATGGACAAAGGCAAACAAATAAAGGATTATTTAGTAGAGAATGGTTATGATCTCAAGGGAGAACTTATCTACGCCCTTGACACAATAAATAAGGTTAGAAATCAACACTCCAAGATTGAAATTCAGTTTCAAGAATGTGATGAAGAAAGGTTATTGCTCATAGAGGATTTAGAGAAGTTAAAGGCTAAGGTAAGCAAGTTCAAGGATAAGTTAGAAGCAAAGTTTTTGGAATGTGAGAAGTTAACACAAGAAGTGGCTACTCTAAAATAAGACTTAAATGACTCCAAGATCAAGATGAAGAGTTTCACAAATAGCTCTAATAACTTGGATAATTTCATCTATAAACAACAACGAACATCATGTTTAACAGGTCTTGGCTCTGGAAAGGTTCAAAATAAATAGGAAAAAGAATCTACTTCAAGTCTTTATGAAGAAGAAACTTAAGAAGAAGATAGTTTAAATGAAAGTGGGACATCAAAGGAGTAGTTGGACAACAAAGAGTTCAACAAAGAGAGGAACAATGCACAAAGAAGATACAAATGGAACATCAATCAGAATAGGAGACCAATGAGGTCAAGACAAGGAGGCTTCAATAGAAGATGCTTTTCATGTCACAGGTTTGGACATATGGATTCACAATGCAGGACACATGAAAGACAAGAATATGGGAAAGGACAACTTTTCCATGGGTATTGCTACTCATGCAATGGGTTTGGTCACAAGGCAATGAATTGCAGGATTAATGATAGAAGAGGATATGGCTTCACTAGGAGAAGTCCTAAGATAGTTGTACCTCCAAAGAATAATAACATGAGTGTTATAAGTGCAATAATGATGGTCACATAGCAAGATGGTGTAGAACAAATATTCCAGAAGCAGACATGAACAGAAATAGGAACATGTGCATGAACAGGAACAAGAACATGAAAAGGAACAAAAATATGAATAGGAACATGAACTTGAATGAGAACAAGAATAGGAATAGGAACAAAAATAGGAATATGGATGAGACCAGGATTAGGAACATGAACATAAATTATAAAGAAACAAGGATGATGGCTTGGAAAGAAATAGTGAGAGGATTCAAAAAACTCAGAAAGGAAGAGAGAAAAATAAAGGTAAAGAGCAGTGCTTTCGGGGAGTAGAAATACTCCCACCCAAGAATTTACCACCTCATGAGGAGGTGCGGGAGGGGCCAAACTAAGAGGCTCATTCTTAGCCTCGAGCCCCAAAGGTGACCCTTTGCCATTGATGAAAAAGGGGAGAGATTTGTGTATATTGGGGAGAGTTTTTGATATGGGGAGGAGTAGAAAAGAAGGTCTGATTTTAGTAAAAGGATATGGGTTGCCATCAATGAAAAAGGGGGAGATTTTTGGACATTTTGAGTCCCTAAGCTAAAATATTGTCATTGATGTCAAAAGGTTATTTGATGTCAAAAGGATCTATGATGGCATGCACTATGTTTTGTGAAAGTGCAAGGAAGGATTTTTGTGAAAACCAAGGTAGGCAAAATAAAATGTTTTATTTAAAACCATGGATGGTATATTTGAAATGGGTTTTTCTTAAAATCCAAGTTGGATTTTCATTTCATCAAAAAAGGTGCCCCGGTGATGGAGATATTTAATTTTAAAGATTTAGTTTAAATTTTAATTTATTTAAAATTAAAATTAAAATTTTAAAATTAAATTAAAAGAATATTCACCAACGTCATAAAGGAAGGTTCAAAAGCTTTGACGTTTCCAAGCTAAGGGAAGGCATATATATGCCATTAATTTTTTTTAAAAAGATCATCCTTGCTTGATTGATATTTATGATTTGCTTTTGCGAAGGAAGAGCTCGTGTTATTTTCGTTTTGTGAAGCAACGAATATTGAAAGTAAACCGCGTCCATTTTCCAAAGTGTGTTGGGTAGTGTGGCCTAGTGGTATCTTGGTTTGTGCAAAGGTGTTGGTGACAGAAAGGTTAAGCGTTCGATTCTTGCAAGCATCATTTTGGCTTTGTTGAGGCGCTTAAGGCGCATTTATTTTTTGCTTGGCAGAAGGAGAAAATAACAAGAAGCGAGTGGCGCTTATTTATTCACAATGAGTCCATAGCTCATGCTGCAGCTTGGCCATGGCTAGGGCGTTTACATTAGATAGGATGGGGGTTCGATTCTCCTCAAGGTAGGTATTGAGGTTTTTATTTATTTTGTTATTGCCTAAGGTGGAGTGATAAGGGGTAAAGGTGATTTGATAGTTGATGTATTGAATAACCTTAGGAATAAGGTTATAGTGGTTTTTTGAGTTGTGGAGTTAAATTTTTAATTGTGAATTTTGAAATTATTAGGAGTAGTAAGGGTTATTGATAAAGTTCTTTTAGTGAAAGTTATTTTTTAGTAAGGGTTTTCTTTAAAAATAAATTTGGTGGATGTTAAAATAAAGTAGGAGTAATAAGGTGTTATTTGGACATTATTTTATTGTTGTGTTATTACTCAATATCTCTAACCCTTTTTGAGATTGGAAAAAGGAAAAGTGTTGAGTGTGGCAGATTTAGTGGACAACTCATAAGGCATAAAAAAGGTATGAGTAACATTCTCCATTGATTTTATTTGGGTGGTTGATTTCTAAAATATCATTGGAGTAAAAAGGATTGATTGTGGTTTCCTATTTGAAAATAGTTGGTTTAATGCTTCAAGGTTTTCTGGTTTGAAAGTTGTGATTAAAACCTTGTTTATAAGCATTGTTGTTGGAGTGAGTTGTTATGCAAAGAACTTGAACTTGAGCTGAAAAGAACATGAGTATCATTGTTATGTAAAGTGGTTGTTGAGTATTGTTGAAGATATTTTGAGTTGGTTGATTCATTCTTGGACTAGGGTTTGTGAGAAAGAGTTGTTCCTTGTGGTGATTGGTTGAGTAGAGTTGTTTGAGCCTAGTCAAGTGATTGTGTGAAGTGGTTGTTCAAGTTCCATAAAACAAACTATTCTATATTTTGATTTGAATTGAGTTGAGAAAGAAATTGGATTTGAGTTTAGAACATATTGAGTCTCTAACAATTCTCTTTATGCTTCTATGAGATTGCTGAGTTGAGATTGGGAGTTGAGTATACATATTGAGTCTCTAACAATTCTCTATATGCTTATATGAGATTGTTGAGTTGAGATTGATTTGAGTTGAGATTGGGATTTGAGTATAGAACATATTGAGTCTCTAACAATTCTCTTTATGCTTCTAGAAGATTGCTGAGTTGAGATTGATTTGAGTTGAGATTGAGATTTGAGTATAGAACATATTAAGTCTCTAACAATTCTCTTTATGCTTCTATGAGATTGAGTTGAGATTTTATTGAGCTGATTTGAGGCAAGTCTTTGAGAAGTCTTGTGGACTGATTTTGAGTAAGCTTTTGTGAAAGCTTGCTATGCAAATTTGAGCAAGTCCTAGAGAGGACTTATTGAGTATATTTGGACAAGTTCTATGTGAGCTTGTTTAGCAGAATTGAACAGGTTTTGAGTGAGCCTATTGAGTAGCTTTGAGCAGGTTATGAGTGAGCCTATTGAGCAAATTTGAGGAGGTTCTGAGTGAACCTATTGATAGAGATTTGGAGGTGACAGAATACAGAGGACAAAGTCTTAGTGGATAGAGATCCAACAGCTAGGACAATTAAAGAAATATTTGAGTGAGGATTCTTCAAGTGGAGAGAGATCCACCAGTCAGTGCAGTGGAGAGACTGAGTCTTCTAGAAGATCAATAGCCAGAGCAGAAGGGGAAAGAGTTCTCCTGTGTAATAGATCCACAAACTTGAGATTTAGGGGATCAACATCTCCTTTGGATAGAGGTCCATAAACATTATAATTAGGAAGGATTCCCAAGATATTGATTGAGAAAGTTTTAGCAAAATATTTTCTCCATGGAGTAGCCCGCATTGGGTGAACCATGTAAATTGTTGTGTCACTTTTGTGGATGGTGTTTTGTGCATTGCTTTGATTACTGCTATTGATAATGCTATATATACACTGCATAATATTGAATTGAAAAGAAAAGTAAAAAGTGGTCTTATACTGTTTCCCCCCTCTCAGTATAAGCATGTGTTCTTCAAAACCTTCAACTTCAAATATTTTATAAGGAATAATTTGTATGTTGCTCAAGATGAAGTTAAAAACCTTCCTCAGGATGTCAAAGTGATTAGTTGTTCTACCTTGGTTTAGTGAAAGCTTTACACATTGTTATATAGTTGAATTAAGCTGAATAATTAATGGTCTTTATTAACGTTTGTGAATCCCCAATTGCACTTGATTTTTTGAATATATCAAAGGTAGACCAAAACCTCTCATATATGTATAGAGCTCTTAAACTAACCTAGAGCAAATATAATTCTAAAACAATAGCAACGAACTAATTTTGTAATGCCAAGTGAATAAATTAAGTTTGGGTTGGTAAAGACTACTGCATTGTCAAGTGTAAAGTCCTTAATCGAATCTCCTAGGATAACCACACCAAGTTGTAAATGAGAAAGGTAGGCTTCACAGATTTTTAACTTGAAATTTATAAGGTTAAACCCTTTTTATAGGAAATATAAACACCTTAAGTTTAGAGTAACCATTGTTGTGTAAAGCATATATAAATTAGTCAAGACCTTTTATTTTATTTAGACTTTTTGTTTAATTAAATAAATCCATCCATTAAGTTTAGAAAAAGAGATAGAAACTACTAAATACTCCAAAGGCCTTGTTAATGGTGAAACTCCTATCATGGAGGTACATAGCTTGTGTAAAGACAAAATATGTAAATATTTGACCTTTTTGATAATCTTAATATTCTCTTTTAGAGACGTTTACTTTTATGGAAATAAAGAATAATGTTAGGCTTAATTATTGAGCCAATGAGGAATTGTAGATTCTCTATCTTTATTAATACCAAACCTAAAAAAACTTGCAAAGATCATCAGGTAGGGATGACTGTAAGAAAACACCCAATATTGAGGTACATGTATGCACACAACATACCTCAAGGGCAATTTTAGATTGACAGAATTGGTTGGATATGTGACTAGGTCAGATCTAATAATGAGAGGTAGTATGGGATGCCTTCTCCAGGTTGCCACTCGAATAGTACCATGATAAATCTTGTGTTCATTTGACCTAGACGATTAAGCCACGACGTATGGTATGGGACATACGATCATGGGTCATAATGAGCATGAGTGATCAAGTCCAAGGTTAGGGAATTGACATGGCTCTAACTAACTCCGACAAGGGAATACTTAGTTAGATACTAGGCATAAGTACGTTGTCTCCTTTCATACAAATTTAGAACAAGTTGACTAAAATTCAAAGGTTCATTATGATAAGAAATAGGGAAATGAGCGTCTACCCTCTAGGTGTTATGGGCCCTAGAGGATAACCCCAATCATGGAACAACCCTCATGCCAAAACCTGTGGACATAAATGAGATAAGTCACCACATAATGACACCTTTATGGGATTTGGTCAATCTCATCCACTTGGGTGATTGTCTGCAGTAGTCTCGAATCCAAAAGTGGTGAAATATACCTGTACTAATTAAAGTTTATAATAATGCTTTATTGGGTGTAATGAATTTGCTATGAACCTGAAAGCAAACCTATGAATAAATAGTGGTTTGAAAAACAAAAAAAAAATACCCTATGAAATTGCTTATATTTTCTAGTGGTACAACCAAGTGAGTAGACTTGGGTTATTACAATATTTATCTCTTTTCTACAACAAATACCAACAACCCTATTAATTTTCTCTTCTTGTAATTGTTCATCCCATTTGATTTTATCCCATATTATTGCAATACCTCTTGAATCTCATGTAGTTGAAACTACTAGACAATCTCGTATCTTCTAAATGTTTTTGAATGGATCCTTATATTCCACACTACTTATTTATGTTTCTAGTATTAACATAAACTTAGGACTATAACGACCTATCGATTCTTTAATAACTCTTTTTTAACAATTTGTTTTTTTTAATTTGTGTACTAAGTCACATTCTTTACTAACACTTATAATATTTTTTATTTTTCCCATATCAATATCCCTTTGATTTTTTTCTCTTTCTTCTTGCTTTAAGGGCCTTCATCTTTTTCCTCTATTCCCACCAACATTTTCATCTTCATCAATCTCTTAAAATTTTCATACTATTCATAGCAATTTTTAGGTTTATGTTGCCTTGGAGAAACTGGAATCCAAGGAATAGCCTAAAAAACCATTAAAATGGAAGGATAATACTACATACTAATTACTTTATTATGCTTCCTCAAAAACCCTAAATTTCCATGGATTTCCTCTATACTCATTTATTTATCATGTTGATCTTGAAACCCTAAAGTATAATAATAATGAAACTTATGTTTATGCTTCCATGGATAATCTCAAGTGCAAAGATGATCCTCCATCGTAATTACTTTCTTATATTGCCCTACAAACCCAAAATATCTATGAATATCCTTCATATTTAATTTCTTTTGATGATGCTCTTTAAAATAGTAAAGTACAATGGATAAACTCTACACTACTTTTTTTCTTATTACAAGGGAATTATTTTATAGTATTTGAGAAAAATAAAGATGATTTCCCTAGATTAAACTTGATCTCTTTAACCTCCTTTGATTTAATTTTACCTTCATATCTTATGTCACACCTTTAATCCCTTTTAAATTTGAACTTGTGCATTGTCTTCCCCCATCCCTTTGGTCCTTCTTTCTTCCTTCTAATGGTTGATTTGAGTAAACTATGATGGCCTTATCCATATGATGATGTAGAGGGGATTTCTTTACCACTTTCTTAGTAGTGGAAAACCCTTGATCTAATTTAATTTCTACTTTATTATGATCTCATTGCTCCATCTTAAAGTTTCTCTCATGCTCAAAATTTTATCTTTTTTTTCCATTATTTTTACTTTGTAAACTCTTGCCATGTGTCTACTGTCATGACATTTGCAACATTGAAATATAGTATTTCCATATTCCACTTGTCGATATCATTCTTTTGATTCATATTTAGTCTTAATATATTATTGGAATTTTTTTTTAAATATATTGGCAACACATATTCGAGTATATAAAAAATGCCTTCTATCCTTAGTAATTGTTCCCTCCTAGATGAATTACCCTAGAGTGTTGCCAATATTATTTAAAACCTTCTTATTGATAAGATGATATGGAAGTATAAAAAGCCTAACCTACACTAGAAGTTTTTTAATAGATTTTATCTCCATAGAAAAACTCTATACTCCCTCATTTTAAATATAATTCATATTTTACTTATTAATATATATAATTCATCTCTTCCCCTAAACCATGGTACATCACCCATTATTTTATCTTTGATTTCTAAATTGGAGAAGATGATGAGGAAAAATTATTTTAAAAGAAAATTCAGAATAATTTGAATACACCCCACTTCCCCTTGATCTAATTTTGAATCTCCAAAAACCCTAATTGGTGTCCATGAAACTTACAAATTAATTAATTGTTTACTTTTAAGAATTCTTAAGCCATACCTAATGATCTCATCCTTGATAATCACTTTTAGTGTAAAATATTCTACCTGGATAGGGTTTGTCATATATTTACTCTTCCTCTTATCCTCAACTATGACATCCATAATTCTAGCTAGGTATCCTTACTGTTACAATGTGAACACATCTAGATGCAAAGCTGCCAAGAAATGTCATGCTCCAGTGTGAACTCACATGGGGGTTTGAAATGTCGACAAGGACATTTTTGTTTTCTCTCTTCCCAATATTATTTCCTACTTCTCCTCCTATATTCTCTCCCCTTATTCCTCCTTCCTATCCCCTTATCTCTCCTTCTCCTTATCTCTTCCTATATTCTATTATCTCTGCGACAGTTATGATATATAGTTTTAATTAAACTATATAAATTTGTGTAAGCTAAGGTTGCTATTGATTATTGGAAATAAATTAAATTTTTGGTCTACGTCTTAATTTGCTCCCTCACTTTGGTATCAGAGCACTAGGTGCAGGCTCAATTTACGAGGAGAGTCGGAGGTCCACACTGTTTGGGGTCAACACGACGTAGTTTGAGGTCCTGACACGCTTCTCGAGATCTAGGAAGGCACCAATTCTTGAGACCTGACGAGGCACAAAAATTGAGGTGATGTGCATAATAGATCTAGCACGTACTTTGAGGTAGATAGAGACTAAATTTTGCATGTACTTCAAGGAAGATAGAAATTGGATGTTGCATGTACTTTGAGGTGTTGAGGTGGCTAACAGAGCAACACACTAATCGAGACAACTTCGAGGTGACACGTGGCATTAGGCCACTGGACAGTTGCTGATGTGGCAAGCGTTGAGGGAGCGATGTGTGGTAAAACATGCAAAGGACACGATTGCCCGAAGGCAATAGGTTTATTAGTTGTGAGTTCGCAATTTTATACCACTCGACAACCCATTGCGTTGTGCATGTGGGATAAATTCCCATGTTTTATTTATTTTAAAACAAAACTTTTAACTCCCCGCGTGAATAAATCCATGGCCATTAGTTTTATTACACATAAAGCGAGTAGCCTGAGTGGCTAAGGCGGTTGTGTTGAAAGCACCAAGTTTCGGGTTCGAAACCCGTCAAGACAAACTTTTTAAAGTTTTTTATTTGCTCGTCATGTTGACAAGAAGTAATAGGTACGAGGTGCCATCTTCGTGTTCAAAGGAGTCGTGGTTGCATTGGCAAAGACCCTCGATTGGGACGAAGAAAGTCGTGAGTTCAACTCACACGACCATCAAAAAAAGGTTCAATTTTTATTTAATATTTTTTTAAAGTTAAATTTAAACTTTACTAAAGTTTTTAATATTAATTTAATAATTTAAAAATTGCTTTATAATTATTTAAAAAAAAATTAATAGTTGTAAAGCATTTTTTTTTTTATTAAATTAAAAATATTAAAATGCTTTAAAAATTTTGATTTTAAAACTTTATAGGAAGAAATTTTGAACCTATTATCCTAGAGGCAAACTGTAAAATCGTCCAAGGGGCTTGAAAAACCTTGCAAAATTGTGTAATAGCTAAGACGCAAGCTTTGTAAAAAGGGAGCAAAAAATGTGATGGGAAGCCTTTCGGAGCGCCCATTTAGCACTTCCAAAAAATTTTGGACTCGACGCTGCCCCTTGGAACCCCGTTCAAGGCTAAAAAAAAATTTGTAATAGCCTCAACGGCTGTATAGGAGTGAAAATTGTAACCTCAAAGGCTCTAAGGAAGTTTTTTTTTGCATTGATGAGTAGATGATCCGATCCACCGAGTGTTATCATGCATTGTGTTCTCTTCTATTGAGAGAGAACACTGAAACATTTGATGAAAGAGTTTAGAGATACAGACTGCATGTTGTGTTCAACCAATTACAAAACACCATCATAGCACATTAGAGACACCTTTATTCTGGTTACGAGGCCGATTTTGAGGATAACATATTTGGACAACGAGTTGAGGAGTCAGATTCAGTGGAAATTGCACCCCAAGAACCAACAAACCCACAGATCAACAATAGTGATTCCATTCAAATACTGGAGCCAGCTTCCCCTAAAATTATCCTCATCAGTGACGATGAAGACTCGATCACCGACAACTTTGGGAACCCAGTGCTTGGAGAGCCGCAACAAGAAGACCAAGCTATAAGTGAAAGAGTAGAGAGAGCAAGATTTGATTTAAATTTGTAATTGCTTTTCTTTGCAATTGATTGTACTAGACAAATCAAGTTTATTTCTAATTTCTAGTCAGTTGCTATGGCCTCAAATACTAGTCTTCCTATTCCAAAGTTTAATGGAAGTGACTATGAATATTGGTCCATTAAAATGAAAACCTTACTCATTGGTAAGGGTTTGTGGGATGTAGTTGAAGAGGGTTACACAGAACCCTCCCCTACTGACTGGACCACATTAAGTGCTACTGATAAGAAAGCTAGGAAAGAAGCATAGAAAAATAATTCCTCTGCCCTGTATCATTTGCAAGAAGCCTTAGATAAAAGTATATTTCCTAGAATTGCATCTTGTATAACTGCTCAAGAGGCATGGAAGGCCTTGAAATAAGGCTTCCAAGGGAGTGATCAAGTGAAGCAAGTCAGGCTTCAAACTTTGAAAAGAGATTTTGAGAATCTCAAAATGCAAGAAGACGAGAAATTTGGTGACTACTGCATGCGAGTCAAAGCAGTAGTAGAAAAAATGATCACTCTTGGAGATGAAATCAAGCCAAATACTATGGTGAAGAAAGAGTTAAGAACACTTCTTCCAAAGTGGAACCATGTTGCAATTATCATTGAAGAATCGAAGGATTTGTTTGCACTATCCTTTGATGCTTTAATTGGTTCTCTACTTTCACATGAAGAGAGATTGCAGGAATCTCCTTCAACCAGCTATGGAGGCGATGACAAAGCCTTCACATATCAATAAGGAAGAGGCCAAGGTAGAGACCAAGGTAGATGTCAGCGAAGAGGCAGAGGCAATATCAGCCCAAGAGGTGGAAATTCAAGTAGAGGAGGATATCCCAGCAAAGGTGGAAGTCAAAATATATGCAATCAACAAATTAGAGGAATAAATATAGGTCGAGGAAGAGGAAGTGACAAGTCAAAGAAGGTTTGTTTCAATTGTGGCAAACCAGGTCACTTTGCTCATGACTGTTGGTCCAAATACTCACAAGGAAGCAACAGTCAAAGCAGTCAGTATGGCCATTTTGGTGAAGAGGAAGGGACATCTAATCTCTTTCTCTCTTATGGCCAATCAGATCAAAATTTGAATGACACCTGGATCTTGGACACTAGGTGTTCCAATTATATGAGTGGCAAAGAAAAACTCTTTTCTACAATAGATTCCACCTACAAATCTCGTGTCAAACTGGGAGATGATAAATCATTGTCAATTGAAGGTATTGGATCCATGGAGGTTCCAACACAAGAAGGCATCAAACAGGTGAATGATATCTATTACACCCCTCAACTCCAACATAATTTGCTTAGTGTTGGTCAAATTATGGAAAATAATTATAAACTTATCTTTGATGAGGGAAAATGTGTAATATTTGACAAGAATAATGGTAATAGAATCATCACACAGGTACTAATGACCAATAACAGGTTATTTCCCCCAAAGTTTGGCCAGTCAGGGGGAGCTCAACTAGTGAATATTGCTATTACAAATCCAAGTGTACTTTGGCACTGGAGATATGGTCACCTAAATTTTGCCAGTCTAAAATTGTTGACTTCTCAAGCGATGGTGATCGGACTTCCTAAAATTCAGGATCACAAGGAGGTCTGTGAAGGATGTGCTTTGGGAAAGCATGCCAGGGCTAAGTTTCCATGAGGACAAGCATGGAAGGCCAACTATCCACTTCAGCTAGTGCATTCAGACATTTGTGGTCCAATGCAAACAAAAAGTCTTGGTAATAATTATTACTTTCTTATTTTCATAGATGATTTCTCTAGAATGTGTTGGGTTTATTTCCTGAAGCATAAAGATGAAGCTTTTGATTGCTTCATTGATTTCAAAACAAATGTAGAGAAACAAAGTGGATATCATGTAAAATATCTCAGAATAGACAGAGGAGGAGAATACTATTCCAAAGAATTTTTTAAATTTTGTAAAGAAAATGGGATAAAAAGGCAACTCACCAATGCCTGTACTCCACAACAAAATGGTGTGGCAGAGAGGAAAAACCACACCATTGTAGAAATGACTAGATCAATGCTTCAAATGAAGCATCTGAGCAACATGTATTGGGCTGATGCAATCAGAACCAGTGTCTACATTTTAAATAGGAGTACTACTTCAAGTCTGAAGGGGATAACTCCTTACCAAGCATGGTATGGCAAGAAACAAAATGTCAAATATTTTAGAGTTTTTGGTTCTTTGACTTATGCACACATTCCTGATGAGAAGAGAAAGAATATTGATCCCAAGAGTCAAGCATGCATTTTTGTAGGGTATTGTGAGTCCACCAAAGCCTATAGACTCTACAATCTAAAGACCCGAAAGTTTGTTCTTTCCAGGGATGTGATTTTTGATGAAGGGGGAGAATGGGAACATCCAAGATTTTTTAATAATGATGAGTACCATGATGCAGGTTCTTCACAAATTTAGTAGGTGTCACCCAAGAAAAGCAAGGACACACCCCCTCCAAGCTCAAGCAGATGTTCTACTTCAAGTTCATAAACAACTTCTCCAAGTCCTTCTCCACAATGATCAATCAATTATTCACCGATGGATATTGATTCTCCATCTAGAGGTAAGAGAACACTCCAACATCATCCATCTTATCATATGTTGGATAAATTTTTTTAGAGAAGATATACTAGAAGTCAAGCTAGTGAAATGAGTTCAGTTTTGCAATGACTGGAAAATATGCATTTGTATGGAGATGATGACTCCGAAGAACCTCGGGGAGATGTAGTCAACTATGCTTTGTTGACTAGTGCACAACTTGAACCTTCTAGTTATGAGAAGGCTTGTACTCAAAATATATGGCAGGATGTCATGAAAGAGGAGATGACCTCTATAAAAACAATGATGCTTGGGAGCTGGTAGAGCTTCCTAAACGGAAGAAATGTGTTGGATGTAAATGGGTCTTCAAGACCAAATTCAATGCTGATGGAAGCATTGAAAGACATAAAGCAAGATTGGTAGCAAAAGGCTTCACACATAAGTATGTCATTGACTATGAGGAGACATTTTCTCATGTAGCCATACAAGAGACAATCAGAACAATTCTTGCCTTAGCTGCTTATAAAGGATGGAAAATCCAACACATGGATGTCAAAAGTACTTTTCTCAACGAGTATTTGACATAGGAGGTTTATGTTGAACAGCCTCAAGGTTTTCAAGAGCAAGGTAAGGAGCACCTTGTTTATAAACTGAAAAAGGCATTGTATGGCCTCAAGCAAGCACCACAAGCATGGGACTCTCGCATTGATGGCTATTTCAAGGAATATGCATTCACCAGAAGCAAAAATGAACCCACTCTCTACTACCTAAAGGCATGAAAAAGTAGACTGTTGTAGCATTGTCCTCTACAGAAGCTGAGTATATAGCAGTCACATATGCTAGTACTCAAGCCTTATGGTTAAGAAAAGTGCTAGAAGAGATTGGAGAACAACAAAGTGGTCTGACCAGAATCTACTGTGATAACATAAGTGTCATTCAGTTGGCATATAATCCAATCCACCATAGCAGAAAAAAACACTTTGATATGAAGTATCACTTCATCCGAGACATGGTGGAGTAAGAAATTGTTGAGCTTAAATTTTGTCGCACTTTGGAGAACGTTGTAGACATCTTCACCAAAGGCATGGTTAAAGCTCAATTTATAAAGCTGAGAGACTGTCTAGTCAGTCCTCTCAACTTTAAAGGGTAGAGTGTTACAATGTGAGCACATCTAGATGCAAAGCTGCCAAGAAATGTCATGCTCCAGTGTGAAATCGCATGGGGGTTTGAAATGTCGGCAAGGGCATTTTCGTTTTCTCTCCTCCCAATATTATTTCCTACTTCTCCTCCTATATTCTCTCCTCTTATTCCTTCTTCCTATCCCCTTATCTCTTCCTATTTTCTATTATCTCTGCGGCAGTTATGATATATAGTTTTAATTAAACTATATAAATTTGTTTAAGCTAAGGTTGCTATTGATTATTGGAAATAAATTAAATTTTTGGTCTACGTCTTAATTTGCTCCCTCACTTACTTTTAGTTAAGACTTTAAAAAATCATTAAAAATAACTTTGTTACCATGTTATCTAGCTTTCTTTCACAAGAATCCTTTATTTTTTGAATTTCTCCATAGATTTAGAACAAAAAATTGTGAGGCTCACTTCTTGATTGTACTAGTTTTTTGTTCACACTTAGAGCACTCATTCCCTAACCTTACTCAAAGATCTAAAACAAGAAAAGTGATACTCCCAGTTTGCACTTGCTTTTGGCTCACATTTGCACTTTACACTTGGACTAATAATTCTATTTATTATTTTTAATTGGTTATATGAGATTAAAATAGTATCCACCCATCTTACATCATGAGCATATAGTAGTATTGCAATAGTTTTGTAATTATGATGCTATTTATTTTATTTTTTCAAATTTATTATTAATTGATTATATGGGATTGAAACGAGACCCACCCATATTACATTATATTGTGACCACATAATGGCATTACTACAACTTGATAACTATACATGTATTTCTTGGTAATATTTAAACATAGATCTACTCCTTGAAAGTTGAGGTACTTATCCAGTTAAGCTTATCCTTTTGATAATGATTTTATTTATTATTATTTTTTAATGGTTTATATGGAATTGAAATAGGTCCCGCTTGTATTACATCATGACCATGTAGTGTTATCACAATAGCTCCACAATTATGGATGCATTTCTTAACAAAATTTGAACGTCTCCTCCTTGAAAGTAAAGGATTTTAACTAGTTAAGCTCCATTTGTTAATAATTTTATTTATTAGTATTGTTTGATAGGTTATATGGAATTGAAACAATCCACACCTATTTTGCATAATGATCACATAGTGGTGTTAGCATTGCATGACAACATTTGAACGTTGACCATATCCTTAAAAGTAAAAAAAAAATAACAAATTACTTAATGTCGTTTGATTGTGATTTTATTTATTATAAAAATGTATACAAATTTTATTTCAATTATTAAAACATCATTTGTGTATTCAAAATAATTATATAGTAAAATAAACATACCTAATAATATTCTATAACTTCTAACAGTAATTATTGTTAAACTATACGTAATATCCTCTTATACAATAAAGAGGAAAATATATGTGTTAGTTTTCCAATTAATAAAATACTAATAAGACAATGTGCAAAGGTGCATTTTGACTTATTTATCTTTGTTTAAAATTTATTTATTTATTTTAAATGGGTATTATGAAATTGAAAGAACTCTACCCATGCTTTATCATGATCATTAATAGTATTACAAGAGCTTCATGACTATGCATGTATTATTTAATAAAATTTGAATCTAAGTCTGTACTTAGAAATCAAATAAATTGACTAGTTGAATTAATGTTATTCAATGATTTAGATGTAGATGGAAATAAAAAGTTAGATATGCACTTATAATACTTTTATTTTACAATAGAGTCATGTCTTGGAAATAGAGGAGAAAACCCTTATTGGAAGGTTTTATAGAAGATTATGCTCAGAACAAACAATAGGAAAGTGGATTGAAAAAGTTTGGGGTCCTGTTCTTGGATATGTTTTCAGATATTATTTCTTGATTAGGGATGGTTGGCCTTCACCCTTATATGAAAAAAGATGTGGGGCTCATACTCAATAAAAATTGATGAAAATGGATGATTGTACTTTAACCAACACTTCCAGAATTATAGCAAGAATTTTAGTTGAAATGAATTTAAGGGAAAGGTTTCCAGACAACATGGACATTGAAGAAGGAAAATAGAAATATACTCAAGACCTTGACTACATAAATATTCCCTTTAGGTGTCGTTGATGCCATGCATATGGACATGTGAGGAGTGAATATTCTCTAAATTTCACTGAAGGAAGATGAAGAAAGAAAGATTTCATGATTTCAAGTTCAAATCAAACAAATGATGGGAAGGAATCCATACGAACCACCAAAAGAAGGTCAAAATACTTGCTTTAGAGTCAAATAAGAAGAAAAAATACCTTATGATAAAAGAATGAATAAATAGGAGCGAGGATAATAGAAGGAAGGTGGCAAGCAAGTAGAACCATTTCAAGGGGAAGAAAAGAGAGGACCTATGCTCAAAAAAAATTATGTGGAGGAGAGTTTAACACTAAAGTTTCTTAACCAAGGTTTGAAAGATAATATAACACACACATAGACCACACCTGAATCAGTAAGCTCGACAAATCTTACCTAGGAGTTTTGGCCTACTCTAGAAGGCTCTTATCAGAATACATAGATCTATAGGGTCAAGAGCAGGTTGATAAAAGAATACAAAAGAAAAGTGGAAGATAAGGTGATCGAGGAGGACACAATATCCATCAAGGATACAATCTTAGCATTCCAAAAGAATCCAAATGATCGATCCTTATCTCAATCCTCTTCCACCTCAAAGGATGACTCAATGATTAATGGGAAGAATCACTATTTTCTAAGATCACACAAAAAATACAAATCAAAAGAAGGTATAGCAATGGAAGAAGGTATAGCTTTAGATTTTGGAAGTGGTGGGAACACCTCAACATGATACAGGAAGTCTTACCAAAATATTGTCAAAGATAAAATATTAAGAGAAATACAAAATGGGGTTATAAGAGCAATATAAACCCTTATAAAGTTTAAATAGTGTTAATAATCTCTCCCAATATTAAGGGAATGGACAGTACCTTTAAAAAATGCCTTGAACATGTTAGTATAGGTGCAAAAATCAGATATGATGATGTTGTAAGAAACAATGGAGGATGGTTGAAAAGTCAAAGGAGATCTACACAAATTCATGAAGGATTGGGAATTTCTTTCTGTGGATGCAGAAGGGAGGTTAAGGGATCTGAGGGAAGAAAAAAATAGCTTGTCATCTTGAAAAATATAGGAAATTTTGACTGAAGAATAATCATAAATAGGATGAAAGGCACTCATCAAATATAAAATTTGTAAGTCTGATTTATGAACAATTGTAAGTGTAAAGGTTTTGCTTAATGTGGTCTCATATAGAGACTTAAATACAATAGCAAACTCTCTATCCAAAGAAGGCCTCCAAGTAAAATAAGGAAGTTGGGTACAATAGCAAACTCTCTATCTATGCCTTGTAATTTCACTCTCTCAAAGGAGAAGACTCATGTTCAAATTTATAATTGTTAAATTGTTTTGACTTGCCCAAGGATACATGCATAATTATCAACTTGTTGTAATATAACTATATGGTCATAATGTAATAGTTGTGGACCTATTTCAATCCAATATAATCAATTAAAAGTACAAAATATAATTATTATTGTAATATGTTCATTTGGATCCTATATAATCAATAAAAAATACAAAATATAATTGTTGTTTTTATTCAACTATATCATTATGATGTAATACTAATAAAACCTATTTCAATCTTTATACAATCAATTAAAAAAATGATGGATGCTCTAATATGTGCAAATCATATATATATATATATATATATAAAGTTACAATAACAAAACGAAAAATTACTGTGTGCAAATCATCTATATATATATATATATATATATATATAGTTACAAAAGAAATTATCACTTCTGGTTTTCCTTTTACATGCTTATAGAAGACCTAGTGCAGTTCGTTCATTTTGAAGCTTTATTTCATGTAATTGTGTCTTTCCTCCGACATTAAGCATCTTTCAATGAAGTTCTAGTGCAATCCTTTAGATTGTGCCTTCCATTGGATTCAAAGGAAGTGAAACCATAAATTAATAAAGACGATTGACTGCTTTAACATATATCTTGAGGAAGGCATCAGATGAATACATTTAATCCAATAGGAAAGCATAATTAGTAAGCTTTATTCACACCTTCAGTCTCAACAAAAATATTTATCTTTATTGTTGTCCTCCTCTTTCTCAGAGATTGAGCAAACTGATGTGTTATCCTTTATCTGGGCTGTTCATATCAAAGCATTAAATCCACACATTAATTTGATTTATGTCATGGCCATCAAAGATAGTCCCAGGATGAGGGGAAAAAAAAAAGGCAATTAATAATAAAATTAAATAGCGTGCTAAACCAGGCTGATAGACACTGTAATCAAATAAAGTGATTTTCAAACACAAGAACAATCTCACATTGATGATGAAAGCTATAATTTTGTTAAAGCTTCTTTTAAAAGTTAAGCTTACACCTACAAAATTGTACTCTTCAATGAGCATCTTTCCTTTTACAAATTTCGAATAGAAATTAAAGCTGACAACCACAAAACCGTAGCCTCCTATGAGCATCTTCCCCTTTTCGAATAGTAGGGAACATTTAGCATTAATGTTGGTTCTCTGATTGATTATATAATGTTTCATAACAATTGGAATATAATTCTGTCACGATATGCTTTGTTCAAGTTGGAATGCCTGGTAGGTCCCAGATTTATGCCGAATGACCTTTAGTAACCTCTTTGAGACGTTCCCACACAATCTAAAGTTGCATCATGTTTGCTTTTTTTTAACTTGCAGAACCAACCTTCCTTATGATTCTATTTTGTGAAATTGGAGTCCAATCGAAATCGAAATTAGAAGGTGTAAATATGACTGAAGCTTCAATGACTTTATAAATTTGTAGCCTAACATCCGCTATTTCGTGGTTTGTCTTGTCTTGGTTAGCCCAAATGTTCTACAAATTTGTAGCCTTGCATCTGCTATTGCCTGCTCTGCCTCTGCCTTATTTTGTGCTCTGCACTTATAAGGTCTGCGCCTCCATGGAACAGGCACTTATAAGGTCTGCGCCTCCTCCTTGCAGATTTTTCATGCCAAGATCTACTGTTAAGACATTCATCACTGAAGCCAGCAGGCGAGACTTGAAAGTTGGGGAAAAGGAAATGAAGTTCTTTTTCAGATTATTTGTTCTCCGAATAGAGTGTCACGGTATACAAGTAGTGGAAAACTGAAATGCGCCTAATAAACCTCTCTGTTGGGTCTCTGATTGCTGTTGGAGAGCATTTGTCTGTGTCTCTTGCCAACATAGAGGTGTTTATCAGGCACCCAGTTCCGCACTTGCTGAATGCCGTGCCCCTCCATTTACAGAACATATAATCATAAATAAACTTTATTTCCTTCTCTCCAACTTTCAAATCCCACCTCCTGGCACTGACGATGGCATTGATGGGGTAGTTCCGGAGCATCATCATGTCCGCTGGAGGCATTGGAATCCCGATTGTAAACTAGTGTTGTCCTGTTTTGGATGGTGTTGTGTCTGTGTCCGACAAACAGGGCAAAGCTTCTCAATCTGAATATAGTTCTTCCGGTAGCCCTGGTGCTTCTTGTTGAGTGTGGAGAGAACCCTCCTCGCGGTTTCCAATGTCTTCTCCATAAACAGTTAAAGCATATGCTCTCTCATACTGTCAGAGATATCGTCAGAGATCTCTTCCATTGTATAGCTTCAACTGAAAATACAGGGGATTGGAGTATTTGGCAGAGTGTGTTAAACAAGATTAAGGGCGGCAACGCGTTTGCTAGTCCTGGTCCTGAAATAGACCGCTGTGAAGATATTTCAGTGGAGCAAAAGTATTTGAGATATATATAGAAGAAGCCAAGTGGTGGCAAACACAGTGCCTAAACACCCCCTGTAGGAAGGCCAGTGCCGGAGGAGATAGACAGTGACCTTCTGTTATTTCGTGTGCAATCTTAACTGGTATTTGATAGTGGCAGTCGAAGTGCAGCCTGTAGCCTGTATTTGACAATTTGTGGTTCTGGGTAATAAGCATAAAATAAAAACATGAGGGAAAAAAAGAGGAGGGGTGAAGTTTATATGTTTAAATGTTAGCTTATGAAAATGAATGTGACTTGAAGTAAATTTACAAGTCTTTGGTCAGGTGGGTGTTCATTAACCTAGGCAAAAGTGTGTATATGAGGTAAATATTCAAGCATGTAAAACACCTTTTAAGAATCATTAAAAATTATATAATTAGTATTGAGATGTTATGGTTGATAAAAGACGCTAAAATTATATAAATAATGTTATTATTGAGATGTAATGGTTGATAAAAGTCATGGTGTGAAAAGAAGTTTCATGTAATAAGTCATGGGTGAAAGAGAATTGGTTATAATTCAATGTAATTAGATTAGGGAAAAAAAATATTCTTTTTATTAAAGAAATGTTGTATTTGAGATATATATTTGGTGGATACTTTAACTATTGTATTGAAGAAGACAAACTTCAAAGGTTACTAGAAGAAGTGTTTTAGAAGGAAAGAAGACAAAAAATAAGTAGAAGCTCAAATGAGTGTGACATCAAATAAAGTTTTTTATTTTCAAGCAACAAGTGAAGATAGAGATTTTTTTTTTTTTTTAAAGCAAAAAACTCCTTGTGGGGCCGCCTTGGCTTGAGAGACCACGACCAGGGGGTTCTAAACCATCAAAGTCACCCGAGAGTCACGCCCGGCCCTGCCCGCACTAACATTATCAATTGGATTTTTGGTACCCAATTCAACTTTTTGGTAGGGTGGAGATTCAAACCTCGGACCTCCCTTGGAGGATTGTCCTCTCCTCTCCAATTCACCTACAACACCTGGGTAAGTGAAGATGGAGAGAAGTCATTGAAGCTTTAGTAACATTTACAACTTCTAATTATGATTTCCATTAGACTATAAATTCACAAAATGGAATCCAAAGAAAGGTTGGTACTACAAGTAAAAAAGAAAATATAATGAAACTTTGGATTGTGTTAAAATGTCTTCCAATAGGTTACTAAAGGACATTCTAATAGGTTACTAAAGGTCATTCGACAAAAATATGGGACCCAAAGAAAGACCAATCATCACAACTTAATCAAGGCATATCATGCCAAAAACATGTTCAAAAGTGTTATGAAACATCACAATCTAAGACCCACCATTATTGTTAAATGTTTTTGTTATACAAAAAAGGGGAAGATGCTCATCAAAGGCTACAATTTTGTATATGTTGGCTTAATTTCTATTAGAAAAAATAGAAGAATCTCATGCTACAATTTTGTAGGTGTCAGCTTAATTTTTTAAGGGAGATTTAACAAAATAATTGCTTTCATCAAGGTGATGTTGTTCTTCATTTTTGAATTTTTTGAAAACCATTGGATTTAAGTCCATTCTCTTTCAACATTGTTACACACACTATTTTCTTAGTTTTTGAATTGTTTTTTATTTTTTTATCTTTATATAGATTATCTTTGATGATCACTACATAAACCGAACCAATGTGTGGTTTTTATACTTTGACCATGAGTAGTCTACTTAGTCTTCCATTTAAAAAAGATAAAGGGAACGACATCGGTTCACCTCCCAATGTATTGCTTAAGATCTGAGAAATAATATGACATTAATAAAGATAAAGGACTTGTCAAATGGAAGCCTAGGTATCATATGTGAAGGTAGTCTTAAAACATAAAAACTAAAGCAAGAATGTTGTCTGATAGCTTGGGTAAAATCTAATATTGTTTGAAGATTTTTGCACTCAGAATCCAAAGGCAACACCTTGCCTAGGAATCTCAAACCCGATATGATGATATTCTTCATTTCCTTCTCACTTTACCCTTATGTTTTTATGTATTTTCATTATTTCTTAGCTTCCAATTTTGACTTTATGCCCAAGGACAAGGCATGTAGTCTGGGGTTTGCTCCCTTCAAGGAGCGTCGAGCCTCTCTAGGTTGCATGCCTTGTAATAATTCTGGCATATTAATGGAAGTTATGACTAATTTAACTCTATCCGACTTCTTTAGTGTGTTTTTTATTTTGGGTTATGTAGAATTTAGTGTGTTCACCTCTAGTGCATTGCCCTTGTAGCTTAGGTTTATTTTTTGTAAATTTTACTTTCTTGTTCCTTTATATTTCCTATATTTTTTACTTTCATTGCAATTCCTTTCCCTATAATACAAGTGGGGCCTCTTCAACTTTATATAAATCATTAACTAAATAATAATAATAGAATCATTATCAGAGGGTAAAAGATTAATTGGTCAAATTTCTCGACTTTCAAGGAGGCGGCCTAGGTTCAAATCCTACCAAATAATACATGTATAATCGTCAAGTTATAATAATGTCATTATTCGCTGGACTGAACACTTATCCCTTTCATGGTGCTTTCAATATCGTAAAAGGTTTAAAATTATTGTGGCATGGTGGTTATAAGGGCGGACTGTGCAAAAAATTATGTGGCAACTTTCGAGGTGGATAGTGTAAAATACTGTGGTGGCCATAAAATCTGGACAGCCTGCCCAGATTCAATTCCACCATGTAAATTCAAAAAATAATAATAATAATTCCATTACGTTGTCACAAATTAATGTATTAAGGATGGGGCTTGTTTCAATCCCTTATAATCAATTAAAAATAAATAATAAATAGAATCATAATTGTCAAACTATTGCAATACCACTATATGATCATGATGTAATAGGGATGGGATCGTTTCAATCCTATATAACCAATTTAAAAATAGAATCACTAGCCCAAGTGTAGAGAGCAAGTGCAAGCCAGAAGAAAGTACAAATCATGAATAATCATCACTTTTTCTTGTTTTAGATCTTTAGGGAAGATTAGGGAATGAGTGATCTAAATGTGAGCAAGAAATTGGTACAATCAAGAAGTGAGCCTCACAATTTTTGTTCTATATATATGGAGAAATTCAAAAAATAAAGGATTATTGTGAAGAAAATCTAGATAGTATGACAAGAAAGTCATTTTTGATGATTTTTTATAATTGTAACTAGAAGAAATGATGCCTAGCTAAAATATGGATATCATAGTTGAAGATAAGAGGAAGAGTAAATATATGACAAACACTATCCAAATAGAAGATTTTATACCAAAAGTTATTATCAAGGGTGAGATGATTAGGCATGGCTTATGATTTTTTAAAAGCAAATAATTAATTAATGTGTGTTCCATGAACAATAATTAGGGTTTTTGGAGATTCAAGATTGGATCAAGTGGAAGTGGAATGAACTCAAATTACTTTGAATTTTATTTTGAAAAGATTTTTCATCTTCATCTTCTCCAATGTAGAAATCAAAGATAAAGTAATGGCTGGTATCCCATGGTTTAGGGGAAGAGATGAATTACATTTAAGACAAAGGAGTGCATATTTTTCTATGGAGATAAAAAATTATTAAAAGATTTCTAGTGTAGGTTAGGCTTTTTAGACTTCCATATATTTTTATCAATAAGAAGGTTTTTAAGAATATTGGAAATACCATAGGGGAATTCATATAGGAGGGACTAATTACGAAGGATATAAGGGATGTTGTATATAGTCGAATATGTGTTGCCAAGATATTTCAAAACTTTTGCCAATATTATGTTAAGATCAAATATGAATCAAAAGAATGATATTTGAATAATGAAAATATTGTATTTAAATGTTGTAAATGTTATGATTAAACACATGGCAAGAGTTTGTAGAGTGAAAATAATGGGAAAAGAGATAAAAAATTGTGCATAAGAGAAACTTTATGATAGGGTTGTTATAATAATTAAACTTAGGTTTGATTATATTTAATTAATTAGGTGCGTTAGGTTTTGAAAAGTTTTATCAAGACTCTAGTCTTATCTTGTAAATATATTTCAAGGCCTTATCTTATATTCTACTCATGGTTTTGGACCTATGGTTTTCCCAACCATGGTTTTGTGATGTCTATAAATATGCTTTTGTGATCAATGAAAAATCAATTGGATTTTAGATTTTTTGGTCTGGTTCCATATCAATTTGGTATTAGAGCATCTTGAACCATCTATGGGTTGCTTATGCCAAAGGCACCATGTTTCCTAGTCAAGAGCCTCTCAAGGATTTTATTGTGTAAGATTTGACACAATGGATCAAGGAAATTTGTATCGAAGTTATCTCAATTGTATTAAACATGATAATATGGAATTGGTGGAGGGCCTCAGTATTGAGGATCCCAAGCCCATTGATGATGTTATTGAAGCTCAAAATTTTAAGTTGATTACTAAAGAAGATGATACTCCTTAAATGAGATATTTTTTATGATGTAACACTTGGACTCAAACTAGGATCTAAGCCAAAATATTACCATCTTACCATTAGATGATACTAATAGTGTTTTCTACTTTGGATATACCATATTTATTCAAGGTGAATAATTTGGAGGCCTATATGAGAAAAACTTGAATGAAGAGGAAAAATGTACGTAACTTTTCCTATAATTGAGAATGGTGGTAAACCTACAATCATAGAGGCTAAGGATGTAGTAGCTAAGACCTAGACCCTCATGCTTGAGTCCTCTATTGTGGCACTCTCCTAGCTACCTCCTTATTCATTGATGCTCTAAGGCACACCAACAAACTATTCTTTTCTACATGCGATGTGTGTCCTATTTCCTTGGTAGACCCACGTGAAGGCTCTCATCAACTTGGTCAAGATTCCACTTCATCGACCCTATGGTTCATTCCTCTACACAGTCGTGGATGATCAACCATAACAAAATTCTCATTTTATCTATAGTAACAATGTTTCCCATTTGTTGGGTATTGTTGTCGCAATGATGTTTTTGTAAGTTTTTTTGTGAGAACAAAAATCATCTCCCTACCTGCTTGCAACTTCCACCGTAAGCCATTATTATGGGAGGATAGTGTCTTAGCAAGTCCTACGCTATCTCTCTCCCTTTGACCACCTCCATGACCACTAGATCTGATGTCATCCCAACATCGTAGTGTGGCCCTCATTGCTACTCTTTTATCATATATCATATTTTGGTTGTTGCTTAAATGTCAATGATGTTATAGAATCCTCAATGTGTTTGAATTTGTTGTACCATACTCATACTCTAATTCCCATTTCATACTACCACATTAATGCAATGCTCAACCAAATTTCTATCTACTTCCAACATCTTCATATAACTTTGGCACCCTCTTGACACTCATTGACTTGTTGCATGATGACAAGACTACTAGCAACAAGAAGGATGTCATGTTAGAACTCTATAATCTATATTTGTACCACTTGTTATTTCATCACTCATTTTGTGTTCTCTGGAACTTCACTGCACTGAAGATAGTGCCTAGTTACTCAATATTTTCCAACAAAAAGTCATGCCCAAATTTTTGCTCCATTGTTGCCTTCCTTTCACCTCTAAATTTGGCCTGACGTATTTTTTTGTGGCCCCATTGCTATTCCATGCTTATATTTCTACCATCCCTTGATAACAATCATTTCCTCCTCTATCAATTGAAGTTTTCCTATGACAATGTGGCCTTATGTCACTTTGGTCCACCTCTTGCTTACATACCCATGCATTGCATAGCATTGCCTCTAGCATAGCCCTCCCTCTTGATGTAGCCCTTGATAACCTAGTCTACAATAAATATAGTTTAAAATTTGATTCAGCCAGTCTCTTGGTGTTGTCCATATCGTCTCCCTACATCTCTTTTGTATTGTGTTCATGAAATGACTTTGGAGAAGAATGTTCAACAAATTGTGTTCTTCAAAACAATTCTTCATAGTGTGGTGTTGTACTTGATGAGACACATAATTGCTCATTTTTTGTACTCCTTTTCCCATAATGTGCGACATATATTCTTGTAGATATAAATATTTTATGAAAATTATATATATATAATTAGCAGTTTATTTTGCATGTTCTCTAATATTTGTCTTTAAGTGTAACTTGTGTAGATTAAGTGGAAATTGTTGCATTTTGGCATATTTTTGTCAAGGTCCAACTCGGACTTGGCACTTACAAATTAATGAAGGAAAAAAATCTGCAAAATATCGATAAAGAGGTATGAAATTAGGCACCCAAGTCCTTTGAAGCACCTAAATTCCGTTCGACACCTAATTGTTAGGCGTCTGCTTCCCGTTCTACGACAGAAGACACTTGCTTCCCATTGTATGGTGGAAGGTGCCTGCTTCTCGTTATACGACAAAAGGCATCTGCTTCCCTAGACTTGGCATGATATTATTGGTTTAAACATAAACTTCAATGAACACCAAACACCCCCCAAACCATAATCCAAGGGACTCATCTCCAAAGGAGAAATTACAAGCATAGATTTTGCACGGTTTCTCACAAGACTACGAGCTACCTCGGGTTGAAAATTAAATGGAAGTAATTAATTGAACCATGAAAAAACTAACCAATATTTTGATGCCATTGCCAGGGAGTAGCCATTGTAATTTTCTATTTTGAAGAAAGCATAGTTACAGTAGTCTAGAGTGTTTTCTCCATAAACCTTCATCTAAAACTTTGTATGAGTCCACCTAAGAACAGGGGACCAGATGGTCGTTTTGTCAAAATTAAAGTTGTTTCTCAAAATCCTTCTACTTCAGTAGAACCTCAACCTGAGGCTGAACTCTCACCATCTCAATCTCCACCTGTGCATTGGCGGGAACACCCATTATTTGCATAGGATCCTTCTGAAACAACCCTATAGAATCTCAGAGCAGGATCAAAGATAAGTAGAGTTCAATCTAAGGAGGATCTACTGAATGTTGAACGTTGGCAAGTAGTTTTAGATGAAACTATCTCAAACGTTGACTTATCCATCCTTTTGAAGAATAAAAGAAATGAACTACAAGCATTGATAGTTTTTTTGAACGAAGCAAGGGTAGAAAAACACCAGTAGTAGGCAAAATGGTATAAAATCCAAAGGAAACATCCACTAGTTTTAGTTTTCCAATAGAAGAGGTAGGTGTTAGAATAAGTGAATATTCTCTTAAGTTCACTAGGATACACACTTGAGTTTCCACTCCTCCATGTGTCAGGAGTACTCTTAGTGGTGTCTTCATCAGGTTTTATGAGTTGTTGATACCGAACTCTAAGTGGTGTCTTCATCAGGTTTGATGAGTTGTTGTTATCCAACGACTCTCAATGATCAACTCTACTATTTATACAGAGTTGATCCTAGAGATAAATCAATCAAATCCACTCTTCTCTTCATATTTTGTGTAATACTTTGCATATCTATTATTGTGAAATTCTAACATGGTTTCAGAGCGAGGACATACACTTGGAATATATTCCAACTGAGGCATAAATTGCATACATCTTCACCAAGTCAATTTCTTCTTCGCGTTATCTTCAATTACGAGAAAAACTTGGAGTATTACAGTTGCATTGATAAAGAGGTCTTCCACATCTCACAAATTATTGTACATGAGTACCTAATCAGGCCTTGTTGTTGGAACTCATCTTTTATTTGTTAAAGAGGACAATCTTCGCCATCCGAAGACAAGCCTCTTTCATACTTCTTTGCTTTTGATTGATGGATTTTCCCACTGGGTTTTTACCATCACTTCAAAACAAAGGGGTGATAGTTGGTTTTTCCCCATAGGGTTTTTTTCCACCAACTATTTATATTGTACATAAGCACATAATCAGGCCTCGTTGTCGAGACTCATCTTTTATTTGTTAAAGAGGACAATCTTCACTATCTAAAGACAAGCCTATTTCATACTTCTTTGCTTTTGATTGGTGGCTTTTCCCACTGGGTTTTTTACCATCATTTCAAAATAAAGGGGTGATAGTTGGTTTTTTCCCACAGGGATTTTTTCCACCAACTATCCATGTTATACATGAGTACCTAATCAGGCCTCATTGTCGGGACTCATTTGTAAATATCTCTCCTAGTATCACTTAAGGGGGGGTGTTAGAATAAGTGAATATTCTCTTAAGTTCACTAGGATACACACGTGAGTTTCCACTCCTCCATGTGTCAGGAGTACTCTCAGTGGTGTCTTCATCAGGTTTGATGAGTTGTTGATACCAAACTCTAAGTGATGTCTTCATCAGGTTTGATGAGTTGTTGTAATCCAACGACTCTCAATGATCAACTCTACTATTTATACAGAGTTGATCCTAGAGATAAATCAATCAGTTCAACTCTTCTCTTCATATTTTGTGTAATACTTTGCATATCTATTATTGTGAAATTCTAATAGTAGGAGGAGATCAATAGATGAAACACATCTCTCCTACCCACCTTCCAACCTTTAGAGGACTACCAATAGAAGATCCAGATCCGTTTTTGTTCAAATTTGATGTTTTATGTAGATTTGTGGATTACACCACATATCTTTAAAAACTGAAATTATTCTCTTCCACCCTTGATGATTCAACTTTGCGTTGGTTCATTAGCTTGGGGGATAAATGAATAACTACCTAGGAACAGTTGAAGAAATTTTTCCTGGATCAGTATCAGGATTTTGGTAGAGTAAGAGATGCGAAAGAGGAAGTCCTAGATATGACACAAAAGTAAGGGGAATCTATGGAAGAATACTGAGATAGGTTCAACTTCAATTTACAAAGATCACCCCATTCAAAACTAGGAGATATGTCTTTAAAAAGCATTTTTTTGAAAGGACTTACAAATGAATCCTTGGAAGCTTTAAACATGATCTCTAGGGGAGATATTTACCAACATCAAATGGATGATATTCAAAAGTTATATCAAAATTTATCAAGAAGAAAGGGTGAATTAACCTCTAGAAATGTTAAGCAGTCAGCCACTATCACTAAAACAGAAATAGGTAACATGCTAGAAGACCTTAAGAGCGAGATGTTATCATCTCTGGCTCTTCAAATGGTTACTCTTCTACTTCAGAGAAAAAATAAGGAGAATGAGGCAACTATCTAAGATTAAGTCATTAAGAAAAAGTGGTGAAACAAGGATTACCCAAAGTTTCCTTTTCAAAGGGACCCCATAATCCCTTATTAACTCTCTCTCAAAACTTCTAATGAATAAAAGTTATTCTTGCTAACTAGGAGAAGATTCCAAGTAGCACTAGCATGTAAAAACACTTCACAACATAGTATGATACTTCTAATCCATAAGCATACATTCAATAGATGTATTTTCTCAATCATCTATATTTCATTAGATCATTCATAAAGATCACCCGATCTCTCTTCCTTAAATAGGAATGCAAACAAATCTATTTAATTAAGCATCAAATAACATCTACAACTTCATCAATAAGAAATCACATACATAAGATGTAATCCCTATTTAATTCCATTATCAACACATGATAAATATTATTAAAAAATAATTATATTAATATTTTATTTATTTTTATTAATACTTCTTATATTCATCCCAGCGGAGGTTGAACCCAAGTCTCACAACAAATAATGCAAATGACATCCTTATTGGTAAACCACACGTATAGAATAATTTATTTAAAATATTTCATATTTACTATATATATATATATATATTTTTTCGGGTTATATAGGAGAGTTGGTCACAACCATACTATTTTTAGTAATTATTAAGTGCAGGGTTCAAATCATAGGGGCCGCTTCGATTAAACTTATTTCACTTCGTTATTGTTGATCCGGTGTGAAGGGGAACACCGTTCGCTCAAAATTTGTACCATCATTGTCGGTCTACGCACACTCATATCAAACTACTACCTTTGTAAACAATCTGCCCCGAGGTCTAAACCTGAGTGTCTTTTTGGTAAGTACCTGACCAAACAAGCACTTACTAATCTACCTATTTTTGAGGACTTATAAAACTGTGTTTAAAAACATAAAAAATTAAAAAAAAGTAACCTTACATACCCATACTGCTTTTCCTTTTAAAAATTTTAATATAAAAATTTGTGCAATTTGTCCATTTGTTACATTTATCTAGCCTCACCACTCCCGAACAATGGGAACGGGACGGGGGACACCATGGGATGGGATGGAGAAGAAGAGGTATTAAGGGGAATAACATGGGAACGGGACGGGGATAGAGGAGAGGTATGAAAGTGAAAGAAATTTTAATAAAGTTTTTTTTTTTGGGCTCATATGCTACCTAGATAATAGCAATGGAGATAAGAAAGGAAGGATTTTTCTTATTTGCTTGACTATTTCTAGTCTTCTTTGCCTTTTCTAACCTTTTTTCTTATTTGCTTGGCTATTTTTAATCTTCTTTGCCTTTTCTAACCTCTATTTTGATGCATTCTTTGGCAGGTAGGTTTACTTCACCATCAATATAAGTAACAATAATGCTTTTTATTTATTTTTAATGGCCGAAGAATACTAGAAAATAGGAAATACAGACAACAAACAGTCAAACACTAATAATAAAAGCTGATCAAAGAAGATAAAATCCAAGGGCTTTACCGTTGAAACTTACCTTTCCTTCGGTCCCACTTGCAATCTTTTGGTTTATTATGACTTGACTGACGACAGATAAGTGGGAGTGAAACTGCTATGCCGTGCAATGCTACTAAACTTATATGCTAGGTAGTTGGCTGAAAGATCCTTTCAGCTACTCCTCTTAATAAAACGTAAAGATTAGTGATAAGCCCGGCAGTTGGCCGAAAGGAAATCTTTATGAACAAGGATCTAAAGATTAAGATTAGTGATAAGCCCGGTAGCGGGCCGAAAGGAACTTTCGACCACTCTTCTTTCTGTTCTGGTAGGTCAAGGGTGAAAAGAAATTTTACCTACTTACAAAGATGGGTGAGATTGGTAACAGCTGCTATAGTTGGCTAAAAAGAACTTCAAATGGCTGTAGATATTCTATCGATCTCCATCTGACCAAACTCAAAGTCAATCATTAGTCAACATAACTGTGAAAATTCGAAAGGAGAGTTGAGTCAACATTACTGTGAAATTTCGGAAGGAGAGTTCAGTCAACATTACTCGAAAGCAAGAGCAAACTCATTCATTTGCCAAGGGTACCAACATTGAATGGTTTTGAAGCAACTTCCAGTTACTGGTTTAATTAGTAAATTACTATGAACTGAACAGAACGGTAAAAACATGGAATAATTGAAAGGATTTTTTATCTTGTTAAAAGCACATGTAAACATTTAATGGTTTTAAAAAACTTCAGTATGTGTAAACATTGAATAGTTTTAGAAAACTTAAAAAAAATAAAATCTTGAATTATTCAGCACTATAAAAAATACAAACATTAAAGGGCTGAAAGAACTTCCAACTCTGATTTTCTATACCACTTTATACCTCTGATTTTCTTTACCACTATGTGTTTTTTTTATAGAAGACTGTCTTACTGGTCTGACATTGAAACATATTTACTTCTTTTTCTTTACCACTCATATGCTTAATTATTTATAAATAGTTTGCCATTGATCACATAGGTTGAAGATCTCTATGTAGACTGAGTTTCTCTTTTCTTTCTGATCTTTTTGCTGTAACCACTTTTGGAATAATGAATATTCTAAACTTTTTAATCAAAAAATTATAATATTTAAACTGTTTGACTACACGCTTTTTTAAGTTTATAAAATATTTTTATTATAATTTTAAAAGTGGATATTTGTTTTTTCAAATTGAAAAATATAAAAATTAAAATTTGTTAAACATTAATTTAATGTGCACATTAATAGATTATATATATATATAAAATAAAGTTCAATCATTTAATTATGTATACAAATATTAAATTATATTTATTTATTTATTTATTTTTTATATTTTTTAAAGTAAGGTTTGAAAGGGTCATCCTTTCCCTTTAACATTCATCTAGTTATATTGAGCTATTTGGAGGCTATTTGGTATCATTGAGATTTGAACCTTCGTATAGGTTACATCAACTATTTGTCTCAACTGTTGAACCAAAGACTTAAGCACACATGCTTTTATGAGGGTTTTCAATTCCCTTCTGTTTGAACTTGATAATTTATAAATATTTAAAATTTTGATTAATAATATTTAAACAAGTGTTGCTTAATTATTGGTTTCAATAAATTTGTATATCATATTACCATAATTTAACTAAGTTTTAAAAAATTTAAACAATAAAACCCTAGAAATATCAAATGGAGATAGTTCAATAGGTAAGATTGCTTAAGATTCAAGGAGGAGACCCACATTTTTAACAAGAGATACATAGATAATATCTAAATTGTTGTATTACCCCCATGTAGTGATGATGATGTGATACAGTGGAGCCAATTAACCAATTGGTTTAAAAAATGAAAAATTAAATGAAAGCAAAAATTAATTAAATTAAAAAATATAATAATCTTATTGGATATAATTAAAAGTTGACTTATTAACTCTGCATTGGATGTTATAATCCTCGATACTAAAAATAATAAAAATATAGTTTATACAATTCTTTTACTTTACTTAGGATTCTAGGGCTACAAGAGGCTGTGAAGGTCAAAAAGTTGATTATCAACAAGAAAAGATTAAGGGTAGGAGGATATTTGCAAAAGAGGAGATTACCGATAATATTACCAGCAAAGAGAAGTGATTTGAGTTTTGGTTGCAATATTTTGTTTATCTACAAAATAATTTTTTAGCATTATCGCTATCGTCATCCAAAAAAACCGCACTCCCATTCAACTCATTTACCTTTCTTCGCAACAACAAAAACAATCTACCCAACCGTGTTTAATCATTTGGAGGAGAATCTTGGTAATGGATTAATGCAAAGTCGTAACACATGGTTGCATTTATTTCTATGTCAATTATTTTACATTTAAATTGTTTTATCGATGATAAAGAAAATTTAAAAAAATCTTTGTTTTAAAAGAAGAAGCTTATGATTGGTGGGAAATTCTTATTAAGGAAAGGATTTATAAGGAAATAATTTTGACGTGGGATAAGATGGAGCATGCATTCTTGAGTCAATGGAACCCATATAAAGGGATAGCTAGTTTGAAGGTCACTATCAAAGGATACGAAGGAGAAATAAAAAGGCTTAAGAGAGAACTAAGAAATGCATAAAGAGGACATAATAGAAGGAAAAAATAAAGATGACAACGTGCAAGTTTATGGTAGCATTCGAAAGAAAAATCTTAAGAAGCAAGGGTCCGAGCAGAGGTAAGAAGCAATTATGGTAAGGGAGAGACCAAGTTGAAGAACCATTAGAAAACTCGAAAGTTGAAGCAATAGCAAAGTCCAAGAAAGCTTTGTCAAAAGTGCACAAAAATGTATCAAAAGAAAGGTATAAGAGAGAATATTGTGAAGAAAATTTTAAAATTAAAAAAATAAATTGTTGAAGAATCAAAGGAAACAAATTGTTAGGTTAATATTGCAACATATCAGGTCCGAGGTGTAGACCAATTGGTTCATCCAAACCCCATAAGGGGGGCGGAGGTCCAAGGTTCAAATCTCGGGCCTCGTTGGACTGAACGCTTGTCCCTTTCCTGGTGCTTTCAGCGGCGTAAAAGGTTTAAAATGATTGTGACATGGTGGTTATAGGGGCGGATTGCACGAAGATCTGTGTGGCGACTTCGGGCGGGCAGTGCAGAATACTGTGGCGGCCATAAAAAGCTGGACAACCTGCCCGAATTCGTGGCGGCTACCGATTCCATCATGTAAATTAAAAAAATATATATTGCAGCATATCAACACCAACACCACCCTCAAAGGCAACAATCTTGGAAGCATGGATTAAGACATCAATATTTTATATCTACATGGAGTAAAAAAGCATCAAGTATGTAGTGTCTAGAAAAAAATATATTGTTTTTAGATGTCAAAGGGGTGTAGCAGCATTAGGGAACAATAGGATCAACCTTTCGAAATATCAGAGCAGCAAAAACACAAAGCCAACATAATAGTTATGGATATTGACAACTTAGCATCATAAAATACCATCACTAATCAAGATTTCACTTGGATGGATGAATGACCAAAATTAAAAATGTCAAGAAAAAGGATATTAAATATTTATATTTAAAAAAATTAAAGATCCAAATAAATGAAGAATATGCTAAATTCTAGAATATTTGTATTCATACAAAAAATTGAAGAAGATCCAAAAAAAAAAAAAATTCAAACATTTGATGAAATATAATGTAGGTGTGTAGCTATTCAATTACTATTTGTAAACTCTCAAACTCTAAATAAAAGAGTTGTGATTTGTAAAGGATGGAGGACCCGAGTACAACCCCTTATTTTTTGAAAAATATTATAATATTACTATCTAATCAAATATATAATATAAATAAACTTCATTTCAATTTTATATAATTAATTTAACTTTTTTTTAATTGAATTAACTTTAAAAATTGTTAGGACACCCATTGTAATGTTGTTAGACTCTCATCCTTGTTACTCAAATTGAAATCACTGAGGAGGGTAACCCCGTTATATGTACTTCACACTACTTCAACAAAAGTGATTGTAAAGCCACATGGAGCCTAGAAAAATTAAAAATAAACTTTTAAAAATATTTATATTTATTTTTTTTTGAAAAAAAATGAAAAATATGTTATATTTATAGAAGTTGTATTACAAGGTAAAATGAGCTGGATAGGCATCAAGGGAGAAAGAAAATCCTCCTCCAATCCCTCCTAGCTCAAAAATTACCCATAAAACATTACCTTACATAATGCAGATATCCATACCCTCAGCACTACCATAGCTGAATTCCAGTTTATCCAATTTATCTGAATTTCGTAAACTATCCATTTATCTTCATGTTGTGTTGCTCTGTGGCCTAACTGTGATAGATTCATTAGACTCACTGTCTACTCTTCTTGTTCTACTATCTGCTTGTATCACCTCCTGCATCCCTTGGATTCTTTGGCACAAGCTTATCTGATTTTCCATCTGAGAGTCCACATATTGCCCTTTCTCCAGATCTTTTCCCCATTTTGCTAAATAGTCTGCCACCCTATTTCCCTCTCGCTTTATATGTGTAATAAAAACATCTTGAAAAACTTGCCAGATCTTACGGATCTGCTTCCACCTTCCTTCTCTCTCCAATTCCTAGCACATGAAAGGGCCTTATCGGATCTAATATTCCAGCCCATACATGAGAGTCTGTCTCTATCCACAACTTATGTAGCTATAGATTTGCGGCTATCATTGATGTTGACAAGATCGCTTGTCCTTCCGCTTCATTATTTGTTGCCTCCCCCATGCCTTCTGCTCTCCAATACACCTGTTCTCCTTTCCAATTTCGCATGATAATACCAAAACCAGACTTTCCCGGGATTTTTAGTAGAAGCCCCATCTGTGTTTGCCTTCACCCACTCTTTGGGAGGTGGCCTCCACTCTATGTTATTCAAGGGGATCTCACTGTGTATCCATCCTTAAGTTGTTTCTCTGTTACAATTATTCCAAGGCTCAGTAGAATAATCACTTCCTCCATTTTTATATTTGTTTCCTCCTGTAATCTGATAAATAGTGTTTATGTTACCTTGCTCATAATACTCTCCCATACTTGCTCCCTTGTTATGTACTCTGATCTAAATATGCGTGCATTTCGTTCTAGCCATAACTGCCACCATATGAAGCTAGGTCCTAGTTTCCATGCAATTTTCATTGTTTTAGTCTTAAAGCTGCACTGTTTCCATTTCTCATAAAAGCTTTCCTGGCTCTCAAAAACTTCCCAATGTTGTCTCATTTGTCTCCACCAATTGATCCATATGTCTTTAGCAAAAGAACACCCAAAAAAGAGGTGATTCAAGGTCTCCTCTGCCTTTCCACACAAAACACATTTAGAGGGCCCAAAGAAACCTCTTTTTATCAAATTATCAAAAGTCAAGCACTTTTTGTGGTTAATCAACCATGAGAAAATGTTAATTTTTGGCCATCCTTCCTTTTGCCAGACAAATGTCCATGGAAAGGGTGATGGGGTAATCTCGTATCCACAAACTACCTTGTATCCCTCCTTTGCCTTATAAATTCCCAACTTACTTCCTCCCCATCCAAGTATATCCCTCTTAGAACCATCCTGAATTGGGTGTCTTTGAAGATATCTCCACGTTTTTTCCATTAGTTCCTCTGTACCCCTCACTTGGCCATTCTTGGGGATGTTTCCACTGTAATAAATCTGGCACATGTTGATTCCATGATTTCATATAGTAAGAGGCTTTCCACCACCCTGCTTTTTGGAGCTCTGATTTCCAGCTCTCCATCTCTGGGAATGTCTGAATAATTGGTTGTGATTGATTCCATGAATCCTCCCAAAATAAAGCATCCTTTCCATCCCCTAACTGCCAATATAGGTATGGCTTTATTAACTCTTGGCCTACTAACATTGTCCTCCATATGGTAGATCCCTCTCCTTCCACTTTGTATCTTGGAATGTTTTTCTCATCCACTCCTGGGTAATATTTAGCTTGTAAGAGTCTACTCCATAAACCCCCAATGGTTGTAATTCATTTCCAATATAGCTTCCCGGCTAGTACCTTCTTGCTTCTGGAATGCTTGATCTTATCCCCAATCCTCCTTGTTTTTTTGGTTGGCATATCTTCTCCCAACCCACTAGTGCTATTTTTTGTTCTTCCCTTGCACATGACCACAAAAACTTTCTTGTGTGTTTGTCAATATCTTTTAGAATTCTCTTTGGAGCACGAAGTACAGAAAATTTATAAACTGGAAGAGCTTGTAGCACGGCTTTAATCATTGTCAGCCTTCCTCCTAAGCTTAGCCATTTATGAGTCCGAGTTGCTCGGCTTAGCTTGAAGTTTATCCATCAACCCTTTCCACTCTTTACTTTTTGTTTTCTTTGCAGATAAAGGTACTCCTAAATACTGTATGGGTAAAGGAGTTTCCATGAATTTCAACAATTGTATAATTTTATCTCTCACCCTCTTCGTTGTATTAAAAAAAACAATTTGAGATTTTTTTCATTAAAAGTTTGCCCGGTAGCTTGAGTATACCCATCTAAAACTTCTTTTATGTTTCTTGCTACTATGAGATTGGCTTGACTAATAAGAGCGGTATCATCCACAAACTGGAGGTGATTTATCTCAATTTGAGAACTTATTTTCAAGCCCTTTAACCTCCCCTCTTGTCTCCCTTTTTTTAACAGTCTCCCGAGACCCTCTGCATAAAGGATAAAAAGGTAAGGGGAGAGAGGGTCCCCTTGCCTCAGCCCCCTTCCTGCTGTGAACATGGGAGAGGGACTGCCATTTACCAGAACTGAGAATGATGTAGTTTGTGTACAGGCTCTTACCCAATCTCTCCACCCCTCTGCAAAGCCCATTTTTTCTAAAATATTTTGCATAAAGGACCAGTCTACTCTGTCATAGGCTTTAGAAAGATCTAATTTAATAAACATACCTGGGTCCTTTTGTTTTGACATTGTGTGTATCACCTCCTGGGCCACTACTATTCCATCTAGAATTTATCTGCCTTCAACAAAACCACCTTGCTCACTTGAAATCAGATTTGGTAAAAGCTGTTTCAACCTTTCTGCCATAAGCTTTGTTAATATCTTGTATACTACATTACATAGTGAAATAGGCCTATAATTATCAATTATCTCACTAGATGGGCCCTTAGGAACCAAAGTGATAAAAGTATGATTCAAGGCTTTTAACATTTGCTTACTCTGTCTGATTTCCTCCGATTGCCTCAACCACTTCTTGGCCCATAATTTCCCAAAAATTTTGATAAAATTCAATGGGGAATCCGTATAATCTGGAGTCTTTCCTGTTTGCATTTTTTGTATGATCTGCGAGGTTTCTTCCAAAGAAATTTCCTCCATTAATAATTTATTGTGTTCAGGTTTAACTAATTGTGGAATTGCCTCTAGTATCTTCTCCTGCCATATTGCATTCAAATTTTCATTACTGCTAAAAAGTGTATGGAAGTACTGATTTGCTATACTTTTCATTTCACTTCCATTGGTTTTAACCTGACCCATCATATCTGTAAGACCCATAATTCTATTTTTTTGTCTCCTGGCTGTTGCTGTCTTATGGAAGAAAGCTGTATTTTGGTCCCCCTCCTTTAACCATGTGATTCTGGCTCTTTGCCTCCAATAGATTTCTTCTTGTTCCTCCAAAGCTTCCTCTTTTCTAATAATTTCTGCCTCACGTTGTAACAGTTCTTCTGTGATAGTTCCTTGTCTTATCTCTTGAGCAATCTTCTCCTTTTGATCCTTGATTTCATTCTTTTGGATTCTAGTTATTTCCTTCTTCTGTTTACTCCACTCCTTTAGTTGGGTCCTTACATATTTTAGTTGTTTGTGGAGTTTGAATTGGGCTGTCCCAAATCTTGGTTTCCATGATTTCCACCATTCCTTTATACGGTCCCCTAGCTCCTCATCTTTCAGCCACCATAGCTCAAATTTAAAAGTTCCCACAACTTTATGATTATCTTCTTCTATGGTTAAACTTACTGGAAAATGATCTGAAGAAAGCCTATCCATGACCCTTGCTTGATGCTTGGTATGCAAATATAATTCCTCCCCCATGAAGAAACGATCCAAGCAAGATTTGACCATCTCACCTTCCTTTCTTCTGTTAGTCCAAGTCATGGAGCTATCCACAGTTGGGATATCTATTAGATTCATTTGACATGTTATTGCTGAAAAAAACCTGTCCTTTTCCTCAAGCATGGCTCTGCCTCCTTGTTGTTCCTCTATTCTAAGCTTTGCATTGAAGTCTCCTCCCACAATCCATTGGTCCTCCGGGTAGTTTTCTCTGAAAGTCTGGATGGCTACCCATTGATCCCTCTGTAATCTAACTGTTTGTGCTCCATAAAAATTCACTATAGTCCAAATTTTTCCAGTTTCCCTATTTTGTAACCGGACCATCAACACCCCTCTCGTAGAGGCCCCCCTATCTCTAGGAACAGTTGGTGATTCCACATAGTGGCCAGTCCACCTGATTTCCCTTGTGACGATTGAGTAAGGATCTCTCCTTTTTGCCATATCCTCCTATTTATTTTTTGTAAGTCTTCTCCTTGCATTTTGGTTTCCTGTAACAAAATTATATCTGGACTCATATCTATGATAATATTTTTGATTGCCTTTTGTCTGGGGCGGTTGCCTAAACCCCTCACATTCCAAGTGATTAATATCATTGAGAATTAGGAGAGAAAAAATCAGCCATCGATTTTACCTTTCCGTTATGGCTCAAATCTCTTCCCTGTTCCTCCATCTTTTCCTTGTTTGACTTCCTTCCTATGATTGGTTTGGTTTTTGTTTCTTCTCCACTTGATGAATTCCTAGAGTAGGGCTTTCTTTGTTCTTATTTCCTTCTTTCATCTCTATTTCCTGTGTCAAAAACATCCTCTGCTCTATTTCCCCTCCTATGGTCTCTCTTGTGGGTTGAATCTCCTCTTCCATGAGAGAGGTTGTGTCTGGTCTTGCTCCTTGCTTGTTCCCTAACACTAGATTGGAATATTGTTCCTGATCAACTATTGTGACTTGCTGAGTATCCTCCTCTAACCCTTCCATTTGAAAATCTCCTTCGGTTTCCAAGTTTCCCAGTTGTTTGAATATCTCATATCTATTGGTTGTTCTTACAACTCTTTCTCCTTGTCTCTGCAGTTCTTGTGCTTGATTTTTTTTGTTTGGCCTTCTCATTACTTTTTGAAAACCCTCAGAATCTATTGGGCCTTTCCCTTCCTTTTGATTTCCCTTTTCTTTGAAGAGATTGACCTGCCATGTTAAAATTTTCTTTTGTCCCCTCTTGTTCGGATTGATGATCCTTAAGCTGTTGGGCACATTCTAGCTAGATGTCCGTGAGCGTGGCACACCCGACATACGAATGGAATAGCCTCATAATCCAGATTGTTGGCGCCGAGACAAAATCCCCTATTTTTAGGTCTATCTCTGTTGGAAGAGGTTTATTGAGGTCCATTTCTACACAAACCCTAGCAAACATTGCCGATACTCCTAAAACTGTTTCTCTTGATCTACCTTGATAATGCCCTAATAAGTTGCCTATTGCCTCAAGTATCTCCTCTTTCCAAAATTCAAGGGGAAGGGCAAATAATCTTACCCATATTGAGTACTGCTTGTCGGTTCCACCCTCGGGTCAAATCCCATCTTCCATGGCTGCAAGAATAGTCCCACTGGTCCATGATGATATGGTCCTCCCTCAAATACTTTTTGTCGATCTGCCACCGATGTGAACTCCACAGAAAAATACCCATTTGCGAGAGTTAGAATTTCGTATTCTCCTTCCAGATGCCATTGTTTCCTTATCCATGTGTGGAGGAAGTGCAAAGATGGTTTGAAACCCACAAATTTACCTATCAGGTTGTGTTTTGACTTATAAACAATATCCTCGGCTACCCCAGTCCTCGGCTATTTCCAACATCGGTATTTCTTTTGCTTGTGGTAGACATCCGTTCACCCTCCCAGGCGAGAGAATCCTCCTTTTGTCGCTTCCCCATGGTGTTTATGATTTTCTTTGCTTGTGTTTGACAGTCGTTGAAACTATCTTGGGTTCCACATAGCTTATCCCGAAATGAAATTCCTTCGTTTGGAGGATTTGGTACCGAAGTACCTATGTCCCCCATTCTTGGCCGTGATCCTTACTATTGACAGCCCTCTACCTTAGCTTCTGAAACCCCAGTTTGATTCCTCAGATCTCCTCTGAAGCACCTCCAAACTTCTGAAACCCTAGCTCTCCCTCAAATATTTATATTTTTTTGATTTGTAACCCCGTGTACATAGTTCCTGGGGACTGGAGAGTTTTATCTACCACTTTCTCTCCAACTCCTCTGTATGAGCGGAGAATATTTTTTTTTGGATTTGTAATCCTTTATATATAGCATATCTGCAGCATGTGAGAGGAGAGATTTAAGCCTATGGTAGTTTTAACTTTTATAATTTGAAGTCATTACCTAGTCAAGTTAAATTTAGAAAAGTTAAAAAGTCACTCTTAAAATCAAGTAAAGCTTATAAAAATTAAAGTCACCTTTAAAATCAAGTCAAACTTAAAATCCTTTGAAAGATCATGACCATCATCATCATCCTACTTAAACAACATAGTCTATCATTTTTATTTTAATATAAACATAACCACACTATATTAAAAAAATCCTATTACAACTTCACCTCTTTATCTTCTAAACCTATTAAAAAAAAAATCAAAACCTAACCTTTTATCTATCTCCTAAACATTTTAAACTTTATAACATACATTATAAATATGTTCTACCAATCTTAAACGTATATCACAACAGTCAGCGTAACATGCACTCGCTTTTTTATTCATATGCAATTTGCAATCCTTGTAATACCCCTATAAATCCTTACTACTTTACACCTATCTTAATTAAAGAACGGTTTGTGATGACCCCGCTAACGTGCTCTTTGGGTTAGCGTTGGTCTTGACTGTCATTATTAATGACATTTTCTATTCCACCATTAAGGAAGGCACGTCCAATTTTGATTTTCTATCAATTGTCAAAAGCATGATGACGCCGCTGAAGTGTGTTGCGGTTTGTGTTTCTACTGGGATTCGCCTTCTCTTAATCGACACTCAGCTTCTATTTTATAGCCTTTTGCACGCCTTGTGTTTTTACTTCCATTATCTCAGCCTACTCGAATTATCGTCTTTCTTGCCCATTGCCGATTTGTCAGTAAAATGGCCCTCCCCCTTCAGAAACTCCTGTTATTTGTTCTCTTTTACATCTGTGCAAGCCCCTGCCATGGCCTGCATAAGTGCCATCTCAAGGAATCTCAAACCCTCCTGCTTTTCAAAGCCCGGCTCCATGATTCCCGTGGCACTCTCATTTCCTGGGTGAATGGAACTGATTGTTGCACGTGGCATGGCATATCCTGTGATCTCCAAACCAACCACGTGCTCATACTTAATAGTAGCTCTGCTATGGACGGTGGTGTCATATCCGATAGCTTGTGCAATCTCCCTTCTCTCACACACACGGAATTATGGAGCAATCAACTAACAGGTCCTCTTCCTCTGTGTCTTGGAAATCTATTGCATCTATAATACCTTGATCTTTCGTACAATCTATTGCATCAACTAACAGGTCCTCTTCCTCTGTGTTTAGGCAAATTTTTTTCTCTACAATACCTTGGTCTTTCGTTCAACCCGAATCTCTGAGCAATCTTTCTTCTCTACAACACCTTGATCACTAGGCAATCTTTTTTATCTACAACACCTTGATCTTTCGTCGAATCAGCTAAGTGGTAATATCCCCGAATCACTAGGCGATCTTTCTTCTCTACAACACCTTGATCTTTCGTCCAATCAGCTAAGCAGTAATATTTCCCAATCTCTAGGCAATCTTTCTTCTCTACAACACCTTGATCTTTCGTCCAATCAGCTAAGCAGTAATATTTCCCAATCTCTAGGCAATCTTTCTTCTCTACAACACCTTGATCTTTCGTCCAATCAGCTAAGTAGTAATACCCCCGAATCTCTAGGCAATCTTTCATCGCTCAACACTTCATATATTTTCGAGAACTTATTAAAGTGGGACACTTCCCTCATCTATCCTCTCTCACCTCCCTCGGTGCTGGCGATGAACATGCATTCAACTTGACAATTCCCTCATCTTCATTGCCATCTTCTATAATAGGTCTCAGACTCTTCGTGAACGGCAACCGGACAATTTCAGAAACATTTTTTCACTACCTCACGAAATTAAAGGTATTAATTCTATCCAAATGTGTTTTAAACATTAGCACAACTTGGGTTCCCTCCTTTCAATTAAAGAAGATATCTTTAATATCTTGTAAGATCAATGGCCAAATTCCACTCTGGCTCTCAACTCAGTTCTTACTTGAGGACTTAACTTTGGTTGACAACGATCCCAGTGGAGATATTCCCTCTTGGCTATGGGAAACCTCCTCATCCTTGATATCCATAAATTTGACAGCAAATCATCTGAAGGGGGGTCTTTTTACAAATAGTTCAATGCCAAAGCAATTGGTCGTCTTAGATGTGTCTAAAAATCTATTGAGTGGATACCTCCCGTCATTGTGGTCTCCGAAAACAGCAGTTTTGATGCTTAATGACAATTTGTTTACAGGAAATATTCCTTCAAGTTTGGGCACTTTATCTGAACTTCAAGTGTTAAATTTGGCAAACAACTATTTAAATGGAATCATCCCTCCAAGTTTGGCCAAATGTTCTTCCCTTGCAAGTTTAAATTTGGGAAATAATAGCTTAGAGGGAGAGAGACCTTATGAGTTTGGTGGGCTATATCAGCTTCAATCATTTGTTGTCCGGAATAATAAGTTAAAGGGATTATTCCCACCCTCAATAACAAATTGTACAAAATTAGAGCTTCTTGATATCGGGGACAACTCATTTAAAGGTCAGATTCCGAAGTCCATTGGAAATCTGTCCGTCTTAAAAGTGTTGGTGATGAAGGGGAATGATTTTACAGGCAACATTCCTTCAAAAAATGGTCATCTAGTAGAGCTTCACATATTGCATTTGTCTTCCAATCGGCTTTCAGGCTTTATTCCACACAACATTTTATCCTTACAAGCAATGACCATTGTAAAAGAAGATGGTTTTGTGTTGCTCGATACATAAGAGTATGCTTCACCATCTATAATATATGGTTATGATGTTTATTTTGAAGGATTGTATATGGCTGCCAAAGGCATAGAGTGACAATATCCTTACATTCTTTCCAACTTGATATCTATAGATCTCTCAAACAATAATTTAGAAGGAGATGTTCCTTCTGATTTTGGAGATTTGAAAGGATTGAAGTTTCTCAATCTATTTATGAGTCATCTCAATGGATGCATTCCAAATAGTTTAGGAAAATTGAGTCATCTAGGATCACTAGACCTTTTTTCAAACAGATTTTCTGGAAAAATCCATGGAGAGCTAGAATCTCTAGACTATTTGGGGTATTGAACTTGTCTAACAACCACCTTTCATGTAGTATACCGCAAGGAAAAAAGTTGAATATACGTCCAAAATCATCCTACTTAGGAAATCCAGATTTACCGAGTTGTCCACTTCCAAAAAATTGCTCTTGGCTAGAATTTGTTCCTCCTCCTCCCATCAAGAGAAAAAAGAGTAAAAAAATTCCATGGTATGAGATCACATTGGGATTGTCATATGGAGTAGATTTTGGACTCATGACATTGCTTATCGTAGTAAGAATGAGTTGGAAGAAGAAGTATTTTGATAAGGTTGATGTTGCTTTGAAGTTCTTGTTTTCTTAACACAACAAGTGGACAACATGAAACCAAGTTTTCTCCACTTCAAGTGTAAAAGGTATATATGAATTTTCTAGAATTTATTTTGAATTTTAAAGTAAATATATAAGTCTGTCTTAACTAGTTTTTGTGCAACACTTTGTTTTTCAATTTCATCGCATACTCAATGTAAAAGTGCCTTGTTATATTTTATTCATTTAAATTGTGGCAAAAAAATACACATAACTCTTTGAATAATCCATTAATATTTACGAGGAACATACAAAATAAGATCAAAACCATTCCTTTGGTTGTAAGGCCTTTTGTTTTTTTATCATGGTTTTGTCTTATTAAATATTTCGTATAAGCTTGAGGATGCAGGATGAACAATGTACTTTAAACAAAGAGTTTTTGTTATCTCTACTTATAACATTAAGTAAATTATACAGGTTGTTCCCTTGTTAAATTTGAAGTAGTTTGAATACCATAGGGATGTTATTTTTGTGGTAGAATTGCAAACTGATTTCATGAGAACTTTTGATAAATTTCTTCTATCATTATTGCTTATTTGAATTAGCATTCTCTTCTACGATGATACATTACCAGTGCAAAATTTAGAGTAGACTTCTACAATTAAAAATATAGAAAGCAAGGTGAAAGTTATCATTAAAGTGGTATCATTAGGAATATCAAATTAGATAACAATAAAATAGGTAAAGGCCTAGATAGATGTATTGAAAAAAATATTCTCCAAGACATAATGATAACTAATATGACCTTCTTAATCCAAAGTAGTGCCTTGACAACATTGCATGACAAATTCTTTATGGATCTTGCTATTGGTGCAAGGTTTAGGAATGCCAAGAACAATTTAACATAGCAAAATTTTGGAATGGAGAGAAATATTTGCATTTCAAATTTGGGGGAGGTGGTAAAATTTCCCAGTTATATCTCAAATATTTTACACGTATTTGTATTTAATGAACAAGATATTGGATTTTTTGATATGTTTGTTGGGAAAAATTCTCATTGTTTTCTATATAGCACTAATATCTTGTTTCCTTTTAATGTGTTGCTCTGCATATTAGGGATTTATAATTTATTAACTTATCTTTTGTGGGGAATTGCAAACTGATTTCACAAGTTCACATTAGCATGACACTACTTTGAGAAATTTTGATATATTCCTTCTACGATGATATAATATCATGGCAAATTTTAGAGCATACTTTTACACTTCAAAATTTAGAAGGCAAGATCAAAGTTGTCATTAAAGTAGTATCATTAAAAATATCAAATTAAATAACAATAAATTAGGTAGAGGCCTAGATAGATGTATTGAAAAAATAATTTCAAAGGCATGATTGGTGATAACTGAGATGACCCTTTTAATCCAAAGTAATGCCTTGACATCACTAAATGACAAGTACTTCATGGATCTTGTTATTGATGCAAGGTTTAGGAATGCCAAAAAGAATTTATCATAGCGAAAGTTTGGAATGGAGAGAAATATTTTCATTTAAGTTTGGGGGAGGTGGCAAAATTTCCCAGTTATAATCTCAAACGTTTTACACATATTTATCTTTGATGAATAAGATATTGGCTTTTGTTGATATGCTTGTTGGAAAAAATTCTCATTGTTCTCTAGATAGCACTAGTATCTTGTTTCTTTTTAATGTGTTGTTGTGCATATTAGGCACTTATTATTTATTAACACATCTAAATTCCAAGACTATTCATTTTTTATTATAATGATAAACTTTTTTACTTAATATAGCCACTAGAAAAGATAGAGGAGCAAACTTCAGTCCATATTTTTCAAAATAGAGAATAGAATATGTATTGCAACCTCTAATAGAAACTATGCAATGTTCTTGGTATTGTGTTTACTTCAATATTATTTTTTTACTGTATTGTGCTCTTATGATTTGGATATTCATAGATATTATTTTCTATTATCAGTATTATTTATATTATAGATAGTATTTTCTATTGTAGATCATTTGATGTTGTTTAAGATCAGATAATTTTTATTTTACTCTTTCTTACTTAGATTTCATAGAAAAGCACTCCCTCTATTGCCAAGGTTTGAATTTCTTCACATTCTTTGTACTTACCTTTCCATTTTCCTTTTATTACATAAACATATTTTTTTCACAAAATATTTTTAATCTTCTTGTATTTAACTTAGTTTATAATGGTTCTTGCACAATACAGGCTTCCATATGTAATCATTACAAGATAACTATCTAACTAGGTTAGCATCCACAATGGCTAACTAGCAACTAGCAATGATCTTTTATGCATAAGCTTCAATTCTCTGCTTACCTTTTATTTGTTTTGCAATATTTGCATTTTATAGAAAATAACTACCTTTATTGCCAAGGTTTGGATTTCTTTCCTTTCTTTGTTCTTACCTTTTTAATTTTCTTTCATTTTTTTACACATGTTTTTTATGTAAAAAATTTATAGTCATTGTCTTGTTGTATCTAACTTAATTTATAATGGTTTGTGCAAGTTACAGGTATTTCACATGTGATTATACTAAGACAACTAGTTGACTAGTTTAGCATTCACAATGGTTGACTAGCAAATAATATGTGAGGTTCAACTCTCTTCTTTCCCTTAATTTTTTATTGGACTCTAATAAATGTTGATCTTTGAATATATGTTTTCCTTGTGATTTTCCTACTCTCTTTGGAGTTATAATTCTAATTTGTTATTGTTTTGGTTATATAGTTTGTTCTTTTTCATTTTTGTATTCTAAAATGAATTGTGGATATTTTATGAGAATATCTAAAACTATAATTGTTCTTGCATGTTATAGGACTCCTACATGTGATTATGCTAGGGAGACTGGTCAAGTACCTCGACATCCATGATGCTTCACCAGTTAATCATCTTCAATAGTGAGAATTGAATATGGAGCCCCTACAAGAAAGGATGGAGCAAAGACTGTTTTGGTCATAATAAAAAAAATGAGAATTGAATACGCATCCCTTTTGGTAATAGAAAAACATACAAAGTTCTATTTACTAGTCTCTGCTGATTTATGAATTTATGCTTTGCTTGTGATTTTGATGTTTATATTTTTGTTTTGTTTTTTAATTTTTAAAATGGTGTGTTTTTATATCTATTTTCCCTTGGTTGAATTACATTGTGTATTAACAGATTTTATTTACTTCTTTAAGATCAACAAATTGATTTGGTACACATTGTTGTTGTGGATATTTCATACAAAAACCTTGTAACTCCCACTAAAGTTTGAATTTTCTCTCTTTGGAGTTATCATTTTTATTTGTTATTGTTTTGGTTATGTAGTTTGTTTTTTCTTTCATTTTTGTCTTCTAAAATGAATTGATATTTTATGAGAATATCTAAATTTTCAATGGTTTTTGCATGTTACAGGCCTCAAACATGTGATAATGCTAGGAACATTGTTCAAGTACCTAGAAATCCATGATGCCTAACTAGTCAATCATATTTAATAGTGAGGATTAGCCATCTCCTTCACTTTGATTTTTTCTCTTCAAAATCAATACACATATTTTTACCCATTTTAGTTGATTGGCTATATATATATATATATATATATATATATATATATATATATATATATATATATATATATATATATATATATATTATATATATATATATTCGTTCCTTTTATTTAGCGTTGCCTACAATACAGTAGAGTCTCTAAATATCTCCTACCAACATACCACATTGTTTTCTCATACCCTACAAGCAATGATGGAGCAAATATTGTTTTGGTCATATTGAAAAAAAAAGATCTGAATACGCATCCCTTTTGGTAATAGAGTAACATAAAAAATACTTTTTATTGGACTCCAATAACTATTGATTTTTTTTTTGGTAGATAAGATACTATAACATTAATACCGGGTTTTACAAGTTGACCCAAAACCTTTTACAAAAATCAGCCCAGGGTTGTTGATGAACATGTCTTTACTAAGGATCCTATTTATGTAAAATCTACATGCTTCCAAAGCCATTACATCCGGTAAGGCACATAGCCTGTTATCAAAAAGAAACTTCCCATACAACATTTTGGGTATACCCCGAGAAAACACACCTACATCATAATTACAAAAAAAGAAACAGACACAGATCCCTTCCTTGAAACAGTGGAGAAACAAAAAGCTACAGACACACATAGCAAAGTACTGAAAAAAACTTCCACAAGCTCTGTATTGACAGTTACTCTTAATAATTCTTTGGTAATTATTTTCTTCCGTATATGACATGCTTTGGGACCACATCCCGTCTTGGTAAATCAGCCTTGGAGAAGTTAACCTGCTGGCTAGATTTATGGTGATGGCTATTTGGTGGTCCACGTGGCTCTGGTTCGAAGTCTTATATTGCTATTTCTTTCCTACCCTGTGATTATCAACCAACCTCAAATTGCTAAGACGACTAGGAGCCATGTTATTTGACATGTGATTGTCCCCATTAGTCTTTGTGGTATTTCCAAGCAGCATCCACCAAGACTGATAGTTTAGATAATTTTTATTGTGAGTCTATTTCAAAAAAGATACGGGAATACTCATAGCCTTCAAACTTACAATGCCTTCTGTTTTGGTAAATTTGACTATCATTCTTGGTATTCTTGTTGAATAAGCTCCTCTACTTCACTCGGGACACCGTGTTTCCATTTGAAAAGTTTATCACCATCGACATCCAAATTGGCCAGCTCAACAACTTTGTTAGCTTTCTAAAAGACATGTTGGGCTTTTCTATCCTGTCTTCTCTGGAAAAGGATCCTAGCCTCTTCAAAAATTGTTTTAATCCTCCAAGGAGGTGTTTTCCAATTATTGAGGAGAATTATAACATGCATAGAGTCTCCTTCTACGATCAAATTGCCTTCTAAGTATTGAGTCATTTGAAGGCCTCTCCATATAGCTCTAACTTTAGCTTCGTTGTTTATCCTTGTTCCCAAATATTCAAAAAACACAAGCATCATATTCCCATTATGATCTCACATAATGCCCCTATCGCCTGCTCTTTTAGGATTGGCCTTAGTCGTTCCATAAAAATTAAGCTTAAACCAACCTGTAGGAGGTGGGGACCACTTAATATTGGCTCTGGGGTTGACTACCCTAGGCATAGACTCATCTAACAAGGTTAAGCTTAAATATTGAGAAATCGTGCTCTCCTGCAGATGAGGTGGCTGGTTTAACCCAGGAAATATCGAAGGCCTAAAAAAAACTACTTAGGATAATCAAGGAAAAAAGGCACTCAAGGAAAATGTAATAAATGGTCTCCCAATTAGTCCTGCACAGATAACAATGATTAGTGATACAAATACCTTTACGCATCATATTATCAATGGTTAGAATTCTTCCTTGGATAACCAGCCATGAAAAGACTGTAATTTTTTGGATTAATTTTTTTATCCAAACTAAGTCCTTTTGGAGGACAAAATCCTCATCATCAAGCATAAGCTTGTAAGTTGATTTAACAATGAACTACCCATTTTTTGTAGGAGCCCTAGTCACTTGATCTTCCTTAAGTCTCATGGGGATAAACTATTTCCCGAGAATGTTACAAAGATCATTTTATTTCGCTTGAAATACCTGAATCCTTATTTGTTTCCACTTCATTCTGACTTTGTCCTCAACCATATAATCAAATACTTTTTTGCCAATGAGTTCTTGCATGATATCTCTGATTCAGGATAAGTTAGGGTATTGCATCAGTGATTCGTCCTTAGCTCACCTTTCATTCCAATAATTTATCCTCTCACCATTGCCTAAAACCCATATTAAACATTTTTTGATGATATCCTTACAATTGAGAATTGCCTTTCCAAAAAGCAGAACCTCTGATTGGAACTGAGTCACTTAGAAATTCCATATTTTGAAGATACTTTCGTTTAATGATAGATGTCCATTATTTTTCTTCACCAAAAATGAGGCGCCACACTTTCTTAGTTAGTAAAGCTAAATTCATATGAGCAATTCTCCTTAGACCTCAGCCCTTGTTTTCCCTGGGACTATGCACTTTGGTCCATCCTACAAGGTGTATCTTTTTTTTCTCCTCTGATCCAGTCCATAAAAATTAATTTTGGAGTTTCTCAATTTTTTGGAAAATCTTCACAAGGGCTTTGAAAACAGAGAGGAAATAGATTGGAATTCTCTAAAGAGAGGCCTTAGTGAGGGTCAGCTTTCTTGCTTGAGATAGAAGATGACCTTTCCATCCAATAAGTTTTTTTTGAATTCTTTCAATAACCCTATCCCATATTGACTCTCTCGGAGAACCAATGAAAAGAGGGAGACCAAGATACGAAGTGGAAAAATTTACTATATCACATCCTAAAATTTCTACAATCCTTCCTTGCCTTTGAATGGGGTGTTCAAGAAATATAACTTACTTTTACTGAAATTAAATTTTTGACCAATAGCGTCCTCGTAGAGTTGCAGGATGTATTTAATTCTTTTGGCCTCAACCACCGACACCTTAGTCAATAGAAGGGTATCATCGATAAATTTTTGGTGAGAAACAACCCTAGTGAGATATGTTGCCTTGATTCCTAATATTAGCCTTGAACTACAAGCATTTTTGATGGTTCTGCCTAAAGCTTCTACCACAATGATGAATAACATGGGGCTTATAGGGTCCCCTACCGAATTCCTCTGTGACTTTCAAAGTAACCAACAGTTGTTTCATTAACCAGAATCAAAAACCATGTTTTATAAATGTATTATTTGACTAAATTAACTCACTGGTGGTGAAAACCAAAATTAAGGAGGACAACAATCATAAAGTCCTAATTTAGCCTATCAAATGCTTTGTTCATATCAAGCTTGAGGGAAAAAAAAACATGTTAGTCTTATGAGTAGAGTGCAGAGCTTCATGAACTGTGATAACTCCATCCAAGATTGATCTGCTCTGGATAGAGCTTCCTTGACATAGATCTATGACGCGGGGCAGAAGATATCTCATTATATTTACAATGGCTTTAGTTAGGATATTGTAAGAAACATTGCATAGACTGATTGGCCTGAAGTCAGCCATAGATTCAGGGGTTTGCTTCTTAGGAATTAGAGAAATAAAAGTAGAGTTGAGACCTTTTGGGATATGATTGCTTGCTTGGAATTATCTGACAGTAGAAATTACATCCTCACTTATGATGTCCCAAAAAGCTTTATAGAAATGAGGGGGAAAGCCATCGGGTCCCGGGGATTTGTCTGGCTCCATGCTAAACAAGGCTTCCTTAATTTCCTCATAAGAAAAGGGAGATAGAATCTTAAGGTTTATATCCTCATTTATTATGCTAGGAATGGATTACAAGAGAATATCTTTGGCTTCCTCATTGCACTGCGATTCCTGACCAAGGATAGAATTGAAATAAGTTACTGCCTCATTTTTTTATTTTTGTTAAGTCCTGAGTAATATAACCATCTGCTTTTTTTTAAAAACATATCTTGTTATTGCTTCTGTTTCTAAGCATGGTGACGTGAAAAAACTTGAAATTTTAATCTCCATATTTCAACCAAAGAGCCCTTGATTTTTACCTCCAATAGATTTCCTCACAGGCCAAAATTTTATGAAACTCTGCTAGTTTTGTCCATTCCTCCTACCTAGTAGTTTCATCAGCATCACCATGTTGAATCCTCTGATCAATTATATTCAAACTTTCAACAACCTATTTTTTATTTTCAAAGAGGTTCCAAAGACCTCTTTGTTCCAAGTTTGAAGCTTTTCCTTAACAAACTTTAATTTTCCAACAAGTTTAAAAGTTGCACTACCCCTAACAAGCTGCTGCCACCACTGAATTAAGTTATCTCTGAAAGTGGAATGTTTGATCCACATAGATTGAAGTCTGAAAGGTTTATTAAAGGACAAAGAGTTAGGGATATCAAAAAAAATGGGATTATGATGAGAGGTAATTTTAAGAAGGGCTTGTAGGGTAGAATCACCGAATAGATTTGTAGCCTCCTTGATGGAAAAAACCTGTCAGGCCTTTCTTGAATGAGATGACATCCTATTTGTCGATTGCTCAAAGTATAATTCACTCCTCTAAGTTTTACATCCATCAACATGTTGGAGTTCACAAAGTCATTGAACTCATCCATGCTCCTGATAGGTGGTCCATTTCCACCCATTTTGTTTGAAGGGTAAGAGTGTTAAAATCCCTAGCCAGAATCCAGGGGACATTATGGAAGATTTCACTTAGATTGGCTAAGTACTCCCATAGTAGAGCTCTCCCTTGAATGAAGTCAGAGCATAAATATTTGAAAGGATCCACGACCTATTACTATTTATTTCCTTAAATAAAACACTAAGAACCCTGTCATCTTTCTGAATAATGGTGCCTTCTACTATTCGGGGATCCCACAAAGTCATAAGGCCTCTAGATGCTCCTTTGGCTGATTTGCAAACCATCTCCCCTTGATTCTAGATTTTTTTTGCTACTTTTTTGACTGAATATCATTAGTTTTTGTTTCTTGCAACATGATAATAGTTGGATTCACTTGATTTCTTATTGCACTAACTTCCCTGTGTTTGGGCAGGCCATTGAGGCCTCTCATGTTCCATGAGAGGAACTTCATTTATATTGTTTGGGATTTCTTCCTCTCCCCCTCCCTTGAGGGGGTTTTCCTAATTTGTTATCTTTAGAACCCGGAATAACCTGTTGAAATAAGGTTCTCTGTTTTCCATTGGCAATGTTATTATCAGTTTTAATTTTTTGATGCTCAGCATTTGATATTCTTCCTCTTCATTTTTCATTGCCAAAATCTATAGGAGACTTCACAGTGCTCCTGGTTTTTTTAAGACTAAAATGGGGGGAGGCAATTTGTTGTAGAACCGGACTGCCATATTCCTCAGTCTGAAGAGTTTCACATATCTCCACCCCTACATCCAAATATTTTCATTTTTTCTTGTATTCCCCTAGTCTGCAGGACGACCCCTCAGTAGGATTCACCTGGCTCCTAGTGATGATGTTAGGGAGATAATATTTTTTATTTTCCAATGCCTCAACTTTCTTCTTAAGTTCTTTAGCATTAGGTTTTGGATTTGGGATGCCCACTGGGCTTGAAGTATTTTTAGCATTGGGGTTTAAGGATCCCGACTTGGATGGGGATTCTAGAGATCGGGCATTAGGGTTTGGCTTTGTGATGCCCATGGGGCTTATAGTAATTTCAGCATTAGGGTTTGAGGATCCTAACTTGGATGGGGATTCTAGAGATTCAGAAAGGTTAACTTGAAGGTTCTAGGATTCCATGTCTTCCGATAATCCTCCTACTCCCATATTGGATAGAATTGAAAATTTATTTGAAACTAGAGGATTGGAACTTACTTGAGTATTTTGGTTGCCAACAACCTATTGTTTTCCTTTGTCTTGTTGGGACCCTGCACCCTCTCTTTTCTTTTTTTGGTAGACATAGTTTACCTGATTGAAATCACCTTTGCTATGGAAACTCCTCAAATTTCCTCTGTCTAGCATTCCCTGCTTTTGCTTTTCTCTATTCATTGCCAGTTTAGGGCACTGATTGCATAGATGTCCTTGATTTTTACATTATGCACAGAATGTCGGTCTATTCTCATATTCTATCGACTATTTTCGATAGTATTCTCCATACTCTAGCTCCACAAACCTTGGAAATTCATTATCCAAATTAGCATTTACATAGATTCGTGCATGAGTCATCCTTGTCCTGGCCAAGGTCGCATGGTCAATGGATATCAGGTCCCCTATAGTTCTGGTTATGCCTTGCAACCAATTTTCATTGAAAAACTGGGCAGGTAGACTCGGGAGACGAAACCAAATAGAGGCAATGTTAATATTTTGCTTTTCGGGGTCAAAATATTCACCCCATCGTCTGAGAAAAAGGCTCCTTTTGCCCAAAAACCAAGGACCTCCTGTTAAAATGCGGTTAGCATCCTCCATATTGTTAAAACGGATAATGAAAAACCCTCGAGTTAGAGCTACCAACTCCAAGATTTCTATCGGTCGCCATATACCCGTCGCCCAAGCCTTGAATCTATGCTTTGCTTGTGATTTTGATGTTTATATCTTTGTTTTTTATTTTTTAAATGATGTGTTTTTATATCCATTTTCCCTCAATTGATTTACATTGTGTATTAACAGATTTTATTTGCTTCTTTAAGATCAAAAAATTGATTTGGTACACATTGTTGTTATGGATATTTTATACAAAAGCCTTGTACCTCCCACTAAGGTTTGAATTTTCCTCCTCTCTTTGGAGTTATCATTCTAAGTTGTTATTGTTTTGCTTATGTGGATTGTTCTTTTTTATTTTTGTATTCTAAAATGAATTGTGGACATTTTCTTAGAATTTCTAAATTTGCAATGGTTCTTGCATGTTACAGGCCTCATACATGTGATTATGCTAGGGAAACTAGTCAAGTACCTTGACATCCATGATGACTAACTAGTCAATCATCTTTAGTATTGAGGATCATCCATCTCCTTCACTTTGATTTTCTCTTCAAAATCAATAGGTATATTTTCATCTATTTTAGTTGGTTGGCTAAATATTTTCTATTCAAATATTCTTATTTAGTGTTGCCTATAATATGGTACAGTCTCTAAATCTTTGCTACTAACATACCCACCTAGTTTCCCCATAAATAGAACAATTACTTCCCATTGCATAGAGCCCTTAGAGGGAAGGATGGAGCAAAGGTTATTTTGGTCATATTGAAAAAGGAGAAACAAATATGCATCCCTTTTGGTAATAGAAAAACATAAAAAGTTCTTGTTATTGGACTCTAATAATTGTTGATTTTTGAATTTATGTTTTGCTTGTGAATTTGATGTTTTTATCTTTATTTTTTCATTTTTTAAATGGTTTATTTTTATATCCATTTTTCCTCAGATGATTTATATTGTGCATTAATAAATTTTATTTGTTTTTTTAAGATCAACAAATTGATTTGGTACACATTGTTGTAGGTATTTCATACAAAAGCCTTGTACCTCCCACTAAGGTTTGAATTTCCTCACTTTCTTTGGATTTATCATTCCAAGTTGTTATTGTTTTTCTTATGTAGTTTGTTATTTTTCATTTTTGTATTCTAAAATGAATTATGGATATTTTTTGAGAATATCTAAATTTGCAATGGTTCCTGCATGTTACAGGTCTCATACATGTGATTATACGAGGGATACTGGTCAAATACCGTGACATCTATGATGCCTAACCAATAAATCATCTTCAATAGTGAGGATCAACCATCTCCTTCCCTTTGATTTCTCTTCAAAATCAATAGGTATATCTTCATCCATTTTATTTGATTGGCTAAAGATTTTTTATTCAATTGTTGCTATTTAGTGTTGCCTATAATATGGTACAATCTCTAAGTCTATGCTACCAACATACCCACCTTGTTTCTCTAGAAATAGAACAATTGCTTCCCACTGCATAGAGTCCCTAGAAGGAAGGATGAAGCAATGACTATTTTGGTCATATTGAAAAAAAATTGAATATGCATCCATTTTTGTAATAGAAAAACATATGAAGTTATTGTTATTAGACTCTAATAACTATTGATTTATGAATAAATGCTTTGCTTATGATTTTGATGTTTATATATATATATATATATATTAAATGGCGTGTTTTTATATCCATTTTCCCTTGGTTGATTTACGTTATGTATTAACACATTTTATTTGCTTCATTAAGGTCAACAAATTGATTTACACATTGTTGTTGTGGATATTTCATACAAAAGCCTTGTACCTCCCACTAAGATTTGAATTTATCTCCTCTCTTTGGAGATCATTCCAAGTTGTTATTGTTTTGCTTAGGTAGTTTGTTCTTTTTCATTTTTGTATTCTAAAATAAATTGTGAATATTTTTTGAGAATATCTGAATTTGCAATGGTTCTTGTGTGTTGCAAGATTCATATATGTGATTATATTAGGGAAACTAGTCAAGTACCTCGACATCTATGATGCCTAACCAGTCAATCATCTTTAGTAGTGAGGATCAACCATCTTCATCCCTTTGATTTTTCCTTTAAAATCAATAGGTATATTTTCATCCATTTCAACTGATTAGTTAAAGATTTTCTCTGCTACCAACATACCCACCCTGTTTTCCCATAAATAAAAGAGTTGCTTCCAATTGCATAGTCCCTAGAAGGAAGGATAAAGCAAAGACTATTTTGGTCATATTGAAAAAAAGGAGAATCAAATATGCATCCCTTTGGGTAAAAGAGAAATATACAAATTACTTATTATTGGATATTAATAACTCTTTATTTCTGAATTTATGTTTTGCTTGTGATTTTTATGTTTATACCTTTGTTTTTTATTTTTTAAATGGTATGTTTTTATATCCATTTTCTTTTGGATGATTTACATTTGTGTATTAACTAATTTTATTTGCTTTTTAAATATCAACAAATTGATTTGGTATACATTGTTGTTGTGGATATTTCATACAAAGCCTTGTACGTCCCACTAAGGTTTGAATTTCCCTCCTCTCTTTGGAGTTATCATTCCAAGTTGTTATTGTTTTGCTTATGTACTTTTTTTTTATTCTAAAATAAATTGTGGATATTTTATGAGAATGTCTAAATTTGTAATGGTTCTTCCGTGTTAGTCTTCATACATGTAATTATGCTAGGGAAACTGGTCAAGTACCTCGATATCCATGATGCCTAACCAGTTAATCATTTTCAATAATGAGGATCAACCATTTATTTCCCTTTGATTTTTCTTTTAAAAATCATTAAGTATATTCTCATCCATTTTAGTTGATTGGCTAAAGATTTTATATTTAATTATTGTTCTTTACTGTTGCCTACAATATGGTACAATCTCTAAATCTCTGCTACCAACATACCCACCCAATTTCCCCATAAATATAACAACTCCTTCCCACTACATAAAGCCCCTAGAAGGAAGGATGGAGCAAAGACTATTTTGGTCATATTAAAAAAAAATCGAATACACATCCCTTTTGTTAATAGAGAAGCATACAAAGTTCTTGTTATTGGACTATAATAACTATTGATTTCTAAATTTATGTTTTTCTTATGATTTTTATGTTTATATATTTGTTTTTTTTTTAATTTTTAAAGGGTGTGTTTTTATATCCATTTTCCCTCGGTTGATTTACATTGTGTATTAACAAGTTTTATTTGCTTCTTTAAGAACAACAAATTGATTTGGTACAAATTGTTGTGGATATTTCATACAAAATCCTTGTACCTCCCATTAAGGTTTGAATTTTTCTCCTCCCTTTGGAGTTATGATTCCAAGTTGTTATTGTTTTTCTTATGTAGTTTGTTCTTTTTCATTTTTGTATTCTAAAATGAATTGTGGATATTTTTGTGAGAACATCTAAATTTACAATGGTTCCTGCATGTTATAGGCCTCATACATGTGATTATGTTAGGGAAATTGATCAAGTACCTTGACATCCATGATGCCCAACCAATCAATCATCTTCAATAGTGAGGATAAACCATCTCCTTCCCTTTGATTTCCCTTCAAAATCAATAGGTATATTTTCATCCATTTTAGTTGATTGGATAAATATTTTTTACTCAACTATTGTTATTTAGTGTTGCTTATAATATGGTACAGTCTATAAATCTCTGCTACTAACATAAAAAGTTCATGTTATTGGACTCTAATAACTATTGATTTCTGGATATATGCTTTGTTTATGATTTTGATGTTTATATTTTTGTTTTTTATTTTTATTTTTTAAATGATGTGTTTTTATATCCATTTTTCCTCGATTGGTTTACATTTATATTGTGTATTAACAAATTTTATTTACTTCTTTAAGATCAACAATCTGATATGATACACATTGTTATGGATATTTTATACAAAATCCTTGTACCTCCCAATAACGTTTGACTTTCCCTCCTCTATTTGGAGTTATCATTCCAAGTTGTTATTGTTTTGCTTATTTAATTTGTTCTTTTTTTACTTTTGTGTTCTAAAAGGAATTGTGAACATTTTCTAAGAATATCTAAATTTGCAATGGTTCTTGCATGTTACAGGTCTCATACATGTGCTTATGCTAGGGAAATTGATCAAGTACATAGACATCCATGATGCCTAATCAATCAATCATATTCAATAGTGAGGATCATCCATCTCCTTCACTTTTATTTTTCTTCAAAATCAATAGGTATATTTTCATCCATTTTAGTCGATTGGCTAAAGATTTTCTATTCTACTCTTGTTATTTAGTGTTGCCTAAAATATGATATAGTCTCTAAATATCTACTACCAATATATCCATCATGTTTTCTCGTAAATAGAACAACTACTTCCCATTGCATAGAGCCCCTAGAAGGACAGATGGAACAAAGGTTGTTTTGGTTATAATGAAAAAAAGAAGAATGAATACACATCCATTTTGATAATAGAGAAACATACAAAGCTCTTGTTATTGGATTCCAATAACTATTGATTTTTGAATTTATGTTTTTTTGTTGATTTTGATGTTTATATCTTTGTTTTTATATTTTTAAAATAATGTGTTTTTATATCCATTTTCTCTCAACTTATTTATATTGTGTATTAACAGATTTTATTTGCTTCTTTAAGATCAAAAAATTGATTTGATACACATTATTACTGTGGATGTTTTATACAAAAGCTTTGTACCTTCCACTAAGGTTTGAATTTCCCTCCTCTATTTGAAGTTGTTATTGTTTTTCTTGTGTAGTTTGTTCTTTTTCATTTTTGTATTCTAGAATGAATTGTGGATATTTTCTTAGAATATCTAAATTTGTAATGGTTCTTGCATGTTACAGGACTCATACATGTGATTATGTGAGGGAAACTAGTCAAGTACCTTGACATCTATGATGACTAACCAGTAAATCAGATCAACCATCTCCTCCACTTTGATTTTTCCTTCAAAATCAATAGGTAGATTTTCATCAATTTTAGTTAATTGGCTAAAGATATTTTATTGGACTGTTGTTATTTAATGTTGCATATAATATGGTATAATCTTTAAATATATGCTATCAACATACCCACCTTGTTTCCCATAAATAAAACAACTAATTCCCACTACATAGAGCCCCTAAAAGGAAGGATGGAGCAAAGACTATTTTGTTCATATTGAAAAAAAGGAGAATCAAATAAACTTCTCTTTTGGTAATAGAGAAACATACAAAGTTCTTGTTATTGAACTCCAGTAACTATTGATTTTTGAATTTATGTGTTGCTTGTGATTTTGATGTTTATATCTTTATTTTTTATTAGTTTTTAAACGATCTATTTTTTATATCCATTTTCTCTTGGTTGATTTACATTGTGTATTAACAGATTTTATTTGCTTCTTTAATATCAACAAATTGATTTGATACATATTGTTGTTGTGGATATTTCATACAAAAGCCTTGTACCTCCCACTAAGATTTGAACTTCCCTCCTCTCTTTGGAAATATCATTCCAAGTTGTTATTGTTTTGCTTATTTAATTTGTTCTTTTTTATTTTTGTATTCTAAAATGAATTGTGGATATTTTCTAAAAATATCTAAATTTGCAATGGTTCTTGCATGTTACAGGTCTCATACATGTGATTATGCTAGGGAAATTGGTCAAGTACCTAGACATCCATGATTTCTAATCAATCAATCATCTTCAATTGTGGGGATAATCCATCTCCTTCACTTTGATTTTCCCTTCAAAATCAATAGGTATATTTTCATTCATTTTAGTTGATTGGCTAAAGATTTTCTATTCAACTCTTATTATTTAGTGTTGTCTATAATATGGTACAATCTCTAAATCTCTTCTACCAACATACCCACCATGTTTCCCTATAAATAAAATAACTACTTCCCATTGCATAGAGCCCTTAGAGGGAAGGATGGAGCAAAGGTTATTTTGGTCATACTGAAAAAGGAGAAACAAATATGCATCCCTTTTGGTAATAGAAAAATATATAAAATTCTTGTTATTGGACTTTTGTTGAAATCTGAATTTATGCTTTGCTTGTGGTTTTGATGTTTATATATTTATTTTTTTTAAATGGTTTGTTTTATATCCATTTTTCCTTAGTTGATTTATATTGTGTATTAACAAATTTTATTTGCTTCTTTAAGATCACCAAATTTATTTAGTACACATTATTGTAGGTATTTCATAAAAAAGCCTTGTACCTCCCACTAAGGTTTGAATTTCCTCACTCTCTTTGGATTTATCATTCCAAGTTGTTATTGTTTTGCTTATATAGTTTGTTCTTTTTCATTTTTGTATTCTAAAATGAATTATGGATATTTTTTTAGAATATCTAAATTTGCAATGGTTCCTGCATGTTAGAGGTGTCATACATGTGATTATGCGAGGGAAACTGGTCAAGTACCTTAACATCCATGATGCCTAACTTGTCACTCATTCATCTCAATAGTGAGGATCAACCATTTCCTTCACTTTGATTTTTCCTTCAAAATCAATAGGTATATTTTCATAATTTTAGTTGATTGGCTAAATATTTTCTATTCAACTATTGTTATTTAATGTTGTCTACAATATGGTATAGTCTCTAAATTTTTGCTACCAATATACCCACCTTGTTTTCCCTTAAATAGAACAACTGCTTCCCACCGCATAAAGCCCTTAGAAGGAAGGATGGAGCAAATATGATTTTGATCATATTGGAAAAAAAGAGAATTGAATACACATCCCTTTTGATAATAGAGAAACATACAAAGTTTTTGTTATTGGACTTTAATAATTGTTGATTTTTGAATTTATGGTTTGCTTGTGATTTTGATGTTTATATCTTTATTTTTTTTTATTTTTGAACAATGTATTTTTATATCCATTTTCCCTTGGTTGATTTAAATTGTGTATTAACATATTTTATTTTCTTCTTTAAGATCAAAAAATTGATTTGGTACACATTTTTGTTGTGGATATTATAGACAAAAGTCTTGTACCTCCCATTAAGGTTTTAATTTCTCTATTCTCTTTGGAGTTATCATTCCAAGTTGTTATTATTTTGCTTATGTAGTTTGTTCTTTGTCATTTTTATATTCTAAAATGAATTGTGGATATTTTTTGAGAATATCTAAATTTGTAATGGTTCCTACATGTTATAGGCCTCATAAATGTGATTATGCTAGGGAAACTAGTCAAGTACCTTGCAATCTATTATGCCTAACCAATTAATCATATTCAATAGTGAGGGTTAGCCACCTCATTCCCTTTGATTTTCCTTTCAAAATAAATAAATATATTTTCATTCATTTTAATTTATTGGCTAAATATTTTCTATTCAATTGTTGTTATTTAGTATTGCCTACAATAAGGTACTATCTCTAAATATTTGCTACCAACATACCCACCATGTTTTCCCATAAATAGAATAATTGCTTCCCACTTCCAAATGATATTTGTATTAGACCAAATAATTCTTTTGAGCCTTCTATTGCTTGAATCTAGAAACTAAAGCACTCTCACAATCCCTTTGATATTGTCACCTTTGTAGTAAAAGAGGATTTCATCATAGGCCCAAACTATACCTTAAGATTCAGTGCATCATACTTTTAGAATTAGAATGAAAGAAAGGCCTAATACAACACATGACATAACTATTACTGGATGTACATGCATCAAATAAAGTTGTCTTAGTTGCATAGATTCATGCATTGCTTGAGCAATTAGCTGAAGAAATAATTTATTCAAAATTAGTTAGAGCATGAAACCTTTTTTTAACTCCTTCTTGATGTGTGTATATGTGAGTAATAATTCTTCTTTTGACTTTAATGGACATCACACTTACAAGGCTTCTCATACTTATTATTAGTTTTAGATTCTATTGTCGTTCTCTTGTATTCTTATTTTTCTTTTCATCATCTAATATTGATTTTATTTTTCCTCTTGCTCGTCCATGTAATAACATCCTCTTACGATGCTTTTGTACATGTTGGATGTATACTAGGATATATGGTACATATTTATTTGATTGTTTTATTTATTCCTATTTTATTGTATCCTAATCTATTGCTTAAAAGTATTATAAGATTATAATATTATTGCTCAAAATGTATTTTCAGCTTCACTCTGAACTTAAACCTATAAATTCACTTTTTTTCTTTTTATATTTCTTAGGTCGTTCTTAAAAATACTTGAGGTGGACGATAGATCTTCCCCATCTACACCAAACATCCAAAATGTACCATTATGCAATGGGTACATTGTCGAATTGATAAGCAACTTCATAGTATCAATATCCTAAATTTCATATAGGTTCTTGGAGGTAACTTGTTATTTTATTTTTATTTTTTAGGAGTTATATATTTTATCTTTTGAGTGTTTTGATTTTTATTATTGAATGACATGCTTTACTCTTTGGTTGCAGTTGATTGAGCACACAGAGTAACACCACTCATTCAAAATTGGAGAATGTGTACTGGTTATTATACATAGGATACAATCCCAATGTCATACAAAATTTGGTTGCAAAGGAGGACATGTGTTAGATGCACAAATTAAAGCTAACTTGCTTTGTAGGTTTTGGTATGAGGAACATAGATTTATACAATTCATTGATTAGGTTGTAAAGTTCACTTGACATTGTAGCTATGGTGCATCATTTAGGGATGTTGCTACTTTTTTTGAGAGAGAACTTTGGTTTACCTCTCTTGATAAGATGGTCCTACTTTTGAAAAGTCATTTGTAAATTTTAGAAAACCTTAAAGCTGCAATGAGGTCACATGTAAAAAAGTTAAAAAAAAAGAATTTGGATCAAGAAATGTTTGAAAAAAGTGTTAATTTACTTTTTAATACTTTTTGTCTAATTAATTTTGGACCACTATAGTAATGTTCTGCTCTACCTTAAAAAGAAGAAGAATTATATATTCTCATATTTTTAGAAAGCAACAATAAACTTACAAACAACTATACCACCAAGAAGTCCTAAGCCAAACATTTTAGTGCATAAAAATTTCTTGAAGTGTTAGTTTTGAAAATGGCCCTTCAATTGTAAGTGGTAAGTGGGTTCCCAGGTGTTTGCTCTAAAGAAGATAAGGGTTCAATGTCCTCAACATTTAGTAGTGTCCTTCATAGTCTCAAATTTTTGTATAAATAACATTTAAAACAAAATTTAGAAAAAAAAAACTTTAATTTTAACAATTGGGTGTTTAGTTGAACCCCTTTAAAAGGGAAAGACATCATAATACGAAGAGTAGAATGTTATTTTAAAATATTAGATTTAAATTACTAAAATATTAGACTACACTATAATATCTCTTTGGAATCTAAATATTTAAGATGATGATAATGTTATTTCAATAAGTTGTTTATCATCCATGCCATACACCTTTAACTTTTAATAAAATTTAGGTTTTTTTTTTTATTTGGTAAATAAAAGGGGTTTTGAAAGGATCCCCAAACCTTTTTACAAAGGATTTTGGGAGGGTCCCTTAACCTTTAAAAAATATACAATGAGCTCAAAAGAATACCATAAAAAGGACTAACTCTTCCAGGGAGAACCAAACTAACCATCGATAATCAAATTTGGTAGATATTGCGATCTCGCTTTTACAATTAAAATGAAAATTAAAATTGAATTCAAGTGCTTTAAATTTAAAGGTTACTAAATCCTAGGAGCGCTCAAAGATTTAAAATTTAAAAATTAAATATCCCCGTCCATTGGGAGAACCAGACAATGAAAACCAACCTTCGAAGGGTAAACAAGCAAAATTCGGTCATACCAGCGCTTGCTTGAAACAAGACCTCGATGACAAAAACCAACAGTAAAGAAATCAATGACACAACACACCTAGATATTGCAAGCCCACCATTTAAAAAATAAATAAAATAACAACTAAGTGCTCAAATTAAAAAAAAAATGTAGAAAACCTAGGAGCGCTTGTAAAATTAAAACTCTCCCATCCAATGAGAAAACCATGCCATGGAACCAACCTCCATGAGATACATGGTCTAGACAACAGAAGAAATCATTCTAGGTTGGCGCAAGCATTCATAAAAAAATTACATCATAAATCCCATGGATCTTGCCCAAAGCTTCAAGCACACGACTCCACCTAGTAGACACAGAAAGCACTGTCTTTATACATAAAATTGGCCTTTACATAGATATAATAATAAAATAATTTTCTAGAATGATCGTAGGGTTTGAGGAAAACCTAGAACCAAAATAGGGTTTTAAACAAGGACCCTATCCTTTCAAACAATTGGCCCCCAAAGAGAAAACTAGCATTTTTGAATTTCAAGAAGGGTCGTAGGATTTTGGATCTTGCCTCAAGCTTCAAGCACATGACTCCACATAGTAGACATGGAAACCACTGCATTTATACATAAACTTGGCCTTCACATAGATATAATAATAAAATAATTTTCTAGAATGATCGTAGGGTTTGAGGAAAACCTAGAACAAAAATAGGGTTTTAAACAAGGACCCTATCCTTTCAAACAATTGGCCCCCAAAGAGAAAATGAGCATTTTTGAATTTTAAGAAGGGTCGTAGGATTTTGGATCCTGCCTAAAGTTTCAAGCAAATGACTCCACCTAGTAGACACGGAAACCACTGCCTTTATACATAAACTTGGCCTTCACATAGATATAATAATAAAACAATTTTCTAGAATGATGGTAGGGTTTGAGGAAAACCTAAAACCAAAATAGTGTTTTAAACAAGGACCCTATCCTTTCAAACAATTGGCCCCCAAAGAGAAAACTAGCATTTTTGAATTTCAAGAAGGGCCGTAGGATTTTGGATCCTACCTAAAGCTTCAAGCACATGACTCCACCTAGTAGACACATAAATTGAGAAACAATGGTGAAATTGTTCTATTGATCAACAATGCATTACATAGTTTTATAGTTCTTGAAAGAACTAAAAATAGACACGGTGGTTGAGAGAAATCCTCTCAAACTTATTACAACAAACTAACTTAAAGATAGCTCTTATCCTAACAACATGCTAATCTTGGACTATGGTCAAACATTGATCAACCAAGCCAAAACCTCAACGTATGCTAATCAAATTAACTAGAAATATGTAAATCAAAACATTAAACTAAAACTAAATACTAGGACTTAATACTTAGGACTAAGGAGGCAATGTTGAAAATATTCCAACATTCTCCCCCTTGATGCTAAAGACACTCATGCAAGAGTTCTTTAAGCATCACAGAGTTGGAAGAAAATATTTCTCTTACGTTTCCTCCAATCTTGAATCAAGAAATCAGAATTTGCAAAATACTTATGGTGGCACTCCTTCCACTCTTCATGTGGAATTTCCTGCAAATGCTTGAGTGCCTTCTTTTGTTGATTAGCTCCCCCTTCAACAAAAGTATCTCCTCTTGTGGTTTTCAGCAACCACTCTCTTACATCTTTATCATTATGGTCTTTAAACCATGCTCTCACATTTTGATCTTCTTTTACATCTTCAACACTAAACAATACTCCACATGAGTATTTACAATTAATCATCTCACATAGATGATTATACCATACAACTCTTTCACATATTTCCACACAAAATATCACAACAAATATGGCCATATAATGACCAACTACATATGCAACATAAAGTTGCTCCTCACACAAATATTCTCTCAAAACAATGACTTTACAAGAATCCTTCTCCCAAGGAATTTTGAACACATCATTTTGATCCATGTGACCCAAGTTCTCCATCACTGTCTTCTCTCCAAGAAGACTCTTCATCAAAGTTGTCTCAATGAGACAATCACCTCTCAATAATGCCTTTGGAAGACATTCTCCTTTCTTTTCATTCCTGCTCACAAAAAACAAATCATTAATCATAAAAACATTACCTTTAGTATGAGTAGATTTGGTGCTTCCCATAAAGCTATTTTGTAGCAGTTCTCCTTCATTGTATGGTGCTTCAAGATCAACCATCAACTCTTCACTAAGAGTTCTCCTCCTTTGTTCAATCCATGTTGGTGTGTTGAAACACCATTCATTCAAGCAATCATACATAGTTGCCTTTTCAAGACAACTCTCTTTCTGCAATGTAGTCACTCCAAGTGAGTGATCTTCATCCATGAGTGATGTTTCCTTTGCCATTACAACAAGAAAATCAGCAATCTCATTTTCATTTTCTATTTCTATCCCATTTTCTTTCTCACTTTCCATCTCCCAAATGAGGGAGTCTTGTGGGGTCTTTTCTTCACCCAACACATCCTTCACCCTTGATGAGTGATCTTCTAACAAGAAGCTTATAGCTTCCATTTCCTCTTCATCAAACTTTTCTTGTGGATCATCATCCCACATTACTTTATTTGCTCTTTCAAGAGAGCACACATCCATTCCAAGTGAATGGTCTTCAACAAAAATAAGCCAATAGTCTTCCATGAACATTGCTTTTCCATCATCATATTCTTTATTCTCCTCCATGAGAATTGTAGATGCATTCTCCATGAAGTATTCTTCAACAAATAGCTGATTTGGTGTCTTCTCCATAAGACACTCTTCTTCATATGTCTCCTTCATGAGACATTCTTCATCATACATCTCACCTTGGTGAGCTTCAAGCAAGGAACACTCCAATGTGAGTGTTTCTCTTCCTTTATCTTCAAATTCTTCTTCCTCTTTGCTATCAATGTGAATGCTTTCAAAGCATACCATTCCTGCAAAAAAATTCTTTAGTACAATTTTTCTTTTCATATTTTTCTCCTCCTAAAAGAAATAATTGTTTATTACAATTTTCCATGCCTATACAAGACATGTCTTCAATGATCTGTGTCTCACAATGACTCTCTCCAAGGAAAGTTGTACAAGGCTCTTCCTCTTTCTTATCCTCTTCTCCATTAAGGGATTCTTTTCTCTCTTTCACACAAGGCTCTTCTTCAAGTATGTCTTGCTCTTCAAGAAATAATTCTCCATTATAAGAATGTATGTATTCTGCAAAAGACATACCTTCATATGAGTCTTCACAAGACTCTTCAAAAGCTCCTTCAAAAGGATCTAATTCAGAAACTTCTTCAAGGAAGCAAGGCTCCTCCTTGCTTAAACAATCTTCATGATTGTCACACATGGCTTTATGGGTATCCTCATCAAACCCATAAGCATCCTTCAACACTTGCCATGCCATTGTAGCTGATCTACAATTGGCTATGAGAGGAAAAACATTCTTTTCCATTCCTCTCCTCAAATCCATAAGAGCTAAGCAATTTGCATATTGTTGCTCCTTCTTCTCTTTTCTCTCCTCGCCTTGTAGCTTGCTCCAAGTGGGTTCCTCATAGCCTTCTTGAACTATATCCCATAAGTCTTGAGCCTTCAAGAAGGTCTTCATCATTATGCTCCAAATAGCATAATTATCTCCATCAAATTTTGGTACAACCAAGTCTGCATACATGGCTTCCTTTTATTTACCAAAGTCTCAAGCACCCAATTTATCATAAATCGGCCAATACTGATTGAAACAAACTAAAATTTTTCCTGTAGACTTCTGATATACTTATCTGAAAATCCACTAAATTTCAGATCCAAATTCACACAAATGAGAAATATGTGATCAATTTACTTTTGCCCTTTCTATCACAATTCTGGATCTAGGATTGTTGAAGGAAAAATAAATATTCACATACATTAATCAATACAGATCCAAATGACCTGAAATTTTTTCTGAATTATGATTTTATCTAAATAATATTTCTCCCAAAATTTGAGAAGCAAATACCCTGTATTCCACCTTATACAACCATTTTATTGAAAAACTCAAAATGCTAATAAAATCCGTAAATTAGCTCCAAATCACCTAAAATTTTGATAGCATCCTCTTGATACAATTATCTAACAACCCTCAAAATTTCATAATAAAATACCTCAGGATGCATGAGATATTAATGATTTACTCGAGCTCTTCCTTGCAACTCTGTTGAGTGCTGGCCACTTGAGTTTCTCTGACAAAGTGCGTGCTTCAGATCTCTTCACGCCACTCTCCACAGGTTTTGATCCATCTGAGAAAACCTGCTCTGATACCAAATGAGAAACAATGGTGAAATTGTTCTATTGATCAACAATGCATTACATAGTTTTATAGTTCTTGAAAGAACTAAAAATAGACACGGTGGTTGAGAGAAATCCTCTCAAACTTATTACAACAAACTAACTTAAAGATAGCTCTTATCCTAACAACATGCTAATCTTGGACTATGGTCAAACATTGATCAACCAAGCCAAAACCTCAACGTATGCTAATCAAATTAACTAGAAATATGTAAATCAAAACATTAAACTAAAACTAAATACTAGGACTTAATACTTAGGACTAAGGAGGCAATGTTGAAAATATTCCAACAGAAACCACTGCCTTTATACATAAACTTGGCCTTCACATAGATATACTAATAAAATAATTTTCTACAATGATCGTAGAGTTTGAGGAAAACCTAGAACCAAAATAGGGTTTTAAACAAGGACCCTATCCTTTCAAACAATTGGCCCCCAAAGAGAAAACTAACATTTTTGAATTTCAAGAAGGGTCGTAGGATTTTGGATCTTGCCTAAAGCTTCAAGCACATGAATCCAGCTAGTAGACACAGAAACCATTACATTTATACATAAAATTGGCCTTCACATAGATATAATAATAAAATAATTTTCTATAATGATCGTAGGGTTTGAGGAAAACCTAGAACCATAATAGGGTTTTAAACAAGGACCCTATCCTTTCAAACAATTGGCCCCCAAAGAGAAAACTAGCATTTTTTAATTTTAAGAAGGGTCGTAGGATTTTGGATCCTGCCTAAAGTTTCAAGCAAATGACTCCACCTAGTAGACACAAAAACCACTGCTTTTATACATAAAATTGGCCTTCACATAGATATAATAATAAAACAATTTTCTAGAATGATTGTAGGGTTTGAGGAAAACCTAGAACCAAAATAGGGTTTTAAACAAGGACCCTATCCTTTCAAACAATTGGCCCCCAAAGAGAAAACTAGCATTTTTGAATTTCAAGAAGGGTCGTAGGATTTTGGATCCTACCTAAAGCTTCAAGCACATGACTCCACCTGGTAGACACGAAAACCACTGCCTTTATACATAAACTTGGCCTTCACATAGATATACTAATAAAATAATTTTCTACAATGATCGTAGGGTTTGAGGAAAACCTAGAACCAAAATAGGGTTTTAAACAAGGACCCTATCCTTTCAAAAAATTGACCCCCAAAGAGAAAACTAGCATTTTTGAATTTCAAGAAGGGTCGTAGGATTTTGAGAGGAACCTAGAACCTCAGTATGGTTTTGAAAGGAACCCACAACCTTTTTACAACAGGTCCAACAAGTAAGATTCAACCATCATCCAAGGAGGATCATAGGGTTTTGAAAGGAGCCCAAAACCTTCAACAAACAAAGTTTTTATAGGGATCCAAAATCTAAAGATTAGTGGAGCCATCCACCCACCAACACACCTAGCTACTACGATTCCTTTAGTTGGCCCAACCTTCCATCTAGCCCCCCAACTATGGTTCCTTCAACTGACCCCAACTTTCCACCCATTAAACTAGCCTGTTGTGTAGATCCAACAACCAAACCAATGCCCTCAACAACCTAGAATGAACTAAATTAGCAAACTACCCAGTAACACTATCAGTCGCTACAAATTCCTCAGCTAACCCAGCCTCCTTCCTCTAACTCCCCAAATAGGGTTCTAGTTTTATAGCCTTCCTCCCAACATACCTACAAGTAGTTGTAGGGCCATAAACCAAAAGAGTTTTTTTCCCGAACGACATCCACCAGGTTGTAGGGATATCCCAAAAATTAGGGTTCGTGATGCATAGCATCATGCAGGACCTCATAAACCTTGGTCCGTATCAGGGTTTACGACATGTAGAGCCACACAGGTCCTCATGTTATTAGACCTAATTTTACAAGATTTAATTTAAGTTATTGCACAAAGGGAAAAGTGTTACATATTAATTTAGTGGGTATTAAAGATATATTGTGCTTGCACTATCTATTGATGGGACTCTATTTGGATGAAATTTTTGTAGATTTTTAAAAATAGTTCACATGTATAAATAAGTAAAGCATGATCTAAATAGATTATATTTTTTTTACACTTCTAAAATATTCACATCGTGCAAGTGGTTTAACAAATTTTTTAATATATTAATTACTTTTTATATTATTTATTTTTAAAAATTAATAAAACCAAAAAGAATGTTTTAAACATATAAATTGTTGCATAGGATTACTAAAGGTTTTATTTATACAATATTATCATTATATTGTATCATCTATGTATTTTTATAGTATGAATTTATATTATCATGGTATCATATATCTGATGAGATTGTGTGAAAATATACTTTTTAACCCCTTGACTTGAATTCATGTCATATGATAAAATAATAAAGATTATTCAAGAGATTAAAACCTTAGTTTATAATGTAAAATTCTTTGTTTCTTTTGTTTTTTACCTCAATTTGAGTATAAAAAACTTATGAAATATTAATATAAGTTAGAAGTGTTATATAATTTAGTATTTTCTTCTATTGAATGGTGTTTCATAAGCAAAAAAAATTATTTATCCTCTTATTATATTCATATTATTTTTAAATATGTTGCAAGCCTTTAAAAGTAGTTTATAGTAAATGAGTTATATGATACATCAAATCTATAAATTTTGTAGGTCTTTCTTTTGTTAATTATTCTCCAAGATTATAGATGGCCAATTAAATAACACTTTAACAGTTTTACTTATTTGGTAAAGTTTATCTCAACTTATTGTTGTTTCTTATCTTAGATGTAATTTTTGTTTTCAACAACTCAATCAAATTTCTTTAGAGCATGTACATATATATATATCTACACACACACACACACACACACACACACACACACACATATATATATATATATATATATATATATATATATATATATATATATATATATATGTATGTATATATATATATACATACATACATATACATATATATATATATATATATATATATATATATATATATATATATATATATATATATATATATATTATACACATACATACATATATATAATATATATATATTATATATATATTATACACATACATATATATATATATATATATATATATATATATATATATATATATATATATATATATATATATATGTATGTATGTATATATATATATACATACATATATATATATATACATATCTATATATATATATACAATCGAATACAAAGAATACAACATAACACTTTTGAGTTATATATCCCATTTGGTGCCAACGGGATTCAAAACTTGGTGTGGGTTACATCATCATCTCAACTATTGATTCAAGACCTATTGGCAAAGTATAATATATTATGAAGACATTCATATGTTTTTTTAGTATATACAAAACCATAAGCACCACATTCTCACCCTTTATTCATTTCTTATTTTATATAATCATTATTTTATAATTAGTTATATGGTATTGAAAGAGGTCCTATTCATATTACATTGTGACCATGTTATCATGGTGATCTGACTAAAATAGGGGTTTCTCATATCCTCAAAAAACATGGTTAAGTCTTCAAGAATCTTGACACCACAATAATGTAAACTTAGACCTTGGTGCCTATATGAGCTCTTGACTAAAGACCAAACTTAGATAAAACTTTTTACTTTTCTTTCCAAAATAGTATTATCCAATATCATCAATTGCAATAATGAAACAATGTACATATCATCACACACATAAGAGATACAGATTTAACGTGGTTCACCCAATGTGGGCTATGTCCACAGAGAAAATATTTCTTATAAATTTTCTCAACAAATCTCTTGGGAACCAATTCCTTATTATAATTTTTATGGGAACCAACCCAAAGGAGACATCGATCCCCTCTCAAGTTTGTGGACACCACTCCACAAGAGACACCAATCCCCTCTACTTTAAGTTTTGTGGACACCACTCCACAAGAGACACCAATCCCCTCTAATTTAAGTTTTGTGGACACCACTCCACAAGAGACACCAATCTCCTCTACTTCAGGTTTTGTGGACACCACTCCATAGGAGACACTAATCTCTTCTACTTCAAATTTTATGGACACCATTCCATAGGAGACACCAATATCCTCCACTTCATGTTTTGTGGACACCACTCCACAAGAGACACTAATTCCCTTAGCTTCAGGTTTTGTGGATATAACTCTATAAAAGACACCAATATCCTTTGCTTCAGGTTTTGTGGACACCACTCTATAGGAGACACCAATCCCTTCTACTTTAGGTTTTATGGACACCACTCCATAGGAGACACCAATTCCCTTTGCTCTGGTTCATGGAATTCTATCTGCAGGAGACACCAATCCCCTCTACTCTAGTTCATGGACCTCTATCCACAAGAGATACCTATCCCCTTTACTCTGGTCAACTCCAAATCCTGCTCACAACTCTGCTCAACTCTGCTCTAAGCCTACTCATAAAGCTTGCTCAAATATGCTCACCAAACTACTCAAATCTACTCATCCTTATCATAAGAATTGCTCAAATATGCTCACCAAACTACTCAAAAATACTCCAAGCCTTCTCACAAGGATTTCTCAAATCTACTCACCAAACTACTCAAATTTAATCTAAGCCTTCTTACAAGGCTTACTCAAATTTACCTCAAACCTTCTCAGAAATCAACTCACAAACCTGCTCAAATATACCTCAATAACTTGCTCAAAATAGCTCACCAAATCTCAATCAACACACCCCATGAGTGTAGGAGAATCAAAATTGTGACCTCTGCCCACGCAACACCCAAGCCAAGGCTTGGTTACCAACTGGGCTACCCTAGCGGGTAGTAACCTTAGTGCAACATGAAATATTTGAAGCACTTTCTCTGACCAATCAAAATATTTTTAACTCTACCAAGAAAAAATAGGAGCCGCTCGATTTTGAACCTATGACCTTCCTGCCCCAAGCGCCCTAGCACTAGCTCAATGACCAACTAGGCTAGCCTCCCAACTGAAACTCAATACACAACATGAAATACTTGTCCTTCATTCACTGGTGCCACAAATCATGCTTTGTTCCCTTTTCTCATTCACCGATTCAAGCACGAAGGGATATCAAAAATGCTATATCCAAGAACATTCATCTTTGCAATAAAATCGTTGGTGTATTTATATCCTTTGCTTTGTCCTTTACCTTGCTTCACGACGTCGGTGCTAATATGACATTTAACTTTGGTTTTATGCACTTAATAATTTTTGGTGCCTTGTCCCTTTTAAAACTTTATATTATAATATTTATCTTTAAGCCTTGTCCTTTGCAGTTTAAACCTCTTTCCTTTTATTTTAAAAATTAGATCTTTTTGGCCCATGCAAATTTAAAATTTTATCCCAAGCTTTTAAACTCAACTTTATAATATTTAAATTTAAAATTTAAATATTGTAATCCTTCTCTTGCCTTGAATTTTTTGACCATTGCTTTGCCTTGAATTTTTGTCCATTGCTTGCTATCAAAACCATGGGGAATATTTTTGCCTTGACAACCATGCATCTTGAATATTTTTTCCTTGACAACCATTTGACATCAAAATACTTCTGCCTTATGTACTCTTTGACATCAATGACAACAATATGCTCAATATTTCTAACAATCTCCCCCTTTGTCATTGATGGTAACCCTTACAAAAAAATATTCTTTTGCAGCAACTGGATTTCAAAAATTCTCCCCCTAAGAAGCTACTCCTCCTTACTAAAATCTCTCCCCATTACTGAAATCTCTCCTCCTTTGACATCAATGGCAAATTGCACCTTTTGGGGCTAAATATAAGACACTTAGCATAGCTCCCTCACCACCTCCTTTACTTGAGGTGATCAATTTTTCCACGGGAGTGAAACTCCCAAATTACTACGCTCTTCTTCTTTTTCAATATTTTTCCAAACTTTTGAAGTCATCCCTTTTTGAACCTTTTGAGCATTAATTTTCTTTCTTTTCCTTGGAATTTTTGGAAATTATGTTCTACACCACTTTTCTTTATGCCTAAAATTATTGCAATTGAAACACATGATGTTGTAGTCCTTGGAAGGTGCAAATGACTTGAAATTTCTCTTGGTGAAGCCATAATCATTCTTACCATGAACCCTGCAATGTATAGCTTTGTGACCAAAATGATTACATGAGTAGCAATAACCTTGAAAGAAATATTCATGTTGCCTTGGAGGATATGAATTGAAGTTCCTCTTGGTGAAACCATAATCATTATTACCATGAACCCTGCAATGTACAACTTTATGACCAAACTGATTACATGTGAAACAATAACCTTGGAAGAAATATTCATCTTGCCTTGATCTCATGGTCCTTTCTTTGCTTTTTTTGTGATGGTCCTTGTTCTTTGATGGTGCATTGTTTTCTTCCTCTTTGATGCTTCCACTTCTCAACACATCAACATAGGTCTTAGGCTTTTCTTCAGTCATATTATTTGATGCTTCTATCTCTTCTGAGCTTGACTCCTCCTTTTGTGCCTTTTGACCTTCTTCATAACCAAGTCCTATTTTTATAAATGGATATCTGTATGCTTTGATAATATCATTCCGAATTTATGTGCTTTTCTCAAATATGATATTTTGTTGTAGCTTTTCAACTTCCTTTTTTAGAGTAACATGTTCCAGTATTTCACACTCCAACTCTTTTGCCTTTAATTGTTCAGCCAAACCTTCTTCAACTTTCCTTACCTCTTCAACCTTAACTTTTAAGTCAGTGACATCTTGTAGAAGCTTTGCTTTTATTTTCTCATCCTCTTGTTCTTGAACCTTCAATCTTAAGTTCTCCCTTTTCAACTCAACAAGTTCCTTTTCTATATAAACTATGGCTTCCTCTTCTTTTTTTTAATCTTTCTCTTCTTTTTCACTATCTAAGAGAATTTCATCACTATCACTTGAAGCACGACTCGCTTCTTCAACATAAAAACTCTTCTTGTGTATTTGAAATGCCTTCTTCTCATGCTTGCTTTGATTGTGATTGTATTTCTTTTCATGATGAAAATTTTCTTCTTTCTTTTTCTTATATTCCTTTTCCTCTTTACTACTACTATACCCATTTTGTGGATAATAAAGTGCAAGGTGACCAAGGTTACCACATTCAACACATTTGGGTTTTATTGAACTCATTTTATTTCTTCTCACAAAGTTAGCCTCTTCTCCACTACTTGATTTTTGTTCTTTATATGTTTCCACTTTCCTTTTTAGAGTAACAATATCTTTGATAGCAAAATCAAATTCTTCTTCCATGTCCATCATAGTTTCCTATTTGTCTCTATTTTCTTGGATTTTAATTACTGGAGCATCTTAATTTTCTTTCATGGCCATGTATGTTCCTTCCTTATTAGGAGGATATGGTCTCATGGTTCTTCTTTTTCCTTTCCTGGCCATGTGTTTTCTTGTCAAATATTTCTTCAAGTTGTTAGACTCTCATGAAGGAACCTGCTTTGATACCAATTGAAGAACACAAGATTATACTGAGAGAGGGGTGAATAGTATAAGATACAACCTTTTACTTTTATTTCCAAAATAGTATTATTCAATATCATTAATTAAAATAATTAAACAATGCACAGATCATCACACACATAAAATATATATATTTAACATGGTTCACCCAATGTGGGCTACATCCATACAGAAAATATTTTTTATAAATTTTCTCAACAAATCTCTTGGGAACCAATTCCCTATTACAATGTTTATGGGTATCAACCCAAATAAGACACCAATCCCCTCTCAAGTTCATGGACACCACTCAATAAGTGACACAAATCCCCTCTACTTTAGGTTTTGTGGATACCATTCCACAGGAGACACCAATCCCCTCTACTTTAAGTTTTGTGGACACCACTCCACAAGAGACACCAATCTCCTCTACTTCAGGTTTTGTGGACACCACTCCATAGGAGACACTAATCCCTTCTACTTAAAATTTTATGGACACCATTCCATAGGAGACACCAATCCCCTCCACTTCAGGTTTTGTGGACCCCACTCCACAAGATACACCAATCCCCTATGCTTTAGGTTTTTTGGAAACCACTCCATAGGAGACACCAATATCCTTTGCTCTAGTTCATGGAATTATGTCCACATGAGACATCAATCCCCTCTACTCTATTTTATGGACCTCTATACATAGGATACACCTATCCCCTTTGCTATAGTCAGCTCTAAATCCTACTCACAACTTTGCTCAACTTTGCTTTAAGCCTACTCATAAGGCTTGCTCAAATATGCTCACCAAACTATTCAAATTTACTCCAAGCCTTCTCACAAGGTTTTCTCAAATCTACTCACCAAACTACTCAAATATGCTCCAATCCTTCTCACAAGGCTTGCTCAAATCTACCCACAAAACTACTCAAATCTACTCCAATCATTCTTACAAAGCTTGCTCAAATCTACTCACCAAAATACTAAAATTTGCTCCAAGACTTCTCACAAGGCTTACTAAAATTTATCTTAAACCTTCTAAGAACTCAGCTCACAAACCTGCTCAAATCTGCCTCAATACCCTACTCAAAACAACTCATCAAACCTTCTCAAACAACTCACCAAACCTCAATCAACACATCCTGTGAGTGCAGGAGAATCAAAATCGTGATCTCTACCCACATAAAACCCAAGCCAAGGCTTGGTTTCCATTTGGGCTACCCTAGTGGGTAGTAACCTTAGTGTAGCATGAAATATTTGAAGACCTTTTTGTGACCAATAAAAATCTTTTTAACTTTTCCAAGAAAAAATAGGAGTTGCTCGATTTTGAACCTGTAACCTTCCTACCCAAAGCACCCTAGCACTAGCTCAGTGACTAACTAGGCTAGCCTCCCAGCTGAAACTCAATACAAAACACAAAATACTTGTCTTTCGTTTGCTGGTGCCACAAATCATGCATTGTTCCCTTTTATCATTCGTCGATTCAAGCATGAAGGGATATCGAAAATGCTATATCCAAGAACATTCATCTTTGCATTAAAATTGTTGGTGTATTTATATCCTTTGCTTTTTCCTTTGATGTCGACGCTAATATGAAATTTAACTTTGGTTTTATGCACTTAATAATTTTTGGCACCTTGTCCCTTTTAAAACTTTATATTATAATATTTATCTTTAAGCCTTGTCCTTTGTAGTTTAAACCTCTTTCCTTTTCTTTTAAAAATTAGATCTTTTTGGCCCATGCAAATTTAAAATTTTGTCCCAAGCTTTTAAACTCAGCTTTATAATATTTAAATTTAAAATTTAAATATTGTAATCCTTCTCTTGCCTTGAATTTTTTTCCATTGCTTGCTATCAAAACCATGGGGAATATTTTTGCCTTGACAACCATGCATCTTGAATATTTTTGCCTTGACAACCATTTGACATCAAAATACTTCTGCCTTATGTACTCTTTGACATCAATGACAACAATAACACTTGTATGGTAGCAACACTTGTATGGTAGTTGTAATACTTGTATGAAAACAATAACACTTGTACGACAACAACATTTACATGGTAGAAACACTTGTACAACAATAATCATTTGTATGACAACAATTATTGGCACAACATGCACTTGCACAGAGCAATCATTTGTATTATAGCAATTTTTATTATTATTACTACTATTTATAAATTCTTATTACTTTTTTGGGTCTGAGGGCTTGGTTCAATGATCAAAATGCTTCTGTAGGAGTGCAAAGACCAGGGTTCCAATCCCTCGGGTCCCGTAGTACCAATGGGCATATTGCGTCAACATAACCGACTATGTAAAAGGTTTACCCGATGCAACTGGAAGTTATAGTGGTGACAAGGAGCGAAATTTGAACCCACGAAGAGGCATAGAAAAATGTAACGAGTTACCGATTCCTCTAGTATAATAATAATATATTAATTAATTTATAATTAATTTAAATATTGATATCCATCTCTTCTCCTTTTCCTTCAATGGACTTAATGTGTATCTCTTTCCATCCTTCACAATGGTATAATTTTTCACCCTACCATCATGTGTTACGTTTCTAATGTTGGATATTTTGAATAGATAAGCTGTCATTGATTTCAAAAGTGAGTGGTCATTGATGTTAAGATTTCAGCACCAGTCAATGGCAGTTTTAGTGGGCAGCATCAATTTCAAGTTCTCTAATTTCAGTTGATCAAGACCCGATTTCAGGATGTCAGATATGGTCTAAAGTGAAAAAATCCCAAGTGAATAATATTATAATATTTTTATAATATTATAAAGAGAAGTTTTAAATTAATTCTAAATTAATTAATATAATTTTTATTATAAATTAATTTATAATTTAATTTACTTAATTTAAAGTTATTTAAATTAATTATTAATTAATTTTGATATTAATTATAAGATTAATTTATATTAATCTTTAACTAACCCTAAGGAGGGTTATTAAAATTAATTCAAAATTTGAAATCAAATTTCTAAGCACCGATGTGGGAAGAACATTTACCATGTGTATAAAAGGAGGATTACCCACCTTACCATAACCCCCGAATGTTTTTGAATAAAATCTTATGCTATGCGTTCATGTGAATCATGGGTGAAACAGAGAGTTTTATGTTTTGTTTAAAGTGCTAAGAGCAGGTGAGATTACATCATACACCAAGGAGGGAGCCTTGGTCACCAACTATTGGTAGCGCAATTGGAAACCGCGATAGTGGCAAGTCATTAGGGTAGCAACAGGCACAGGTTCGAATCCCCCATAGATGATATTTCATTTTGTATTTTAGTTTGAAATTGCGATAGACATTGGTAGAAAGGGGAGAACGCTTTACTTCCTTCATGTGGGTGCTTCTAGCCCATGCGGTGGGCTCCAAAGTGCTAAGGCACTTGGCGCTTGGGGAGACGGTGGATCAAATCACACCGAAATCCTTTTTGAGGGATAATAAGGTATGCATTAAATTTTGAGTTCCAGATTTGTCGGAGAAGGTTGTTGAGGTATTAAAAATTAATTTTTGCATATTTTATGTGGTATATGAGGTTTTAGGGAGTTATAAGGATATTGCAAAATAAATTTTTGATATTATTTGTTTTAGGGTTTGAAAAATAAATAAAGGTGTTTTAGAAATATTGGTTGTGATTTTTATGGTGTTGAATATTATTTTAAGTTGGAGTTGATAAGGTGTATCCAAGTAATTATTTTATGTATGGTTTGATGAGTGTTAATTTTGAAAGGGAGAAATAAGGCATATTTGAGCTTTGATTATTTTTGTGTCCAAGGAATATTTTGAGAAAGTATTGGAGTAATATTTTGAAATCTAACCTCCTTGAGTTTGGCAAAGAAGTGTTTATGATTGTGGCAGATTTGTGTGGTCTACTTCTCATCAAGTAAAAATATTTGGGCACATTCTTCCTTGGTTGAGTTGATTGGTTGGTTTTATGCAAAACAAGTTTGGAGTGAAAAGGACTTGATTAGGTTTCCTTATTGAGTTGTTGAGCTATTGTGAAGATATTATTTATAAGCATTGTTGTTGAAGTGATTGATTGAGTGAAGAACTTGAACTAGGTTTTGGAAAGAACATGAGTATCATTGTTATGTGAGATTGGTTGATAAGCATTGTTGGAAACATTTGAGTGAGTGTTCATATGCTTGGATTAGGGTTTGTGAGCAAGGATTATTTCATTGAGTGATTGGTTGAGTAGAGTTGATTGAGCCTAGTCAAGTGGATGTGTGAAGTGATAGTTCAAAGTTCTATGAAACAAATTGTTCTATATTCTGAATTGGTTTGAGAAAGAAGTTGAGTGTTGATGAGTGTGAAACATATTGAGTCTCTAACAATTCTCTATATGTTTCTGTGATAAAATAGAGATTGAAAGTGATTGAGAGTTTGTGAGTGTGAAACATATTGAGTCTCTAACAATTCTCTATATATTTTTGTGATAAAAGAGAGATTGAAAGTGATTGAGAGTTTGTGAGTGTGAAGCATATTGAGTCTCTAACAATTCTCTATATGTTTCTAAAAGAGTGATTGAAAGTGATTGAGCATTATGATGAATGTGAAGCATATTGAGTCTCTAACAATTCTCTTTATATTTCTATGAGATTGAACAAGTTCTAGTGTGGACTTATTGAGTAGATTTGAGGTAAGTCTTTGTGAAGACTTGTGGACTGATTTGTGTAAGCTTTTGTGGAAGCTTACAATACAGATTGAGAGTAGATTTGGACAAGTTCTAGTGAGGACTTGTTGAGCAGATTTGGACAAGTTCTAGAGAGGACTTGTGGATAGATTAGTGTGAGATTTTGTGGAAGCTTACAAGGCAAATTTGAGGCAAGTCTTAGAGAATATTTATGAGCAGATTTGATTGATTGATTTGTTCAAACCTTGAGTTAAGGTTTGGGGCAGATCCAGCAGAATTGATTTGTGATTGAGTCAAACTTTGTGTTAAGGCTTGAGGATAGAGATTGAGGATAGATTTGTGCTAGATTGAAGGACTATGTTTAGTGCAGATCAGAGGACAAATATTGAGGATAGATTTGTGCTAGATCGAAGGACTATGTTTAGTACATATTTGAGGATAGAGTTTGGTGTAGATTTGAGGATAGGTTTATGCCATACCAGAGATAGAGATTGAGCAAATTTGTGCTAGATCGAAGGATTATGTTTAGTACAAATTTGAGATAGAGCTTTGAAGGTGATAGAGTATAGAGGATGACAGTCTTCAGTGGATAGAGATCCATTAGCCAGGTTAATGAGGACATGTGTCTTCAGTGGATAGAGATCCATTAGCCAAAGTAGTGGGGGCAACATTTCTTCTAGAAGATCACCAGTCAGAGCTAAGGAGAAAGGATTTCTCCTATGGATAGAGATCCATGAACTTGATTAAGGGATTGGTGTCTCCTTTGGACACAGGTCCATAAACATTGTAATAGAAAAAGGATTCCCAAGATATTGATTGAGAAAATTTTAGTGAAATATTTTCTCCATGGAGTAGCCCACATTGGGTGAACCACGTAAAACTAGTGTCTCTATTGTGTGTGGTGATTTGTGCATTGCTTTGATTACTACTATTGATATTTCTATCTTTACATTACATAATATTGATTGGGAAAGAAAATTAAAAAGTGGTATTATACTATTCACCCCCTCTCATTATAAGCTTATGTTTTTCATCTATCAAACTGCCATGACCTTCCCAACAAAATATGACAAGCATCAATAGACATAATATCACATAGTATCTCATATTTTTAAGAACCAATTTGAAAGTTTACCATATATTTTTTACTTACCAAAATTTGATGTACTTCTTGGCACCATGAGATCTTGTATGGATTAGGGTGTTCAACCCTCTTCAACCCAAGTTTTTCTACCATCTCCATAAAAACTAAATTATCTGTAATATCACTATCCATAATGACTTTGCAAAACTTCTCTTCCAAGTTGTATATGGTTCTAAAATGACTTCTTTGCATCGGTTCATGCTTCTCTTTTGCTAGTTTCAACAACACTTTCTTCATCATGAGCTATTCTCCTTATTTTGTTTCCTCTGTGCTTTTCAATGAGACAATACTTTCTTCATCTGCTTGTGCAATATGATTTTTGGATATATTTTATTTACCGCTATCCTACTATACTATTGGAAACTCAAATTTTTGATGACCAAATTCTCCATATCTAAAGCAATTTTTGGGAAATCCTCTACCTCTTCCTCTTCCATAACCACCTTTTCCTCTTAACAAATATTTGCTTTCTCTAGTGTTTTGGCAAAAATTACTTTGAGAAGTACTAGTTTCTCCCTCTTCCTTTTATTTTCCTCTTCCTCTAGAGAATTGTACTCTTCCTCTAGAATTATTTTGTTGCCCTTGAGATAATTTCTCCTTTAGTTTCAAAGCACATTGATAGGCCTCTTCCATAGACCTCAATATAATCATACTAAATTCATCTTGAATTAATATGCAAAGTCTATTGACATACCTCAAAATAATTTCTTCATTATATTCTATATATCTCAGCCTAAATGGTGAGCTTGTAAAACTCTTCTGTGTATCACATTAATATCCTTTTGCTTTAAATTTTACAATTCGAAAAGACCCGTTTGATAATCTAATGGAAGGAATTTTACTTTTAGTTTGGTAACCATTCTATCCTAATTCTTGATTTTTTTTCTTTTCTTTGCCTCTCTATTTGGATATGATCCCACCACAAATATATATGCCCTTTCAACCTAGTATAGGTAAACTTCACCTTCTTAGGGTCTTCCATTGATTCAAATTCAAAGTATTTCTCCTTGTATGAAATCTAGTCTATGAGCTCCTCCATATCCAAAATTCAATTATAGCATGATGTATCCAACTTTGGATTACTTCCATGGTAGAGGTTACCTATATTAACTATTGCTCTAGTTCTTCTTCTTACTTTTCAACTAGAAGACCAATATTCTCTTTATTGTCACTAACATTTTCAATACAAACACCTATCCTTTGGGTAGTCTTAATTGCTTCTAATTTGGCTATGATTCCTCTCAATATCTTAGCTATGTATGCTTTCTTAGGCATAAGAACACATGATATTTCTCTTCTTTATAGTGCCATGTATCCTCTAACATGTATTGCAGACATTTGAAAACTTTCTTTGATACTAAATGATGCAAAAGGGGGTCTAATGACAGACTACCTCTTCTAGCAACTAAATATTTCATAGAAATATCAAAAACTAGAAAATTGACAAGAAGTAATTTAATTACATTTTATTTTTTCTTAGTTTTCTAGTTTATGACTTTGCTATGAAATATTTAGCTTATAGAAGAGGTAGTCTTTCATTATACCCCCTTACCTATATTTTATTGGAGTTGATCATATTCTCAAAAAATATGGTTAAGTCTTTAAGAATTATGACACCATAATAATATAAGCTTACAAACCTTGGTGCCCATATGGACTCCTAACTAAACTAGCTAATGCCATAATGGATTTTGATGTTAGACTTGTTCATGGTGTCAACACCACATTTGATGTCATGATTGTTATGACTTTATCTTTATCTTAGAGCTCCTGCACTCAAACAAGAATACTTATGATGCCAATAATCTGTCACAACTAGATGGTTGAGTCTATATGAAGAATCTTTGTATTATTAGGTATTAAATATAAGGTTATAATTGCCTAGTCTATCCAATTGGCATATTGCTAACATATGCCATAGCCAAAGAGACAAATAATTATATTATTGTCTTTCAAAGTATTAATTGATTAGTTAGAAGTTGATTCATTTCTACTTCCAAGTATTTTACAATTATTATACATGTCATGTATATAGCTTAGGAATGTAGTAGATCACTTCATTTGTGACTTCTATTTTTACATATATTTTTAAATTTTGATAGGGTGCTATATTTATTTATGGTTGTTGAGGATCTGTTGTGTAATTGATTTTTTTGCTCAATGTGTTGAGACAACATACATGTCTTGTCATTAGGAGTAAGAAATTCTTGTAATCTTGCATTTGACTAAGGTTAGTTTGATCTTCTATTTTTATCCTACTCTCCTACATTTCTATAGATTGTGTTATCCTTTGAGTCCTTAAGTTTTTGTTCTGTCAATCATTTCATTTTACAAAATAGATTGTACATGTGCCTTGTTCACAATATACCTAATGCAACTAAGTATATATATATATATATATATATATATATATATATATATATAAAAAAATATATAATATATATATACATATTGTTGCCAATACTACTATTTGAGCCTTGTATTTTGTAGTATATTTACATTTGTATTATTTGTAAATAAAGTAATTATTATTTTGGAGAGATTTTATTGTGCCCTATTTGATGGATAACTCTAAAGCATAACTCTCTTGATGTTATAAGTTGGTTTTGTAGAGTTATCCTTTGTGCTACCACATCAAACTCTCATATATAGATAAACTCATACCATAGCTTATTTATAATTTATCTTACAACTTTTTTATCTTTCTTATATTGTTTACAATGGTTTTATGTCCTAGTAGCTAGAAAAAATCCATGCTCATTGATAAACGTCCAAAATGGAGATGTCATTATTGAAAAGGATGGAACTTTAGGACATAATAAAACTCATTTGAGATTATTAAGAGGAATAAAGAAAATTACCTTGGATAGTTCTACGATATAATGATCAACATGGGACTTTCATCTAATAGCGCTAATTATATACACTTCCAAAGCCACGACCCACTCAAGGTGTTGACCAACATTGATATTATTGTCTTCTCAAGACATATTAATTTTGAAGGATTGGATACCTAGCTCTAGTAGCTAGAAGTATATGTTTCTATGAACTATTTATCCAACATTAAGAGGATTGCTTTCAAGCCTTTAAGATGTTAGCATAGGTTAATTCTTATTGGGAACTCATTAACAAAAGGATGAATTTTGGAGATACTATCAAATCCTTGATATCTTTCATCAAATTGATTCCTCATTGCTCTAGCCTTTACATCATAATAAAGATAACTAGACGTGTTTCTAGGAGTTGCAACAATATCAAGATCAAATTTTCCAAATAATATATTGATTATATTACCAAAAATTTTAATTGCCCTTACGTTGACAACAATTAGAAGCATCAAGTCAAATTCGTCAGTGGACTCCATTATCACATCTACTAATAATTAGTGTTTCTTCCTATCAATTATTTGGTGCAAGCATTTTGTTTTGTGACCAATTTGGAATAAAAATCTTAAGTAAAGTAGAAAGGCATGACATCCTCCATGTATTAGGCACCACCAATGCTAAACCCCAAACTAGATTTTATTGAAGCACCTATCACATCAATGCCTAAGCACCCTATAATGAATTTAAATCCCAAACATCCACATTTAACAAATGATAAAGGTAAGAAAAATATGAGAACTAAGTGGTGTGGCCATCACAAGATCATACTCATAATGACATTGACTATAGAACATATTTTTTTGATGATGTACCAAACACTATATTGCAAACATCAAAAAGTGAGGTTGATCCCACATATTTGAGTACCAAAGCTTAGTAAATTGATATGATCTCAAACTTTGACCATTTTTAGGGATATGATCATGTGTTACACACCTACGATAGAAGGTAAATCCCTTCATATTAGCATTGACATTAGAAGTAAAAAATATCATCATGAATACTATCAAATAACTTGACTTACAAATGATGATGCATCCAAAATATTCCTCTATTGATTGAATTTACCCTAAAAAAGGAGTAGAAATTTGAAATTGGTTCACTCTTGAGTATAGTATAACATCAATGTCCAATAATATCACATGAGATATGGCACCATGAAAAATTAATGATATGTTACTTAAGAGAAATTATCTCTTTGACCAAGTGACCTATCAAGATGATTCATAATAATGGTTTATGTACATCAATGGAATGGATTACTACATGCCAAAGTGGCTTACCCATGAATAAGATAAATATTTTATTGGTGAAGATATTTTAAGAGTTTTATTTCTAATATTCAAACAATATTTTTGCTTATGCACTAATTTTCAGACCCATAGTGCCAAAAAGTGTTGGCTTGTTACGCTAGTTGAATCTTTCTTAGGATAGACAAAATATTAATTTCCAATTCATCCATTTTTCAATATCTTCCAAGATCTATGAGGAGTGTCACTATGTTATTTAGTCAATTATTGAATTTGTTTAATTATAGGATCTTTATTGCCTAACAATACACTATATCATTGATTAGTTTGAAAAAATTATGAGATCCTATTATAGATTCAAGATCTAATTAATCAAGATAAGTCAAGCTAAGTTTTTTTACCTATTATATTGCCATTATTTTGTGCTAATGAAGGATGGATCATGACACCTAAGCATATATTTTAAGGTAGTGAAATATAGGTATTCATTACCATTCATTAATAATTTGTTAGGTCAACTCTATGAGTTTTGACACTTAATTAAGATCAACTTTAAATTAGGTTATCATCAAGCCCTTGTCAATCCTAAAAGTATATAGAAGATAACCTTTGAGACAAGACAAGGGCTACATAATGGTTGTTTATATTTTGATTTGACCTATTCACCTACCATATTTATGCACTTGTTGAATGATATTGTATGTTCATTCATAGGGCCCTTTATCATTGTATATTTAGATGATATTTTCATCTTCAACTAGACATGGGAGAAATATTTTTAGTATGTGCATGAAGTATTCTATATCATAGGCATTGGATGAAAATATTTTACTATCCGATATGGACATATATTTTTCCAATTGATCTTGTTGTCAGTTCGCTTTGAAACTTATTCCTATTGGAGATATTATGTTATTTGATAAATATTAAAGTGTGTTTATATTTTGTCTAACATATGTGCCAATGTGTGAGGAGTGTCTATGTGCTATGTAATAAAGTGTGCAAAGTGTGAGTTGTTAGAATGCAACATGTCAAGAGAGCAAGTCAAGATTCATAGGTGTTAGGTGTCAAATATGCAAGTGAAGAGTCACATGAGATGTGGCAAGATGTAAAGTGAAGAGTTATGGGATTTTTGTCTTAACATGAGGAAATTTAACGATGCATCTCCAAATATTTTAGAAGAGTAATAGTTAGAGTATTGAAAATTCATTTCTAAGGTTATATAATGGAGATAAAGCTCCATGTATTATAATAAAGTTATAAGTTGAATAATATTATAATATTGATGTAATTTTTAATGATTTATGAATATATTTGAGATTTCTTATTATGAAATTTTGTGTGAATGATTTATATTTGTTAATTTTTTATCCTAGAAAAGTGGACTAGTGAGATAATTTGGCAGAATTACCAATAATGGTATCAGAGCTACACTCTGGCTACATTGAGTAAACCCTATGAGAGAGAAGAAGTTATTATAGATTATTGGAAGATTTGCAGAGGAAGATTAAAGAGTGTAAGAGAAGTACTTTTGTATTGAGAAAGACATGATATTGTTGGAGAAGGTGATTATTAAGGAGAGCATGATTAATACTAAAGTTGTTACATGCAAGAATAGATCTAGAATATGTTGATTCAAAACTTGAGATGCATCCTATGAGGATAGAAATCCTATGAATGCTAGTTTGAGTTGTGAGGATACATATGATAGTGTTATGAAAGAGAAGTTTGATTGATTGACTACTAGTGGATGTACTAGAAGAACACAATATATGATACATTGAGTGATGGAGAGAGCATGAAATCTATAGGATAAGCTAAAGGATTCTATGAAGAGTCAAGAATGGATGCTTGAGATTTTCTAGATGGAGGAGTTAAAGCCAGAATATGATTGCATGAAGCCAAAGATGAGTTGAATAGAGAAGCTAAGCTGCGAGCTGAGAGCTTTTAGAGAACACAAAGCTATGAGCTAAGAGCCTATGGGGAACATGAAGCAGTGACAGCCCTAGCCGGAGGTTGAAGAGAACTTGAAGGAAGAAGTCAAATGTGGAAGATTCAAAGCATTTAGAGTGGTAACACCTACTGGCTACTATTAATTCTAGAGAGTATAATGTTTGCCATGTCCTATTTTATGATTGATGCATAACATGGAAAAAGAATAAGGTAAAGCTTTGATTTATTAATTTCTTCATAGGGTAGATTTGAATATTTAATGGGAGCATAATTTTGTTCAAGATTTATAAGATTTTACAAGTGATTGGAGTTAATTGGAGATTAAGGTTAAACCTTGGAGAGATAAGGGATAAATTATTTGATTTTTTATTAAGGAATCAAATTGAACGAATGAATTAATGCATGGGTGTTATAAGGAAATAAAATATTTAATATTTAATTCGAAGTTGGAATTAATTGGAGTGAGGGTGAAATTAAAATTTGAAGGAGTAATTGTGAAAACAATTAAATCTGGGAGATATAGGAATTAAAAATTGAATTTGATTAACGAATGAATGTGGAATGGATTAAAATGAAAAATGAATGGATGAATTGTGAATGAATGAAATTTGAATGAATGATTGATTGAATGTGAAATTGAAATTTGAATATTGAATGATTGATATTGAAGGAAGGATTACAAATTTGTGAAATCTTATAATTTGTGAGATAAAACGAATTAAAATTGAATTTGAAAATTTGATTAATTATTTGAAGATTGCATTTGAAGACTGATGAAATTAAAATTTGACATAGAAATTTAGAATTTACAAAATTATGTTTGAAATTTATTTTTTTTGGGAGTTATGAGAAGGAAGATTGATAAATTGAAGTTTGAAAAAAAATAATTTCAAAGTTATAAAAGGTAAATTCAATTAAAAGAATTGATTTAATAAGGAATTGAGAAAGATTAATTTGATTATTGAAGAAATTACTCAAAATGTATCTATTGTCACAACCCATTTTGTACAACAGTTAGCGAGAATTATTCTTTTTAGAAGTGATCCTAATATTCAACAAGGAATGATCCTAGGTTTCATAATAAACTTCTCTTACTTCGGTTTTTTCACTAGCATTCTTTGGAGGTACACCCATATCTAATACCTACATATATTTAGCTATGTAGGAGTACTAGGGTTAAGAGCCATTTTGTAAGTTATCTTTATCATTACCCACTAATGAGCTAGCTCTTCTTATTTCATCCTATTGAAATAAGCACACTATTCAAGATACTCTACATAAGTTCATCTATGTAAGTGTTATGAGCGTTTAAGAGGAACGAATATCCTTCTAAATTTCTTTGATGAGCTAGCCATCCCAACAATAAGCCTCCACCAAAGTTTATCTTATGAGCATAAGACACATTAGTGATAAAAAAAAAAGGTGAGAAAATCTGCAAAAAATCCCGATTCATAGGCTAGCCGATTTTTCTCAATTCACAGGCTAGCCGATTTTTCCCAAAAAAAATTGATATGCATGAAAAATATTTTTCAATGAAAAATGCCAATTTTGTCCCTGATTTTTTATCGATTCTTATTTTTTCCCGATTCTTTTCCATGCTGATTCCAATCCAATTCCGATTTTCTCAACTATGATCTAAAAAATTTATCCATAAAAATAAACTTAGAAATATCCAATCATACAAAGGTGAATTACCATAAAAAGTCATCAAAACAATTCCATAACAACATATTTTTATCCTAGGAAACCTTAAGGAAAAGCCTAGCCTCATAATAATTTCTTTATTATTTCCATCAAATGAAAAATATTACATTGATATAAGACTTTCCACATAGTCTTCATCAGCCCCTAGGGTCATATCATTCTCCCTAGGCTACACTTCCTGATTTTTTTCCTTTAATTCAGAAGTGACATTTTGGTTCACTAATTTTGGAGCTGAGATATTCCAGGATACCTCCTCATCACACACATAATTCTTGTATTTATCACATTATTCAACATATATTTGATCCATGGAATACAAATACAAAATACAAAATTTAGATTCCAAACACGAATCCAAAAATCACATTCCATTTTTTATTTATTTTTAAAAAATATGTGATAAACAGACTCGACTCCTTTCCCTTTCAAATTTATAGAAGATTCTTCTTAGCAAGAAATTCCTATCTAACCTATATAAGGTATTCCACAATAATTTACTGAGCATAATAAAAACTCATATGTTCTATTGCTAATATAATAACACAATGTTTTAATATGAGCATATGTCATTTGCACTCGCGGTATTTAATGCTATCTTACATCATTTACTATTTTGACATGAGGCCTACTTTACTTCACTATTAAACAATTCATTATTATAATGGTCATCAGTGAGTATAAAGCAACCCTATAACATGGATTAAATTATGTATACAACTAGCAAGGTGGTAGCAGCTCTAAATCTACAATATTATTCAAACTCTCATAGAACCTATATGATGAACACAAGCTTATACTGAGAGGGGGGGTGAACAATATAAGACCACTTTTTAATTTTCTTTCCCAAAAAGTATAAATCAATATAATAAATGGAAATATCAATATCAATAACTAAAGAAATGCACCAATCAGCACACATAATAGAGACACCACATTTTCCGTGTTTCACCCAATGCGAACTACTCCATGGAGAAAATATTTTACTAAAACTTTCTCAATCAATATCTTGGGAATCCTTCCCAATTATAATGTTTATGGACCTCTGTCCAAAGGAGATGTTGATCCCCTAAATCTCAATTTTGTGTATCTCTTCCACGGGAGAACTCTTTCCCCTTCTGCTCTGGCTAGTGATCTTCTAGAAGACTCTGTATCTCTACTATACTGACTTGTGGATCTCTCTCCACTTGAAGACTCCTCACTCAGATCTATCTTCAGTTGTCCTGGATGCTGGATATCTATCCACTAAGACTTTTTCCTCTATACTCTGTCACCTCCAAAGCTTTGTCAATAGGCTCACTCAGAACCTTCTCAAATCTGCTCAATAGGTTCACTGAGAACTTGCTCAAATCTGCTCAATAGGCTCACTTAGAACCTGCTCAAATATGCTCAATAGGTTCACTCAGAACCTGCTCAAATATGCTCAATAGGCTCACTCATAACCTTCTCAAATCTAATCAATAGGTTCACTCAAAACCTACTCAAATTTACTCAATAGGCTCACTCAAAACCTGCTCAAATATGCTCAATAGGTCCACATAGAACCTTCTCAAATCTGCTCAATAGGTCCACATAAAACCTACTCAAATCTGCTCAATAGGTCCACACATAACCTGCTCAAATCTACTCAATAGGTCCACACAGAACCTATCCAAATTTTCTCAATAAGTCCTCTTTAGGACTTGTTCAAATCTGCATAGCAAGCTTTCACAAAAGCTTACACAAAATTAGTCCACAAGCCTTCTCAAAGACTTACCTCAAATCAGCTTAACAAGCTCACATAGAACTTGTCCAATATCATAGAATCATAAAGAGAATTGTTAGAGACTCAATATGTTCTATACTCAAATCCCAATCTCAACTCAAATCAATCTCATAGAAGCATAAAGATAATTGTTAGAGACTCAATATGTTCTATACTCAAATCCCAATCTCAACTCAAATCAATCTCATAGAAGCATAAAGAGAATTGTTAGAGACTATATATGTTCTATCCTCAAATCTCAATCTCAACTCAAAAAAATCTCATAGAAGCATAAAGATAATTATTAGAGACTCTATATGTTCTATCCTCAAATCTTAATCTCAACTCAGCAATCTCATAGAAGCATAAATAGAATGGTTAGAGACTCAATATGTTCTATACTCAAATCAGAATATATAATAGTTTGTTTTATGTATCTTGAACAACCACTTCACACAATCACTTGACTAGGCTCAAACAAGTCTACTCAACCAATCACCTTAATGAACAACCCTTTCTCACAAATCCTAGTCCAAGCATGTATCAACCAACTCAAAATGTTTCCAACAATACTCAATCACAAATCTCACATAACAATGATACTCATATTCTTTTCTAACTCAAGTTCAAGTTCTTTGCTCAACCAATGGGCTTCAACAACAATGCTTATAAAACAAGGTTTAATCACAACTCTCAAACCAGAAAACCTTGAAGCATTTAAACCAACACTTTCAAAAAGGAAACCACAATCAATCCTTTTCTCTCCAATGATATTTTAGAAATCAACCACCATAAATAATCAATAGAGAATATTTCCCATACCTTATTAATGCCAAGAATTTGTCCATAAAATCTGCCACACTCAACACAACTTTCCTTTCCAATATCAATGAGGGTTAGTGGACTTAAAAATAATAATCACAAAATAAAGCATAACCCAATTTACACCTTTTTACTCCAACTCAATAATCACATCCACCAAAGATATATTCAATAACCCTCAAGCAAAATATTTTTCTCAAGAATATTTCAATAATTAAAAGCACTCTCCAAATAAAATCTCAACAATGTGCCAAATAAGTAATAATCCTTATTACTCCTCAAACCACTTGTACCCTAAAGAAATTAAAATCTATGCCTACCTACATATCTCTCCAAAAACCACTTTTACTATAAAATTTATGCACAAATTTTAAACTAACTTTTAGCCTACCTACATATCTCTCCAAAAACCACTTTTACTATAAAATTTATGCACATATTTTAAACTAACTTTTAGCACCCAATAAAACAAAAATTTGTTTTAATTTTCTTTTACAACTTTAATGCATACCTTGGCACGAATTTCAAAATTTCAAACACAGCATATAAACCTTGGCAACATGCGCATGAAAAACCACAACCAGCGCACTATTTTCCTTTTACACAAAAATAGGGAGTTCATAGGATTCGAACCTAAGTCCTATGGTTCCTGCGTCCTACTGGTGCTTGCGCACCACGTGAGCTAGCACTCCACACAATACCAAAGGCGCCTCACTCTCTTTTATCCTCCACACAACAACCAATGCAAAACAAATTTCTTCTTTCTCAAACAAAACAAAGTGCATGTGATTTGAACACTCAACCACTTACCTCTAAATGCCTTTGCGCTACTCAAGTTACCAACAGGCCACACTGCCCACGATGTCTTGGAATCGACCACACCTCAACTTATTCACTGCCTCTTCCTTTAAATGTTTTTCACACAAGCTCTTTTCACTTTCTAATAATCACATTAACCACAAGAGCAAGGATGAGGAATAATAAATCCTAGTCATCCTTTTATATAGTCTTCTCCCTCATATTTGATGACATTGACGGATTACTTTTATTTTAATTTTAAAACTTAAATTTTAATTTTAAATAGTTTAAAATTTAAACTAAATATTTAAAATTAAATATCTCCATCACCGAGACACATTTTTAGATGAAACGAAAAGCCAACTTGGGTTTTAAGAAAAACCCATTTCATATCTACCATCCATGGTTTTAAATAAAACATTTTATTTTTCCTACCTTGGTTTTCACAAAAAGACTTTCCTTGCACTTTTCACAAAACATAGTGCATGCCATCATAGATCCTTTTGACATCAATGACAACATTTTAGCTTAGGGACTCAAAATGTCCAACAATATCCCCCTTTGTCATTGATGGCAACCCATATTCATTTACTGAAATCTGACCTTCTTTTCTGCTCCCCCTTGCTCAATGCTCTCTCAAAAATCAAATCTCTCCCCATATCAAAACTTTCCTTAATATACACAAATCTCTCCCCCTTTGTCATCAATGGAAAAGGGTCACCTTTGGGGCTCGGGGCTAAGAATGAGCCTCTTAGATTAGCCCCTCCCCCACCTCCACATGAGGTGGTTAATTCTAGGGTGGGATTATTTCTACTCCCCGATAGCACTGTTCTTTACATTTATCCTTTTCCCTTCTTTTTTGAATTTTTTGAATCCTCTAATTGTTTCTATCCAAATAATCATCCCTGTTACTGTCGTCATTCTTGTTCCTATTCCTATTTATATTCTCATCCATGTTCATGTTCCTATTCTTGTTCCTGTTATCATACATTTTCCTGTTCCTGTTCTCATCCATATTCCTGTTCATGTTCATGTTCATGTTCCTGTTTTTGTTCGAACCTATTTTTGGAATGTCTGCTCTACACCATTTTGCTATGTGACCATCATTGTTGCACTTATAACACTTAATATTATTATTCCTTGGAGGTGCATATATCTTAGGTTTTCTTCTAGTGAAGCCATATCCTCTTCTATCATGAACCCTGCAGTTCATTGATTTGTGACCAAACTCATTACATGAGTAGCAATACCCATGGAAAAGCTATCCTTTCCCATATTCCTATCTTTCATGTGTCCTGCATTGTGAAGCCATGTGCCCAAACATATGACATGAAAAACATCTTCCATTGAAGAAACCTTGCCTAGATCCCATTGGTATCTTAGTCTCTTCTACATGTTTCCTGTTCCATCTGTTCTTAACTTGTGCATTGTTCCTTTCCTTGTTGAAATTTCTATTATCCAACTTATTCTTAGGGGTCTCACTCTCTCTTTTACTTACTTCTTTTGACTCTTCTTCTTTTCTGGTGTTTGAGCTTGACTCTTCTTTTTCTACTTCTTATTTTCCTTGTTCTTCTTTAGAACTAAGTCCTGTTATGGTGACTGATGACTTTTGTGCATTGATAGTCCTTTCCAAGGTCTTTGAATTTTCCTCAAGCTTGTGTAGATTTTCCTTAGAACCTTTTACTTCCAACCAGTAAAACTATCTCATTATCTAATATTTCACACTCTAGATATTTTATTTTTAATTTTTTTGCCATACCTTTTTCAATCTTTCTTGTGTCTTCAACTTTGATTTTGAAGTTAGTGATTCCTGTAGAAACCTTGCTTTTTATTTCTCATCTTCTTGATCTTGATCCCTTAATCTCGAGTTCTCCATTTTTAGTTCTTCAAGATTAATCATAAGCCTTTCACATTCTATCTCTTTTACCTTTAACTATTTAATCGTACCTTCTTCAACTCTTCTTGCTTTTTCAAACTTATATCTCAAGTCAGAGATATCCTATGGAAGTTGTGTCTTACATTTCTCATCTTCTTGTATTTGAGCCTTCAATTCTAAATTCTATCTTTTCAATTCAATAAGCTCCTTAAGAGTGGCTTTCCCTTTTTCTTTTTTTGAAGCATCTTCTTTTTCTTCTATTACTAAAAATAGAGTTTCTTCTTCATACCTGTTTTGATTATCCCTATTATCCTTTCTTAAACCAATCTCTAGGATTTCATTTTTGAGAATATCATATTCATATTCACTGCTACTAAACCCATTACAATATCTTGCATCATGGCCAAGTTAACCATAAACAAAACATTCTTGTGGACAATGAGCTACATGGTGACCTGTGTTCCCACATCTGGTACAAAACTTTATCAGTGTGAAAATTTATGTCCTTAGTAGTCCATGCAAATAGACCACTTTCCCAAAGAATACATTTGCTATATCATAACATCATTAGTCATTTTGAAATACATAAAATGATTTTATTTTGAATAACCTATCAACCATCATAAAATAGAATCATTTCCCTTTGTGTCTTAGGTAAACCTAAGATAAAGTCCATGTTGATATGTTCCCAAGGCCTCTTTGGAATGGAATATGATTTATACAAACCATTATTTTGAGTCCCTTTTACAAGTCATATTCTACAATACTTTACAAATATTGTTTTATTTATTTCCATATTGGGCCCATAATATCTCTCATTCAACTATGCAAGAGTCTTATCAATGCCAAGATGTCCTACCAATAGTTCTCCCTCACATGCCCTTGGGGAATATATAATTGTTGAGCTCTAAATAACAAGACATATTATAGAAGATAGTCCCATATTGGATTTCTAATAAAGACAACAAGATTCTTGTATGCTATCCATGCTTCACTTAAATCTATATCTTGGTACAACTCATACAAATGCCCAAAACTAGATACCTTACATAAAATCAATAAGATAACCCTTCTACTTAATGCATCATATACATTGTTATACGTGCCCCTCCTATGCCCAAGCATAAAAAATTAAATTCACAAAAACTCAATCCACTTTATATGATGTTAATTTAACTTACCTTGACTCTTGATGTACAAGGGTTGATGATTGATATATAAGACAAACTCCTTGGATAGAAAATAATTTCTACATTTTTTGAGAGCTTGTACTATGACATATAACTCCTAGTTCTAAAATTAGTTTTTTATCCTAGTGTCATTAAGGTTTTGAATGAAATATGCTATAGATATTCCCTCTTGACTTAAAAAAATACCTATTATATTTCCATTGGTATCACATTCAACTTAAAATACTTTGTTGAAATCTAGCAATGCTAATATTGGCTATTATATAATCTTATTTTTAGTAGCTCAAAGCTTATTTTTGTTGTTGTTATCCATACAAAATCCTTGTCTTACCTTATGGTTTATGTTATTGGCACACATAACCTATTAAAATTTAGAATACAATTCCTATAGGATCTATTCAATCCATGAAAACTTCTCATATCAAAAGTGTATTTGAAGTAGGCCACTAACTTATGGCTTTGACCATTTTTGTATCCATATTAAATTTATCATAAGATATCACAAAACACAAATAAACTAATTTATCTTTTATAAAACTACTATTTTTTAATTTAACTAATAACTTCTCTTCTTTTAACTTCTTTAGTACTTGTATCATATGCAACATATGTTCCTCTTTTGATTTATAATATATAATAATATCATCAAGGTACATAATAACAAACTTACCTAAGAATGGTTTCAATACCTTGTTCATGAGTTGCATGAAAGTGCTTGGTGCAATGGTAATCCCAAAAGATATTACCAACCACTCACACAACCCTTCCTTAGCCTTAATTGTAGTCTTCCATTTTTTAATTTCTCAAATCCTAATTTGATGATAACCATTTTTCAAAACTATCTTGTAGAAGTACTTGGGTAAACTTAGATAATCTGTGAGATCATCCATATGAGGCAATGGAAATCGATAGTTTATAGTAATCTTGTTGATGAATAAAAAATCAATAGAAATTATCTAGTCATTTTCTTTCTTGGGTGCTAACATTATTCACTACAAAAAAGGGCTTTAACGATGACTAAAATAAGGTGGTTTTTACAGTGATTAAAAACCACCCTAATAGATCCTAAGAGTGTGGTTTATAACCACTCTCTTAAATCTAAGAGGGTGGTTTAGGAAACCCTAAGAGGGAAGTCTAAAACCATCTTCTTAGGGTCTCAACAAAAAAAATATAATGAGTAGAAGAAAAGTGAGATGAGCATTTTATTTTGAGCTAGGGAATTCACTCAAACAAAGGATGAACAAAGAGCCTGAGCTAGGGCTAGATAAAGAGCTCAGGATTTTAAGTTGTAAGCACTACTCATGCTTTGGATGCAGAGGGAAATTATGTTCAAAATTTAGGGTTTTTTTTCCTTGTTATTTTGGTTTTAGGAATACGTGGTTTTGTATATACTCAATGGATATATATACATTTCATGTGTTTGCATAAATTGAGCGATGATGTAATTGAATGTTGAATGTGCACCCCTTCTATTTTTAGGTTGTATTTTTTATTTCTATTGACCTATTTTGGTCATGTGTTAGCATTAATACAATTTCCCTCCTTTAGGGTTTGGGGATGCAAAGGGAAATTGTATTAAAAAATTTCCTTATCAATTTAGTTTTAGGAATACATGGTTTTGTATATATACTCAATGAATATATATCAATTATATGTGTTTATACAAATTGAGCGACGGTGTACTTGAATGTTGAATGTGCACCCCTTTTATTTTTAGGCTATATTTTTAAGTTCTATTGATCTATTTTGGTTATGCTTCAACGTTAATATAATTTCTATACTTTAGGGTTTGGGAATGCAAAGGAAAATTATGTTCAAAATTTAGGGTTTTCTTTTTCCTTATTAGTTTGGTTTTAGGAATACATGGTTTTGTATATATACTCAATGAATATATATCCATTGCATGTGTTTGCATAAATTGAGCGATGGTGTACTTGAATGTTGAATGTGCACCCCTTCTATTTTTAGGTTGTATTTTTTAGTTCTATTGACCTATTTTGGTCATGTGTCAATGTTAATACAATTTCCCTCCTTTAGGTTTTGGGGATGCAGAGGGAAATTGTGTTCAAAATTTAGGGTTTTCTTTTTCCTTGTCATTTTGGTTTTAGGAATACGTGGTTTTGTATATATACTCAATGAATATATATCCATTGCATGTGTTTGCATAAATTAAGCGATGGTTTACTTGAATTTTGAATGTGTACCCCTTCTATTTTTAGGCTATATTTTTTAGTTCTATTGACATATTTTGGTCATGCGTCAGCATTAATACAATTATGTTTGTCTATTGGTTAAGTTACCTCTGAATTTGAAATGCATCATTTAATGGAATTTTGAATCATGTTAGTAGAACAAAATAAAAAACTCATGGTATTTGAGCTAGGAGTTATGGTTCCAAGCCTATGTTAAGCCTTAACATTTTACAAAACAACATTATCTCAATGGTTAAATTATACCCAAATTTTAACAAGGAGAGTAGGTTCAAAACTTGACAGGCAATGTATGTATAATTGCCAAAATACTATAACATTATCCTGAGGTAATAGAGGTAAGACCATTTCAATCCTATGTAATTATTAAAAAGTAAAATAAAAAGGCTTTTAACATCAACAAATGCCAAACAACCAATGAGACTACAAAGATACAATATTACCAATCAAAATGTAATCTTACTTGCTCCTTACCAATGGAATATATTGGAATGCTTTTATGTCCCTCAAGGTGAAACACCCTATGGGACTACAAACATACAATAATACCCATCAAAATATATGATCTCATTTTCTGATTTAAATAAGAATCCCTGGGACTACAAAATACAATATTGCCCATCAAAATGTATTATTTAATTTACTTCTTTGAATTTTTTAAAGTTCATTAATTACAATAGATCCAGATTGAATAATCATGTTCTACATTATTACGGGTTTGTCCATCACAATGTAGGGAACTTGAGTTGGGTTTGTCCTTATCATGTTTTTTCTAGTTGTCTTTCTTTTACTTTGGCCACCTAGCACATCTTAACACATCTTTAATTTGGGATAATATTTTCTTGATATACATATGTTCTTTTTATATCTTCTCCATATTTTGTATCCCCATTCTTATTATCACTTGTGAAACTCCATGAATAGATCTTTAACTTATACAACAAGTGTAATACAACTTGTCTCCATAGTTATGTTAGGTTATGATCAATACATAAAAATACTTGATTATGAGGTTTTAAAATAATCTAGTATGTACCTTGAATAGCTTATATGTCATGATCGTTATCCAATATCTCTAGTTTTATAGTTTTGATGATGCCACATACTCTTTATAAAAAGGATTTAAGATCATACAAACTCATTATACTAATAGAAATTATTGTTCATATACTTAGTGAACTGGCCATATTTCATCCCTATTGTATTTATAATGTACTCATATTAAGTTACCTTTAAAAATTTATCTCTATTTAAATAGATCATATTGACATTTGGATATAAAATTCTTTGTATACATGCTTGAATAATAAATATTATTTTGATGTTAATTATGTGGATTGAGATCCCAAGAATACTAGATATTATGACCTTATCATCTACAACGAATATGATACAATAAATATGTCAAGTGTATTTAATATTTATTTAATTCACATACTTACATATCTATTTATTCTTTACTCAATTGGAGATTGCATTAGACTAGTGTTCAATATGGTTTTTATTTCCTCCTCCTCTTGAAGGTTGGTGTCTTCTTGGATATATAAATATAGTTTTATTCAATTTATTGAGCAATATTTTGTGCAATAATTACTTCTTCACTTTATAAGAAATACCTTTAATTTTTATTGAAATTAATGCTCTATCAACTAACACAAACCTATAATTTTAGGCCTTGAGATCACTTCAATATGAAATATGAATAATTGATCAATTAGAAAATTTGGGATTTTTGTATTTTTTATCACATTAAAAATTATCTTTAATTTGTAATGATATTTTATTGATAAAAATATGTTCTTATTATATCTTCTCCATGTCTTATATTCTAATTCTTCTTATCACTTGTGAAACTTAATGAAAATAAAGATCATTTATTTTTCTTACTTCATGAATAGATCTTTTGCTCATACAAAAAGTGTAACACAACTTGATTCGTCAATAGATATTCTAGGGTATCCTCATACACAAAAATACTTGACCACGAGGTTTTAAAATAAGCTAGTATATGCCTTAAATAGTTTATATGTCATGATTGTATCTCCTCTAATGGGCTGACATCTTTGAAGGCTTCCTTCTTCACTACATGAGGACTTCATGGCCTGTGGAGTTCCTTAGAATGTTGACCCACTTTCCAGGCTTGTGATCCATTGCATGAGGATTTTGTGGCCTGAGAAAATCCTCAGATTGTTGTTCCATATTTCAGGCTTGCAAGGGATTCAGTTTTTTCTCAGTTTGAGTGATCCTATGGCATCCCTAGTTGCTTCCCATCCTTGTTTAGGTGGGATTTACTATAATTTTAGTTTCTCTACTCCACCCTTTGGTGTAGGGTGGTTTTTTTGCATTTGACTAGTTTTCCCCTACATGGGAAGTTGTTTCTCTCATGGTTTCTAGTTTCCCATGGGTTTGGTGCCTATTTCTTTTTCTTGCTCTTGGGATATTTCAAATTTAAATTTAGGTCCCTGTTTTCTTTTCCCACTTTTGGGAAGTTTCACATTTATTTTTAGGTGGGTTTTGTTAGAGTAAATCACTATATAAAATATATTTATATAGAAAAGCAATTATAGTGTTTCAAACTTTAACGGCAGAATTAAAGAAAAATTAGACAAACACACACAGAAGAAGAGACAACGATTTTAACGTGGTTCACCCAATGTGGGTTACATCCACCGAGAATTTTCAGTCCTTCATTTTCTCAATCCAAGCAATAGAGGGTTACAACCTACAGCAAACATCTGTTGTAATTTCCTCTCTATATTTCCAAGGAATTAACACAGTAATTTTCTTTGTCATAGTCTTCTTTGTTTTTCCTCACAACTATATATAAGAAAAAAATAGAAAAAACAAACTGCTTTTCTTAATACATTCCAAGATTAACATTGAGTTCCCAACATCTAATTTTGGGATAAAAACAAAAAAACTTTCCCTGGTTGTCCTGTTGTAAATCCGGAAACTTTCTCTTGGTAGACTAACAGACTGTAAATCCGGAAACTTTCCCTGCCCGTCCTGCAATAAATCCAGAAACTTTCTCTGTTTAGCCTCCTCATAATTAGGCTCCATTCCTAACAATCTCCCACTTGGAGACTAATTCCATTGCACCATACTGCAACCAAGGAGTGAAAAATTCTCATCATGGCCTCTTATTCCTTAAGGCCAAGCGAAGTTGAGCAAAAGCTCAACTTTTCTCTTGACACCACTTTTGTAAGCATATCGGCAGGATTTTGTGATGTGTGAACCTTCCCTAATTTCAAAGATCCATCTTCCACTACTGATCTAATGAAATGATACCTGAGTTTGATGTGTTTAGTTTTTGAATGGAATGCTGAATTCTTTGCAAGGTGTATAGCACTCTGGCTATCACTCCACAACCTATTATCCTCTTGCTTCTTCCCCAGTTCTTCCATTAGTCTTTGCAACCAAACCATCTCTTTGCTTGCTTCTGTAGCAGCAACATATTCAGCTTCAGTGGTTGAAAGGGCAACTACGTGTTGGAGTTTAGAAATCCAACTAACCGCTCCTCCTCCTATAGTAAATATGTAGCCGGTAGTGCTCCTTCCACCATCAAGATCACCTGCCATATCAGAATCTACAAAACCTTTCAAGCATATATTAGAGCCTCCAAAATTCAAAGAATAATTTGAAGTTCCTCTCAAGTACCTGAGTATCCATTTTACCGCTTGCCAATGTCCTTTTCCTGGATTACTCATAAATCTACTCACTACTCCCACTGCATGGGCAATATCTGGTCTTGTACAAACCATTGCATACATCAAACTTCCAACTGCTGATGCATAGGGAACCTTAGCCATATGCTCTTGTTCCTTTTGTGTCTTGGGACACAAATCTTTGGTGAGTTTGAAATGCTTTGCCAATGGAGTAGCAACAGACTTTGCATTGTTCATGTTGAATCTCTTAAGCACTTTTTCAATGTATTTTGCTTGTGATAATTTCAGAGTGTGACTCTCCTTGTCTCTTGTTATTCTCATACCAAGGATTTGTTTGGCTTCTCCCAAATCCTTCATGGCAAAGGATTTAGCCAACTTCTTCTTGAGCATGTTTATATCTTGCATATTTGTTCCTGCAACTAACATGTCATCCACATACAATAGCAAAATAACATAGTTACCATTTCCAGTTTGCTTAAAATATACCACGAGTGATCACTTTGACATCTTTCAAACCTTTGATTAGCCATGAACTTATCAAATTTTAAATACCACTTGTCTAGGAGCTTGTTTTAACCCATACAAGCTCTTTTTCGGTTTACATACCCAATCCTCTTTACCTTTCACTGAAAGCCTTACGGTTGGTGCATATAAATTTCCTCCTCCAAATCACCATGAAGAAATGTTGTCTTCACATCCAATTGCTCCAGAAACAAATTTTCTATAGCTACAAGACTCAAAATAGCTCTAATAGAGGTCATTTTTACAAGCTGGAGAAAAAATCTCATCAAAATCAATACCTTTTTTCTGAGCAAATCCCTTGACCACTAGTCTTGCTTTGTATCTCTTATGCCCTTCATTCTCCTCTTTAATCCTGTACACCCATTTATTGGTCAAAGCTCTTTTACCTTTGGGTAGCTCAACCAAATCCCAAGTTTGGTTGTGAAATAAAGAGTCCATTTCTTCATTCATTGCAAGCTCCCACTTATTCCTGGTATCCATTTGTAATGCTTCCTGAAAACATTACGGCTCACCAACATCAGTATACAAAACATAATCAGAGAAACGTTGAGGAATTTTACTTATCCTGGTAGAACGTCTAACAACACTTTATGGAGATTGAGGTGCTTGTTGTTTTTGCTGTACATTTTGATCTTCTACCACCTTTGGAGTTACCTTTTCTATGTGTCCATCAAGGTCTATGTATTCAGCATTTTCCTCTTTCTGTTTCTTTCCTTGCAACCGATCTTTATACAAGTTTTTTTCATTAAATATGACATCCCTACTTCTAATGACTTTTCGGTTATCACAATCCCATAATCCGTAACCCAAGCCATCAATACCGTAACCAATAAAATAGCACTTTTGGGCCTTAGCATCTAACTTATTTCTGTTCTCTTTGTCTATATGCATAAAAGCCTCACATCCAAATACCTTAAGGAAAGAATAATTTATTGGTTTACCTGTCCAAAGCTCTTCGGAATTCCTCCATCCAAGGCACTAGACGGTCCTCTATTAATCGGATATACTGCGAGTATCAACGAGCATGAGCCCATAAAAATAATGGTAAGCTTTGCATGTATTCTCATGCTCCTAGCACGCTCCATGATGGTTCTATTCATTCTTTATGCAACCCCATTTTCTTGAGGTGTTCTTGGAACTACCTTGATTCTTCTAATTCCATTTTTAGAACAAAACACATCAAATTCTCTCCTGCAATATTCTCCACCATTATCCGACTTTAGACACTTTAACCTTTTTCCAGTTTCATTTTCAACTAATGCTTTCCAATTCTTAAAGGTATTAAAAACATCACTTTTATTCTTAATGCAATATATCCATGTTTTCCTTGTTGCATCATCAATAAAAAGTACATAGTAAGAGGAACCTCCAAGAGAAGTTACATGAGTTGGGCCCCAAACATCCGAGTGCACAAGCTCCAATTTCTCTTTCTTCCTTTCCTTGCCATCCTTGAGAAATCTAACTCTCTTTGCTTTACCATAAACACAATCCTCACAGAATTCCAAATCAATCTCTTTTAACTTAGGCAATAACTTTCTTGAATGTAAAATTTCCATACCTTTTCCACTCATATGGCCAAGTCTTTGGTGCCACAAAGATGCACTCTCACTTGTAGAAACTAAATTCATGGAGCGGTGAGAAAAATCAGTAAGTAAATAAAGAGTACCCACCAATTTACCTCTAGCTACTATCAATGAACCTTTAGTAACTTTCCAAGCATTTTCTCCGAATGCAACCGTGTATCCTTCACCATCAAGCTTACTTGCCGATATAAGATTTCTCTTTAAATCTGGTATGTGTCTCACCTCTTTAAGAGCCCATTGACATCCATTTGGGGATTTAATCAAAATCTTTCCAATACCCACGATTTTACATGGTTGGTCATTTCCCAATAGAACCTGTCCATAATCTCCAGAAACATAATCTATGAAGTATTCCTTATGTGAGGTAGCATGGAATGAAGCACCACTATCAATTACCCAATAATCACTATTTCTATCAAGAGATAAGATTAAAGCATCTTGTAGAATTTGTCCGAGTAATATTGGCTTCGAAGTGTTACCATTATTATCATTACCTTCATTTCCATCACCCTTTCTTTGCCAACAATCCTTCTTGAGATGACCCTTTTTGCCACAGTGCCAACATTGTAGCTTTCCTTTTCCACGTGATTTGGATCTGCCTTTGGATTTTCCACGATGTGAACTCTTGCCTCTTTCTCTTCCTCTTCCTCTATTCTCAATAGTTAAGGCGGTGCTAGATGATTCTCCTGTGGTTTTTCTTCTCATGTCCTCACTGAGTATCACACCAACCACATCATCAAATTCTAATTTATTTGAACTCGAAGCAGAGTTACTTACCGCCATTACCAAATTGTTCCAACTTTTCGGAAGAGAGCATAAGATTAATAAGGCCCTAAGCTCATCATCAAAATCCAATCCTACTGAATGCAATTGATTAGTGACAGTATTAAATTCATTTAAATGATCATGCACAGATCCTCCTTCACTCATTTTCATGTTAAATAACCTTTTCATTAAGAATACCTTATTTGATGTTGATGGTTTCTCATACATCTTGGCCAACTTATCCATGACTCCCTTGGTAGTCTTTTCATCAGAGATGTTGAAGGCTACGGTGGCTCCCAAGCACGGCCTCCACGGTACCCAATGCCTTTCTATCAAGGAGACTCCACTCCTCATCAGACATAGATGAAGGTCTCTCTGTTTCCCCCTCAAGAGGTAAGTAAAGATCCTTCTGGTACAAGTAATCCTCCATCTGCATCTTCCAGAATTGAAAGTTATGGCCATTGAATTTTTGAACTCTAAACCTCCCTTCTTCCGCCATTGCTCCCACTTGATCCAGAAATTCTCCTTCGTCAAGTGCACCCAACAAAACAACCGCTCTGATACCACTTGTTAGAGTAAATCACTATATAAAATATATTTATATAGAAAAGCAATTATAGTGTTTCAAACTTTAACGGCAGAATTAAAGAAAAATTAGACAAACACACACAGAAGAAGAGACAACGATTTTAACGTGGTTCACCCAATGTGGGTTACATCCATCGAGAATTTTCAGTCCTTCATTTTCTCAATCCAAGCAATAGAGGGTTACAACCTACAGCAAACATCTGCTGTAATTTCCTCTCTATATTTCCAAGGAATCAACACAGTAATTTTCTTTGTCATAGTCTTCTTTGTTTTTCCTCACAACTATATATAAGAAAAAAATAGAAAAAACAAACTGCTTTTCTTAATACATTCCAAGATTAACATTGAGTTCCCAACATCTAATTTTGGGATAAAAACAAAAAAAACTTTCCCTGGTTGTCTGTTGTAAATCCGGAAACTTTCTCTCGTAGACTAACAGACTGTAAATCTGGAAACTTTCCTGCCCGTCCTGCGGTAAATCCAGAAACTTTCTCTGTTTAGCCTCCTCATAATTAGGCTCCATTCCTAACAGGGTTTTTCATTTTTTTCTATTGCCTTCTCCTTTCTCGCTTGGTGGGATTTTCAAATTTTGTTCTACGCATTTTTCCTCACTACCTTCCTGAATGCTTTCCTGAAGGTGTTCCTCAAGGCTTTCCTCAAGCCTTTTTTGATGTCCATCCTTGGATTGTTCCTCTTGAAGTTTGATGTAATCAGGTTTTGGGATCCTTGATAAAAACCCACTTTAATTCAACTTAACTTACAAAAAAAAATGATTGTTATCCAATATCTCTATTTTTATAGTTTTTAACTATTCAATATCTCTATTTTTATAGTTTTTAACCATTGGAGCTTGCATTAGACTAGTGTTCAATATGGTTTTTATTTCCTCCTCCTCTTGAAGGTTGGTGTCTTCTTGGATATATAAATATAGTTTTATTCTATTTCTTGAGCATTATTTTGTGCAATAATAACTTCTTCACTTTATAAGAAACACCTTTAATTTTTATTGAAATTTATGTTCTATCAACTAACACAAACCTATAATTTTAGGCCTTGAGATCACTTCAATATGAAATCTGAATAATTGATCAATTAAACAATTTGGGAGTTTCTTATTTTTTATCATATTAACAATTATCTTTAATTTGTGATAATATTTTCTTGATAAACATATGTTCTTATTATATCTTCTCCATATCTTGTATTCCCATTCTTCTTATCACTTGTGAAACTTCATGAAAATAAAGATCATTTATTTTTCTTACTTCATGAATAGATATTTTGCTCATACAAGTGTAACACAACTTGACTCCTCCATAGATATTCTAGGGTATCCTCATACACAAAAATACTTGATCATGAGGTTTTAAAATAAGCTAGTATATACCTTAAATAGTTTATATGTCATGATTGTTATCCAATATCTGTAATATCTCTATTTTTATAGTTTTTAACCATTGGAGCTTGCATTAGACTAGTGTTCAATATGGTTTTTATTTCCTCCTCCTCTTGAAGGTTGGTGTCTTCTTGGATATATAAATATAGTTTTATTCTATTTCTTGAGCATTATTTTGTGCAATAATAACTTCTTCACTTTATAAGAAACACCTTTAATTTTTATTGAAATTTATGTTCTATCAACTAACACAAACCTATAATTTTAGGCCTTGAGATCACTTCAATATGAAATCTGAATAATTGATCAATAAGACAATTTGGGAGTTTCTTATTTTTTATCATATTAATGATTATCTTTAATTTGTGATAATATTTTCTTGATAAACATATGTTCTTATTATATCTTCTCCATATCTTGTATTCCCATTCTTCTTATCACTTGTGAAACTTCATGAAAATAAAGATCATTTATTTTTCTTACTTCATGAATAGATCTTTTGCTCATACAACAAGTGTAACACAACTTGACTCCTCCATAGATATTCTAGGGTATCCTCATACACAAAAATACTTGATCATGAGGTTTTAAAATAAGCTAGTATATACCTTAAATAGTTTATATGTCATGATTGTTATCCAATATCTCTATTTTTATAGTTTTTAACTATGCCACATACTCTTTATAAAAAGGATTTAGGTGTATTTAATATTTATTTAATTCACATATTTACATATACCTTTTTCAATTTTCATGAATTCATTTCTGCACAATCTTTCAAAGCCATCAAAATTCCTTGCTAAACAGTTCATGTACTGGCTTAAGTGATTTAATTATTTTTGCATTGTAGGAATATCTTTGAGTTTCTTTTCATCATCTATTTCTTCTCTTGGCAGAAATGGAATAATATTTTCTTTGCCATATTCTTCCTTATTTAGGCCTATATATTCTAACACATTGTTAGGCCATCTCCATGGTAATGGCATAAGACACATTTATGTTCTTGAAGGCTTCTTTTCAATAGTTGGTCTTGTTCCTGATCTTGGTAATGATAGATCAACTAACTCTATGACTCTTATGTCATATTCTTCTAATTCTTGTTTTTTGGTTTCTTCTGAGATGACTCCTTTTGGATCTGCAATAAACCTTTCTGGTAAAGGTCTAAGTTTTACATTTAACATTTTGTTGTTTGCTTTTGCATGATCTATCGATTTGGCCTTACTTTCATTGAAAATTTTCACAACAATGTTATCATAGATCTCTTCAAGCCTACTAGTTTTTTCTCCAAATATTGACACATATGACCCTAAAGGTGTGTCATCTATGTCTATGTCCATGTGTGCATGTTGGACTGTGTATGTGTTGTTTGATGAAGAAGCAGTCTTCATTTGTGGTGCTCTAAAACTTTTTGTAGTTGAAAGCATTGATGTAACAACAACTAATGCTAATGGAGATAGATTTAACCATGGCTCTTTCTTTTGTTCTGAAACCAGTTCTTTTCTTTCAACTGACTCTTCTAGTTTTTGTTTAGCTAAGGGTTCTTCCTTTTGTTTTGCAGTAGCTTCTTCTGCTTTTTATCTTAGAATTTGTTGTTCAAATTCTCTCCTTTTTCTTGCTACCTCCTCTAGGTATAGTTCTATTTCAATTTTATCCCTGGAGTGTACTATGTAGTAATAAGTTGCATAAGAAACTCCACTTACCTTGTGCAAGTTGTGCTTGGGAAGCAAGATTATTATCTTTACTTTCAATAGTTGGATCATCCTCAAGACTCAGAGCACCAACTCTAGCCAGGTCAATTGGGTCAATATTTTATATCCATCAAGTATCATGGACAAAGCTTGGCTAGGAGCAGCTAGGTATTTCAACTATGTTATCTCCATTAACAAAGAAAAGTTATGCTTTCGATCAGATCTACCTGTATAACTATACTTTCTTATTTTTTGGAGGGTCTATTTGTAGAAATAGTGAGGACTATTATCGTGGGGTTCACCAATTCTTATATTTTACAAGAAATAATTCAATGGACCCTAAAAGAACTAGATGTCCATATCAAAAGTGCTCAAATATAGAAACTCTTGGTTTTTCGAAGGTTCGTGACCACCTAATTTGGCATAAGATTGACAAGACATATATCAAGTTTATTTTGCATGGAGAACAACCCTCTAGTTTTGATAAATATGCATCGAGCACATGCTCTACCACTGATGAGGGTCCAATTATCAAATATGTACAAGATGACATCATTGGAATGGTCAATGATGCATATGGATTATTCAATGTCAATTGCCTAGAGAGTGGACAAGAACTACGAGATGATGTTGAGTTCCAATCATCTTATGGAGTAGTTCCTATTGATGAATATTATAGCTTGCTCGAAGATGCCAAATGATCATTATACCTAAGTTGTACAAAGTACACAAAGCTATCGATGATCACTAAATTGTATAATCTCAAAGCAAAACATGGTTGGTCGGACAAAAGCTTTGGTGACTTACTAGAGTTGCTGAAAGATATGCTCCCAATCGATAATACAATTCTAGAGTCCACATATGTGATGAAGAAAATGATGAGGCCATTGGGATTAGATTATGTAATGATACATGCATGCATCAATGACTATATTTTATATTGGAAAGATCATGAAAAGAAGTAAGCTTACCCAACATGTGGTGCATCTCGATGGAAAGTTGACCCTCATTCACAAAAGGTATGCATTAATGTTCCTACGAAGGTGTTGAGGTATTTCCCCATTATACCAAGGTTGAAGAGAATGTATAGGTAAGGGATTTTATTATATCATTAGCTTTGTTGTGTTTGTTTCTTTCAACATTGTTAGATGTGACTGAAGTGAGTTGCTTTCTTCCTGTAGCTCTGCAAAGGTTGCAGAGAATATGAGGTGGCATTCCCAAGCATAGGAGTTCAGATGGCAATATGTGACATCCAATCGACTCCTTAGCATGGAAAACTATAGATGTTAAGTGGAAATATTTCACTGATGATCCATGTAGTGTACGACTTGCAATGGCAACCGATGGGTTCAACCCTTTTGCTGACTTTAGTACTGCTTACAGTTGTTGGCCCATTGTGTTGGTCACTTACAACCTCCCACCATGGATGTGGATGAAGAGGAAACATTCAATGCTCACCTTGTTAATACCTAGCCCCAAGCAACCAGGCAATGATATTGATGTTTATCTACAATCATTGGTTGATGACTTGCATGAACTATGGACTAAAGGAGCAGAAATGTATGATGCATTTTCCAATACTACATTCAATATGAGAGCAATAATGATGTGGGTCATCCATGAATTTCCTACTTATGGAAACCTATCAGGATGTATGAAAAAGGGAAAGGTAGCATGTCCAATATGTGGGGAGAACACCTATGTAGAATATCTTAAATATAGTAGAAATATTGCTTACATGGGCCATAAGAGATTCCTTCCTCTAGATCATATATTTCATCATCAGAGGACATCTTTCAATGGCAAACAAGAGCTTGATAAACCACCCAAACCTTTAAATGGGATGGAAATACTAAAAATAGTACAAGGAATTCCACCAAATTGGGGAAAGAGCAACTCAAATAAAAGGAAACACAACACGGATGAGGATAGCATGTTTGTTCCTATAGCAGGATGGAAGAAGAAATCTATATTCTTCAATCTACCATATTGGGAGGTACGACATGCAAATTTCTTTCTATATCTATTGTTATGTCTCTCAATGTCGAGTAATTTTTATTTGATGTTGCTATCTATGAACAACATCTTCTAGTTCATCACAACTTGGATGTGATGCATGTGGAGAAAAATATCTATGAAAGCCTATTCGGAACACTACTAGGTATCGATGAAAAGTCAAAGGATGGCAAAAAATCCCATGAGGATTTAAAAAATATGGGTATCAAGAACACATTATGGCCAGTAATGGATGGAAACAAGACATATCTTCCACCAACACCCTACAATCTATTGAAGGTTGAGAAAGAAAGGTTTTATTGTACACTATACAATATGAAAGTATTAGATGGATATAGTTTGAATATTAGAAAATGTGTCTCTATGAAAGAACTTAAGATCCAAGGCCTGAAATCACATAACTACCATGTTCTCATGCAATAACTTCTTTTGATAGCGCTACGACATTTTCTTGATAAGCTAGTGTGACAAACCATTTGTTGGTTGTGCATGTTCTATAGGGATATATGTGCTAAAGTGGTGGATCCCATAAAAATAGAGAAATTATCAATAGAGGTCGTGGAGATATTATGTTTGCTCGAAAAGTACTTTCCCCCTTCATTTTTTGATATCATGGTGCACCTAACTATTCACTTGGTGTGGGAGGTACGTCTATGTGGACCTATACAATATCGATGGATGTACCCTTTCGAGAGGTTTGTATGCATTCATCAGTTTCATAAACCACCATTTTTCTAATTTTTGTAGTGTCTCATCTAATCAAAATTGTTTGTTTCCTTTCTTAGAATTATGAAGATTTTTAAGGGCTATGTAAAGAACCAAGCTAGGCCCAAAGGTTGTATTGTCGAACATTATCTTGTCGAGGAATCTGTTTCATTCTGTGTGGACTACATGAGAGGTACGAAAGCAATTGGTGATCACCTTGGTCACAATGAGGTATGGAGTGATGAGGATGAAGAAACTATAATCGATGGGAGGCCTTTGTCCAGTGGTGAAGACTTTGATTTGGATGAAACTTCTTACGAGCAAGCCCATCGATGCATTCTCTTTAACATGGATGAAGTTCAGCCTTGGGTAGAGTAAGTAGATGTTTATTTGTTGTTGTTATATATATGGTAGAATATTAATTAGATCCAACTAAGCTTGACAAAATTTGGGCCAAATCAGGAAGCACCTGAAGAGTATCAAGGAATCCAACCCCCATGTAGCGAGAGATGAAGGGGTGTTGCAAAAAATCCATAATCAGACATTCATCACTTGGCTACGAGATCAGGTTATTGTCTGCTCTCTTGAATATGATCTTCGACATTTATACTGATTATCATGTACTAAACATCATGTAATGTTCTACAATCATATTTAAACTATTCTTCTTTGTTTCAGTTTCATGGAGATGGAATGCAACATAATGACAATGACTCCAACACAATAAAATGGTTGGCACGTGGTCCGAGGAAAGCTGCAACCAAATATTTAGGCTATTTGATCAACAATTATAGATTTCATATCAAAGACAAAGAGGACCAAAGAACAACTCAAAATAATGGTGTGTGTGTTGATGCTACTACTTTGTGTAGAGCAAGCACAAAAGACACAAACTCGATGCTTCAAATAGTCACATATTATGGTGTTATTAGGGAAATAATCTTGTTGGATTACTATCAATTTTGATACCCCTTGTTCAAATGTGACTGGGTGAATGTTCTTGATACGAGGAATGGATGTAGAAAGGATGAAATGGGCTTCACACTAGTCAACATGAATAGATTACTTGGCCAGGATAGACTAAAATATGATCCATTTATCCTAGCATCGCAAGCCAGACAAGTCTTTTATGTAAATGATCCACTTGATACCAGTTGGTATGTGGTTCTCACATCACCTCCAAGAGGGATCAAAGACATTGAAGCATACGAGGTAGAATATGTTAGTGTCTCTAGAGCAATAAATTTTGTTGGACCTAAAATTGCACAAGATGAAAATGCAAACGATGACAACATTCAATATGTTCATGAAGAATGTGAGGGTACATGGTTGGAAGCCTAATTACTGTACTTCAAAAGTAGTTATAATTAATGGAAATAATTAACAAGTGTTGTTAGACATTTTTGTTCTATTTTTAGAAAATGCTAGTAGATAATCAATGGGCAGCCAAGCTAGGAGTGAGGCGAGTAGGTATCCTGAGCATGAGGTTGGCCAATTAGATACAAGAAGGTAATTTGGTAAAAAAAGAGAGAGAGAATGCAAGTGTTTCTAGGGCATTAGGATTAAGAGTCTAATCATGCATGCATGTTGTAATGTGTTGAAATGAAGGTTTATTGTGTTGAGTGAGTGTTAGTTATGAAATTGATGTTTCATGTTTGACTCTTAGTCCTAGTCCTTAGCAATAGTACTTGATTTGCATAGATGGATATTTATGTATCTGATGGAAGTCTCAGGATACCCTCTCACCTCATCTCTGATGGTTGGGGTGGGTAGGGATGTTTAGACATCTACCCATTATATGGAGGGCTCAGGTTGTCCATTCACCTATATCTATAAATAAGAATTGCACTTGAAATAAGAATTTTCCATTTACATATATAATCATAACTAATTTATTTATTTCTTGCTTTTGTATATGTAAGAGGTGCAATAGATCATTGTTGTTCATAAATAATAACTTGGTTTTCATCCAACAATCTAAGAGAAAATATTCCATATATTATTCAAAATAAACTATGTAATGCTAAGCTTCAACATTTTAAATTCCTTTATTAACTAATGTTGTTTTATAATGAAGAAAGAGAACATGTCATTATAATGGTTGTCTCACTGCCTTGTTTGAGATGAGAAACATGTTGGTTAAATGATTACCAGCTCCCTCTTTCATCAAAAATAATATTTTCCTAATCCTTCATTCTATTGAGTTTTAGGGTAATCAAGTTAAATGCTTATTGGATTCTTTTGATTGATGTCTATCAACTCTTCAATTTTTGAATGGTCTCGAGAAAAATGGAAAAGGATATGCATTTTTGTGGCCCTATTTTTAACTAAATGGAAGGGCTTTTGTGAATAAGTAGTTTTTTTTTTTAAATATTCTTTAACTTGATTCAATAGTGTTCAGTTTTAGAAATTTATATGGAAAAGATTACAGTTTGTGTACTTAACCCTGTTTGGGAATAAGACTATCAAATTCTGCCAAGTTTTATGTTCCTCGGATGTTGCTAGGTTGATAGAGTCATAGTATTATTCTTTAACAATAAAGTTTGCAACTTCTTTTCAGCCATACTTCTAACTCACTCTGTCCAATGTGTGCAAGGTATTGAGCCTACATGAGACATTGGCTTCATATAGTAGTGTCCACTATGTAGGGACACTAGTACCATTTGTTTTGAAGCCACCAAAAGTAGCCAAGGCCAGGTCCAAAAAGGAACATTAGCATGTAACTACAACTTATCTAGTTTAAAGTTGAAGCAACATCACTTGCCTTGGTGTTGAGATCTATGGTTTACCAAAATAATCCAAGATCAAGCAAGAATTGACATGATTGAATATTGTTGCAATACTTGTACCATTAGTTCCTTATGTTTCAATCCATGATATCTTATAAGTATTGGTATGTATTACTATTTTCAATCCAAGTTTCTCTACCATTTCACTTGACACCAAATTATCATTACTACCACTATCTATGATCATTTCACAATACTTATCTCCTAACTTGTAAATGGTTCAAAATAGACCTTTTCTTTGCTCCAATATTTTCTCTTTCCCTATGGAAAATTGCCTTTTTTTTCCACAAAAAAATATAAAATAGGGTGAATCAGTTTTGAAATCCTACTATCGCTCATCTGTCATTTATTCTTGTGATAAGACTTAGCCTCTATATAAGGCTTAGTCTCAAATATTCTAACAACAATATTTACTAGATCCATAATTTTAGGTTGCTAATATCTAGCATCCTTTAAGGGTTTCTGCACATTACCCTTACTAGATCTCTATGTTTTCTCAAGTATCGTACTTCATTAACTTTAAAGCTCATTTTGGAGGTATTTTGAGGGTTTTTTAAGGATTTTACCTAATACCAAATTGATTAAAAATAAATTTAAAGTGTAGATCCTGTCGAGCTAGGTGGTTTCAAAAAAATGAAAACAAAGCTCTAGATAAAAATTTATGCCTTTTAGAAGGCTTCTTGCTTCAAAAGTAAAAAAAAACATCATTTGTTTTTCCTATCATTTTTTTCCTATCATCCATTATGCCTATTCTTACTACATATTGTTCATCATCTCTGATTTCTATTGATTGTCCCTCATTCTACTACCTATCATCCATCATCTTTGATTTGTGTTGATCGTTGCCCTTTCTACTACCTATTGTCCATCGTATCTGATTTTTATCGATCATCACCCTTTCTACTACCTATCATCTATCATCTTTGATTTTTGTTGATCGTCCCCCTTTCTACTACCTATCATCCATCATCTTTTATTTTTATCGATTATCCCAATTTATGCTACCTATTGTCCATCATCTCTTATTTTTGTCAATTTTCCCTCTTTCTGCTACCTATCGTCCATCGTATTTGATTTTTTTTAATTTTCCCTATTTTTTTTATAACAATAATATTTACAACGGGTTTTTTTTTTAAGGGTCCCAAAACCTTAGGTACATAGGTAGTCATAGCTATATTTTGGTGTTAAAATACAGGGGCTGCGCCCTTGGGAACCAAACCAAGGCCCAGGGCCTTGGTGCCTACAAAAATTCCGACCAACTATGTTGCCATCAAAACAAAATTTGGCCTGAGGCCACCAAATAGGAAAAAATCGTGAAGCTGCTCAGCAGATAACCCAAAAAATACTACCTGTTTTCGCTCTAGGTAGCCCTGCAACCGGGCCTGACCTAGACAGGGGCCCCGACCTGGAAGATTAGCTCCCCTCCCTATTAGGGCCATCACCCAACCTACGATGGAGTTCGCATAGGGCATTGGTCGCTAAGGAAGCCAATTTGGCAGAAGTGGTCAGGGAGCTTATCGTAATGTCTTGGAGGGCTCTGGTCGGCAAGTTCTACAAATTGCTACCGAAGTCAGAGCTGAATTCGGTGGCTTCCAGGGCCTCCACCTTGGCCTTCTTGGAGCTGCCAACCACCCTACTGCTATCGGGGGTCGGGCCCTTGCGGATCAAACTTGTGCCAGGAGTCGAAGCCCTGCCTGGGGCCTGAGATGGGGTTCTACATTTATGGGTGGGTCTACATCATTTTGTGGAAGGTGAGGCTTCAGGGGATGGGGTCTCCTTGGATTTGGACACTACAGGGGAAGCAACAGGGGAGCCAACCGCTTCAAGGGGGGGAACGAAGGACAGGGGAGGGATGCAATGTAACTGTAGCTGGTTATCTAGGGCATGTCTATACAGAACAGCCATAAGCCCTTGATGGGAGGGCCGAGAATGGTTCTTGCAAGCCCAATCGATGGTGAGGCTCAAGGAATAAAGGAGAAACCGGGGGGTGCTTATCCATTATCTTTGATTTTTGTTGATTTTCCCTCTTTCTACTATCTATCATTCATCATTTCTACTTTCTACCTATCAATGTTTTATTGTTACAAGTTTTTCATTGCTAGATGCTTCAATTTTTTTGCAGCTATAGGTTTTTTGTTGCTACAGGTCATTTTTTCTGATACCATCCATTTTATGAGAAGAATCAATGTTTTATATGTAGGAGTACTGATGTCATATTAGGTATATGTATTGGTGGTATAATAAGTAATTTTGGTGGTTTAAAAAATATATATAATTTCAAGGTGAAAAGGTCCACGGTTTAGGTGGGAATGTTGGTGATTTAAAATAAAAATGGTGAAATTATTATCAAAGTGGGGCGAGCTGACCCAAAAATATTTTTGCACCCAAAACATCTTGGCGAATGGGCCCCGATAAAGGGTCCCCATATTTGCCAATTTCAAATTTTGAAAATCATAATTGTTGTGAATTAACGATGATTTTTGCTATCTATAACCCTGTAATACAACAAACACTAAAAGGAAAAAATTGACCTAAAAAATATTAAACCAAAATATAATTGCTTAAAACTCAAAATTTTGTAACCCATGTCGTAGATCCCATCCTTCCCTTCTACCATATAATATTTGCATAAAAAACTACATAACACTATATTTAAAATCTTACTATTTCTATATTTAGTTTACCTCTTGTCCTAGAGAAAGGATTCTTTTAATACACAAAAAAAATTAATTTTTCCTACATGTATCAAGAAATATCTTTCTATAATATCTAGGCAACATGTTTTTTAATTCTTTAATAACCAGGCAACATGTTTTTTAAAATGTTTCCCACCTCTTGTCCATTGGATGTGTGTTTCTTAAAATACCTATATATATGACCTCACCCAATTTTAAAATATTTTTCCTTCTATAGATCGCAACATCCATAGCATGCCTTTGCATCACCCTAAGTCGTAATCTAGGCTTTACTTGCTAAAAATTCGATTCTATAGGGTATATCTTTTAAAGTTTCAACTAGGATTAGGATCCTATTTTTATAATAAAATTAAATTTCAACAATTTAATAATAGACATTAGATCTAATTATAGTATTACCATAGATATTATTAAAGAAAAATAAATTTATATTATTAATAACTAATCCAAAATATCTAAAGACAATGGATTCCTTGCTATGCAAAACTAGAAGCAGAAAAGAAAAATATTGCAAGATAACAACAAAATGTATTAATTTTGAACAAAAAATTACACAAAAGATATTGAAAAAAATTATATAGAGGTAATTTTTGAGAAGAGATGTCTACCAAATAATAAAAATCTATGATAAAGTTACACAGAAGGTAGTCTCTAAGAAGAGACATTTGATAAACAAAAACAATATGTTAAAAATATTACTACCTACTACAATTGTGCAAGACTTCCATGCAACTACCATGTTGTGTAACCATGTCACCTTGTACCTCAACACCACTACCTTATTAAATTAATTAAATGACTGTTATGATGGTTTAACTTTCGAGATTACAATTATGACTATTATGATGGTTTAACTTTTAATATAATTGTTGACAGTTCTCTATAATCCACACTCTATGGTCTGCTTCCATTCTATAATTTACACTCCATGATCTATATATGTTTTGTAATATACACCACACTTTGTGGTCTACACTCATTCTATCATCCACCATTTATGGTTTTCACCCACTTTGTAATCTTTATTTTATCGTCTGCACCCATTCTACAATCCCCTCCATGGTTTGTACGTGATCTGAGTCCATCTATCAAATTTTGAGTCTAATTCCATCCATTAGATTCTATAGTTTGTTTGTTATATATCCATAATCTATTTATTAGAGAGCCAAATTCCATCTATCGAAATCAGGTAATTTGCTTGGATCAGTTGACCCCTCTTAAGAAGTAATGGTTCCCATTATGTAAATTTTTGGCACCAAGTTTAGAAGCTCAGTTTCTATTTCTTTTTCTCTATATGGTGTAAATTCCATAGGTGAGATTGGAAGAGCCACATCCATGGGTGTCAAATATTAGAAACCAAAACACACAATAAAGGGTTTGTGTCTGGTAGAGCTATGCAAAGCCCTATTACACCCATATTGGATGTATGCTAGGCTTTTGTCCCATGTTCAAGAATGCTTTAAACTACATATGTAACATATGCATAGTCAACCTATTGATAACATCTATTTTTCCATCAATCTAGGGATGGAAAGCTATGGATCTGGTAAGATTTGTGTCCATCATATCCTATAGAGTGTTCTAGAAGGTGCTTAAGAACCTACTATCTATTTCCAAGAGAATTGATTTTGGAAAAACAAAATTTAAACATACATAATTGAAGTATAGTCTTGCAGCCTCTTCAATTGAGAGGAAATCCATAGAGATAGTTTTTTAAGGCTTGGCAGGTACTAGCAGGGCAAGACCATGTGTTGAGCATAGTTGAGCTTTCATCTTCTCAAAGGCTCTCTATTGTACTTCTCCCAATTAGAACTTGTCTTGGATTCCCCTTTGGTTACCTCATAATAGAGAGGCACTTCAATGGGTGATTTGAAGATGTCATTGCATTCTATAATGACCTGGTGCATTTGTTGTTGTTGTTGTTGTGATGACTATGTAGTCATGGTATCAACAACCATATTCTTGGTAGATTGAGACTTGATCATCAAGAGAACAAATTGATTTATTTTCCTAACCATCCTTTTTCATTTCTTGGCACTAATGGGGTAAATATAGGTGGAATGAATTACCTTTGTCATCCTATACTACTGGTCCTTAAGAGTAATGATGACTTTGTGGGGTCTTGAATCATATGCACCATATCTCTACCACATGTATGGTTGGCCAAGGAGCACATCATAGAAATCCAATGAAACCAACCATATAAAGCCTCATCTTTGAATGGGTTGATGAAATAAGAGAGAAGTTATTGTTGAGTGATATGGATATCTCTCTTGTGGTTCAACCATCCAATGTTGTATGGTTGTGGGTGAGGCTTCATAGGTAGACATAAATTCTTCATGATATTAGTAGAAATAAAATTATTATGACTCCCACTATCAATAGTAAAATTTAAGGGCTTACTAATTACCCAAAATTATGTGGAATAATTGCTCCTCCTCAAGCAAACCCTTTGCCTTGATTTGTGTATTCGAGGTAGCTATAGTCACATGTGATTCAGCCTCCATGATTTTCTAACCTTTATCCTCTATTGGGGGATGTTTTGGCATTATGTATGTAGAGGGTTGTGTCTCAACAAATATATATTTAATTGCCTAACACTTCTTTGTAATGTCAAGCTATTGTGGTAGTCACACCATTTCCAAATATTGTTCTTTTGGGAATTGTTATTTTGTGGATATTTTTCTACTTATAATTTTTATGGTGCTATTGACCTTATTTATTTGGTTGCTTTTGAAAATTATCTTTTCATTTCTTGGGTTGGTCCTTGGTGCTTTGGTTCTCATTATTCAAATTGTCTCCTTTCTTGCTCTTGCATTTGTACTTCTACTCAATCTTGATGGAAAATTTATATGCTTCACTTAGTATCTTGAACTCAAAGTACATATCCTCCCTTATGTACCAGTATAGCCCACTATGGTACTTTAGAATTTGATGTATCTCATTGTCTTGGATGCTAAGCTTTGTAGACAATGAATAGAAAGTATCGATGTAGTCTTAAATAGAATATTCTTTGCTTTGACACAGTTGTTGCCACCACATGTATAAGTCTCCATAGGTTCTTACTAGGTAATATTCATTCTTGACTATTTCTACAAATGCATCCCATGTAGGGTCTTCTGAATCTTCTTGATTTTTCTCATAGCTTCCCACCAATTTTAAACTAGTGTTGAGTCTTTTAAAAAGGCAAAAGGGATCTTCTCCTTATCAGAGAAATAGATAACTAGTCTAGCCAATTCTCCATTGCTTTTGCATTAATTTTTTCCTCGTAGATAGGGATATCAAATTTCACCTAAACTTTGAATGATATCGAGACACTAAATGGTCATTCCATAGTGTTGGTAGATGGTAGATGTTGAAGAATTTGAGTAAATTAATCCAGTATCTAATTCTTCTATCTTTTAAGGGCTACATCCACCAACTGATTGAAATGATCTATTATCTTGGTGTTGTTCACCATTTAATATGATTGGGTAAATAATTAGAGGGGTCACATTGGGCACCTAAGATTATAATAGCCTAATATTATCTTTGGGATCATACACCCACAAACAACTTGCTCTGATACCACTGATAAAAAATATCTGAAGACAATGGATTCTATGATATGCAAAACTAGAAGTAAATAACAAAAAATTATACGATAACAATAATATCTAAGAATATATGTCTATCAAACAATAACAATCTATGATAAATTTACATAGAAGGTAGTATCTGAGAAGAGATGTCTGCTAAACAAAAATAATTTATCAAAAAAGATTGTTGCCCACTACAACTGTGTAATACTTCCATGCAACTACCATGTCATGTAACAACATCATCCCAAACCTCAACACCACTACCTTGTTAAATTAATTACATGATCATTATGACGGTTTAACTTTTGATATAATGATTATGATCATTATGATAGTTCATATTTCGAGACAATTATTATAATGGTTCTTTGTAATCCACACTCCATGGTTTGTATGTATTTTATAATATGCATCGCACTTCATGGTTTGCACCTATTCTATAATATGTCCTCTATGGTTCACACCCATTTTGTAATTTGTATTATATAGTCTGCATGTTGGCTTTTAATCCTTACTACCACAAAATATCATTGGTTCCAATATAAAGAAACCATAATATTAAAGGTCAAAATATTAATAATGAAGAGTAGAATCATATATGAATACTTAATTATAAAATAATATCAATGCAAACAAATTTCATATAATTTGAATCGCTATAATATTAAACAATATAACAATATTATTGAAATAAATACTCACAATATTATTCACGAGTCAAATATGCAATATTGATATTTGCTCTATATTTAGATACATTTCATGGAGCTTTGTATCCATAATATAGCTTTACAAGATAACTCTTCAAATTATTGATTATTGCTTTCCATATGACCTTTGGATTCTTATCTTGCCACTTGCTTAGAAGACTCTTAGTCTTCTAGCATGACATATGTACATATTCTACACATCCTAATTATCAAATAATATAGAATTCTCTAACACCTCCTTGTATTACATTATTTGATGTAATATTCTCTTGATATACATAGATGATTATGGAATATCTAAATTTTGTTTCGATCAAGTATCTTTGTGAAAATATATGTAATATGATCTTTAGTAGAGACATGTTTCAACTGGATATGATGATTTGAGCATGAACCATGATAAAATGACATTGAGCTTCAAAGTGTTTTGTTCTTTCATGAATAATTGGATTTTTTATTATATTAAGTAATCCTTGATTATCACAATTTATTATTGTAGGAGTTCTTTGATTACCATATCTAACAATATGTATTGTAATCAAAGTGCTTCATAGGCTGCATATTTTACTGCATGATATTCTATTTTTGTAGATGAAAGTGCTATTGGATGTTTTTTTTTACTACACCAAGAAATAAGTCTAGAACCAAAATAGAAAACACAGTTTGATGTATATTTTCTATCATCTATAGATCCAACATAATCATAATCTGAATATCCCTATAGAAAAAACTTACCATCATATTTTTTATATGTTAGTTCATATTATGTAGTCTTTCTAATATATTATAGTATTTTTTGTGGCTTTCCAATGACTTTCTCTAGGTTCTTGCATAAATTTTGAAAGATAATTTATAACAAAAAATATTTATGGTATGGTATTTGTTAAATATAGAAGACTTTCAATTAATTAACAATAGATAGTGGTTGATACTAGAGGTGTATCATCATATATAGAAAATTGCAATCCTTGCTCCATAGGAGTATCTTTGGGTATACAAATTTTCATCTTGTATTTTTCAAGTAATAATTTTGCATACTTTGTCTGTGTTATTGTGATATTTTTTTCATTTTGACAAATTTCTAAACCAATACAATAATGGAGCCCCAAATTTATCATTTCAAAATCCTTTTCTAGATCCCTTTTAACTTCATCTATTAGAATTTTTGAGCTTCTTTTGATTAATATATCATCAACAAATACTATAAGTATTATTCTTTCATGTCCAACCTTTTAACTATAGAGATTTAGATCTGATAAACTTCTTTTAAAAGTATGTTGTAATATAATATTTATATACCATGCTCTTAGTGCTTGCTTTAGACCATATAAGGATTTGTTTAGCTTGCAAACCTTTTGCTCTTGTGCTTTGATCACAAATCCTTCTAGTTATGACATATATATCTCTTCTTCAAGATCACCATTAAGAAATGCATGTTTTACATCCATTTGATAAATTTTCCATCCAAGATGTGATGCTAAAGCATAAATTGTTCAAATAATGGTCATTATTGTTGTTGGTGCAAAATTTTCTTCATAATCAATTCCTTTTGTTTGAGTATATCCTTTTGCAACTAATTGAGCTTTGTATTTATCAAGTGAACCATCTGATTTATATTTGATCTTGTAGATCCATTTACATCCTACTATTGTCTTTCCTTGAGGTAAATCAACTAGATTCCATGTTTTATTTTTCATTAATGTTGCATATTTTGATTCCATGGTTGCCTTCCATTCTGGATGAATTAAAGCATTTAGAGTAGTTGTAGGTTCTACTATAAAATTTATCAATCCTCTATTCATTCTCGTTAAACTACGTGTTTGAGAACTTGTAGTAGTGAGATCCGATATTTGCTCTAGTTTTGAGTCCTTAAGTATATCTCCAAGTCGTATTGGTTATTTCCTTTGAAGTGTTGTAGCAGTCTCTAAGTTCTCAATTTATTCGTCATATATGCTTGATTGAGTCTTCACTTGATGAGTCTTCTTCTGAAAAAATTAGAATTGTCCCTGAATCAACCTTTTGTTATTTAATAATATTTTTGTTTCCTTCGTCAAATATTACATCTCTGCTTATGTAATTTTTTTTTTGTTCGATCAATTATTATGTAACGTATTGAATCATCATCATAACTAAGAAATATTCCACACAATTTTTTCACCCACTTTAGTTCTTCTTTGTTTTGGGATATGCATGTATGCCTTACATCCAAAGATTCATAATTGTTCTATTGTTGGTTTTTGTCTTGACCATACTTTTTTAGGAGTAACAATTTTTAGTATCCTTGTTGGTGATCTATTTTGTAAGTATACAGTTTTTTTAACTACTTTTTCCCAATATCGATGATTAAGATGGTATTCTTTTAGCATACAAAAAACCATTTTTATAATCAATCTATTTCTTCTTTCTACAATGCCATTTTGTTATGGTGAATATGTTGTAGTAAGTTGTCTTTTTATGCCATTGGTTTCTAAAAATAAGTTAAATTCTTTTAATAAAAAATCACCTCCTCTATCTGAACGAAGATTCTTGATTGATTTTCCTATTTCTTTTTCTACTGGTAGTTGAATTGTTTGAAATAATTGAATGCTTCAGATTTGAATTTTATAAAATACACCCATTTGAAGTAATCATCAACAAATAGTTGAAAATATCTATGTCCTCCAATACTAGTAATATTTATTGGACCACATAAAATTGTATATATTAATTTCAATGGTTCTTGAGTTCTATTCTATGATTTTCCCTGCTATATATTCTGGATAGAATGTATATTCCCATGAAAGTTTTGGTAAACCTTTAATCATTTGATGTTTACTCATCTCATTTAATGAAGATGCACTTATGTGTCCTAGTATTTTATGCCAGAGTTCTCTTGTTTCTGAAATCCCTGCTGATAGAGCTATATTTGACAATGTATCTAGAGTAGGCAAACTACTTTTATAGGAGTCAAAAGCTATAACTCTTCCTTGTTTGATAATAAAATAATTTTTTGGTCTTTAATAGTTTTGAATTCAACTACTAGTTTTTGATCCATCAATTGAGATATTGGAAGAATATTAACAATTAAACCAGGTACATATAGTACATTGTTAATTATTCCTTTTTCATTTGATAGATAAATTAAGACATCTCCTACTCCTTTGACCTCATAAGTCATACTATCTACTATGACAACTAGTTTTTCATATTTCTCTTGAAAAGTGTTAAACCATTATTTATTTCCAGACATATGCCTACTTTCCCCAGAATCAATATATCAATAATCCATGACAAATTCCTTTGAAGTTGAAATCCCTATATTTCCAAAGTTTAAAAAATAACTCAAATAATAAATTTCTAAATGTTTTATGTAGTACTCCTTTTAGCTCCCTAATACATTTAATTTGCAAAATTTCAAATATAAAAATAAAAAATTCAAATTTAAAAAAAACTTTAAATAACTTCAAATTGAAAAATTCTTCGAATTTCAAAAATCTTAAGAACTCAAAAACTTCTAGTTTCCAAATATTTAAAAGTAATTTTAAATTCAAAAATATTTAAATCCTAGTTTATGTTAGGATTTTGATACTAGACATGCAAAGCATTACTAAAATATGAAGAACTGATTGATTATTCCATGGATCAACTTTGTATAAATAGCAAAGTTGATCATTGAGAGCCGTTGGATTACAACAACTCAACAAATCTAAACTAGTCTAAACTGAGAGTTCACCCGACTCATGGAAGAGTGGTAACTCAAGTAAGTCTATCCTAGTAGAACTTAAGAGAATAAATATTTATTCTAACACCCTCCTTAAGTGATACTAGGGGTGAATGTAACAAATGAGTCCCGAAAATAGGGCCTGATGAGGTACTCATGTACAATGATTTTTATTGAAGAGATGATAAAAAAACCACATGGGAAAAAACCATCTTTCAAAAAAGAAAAATAAGAGGCATGTCTTCGGATGGCGAAGATTGTCCTCATTGAACATTCAAAAAAAAGGAATGAGTCCTAGAAACTGGGCCTGATGAGGTACTCATGTACAATATTATTACATATAGGAGAGATGGTGAAAAAACCACATGGGAAAAACCATCTTCCAAGAAGAAAAAAATAACTATAAGAAGAAAGGAGAGGTGAAGACCTTTGTGCACCCTTCTAATGCATCTGCCTTACCCCAAGTTTCTCTCGCAACTGAATGTAATGTGGAGAAGGAAAGGATTTGGTGAAGATGTCTGCAATTTGATTTTTTATGGGAATATAGTCCAAGTGTATTTTCCCTCTGTGAATATGATGCCGAATGAAGTGCATGTGAATTTCAATGTGCTTGGTCCGTTGATGCTCAACTAGATTGTGGGTAATATGAATTGTGCTCTGATTATCACACCAAAGAGTAATAGGTTTGTCATGGAAAAAACCAAATTCTCTTAGTATCTGATGAAGCCAAAGAGCTTCCTGACTGGCCAAAATTGTTGCCCTGTATTTTTCTTTGTAGATGATAATGCTATTGCTTGTTGTTTTTTGCATGACCAAGAAATAGGTGAGGAACCAAGACAAAATACATAGCCATAAGTTGAACATTTATCTTCTACTAAACCTGCCCAATCAGAATCTGTGTAACCAATGATATCCATGGATTTTCCTTCATATAAGAGCCCAAAGTGAGTAGTTCCTTGCAAGTAGCGTAGGATTATTTTTGCTGCTTGCCAATGGCTAAAATGAGGTTGATGTGAGAATCTAGATATCAAGCCAACAACATATGAAATATTTGGGTGAGTATGAGTGAGGTATAACAGACTCCCTACAAGTTGTCGATATAGAGTAGCATCACATAGAGGGGATTTGCAGGAAGTACTTAGAGTGACTCCAGACTGAAAAGGTGTAGAAGAAGGCTTACAATCAGTCATCTTAAACCATTGAAGAAGGTCTAGAGTGTATTTTTGTTGACACAATGAAATTATTGCATCTGTTTGATTTATTTGAATCCCAAGGAAGTAATGAGCTAAACCCAGATCAACCATTTCAAAAATTTTAGAAAGGGAGTCTTTGATAGTCTAAATGTGAGAAATGGCACTACCAGTGAGTAGTAGATCATCAACATAGAGAACAAGTATGGTGATTTTTTCTTCATCCCTCCAAATGTAGACTGTTGCATCAGACTCACAATGAGAAAAACCTAAGGATAGAAGGAAGGAGTCCATTTTTTCATACCAAGCTCTAGGAGCCTGTTTGAGACCATAGAGAGATTTCCTTAGTCTACAAACAAGGGAGGAGTCTTGAATAAATTTAGCAGGTTGTTCCATGAATATTTCCTCTTTTAAGTCACCATGCAAGAAAGCACTTTTAACATCCATTTGAAAGACTGGCCATTTTTTAGAAGCAGCAAGTGCAAGAACCAGCCTTACAAAATCCATTTTTGCAATTGGGGCAAAGGTTTCAGAATAATCAATGCCTTCAATTTGTGAAAAACCTTTAGCTACCAAGTGAGCTTTGTGTTTGTCAATTTTTCCATCAGGTCCATACTTAGTTCTATAAATCCATTTACAATGAACCAATTTCCTTCCTTTAGGTAGAGGGACTAGATCCCAAGTTTTGTTTTTTATTAAGGAAGAAAATTCATTCTCCATGGCATCATCCCATTCTTTTATACCAGTTGCTTCTTTGAAGGATTGAGGATCTATTGAAATGGACTGACAGACAAGACCAGAACCCATGGAGTTGCTCAATCTGGATGATGGAATATTTTGGATGTAAGGAGTGGCTTCTTGAACTATGGTGCGGGCCCATTTTGGCATTGTGGAAGGAGTCATGGATGTGGGAGGACTTTGAGGAGGAGTTTGAATAATGGGATCCTCATGTTGGTCATCTATCTCAAGGGTGGTATCATCACTATATTGGGGCTCGAATGTTGGAGATGGCTCGAGATAATTATTGTTGGAAGATGATTGAGAATATTTATAAGGCTCAATAGTTTCATCAAATTGAAAATTTTTATGAAAAGAGACCTCATGAGTTGTGGGATCAAGGAGCCTATAGGCTTTCATTTCCTCACAATAGCCAACAAAGATAAGTTGCTTGCTCTTTTTGTCTAGAGCCTTCCTCTTTTTCTTTGGGATGTGTGCCCAAGAAGTACACCCAAAAACTTTAAAAAAGGAGACATCAGGTTTGGAGCCAGTCCATGCTTCTTCGGGAGTCAAATGGCCAAGAGCTTTATGAGGTGTGCGGTTTTGAATATAGTTTGCACAGTTAATAGCTTCAGCCCAAAAAACTATTGGAAGATCTCTTGAGTGGAGCATACAGTTTGCCATTTCTTTCAAAGATCTATTTTTCCTTTCTGCAATGCCATTTTTCTAAGGATTATGGGAGACTGAATGTTGATGAATTATGCCATGATTTTATAGGAATATGGAGAACTCATTACTGAAGTATTCCCCCCATTATTTGTATGAATTTTCTTGATTTTACAATTTGCTTGATTTTCAGCTAAGGCTTTGAATATTTTGAAGTGGGATAGCACATCACTTTTGTATTTTAGAAAGTAGACCCAAGTTCTTCTTGAAAAATCATCAATGAAGGTCAAGGCATATTTTGCTCCTTTGAAAGAAGGCTCTGGGAAGACCATCAAGTCACTATGGATTAACTCTAGAGGGGATGAGCCCTTTTGAGAACTACTTGGGTGAAAAGGATCTTGATGTTGTTTTCCAAGAGCACATCCAGGACATACCCCTTCAATAGAAGAGATGTTTGGTAACCCTGTTACCATTTTATGAGTATTCAACTCTTTTAGATAGTTATAATTGAGATGTCCAAACCTTTCATGCCAAATTTTGCTTTCAAGATCTCCATGTGCAACAAAACAGGATGCTCTATCTAAATTTTTGAATCCATTGAAGTGAAATAGGTGAGTGTTATGATCAATATCTCCTTTTGCTATGAGAGAGTGAGGTTCTTGAAATTCTCTTATTTCAACCCCTGTTGGTGAAAATAGAACTGTTTTGCCCTTTGAAGAAGTACAAATCTGATAGATGGATAGGATATTTACAGCTATATTTGGGACATAGAGAACATTATTGATATACCCACCATCAATGGATATGTCACCTTTTCCTTTGACAAGGATAAAGGATGAGTCACCAACTTCTATGCTACAAGTTGAGCTTGAGGAGATTGAAGAGAATGACTCATGTGAAGAAGTCATATGATGAGTTGCCCCTGAATCTAGAACCCAATATTTTGATGGAGTTTTTATATTTTTGCCTTGAACATTTAAGGCTTTCCCTATTTCCTTCTTGATTTCTGGTTTGTGATCCTTCATTGTTGCCTCTAGTTGTTGTAGTCTTTTCCAACATTTGTTTACAGAATGTCCATTCTTTTTGCAATGTGTACAAGTTATAGGGCCTCTTTCTTTCTTTTTTAATTTTTCTTTAGTGGAGGTGGATGCTACTAATGATTTTGAGGAAGAGGGAGAGATCTCATATTTTGCAAGTTTTGTTTCCTCTCTAGTTAGCCTATCACAAAACTCCTCTAAAGAGGGCATTTTAAAACTTGTACCAAGTGCATCTTTTGTAGAAAAAAAGTGGTAGCAAAAATTTGAAACACTCCATTTAACTTAGAAAGAATAAGATAGATGCATTCTTCTTCTATTTTATCCTTGCCACTACCTTTTAGTTGAGTGAGGACTTCTTTAAATTTGGTGAGAAAGTCAACAATATTGCTGAAGTCTTCAGGAGATAATGTTGTTAACTCTGCCTCTAGCTACATTGACCTTATTTGATCCACTTTACCAAACAAGTTCTTTAGTTTTTCCCAACTTTCAAATGGGGTTTTACATTCTGAAATGTGAAACCATAAGCTTTCATTTACATTTGTGCTTATAATACCCATTGTTTCATACATCTTTCCTTTATGAACAAATTTTTCATATTCTTTTTCAAATTCAGGCTGCTTCTCTTCTAGCAAGTGTGTGAGCCCTTTTTGAGAAATGAGATTTGATATTTTGGGCTTCCATGTGTGATAGTTATGAGGGGTGAGTGGATCAATTGTATTCATTTTTCCAAAGAAAATTGAAGTGAACCAATAATCCCCCCTTTAACTTCAAGAACCTTTTAGAGAATACAATGATGCTAACATAAACACCTATTTAAGGGAGGCACATCAATCTCTTCAATTTATCTCGCCCTTACATGAGGGAAACTATAAGTAAATGAGGAAAATTGATACGTGGAACATAGGCTTATGAAGAAAGAGTAATCAGTGAGACCTCTATACCAAATCTTCTCAATTACCCGCCCTTACGTGAGGGAAACTATAAGTCAATGAGAAGAATGATACGTGGAACATAGGCTATTACAAGGATATGGGCTTTATTTGATGCCTCTCTTGAATATGTTGTTTTCTTAGAGTGAATTTTGAAGTGTTTGCAACTATAATATGTGGTGCAAGCATCAAACATAAAAAATTCTAGGAGAGTATGTCCATAACTAGAGCAGCAAACTATGGTAAGAATCACTTTAAAGAGTTAAGCAATAGTAGTAATGCAATAGTGCAATAGAAAGAAGTGCAGCAGTAGTGGAGACTGTAATTCATAAAGTTAGACACATGATGAAGCCCCCCCATTCTTTGTATCCATATAGAGTAGGTGCAATAAGCAGCACTACTATAAACAATCCCCCCCAAAAGATATTTTATTGATGATTGTTACAAGGAGATACTCACTTAGAATACCTTTTTTTAAAAAAAGAGAGCAGTGAGAGTATCTTATATAAAAAACCATACAATGGGTTTTTCCTTGGAGAGGAATAATTGAGCTTTAAGAAAATTAGCTCACATACATATTATAGCATCCGATAGCAGCAATTTATTAAAGGATGCCCACTATTGTTTTTATATAAAAAAACAAATTGTGCCCTTGTTCTCAATAGCACTTTCATCTCTCTATGTAAATCTTCGTTTGAACGACATCCTACGCTCGTGGATTCAGTGTGTTGAGAAGGCACGTAGCCAAGGAGTCTCCCATTAGATTCACCCGTGCTTCTTCTCTTGGCTATAGTCGAACGATGTTCTCCTTGCACTCGTGGAGCTCTACGTTGGAAGGTACGTAGCCACTATTGAAGTTGAATGTAGCTCTACTCTGTGAGTGTGGAGGCTTCACGGTGGGAAGGAAGCTTCCTTTCACGATATCCTTCTTTTACTGACGTAGTTTCAAAGCAGAATATTCTTCACTGTAACACAGAAAAACATTAGAGCATACCAAAGTACTTATGCTTTGTTTAGAGAGGAGAAGACTTTTTATAGCTCGTGGAAGGATGAAGAAGATCTCCACGAGGTCAGAGAACTGAAGTGTCACCAAATATTGTGAAGGAGACGTTGGGCACCAAGGAGGGAGACGTTGGAAGATGTCCGTGGAAGGGCACCAAGCTGATTGAGGGTGGGCGAGTTAAAAAATTCCAACATGGCAGTTTGGAACACATGGAAGGTAAGGGTGCCAATGAAGACTCAATGGCGCATGAGAAACACAAGGGCACCAATTAAGAGAAGGGTGCCAAGCTGATTGTACTACCAAGGAAGTAAATCCATGATCTTCGAAGGGCATTGAGATAAATGTGAGGCAAATAGATGTGATTCTGCCAACTGGCCAAATAGATTCTACGAGGGTGAACTAGAATAGAGCCGAGTGCAGAGCTAGCTGGCCATAAAACCTTCAAGGCGAGCCTCAACGAACTTCAATGAGCATGAGCCTCAATGAACTTCAACGAAGCAAACAGGACACCCCTGAAGATAACCTATAGAAATTTTACAAAGAAAAAGAACGATTTCCAGCTTCAAGTGGAGAGCCTCGGGTCATGGGCGCAAGCTCAACTAAATGCATATATGTTGAATGGTCTGCATAGACTAAAGGACATGCTTTTAAAGAGAAACAAAAACATGTGCTTTTAAAGGATTATTATACCATATGGTATATATAAACCTTACAAAAAAAATCTCTTATATAATTTCAAAAGATGAGAAATAAGGCTGAAAAATCAGCATTTCACAAAATTTCTTTAATGCAAAGAGATATACGCAGTAGACAATATTCAAATATTTTTCAACAAAATAAAATAATTTTTGTTGAAAAAAAACTAATGGATAAAGAGTATGACTTTTTGAACTCTAAGCAAGTTTTTGAAGTAAAAAAAAATATCCAAATAAGGTGAACCAACTCTATGAAAAATTGAATGCAAGCAAAATCTAGCCTAGCTCTGGTACCATGTTAGAATTTTGATACTAGACATGCAAAGCATTACTAAAATATGAAGAACTGATTAATTATTCCATGGATCAACTTTGTATAAATAGCAAAGTTGATCATTGAGAGTCGTTGGATTACAACAACTCAACAAATCTGAACTAGTCTAAACTGAGAGTTCACCTGACTCATGGAAGAGTGGTAACTCAAGTAAGTCTATCCTAGTAGAACTTAAGAGAATAAATATTTATTCTAACAGTTGAAATCCTTTTCACTCCAAACTTTAATTAGCTTTAAAAAAATTCTAATCTTCTAATCTTCAAATTCTTTTAACAAGAAATTAATATCTTTCAAACCTTATAAAATTTAAATCTATGTAGTAATCCTTATAACTCCATATCTAAAAATATATGAATTAAAATGACTTTTTAAAAAACTTAATTAGGGTGCATAAATATTTTAATAACCTTTAAAGTGAAAACCTTATATCTCCACCTAAAGTTTTCAAAAGTGATTTGAATTTATTTTCCCACCAAAACATTAATGATGCACCAAAAATAGAATGTAACATATACATGTTATTTGGGTTGGTCGATAGATTTGATGTTGCATTATGTTAGGAGATTTCCAACTATACCTTACTGCTTCAATGCACATCTTTGCTAATGTTTGTGTTTGGAATTCCAACACTCTGCTTCTGAATTCTTATTTTGCTCTTCAAACACCTGCTATATGATTATGATAGTCTAATTGTATGTCACTTTGATTAATATTTGTTGGTCATCAAGTGTTGTTTTGTTGATCATCGAGTGCTACTTGCTAGTTATTGAGTGTTGCTTGTTGGTATCATTGGTCATCGAGTATTGCTTGTTGATATTTCAATGATAACATAATAGTATGTTATTCTAGTCAATGATTTTAGTGCATCCAGATGCCATTCTGAAGATTTATCTAGTGGATGATGATAGCTAGTTTATATGCTCTTTTGAATATCATATCTAGTATACGATGATAAAATTTTAGGTGCTATATTGATAATCATCATTGATGGACGATATTAGCACATCTGGGTGTTGTCTTGGATAACGTTCTATTATTATAAGTGGCATTTCCAATGCACAAAATTCTTTTAGATTTGCATTACCCTTAGTGCCCTGATAGCACTCGTATATTCTCCTTTAGCTAGCATCTCCATTAGCACTTATGAACTTTTGTCCATGCTTGAAATCTAACACCTCTTGTTACTTCTTATCAAAGTGCTCTATTAGCACTTCAAATATTTGTTCCTTCTTTGAAATATAGTGCTCTGCTAGCGCTTGATTCTTAACAATATTTTGCTATTTAAAATAGCTCCTACGACTATGCTCTCTAATTATCATTTTTTTGTGCCTCTATATTGGCCTCTTGTATAATGACCTCTCACTTTGAATACTTTGTCTTCACTTTACTGTTACACTGAATGTTATCCTTGAAGAACACTACTCCAAGCACTGATCCATGACTAAGACTAAATTGATATTTTCAATCAACATTGTTCTTCAATATTTCCTTCTTCTTAAGAAGCTTATAATGCTTCCTTATTCTTTGTACTCTACTGCACTATTATTATCTTCCTATAGTGTTTCTTGTCTTTGTAAATTGTTGCATAATCTCTATACTTAGGAAGCTTTGATGCTTCTCTATCTTTCGTAGCTACTATTTGAAATCTTTCTCCAATATCTTAGGTTGCATCTACGAACAAAATATGATTCTCCTTTTTTCTAATGAATTCAATATCAATATTAGGGTGACTATAAATATTCCTGAATAACCAAATTTATTTTGAGTTGGCCCTATATCTCTTCAAGCTATGTCCTAGTCTTCATTGGTTTTCCTTCAACCAAGTGGAAAGACCTGTTAAGTGGTATTTTCACCCAATTGTGAAAGTACACTCTTCCTTAGGATTTGGGTTCCAAATCCCCTCTTGCAAAGAAGTTAAACAACCAACTTCTCCAAGGTCTCCGCTATATTAGCAAAATATATTCATTTTAAATGCTTGGAACACCTTAGTGATTGCAAGTAACTGTAAACAAGGGGCAATGTTGGTTTATTTTACCATGAAACTTTAGTGATTGTTCATTGAACCAAAATAAATCAAATGTGAGTTGGCCCTCATATGACCACAATGTAGTGCTTTAATTCATTTTATCTTGATGGTTTTAAAATAGATTTTATCTTGCATTAAATCCTCAATGATGAATAGGGTCTTCAAATGTAGCTTCAAAATGTCACTTTAACTTATCCCTCTTAAATGAAATCAAATTTTCATCAAGATGAACAATTAAGTGCTTTGAGGAAAAGACCTTCAATGTAATACTCAAATTACCCCTCTTTCGTAAAATTGGAATTTTTATGAAGAAAGGGTAATTTTAGGCCCAAAATGGAAATTTGTGAAAATGCCATAAAACATAACTCCTTCAATGAAATTGGAATTTCCATGAAGGGAATGTCATCATAGGCTCATGAGTGCAAAACAAAACTGGAAAAATGAAATTTGACCTTAAAATGGAAATTTTCTATTTTCGGATTTTTAAAATCTGCAACAAAACAGCAACTTCGATGAATTTTTAAAAATACTAAACAACTCCGAAAATGAAATTTCAAAGTGCGTATTGGAATTCTGAACTATAACCTACGCAATGGTGAAATTATTTTTAGATTTTGAAATTTTTTTAATGTTTATTTTAATGCCTGAAAATAAGAAAAAATTCTGAAATTAAAATTTTTGAAAACAGAAAATTAACAATTTGCATCAAAATAATTGCTGAAAATGCAGCAATGCAAAAGCTCCTTCAGTTTGATAGCACCCCATCCTGCAAAACCGAATACGTGAGAGTTTCGTACATGCAACCTAGCCTATTTGACCTGCAAAACAAACACAATCAAAGTAAACTAGGTGTTGGCTCCTAGGGTTTAAAATAATTTCCAGATTGCAGACATTCACATGAAATGACCCAAAACAATGGCATAAATTTCACATACAAATCTGAAATTTGGAAGGAGAAACATAGAACAATTAAAATGGAGCATGCAGAAAATTTCTCATTCTTTCTTGCTAACAAGGCCTGAAATTTCTGAAGAGAAGCTTTGGCATTCAAATTATATTCCAAGTTTACATATCAAAATCTGCCGCCATTTGGCCATGCCAAAAGTTCCAGTCCTCTTTTCCTCTTTCAATGACAGATTTAAAACCCTCATTTGTCTCTTAGTTTTCCCTTTTCTTGTTTGAGCTTTGAAGAGTCTTCATAGCTTTACGTTTCCACCTTTCATTGATTTTTCGTTTTCCTTCTCGTTGTTCTGAAACTCTTCGATTGCCTCTCCTAGAAACAATGCTTCCTTTCACTTATTTTGTCAACGATCCATAATAAAATTTCATAACCGCTGAATATAATGATAATAACCCAATGCTCCACTTAGCGCACATGCATGCTTTGTTTTCATAACTCTTGGTTCTTATAACTCCCATACACATAATAATAGGGCCTTCTTAGTCTTCTACCGTGGCCGCGTTGTGATAACAAGTTCTTCGTTAGAACATGGCACCTTAATCAAGACTATACTAGCCAACCCTCAATTAAGACCATTAATTTAAAATGTCATTCTAAATGGGCCACTAGCATATTTAGAACCTACATATAATGACAAAACCGTCTCTGATCGTTACCAACTACTCTGGTACATTCCCATTCAGGTTTTTCGACTATGTTCCTCGTTGTAATCTATCCAAATTAGTTGCGTGGGCTTCTCTTGGTGCCAAACGGTCATATCTTTATGCTCACTGCATTCACCCGTTATCAACACCATCATCTTCACCGATCATATTTGTTGTAGTATACATTTCACCACTACAACGTAGAGCTGATCGTCCACGTACCCATCTGCTCTCCTGCCTGACGCATCTCTGTCCAATAGGCATCCTACGTGCGGCCCTCCTCTGCAACATATCCTGGCGAGCCATCCTTTCATTGTGCACTACCTTCTTGTACCCTAATTGACGAACCCGTTTCTAATGCTAAACACTGCCACTATCTCCATCGGTGTGCTATGAAATTTAGGATATGCCTAATATTACCATGTGGAATTTTCATCAACTATGGGCCTGTTTTCATTATGAGCCCTAATCGAATGAACGTATGGGTCCATGTGATCAACCCTTCGGCAATGCCTCCCGACGAAGGTACGACATTATCAATCCGCATACCCATCGTGCCAAGTACCATCATATCACCGTTGTCTTTCCTTTCGAAGAGTCTCAAGACTATACAGTTGCATCTTACTGCTCTTGCTGGCCCCAAAATGCATGCAACACTACCATCGTCCACTGCGTATCTCTGACACCCGCTGTACATTTAACCCATCCATGTCGTCGATGATGCTGTCCCCGGTGATACAAAGGTCCAACATCCACCGTAATGAGCTTTCGAGAGCCCATTCGCAAGGTTGCCGAGATGGTATATCGGCTCCGTGGTTCCTTCCTTTCACTGCGAGACCTGCACTTTAGACAAACAACGAAGTTAAGAAAAATTACTTTTTAAAAATAAACTTCCTTATAACATGTCTTTGCCTAAAACGTGCATCACCTTTATTAAAAACAAAGCAAAATCCTTTTCTATACTTTCATTAAAACCAAAAGCAAAGGCTTTATATATATATATGAAATTTTACCTTTCTTTTTATTATTTTTTTACTTTTCATTTTAAACTTTCACATAAAAGCTAACACAAAATTAACCATAAAAATCAGCAACAACAATGACGATAAAAATTGTCAACAAAAATAAACAAATAAAAGTTGTCGACAAGAAAAAGTTGTCGACAATAAAATATTGTCGACAAGAAAAAGTTGTCGACAATAAAATATCGTCGACAAGAAAAAGTTGTCGACAATAAAATATCGTCGACAAGAAAATACTGCCAACAAGAACCGACAACAATTGCAAAACCTACGACAAAACGAAGGATTAGACACTAAAAATGAAATGCCAACACCCGGATATCAAAACGAAAAGGTGGGTCCCCAATTTTGGGGTGTGTTGTGGATCAGCCACAACAAATGGTGACTCTGCTGTCAAATGCTCCTGAGCATTTTGGTGAGAACCCAACCTGAAATATACAAGCTTAGATACAGGCGTTAGCGCATAAAGATAAACAAATACCGAAAGATCAGAAATACATGCAACATCAGAATCATAAGTATCAGCTCGGTGTGTGCAATGTGTTTTCATTCCCTACCGTTTGAACTTGATCAACATTCCATTGTCAGTTTTACTTATGATTTGTATGCAAGGCTATGAATGATTGATGCATGATGAAGATGCTAGAGATGTAACAACCTGCTTTATAAATGCTCAAACCTTTTTATATCATGGACAAACATATTAAAGATGTCAAACCCTCTTAGGACCAAATATATGTATACTGAATTAATTTTACTAGATCCCAAAGTTGGTTATGTGTCACTACCATCTTGAACCCATGTGCAAGTGTAAGTGAAATCAGAACTTTGGGGAATAGGATTCCCAACCTAAGCGAGATGGGAATTTAACCCTATCCTTACTATTCTGATTTGGAGTTCATTACCTCATCTTGAACAAAATAATTTAACCTCGTTATGGATGAAATGGTCAGAGCTAGTCTATCCATATGAGCAATCAGTGGTCTTGCTTTTAGGCAAGACATGTTGCCACGCATGAGCATACTTAACCCCATAATCCATGACTTGGCTTCATTCATTCTTTTTCTTTTATTTCTTGGACCTTTGGGATGACTACCCATCCTTTGCAGAGGACACGTAGTACAATCCTTCCAATCCAAGATTGAGATGAAATGGAAAAATTAGTTTTACTTTTATTGCTTGGACCTTTGGGATGACTACCCATCCTTTGCAGAGGACATGTAGTACGATCCTTCCAATCCAAGCTTTATGATGAAATGGGAAAAATGGAAGCTTTGGGGAATCGGATTCTCAACCTAAGCGAGATGAGAATTAAGTCCTATCCTTACTACTCCATGTAGGTCAAACCAGAGCTTTGGGGAGTTGGATCCTCAACCTAAGTTCGATGAGGATTTAACCCTATCCTTACTACTCTGGTTTTAGGCTTTAAGCTTTTATGGGAGTGGTAAAAACCACTGTTTTAAGGATTATGTTGCATGATAGGACAAACATGAAATATTCTTTTCACCTCACCTTTTCATCCAAGTATGGTTTTGACCATTTTGCTCAAGATTCTTTTTAATGTGCATGGAATGTGCTTGGTTCAAGATAGCTTGGGCAGCAGCTTCCCAACCTTAGGATCCTTTTAATATATGTTATGTAATAATCCTAAGAGGATTCAACACCTTCTCAATAATTGCCCATGGAATGAAAATGTAACCGAGATGACATGTATATGCAATGTGGAATATGACATGAGATATGAATGCACTGCTTCTTTTGGAATATATCATCTATTTTACCATAATGTGCAAAACTGACAACTTCATGCATCACAAGATTCAAACGATATTATTTAAATGTTTGTGTTACTTGTGGAGCTTTCTACAACACAATTCCAATGTTTCATATTCTCCTGATTTTAGGCATAAGTTGACATCTCAAATTTTCTTTTTTTTTTATCAAAACAAACTAAACATGTCAAATGAAATCAAACACACAACTTAAATCCTAATCCAAATAGCAATCCCAAAATGAAACTTGAAAACACAAACCCAAACCAAAACCAAAATTTATATACAATATAGTACAAGATGATGCCAAGCTTGGACTATTACTTTCCTGGATCCCAAACATGATTAGAACATTTCAAAAGACATATGTCACAATACACATGCCAAATGTTGTAGGAATCCAACAACAATAAGATCAAACCAAGCAATGCAACAAATTTCAACTTGCCATGCTCACCATACCAATTTGATTTAGTTCTATTAGCAACATCATAGGTGAGATTCAAATCAAATTGATTAGACAATGGTTGGTATTCAATTTTATCTTGTCTATTCTTTAAAGTGCAAGTTTCATCATTCCATTCATGATTTAGAAGTAGGCTTTCCTTTTCAAATGTGAGATATTGCAAACAAGAGCCTATTTCTAAAAGTCTTGAATTCAAATTATTTTTCAAGATTTTAAAGCAATCAAAATCAATCAAGACTTGACAAACATCACCAAGATTTGACATTTCATCATTAATGACATTAGCATCCAAAGGGACATCATGTAATCCATCACTTGAAATTTTTGTAGCTACTACCAAAGGTAAAGATTTCACCTTGTCATCCATACTCAACCCATCATGGTTAGAATTTACCACAACTTGATGAGTGTTAGTAGCTTTTTCTTCTTCTTCATTGTCTTCTTCATCATCCAACACCTGTTCAAAAACACCAAAGTTAGGCACCCAATCAAACATGCATCCATATTTTTCAAAACAAGAGCCTAGTTTTTCAAGATATGTGTCACGTGACACCTTTCCATGATCAATGGCTTGAGTTGCCTCAAAATCCATATTTTCATTAGGATCATCAATAGTATCAAACCCACACCACTTAGGTTTTGTAATTTCATCATTTTGAGATGGCATAGACATTGTAGAAACAATAGGTGGATCAAGATTTTCTATTTCTTGCCCCTCAAGGGGAACAAAAACAATTGATTCTCCTTCTTGATCCATGGTAGTAAAATCATTATCCTTCTCCAACCTTTGATGAGATTCCAACCCTTCTTCCAAAACATTCTCAGATTGCACAAGACTTGTAATATCCTCATGTGAAAGGGCAATTGTATCATCCTGCATATCAATAGGCACACAAATTTCATTAGAAGGCTTGGAGTGAGCATACTCTTCCCAAGAATCATAATGATCATCTTTCAAAATCAAATTGTGATGCTCAACTATTTCTTCTTCATCTTTTAATTCATCAACATGTTTCTCATCAAATTTATCTTCACCTTCCTTAGATGGTTCAATTACTTCCAAAATTGGGTTATTGCTTGTATTCAAATTGATAAGGCTATCATAATCCAAATTTGTAACCCATGATTCAATTTTATCACAATTTGGAAGGTGTGGATCCTCTTGGTCATCACTTTCAACAATGTCATCCGAAACAGATTCATCCTCATAGAATTCATCTTTTGGTGAGTCAAGGGTTTCCAATTTGTCACATGTTTCAATACTAGTTGGATCTAGTACTCCTCCCTTGCCTAAAATCATATTCTTATGAAAATCATTAAAATTGATTTTAGAAATATCCTTTGAATCAAGATGAGTATTTTGAAGTTGATTCATACTTAAGAAAGATGGTTGATCTTGCATAGTAGGTTGAGGATTTTGAAATTGATTGAAGCTTGGGAATGATTGTTGATTCTGAAATTGATTCACACTTGAATTTGGTTGAGGTGGATAAATCATTGGGTGGGTAAAGGAAGTATTAAATGATTGAAGATTACATGATCCAAAACCCACACCATAATTTTGACAACTCAATTGTTGCTCAATTGCCATTGCTTGAGTATAGGCTTGAGACAAAGATGTGATTAGGGGCATCCCTCGCAAATATGTGGAAATGAGTGGGTCAAGAGCATTGACATATATTTGGAGAGCCACTTCTTCTTGAAAAACATAACATGTCACTAATTGAGCATATAATCCAAAGAACCTTTCGGAAAATGACTTCACATTTTCACTTGGTCCTTTTTTGATGGTGAAAAATTGCTCATACATGCGGATTGGGTCAACTTGCTTTTTGTTGAATTGATTAAGAAATGTTGCCTCTAGTTGAGCCCAAGAAGTGATAGACCCTAAAGGCAGACTTGTAAACCAATCATATGCCACTTTGTCCAAGGTGTAAGGGAACATTTTACAAACAACATCATCATACCAAATTGTTAAGTGATTCACAACAAATTTGAATGCTTGAATGTGTTCTCCTGCGTATTTGTCCCATTAGACAAAAATCGAGGAAGACATCTCTCAAAACCAACGGGCAAATAATGTTGAACTCCTGGTATGTTCAATGGGCTACCTGTCATCCATGGTGAAAACATAGCCATTAGTGAATCTTAAAGAATATAACTTTAATACCCAAAAAAAAATTTTTTTTTTTTATATTTATTTTTATTTTTTATTTTTTATTTTTTAACATCAAATCAAATCCCATTATTCCTGTATGAACAATCAAAGCGTTAGAACAATGCATAGCAATTCATGTCCTCCTTTTAACAGTACAAAGTTGTATTATTAAAAGAGGGCTAAAGATAATAATCAATAGGGCATGAAATATTCAAAATTTAAATCCCTATAGCATTTAAATCACACTAAAATAAACCAATTCAGGCCCTCCTTCTAGCGCCAAAATGTTGAGTGGTATTTTCACCCAATTGTGAAAGTACACTCTCCCTTAGGATTTGGATTCCAAATCCCCTCTTGCAAAGAAGTTAAACAAACAACTTCTCCAAGGTCTCCGTTATATTAGCATTTGCATATGTGCATTAGTAATCTCAAATAAAGATATTCAATTTAAATGCTTGGAACACCTTAGTGATTGCAAGTAACTGTAAACAAGGGGCAATGTTGGTTTATTTTACCATGAAACTTTAGTGATTGTTCATTGAACCAAAATAAATCAAATGTGAGTTGGCCCTCATATGACCACGATGTAGTGCTTTAATTCCTTTTATCTTGATGGTTTTAAAATAGATTTTATCTTGCATTAAATCCTCAATGATGAATAGGGTCTTCACATGTAGCTTCAAAATGTCACTTTAACTTATCCCTCTTAAATGAAATCAAATTTTCATCAAGATGAACAATTAAGTGCTTTAAGGAAAAGACCTTCAATGTAATACTCAAATTACCCCTCTTTCGTAAAATTAGAATTTTTATGAAGAAAGGGTAATTTTAGGCCCAAAATGGAAATTTGTGAAAATGCCATAAAACATAACTCCTTCAATGAAATTGGAATTTCCATGAAGGGAATGTCATCATAGGCTCATGAGTGCAAAACAAAACTGGAAAAATGAAATTTGACCTTAAAATGGAAATTTTCTATTTTCGGATTTTTAAAATCTGTAACAAAACAGCAACTTCGATGAATTTTTAAAAATACTAAACAACTCCGAAAATGAAATTTCAAAGTGCGTATTGGAAGTCTGAACTATAACCTACGCAATGGTGAAATTATTTTTAGATTTTGAAATTTTTTTAATGTTTATTTTAATGCCTGAAAATAAGAAAAAGTTCTGAAATTAAAATTTTTGAAAACAGAAAATTAAAAATTTGCATCAAAATAATTGCTGAAAATGCAGCAATGCAAAAGCTCCTTCAGTTTGATAGCACCCCATCCTGCAAAACCGAATACGTGAGAGTTTCGTACATGCAACCTAGCCTATTTGACCTGCAAAACAAACACAATCAAAGTAAACTAGGTGCTGGCTCCTAGGGTTTAAAATAATTTCCAGATTGCAGACATTCACATGAAATAACCCAAAACAATGGCATAAATTTCACATACAAATCTGAAATTTGGAAGGAGAAACATAGAACAATTAAAATGGAGCATGCAGAAAATTTCTCATTCTTTCTTGCTAACAAGGCCTGAAATTTCTGAAGAGAAGCTTTAGCATTCAAATTATATTCCAAGTTTTACATATCAAAATCTGCCGCCATTTGGCCATGCCAAAAGTTCCACCGCTTTTCCTCTTTCAATGACAGATTTAAAACCCGCATTTGTCTCTTCCTTTTCCCTTTTCTTGTTTGAGCTTTGAAGAGTCTTCATAACTTTACGTTTCCACCTTTCATTGATTTTTCATTTTCCTTCTCGTTGTTCTGAAACTCTTTGATTGCCTCTCCTAGAAACAATGCTTCCTTTCACTTATTTTGTCAACGATCCATAATAAAATTTCATAACCGCTGAATATAATGATAATAACCCAATGCTCCACTTAGCGCACATGCATGCTTTGTTTTCATAACGCTTGGTTCTTATAACTCCCATACACATAATAATAGGGCCTTCTTAGTCTTCTACCGTGCCCGCGTTGTGATAACAAGTCCTCCGTTAGAACATGGCACCTTAATCAAGACTATACTAGCCAACCCTCAATTAAGACCATTAATTTAAAATGACATTCTAAATGGGCCACTGGCATATTTAGAACCTGCATATAATGACAAAACCGTCTCTGATCGTTACCAACTGCTCTGGTACATTCCCATTCAGGTTTTTCGACTATGTTCCTCGTTGTAATCTATCCAAATTAGCTGCGTGGGCTTCTCTTGGTGCCAAACGGTCATATCTTTATGCTCACTGCATTCACCCGTTATCACACATCGTCTCCCATATATTTGTTGTAGTAACATTTCACCACACAACAGCTCTCCGTACCATCTGCTCTCCTGCCTGACGCATCTCTGTCCAATAGGCATCCTACGTGCGACCCTCCTCTGTAACATATCCTGGCGAGCCATCCTTTCATTGTGCACTACCTTCTTGTACCCTAATTGATGAACCCATTTCTAATGCTAAACACTGCCACTATCTCCATCGGTGTGCTATGAAATTTAGGATATGCCTAATATTACCATGTGGAATTTTCATCAACTGCGGGCCTGTTTTCATTATGAGCCCTAATCGAATGAACGTATGGGTCCATGTGATCAACCCTTCGGCAATGCCTCCCAACGAAGCTACGACATTATCAATCCGCATACCCATCGTGCCAAGTACCATCATATCACCATTGTCTTTCCTTTCGAAGAGTCTCAAGACTATACAGTTGCATCTTACTGCTCTTGCTGGCCCCAAAATGCATGCGACACTACCATCGTCCACTGCATATCTCTGACACCCGTTGTACATTTAACCCATCCATGTCGTCGATGATGCTGTCCCTGGTGATACAAAGGTCCAACATCCACCGTAATGAGCTTTCGAGAGCCCATTCGCAAGGTTGCCGAGATGGTATATCGGCTCCGTGGTTCCTTCCTTTCACTGCGAGACCTACATTTTAGACAAACAACGAAGTTAAGAAAAATTACTTTTTGAAAATAAACTTCCTTATAACATGTCTTTGCCTAAAACGTGCATCACCTTTATTAAAAACAAAGCAAAATCCTTTTCTACTCTTTCATTAAAACCAAAAGCAAAGGCTTTATATATATATATATATATATAAAATTTTACCTTTCTTTTTATTATTTTTTTACTTTTCATTTTAAACTTTCACATAAAAGCTAACACAGAATTAACCATAAAAATTAGCAACAACAATGACGGAAAAAAAAAATTGTCAACAAAAATAAATAAATAAAAGCTGTCGACAATATCGTCGACAAGAAAAAGTTGTCGACAAGAAAAATATTGTCGACAAGAAAAAGTTGTCGACAATAAAATATTTTCGACAAGAAAAAGTTGTCGACAATAAAATATCATCGACAAGAAAATGACGACAATAAAATATCGTCGACAAGAAAATACTGCCAATAAGAACCGACAACAATTGCAAAACCTACGACAAAACGAAGGATTAGACACTAAAAATGAAATGCCAACACCCGGATATCAAAACGAAAAGGTGGGTCCCCAATTTTGGGGTGTGTTGTGGATCAGCCACAAAAAGACCCTAGCAACCAAATCAAGGTGACCAATCCTTGTCCCTTCAATATCTACTCAATCAAACCTTTAGATAAATATTCCAAGTCTTCACTACTTTCAAAATGGATAGACTCTAATATAACTCTATCAACAATGGACATAGTTAAGTGGTGGCTTTGATATATAACTATAAAAATGGACAGAGTTAAATGGTAGCTATGATACCATTGTTGTATTTTAAGCCTTACTACCACAAAATATCATAGGTCCCAATATAAAGAAACCACAATATTAAAGTTCAAAATATCAATAATGAAGAGTAGAATTACATATGAAAACTCAATTAAAGAATAATATCAATGCAAACATTTCTCATATAATATGAATCACCATAAAATTCAATAATATTACAATATTATTGAAATAAAATACTCACAATATTATTCATGATTCAAATATACAATCTTGATATTTTCTCTACATTCAAATACATTTCATGGAGCTTTGTCTCCATAATATAGCTTTACAAGACAACTCTTCAAATTCTTGACTATTGCTTTCCATATGACCTTTGGATTCTTATCTTGCCACTTATATAGAATATTCTTATTCTTCTAGCATGACATATGTACATATCATGCACATCCTAATTTATCAAATAATGTAATATTCTCTAACATCGCATCCATTTTGCAATCTATACTTTGTGGTCTATACATGGTTTGAGTCCATCTGTCAAAGTTTGAGTCTATGTTTATTCATTTGATTCCATAGTCCATCTGTGGAAGAACCTTAATCTATATTTTAGAATCAAGTAATCCACCTAGATCAATTACATATGAAGCAATATCAACATCATTCATCCTTAGATAGTATATTAGCTTAAAATAGTAATATAGAAGGTTGGTTGATATGGGAAGTTAGGTCTCTAGTGTAATCTAAGATCTAATACAATAAGTGTAATATTTTCTAAGTTGTTATTGAATATTTTTATAATAAATTAAATGTTATACATTATTATTACACTAGTACCATTAAGGAAACAAATACAACATTACAACATATGATCTAATTATATCAATTTATATCTGAAATGAACAATATTATTGATGTTAATTTTGTCAATAAATCTTAATTTGCATCTATACAATAGAAAAAATTAACCATAGCATAAACAAATTTTCAAGGGCTACTAACCAATCCCTATCTTAGTCTATACGATACTAACCCCTTCGATCTAAATACCTCTTATGATCAACTCAAACCAACCTAATCAATCCAACTCATTTTACTTACGTTAAGCTAAGGGTGTGATCATAGGAGTCTCCAAAGCTTTCACCCTTCATATTGGGTGGCATCATCCAAATAATACATGTCACATGGAAACATAAAAACAATTAATATAATAACAATATTATGCAAGCAAAGTGGCCATAGACCTCAACAACCTTGATGGATCAAGCTACAAATCTATAGTTCACATATTATATGAGTGGCAATCATATATACCTTAACAACCCTAATATGAGCATGGATGTCAATATATGATTCTAAGTTATCTCCATGTCCTCCATGGAGCTTAATGTTAATCCTCTTAGCCCATGATATTAAATCCTTCATCATCATTATCATAAATTCAATAATTCTCAAAACATAATTTTAGGCCATAATTTCACCATCATAGGGCTAAACATATATGTCATATCCTTCGAAAAATATAATAAATCTTACATTGTTTCATTTAACATATAATAAAACAATCAATCATCTCAAAAAATCAATCTACAAAATATTTCCAAGCGAAATCAAGGGTGAATAAGGTTTGTTAACCTTTAAATAATCATACATGAAAACCTTTACCATTAGTATATTTGGATGTGAACAGGAAAATATCAACACCTAAAATAATAACAAATCAAAACAAGAAATATGCACAATAAAATAATAATTTTAAATTGACTTATGGAGCCTTAATCTCCTCTTTTACAACATTGATATACCTCGTATCACAGGGGTTACAGAATATTCTTGTTTTAATGATACAATGATTACAAAGGATAAAACCTTATTAATTGATCAAACTAATACGATATCCGTAGATCTTCTCTGCTATAAACAATAGCTTGAGTGGGCTTGTGTATCCTTGTAGGCCACTCTAGTTGCAATAGCTATCCAATAAATTATCACTTGTACCTGCACAAAAGCAAACCATAAAAATAGATCAGTAGCACATGTAGGGCCTTCATTGTGTGAGGCTCTCTTCAGTATCAATTGCAAATATGCTAACCCTAGGTGGAATGCTTGTAAAATATGAAACAGAATACAAAAAACATAAATCAAATAAAATAAATATGCCTTGTCAATACCTAATTGTGATTGTGGATAGATTCAGTAATATGGTCAAGTTCATTCCATGTTGCAAGATAAGTTCTACACAGGATTTGGCCCAACTCTTCTTTGAGACAGTGTGGCACTTGTTTGTTCTTCCAACAAGCATTATTTTTATCACGACTCACATTTTATGGATCACTTTTGGAGATCTCTTTGGAAGATCTTAGGAGTATTCCTTAACTTCTCTACTACTTATCACCCTTAGTTCGATGGGTAGATAGAGGTAGTTAATCTTACTCTTGTTAGATTTTGAGGATCTACCATCACTCCACATCTACCAAGTGGGATTTGAGCCTCACTCACATCGAGCACACCTACATCAAAGCTATTCAAAGTTCGATAAGACACTCTCCCTTTGAGGTATATTTTTTATTTCAGCCATTGGATCCATATGAGTTGTCTTTGTCTTTGCCCTCTCCAGCTACCTTACACATTAAGAAGGAGCAAGACAAGGCCAACTCTTTTATACAACATTTGAAGAGTCTTTAGTCCAAAGTGGTTCATATTCTTCAGAAGACTCAATAGAAACAAAATCAACAAATGGACCGACATCACACTCGTCATCACTTTCAGGTTGGTGACAAAGTATGATTTTATTTGGATAAATGACGTTTTGTGAAAAATACTCATAGTAAGATCAAACCTCTTCATTATGGGCCATACACCATTGTTCAGTAGATTTTTGAGAATACCTTTCACCTAGATCTTCCGAATCATATTGGAATTCATGAAGTCGTTAATGTGGATCTCCTAAAGCCATACTATGATTCCACCTTGGAATATTCTCTAGCTATCAGTCATCCTATTGATGTGGTTCCATATGCACATCTTTCACTCCACATTAATACACTTTTTGATACAAAAACTCGACAGACACTCCAGGGTACTTCTACTTTGTATCTGGTGGCCTGTCATGGCCAATTTCCACATCAGGCTCGCTGGATGTCTGCTCACCATGTCCTGAGATTTTCCCTCTTTGTTAAAAGTATTAGAGTCCAATGATTCTTTTGTTGGGATGAATGATGAGTCTTAGATTAGGCTTAGACTTAAGGGTTTAATATTTTGTTGTTTAATTTTTATTTTCTTCCTAAAGTTGTTGCTGATATTTTATTGTCGATATTTTTGACATACCTTATTGTCGGCATAGGCCAGGTCATTTATCGGCAACTCCTATCCCATGAATATTGGAGTGTACCTATTGTTCATTGAATATGGTTTGTGTATTTAATTTTTTGTAAATAATTGAATCATCAGCTTTATTATTTTGTTGTCATATCATCATGATCTATGCTTTTGAGGGTTCAAAATGATATTTCACGGATTTCAAAAAGCATCCGAGGGCTTGCTGGATGTAGTGAGGTATCTAGTGGATGCCCTGAAGCATATGTGGATTGTGGTGGATGCCCTTTAGCATCCAATAAATGCCCTGTGACATATATGGATTGTGATGGATATTCTATAGTATTTGGATCTAGTTTGTAGGAGCGACAATGATCGAATGATGAATGCAATGATGGCTAGGGTTTTTTTGAAGTGTCATAAAAATGTCATAATTTGTGCAAACTCTCAAAATGTTTGATACCTATTCACCAAAAGTGAATAATATTTTATGATTTCCTTTGATTCATGTTAGGGTTTTGACAAAGGCAACGATCGGCCAAGATTAAATCTTGATGAGTAGTTAAGATTACAATTTTAATGAGTGACAAGGATTGGAATTAATGAGTGGTAAGGATTGCCACATGGTACACTAAGATGGAGTTTTGATGGATGGTTATAATTTAATATCATATATATATATGAATGGTTATGATTGGATGATGATGAGTGGACAATGAATGGCTAGGATTTGGTGTATACATTGGAACCCTAATCTCTACCAAAATCAACCATACCACTAAATATAATAGGACAATAATCAACCTATGGGTTTAAGTGCAAGCACAGGGAGGTAAATAGATTCATATCATAATCCAAAGGTTTCATTCCCATAGGTAACCCTTAACATTTATATCCATATGGTTGAACTCTAACTAGTAAGAATGTTTCACTCACAAAAGACCACAATGGTTCAGTTCTTATGGGTACAATTATAATATAATTAGTTGTAAAACCACTATATGGTTAGTTAAAGATTATTTGTTTGATTTCTTCAAAAGATAAAAAATAGGAATATATGTCAGGCATAGTCCAATACTACCTTGTAGAGATGATAGAAAAAGGTAGTGGATCAACACAAGATCCAAGATGAAGATAGAGATTGAAGACTAAAGTCTTCAATAACCAAATAGTGTAATACAAGGGGGTGTTAGAGAATATTACATAATTTGGTACATGCTAATGTAACCCCATGGTACCTATGGTACAATGTAAATATTAGAATAGAGTTTGAATCTATAGTTTAGGAGTGTGATTTATATTTTCCTTTTATGTAAGTGTATATGTGCAAGATATGCAAAAGTATCATGTAAGTAAGAGTGCATGATGGCGAGCCAAATTTTAACACAAAGAAAAAGACTCAATTTTTATTCAGAAGCATGGAAAGATTACAATTCGGAACCATGGAAGATTTACACAGTACAAAAAATGCCAAAAGAAGCCGTAGTCTTCGTCTCTCCAGCCTGCGCAATCCTTCGAAATAATCTCTTTTTATAATCACAGGTTCTTGCTGCAACCGTCGTTCGTAACCGTCCCTGTAACCGCTGCAACGGTTCCCTGGAACTGCCTTAACGACTTTTGGAACTGTCAAATGTCGTTCTGCAACTGTCCACGAAAAAGTAGCATGTCGCGATATCGTGACATCTCTTTAACCCGCCTTCTCTTTCCTAGCCGGGTCGCGAAAACGTGACATGTCGCGATATCGTGACACTTTTCTGCCTTTTGTTCTCTTTTGCCAATGTGTCGCGATATCGCGACACTTTTTCGTCCTTCGACCTTCTTTGTTCAGGTGTCGCGATATCGCGACACTTTCGTTTGCTCTCTCTTGCGTTCCAAAGTTTGTCGCGATATCACGACATCTTTTATGTCGCGATATCGTGACATCTGCATTTAGCTCTTGCCTTTGTTCTGAGGTGTCGCGATATCGTGACAACCTTTATGTCGCGATATCGTGACACTTGAGTTTTGCTCTCGCCTTTGTTCGGAGGTGTCGCGATATCGCGACAACCTTTATGTCGTGATATCGTGACACTTGAGTTTTGCTCGCCTTTGTGAGTCCGATATCGCGACACTTGATTTGCTCTCGCCTTTGTTCGGAGGTGTCACGATATCACGACAACCTTTATGTCGCGATATCGCGACACTTGAGTTTGCGCCCGTCGTTGTTCTGAGTTTGTCGCGATATCGTGACAACTTTTATGTCGCGATATCGTGACACCTTTCAACCTTAGAACATTTTTCACACTTAGAACATTTTTCTTGTTTCTTTTGTTTTTCTTTTTTTTTGGTGATGCAAGATTGTTGTGCTGCCACTGGATGCTCCTGCATCAGACACCCGGGGTAGATTTTTAGAAGTGATCCTCACTTCTGGATGGTCAAAGGAAAACCCAGGTGATCAACCTCTGATTTGGACAACCATGTGGCATCTTCGATAGGTCGGCCCTTCCACTTGACCAAATACTCCGAATATTGTCTGTTTTGGGTACTTTTGCCTTCGCGAGTGTCGAGTATGTCTTCAATTTCTTCTTTTTCTGGAGTGGATGCTGGAATGTTCCACAGATCCAGACTGGGTGGTTCGCTGCAACTTCCTTCATGATATTCGACCAAGTCTGAAATATTGAAAATAGGTGAAATATTCAGCTCACTTGGTAGATCTACTTCATAGGCATTTCCTGAATCTCGTTTACCTATGATCCGGCATGGTCCAAACCTCTTCATCTTCAGCTTATTGTAGGTTTTGCTAGGAAAACGTTCCTTGCGCAAGTGAACCATGACTTCATCTCCTATCTGGAATTCCTTGAAACGTCGCTTCTGATCTGCTCTGGCTTTGTACGTAGCATTCATTTTACTGATATGCTTCTGGACCTCTTCATGTAAATTCTTCATGTGTGCTGCAAAGTCTTTAGCTTCAGCACTACGCTTTTCTCCTTTATCTATCGGCCTCAACTCAAAAGCATTTCTCGGGCTGTTCCCATGCACTATCTGGAATGGGGATTTACCAGTACTACGATTGACAGAATTATTGTAAGCAAACTCTGCCTGTGGTAAAATCAGATCCCATCCCTTGGGTTTATCTCCTACCAGACATCGTAGAAGATTACCCAAACTTTTGTTGACTACTTCGGTCTGTCCATCAGTCTGCGGGTGGTACGCAGAACTGAATTTCAATTCTGTTTTCAGCTTCTTCCACAGAGTTCGCCAGAAATAACCCACAAATTTGGTATCTCTGTCCGAGACAATGCTTTGGGGTAGACCATGAAGTCGTACTACCTCCTTGAAAAACAAGCCTGCAATATGAACAACATCACTTGTCTTCTGGCATGGAATAAAATGGGCCATCTTTGAAAACCTGTCAACAACAACAAAAATGGCATCATTTCCGCGTTGTGTCCTTGGCAGACCAAGAACAAAATCCATACTGATGTCCTCCCATGGTCTCTCTGGTACAGGCAATGGCTGGTACATTCCTGTATTCTGGCTGACTCCTTTCGCCATCTGGCACACTCTGCAACCCTGCACAAATTTGGTCACATCCGGCTGCAACTGCGGCCAATGGTAATTCTCACTAACGAGAGCAATGGTCTTATCTCGACCAAAATGCCCTGCTAGTCCTCCGCTATGTTTCTCTTTGATCAAATTTTCCCTCATGGAACTTCGTGGAATGCACAACTGGTTCTTCCGAAACAGCATCCCATCTTGGATCATAAAATCCAACCACTTAGTGCGATCCACAGTAGTAGGAGACAAACATGCCATCCATGCCTCTGCAAAATCTGGATCTGTTGGGTATAAACTCTTGAGTTCATCAAACCCAACAACTTGCACTCTCATTTCTATCAACAAATTATGCCTTCTACTCAAGGCATCTGCAACTCTATTAGATTTACCACTTCTATGCTTCAGGACAAAGGTATAACTCTGCAGGAATTCAACCCACTTCAAATGTCGCTGGTTAAGTTTACCTTGACTATTTATATACTGCAAAGCTTGATGGTCAGTATATAAAACAAACTCTTTGGTTAGCAAATAATGTCTCCATTTCTTAAGAGCCTGAATGATAGCATAGAATTCTTGATCATAAACAGAGTATTTCTTTCTAGCATCATTTAATTTTTCACTAAAGTATGCAACAGGTTTACCTTCTTGGCTCAATACGGCTCCAATGGCATCGCCACTTGGCATCACAGTCAACTTGAAACACTTTATTAAAATCTGGAAGTGCCAGAATGGGCTGTTCTATCACTTTCTTCTTCAATATGTCCATACTGGTACCTGCCTTGGCAGTCCACTTAAATTCTCTCTTATCCCCTCTCATAGTTTCTGTTAGGGGTGCACAAATACTGCTAAAGTCTCTAATAAACTTTCTATAGAAACTTGCAAGACCATGAAATGATCTTACCTCTGTTACATTCCTTGGGGCAGGCCATTCAATGATAGCCTTCACCTTTTCAGGATCCATTTTTAGACCCTCCTCTGAGATGACAAATCCTAGGTATATCAACTCTTTCTGTACAAAACTGCACTTCTTCAAATTTATCAACAACTGCTCCTCTCGCAGCTTTTCAAAAACTGTCCGAACATGCAACAAATGCTCGTCCAATGTTTTACTAAAAATTAGAATATCATCCAGATAAACTATCACGAACTTTTCCAGGAAGTCTCGCAATACCTCATTCATCAACCTCATGAATGTACTGGGTGCATTAGTTAATCCAAATGGCATAACTAACCACTCATACAAACCCTCTTTGGTTTTGAAGGTTGTCTTCCACTCGTCACCCTCTCGAACACGTATCTGATGATATCCACTCTTTAAATCAATCTTAGTGAAGTATTTAGCTCCACTCAAACAGTCCATTATATCATCCATTCTAGGTAATGGAAATCGATACTTAATGGTAATCTTGTTAATGGCCCTTGAATCAGTGCACATTCTCCATTCTCCACCCTTCTTCGGTGCTAGTACTGTAGGTACTGCACAAGGACTCAAACTTGCTCTAATCAACCCCTTCCGCAACAACTCATGAACTTGTCGGTTCAACTCTTCATTCTCTACAGGAGACATTCTATGGGCGGCCTTATTGGGTAAGCTAGATCCTGGCATTAAGTCAATCTGATGACTAATCTTCCTCATTGGCGGTAAACCCTCAGGCACATTGTCTGATATAATATCAAGAAATTCTGCTAACAGATGTTCAACTTCTGCTGGAATGTCCGTAGTATCTTCTCTCTTTACAGTAGGAATTAATGCATAACACATTGAATCCCTCTTTAGACCATCCAAAATTTTTTTGCCATCTACTAAACAAATTCTAGCATTATTGCATACCTTTTCCTCAACCTCCTTCAATGGCTTCAGTTTGTGGCGTACTCCATATTTTGTCAGGGAATAGGTATTTGCATGCCCATCATGCGTTGCACGTCTATCAAATTGCCATGGTCTTCCCAGCAACAAATGGCAAGCATCCATCGACAAAATATCACACAGGACCTCATCCTGGTATCTTCCAATTTGAAACTTGACCAAGCATTGTTCACTGACCAATGCTCTATGGTCCTTCTGCAACCACGCAATCCGGTATGGATGCGGGTGCTGCCTTCTTTCTAGCTTTAACTTAGTTACCATTTCCTTAGAAACCAAATTATCTGTACTACCATTATCAATAATAATATTACAGATTTTACCTGAACATTTGCACCTCGTGCGAAACAGGATTTTTCGTTGGTCTGGTTCCCTCTCTTCGTTCAACAAGGTTCTCCTTGTGATCATCACTTCTCCTCGCTCTGCTTCTTTAGAGTGCTCAGATTCAACACCATCCTCAACAACCGCAGCTCGAGCATTTACCTTTAGGCCTTCTATTCGGTGCTTCTTGGTGTTTGGGACACTCATATGATCGATGCCCCTCTTCCTCGCAATTGAAACAGGTTCCACGAAATCTTCCTCTTCCATATCCGCGTCCACCTCTACCTCTTCCCCTTTGATAATCATTGTTCTGATTACGGGGATGGTATGCATTCTCCTCCTTCTATTCCTGGTGATTGCTTGTTTCACCAGTCTTCTGTGGGCCGTCATATTTACCTCCATTGGTTCTGCCACCAGTTCTTCCACCATGACCTCTTCCTCTCTGTTTACTGTCAAATCTACGGTTTAGTTTCTCTTCCACTTTCAGAGCAAACTGGTAAGCATCTTCAATGGTGCTCATTCGAACCAAACTCAATTCTTCTTGTATGTTGGTTCTTAACCCATTAATGTAACGGGCTACTCTCTCTTTATTTGCTTTTGTATGGCCGGTTTTGATGGAAATTTTAAAAAATTCCTCTGTATATTCTTTAACAGACTTGCTGGACTGTCGCAAACTCTGCATTTTTCTCAATAGATCTAATTCGTAATCTGCCGAAATAAACTGTCGTTTCAGTTTTTCAACCATTCGATCCCACCTGGTGATCTTTTCTTTTCCTCTACGATTTCTTTCCAACTGCACTCCTTTCCACCATATGCCAGCATGGCCTTTCAACTTTGTTCTTGCAAATTTTATTCGATTTGGATCTTCAACCTCCTCATATTCGAAATATTCCTCCATATCGTTAATCCAGTCAATCAATTCTTCTGGATTTAAATTTCTAGAATATGTGGATACGTCAATCTTCGACCTTTTCCCAATTTGAGAAATGGCTTTAATCATTCGAGCTTCTGTAGAACTCATCGCTTCTTCTTCTTCTTCAGATGGGTCATCAACTCCGCAAGCTTCATCATCGCTCTGGTCTTCTCCTCTTGGCTCTACTCCTCTACGCAATTCTTCCTGTAGGGCCTGCACTTGCCTCTGCAATGCTCGGAAGTCTCCTTCAGGAACTACGTTCCTTCCAGCACCATGATTTCTTCGTGGTGGCATTCTTCTTCACTTTTTTTTAGAACCCTTAACCCCAGATCCTGGTGCAAGCTGCCTCACGTTCGGCGCTCTGCTTACACACTCAGAATCTTCTCGCTTTGATACCACTTGATGGGGAGCCAAATTTTAACACAAAAAAAAAGACTCAATTTTTATTTAGAAGCATGGAAAGATTACAATTTCAAACCATGGAAGATTTACACAGTACAAAAAAATGCCAAAAGAAGCCGTAGTCTTCGTCTCTCCAGCCTGTGCAATCCTTCGAAATAATCTCTTTTTATAATCACAGGTTCTTGCTGCAACCGCCATTCGTAACCGTCCCTGTAACCGCTGCAACGGTTCCCTGGAACTGCCTTAACGACTTCTGGAACTGTCAAATGTCGTTCTGCAACTGTCCGCAAAAAAGTAGCATGTCGCGATATCGTGACATCTCTTTAACCCGCCTTCTCTTTCCTAGTCGGGTCGCAAAAACGCGACATGTCACGATATCGCGACACTTTTCTGCCTTTTGTTCTCTTTTGCCAATGTGTCGCGATATCGCGACACTTTTTCGTCCTTCGACCTTCTTTGTCCAGGTGTCGCGATATCGTGACACTTTCGTTTGCTCTCTCTTGCGTTCAAAGTTTGTCGCGATATCGCGACATCTGCATTTAGCTCTTGCCTTTGTTCTGAGTCGTCGCGATATCGTGACAACCTTTATGTCGCGATATCGCGACACTTGAGTTTTGCTCTCGCCTTTGTTCGGAGGTGTCGCGATATCGCGACAACCTTTATGTCGCGATATCGCGACACTTGAGTTTTGCTTTCGCCTTTGTTCGGAGGTGTCGCGATATCGTGACACTTGAGGTTTGCTCTCGCCTTTGTTCGGAGGTGTCGCGATATCGCGACAACCTTTATGTCGCGATATCGTGACACTTGAGTTTGCGCCCGTCGTTGTTCTGAGTTTGTCGCGATATCGTGACAACTTTTATGTCGCGATATCGCGACACCTTTCAACCTTAGAACATTTTTCACACTTAGAACATTTTTCTTGTTTCTTTTGTTTTTCTTTTTTTTCGGTGATGCAAGATTGTTGTGCTGCCACTGGATGCTCCTACATCAGTGCAAGTGTGTAATGAGATAAAGTGCACAAGTGTCATGTAATTAAGTGTGCAAATATATAATGTAAGGATGTGCACAAGTGTCATGTATTACATGTGCATGTAGAAGTGTAAGTTTCATATGGAAGAGTATAAGAATCATAGAGTTAAGTGTACAGGTAAGTAGAGAGTCAAGATTCATATATACAAGTGGCAAGATGAGAAGCCAAAGGATATGTGATAGTTGTCTTATGCATGAAATAGGAAAATATGTATCTCCTGAATATGTGAGGAGAACAATAGTCAAGTACTTGAAGAGTCATATTTGTATGGCTATATTATGGAGACAAATCTCCATGTATTGTATCAAAGAAGATCATATTCAAGCATTAATAATATTGAAGCTTGTATGCATATTTTGAGCAATTCTATTGTAAGTT